>OY728150.1:1137986559-1139392809 GCA_963277665.1 Viscum album | reverse complement strand
AATTATCTGATAATTTATATTTTAGACTACTTCCCAATTAAATTTCCAAAAAACAACGTATTTCAAAATACATCTTCTTAAACATATAATATGGTTTATTGTAATCTATTTTCTAGACAAAACATTTGATGAATGTTAAATAGAATATTTAATATTATATATATATGTATATATATCATTAAACCATTTATCAAATGTTGTATTTCTAATTTATTTGTATTAAACATGTTTATGCAGAGAAATATTTTCCTATAAAGGAATCACTTTATTTTATAATAGTTCTTACTCTCACTTCTAATTAACATGTTACAAAATAATTAATTATATAAATATTTTTTATAATATTTTAATAATTAATTAAAGAATATTCATATCAGACATTCCAAAAACAATGTGGTGATTATCATATTAAATAATAATAATCTTAGTATATTGTATTTTGAACAAACATGATATTTCATGTCATGAAACCTATCAAATGAACATCGTATTGAATGTTTCAAAATACAAACATTGTGTTGTGTGTACTGAAATATAAAGATATTGTTTTTTGAAAAACATGATTATCATGATTTTGCAAAAAGTTAAACCATAACTTGCTATAGTTTGAAAAAAATTCCTTAATCAATTTTAATTTATTCGATAAAAAAATTCACAAAAACTATAGGTGTTAAATTATTACACCCAAAATTAGATTTAGACTATGAAATTAATCTATTTCATCAGTGTTTTAATAAATGAAATATCTATTCATAGAAACCCACATCTTAGAAATGAATTATAAAACTAATTTAAAACAAAAACAATTATAGAAACAGAATGGCAAACCCATGTAACTTTGAGCTAGGTTTCCACATATGATTAAATAGTTCGAAGTTGAATATTTTAACATGGAATAAAGGTGTAAATAATTACATTATGTTGTCAAGAAAATCGATCATAAGAATATGGGTTTTCTAGAAAATGATAATGAAAAAAACATGAATATGTGAATATATAATGGACCATTAGATTCACAAACAAATTAATGTGTTAGGTTTATTTTTTTGAATCATGATCATTTTCCTAAAGATGATAATGTTTCACAAGGATATATACTAACATTATTTCAGTCTATTTCATAGGTGATATTTCACCATTTGGTTATTTCTCAAATTATTTATTCATTGTCTCTTACTAAATGAAATGAATGCGATTATGTTATGCATAGATAAGTAACAGGTCTTAAGATACATAGATATAATAAAAACTTAATTCCATATAACTTAAATTCTCATTAAAAAATTATTGTGATTGGTTTTCCAGTATACAAAAATCATTATATGGAGAAATAACACATTAATATCAAAAACCTCATTTATAGATCAACATATTTAATATTTGCTAAACCATTTGACCCATCAAACATATGAAAGTAAAAAATATATAATGAAGTTATATAAATCTCTTAAAATAACCTTATCCATAATCACCCAAAAGTCATAATTCTTATCTATTTATTAATGTACAAAACACGTGAATACCATCAGCATGTATTCTCTTGAAACACATTAATATCCTAAATTACTATAAAAAAATATAAAAAACATAGATTCATCCTCATTCCCTAAAAAAGAAAAGATATTATTTTGTATGTTACTTAAATCAAATATTTTGTAAAATATTTTAGTTTGATTAAAAACTAATTTGATAAAACAAATATTATATCAGTTCTGAGGTAGTCAATATAATCAAATTTACATTATCTAAATGTAACATCACTTTATCCAAACATAACAAAAAATTCTCTACATATGGTACATATTAACGGTTAACTTTCATTAATTATGTTTCAACCATAAAAAATGTCTATTCTATTAAATCAATATTTCATGTACTCCCTTAAAATTTAAAAAAAATTGAAAATACATAATCTAAATCTTCTATAAAAATTCCATATATACATCATGAATTATAGAACAGTATCCATTAGTTTAAATAAATTAATATTTTGATCATTTAACCTTATTTTTGGTCAAAATACTTGGCATCATCATGTTATTATGTAATAAATATTATTTCTCATAATTAACTCGTAGTCTCTTCACCATTAGCGGTATAATAATTACTCATTACTTCTTGCTGATTCCATTCACAATAATTCTCTGTAGGACATCGAATTTTATAATTCAGATACATTTCACATCTAAATCATTCAACAATCGATGATATCATATGGACAACATTATTCTAATAAATTTTTTCAACCAAACTATTCTTTATCCAGTTGTAGTCACTTTATTTGTGTCATTATTTCACACAACCAAAACATCTCATTGTTCCCCTACATCATTTACTTGGGTTCTTATTTCCACATTCATTACATAAAGTAAATTGAATCTTATTTACACTATGGTTTCCATTATTTCTACTCTTAGAAAACACCTTCCATATTATTTTTTTGTTATTCATAGAGTTGGTTAGGGGAGACATTGGTAATCATGTTCCATGAAAATATATTAGTTATAATCACAACATCCTTTACTCAAGTCATCATCCCATTTCACTGCTCCTAAAAAATTTTTCCTTCACATTCAATGTTAAGGTAATTTTGTATGGATCCCACTATTTTCTAAAACTGGATATCATATTATGAAAAAAATAATCACATGGGAAGGAAAATATTCATGATAAATCACATATATAATATCTAAGTCATAACACCTCATTTATATTCTATAACACCTCAAGATTATCCCAGATTATTCATAGCCTTATCCTATATAAATCCATTACGATGGCTTGTAATTATTTTTTTTAATTTCAAAAGCACACCAACCCTGAATTTCATACCAGGTGTATGAAAAAGGTATGTTGTCATGAAGTATTTCTTGATTGAGTGTACCATAAGATAGTTTTTTCGGTGTTGTTAACCATCAGTAAATATATTCAATACCCACACCCTCGTATATAATCCATCCATTAATTTATTTATAGGAAACCACTCACTCCATACATTAAGAAAATTAAAGATCATTTCTCGATATTATTGTTGATATTTATACTTATCCTTAGATACATCGATAGACTAATCTACAGTAATATCTCAAGTGATCTCATTAATGTTTTTTTTTCTACTTAGAAAAGGATAACTAATTCTTACCTTTCCTACCAATTATATATACACTTGTTTAATATACATATATAATGTATGTATTCAAATGATTATTCATTAAATTATACAAACACATTCCTAACAAACATAATAGTTTACTTTCCTTAGAATCATTGAAACCTAATCTTCTAACATGGTGAAAATCCTTTACATTTCCCAAAATGATCTTCTTCTTTAGTACTATTCATAATCGTACAATACTTAAATCTATTCTATAGAATCTTATGAAAGGAAACATAAGAATGGGTGAGATTATATTATTATAAAATGAAAAAACGAAAGTTAGAAAGAATTAAATAATAATTAGGATATGATATCAAGGGAATAACATTAGAATATCATACCTTTCATATCAATGATCATAGACATGACTAATGTAGTCTGTATTGATAGTTGATAATATATGAATATTAAAAAAACATAAATTATGTGTGAGAAACATTTGGATGACACGTATACTCGTGGAATGCATAACATCTTATATCATTGTGAACATGTGTAAATAGAATCATGTTCACTAATAATGATGAGGAAATGAAATCTGGTCATGGAATAATATTATAGAATTGAAAAAAGATCCACACATAGCATTGTGAACATGTAATCAAATTCATACAGAAATTATGTACATGTTCTCAGGTTCACACGTAAAATTGTGAATGTGTAATCAGGTTCAGACATAATAATGTTATCATATAATTAGTATCACATATAGGAGGATATACCTCATCTGTATGACTCACCACCATCCCGAATTATAACTTTATATTATTGTAATGTGTTCACTCCCTATTGAAAACACGCCTATTTAATGATAAATATGTAAATATTTAAAAATCAATTTTTGGGAGATACAAGTCCCACCCATCAAATAATGAAGACCATATATATGTGTTGTATAAGATCATGAAGTATTCATCATATCATAATAAATGAAATGAAATGGTTTTTATAAACATTTCATCATATCATATATTTTAAAAAAGACATAGTTTTCATAGTCACTCCATTATATAATAACCGATGAATGGAAGTGGGCTTCAACACGGTATATCTAATGGAAGAGAAATGGGTTTTGAAATAAACATTTATTCATAAAAATAAATAATTTAAAGAAATAATAATTGTGGTTTCCTTGGATACAATACGTAAAAACACACAAACTATATCAACATACGTAATGCTAACTTGGGTATTATTTTTAAATATCACTTAGAGTCTTTTTGAAGTAAAATAACCTTTATTCGAAAGTAAATTCATTAAATCATAAAACAATATGGAAATTATTTTCTTTTGAAAACTACTTATAAATATTATAATATAATCATTTAAAATAATTTGAGTAATTTCTTGATGAAAATATACTTTCCTATATAGTATTATTTTTAAAAAATAAAAACATTTAGAAAAACATTTTCATTTTTAAAAAATAAAAATAATTAATTTAAAAAATTTGGAAAGAGTACCATCATAAATAATATATAAACATTCAATGGAAGCATTAAATAAATTATTTTCATTATGGATGATAAATCCATACATTCTGAACAATCATTTTTCAACATAAAAATTATAGAAAATTGTGTTGATTAGAAAAGAAAAACAAAATTACTTTTAAAAATATTTTCTAGAATGGTGAGAAATGGATAAGTACTTATTCTAAAATTCATATGTGAATATTTAAGAAAACTAAAAACCTTATTGTAAATTTTTGTTTGGATTGAAAAGACATATATAATTAAAATGAGATATAATGTAGGATTTTTAAAAAAATATTTTTTCAATTATCAAATGTACCAAACAGTGGATTAATGGTACTATTACATTATAATATAAGGGATAATGAAAATAGAAAAAAGGTAAATTTAATTATTGGGATTTTGATAATAATATTTCATCAATGTAAGGATATTTATAAACAATCCCATTAAATAGTGAGATGGTATGTACAAACTCAGAACACTATGGTAACATGGAATCACAATCCACATGAATGAATGAAATTAAATGAATCCTGAAATAACATGACAATGACGAGGTTAAAAATATAACATATAAAATTTGACGTACTTAATCCTTGAAAATGAGTATGGGTGCATAACAAAAAATGTTTCTCAATGATGAATTTGTGAAATGATTCTATTACTAATTTTGATACTTTTGAAACATAATGCCTATGAAATAGTTATTTTAAAATGTATATAAAATAATTTTTTTTGGAAATTAATTGTTAAATTAATTCATGGGAATCATATACACCTATTATATATATATATATATATTTAATATAATATGTTTCTCAAAAAAAATGTGAGATAGAAATCCCTTATCGTAATTCAGGACTTACATGCTTCACATTAAAACACACAATATAAAAAATATAAGTTTATTATCTATCAGAGACAAAAATTTATTAATATATATCATATCATATTATGTTGTCTTATGATTTTTTATAACCTATTTAGTAACAATACCATTTGAAAATAATGCTTCGGCTGATAATCTCAATGTTTATTGTATAGGGTTTCATTTTTTATTTTTGGTCATCTTAATTAGATAATTATTTCATAATTCAAAAAACTTTAATCCATGATATAAATATCATATGTATTAATTATAAATATATTTTTAATAATCAATTAAATATATAAATAAGAAATGAAATACACTATTCTGAAAGAGACTAGGCCATATGTATGCATGAATTTCTTTCCCATTTTCTAATCATATTGAATGGGAGAAGAGTGAATGATATGTATATATATTTACATAATTAAATAATTGATTTTTTATTTCATATTTATAACATATTTATATTAATACCATCCTTAATTCATTCCATGTAATGCGTCAATGAATGACATTGCTATGCAAGGGGTAGTTCTTCATACAGACGGACGATGTTATGTTATTCCAAAAAATTGAAAAATATTATATGTTATTAAAAAAATTGTATCATAATAAAATAAATAAATAAATATATATTTTTTATATTAAATAAATCCATAATTATTTTAGATATTTTATCATGGTAATAGAATAATGAATTATATCGGTTCGCAAAGTAGTAGTCTGTCGTACACATAAACGATGATTTTGTAAACCATTTGATTAAAGTATGTGTGGGATAAGGTCACAAAAACATTCATAACAACATATTAGTATATCAAATATTCAATGGTTATTATATTCTAATGATATAAGAATAATATAATGGGTTTGGATAAGAAACCCAATATAATGTTTATTGATGATTATTTCCTCCTCTTTGGGTATATCCTTTTGGATTTCCCCAAATTACATACTTGGTTAGATTTATTCCTAATGTATGAATTATTAGATTAAGAAAGGAATTTTGTGTAAAAAAATTTATATGGGATGGATGAGTCTGTAGATACCCAAATCTTGATGTACATGGACATTACATTACTTTTTCATAATACTTAGTAAATAACAAAAACAGAGACACAAGGACTGTAACAGTTTAGTGTCTTTGGAAACTTGGAACATAATCTTCTAATAGTGGTGAAAGATCTTTAACATCTCCCATATAGATCTTCCCTTTTTTTCTTACCTATAACCATTATTTATATCCTTGGAAAAAGAAAACATAAAAAGGGTGAGCTCAAATGCTCAATAAGGGTAAGCATGGATAAAATAAAAGAAACCATATACATTTGAACATAAAAACATGAACATAATGTTTAAACATCGAAATCTTGAGAAATGACATAAAACATGGCAGTACGTAAGGCATAGATCAAAATAGAACACCAATCATTATAAAATAGCTTGTAAATAAAACTTTTAATTGTTTAAAATCGTTAAGCACATGATATTATTTCCATAGTAGCCAAGGCATTGCTGCCAATACCATCTTAGTGGACAAAGTCCCTTTCTGAATTGAGTTCACTCCTCGTTTTAGTCCTGTATTACTGAACATGATTAACATACCATTCCAGCCATGTATATCACATGAGATATAAATCTTTACCCAATGCATTGGAGGGATATATATGTCCCACCCATCTCTTAAGGAAACCATTCTTATGTGTGCCATAAAATCATAAATCATAACCCATGTAATAAAAATGGGAATCTTAAACATCATGCCATCATAACATAATCCATATAAGATAAAAGGACATCATAAAAATAATTCCATAATAACATAATTAAATCAATGTAAAAATAGGGATAGAAACAGAACCCTATGTTATCTTAAATGGAAAATAATTTTGATAAAACACTTGAACTCCATTTTTGAGGAAAATATCCTTTCTACTTAAAAAACATTTTCCATTCTTAAAATGTCATATAATTCTAAAATAAAAGAAGTTGATTAAAAATAAACTTGAAAACTTGTAAAGTAAGATTTGTGGAAATAATGTTCTAAAAATCCATTCATGCCGTATAAGTTAAAAAAAGACATTCTTCTCGTACTTTGGTCGGAAAAGTCAAAAAGTACCTCGTAAGAAAAATGACAAAAGATTCCATTCATATATTTTACTAAAAACTCACTGAAGTGTAAAATTGGATTTAAACTATTGTAGGTGGATGGAAATAATATTACATATTGAAGAAACATGGATGGGGATGATAAATATTCCCTAGTAAATACCGAAGCATAAACAATCTCGGATAAAAATTGAGATTGTGAGATTTTCCCTTACCTTAGGTGCGATATGATTCATACGTATCCGAACCTCCTGTATAATAATTTAAATAATTTCATTGACTTATTAGAGAACCATATACATTGTTATGATATCATATATGTTTCACTTAGGAAATTATATTTCCCTTTCTTTTGTTTGTTCCATGTTAAAGAAGCGTTTTGGGTAAAATCGTTTTATTTATCTTACATGTTTGGACTTGTTGTTCTTGATATTATTACTTATATCATGATTTGCTTAATTACAGAATGTGAAAAATGATTTATATGTTATATATATTAAGAATTTACATATATATATATATGATAGACTGAAAAATGGAATGAAATACACCGTTCATGGAGACGGTAGGCCGTACGTATGCATGAACGCTATTTTCGTTTCTTTATTGAATTGAATAGAATTAAGTAGATTACATACATATATATATAAATAAATCTAGTATCATTATTATGTCATATATTTCATGATTAATTATTATATATACTTTATAATCATTCATGAATGGTTAACATGGAGAATGAATCTCATCGCGTCGTGGAGACGGTAGTCCGTACGTACGCACGAGCAATTATATCATTACCATGATCGTGGAATAGAATTTAAGTGTATGTATAATATTTAAGAATAAATATAAAATTACAATAATCATATATAGTTATTTATTTATAACATTATACCCTTCCAAGTAGGGTGGTGGTCGAAAACAGATTACACCAGGGCGTGGAGATGGTATTCTGTACGTACACACGCACGATGATTTCATTTTCCGTAGGATGGATAGATGGTGAAATAGGGTTGTTTCATAATTATAATAACATATAATTATATTATTGATACTGATTTTATTACTTCTAAATGAAACAACTAAATAAGAATAAGTAAAAGAAGAAATAAAGTTGAAATAATCGGTAACAAACATTATCTCTTCTTTGAAGCCCCTCTTCTTAACCTCCTCTTAGGGCACTAAATATGGTCTTTGAAGAAGACCAGGACCTCTATAATTTATCTAGGGAAGTGGAGTAGAGAAACTATCAGGGTTTGAATGATCTTGAAGGCTCAAAGTGGTGTGAGGAAGAGAGGGAGGAGGTTCCCTTTTATAAGGGAGGAGAGGGGCACCTTTGGAAAACTTAAAATATTATTTTATTATAAAGTCATATTCGGTTATTAATAGCTCTAAATTGATTTATTTCAAAGCTAAGGTGGCTATGGGTCTAAATCCTCTCATCCAATATATTTTAGACAAGTTGAGGTTTCTATTTTAACCTTATAATTTAGATTTAACTTTAAGTTAAATAATTTTACTTTTACCGTGTCTTCTTGTTCTCTTACAATATAAGATTAATAAACATACAATAAAAATCCAAAAGACCCCCAAGTTGTTTATTATTAATACATATAACCTTATATAAGTCATTTGGACAAACCTTATATTTTTAGGAATAAAATAACAATTAATAATGTGATATATTTTTTAAAAACTATTTTATATCAATTTTGACACTATTTGGTAATTGATTTTTTTAAAACTCATAACAGATTTATTAGTTCGAATAAAGTTAATTAAATCCATAATAACAGGTCATATTAACATATAAAATTAGTTTATTTCATAAAAATTCTTAAATTATTTTTATTTGGGTATTTATAACATCAATTATGTCAATATTTCGTTAATGAGATAATTACTGCATCATCATTGTGTCATAAATAAATTTAATTATTTAATGTATAAAAATTATAAATAAAATACCATTAGGTTGAAAATTATTTTATCTTTATAATGAATATTTATAGTCGAATTTATCTTATGTATAACCCTATATTAAAAATGTTTTAGTTATTAAACATTGATTTTAACTATTTTAACTATTCTTTAAATAAAATAATACTAAATGTCCTAATCTAATCCAAGTAGGCCTAAATGGTCAAATTTTATTCCTAAGGTTATTTTTGGTCGAATTACACTTATCCAATAGAATTAGGACATGTGTTTAGGTAATATTAACATCATTTTTACCCTTAATTACCATATTTACTTTTAACTGTGGTAAATAAAAGTAAAAAGTTACTATTCATCAAAAATTATTTCCATCTCATTGAACCAAATTTTATTATTTGATATTAACCATGTCTCTCAGATTTTCGAAATTCAATTCACGGAAGTGGTAAAATTTCATTTAAATGAAAAAGTCAGTTTTTTAAACTACCACTAAGTGGTTTCACTATTCATCGAAAATTGATGTTTTTTAGAAAAATACCAAAAAATCAGCCTAAGTATTATATGATATTCCGAATTCAAAAATTATGTCTATTTTACCATATTAAAAAAAATTAATGTGGAATTAATTAATTTTAAAATAAATTCCTGTTATCAAAACAAATAGTGTGTCTTTAAGAAACAAAAACTATCAAAAGATTGATATTTGTTTATATCCAATTTCAAAGTGAAATTAATTACAATGAGCAACATTGAATTTAATGGTAAAAATGTATTCTAATTACACTTTAAAACCAATTAAAAAGATAATATAACCATATAAATTATTGCAATGAAAACAGTTGTATTTAATTAAAATATAGCGTGTTTTTACTATTCATTAAAATATGACAGTTATCAGAATATTATGAAAAATTTATCCAAAGTAAATTTTTATATCCTGATTCCAAAGAAGAATTTTATTTTGCCTAATTGAACTTATAGACATTTCAAAAAAATATTTAATGTGGGTGTTCCATCAAAAGGTGGGAAAACTACAATTTCATAAAAATACATATTTTACACGATTTTTTTTTTGTTCTCCAACCATATTCTATAAAATGTGTAAGATGAATAATAATGTTATAAAATTCAAAATGTAGTTAATGATATTCATAACTTCTAGTCCATAATAATATTATAACAATATATCGTTGTTTAGTGAAAACCGGTATTGTGTACTACACACACTATCGAGGTTGGTCAAGATTGCGTGTAATGCAAGCCAAAAATAGTGTTGCGTATACTGCAAGCTAATGCAGTGTTGCGTATAGTACAATATAATCTTGGTGTAGTGTATAATAGAAGATCAGAGAAAATAAATATAATATATCTCATAAAATCTCAGGGTGTCACATTCTACCCCCGTTAAAATGAATTTCATCCTCGAAATTCGTCGGGGTTATAAGTCGTTTACTATTCATAGAAACCCACATCGTAAAAAGGAATACTAAAACATAATTTTAAAAACTAAAGTATGAAATGTAATGATTATCCAATGTAACTCATCACTGGGTTTCCATATAGGAGAACATAGGTGAAAATATGGATATGGAAGAAAAATCTAACCATCAAGTTCGGATGGAGAGTGGTAGAGAACATGGCTATGAAAAAGACATCAATCACAAAGCCATGAATTTGTGATGATCTAAGGTACCATCTGATTCATCAGATATGAGAGCACTATGACCACATTTTGGGGTTTCAATATCATTTCCTTAAAGTTGAAAATTTTGAATTTGAAGAAATACTTGCTCGATTTTGGCACAATCTCACTGTTGTTCGTGCTTTCAAAAATTTCCAATTCATCTCTTAAAGAAATGAAGTTGGTTTTGTTATTCTTGAAGTTTTAACATATCATGTGAGAAAATTATGGGTCATTCCATCTATTTCAAACAAAAGTATAGAAAAAGTTATCAAATATACATAAGTCCATATATGGTGAGTTTAATCGTATATGATTCCAAAAATGAACTTATACTTCATATATCATACCGCTTAATAAAATAAAACTAGTTTCTACTAACCAGGGACTTCCTGTAGGCCAGTGGTATGCAATAAAGACCAGTCGCACCTCGATTGTGGGTTCAATTCCCACAGCCTTGTCCAACGCGACGGGTTGTTGCCTGTCCTGCAGGTTGTCCTTTTTCTAAAATTACATCATTACGACATTCCATCGATAATATCGAAAATAGTTCAAGCCTTAAACTATCTTATGTTCAACATAATCCATTTCAAATCATTAGGCTTATCCAAAATACTTCTACCCAAGCTTATAGTATATAGAAACCAATTACTAGAAATGTCATCTACCGAGCATGTGAATACCATCATTTATCCCCGATATATCTTGTTGATCAAACTCCAATCATGTGAATACATTAACCATGTATTCTCTTGAAAAATGAATACCCATTTAACCTTAGTGAAAACACGAATTCTGTCAAAAGTTAACTCTTTCCACATACCAAAATCCCAAAATTTCTATATACTCAAACCATGATATCACTTTGTTCTTATTTTAGTCATGAGCTCATGATTACTATCATATTATTTTCTCCTTATCCCTTCATTATGCGCATTTCATCTGCTTTCCAAAAATATTTCAATCACTTTTTCATGGTTACCGGTACCATATAATTATTGAAAACCAATACATAAATATTCCAAAATTCTAAAATACCATAAATGAGATTCCATGATACTATTTTGAAATCCCATTACATAAACACTTAATCATTACACAACATCAATATAGTACTCAACATCACAAATAGTGATCGCATGAGACTTCCCTTTATCCTTTTCCTTAATAGGTTGCTCACGTTGATTATCATTAACCCGTGGATTTGGGAATTTATTAGCATAATGCCCCATTTCCTTGCACTTGAAGCATTGAAGTGTTGGTGGAGAGTTCTTTGTAGTCTATTCTCTATTCACATCATTAATAAACCTTTTTCCCATTACTTCGACAATCAACTACTTCATGACCTTCTTTTCCACACTTCAAACATTTTCTAGAACCTTTTAGGAAATCTCTACCATGCTTCTTTCCACACTTTGAGCATAAAGAAACATTCATCTTCTTTTCACCATTGTTCATAGATTTCTCCATGAAGTCCATCTTTCTTTTCTTTTCAATACCATGAGATGGATATGTTACACCAACTTCCAGTTCTACCTTGATAGCACAATGCACAATTTCTTTATAGCTACTGAAGTCTCTTATAGCTAAAGCCCTTCGAAGACATGGTTTTAATCCACTGAAAAATCAATCAACTTTACTTTCAGGTTGGATGATAAAACCAGATGCATACATTGCAAGTCTTGTAAAATTCTCTTCGTATATACCAACAGATTCATCATCCTTCTTCTTAAGCTCAAGAAACTCCTTTTCCATCTTTTCTCGAAGAATACGAGGGAAGTACTTACTGAAAAACAAGTTATTGAACTCGTCCCATTACATGGACTCAATTTCATCTATTTCCCTTGTATTCATGATAAGATTCCACCATTGATCAGCATCACCTTCCAAACGACATACTACTATGATGAATTTATCATGCTCAGAACAATGTTGAACTGAAAATATCTTTTCAGTGGTACTGATCCATTGTTCTGCCACTAAGGGATCAGAAGAACCGCTGAATGAAGGTGGACGCTGACTCATGAAGGATTCAATAGAATTTTTCTCCTTTCACTGCTCATTTTGAAGTCCAGAATGATTCATAGTATGTGTATGTATAGAAATAAGACTGTGCACTCCATCTCCGATGACATTGGTTTGGTCAGGAGGACAATCATTGCATTATCCAATAAATTGATCATCACGGTTCCTTCGGGTTCCAGCCATCGTCTAAAACCCAAAAATAATAGTGTGTGAGGAAAATACCATTCTAAGGAAAAAACATAATAAAGGGGGAGTAACTTAAATATCTAACATCTTAGGATTAATTCTATGATCGTTAGCACAATTCTAGGACTATAACATATACGTATACTTATCCTTAGGGACATCCCTAGACATACCATAGAAATATCTCTAGGGATTTCACTAAAGTTTTCGCATCCTCGTTTCCAAAGGTTAACTAAACCTTTCCTCTGATACCAACTGTAGAGACCCAAAGCTTGACGTAAATGGACATTACATTACTTTTGAGGAATACTTAGTACATCAAAAACAAACACACAAGGACCGTATTAGTTTAGTGTCTTTGGAAACATGGAACGTAATCTTCTAATCATGGTGAAATCTCTTCAACATCTCCCATAAAGATCTTCACTTTTTTTTCTTACCTAAAACCTTTGTTTATATCCTGGGGAAAATAAAACATAAAAAGGGTGAGGTCAAATGCTCAGAAAGGGTAATAATGGAGAAAATAAAACAAACCACATACATTTGAACATAAAAACATGAACATAATGTTTAAACATCGAAATCTTGAGCAATGACATAAAACATGGCAGTACGTAAGGCATAGATAAAAATAGAACATCAATCATGATAAAATAGCTTGTAAATATAACTTGTAATTGTGGAAAAACATTAAGCTCATGATATGATTTCCATAGTATCCAAGGAATTTCTGCCAAGACCATCTTAGTGGACAAAGTCACTTTCTGAATCGAGTTCACTCCTCGATTCAGTCCTGTATTACTGAACCAGATTAACTTACCGTTCCAGCCATGTATATCTCATGAGATATAAATCTTTACCCAATGCATTGGAGGGAGATATAGGTCCCACCCATTTCATAATGAAACCTTTCTTATGTGTTCCACAAAATCATAAATCATACATCATAGCATAACCCATGTAATAAAAATGGGAATCTTAAACATCATGCCATTATAACATAATCCATATAAGATAAAAGAACATCATAAAAATAATTCCATCATAACATAATCAATTCAGTGTACAAATTGTGATAAAACAGAACACTATATTATATTAGATGGAAAATAATTTTGATAAAACACTTGAACTCCATTCTTGAGGAAAATATCCTTTCTACATCAAAAATATTTTCCTTTCTTAAAATTACATATAATTCTAAAATAAAACTAGTTGATTAAAAATAAACGTAAAAACTTGTAAAGTAATCTTCATGGAAATAATGTTCTAAAAATCCATTCATGCCGTATAAGTTAAAACAATGACATTCTTCTCGTAATTTGGCCGAAAAAGTCAAAAAGTACCTCGTACGAAAAATGACAAACGATTCCATTCATATCTTTTACTAAAAACTAACCGAAGGGTAAAATTGGATTTAAAATATTTTAGGTGGATGGAAATAATATTACATATTGAAGAAACATGTATTTGGATGATAAATATTCCCTAGTAAATAACAAAGAATAAACAATCTCGGATAAAAATTGAGATTGTGAGATTTTCCCTTACCTTAGGACTGATATGCTTCGTACGTATCCGAACCTCCTGTATAATGATTTAAATAATGTCATTGACTTATTAAAGAATCATAATAATTTTTATGATATCATATATGTTTCACTTATGTCATTATATTACCCGTTCGTTTGTAAGTTCCATGTTAAAGCAGCGTTTTGGGTAAAATCATTTTATTTATCATACATGTTTGGACTTTTTGTTCTTGATATTATTAAATATATCCTGATTTAATTAATTAAAGAATGTAAAACATGATTTATATGTAATATATATTCAGCATATACATATATATAGGATAGATCGAAAAATGGAATGAAATACACCATTCATGGAGACGGTTGGCTATACGTACGCATGAACGCTGTTTTCGTTTCCTTATTGAATTGAATGGAATTAAGTAGATGACATACATATATATATATACATAAATCAAGTATCATTATTATGTCATATATTTAATTATTACTTATTATATATACTTTATAATCATTCATGAATGGTTACCATGGAGAATGAATCTCATCGGGTCGTGGTGACGGTAGTCCGTACGTATGCACAAGCGATGATATCATTCCCATGATCATAGAATTGTATTGAAGTGTATGAATAATATTTCAGAATAAATATCAATTTACAATAAACATATATAGTTATTTATTTACACCATTATACCCATCCAAGAAGGGTGGTGGTTGAAAACAGTTTACACCACGACGTGGAGATGATATTCCATACGTACACACGTGCGGTGATTTCATTTTCCATAGGATGGATAGATGGGGAAATAGGGTTGTTTCATATTTATAATAACATATAAGTATATGAGTTATACTGATGTTATTAATTTGAAATGAAACAACTAAAGAAGAAGAAGTAAAAGAATAAATAATGTTGAAAGAATCAGTAATGGACATTACCTCTTCTTTGAAGCGCCTCTTCTTAACCTCCTCTTAGGGCATTAAATATGGTCTTTGGAGAAGACCATGACCTCTAGTATGTTTCTAGGGAAGTGGAGTATAGAAATTCGTAGGGTTTGGCCGAGCTTGGAGGCTCAAAGTGGTGTGAGGAAGAGAGGGAGGAGGTGCCCTTTTATAAGGGAGGAGTGGGGAACCTTTGGAAAACTTAAAATATTATTTTATTATAAAGTCATATTTGGTTTTTAACAGCTCCAAATTGATTTATTTCGGATCTAAGGTGGGGATGGGTCGAAATACTCTCATCAAATAAAATTTATACAAGTTCAGGTTTCTATTTTAACCTTATCATTTAGATTTAACTTTTAGTTAAATAATTTTACTTTTACTGTGCCTTCTTGTTTTCTAATACTATAAGGTTAATAAACTTACTATAACAAGCCAAAAGAACCCCAAGTTGTTTATTATTAATATATATTACCTTATCTAAGTAATTTTTCCGAACCTTATATTTTTAGGAATAAAATAACAACTAATAATTTAATATTTGTTTTAAAAACTATTTTATGTCAATTTTGACTCTATTTGGTAATTGATTTTTGTGAAACTCATAACAGAATTATTAGTTATAACAAAGATAATTAAATAAATAATAACATGTCATATTAACCTATAAAATTATTGGAATTCATAAAAAGCCTAAAATTACATTTATTTGTGTATTTATATCATCAATTATGTCAATATTTCGTTAATGATATAATTACTGCATCATCATTGTGTGATAAATAAATTAAATTATATAATGTCTAAAAATTATAAAAAAATACCATTATGTAGGAAATCTTTTTATATTTCTAATGAATATGTATAGTCTAATTTATCTTATGTATAATTCTATATTAAAAATGTTTTAGTTATTAAACATTGATTTTAACTATTTTAACTATTCTTTAAATAAAATAATATTAAATGTCCTAATCTAATCCAAGTAGGCCTAAATGGTCAAATATTATTCCTAAGGTTGTTTTTGGTAGAATTACACTTATCCAATAGAATTAGGACATGTGTTGGGGTAATATTAAAATCATTTTTACCCTTAATTACCATATTTACTTTTAACCGTGGTAAATAAAAGTAAAAAGTCACTATTCACCAAAAATTATTTTCATCTCATTGAACCACATTTTAGTCCTTGAAATTAACCGTGTCTCTCGGATATTTGAAATTAAATTCACAGAAGTGGTAAAATTTCATTTAAAAGAAAAATTCAGTTTTTTTAACTACCACTAAGTGGTTTCACTATTCATCGAAAATTGAAGTTTTTTAGAAAAATACCAAAAATTAAGCCTAAGTATTATTTGATATTCTAAATTCTAAACTTATTTATATTTTTCCAAATTCAAAACATAGAAGTGTCATTAATTAATTTTAAAATTAATTCCTGTTATCAAAACAAATAGTGTGTTTTTAAGAAACAAAAACTATCAAAATATTGATATTTGTTTATATCCAATTTCAAAGTAAAATTAATTCCAATGAACAACATTTAATTAAATGGTAAAACTATATTCTAATTAAACATTAAAACCAATTAAAAATATAATCTAACCATATAAATTATTGTGATGAAATAAGTTTTTTTTAATTAAAATATAGCATGTTTTTACTATTCATTAAAATATGAAAGTTATCATAATAATATGAAAATTTTGTCCAAAGTAAATTATTATATCCTGATTCCAAAGAAAAATTTTATTTTGTCAAATTGAACTTATATACATGTCAAAAACACAATTTAAGGTGGGTGCTCCATCAAAAGGCGGGAAAACTGATTTTTTTTAAAAATACATATTTTACACGAAAAATTTCTTTTATTCCCACAGACATAATGAATCAACTATTTTTTTGTGAAAATTTTCCATTTTTTGAAATTTTTTTATATCCAGTTTAAATGAAAAATTAATTAAAATGGATTAAATTCTATTTAATGACGTATAACTGAAATAATTATACTTTAAAACCAAGTAATAATATAATTAAATTATATATATGATACTGAAAATAAAATTCAATTAAAAATCTATAATTTAATTATTTTGGTCAAATAATAAAACACCTCTACACAATTATAAATATACACACTAGGATAATTTTGAGGTTATAAATTGAAATATGAAGATTATTTAATAACATAGATTTGATAAATGTATCAAATTTTTGTTTTAAAGCATCATATGTATTTAATGGTTTCAAAAAACATTTTATAAAAATAAATCTATTTATGCATAGAATTGGATTTATTCTTATATCTTTGATAGATGACACATAGGATGAATGTTAACTAGTTTATTGAATATATAATATCTATAAATCATTATAACCATTCATAAAATATTATTTTTTTTAATTTATTTAAAAAAATGTGTCTGTTTATTAAAAAATTGTTTTTTTCTGGAAATTGGTTTCATTATTTTGAAGTAATTCTTACTCAAAATTATAACTAATTAGTATCTAACAAAATTATATAAAAATGTGTATATCAATAATTTCAGAATTTATCTAATACAAATAATTAACACAATTACAACGTATAGGTGAAATCTATAATTTTAAATAATAATATTACTATTATATTATAGTTTGATAAAACTCATTCTTGTGTCTAACGTAAGATATAAATATAACATTTTATAGAGTGTTTCAAAATACATACTTAGTTCTTTTTGTACAAAAATATTAACCAATTTTCATGTGTAGTACAAGTATGAAATGGTTTTGTGTATGAAGAAATCATAACATGTTTTATCTTTTAATGAAATCCATCAATGAATTTTGTATTTATTTGAAAAAAATAATCCACAAAAACTTGTGTTGGTACACCCGATTCTAGATTATTTCAAGGGATTTATTTGTTTCCAGCTCAAGTCATTGAGAGATGTTGTGGGTCAATTCATTATGAGTAAACCATAATTTATGAGTTTGGTATGTTTTCAAAAGCTATCCAAGGGTAATTTGAGGGACCATCAAGGTAGAGGCAGAGACTTGTAAAGGATGTTCCATAGGACGATGAATGTGGTAGAGGAGAAGGCAGGGAATCAGGATGTGTTTGGAGGTTTGATTTATTACCACCATCACCTCCAGGTAGTCAATGCTATGAACATGGAGCTGGTTGAAAGGGACGAGGCCAATTGAAGGTAATGGAGGCTTCTGACCTAGGAACTCCTAGGATGATTTGAGGTACAATCTTTATCTTTTCCACCTTAGAAGTATCTTTGATAGATATTGGTGCTAGTCATTCTGTTCATTCAATGAAACTTTTACATGACTCATGGATTCTTGTTGAATCATTGAAAATATGATTATGTTTAGAGCCTCATACAGAAGGAGATATGATGATCATACACTCGTTCCAATAGTATTATTTGAATCTTGGGGCTGAGAGTTTTAGTTTGGATCACATTATAGTGGCTTCGAGTCCTTACGTTGTCATTCTTGGAATGGAATGGTTATCCATATTTCCTGCTCAGTTTGACTATTTTAGGAATAGTGTTCCAAGAATCCACATTGATGGAAGCTGGTTTTCTTTTATTGGTGAAAAGGAAACACATGAAACCTAGGATGTGCAAACACATAAAAGGGTATAGCCGATTACACATCAGTTGGATAACAGATTATACTTAAGAGGGTATTTATTGATGATGTTCCGGGGTTATATACCTATAGGTAGATGTACATTTTCATTTTTTTACACCTCAGGATGACTCCGATATCTAGGTATCCATATGGGATATCTCCTTCAAAGCATCTTAATCTAAGGGATTAGTTAGAGAAAATTCAGAGGAAGGGCTTTGTGATACCCAATGTTTCACCCTGGTCAGAACCAGTTTTTTTTCCAAGAAGTCATACACAAGCTTGAGGTTACATGTTGATTACTGTAACATTAACATCGTGAATATGAAGAACAAGTATCCACTACTAAGGATCAATTTCCTCTTTTATAAGTTAATGTGTAATAATGGTTCTCGAACATCGACTATAGATCATTCAGTAACAGTTTAAATTATCGGGTAAGGATATAACTAATATGGCCATTAGATGTTGTTACAGTCCCTATTACTACTTGGTGATGTCGTATGGTGTGAAAAATTACAAAAAAGTGTTCATGGGACTCATGAACCAGAACATTCTTCCTAACATGGAAAAGTTCATGGGGGCCTTCATCGATGAAATTATAATGAACTCTACCTCTGAGGAGGAACATGTCATACACCTGATGATGGTACTAGGCACAATCTGAAAGCACAAAATGTACAGAAATGTGTCAGAGTGTCAATTAAAGATTCAAGAGGTCCATTTTTTATGACACATCATCTCAGAGGATGGAGTTTCATTGTATCCAACAAACGATGAGGTAGTGCATGCGTTAGATCCACCAAAGTGTGTTACTATGATAACAAGTTTCTTTTTATATGTAAGGTACTATTGGAGGTTTGTGCCCACCTTCTTCTGAGCAATGTCACCCATTGATTCTTTGACATGAAATGGGTAGCCTTCCAGGCAGACAATGAAGTGCCAAATAGTTCTTTCAAGAGATATAGCTTCCAATTGTTGAATGAGGCATCAAATCAGTTGACCTCATTGCCGATATCATTTGTGGACAGAGAAGAGGAAACTTGCCTCTAGTTGTTGGTTATCACCAATCCACTCTTATAGATATTTATGGAGGTACAAACTCTTTGTACCGACTACAAGATAGTACATGATATCTTTTCCATAGGGCATGATCCTGACAGAAATTCAAAAGGTGGGGAAATCATTATTTTCATAGGGTGAATAGTTTCTCATGTGTTTTTGTAGGATAAGGTTATGAGGGAGTACTATACATCCCCTTTAGTGGTCCATCCCGATGTGGATAAGATGTAACGGGACATCTAATGTTAGTTTTGGTATCCAAAGATGAATAATAGAGTTGCAATGTATTTCTACTGACACATTACTTGTTATTAGATGAGGGATAAACACTAGATTCCAATGGATTTAGCTCAAACCATTTAGGTTTAGTAAAGGAAGTGGTATGTGATATTAAGGGACATTATGTTGGGTTTACCATCAACATAATGGGGACACGATGAAATCTAGGTGATCGTTGACTGACTTATCTTGTCGACTGACTTATTAGCAATCCTGGTGAAGAGTTTAGTAGAGAATCTTGTATGCCTCTACATACAAGATAATGTTTGACTCCATTGATTCCTATCAACAATTTTTTTAGATTGTGATGTCAGCTTCACATTTATGTTTTGTAAGGGATTGCAAGAGGCATTTGTGACTCATTTATTCTTGAACATAGTGTTTCACTCATAGAAATATGAATAGACTTAGCAGACCATTTAGGTTTTTGAGGACATGCTATGAAAATGCATGTTGGATTTTGGCCATATTTTGGAGGATCACCTACCATGGGCGGGGTTGTCTTATAATAATATATATTACTCCACCATCAGTATGGCATTGATTGAGGCCTTGTATGGGAGAGCCTATAGGTCACCACGTTGCTAGAACATCCCAAGAGTGTTAAAATTCATGGGCCTAGAGTTTGTGTGACCTACTTTGGAGAAGGTGTAGATCATCCATGAGATGATGAATACTGCACAGTGTCAATAGAAGTCTTATTCTGATAGGAAGAGAAGGAATTTGGAGTTCAAGGAAGGAGACCATGTGATCTCTTGGGTATAACCTCAACACAGATTATATATATTTGGTCAGTAAGATAAGCTATCTCTGAGGTTAATAATCCATTTTCAGATATAGTGTAGAATTGGTGAGGTTGCATACTACATGGATATACCACCATAGTTAGATCGGAGACATGTTGTCTCCCACATGTCATAGTTGAGATGGTACGTGCATGACCCATCACACATCATCGACTAGGGTGAGCAGCACATCAATAATGGAGGGACATTTTCTGAGTACATACTAGAGATTGAGGATCGTCATTAGAATATCCTTTATCTGTCATTGATTATTTTTTGCGTGTACGATGGTAGAACAAGAATCACATGTAGAGAAAATGTGAGCCAGAGGCATTGATTCATGCTCAGTACCCTCTTATATTTATGTAGTGTTTTTTGGGTTTTGTGGATGTAAATATCTAAGGTAGGGAGAATATAATGTATCAAATATTTACATGTATTATTTTAATAAATAATATGGAATTATTTCAAGACCAGGCAATGAGACAACACCTGATTCAGTGTCCCAGATATCCTAGAACAATAGATTGAAAAATATTAAACATTTAATAAAACATGAAAATAGTTTTCCTGAAAAAAGTGGAATAACAATAAAATGGGTGCTGAGATCAAATATATGAGGACATCGTTGAGTTCAGAATGATGAATTTACCCTTGGATAGAGTTAACATTTTTCGGTGTAGGTCTTTTATAGAAAAACTCCGAAAGGACATAATAAACATTAAATAATTTAAATAAAATGTTAATTTTTAGGGGATATATTTTCTTTTTTATCATTCATTTTACTATAATTTTGGGTTTTTACCATAATGTGGGAATTCCTCTAAAATGTGGAGAAAAACTCTCTCAACAAACGATGATGGAATTTTCGGTCCAAGATCAACGCACAACCAATTCCAAGGAATTTCACTACCTCTACTGACGGTGCGACGATCCACCCTCAAAGAATGATCAAAATAGAGGTAGGTTGGTTATTGTTTGTGTTATTTTCCTATAATTTATTTTCATGATGAGCACAGGTCAATCCAAGAATAGATTTATTCATGTTTCAATCATTGTGGGATGGTGTTGATTTTAATGTTTATTTTAGAGAGTTTACCTAATTGGTTATTCAATCTTCATTACATGTTTAATGATAGGTTATTGAGGCCAACACGAATATGGCTAAGGTTTGTTCCATAGTGTGTTGTTGTGGGGTTGTCTCCCCCTTTCTTCTCTTTCTTTGTCCGTAGACCTTTATGGACATAGTTTGATTTCCTGGAGGCTTCAAATGCAATCAGAACCCCATATTGAAATAAAACTAACACTAAAGGCCGAATCATTTTTTATTGATACCTTAGGAACCCTAAACTATGACATTTTTTAGATATTTATATCGTAGGAGGCTTGGAGGTTCGGGGATGGGACTGCCAGTGGCAGTCTAGTGCAGTCTTCTGACAATTTGGTGTGGCGGTGTGATGATTTGGCACGATGATCGGTGTTGGTAACATAGATGATGTGGAGTGCAGTGGATGGAAGCATGGGATCTTATGGGGATATAAAAAGAAGACAATGACAGCAGCCATGTGGAATGTGGAATATGACATTATGAAATTGAGGTGGGATGTAGGTGGTGGCTACGTGGGGTATGTGTGCGGGGTGTGACTGAGCCCAGTAGGTCGTATGGAGCGGGGTGCAGTTGGTTCAGGAGGGATAAATAGAGCTATCTAGGAGGATCAAGTAGAGTGGCCCATGTACACTAGTTGGAAATTCCTAGGAAGATTAGGCCGGGTCAATCAAAAAGGTGGGTCTTAGTTTACCATGATAAGTCCAACATGATAGGTGGGATCCAAGACGAAGAAACTGTAGATCTTCCATGGTCGAACGTTGTGGTTGATGGTCAGCAAAGGGAAATCCAGTAGTGTGTGGCCCCGATCGATTTGGTTTGGTTGGTCCGGGAAGTCGACCGCCATAGTCGTTGGACTAATCATCAGTCAGTTCAAAGGCCTATTAAACCCCTTATGAAACATCAAACCCCCATAATATTGAAATGGTATATCTATTAGAGGATCCATCTACGATGTTAGGAAAATGATAATGAGATGATCCTTTTGGAATATTTTAGTCTGTTTTAGTTTGAACCAGTATATGGTGAGAGATATTCCCTTGGTCATTTCTCGAGGGATCATTATGGTATTATGTCCATGTCACTGGAAAATAATTTTCTCTGGAGGTCAAGTCGCAAATAGAGTGAGGCATCCGTCCTCATGACCGGAGTGTGATCCTATATCACCCCTTTTGGAGTCATTGGAATTGTGTAACCTCCATGAGCAGGGCGATGATCCTCCACCTAGTGAGCTACATCAATATGGATTGTGGTATTCTCCAATGTGACTAGGAGTGATCCCCTACATATCAAATTGAACTAGATTGGGTTTGTGCTATCCCCCATCATGTTTGGGAAGGATACCCTCTCTTTGGTGTCATAATTATCCTTGACCAATACATTCTCATTTTTGTAGGGACCAAACAAGATAAACTTCATTGTGAGCGTCTCTGGTTATAACCTATCATGTAGAGTGAGGTCTCTCAAAATGAATGTGTTTCGATTATAATCATATGCATGAAAGTTGGATAAGATCGCATGATGGCATGGTGGTCCTAATGAGTATATCTGTATTTCCTCTGTATATGTGTTGTTAACATATACCTTAGTACATTAGATGTGTATTGCAATTGTGGTACATACTTTCTTGTATTTCCTAGGGGCCTATGCCATGACTACCCCAAGCCCGCCTCCAACAAGAAATAATATGTTGACTACCACTATATAGGCATATCCCAGAAATAGGAGGCATTATCCTAAGTACCTCTATAGATGTACACAAATATATTCAAGCCAAAAATGTTGAAATGTAAAAACCCTAAGTAAAAAAATGCAAGAAAACCACCAAGATCCCTCAAAATAGTATGCATGAATCTACAATAAAGTAAACAGGTCCATAATTCATGCCCAAAAAAAGAGTATGTAAACATATACAACAAAAAATGGTGATGTGTGGCCAATATCTTCCCACTTAAAGAAAGTGAATGCACAAGTTCTTAATGATAATATGTAGAAAAACAAAACCGATATATCCTAAAGGAAATGATACAAAGACTACTATCTAAATTCATAGGAGCACATCTCATTTTTTTGGCCTCACTAATCATCGCCTGGTACATGTCCACCTAGGACTCCTTCAAAAGATTGATCATATGTACAAGACATGACATGTTTCATGAAAGCCCATGTGGGGGAGAGTATACCTGTCATGACCCGTCCTCGGGGCCCGTGCCGTGACTACCCCAAGCCCGCCTTCCATAGGCCAGGGGCTGGCGACTAGCACCAAGGCGTAAAATCCCGGTAAACAGGGAAGGCATTGCCTTTAAAAGTAACAACCACCACAGAGTCAGCAAGCGGAAAGTAACTACAAAGTGCAGAAAAGTAAAGGGGGCCGGAAATACAAGCCCAACTGTAAAGTACAACTGAAAAGTAAAGTACAACAACTGAAGAAAAGACGGCGGCCTCGTGTCGTCCACTGGCAATCCCACCTGAAGGGTGGGTACAGATAGCCTCCAGGCTCCTCGGGTCCCACGTCCGCTCCGAGCACGTCCCGCCCAGTGGTCCACCTCCAGGTACCGTCCTGCTCCACGCCCCAACCGAGATCAGCGCTGTCCGTCGTCTGCATCCAACACAACAAGGTGCGGGCATAGCCCGTGCAGGGGTGAGTATAAGATACTCAGTAAGGACCCCGAGACCCCCGAAGGTCTCCCGAAATCCACAAAGGATATAGCACAAAAGAAAGATGCAATCACGAAGTAACATCTGACTCGACTTAGGTATATGCCCATACATATACCTAAGTCCCCAATTCTAGCTCTGCTCACGAGCTCAAGAACAACTCAATCCACGCAGGAAAGCAAGACTCAAATCCACAAGGAGAGTAAACAGTAAACCCACAAAGGATAGTTCAACACAAACCACAAAGGAGAGTAACATAAGATTCAGCTCAACCAGGTATACTTTTTCAGATGACGTCAAAGATGATCACTGATCCATCTAAGTCGTCGGACCCATGAAGGATCGATAGGTACTAACCCCCGCAAAAGACCCACACAGGATCGGGCTCACACAGAACCTGTAGGCAGTGGCTCACACAGAACCGGTAGTAAGGACCCACATAGGATCAGGCTCACACAGAACCTGTAGCACTGATCCACGTAGGATCGCTGAGTGCAGTAGTCGACGTGGTCCACTGAGGATCTCTGCACAGTCGTCGCCGCAGTCCACGAAGGATCTCTGCTCTGCCGTCGTCGCAGTCCACTGAGGATCTCTGCTCTGCCGTCGTCGCAGTCCACTGAGGATCTCTGCTCTGCCGTCGTCGCTGTCCACTGAGGATCTCTGCTCTGCCGTCGTCGCAGTCCACGGAGGATCTCTGCTCTGTCGTCGAAGTCACAGCCAGCGCTAGGGTTCCCGCACACAGCGAGCTCGTTTAGGAGGGTCCGCTCCACGAGCCGAGAGGCTGATACATCAACTGACACGTAGTCCGAAGTTGATGTATCCAAAAGTTCCGTATCGACAACAGGATCTCAACGCAACAGACGGCGCGTCAATCGGACGCCCGGTCTGAGAGTTATTGACATTTTCGTCCCAGGGGCCCGGTTGGGTTTTACGGCAAAACCAACCCGACCGTACTCCGCCTGTGTCCGATCCTCGGGCGGAGTATGCCAAAGGTTCCGTCTCACTTAGAGGAAACTACCACAGCTGACGGTACGTCGATCAGACGTCCGCAGCTCAAGTTATGAGCGTTTCCGCTCCGAGGGCCCGGTTGGTTTCGTGTACGAACCAACCCGGCCGAACCCAAAGTCTTTAGAAACCTTGAGTGTAATATACCAAAACGACCGTCTCGATCCAAGGATCGCGTAGCCGCTGACGGTTCGTCAATCGTACGTCCCAGGCCCAAGATATGGGCAAAAGACCGAAGAGGCCCGAAAACGGGGGTTCTGGGCCCGGGGCGACCCGGCCCGAACCCCCCCCCCCTGGGTCGGCCGAACCGGGTCGGCCCGAACCGGGTCGGCCCGACCCGGCCCGATCCGGCTAGGCCGGGTCCGGTCTGGCCTGGGCGCGGCCCGGCCGACCGGACCGGCCGGCTCGGCTTCGGCCGAGCGGCCGAAGGAGCCGCCGCCGCGGGTTTGACCCGCGGCTTGAAGGAAACGCGGCCCCGCGGGGGGCCGCCTGTCACGCAGACGCGGCCGGGCCGCCGCGTCCCTCGCCGATTCCGCGCGGCCGCGGAACCGGCCGCCGCCGCCTCCGGTCGCCGGCGCCGCCTTGCCGGCGACCCGTGCCTCCGCCGCCTTCCGCGGGCCGCCGGAGTTGCTCCGGTGGCCCGTTTTGCCTCCCGTCTGCGCCGTTGCTCCTCCCGGGGGCCGACCTTCACTGCGGGATCAACAGATCGCCCCTGCCGCGCGGTTCGTCGTCGTCCTCCATATCCGCACAACAAAAGAGATCGACGGAGGGTTGCCGGGTCTTGTTCGTTAGACCCGCACCCTCCGCGTTAGTCATAAACCACGGGAGGTATAATCAACAACAATTTTAAATAAATTAAAATTGTCGGAGATCATGTTCTTCACTTTAAAAGAATAAACACGGGGAAATAAGATAAAATATTCCAACATCCCTTACCTTGTCGTCGTCGTCGGACGAGAGGTCGTCGCGGAATCGCTCGTCGCGGATGAAGGAGATCGTCGCATCGTCGCGGTATCCGGCGTCGCGTCGCCAATCTCCGGATCAAGATCAAACGGATTAATTTAAATCCATTGATATTGAATTATAAAAAGGGGAGAAATAAACGATTCGTTTCTCACCTTAATTGCCGAACGAGGATCGGCCGCGGAAGAAGAGGTGCCGCCGAAGAACGTCGCGGGTAGGGCTCGTCGACGTCGCAGATCACGGCGTGCGTCGTCGAATTCCGGTCGCCGGCGTTCTTCGCGTTCTTCGCGTTCTTCGTGGGGGAGCTGAAGGAACAAAGATCCTCTCAAATCCTTTCAAAGGATTTTTAGGTTGGTCTTATTTTATAAACATGCCAACAAACGCAAAAACGTAAGTAACGACCCATCAGTTCGTTGAATTAATTCAACGAGCGAAACAGCTCATTTAATTCACGAAATAAACCGCCCAATTAAATGGCCTGTTAAGAATTAAAGAAAACGCGTCGGTTGACTTTTCAGTTACTTTGACGGGTTTTCGCGGGTGCGTTACTTAGCGAAAGAAACGGCGGGGCTCGTGCGGGCCCCACCGCACAAATATCCTAACAAGGGGTAGGATATTTCCGGATAGCACCCTATCCGCTTTAACTCAGTTCAAGTGGCTTCCAAGTGACTTCCAAGCAGCTTAAGTGAAATAAAATAAAGTTGTCGCACAAACTTTATTTTATTTCTGACTTAAAGCCGCAAAATTTAAAAACCACGTCTGAGCAAACGCAACTCCGGAAGAGGCGTTTCTAAGCAAATACCGGCGCTTCGATTTCATCGGCGCCCTCAGAATTTGATTCCGGGCACTGGTTCAAAAGATAGAAAAACCCGCTCGTCCGTTCACTGAACGTACCCGAGCCAAACTTCGGAAATTGATTCCGGCCACACCGGGCCTCAGAATCAGGTGCTGTCTGAAGCTGCGCTCTTGTAAAATTCCAAAGAAAATTAAGAAAAAAATTTCCTTGAAATTTGTGGGTCTTTACATTACTCCCACCTCAGGGCTTTACGTCCCCGTAAAGATACATCAAAAACTATGGGAACAAATGGGGGTACTGAGCACGCATCTGAGCCTCCCGCTCCCAAGTGCTCTCCTGGAGGTTCCCGTGCTGCCATCTGACGCGCACAAGAGGAATCGACCGCCCACGCAGGGCCCGCTCCTGTCGATCCTCGATCTCCACTGGGACCTCCGCAAAAGTCGCCCCATCGTCCACGTCCAGCTCCCCAAAGTCGATGATGTGCGTCGGGTCGTGCACGTATCTCCTCAGCTGAGACACGTGGAAGACGTCGTGCACCCGGTGCAACTGAGGTGGTAGAGCTAGGCGATAAGCCACCTCTCCTATCCTGATGAGGACCTGGAAAGGCCCGATGAAGCGTGGAGACAACTTTCCGCCTCGGCCAAATCTCCGTAAACCACGTCGAGGTGAGACACGCAAAAAGACGTGGTCGCCATCCTCGAACTCCAGTGGCCTCCGCCTCCTGTCAGCATATGACTTCTGCCGGCTCTGAGCGGTCCTCATCCTCTCCTGGATGATCTGGACCTTCTCTGTCATGGCTCGGACCATCTCTGGTCCCACGAGTGCTGACTCCCCAGGGTCTGTCCAGCACAACGGTGATCTGCAGGGTCTGCCGTACAACGCCTCGTATGGTGCCATCCCGATGGTGGAGTGGTAGCTGTTGTTGTACGCAAACTCCACCAAGGGTAGGTGGTCCTCCCAGCTGCGACCAAAGTCGAGAACACATGCACGGAGCATGTCCTCGAGTGTCTGTATGGTCCTCTCCGTCTGACCATCCGTCTGAGGGTGGAAGGCTGTGCTCAGATGGAGCCGCGTCCCGAACGCCTCCTGCAACCCCTTCCAAAGCCGGGAAGTGAAACGAGCATCTCGATCGGAGACGATAGACGATGGCACACCGTGAAGCCGTACGATCTCCTGGACGTAAAGACTTCCCAAGCTCTCCACTGAGCCCTGCTCTCTGATGGGTAAGAAGTGTGCCGACTTGGTGAGTCGGTCGACAATCACCCAAATGGAGTCGTGACCTCTGGAAGTGCGTGGAAGTCCAGTCACGAAGTCCATAGATATGCCATCCCACTTCCACTCCGGGACCTCCAAGGGCTGTACCAAGCCTGCTGGTACCTGATGCTCTGCCTTCACCTGCTGGAAGGTGAGGCATCGTGAAACGAACTCTGCCACAACTTTCTTCATGCCCGGCCACCAGTGCTGTCGTCTGAGATCCTGGTACATCTTCGCCACTCCGGGATGCACCGCCAAGGGAGAAGTGTGAAACTCTCTCAGCACCTCCTCTCGTAAAGCGACTGGTACGAAGGTACGTTCTCTGAAAAGGATGTCGTGATCTACTCCAAGGGAGAAACCATCAGGCGCCTGACCTGAGGATATCAGTGCACGCCGGGTCTCACAGTCAGCGTCCCCACGCTGAGCCACTCTGACCCGCTGTAGAAGTGGAGGAGAGACTGTGAGAGACTGAAGAAAGGCTGCTCCGTCTCTATCCACGAAGGATATCTGTAAGGAGGCTAGCTGCTCCGTCGCCTCCTCAAGTAGCTGAATGCCCGTCCTCCTGCTGAGGGCATCGGCTACCACGTTCCCCTTCCCAGGAGTATAGAGTATCTCAAAGTCATAGTCCTGTAGGAACTCAAGCCATCTCCGCTGTCTCAGGTTCAGGTCCTTCTGAGAGAAGATATACCTGAGACTCTGGTGGTCAGAAAAGACTGTGAAGCGCTCGCCCATCAGATAGTGCCGCCAAGTCTTCAGAGCGAAGACCACTGCTGCCAACTCCAGGTCATGAGTGGCGTAGTTCTGCTCATGCGGCCTCAACTGACGTGATCCGTAGGCGATCACGGCCCGCTCCTGCATCAGGACGCATCCGAGTCCAGTCCCTGATGCATCGCAGTAAACTACGTATCCAACTCCCTCCTCAGGCAACCTCAAGATAGGTGCGCTGGTCAACCTCTGCCTCAGCTCCTGGAAGCTCTGCTGACATCTGTCTGACCATACGAAGGGTTTCCCCTTCTTCGTCAACGCTGAGAGTGGTGCCGCAACTCTGGAGAAGTCTGGCACGAATCTTCGATAGTATCCGGCTAGGCCCAAGAAGCTCCGCACCTCCGTCACGCTCCTGGGTGGCTCCCAAGCTAGTACTGCCTCGATCTTCGCGGGATCCACTGCAACTCCCGCCTCAGAGATGACGTGCCCCAAGAAGTGGACCTCACGTAACCAGAACTGGCACTTTGAGAGCTTGCCATAAAAATGGTGCTCTCGGAGTGTGTCTAGCACAACTCGCAGGTGGTAGGCATGCCCCTCCTCAGTCGTCGAGTATACCAAAATGTCGTCAATGAAGACCACGACAAATCGGTCAAGGTATGGCTGGAAGATCCTGTTCATGAGGCTCATGAACACTACTGGAGCATTGGTTACGCCGAACGGCATAACCAAGAACTCATAATGGCCATACCGACACCTGAAGGCCGTCTTCTGCACGTCCTCGTCTCGAACTCTGAGCTGATGATAGCCTGACCGGAGGTCTATCTTCGAGAACCACCGCGCTCCCTTGAGCTGATCGAAGAGGTCATCAATCCGTGGCAGCGGATACTTGTTCCTCACTGTCACCTGGTTCAGGCGACGATAGTCGACACACAGTCGCAAGCTCCCGTCCGCCTTCTTGGCGAACAAAATCGGGGAAGCCCAGGGTGAAACACTGGGTCGGATAAACCCCTTGCTCTGCAAGTCCTCCAACTGTACCCGCAGCTCCCGAAGCTCGGCGGGGGCCATCCGATATGATGGAGTAGATATCGGGGCTGTCCCGGGGTACAAGTCGATGTAAAAGTCTACCTCTCTACGAGGAGGTAGCCCTGGAACGTCGTCGGGAAAGACGTCCACGTACTGGTCCACCACTGCAGGAAAAGCTGGACTCCGCACGTCCACTGCTCCTAGGATGAGGCTAGCCAACTGATGAGAGATGGGCTGCACTCTCCTCCGCGGAAGTCCATCCTGTGCTGCAAAGGTTCCCTTCTCGCCGGTGAAGGTAAACCTGCTCTCGTCGGTGCGAACACATCGCCCCTTGCGCCTAAAACAGTCGATCTGGGCATGAACCGTGGATAGCCAATCCATGCCCAAGATGACGTCGTAAGGCCTCGACGCCGCTACAAGGAGATCCCAGCCGAAGCTCTCGCCTCCTAGAGTAAGCTCACACTGCCGGCACCAGTGCGTAATCGTCGAGTCTGCTCCCGTAGGAGTCTCTAGCCGTAAGGATCGAGCCAACGGCTCAGTCGGAATCTCCGAGCTCCGAACAAGGGCAGAGGCTATGAAAGAGTGACTCGCTCCTGTGTCTATAAGTACTGCAGCAAGGGTGGAATAGACACAGATCATATCTCGAATCATCTCTGGCATGTCGGGGTCGTAGGCCTCCACTGCCTGGAGCTGGGCCTGCCCCTGCCCGCCAGCTCCCTGTGGTCGAGGTGGCCCTCCTGGTGGTGGTGGGGGTAGAGCCTGGAAGCGTCGCCCACCACCCGCTGCTCGGCCAGCTCCTCTGCCTCGTCCACCTCCTCCCTGCGGACCGCCACAGTCGACCCTCTGTCTCTGCCTGGGTGGCCCCTCCACCGACTGCTGCTCCTCTGATCGGCGAGTCGGGCAGTCACGAGCCATGTGACCCTGCCCGCCGCAGGAGTAGCACAGCCTGCCTCTCGGAAGGCTGGCACTCCGTTGTGTGCCCCGCACTGCTGAGCCGGTGTCCTGAGGCCGTCTGCGTGGGGGTCTGGTCTGCCTGGACCCGAGAGTCATCCGTCGGCTACCTGCTGCCGAAGACTCAGCTACCTGCCGCCCTGCGCTAGGTCTTGCCGCTGAAGAAGGCTCTGCCAGGAAGCTCTCGATCAGGAGGGCTCGCTCCAGCACTCTCGCCTGGGTCGGAATGCTGAGGGAGATCAGCGATGCCCGAATCTCCTGTCGCAAGCCCTGCTCGAAGGTCCGGGCCCGGAAGAAGGGGTCCCGTACCATGTCGGTCGAGTAGCGAGATAGGTCAGTGAACCTCGCCGCGTACTGAGCGACCGTCATGCTGCCCTGGCGCAGCTGGAGAAGCTCCTGGATGCGCACCGCTCGGAGGGTGGCCGGGACGAACTCAGAGCGGAAGAGGCTCTCGAAGTCCGTCCAGAGCAAGGATGCCTCATCGTGAACCTGGAGCATCAAGCTCCACCATCGTCCTGCCGCCGCCTGCAGGAGGGTCGCCACGAGAATCACCATGAGATCCGCTGGTGTCCTCACTAGCCTAAAGATCCGTACCACCGCCTCTAGCCAGTCCTCGGCGGCCTGGGGGTCCGCCTCACCGCGAAACCTGGGCGGTCGCTGGCTCTGAAACGCATGCAGTTCCCTGAGGCGACGTGCATCGTCAGCGTCTGGTACTGGTAGCATCGGTGGCTCGGCGGGTAAAACTACCGCCGGCGCCACTGCTGGCAAAGGGCCCTGCACCGAGGCCTCGTCGCTCGGTGGGCTGCCGTCGCGCCCTTCACTCGGAACCCTAGCTGGCTGTCGTCGCGGGGCCATCCTGAAAAGGAGAACAAGAGCACCACAGTCAGAACAATATACCTGGTGAGCTGGCACAAGTAATCACAAGGAAAACTTGAGACTTTCATAAAGCAAATTAGTATACCCGGTGAGCTGACACAAGTAATCACGAAGAAAACTTGAAACACACACGCAATCAATGTTTTCATGCATTAAGTCGGAAATCAGGAGTCAGGGTCCTGGTGTACGGATACGTCGGCCGCCGCACCAACACTGGGCTCCCTGAACTGATAACCATACTCAATACACTAAACACTATTGCTTCATATAGAAAGAAAAGACGATCAGAGTCTGCGGTAGAACCGACCACCTCTGATACCAATTTGTCACGACCCGTCCTCGGGGCCCGTGCCGTGACTACCCCAAGCCCGCCTTCCATAGGCCAGGGGCTGGCGACTAGCACCAAGGCGTAAAATCCCGGTAAACAGGGAAGGCATTGCCTTTAAAAGTAACAACCACCACAGAGTCAGCAATCGGAAAGTAACTACAAAGTGCAGAAAAGTAAAGGGGGCCGGAAATACAAGCCCAACTGTAAAGTACAACTGAAAAGTAAAGTACAACAACTGAAGAAAAGACGGAGGCCTCGTGTCCTCCACTGGCAATCCCACCTGAAGGGTGGGTACAGATAGCCTCCAGGCTCCTCGGGTCCCACGTCCGCTCCGAGCACGTCCCGCCCAGTGGTCCACCTCCAGGTACCGTCCTGCTCCACACCCCAACCGAGATCAGCGCTGTCCGTCGTCTGCATCCAACACAACAAGGTGCGGGCATAGCCCGTGCAGGGGTGAGTATAAGCTACTCAGTAAGGACCCCGAGACCCCCGAAGGTCTCCCGAAATCCACAAAGGATATAGCACAAAAGAAAGATGCAATCACGAAGTAACATCTGACTCGACTTAGGTATATGCCCATACATATACCTAAGTCCCCAATTCTAGCTCTGCTCACGAGCTCAAGAACAACTCAATCCACGCAGGAAAGCAAGACTCAAATCCACAAGGAGAGTAAACAGTAAATCCACAAAGGATAGTTCAACACAAACCACAAAGGAGAGTAACATAAGATTCAGCTCAACCAGGTATACTTTTTCAGATGACGTCAAAGATGATCACTGATCCATCTAAGTCGTCGGACCCACGAAGGATCGATAGGTACTAACCCCCGCAAAAGACCCACACAGGATCGGGCTCACACAGAACCTGTAGGCAGTGGCTCACACAGAACCGGTAGTAAGGACCCACATAGGATCGGGCTCACACAGAACCTGTAGCACTGATCCACGTAGGATCGCTGAGTGCAGTAGTCGACGTGGTCCACTGAGGATCTCTGCACAGTCGTCGCCGCAGTCCACGAAGGATCTCTGCTCTGCCGTCGTCGCAGTCCACTGAGGATCTCTGCTCTGCCGTCGTCACAGTCCACTGAGGATCTCTGCTCTGCCGTCGTCGCAGTCCACGGAGGATCTCTGCTCTGTCGTCGAAGTCACAGCCAGCGCTAGGGTTCCCGCACACAGCGAGCTCGTTTAGGAGGGTCCGCTCCACGAGCCGAGAGGCTGATACATCAACTGACACGTAGTCCGAAGTTGATGTATCCAAAAGTTCCGTATCGACAACAGGATCTCAACGTAACAGACGACGCGTCAATCGGACGCCCGGTCTGAGAGTTATTGGCATTTTCGTCCCAGGGGCCCGGTTGGGTTTTAGGGCAAAAGCAACCCGACCGTACTCCGCCTGTGTCCGATCCTCGGGCGGAGTATTCCAAAGGTTCCGTCTCACTTAGAGGAAACTACCACAGCTGACGGTACGTCGATCGGACGTCCGCAGCTCAAGTTATGAGCGTTTCCGCTCCGAGGGCCCGGTTGGTTTCGTGTACGAACCAACCCGGCCAAACCCAATGTCTTCCGAAACCTTGAGTGTAATATACCAAAACGACCGTCTCGATCCAAGGATCGCGAACCACTGACGGTTCGTCAATCGGAGGTCCCAGGCCCAAGATATGGGCAAAAGACCGAAGAGGCCCGAAAACGGGGGTTCTGGGCCCGGGGCGACCCGGCCTGAACCCCCCCCCCAGGGTCGGCCGAACCGGGTCGGCCCGAACCGGGTCGGCCCGACCCGGCCCGGCCGACCGGACCGGCCGGCTCGGCTTCGGCTGAGCGGCCGAAGGAGCCGCCGCCGCGGGTTTGACCCGCGGCTTGAAGGAAACGCGGCCCCGCGGGGGGCCGCCTGTCACGCGGACGCGGCCGGGCCGCCGCGTCCCTCCCCGGTTCCGCGCGGCCGCGGAACCGGCCGCCGCCGCTACAACTTCAGCCGCGGTGGATCTTCTCCACGGCGGCGCGCCGGGCGCCGCCGCCTCCGGTCGCCGGCGCCGCCTTGCCGGCGACCCGCGCCGCCGCCGCCTTCCGCGGGCCGCCGGAGTTGCTCCGGTGGCCCGTTTTGCCTCCCGTCTGCGCCGTTGCTCCTCCCGGGGGCCGACCTTCACTGCGGGATCAACAGATCGCCCCTGCCGCGCGGTTCGTCATCGTCCACCATATCCGCACAACAAAAGAGATCGGCGGAGGGTTGCCGGGTCTTGTTCGTTAGACCCGCACCCTCCGCGTTAGTCATAAACCACGAGAGGAATAATCAACAACAATTTTAAATAAATTAAAATTGTCGGAGATCATGTTCTTCACTTTAAAAGAATAAACACGGGGAAATAAGATAAAATATTCCAACATCCCTTACCTTGTCGTCGTCGTCGGACGAGAGGTCGTCGCGGAATCGCTCGTCGCGGATGAAGGAGATCGTCGCGTCGTCGCGGTATCCGGCATCGCGTCGCCAATCTCCGGATCAAGATCAAACGGATTAATTTAAATCCGTTGATATTGAATTATAAAAAGGGGAGAAATAAATTATTCGTTTCTCACCTTAATTGCCGAACGAGGATCGGCCGCGGAAGAAGAGGTGCCGCCGAAGAACGTCGCGGGTAGGGCTCGTCGACGTCGCAGATCACGGCGTGCGTCGTCGAATTCCGGTCGCCGGCGTTCTTTGCGTTCTTCGCGTTCTTCGCGGGGGAGCTGAAGGAACAAATATCCTCTCAAATCCTTTCAAAGTATTTTTAGGTTGGTCTTATTTTATAAACATGCCAACAAACGCAAAAACGTAAGTAACGACCCATCAGTTCGTTGAATTAATTCAACGAGCGAAACAGCTCATTTAATTCACGAAATAAACCGCCCAATTAAATGGTCTGTTAAGAATTAAAGAAAACGCGTCGGTTGACTTTTCAGTTACTTTGACGGGTTTTCGTGGGTGTGTTACTTAGCGAAAGAAACGGCGGGGCTCGTGCGGGCCCCACCGCACAAATATCCTAACAAGGGGTAGGATATTTCCGGATAGCACCCTATCCGCTTTAACTCAGTTCAAGTGGCTTCCAAGTGACTTCCAAGCAGCTTAAGTGAAATAAAATAAAGTTGTCGCACAAACTTTATTTTATTTCTGACTTAAAGCCGCAAAATTTAAAAACCACGTCTGAGCAAACGCAACTCCGGAAGAGGCGTTTCTAAGCAAATATTGGCGCTGCGATTTCATCGGTGCCCTCAGAATTTGATTCCGGGCACCGGTTCAAAAGATTGAAAAACCCGCTCGTCCGTTCACTGAACGTACCCGAGCCAAACTTCGTAAATTGATTCCGGGCACACCGGGCCTCGGAATCAGGTGCCGTCTGAAGCTGCGCTCTTGTAAAATTCCAAAGAAAATTAAGAAAAAAATTTCCTTGAAATTTGAGGGTCTTTACAATACCAATACCCAGTAATACAAATAGAAAATATTAAAGAAAATAAAATGAATGGTATACCAAAAAGAAAATACCATGAAAGAAATTCCATTCATCTCTATAGGGATATATATTAGCAGTACATATGCTGTGGAAATGTTGATTGTTATTTACATTATGGTATTTCCTTTGCAGTATTTCAATTGTGGTATTTTTTTCATGGTATTTACAATGTTGTTTTTTGGGTTTCATACTAGGTATTATTATAATCACCTATAAATATGATATATCCATACATGTCCTATCATTAGAAGATTATTGACACTTTGATGGAGTCTGAGTTGGACCAGGACCAGTCAGTGCATAGTGAGGCCCGACAGACGAGGTGTGGTCTGGCACCTTTGGAAAGCAATCCCAACACCATATCCTTCTTGCTAGATCATGACGAGTTATCAATGTATGACTTTCATGAAATTATTAATTCACATTCCAAGATTGGGATGACATGGGGAAACACATCAATTTATTTTTTGGACTTTTTTATGGACTATTTTTGGTTAGTTTGTTTTCATCCCTTGTTTACATTACTGTACTTCCCTTCATACTCTTCTGTGGGATCTTGGTGGAATGCATTCAATGATTACTTAGTGTTTTTAAATTTAATATTTTTTTCCATGGAAATGTGTGTGTGTCTGTGTGTGTATATATACATTGGGTAATTCCTCCCACATGAGGGATATGCCTACATAGTACTAGTAACCAACTCCAAGCCTAATGGAGGCGGGCCTTGGGTAGTCACTACACATGCCGATCTTGGACGAGTCATGAAATCGGGGATGAAATTTTCAAATAATTCCATCATGGGGAGGATTTGAATTATGGGATGTTGTATGATAGTATGATGAGAGTCTGTATCATATACCATAGGGAGGAAGTATAGGGTGGAAAAAAATAAAGATGATAACATTCATGAAAGGTTATCTTCTATCCATCTGGATGAATAATGGGACACTTGTTAGGATATGATCTGTCATGATTAATAAAATTTACAATGTGATGTAATACATTAGAATCAAATGTTCTAGGAGGTCCTCTAGGAAAAATGGTATCCAAATTTCATGGAGGACATTCACAACTTCCACTATAATCATATTTATTTGAACAAATAGTACTAGAATCTTAAAACTCCATACATAGACATCTATGGTTTTAATGAACACCATAATTCATTAAAGGAATGTAATAGAATTACTATTCATTACCCATTCATTTTTACTAGGTCTTCATTTTAGATTTCAACCTCTAGAAATTTCTAGCTAACTACTGTTGTTGGTTTCATTCATATAGAGAGAACTATTTGTGCCATTGTGAGAGTTGTTTGAAAAAAACATGAATTTTGGAAGGGGGTATTCCTTCTTTGATAATCCAACTTTGTAAACTATTTTCCTCAAGTTGGAATTGAGATATGGGTCAAATATGGTTGTCCATTTATTATGGGATGGATTTGACCCTCATAAAAAATATCTAGATATTCATAATCTCCATGGTGACACTAAAATTATTCTTACATGTCAATTTAAATATGTTGGTGGGGTTTTATGCCTGACTCCAGATCATCGATGAATCTATCATTATATCCTAGGAAATTATAATAATGAGGAAATTAGTATATTTATATTCTTCCATGATTTCTAGAATATAAAGAGTGACTTATTTACTAAGAACATGAATATATACCGATTATTTATATAGAGTAAGGTATATTCGTGCTCTTGTAACCTTGTTATTCAGGGGATATAGGATAAATTCATCATTTTTTGTGGTAGAGATAAATTTTTTCCTCATAATTTTTGTCTTTATTAGATGAAATATTTTTCTAATTTCATAAAATATAATCTTGGGGAATATTTTAAGTATGAAACTGAGTTCCATTACTTATAGATTTTGAAGAAAAATATTATGGGATTCCATTGAGGTTTTCGAACTATAATAGATGAATTGGCTATTGTGGGATGATGATTGTTTCTTCTCATAGTTTCTAAATAATATTCTGGAAATCTTATTCAGAGGGAAAATAGTTACAACCATTCTCATTAATATTAGTTTTCTATCCTTGAATCATGTTAATGGGTTTCAAGGATAGAGTATCAAGTTCTAGATTCACAAAAGTGGAATCCCCATCATGTTGGTGGATGGTTGCATCATGCAATCATTATAATTAGTTGATGATATGAGCTATTTATTGTGGCACCTATGCAGTATATATGGGTTTATTTGTTGCCATTTGTTAACCCCACCCCCAGGAAAAGTGATTAATTGGTTACTTCATTCTAGGTGGAAAGACCCAATATTATTTGATATAATGACTAGTTTCGTTGACTTCTAAAACACCAACAATCATGACAAGATGGCGGGTGGGGATTCATGCACTAGAGAGATTATCCAGATTCTTGGGTTGGTACTATGTAATTTTTTTGGTACACCCAAATGATCAAGTTTGTGCCATGGAATTAGATACAACTTGTAGTTAACTGTGTCATCTTATTGGATAAATAACCAACATCAAATGGAAATGTTCCATTTTGTTGAAAGGATTACATTTTTTAAGATTAATGGGAGATCATTGTCAACAGTTTATGAAACAAATATCGGAATCATAAACAATAATATTCATCCAATTTGAGTCCAAACATTTTAAAATTTCATCATTAATTCTTTTAGATTCATTTTAAGATGGAATTTATATTTTTCGAAGGGTCATACCATTTGGGTGGAATAGTAATCATAGTTAAGGAATAACATCTTGTTCATTGTTTTTTTCCGATACAACTTCATGTCAGTTATAATTTTTGGGTGGTGTGGAACTTATTTTCTAATGTTGGAGGCCATTTGGATAACACCAATGATGTTTCAAGAATGTTCATGGGCTAATAGGATCATATGTTAAGAATGACACACCATTTTGGGGGGAATTATTTCGTAATCTATGACTCTCTTAAAAATTTAGTATATAGTCATGAATAATTTTTTGATTCTCATTTATAAATATGCAACCTCTATGTTAAAAATTATTTTTATGTTTTGAAATTAGAATCAACTATATTTATATGTTGTTCTTCATTTATAATCACATTTTTAGGTATCATAGGTTCCCCATAGATGGTGTATGTCTATAAATATAATAAGTTTCTTATATATTTTATTTTTATAATGATAGATTTAAGAAACACCAAGTATTTTATTTTTATGGAGGATTCGTAAAAATTATATATAATTCTTTTTTATCCTCTTGAAAGGAATAATAACAAATGTAGTTTGGCGACACATAGTGGGAAACTTCAAAACGTTTATGGTCATGTGATGAGAAGGAAAGCATGTAGTTTAATTTCATGCATCATAGAAACCTTAGAGAATGATTCATATTCATGGGTAAAGTGGGACTTATGCTTATGTATTCAAATGATACTGAAGGGCATGTTGTCTCTTAAGTGGGGGAATGATGTTATTTGGAATTTAATCCAATAATGATGGTAATGGAGGAATCCAAGAATGAAAATGACATTATATATAGTATGTGACCCTTCTAGGGATATAAAATATATAAAATTAGGGTGAATTTTGGTTGAAGGTTTTTGAACATTGAGAGGATTCATGCATATCCAATTTCTTCATGATTTAAATACCCCTTAGTTCAGTTGGTTGTGGTGTTGGGTTTGAACCTCACAGAGGTTTCATATGAAACACATTTGGATAGGAATCAAATCCCATCTAGATCAAAAGGTTTGGGTGTTTGGTTTGGGCTAAAGGGAGGAATCCAATATATCCTAGTTGGTTGAGAATCAGAGTCCTGTAGTTTGTTTGTTGGTTTGTTGGGTTCAAACCATAGCAAAGATTCCAATATATCCCATCGATTTTGGAATCAAAGCCCAATTTGGTTGGATGCTTTTTTATAACACCAATGTAGGTGTCCAATATGTGGATATTTTTTTGGGGAATATATAGAATAGAATACCATGTCTATTGAATCAATGGGAATATGACTCTCTGAGGTGGAGATAATATGGTTGGGTATTATACTTTAGTGGAGCCCAAATTCGTGATCCTAGTGATTAAATGGTCACAAAAAACATCAATGACCATGTGAATCCTGATCAATTTGAGAGACTAGATAATGCATATAGTACTAAAAATCACAATCTCGTCATCTAATGGTGGATGAGGATATTGCGATGGGATAGAAAAAGGGCATTCAGGGGATATTCTTCTCTCCTGTTTTCATCACTAGAATAGTTACATATGGATATGCATTAGGATATATCCAAAATGAAATGCTATTATATTTCTTCATGGGGGATTCCCAAGACAGAATTATATTTAATATATAATAATAAGGCACTACCTATCAATGAAAAAAGCTTGAGCGATCCCCACTTCACATTATGAAATTGGTCAGACCCTAACACTACCTCCATGTTTGGGACAATTGTTTCCAAGGAAATGTATTGTTGAGTAAAGAATAAGTGTCCATTTTATTAGTTATATTTCTAATATGAACATATATACCACTTGAATTTACGATCGACAGGGAATTTTGATGTTCCCATCTACTGGTCAGACATATCGTGAGGAATTTGAAGAGTCTTTGTCTTGGTGTTTCTTCAATGGGACCATTTGGGAATTTTCACATCATGAGAGTAGTTTACATATAGGGTTATTGGGACAATTCACAAGGGGGATATAGTAAGTCCGATTGATACTTGGGAAGGTTCGTATAACCACATCATTCATATAATTTTATATAGAATAATATTTCCCACCAAGATTTCATCATTATTTTTTTTGCTAAATGGTGGTCCAAAATTAGAATCACTAGGTAGTTGTCTAGTCGGTAATTTTTCCTTTTATATGATGACTATTTTGAATCTGTGGGGATAAATTATAATTCCCTATTATAGTTTGTTATATATTTTAAATGAGTACCTAAAAATATTTCTTACCAAAACTAACTCTCTTTTCTCTTATTCACTTTGTCTCTATCAAACAAGAATTCTTTTTCTGAAAAATTTACCCCCACCAGTATTGTTGTTGGGATTTTTTAGGGGTATGAATGTAACCACTCAACAACTGATCATGATGGATGTTTCTTTATAGGCAACAACACCCTATAATGTTATAATTATTTTTTGGGGGATGCTGTGATGGAAGACTCCACATCTCAAAAGGTGATTTTCATTTGCAAGGACAAAATCAATACACCTCACACTCCAATGTGAAATTCAATTGTGTGTGTGTGGGGGTATATATAACGACTCACATGGAAAAGTGATTTTAATTTTCATGGGGTGAATCTAGGTACACCTATCTTTGAAAATCAATGTATTTTAGAGGGTATGTAAGGAAAATTTACTATATAGAGACTTTAAGTGGATAACTTACTCACATAAGGAACCTTATATTCATAAGGGATTACTTTGTAGAACATGTTAAATTACCTTAATTAGGAAAGAACAAATATATCAAGATATAAATGTTGTAAAAATGATTTATCCCATGATGGGTGACTACTCATTATTGAAATACGTTAAACTAAATCCCCACTAAATCTCTAATATGATAATGTTAAAATAACATTAGTGCATACAATCCATTACATATGAATTTTTCAACATTGATATACCCAAGTAATATATATAGGATCCCTCAAATTTATAAGATAACACCCAATAATTTATGTAAAATATCAATATTTGATGTTATTGTTAATTTGTTAATGAAACCATCCCCCCATATAAAAAGTTTATAAAAAAATAATTTCAACCAAAAAATATTGTATAATAAATTCATGATCAAAATTTTCCAATGAAACTCTATTTTATGTTTCGAATTTTTACTCTAAGCCCTCTTAACAATAATTATAACTCTCATATACAGAAAAATGCATCATATAGTTAAAGGAAAAATGTTATTTTTTGAATTTTTAGTAAACAAAAACTATGTATCTCTGTAAAGTTATTTCAATAAATTCTAATAAAAAAAATCTCTAATAAATATCACATCATCGATAAATATATTTGTGAAATAAAATTTATTAGCTAAAAAATACATAAATCCCATTCAATTAATTAAATAAATATATAAAAAATTCATATAAATTCCAATAAAAAAATAGTTTCAAGTATTTCTATTATATTATTATATAAGTAATATAATTTTTTTCACAATATTGTATCTTCCATTTCTAAATAAATAAGATTCATAATAACATGATTATTCATAAGAAAAAACATATCTTAAAATTAAAACAATTGATTCTTGTGCTCTAAACATGTATGACTAGTTAAAAAAATTGGAATCACATATACAATTTTTAGCCTATTATCATTACATTTATTTAAAATGATATTCATAATCTCAATAGAAAATAATCTTTAAAAATACATAATATTAAATAAAATTTATTCAAATACTATATAAAAATTCCCAGTGTATTACAAACCTCAGAGATGAAATGCAATAAAAATATTACCGATATTATAAAAATTCACAAGGTTATTAAATATACCATTTTGTATACCATTTAAGTAAAACATTAAAAACAATTTAATTTCATTTTCATAATGTAAATAACTCTTCAGGAACATAACCGTTATAAAAATTATTTATTTATACTTATTTGTTACAGTATAAAACAACATTATTTGTTATGTATATAAATTATCTAGAAATTACATTAAAGAAACACAACATTAATTCAATTTTCTCAATTTAAAAACAATAGATTCAATAGAAACACATAAGTAAATTTTTCTATACATAATAGTTATGTATAATCTCCATCATTGATAAGATAATCAAATAAAATTAATGGAACCTCTATGAGATCAATACATACAGGGGAATACCTATAATTTTGTTTAACATAATTCATCTTTTTTTACATTAATTATACCTTTATTTTATATTCAATATTATGATTCATTATGGGAATAAAATAAAATATTAATATTCCATTTTTTAATATGTTATTGATAATGTAATATTCAAAATCATTATTATTTAGAAATTATTATTCCATTAATATCGTTGGTAGATTATTTTTTCTACTGATTAGAAAATATCATTAATATTGTATTTTTTAGTTTCACATTTATATATTAAATATTATATTATATATATATAATAAACATGAATGATTGTATTGAATCCATTTTAAAAACATATATTTTACTGAATGTTAATAATCATATTGTTTGAAATTCTAAAATTATACATTTTTTACTAGACATAAATTATTCAATAAGTAATTATTCCATACCATCAATATGGCCCAAAAAATTCTAATAAATAAATTAAAACTAATCATGGTTTTTAATTTCATATAAAATAGAAAATAGTACATTATGCATTTTTCAAAAATAATATTCATTTTAAAAGATTTAAAATGGTTTATTGGGATAACATTAAAATAGTTTATATAATTTTACAATATAAACTAAATTGACATGTAATTGGTTATAAATGAGTCTTACATAGATGACTTAATTAATTTTATTTTGTATTTTTTCTTAAATTATCATAACATAACATCACAAAAACATACATAGGTGTTGGGAATAATTTTCATTTTTTTGGAAATAATCCAATAAAATTCTTAATAATATGTTTTCGTTGAGAAGAAAGAATTTTTTACCAAAGTAAAATGTAATAAAATATATATCATAAATAAATAATTCATATTAATTTAAAAAAAAATCATTTTTCATGAAATTCTATAAAATTATTTTTTTATACCCATAAAAAATTATTGCATAAATTATAAATAGATATAATAGTACCAAAATTAATCTCCCTCTCATATAAATTTCAATTAATATTTTTATATTAATAAAAAAAATTATTTTTAGGTAATTATAAATTTTTTAGTAGGTGGATGTTGGTGTTCCTTGTAATTTGTAATAAGAATTTGTCAACCTATATGCCTTTACACCAAACTAATTTAGTTTATAACAATTATGTTTATAAATTAACATTTTTCCAATAGGTTACCATTCAAGAATGAGTATTTAAAATATGATTGATGTGTTCAATGTTATTTTTACATTGTAACTATAGAAAAAATATTACAATATATAGTTATTCCTATCATAGATTTTTTAAATAATAATTCATTCCCCATGATAGTGTAATTTTTACATATATCAAAATTTATTTTTATATCCTCTTATTTAGTATCAATATTTTTTTATATAATTCCAATACATTAAAATTATATATTATTCATACCATCATCAAAATCACTCACAAGTACTAAATTTATATTTTTATCCAAATCATAATTGGTAGAAACTTTTAAATATTTTTTCTTATAAAACATCCTAAATATAGTATAAATTAATTTATGATGTTAAAGATACATTATTTTTACTTTTTATTATTATTTGGAATTGCATCAGTGATGTTTATTTCAAATGATTTATCATTTTTCAACATGAATTCATTTTCCATTATAAAATTATTTATTTTATTAATAATAATACTATCCACTTCAATAGTATATTTGGACTAAAAAAATAAGTAATTATTGATAAATATAAATTTCCTTCTAAACATGACTTTTTTGAATCCTGTATGGATCCCTATATATATTTTTTATTAATTTTATAATTAATTTTTGTCATGAGTATTTGAACTTCAAATAATATAAATATCATATGAATTTACTAATTTATAAATCAAAATTTTCATTAATTGTTTCCCTCCTATAATAGATTAATGAATAATGATATTATTTTCTTCATAATTTCTATCAATCACCATGATATCCAAAATTTACTTTACTATTAATCAATGACTATTAAATTCCTAAATATTATCAATGATTATTTAAATTGGATTATCATCTTGTACTAAATAAAATTGTATTATATAATAATTTACATGTAAGTGAAAATTGTAATAGATAATGATGGACTATATATCTATAAGATATTAAAAATTTTAAATTTAAGAAATTTTTTCCTTATTTCGGATACAACAATTCATTTTATAAAATTTTATTTTATTGTAGTGTATATCAATTTCAATATTCACGTTTAATTAAATAATTATTTTTATAAAAATAAAAGTATTTGGTTGTATATTTGTCCACATCGATGATCCATTACATTTTATATAATTAAACTATGTGTTATTATTTAACTCTGGTGAATATATATAATTTATAAGTTCAATTAAAATAATTCTTTATAATCCTTATTGTCCTATACTATAACATCAAAAAATGTAACCTGAAATCCAAAATCATGAAAACTATAATATATTTAAACCATATTTAATTTAATTATATCAATGTAATTATTAACTTATTCCTATTGTATTAGAGATATAATATTTCTATAAAATCATTCTTCTAATTATTATGTATAAATGACTATTTCCTAATTATCATTTTACTATATTTTACATTAATTGGATATTAATCCAATAATGTTACTGAAACTTATTGTGGATTATTTCAATTTTCATTAATATATTTTAACCCCCTTTTCAATGGAACAAAATTCACTAAGGATTATCAGGATTCATCCATCACATCGACAAATTTATCATTATATTTATTAAACATAAATAGATTTATCATAATATTCATCCATTTTATACATATTTTTTAGATTCGTGGAACCGTTATTAAAATTCATATAAAACATTCTCCATTAAGAGAAAATTTCCAAAAATATAATGTCATTATTTTATATGATTCATTTTCAATATCGTGCAGATATATTTATCAAAATATTCAACCCTAGAACTATTGTGTCACCAATTACCTCCATTATACATGATTCAACACAAGATATCCAATATCACAATTATTTATAATATAAATAAATTTTCACCATATCGCATCTTTCACATCATACTATATTCGAACCATAGATTAATGATGTATACCACATATACATCATGGTATGGTTTCATTAATATGATGTTAATCAACCTCAATACCTTTAATGATAATGTATTCCCCAATCTATTCATCATTATATTTTCTACTTAAAGAAGTCAACTAATATATTAATGAGTATTACATATATCCATAACATACTATCTGTCAATCTAACATAAGCCATTAGAACCCAAAAAACACATAAAAGGATGAATTAGATAAAGGGAGTAATTATCCATATATCCCCTATCAAAGAAAGAATCACAAATAAAACATAGAGAATAAAAATCATTTCAATTCATGTAATTTTATCCAACTAGATATTTTTTGCATATTATAAAACCAAGAAAAAAATATAATAAAGTTACAAAGAATCTAAACTGAATGGGTTAACATAAAAATATATACTAACAATCTATTACAGGAACATTAAAACTAAAAATTTACTAATAATTTCTTCTAATTACTATTCACTAAACAGGCCTCCAAATAGAAAAAAAAGAAAAAGAAAAATAATTAACAATTTCTTATTTAATCTGATTATTAAACAATTTCTTATATCCCATGTTTAAATTACCAGTTATTTAATATTAATTTCCTAATTTATATTTAATAGTAAAAAATTCATTAAACATTTCAAAAATTTAGTGTGGTATTTAACAACATCATTTAAATGATATTAATTTATTTACATCCCGTAGTTATTTTAATACTAGAAAACACTTATTACTTATTTCATTCCAACAATGAAATTATTTGTCTACCTAGAATAGGACCACCAATATTTTTCATATTTCACTAATACTGATTAATTACATTTATACACAGCTAATAAAATATGAGAAAATTGACCGTTTTTTTTATTTTTCAATTGGATATATAAAATGATAAAATTAATTAGAGATAAAATAACAACATTTAAAAACACCAAAAAAGCCCAATGAATTTAGTTATCATATAATACTCTCTGGGATAACCAGCGGACATATATAAGAAATGGTATAGTTATAAATCCCATTAAGGGAATAATAAATTCATATTATGTATTAAGGTTGTACATTTGTGTCAAGAGGAATAAGGTTATAAAATAGATATTTGAAAATCATAATCATCAATATCGAAGGATATTATAATTTTATAATATTGAAAAATCAAATAGATTGTGTAAATAACCTAAAAATGCATCATAGATGTATATCAATGATAACAATTGACAAAACATTACATAGCATGCTTATGATATCCTCCTATGTAGTACACATGGTTTACATTAGTTAAAAAATACCATATTTATTAGAGGGATATATAATTCTAGTCCCACCTATAACATTCATATCATTTAAATGCATTTGGTTTCCCTATATATATTACAACCTATGAATGCATTTAATAATTACCTAATCAATTGATTAAGGTGTGTGGATTACATACATAGATTTCCCCAATACATGAAGTATAGGTTATTCCAGGACTATACCATATAATGGAAATGAGGATGCATAATCACTATAAAAATATTTTTTATGGAAAATAATTGTATAATTTATGAAGCATAACGTGAGTTCATTATGATTCATAGATGGGATTAATGACTTTTAATGGGGGTCTATAATGATCAAGCAATAATAAGGAACAAAAAATGGATGTGTAAAATATGTAATCCATAATGATCAATTGGAAATATTATTTCATAATAAAAATAATGGTCTTAACTAATGAATAGGTGTGGTAATTATCTTCCCAATGAGAGGTCACTTCAAAAATATTGGGAGGATCTTCTTAAGATCATGGGAATAACTATTGAGGAATATAGGGAGGATTCTTGATACAAAATTCATTCTCAATTTTTTTTATTAATATGAGTTTATGGTGGGGTCTTTTTCATATAAAAATTAAGGGAATTATTTACTAATTTTCAAAAATAGGTTTTTCGACAGAATTTAATTAAATTATAGAAAAATCATTCCAATTTTCTAACCATATATTCCTCTAAATATGGATAGATTTAATTATTTTATAAGGCCGTGAAATTAAATTATTAAAATTACAATTTTTTTATGTGGATGTGAGTCATCTTAAAAATTAACTAATGTTAAAACAATAAAATATATTATAGGTATTTTATAATTCATTAATATAATATAAAATTTATCAAATAAATTAAAAAATAATTTATTTAAATGGGAAACATAAAATATGTATTTTATATTATATAAATTATTTATAACATCATTCATGTGAAATTATGATGTCTAAAAGAATTATCTATATGAATACTTTTTGTTAATTTTACCAAAAAATTATACTCTTGGAAAATTATATAAAATTCAACACTGGATAATTTAAACTATATGATTTTAAAAATAATTATTATTTTATGAATTTATTTCTCAAAATATATTATTTGACTCATTTAATTTAATAGAGTTATTTATTAGAAAAAATTAAACTTTTTACGATAATCACTATTTCTTAAACATTAAAATGATTAATTTGTATCATTAAAATATAATATCAAATATATTTAAATTAATAATATTTGATATGGATAATTCTTAAAAATATCATTTATTTTAAAAGTAATTAAATTATGAAATAACAATTTAATAATAAGCATATATTTTTTAATATTTCCATTTTGGTTACTTCAAATCAAAATATAATTTTTCGCAAACACATTTTGTATGATCCTAACCATTCACAACTATTTTTTAGATAAATTTTGAGATAAATATTTAAAAATTGTTAATTAAATGAATCCAAAGATTATTATGGGTGTAATGGTATAATATGGGGTTCTAGGAGTGATAGTGGTTGAAAATAGGTTGTACCAGGAATGGCTGATGGTTGGGTTATTGTAAGTGTAAGAAATATAGCATACATGATAGGCATGTAAGGGGGATGGTGAACTATTGAAAAAATATACAAGGGGGATCAAGAAACATATATATGGATAGATCCATGTTCATGGCCTCTTCTTGGTATTATAACCTGTGTGGGATCCCTAGAGAATTGTGTAACCCAGTCCCCCTCATTGTCAAAGAGTGTGGCACTATTGGCATACAGGTTGGATAACCGTGTGGAAAAACATTGTGTCTCATTATGAGCGTGTCAAATCAATTTTCCACACTATGAATTAAGATATAATGTCTAATTTTCCTCCCATTTCCTCTTCCATAATATTTTTTATCGAACTATATCCAACCTAGATTCTCAAGGGTTGTTCTCCTTTGATTCACAGTTGTTCAGAAGAATGTTGGTTGTTAATCAAAGACCTAGATGATTGTACCACTACTCATCCATCTATATTCTGAAAGAACCATGGTGTGTTGTTTATTATACCTACAATTACTATAATCCTTGTTTTGTTGATGTTTTTTAGATTTCATGATGAGGTTTAGTTGATATTGAATTAAGGCCCAAGGATGAGTGATTGATTTTCATTAGGATTGTGGAAGTTTTTATACAGTTCATTTCACATATCCTTAATGTTTATACATGTGATTTTTTGAGAATTTTCATGCATTTTTCTAAATATTAAATTCAATGGTAAGAAATTATAACCCATTAGACTAAATATTATGTTTCACCTATTATAGAATACACCAATTCCATTGAAAAAATTTATACTGAACCTCGGTCTAATCATGTGGTGTGACACTACCATTAACATGGTAATCGAGTTATTCAATTATGAGATAATGGATTTTTTAGATTAACCCAATGTTAGTTTTGTTTAGAATTTTTAAAAAGAATAATGTGTTGTTTGGATTCACTAAAATAAGTATAACGAGTTATGTATTGTAAATGGTTAAATGTGATAAATATTCAATAAGGTATAACCATATCATAAATTTATTTTATAGTGTATTCATTTGGGTGAGTTATTAATGAATGCGAAAACTTGACTGTTATTAATTATTTTAATTGTAATGAACATGGTGAACCATGGGAATAATTCTGAAAACAATAAGGCCTCCCCTTGAAATGTTAATGAGAAAAATATACAATTGTGTTGGACTATGTAAAATTTGAATTAATGAAATGGTTAGTGATGAGTTTAAAGAACAATCCCCCACATTGGTATGAATTATTTAATATGATATTCTTTGAAATTTTTCATAATGGATATACATTACATTCAACATCCTTATCTTGGTATATTCGACAAAGTATTCTTTAACATTTTCTAGGGTGTTGGAATAGTTTATGAAGAACTAAATTCAATTTTTATATTATGGGTAAATGAATTTTTGAACCTTAGTATATTAATATTAAACGACTAATGAAGCACCCTTGTTACTAAGGAGAAATGTAAATGATCATTGTTTTAAGAATATATTTCCATCTTGGAAGATGTGGTTTAGTGGGAATGGATGTAATGATAACAGAAATGGTGAGATATTGTATCTTGTTAAATGTTTTATGGTGGAACTCACTTATTTAATATCTACTTTTCCACTATTTAATATACATTATCTAAAAATAATTTATATTGAAAATCATTTATGACAGAAAAGTTTTTTTCCTAAGGAGTTTTACTCAAAAAATGATTGGGATTCCATCTTGTACCCAAGAAGACAATATAGATGTATGTAATGAAAAGAACAATGGACCTCTATAAGAAAACTTATAAGGGAGTTGGTACAAGTCAAGGATTATGGGACCAAACATGGTGTTAGGAACCATTTAGGGGATTTTAATTTTGTCATATTTTTTTCGTTTCTGTATATTAGATTATAATGAAATTCAATGGTTAATACTTTGGTTAGTTGTTACTTCTTTGATTTGGAATGTCATATGTTATATTTTTTCTATTAATTAATATTATATATCATTGTATATCTTGATTTACATTATTGGTTTCTAATGGTAAGTTTTTATAGTGTCCCCACATGATCCATTATACCCTTGCTTCTAGTCATAAGGCTCATGAACATGAGGAGCTAGGAATGATGTCATATAGTACACATGATCCAGAAACTTACATAGTTGAACCTAGTTCAGGAGGATACAATGTGGTATTTGTGATTTTATTTTTTGTTACATTACTCATTTGGAATGGTGGATAAGTGAATTTTATGTGTCCTAACTTGGAAATTATGTAATTCATTGGTTTAGTTATCCCATATAAGTGGGATTAATCTATTTTCTTAAGGTGGGAATTTTGTACATGATGATGGCTATTACTATGGGATATTACTATACCATAGTGGATTCACTTGAGATTGATGTTATTGTTCTATGAGGTATATAAATTTCTGGAAATTCAAAAATGATTATATATAAATAAATCATTTTAGGCACCAAATGATTATTTTTCATAAATCATATTTGCAACTCATATAAAATAAGGTTATAGTGGGTTATGGGAAATGAAAATTCATTCATCAATTAATTGCGTCGTAACATAAATAGATCCATATAAGGATGTTGAAAATAATAACAACTAAAATGTTATAAATTTAAAGGATTAAAATGGTTCATAATTAAATTAGTTTATGTTTACTAAAAGTTAAATTATGTTAATAGTGTAAAATCAACATCTTGTGATTATTTGTGTTTGGTATATCACATGATGGACATAGAAATAGAAAGGAACTATTGATGTTATGTTTGGGTTGTGATTTTACTTAATGTCAAAGTGAATGATAAATGAGTTGTTTGGGATACTATAGATCCCTATTATTTTTAAAATTTTGAATGTAATATGTCAGGGGTTTTGGTACAGGTGTTCCAAATTGTACGGATATTCCACCATGAGGCTATTTACAAATTAGAAGATAGTAGGACATCATTGAGAATGGTCCAACAGAAGTGGTACATGAACCTATGTTGTTACTTGATATAGTGGTGATGAGTAGAAAAATGATAATATTACTCATTTTATGTAGTTTGGGATAGATTCTAAGGAAGTTCATCTCAATGTATGTTTGGCATGAATAGAAAAATTCAGTTGTAAAATTCTATGAATTTTGTGGGTGAGGGTGGACCTATGGTAGTATTATTTTTAATTGACTCTATAAAAATGATTATGGATAACATGGGGACTCCCCCTAGGTAGTGGGTTATGTTGGTATCATACATGATGCAAGGACAAATAGTGCACTAGATTGATATTTAGGTGTAGTACTGTTAGAGGTTATATAATAGATTAATTTACAAGTGAATTTCATTGAATGTTTTCCCCATAAATTATTATTCAGGATGGAGCTATGAAATTTATGTGGTAAAAATAATGAAAAATATCAGTGATGGATTATTATTAAATATTTACTGATACAAATAACTTTTATCTAGATAATGTAGTGGTAATGAGGTGGTGAAAATCCATTTTTTGGATGGTAATAGATGTTAGATCATGTTTAATGTGAATATGTTCCATTTGAATAGATCTAGGGAGTGGTGAATCAGTATCTCATTTATGTGGGGGGCCTGAAATATGTGACAAGAAGTTGATAGGAATGATCGGTTTTAGTATATGATGGTATGTTTGGAGATGGAAAAAACATACATTATGATACATTTTCCATGATATTGTTAGAAAGAGTATCTCCTGAGAGTATCATCCTTACACGAATGTGGTGAGGATATTTTTTATTGTAGTCTTCCTTTTCAGATACGATGTCATGTACTTTTAAAACATGTGGAGTTTCATGCTTCTAGAATGATACGAAACCTACAGTCGTTCTGCAAGAACCCTTTATAGGTCATTAATAGTGGAGGACCTATAATGATGTCACATACTAAAGGGATCAGTTGCCTCATATCTGATAAGTTTTTTGAGTTGTATGGATGATACCAATCATCATAGAGGGTGTGGGGATATAGTGTTGGACCAAATATATTAATGGGTTAGTAAAATTAAGGGGACCGATACAATATATTAGTTTCTAGTGATATTCCATATGATTATAGATCATCTTGAAATCAATGGAGGTAAGGACTGTCCATCAATTATCTAAGGAATGAATCTTATTGCTTCAATGCCAGCAATTTTTGTATTTGATATATGTTATTATCAAACTCTTATATCTACATTGATTGGGATAAGTTTTCGTCTCATATTAGAGTATATATATAGTGTGTATTTGATCGATATGTCATTAAGGGTGTGATCAGAAGGTATATATGTTAGTAATTATTTTACTTATGAAGTTGTTGAGTACAACATTACATGGTATATGTATGTGGTTGATATGAAAGTTTTTGACATGATATTAAAAATAGAAATTTCATTACTTCCTCAAGATAACATTTATTATTACTATAGGAGGGTGAACTTTACATAACCTGTGAGAAGAATCTATGTTTTCCAAAGAGAATTGGATATCCTGGCATGATTTATGCTGGGAGTTCTTTTTCAATTTAGTTAAAATACATTTGATGTTACACATCATACACTGAATGAGGACAGAAATCTTTATAATTTCTTCCCAATGGGGGTGGAAAAATTTTAGGACAAGCTTCATGAGTAAATATCTTATATTCTTCCTCTAGGAGAGGTTGGGGTTTCATTTACATTAAGGCATAGGTAATAAAAAGTTTCTTTTCCAACTTATTGACAGACTCTAATAGAATAATTTGAATATAAAAATCAATATGGGGAATTGTATGATAAAGGTAATATCCATTAATTTTGATCACCTAGGGATCTAAATTTTTAATTTCAAGGAAGGCTTATGGATCCTTACCCTTATGTGTCGATTTCCGGAATTTTATGTCCATGATGATTAAGAACAAATATTATCTCGATCAATTTAATGTTCTCTATGAAAATTTGTTTCGTGACATTGTGTTATTAATTATTTAATTGATGTATGGGTATCACCCGATGACGGTGAAACCATATCATATACCCAAGATTACATTTAAAAGAATTATTGGTTTTTATAAATTAGTTGTAATGTGGTCCAAGTTAAATATCTTTACTTCTATGTTAATGGAATTGATAAAATAAATGTTTACCCACAATGAGAATAGTTTTGTTTTCATTTAGTTGAGGAAATATTAGTTTATTACTCACTCATGATAATAATTCACAAATCCTAAATATTGAGTTAAATATATTGGGGGAGCATTATTTATATCCCAAACTAACTATTGAATTTTTTATGAATGGAAATATACATTTCATTGGCCACACCATCATTGTGGAAGGAGATATAGTGTGGAAATGAAAGATGAAGAGGTTGTTTTTTTGAGAAACCCAATATTATTACTGGCATCCTAGTATTTATTGGTAAAGTCCCATATTATTTATGGTTAATTAATTATTACTATTTCTTAGTGGTGCAGTTATCTATCTTGACTAGGAAGGGTGTCTGGTTTGTGTGTTCCAAATCATGTGAGTATTCATTCCATGAATTGAATACATTTCCAACTAGGTCACCATTTTTTATCAAAATAATGTCAGGTAAGTAGTATTGACTGTATTTTAATGCATCTTCGATCTAACAATAGGAAATGTTTATGTAATGAGAATGGTTTTTGGTATATTGATCTCTATTATTTAGGCCACAAGAAAAGAACTATCCTACAAAATGTATTTATTTACCCACAAATTTTTTATGGATTGATATTTTTATGGAATTATTAGCATGGGAGATTATAATCAATTAAATTGGTAATATGCTCATTGAGAACATTTTTTATCAATGTGAAATAGTTCTCTTGTAGTTTTGATGGTTTTACTACATAAAATCATTTGATTTGGAGTTAGTTTACATGCATGGAAAGGGAATTGGTGTCACAATTTTTTTGAGTAGGAGGAAACAAACATACGTAGTCAAAGAGTCTATTTCTAAATAGAAAATAATTTAATTTATCATCATGTTTTCGATAGATGTTTTTTAAGAGAATGAATTGATTAAACTAATTCCCTTTTCAATTTAACCTTATCACATAGACTATTTTAAAATGTCATAGCATGAGGATTTAGAATGTCATTCCTTGAGATTCAGTTTTTAAGGAGGGGTGAAACGTTCAGATTATTCTATTGATGATTATGATAATATTCACGTTCATGGCTATGTTGTTTGACCAACTTTCATGTAAAAATAGATTATTCATGGGTTTCATGCATCAAATTAAATGGCGCACCATGGATTTAAAAAAATGTACTATGATCATCATAGACAGTATTGGATATTAAGAATGATAAATAAGAATCTATGTATCGTGTCATGATGATACACTAGTTAGAAGTAGAATAAATCGAATCAGTGACCTAATTGAATTTTATAGTTGTTTTATAATCTACGATTTAAGTGCTACAATGCTACATGATATCAATATTTTACAAATAGATTTTAGTGGGTTTGAATATATATATATATATATATATATTTATATATATGTAATTACATTTAATAATTTTCCAATATTTCTACATATTAAATTATTTTTTGTTCTAGGTATGTATATAATGAGTCTTGTTTAAGGAACACAAAATTACAAATAAAATATATAAATGAAATATCTTGTAGTGACGTGAAAGGGCACAACATGACCATGAAATGTTGATTTCATACGCCAAAATCTTACTGAGAAGATATTGGCCAAAGTATCTATGAATGATTTTTCACATCAAGAAAATAATACACGATGTTTGATCATCGAGTGAAGTATTTACCTATCCAATAAATAAATGGACCTTCATGTTTTTTGATATTACATGTAGGGGTAATAATAAAAATTATAGTTTTTTGTGATATAAATTATATAGATACTATTCCACCATATCACATTACATGTAGTGTAATCAATAGATGATTTGTAGGTATTAGACATGATGAAATTCAGTGATTAGAAGAGAATTAATGGAATGGATGGCCATGTTGGACTCATTATGACCCAAGAACCACCTATTATCACATTCATACCCGCACCAATAATAATTAATGATTCTAATAGAATTAAAAAATACAACAAAAAATATCCATGGGCACCACACTAATCATTATTCTAGAGGAGCTGCCACTGAGATCATGGAATGACACTGTTGGGATGAGTCGAATAATTTTTTTCCCTACACTAGAATGGATAGCATGAGGGGGTAGAACATGTGAATTTTTTTTATGAAATGGGAATTATTTTTTAATTAATTTTATTTTAAAACAAATCTTAATTGCATCTTTTGCAAAAACCCTAAATTTTCAAATCACTTCTTTTTCTTTAATCATGCATTACCATTCTATGATCGATGACAGAGGGATGTTTTCTGATCATTTACTAATGAGTGATTAACACCTTATCCAATGGTTAGATTTTATTATGGTTAAAAATTTTTATTAGTACCAAGTTAATGGATACTTCATATAACATTAAAATTGTTAAAGGTACCATTTGTGATGTTTGTTCTATTTATAATGACCATTGGATTCAATTAAACTCAAATCTAACACATATGAAGGATTTTTCATTATTTAAACCATAACAATACATGAATATAGATGTTAAATTTCGGAGCAAGTGTTTTAATTTTCATAAAATATAAATAAATCATCATCTATTCTCTAAATAAATTAGTTTAGTTTTCATTGATAAAATTATTTTAGTTTTATTTATTAATTTAAAAGTTTCTTTAGCCCTCTTCTTGTGGATTTTACATTGAACATAGATATCCTATATTACCCTATGGTCTAGTGTTTTTTTTGATTCATGTTTTTAAATTTATATATTTTGAAAACCTATAGGAATTATTAGTTCCCATGGGGATACCATTACCCTTGATTTTCTATTAGTTCTCCCAAGGATTAGTTGAAGGAATGATGTGACTTAGGTGATAGTGTATTGATTAAAAATGAATATTATTACTTATAAATGCAGAAGAGCTTCTCTATTGACCAATTTAGTGGAACATATGTCTTCTGGTTAGTACATTTTCAAGTGGTATGTTGAACAATAGTATATATAAGGACTCTACCTTAAACAATATATAATCCTATGTTTTAGTTAATAATATACATTATTGCACATTGACGAACTTTTTAGTCATATAATTTTAGAGAAATATAACTTATTACATACACATAATATTTTAATAATATTATAGGATACTACTAAAATAGTATCAAATTCTATAGAATACAAAACATTTGAAATATATGATTGGTTTTTCATGATAAAAAACATCACAACATTCATCTTATATTCAAACATTCTATTAACCATTCGTATACCACATGAAAAAAAATTGTAAATATTTTAAGAGCATAAAATATCATTAAGGGATATAAAAATAAGGATAGAAACTATTAGTCCATGAATACTTAAAAGCATATGAAATTATTTTCACAATGACATAATTTTCAACCATAAATTATCATATACATTGTTTGTGAAACATGAGATTTACATTAAACAAATAAAACATAAATAAAACATGAAGTTATATTGTGGAGTTACTTAATTAAAATTGTATCCCTCATGGGTACCATATGATTTGTAACCCTCACGACTGTATTACAATATGACCCTCACGACTACCTTACAGTATAGAAATTACAGTTACACATGGAGTAACCATACTGCTGACCTGCAATATACCCATAACCAATGAATAAAAGAGATAAATAGTTCCCAAACTTCATCATAATCAATTAATAAGTACTATAAAATAGTAATAAAACATGAATAATTTCACAAAAACTTTTCTTTTTTATTTTGTAAAATAGAATTTTAATAGAGTATTTATAATGAAAAGTCTCTTACAGAAAATATATAATTAAAGTGAAAAATAATTGAACAAAAGAAATATGTCTATATAATGTAAAGACACATAATTAAACATATAATGAAAAATATTAATAACAAAAATTATCATAGTATGACATAATCATTTAAGTAGACAGTTAACCCAATGAATGAAAATTGTGTTAAGAATTCTCTTACCTCTGGTTCATCATACATAAAATGTGTTTAAACCACCTATAAAATGGTTAAAAGAGTGTTATTAATATTTCTAAGAAACATAATAATTTTTATAACACAATATATGACCATTTTATGTCATCATTCCACTCATTTATTAATAATATTTGTTTCTATACATTGTTTTGGGTAAATTCATTACATGTTTTTGAGGGTTGGTTCGTAAAGGATTTTATTTTTGGATGTAAGAGAGACTCATGAATTAGACTTAAATGGTAATAATATATTTATAGAATATTAAATTATATCATAAATCAGTTTTTATTCATAAATCTTGTCTAATCATTAGATAAAACATTACTAATATTTATTAGATTATTTTAGCAGTTCTTCAACAATCACGAACTAGTTTCAATGTATAACATAATATTTTGCATATTTATTAATTCAAAAACATAAAAAGGATTATATCATACACATTGAATTTTTTTCAACCATAAAAATTGTTATAAATAGATTTTAGGGATGTAAATAAAATTGAAAACACATCGCCCACGATGTCTGTAAATCGACACACCAGAGATGATGCTCTAATTTCACTGAGTAAGAGGGAGAGGTGAATAAGTTTTTTTTTAATTTTTAAATAAATATGAAGAAATTATAATATATATAAGATAGTAGATAATTTCATTCTCATTGGATATAGGATATGATGATGGTATAAGAAAATAAAAAGAACTGAAAAGAAAATGAAACAAAATGAAAGAATATTTTTATGTTTTGATCTCTCTTGAGATCATCCTTAAGGACTTTTGTTTTGTCAATTTGGTGATACCAGAAGGTATTTAACAAGGGGAAGATCCTTGTAAATGGATTAGGAATAATTTAGACAATGAAAAAAATTGGGAGGTGTTAGAGGAAGAAGGGGTGAGTGGTTGTATTTATAGTGGAGGAGAGTATGTGTCTCCCATTATGTTAGTTATTATTTTATTATTTTTCACAAGAAAATGAATTGTGTTGGTTATTGTGATAGAATAAATTAATAAGTACATTTGAGTTCAATGAAATGGATTTTTTACATCAGCCATGTCTTGGAAAAAGTATAAAAATTCATTTATTTTTTATATTTCGTAAATTATTGAATTTTATTATTCCCCAAAAATTTATGTATTACATAAAAATCCCAAAGATTCACCCCAACCATTTTTATAATTTTATAATTAAAAAATCAATTCTTTTTTTAAAAAAATAATTTTATATGTATAATAAATTTATTTTTTAAATAAAATAAAATTTTATTTGATAAATGACATGTTTAAAATTAAAACTTATTTTATAATATATTCAATAATTAATAAAGGTCTCATATATTACTATTATAACCATAATAGAAAAAAAGATTTTATTTCATGAAGGTGAATTTTAATTTAAATTATTAAATAAATTATAAAATTATAATTAAATATTTATGACACGAAAAAATAACAACACTTGTACTATGATCATATCGTCACTTATAATATGCCAATTTTTTTTGATACATATATTAGTGATGTTACTACTCATTTGGTCAAATTACATTTCCTAAGGGTAACATTGCTATTCTTAAAGGTAAAGATCGTATTCATAAGGGTCAATTTACAATTCACAAAAATATTATGTTGATCCTAAAATACTCTAAATATCTTACTGATTTCTACCATGTATGTCCATTTTTTAAAATCCAAATCATTGAAGAAGAATGTTTTAGTATAACGTCAAGATTATTACTATACCCTTAAAAATAATAAATTAAATGGAGACTTATTGTTTCATTAATTTCATTCTATATTAAATTTATTTGTTAATCCATGGGGTGTTATATTCTCCCCACCTTCTGGAAATTGCATTCTCCACATTTTTTATTTACTTTTTAAACTACTGAGGGTACCTTCCCCTCACTGGAATTTGATATTCCTATGTTTCTTACTTGACCTTGCGGTTTCTCCACAAATCCATAACCTGGTGGATTTCCATATTCTTCAATACTTTGTCCCTTTGATCAATAATATGAATAGGTTTCTCTTCATAAGAAATGATCTCTTCCAGCCGAACTACATATTAGATCAAAACAAGAGATTAATCTAGAAAATACATTCTCAACATCAAAACATGAAAAACAATTATACCTAAGATAAAGACATAGGAAAAGCTACTCGGTAGATGAATTGTGAAACATTATCTTAGATTTCATATGGTCCAATTAATGATAGAAATTTCTTTTCATTATTACCCAAACACATAACAATTTTCCATGGAAATATTCAAATAAAAACAGTATAAAAAATGTTACACCCAATTTATTAATTAAAGGTACTTATATTTTATATAATTTTATCATAAAATCTCATATAAGTCCCCCCTAATCCCACAAAAATTTTGGTGTATTTTGAATATGTTTTTATGGGATTAATGTCGGTACATGGTTTTGGTGCACGGTTTTCCAAATCATGCACACAAACCGTGAACCCATGTCATGGTCATTAAAAATGTGTTAAAATTACTTCATTTCCCTACCTAGATTTTTTTAACTCACCAATTGCTTCCACCATTTGAACATTTCATCCATGGAATCCCTCAAATCCTCTCAAACAGGATTTAAAACTCCTTTTTTAAGTGGGATTTGGTGGAGGAACATCACATAATCACAACTAAGTGTCTATCTATCTTAGTTCCTCCCCTTTACATGAAGATTCTTTAAATTTATATTAAGTCCAAAATGAAAAGAGGGTAGTTTTTAGAACCTAGGGATTATACTTGGGGTTTCATGGTCCAATATTCTGTTTTTATGATTGATCTACCTTCTTTGTGGTTCGGTGGTGGTGAGATTGAGTTTCTGTACAAAGATTCAAGGTGTTAACAAATTTGGAGGGTTCTTCCATTATGTATTAAATCATAATGTCTTAGATTTTTGTTTTTATAAATTTTTAATGTTTATCTACTTTTATTATTGGTTAAAACCATTTGTTTTTGTATAATTTTTAAATAAAATGAAATTTAAGTGTCATTTTCATGTGAAATTGGATGTTTTTCATAAAAATATCATATTGGTTCATTTGAAGAAAACACTATAATTACTTATTAGATTTTATTTAAATGTGTTAGGGATGAAAATAATGTTTTTAATGTTTATCAATTTTGGTTGTTTCTGCAAAAACTCAATTTAATGGTGTTTTTGAAGCATATGGAATTTAAGTGTCATGATTGTGTGAAAATGGAGGTTCTAAAAAGATATCATTTCATGGTTCATATGGGGATGACCTATAAGTATTTTGTTTGTTTAATTGAAAAGTTATTGTGCTTCCATTTATATTTCGTGACTTATATTTTTCCCCATGGTGTGAAAAGTGTGGATTTCAATGAGTTTTGGTTTCGAATAATGTGAGATATTGAGATGTTGTTTTATTGATAATCAAAAGGTTTTTTTGGGTTCTTAAGGTGATATAAAGTGTGGATAGATTCTTTTTTTTATGGGAACATTAGTGGAATTTTTATATTCATGGAGATTTATTTATCATGTTGAAATTGTTTGATCACAAAGGGGGATTCCTGAGAACCTAGGTGGGAAAATATGTACTAGTACGACTGGTGATCCAGATGAGTTTTGACCCAATTTAACATAGAATTTTGGATCACAACAACTATAACTAAACTATGTGGATGATGTATGGGTACCAATAGGATATGGGTATGTTATCTAATAGTGGATCTTTCATGGCAATGGATTGGGACAAAGATATTTTTAAACCGAGGAACGAGGTACATAGGGCCGGACACTATCTAGTGCCTAGGGGTGTTCTCGATTCTGGTGATCATTGGATTTGTGGTATTTACCCTTGTTTTAGGGGGTTTTTGGATGGAAATTACAATAGATAACAATTATTATTGAAATTTGTTAACATTATGAATGTTTTTATTTTGGAAACAATTTACAATTGAATGTTTCATTTCTTGGAAGTTATCATCGTTTTTCCTTACTAGTTAAAAATGCTTAATTTTAACCATTTATTGCATACTATTTGGAATAATTGGGTGGTATACTATTTTTCTTAGTATCACACCTTACATACACACCTTGTGTGTAAGTAGAATTGATTATTATTGACTCAGTTAAAGGAAAAGCCTTGGGGAAAGGTGGTTCGTGTTGTTAGTCCACTCCTATACTGTGGTGTTGTGGAGATGGCTCAGGGGTGATGACCCATTGTACTATGGAGTCTTTTTGGATGTTTTCTGCTGTTATTATTTATTTTTTAACTCTTTTACATTTCTTAAAACCATTTATTTAGATGTAGTTTTTGTTAAGGCTCGTTTGGAATGAAAATTTCACATTCTTATTATTGAATGTCTTTAATGTTTAATGGTTTCATACTCAGTTAAATCATTCTCAAACCAAAAAATATTGATACCTGGGAACATGTAAGATCCCATGGGGATATGGAATTCCCTTTGGGCCTTGTCATGGGCTGGATTTGGTGCTGTCATTAGTGGAAAATAGATTCGGTTTGTGACAAAATGGTATCAGATTATGCCAATGTTTCTGGGATATATTACTATTTTGGGATGAGTTTGGATAGAAATGAACTAGGACTATTGGGGTTTAGGGTTTTGGTTGAGAGTAGAGTTTTTAGACAACACCTCTCATGGAATACCAAGAGTCACTAAGGGATGTTGGAATTGTCTTATTGAATTCACTTCTAGTTGGGACGTGTTAGCTGCAGACCACACAGGGAAATCAGGAAGGGGTGGTGTAATTGTTTCCTTAATTACTATAACATTTTTAGATTATCCATATGATTTATTTGAATAAATTTTCAGAATTGTGGAATTGAGTATTTTTTTGTGACTGTTCTGTTATTTCTCAACATGCCTCCCTAGAAAGTGCCCATGTTTTCACAGGAGGAAGCTAGAGAGAGTTACCCACCCAAATTGATCAAAGGCTAGTCAAGGTAGCGGTCTACGCATTCCATGCTCTAGGATATGGAATGACTCCGGTTATAGCTCCTTTTATAGACGATGAGACTAGTCTTATAAAGGAAAAGGCTGAGGGGTTACTGAGAAATAAACCTCCAACCTTCCGAGTTATCATTGAACCTCAGGAAGTAGAGGAATGGCTTGAAAAGATCGAGCACATGTTCGAGTTCCTAGATACACCCGAGGAGATTGAGGTGAAATGTGCCTCCTTTCTATTGGAGGGTCCCTACTATAGGTTGGGTTAATCAATACTTCAGATTGTGATGAATGAGAATATGTGCTAGGGAGATTTCAAGGATATATTCAATTTACAATACTGCCCCGAGGTCTTGGTATATGCTAGGTCCTAAGAGTTCATGGATCTTGTTCATAGGGAACTATTAGTGAAAGAGTATGCTGACCATTTCACTGTTTTGGTTCCGTATGCTCCTAAAATCATCTCAAATGAGAAAAAGAATGACTATATGTTGGATAATGGCATGAGAGTGGAGATATACTCATAGGTATTGTTGATTAATTTGAGGACCTATGATGAGGTTGTTGGCCGGGCATTCATGGTGGAGATTGACCATAAAGACTGTGATGGTTTTTCTAGAATTGTATTAGTAGTGGGAATTGGCTTCTCTTTATAAAAGAAAAGGATGCAGTTAGAACATGTGAAGAAGGGAGGTGGTAGTTCAGGCCATCATTCCAGGCAGTTTTCGACTATGGCTTCTGATGAATGATTAGTCGTGTGCCACCAGTGTGGGAGGCTGGGGCACATCCGACCAGTATTCACACTTCCTCTAAAGCCCAATTACCAATGTGGAGGCATGTGTCACCTACAACCCTTTTACAGGGTGGCACACACACTTCATAGTGGGACTGGGTTAGCGACTTTTGGAAGAGTGTCGGCCCAATCAGAGCTAGTTTAGGGAATAGCCACATACTAGAAATCTTCCTCAGAAAGGGACCATACATCTCGATATGGTGGATTAGACACCAGTAGGATCATGGGTGGGAATGTTGATAGTTTGAGGTATCATTTTGATCACATCTACTATAGCTGCTATACCTTTTGATACTGGTGCTTCTATTTCATTCATTTATGTTCGTTTTCTGGACATACTAAATTTTCCAACTGAGTGTTTTTCTTTTATGATGGAGTTTTTGAGGCCACTTTGAAAGAAGGAGCGTGGTCTTAGTTTCCCATCTTGTGTGATCTTCCTATCAGGGATTGAGATGGATTGGGACCTCTTGGTGTTATATATAGATCCTTTTAAACTGATAATTTTCATGTATTTTCTAGTACACTTCCATGCACACATAAATTCCTACAGGCAGCGAGTAAATTTCATGGCAGTTAATGGGAGTCGCTAGGTTTTTCATGGGGAATGGAATCCTCGATCAGGTTGTTCAAGACATTCACTCCTAGAGTTGGGAAGTCATATATTCAAGTTATCTTCACTCATGCTAGAGTACAATGACCTTTCCCGTGAAGGTGCACTGCCTCATGTAGTGAATGAGTTTCCAGAGGTATTCCCAGATGATTTTTTAGTTTCCCCCCCAGAGTAGGTGTAGACACTTTTTTCTGTCCCAGAGTCCAAAGGAATGTAAAGGGAAATACCTTGAACCAATATTGATTCATCTGTTGAAGAAATATAAAAAAATGACAAAGGAATGAAGCAAGATTTAAAAGAACTTGTGTCGCGAAAGTTCCACTAAGGTAGCGCAAGTACACTTGCGCGCCGCCCAATGGTCGTGCAAGTATACTTGCGTTCCCTCTTTAAAAATTCACCCAGGGTCTCTCTAGCCTATAAATACCCATGTGGTCCCCCCCAAAAAAGGCCAAAAAATTCCAGAACCTCAGATTCTATCTCCCGCTGCCCAAGTCTCTTCTCAATGCTTCCGAACACTTATAAGGTAATTTCATACCAAGAACAGATGATCTAACGAGGGAGAGGAAGGCCTAAGTGTTGAAACTCATCAACACTTGCGCACCTTAGTGGCCAGCCAATAAGGGAAATGGCCATCCTTATGCATCACCCTGCTCCTTCACCAGAACTTGTGCGCCACACTTCTGGAAGCCCCTAGGGATAATACTAAGGGCTTGAGTCTAGTCTCTCCCAAGTATTACCCCAAGGGTTGAAAGTCGCGCAAGTATACCCGCGCGACCAAAACATGCGTGCCCACACAGTACTTGCGTGCCCACTAGGACTTGTGTGCCCCTCTCTTTTTGGGTGCCTCTTATGACTATTTCACTTCTCTTATATCTATCCACTTATCCTCTTCAGGATTAAGCCTTCAGAACTCTCCCTCAAGCCATTTATGGCATTATTTCCTTGTTGGTTTCTTTATCTGAAAGGAATTTTGTGGAACATCTATAAAAACCTAGTGATTTAAAAATATTTACATCACTAAATATAGAGATTTCATTCATTCAAACTCATACTTTAAGGTGAAATAATCCTTAACGTGGGCCTCCTTTTCAAGAGGAATCCCCAGTCATAATTTCTCTTATCCTGGGATTCCTTTTCAGGAGTAAGCCCTCGTCCAACTTTTCATTAAATTGTGCATCCTCCTTAGGAGTAATCCCCAAGTCCTCATTAATTTGGGCATCCTCCATAGGAGTTAGCCCCTCTCATAATCCCTTTAACCTGGGATTCCTTTTCACGAGTAATCCCCAGTCTCAATGTTCACAAATATGGGCAACCTTATAGGAGTAAGCCCCAAGTCCCTTAACCTGGGCATCCTTTTCAGGAGTAAGCCCCAATCATAATTTCCCTTAACCTGGGCCTCCTTTTTAGAAGTAATCCTCAGTCTAAGTTCCCTTAAGTCTGGGCATCCTCCATAGATGTAAGACCCAACCATAATTCCCTTAACCTGGGCCTCCTTTTCAAGAGTAAGCCCCAGTCTTAATTTCTCTTAACCAGTCTTCATTTACTTTTCATTTGAGTTTCCTTTTTATGGGTGAAACCTAATCATAAGTACCCTTCTAATTTGGGCATCTTCCTCAGGGGTAAGCCCCAAGTTACAGTATCTAAATCTCCATAAAGTACATATACCTTTATGGACCCTGTTTCCAGGTTTCTTCCCTGAAGTAAATCCTAATCGTCATTTATCTGGGCAGTCATACATACATAAGCCCCACATTATTTCCCATGATTGCATCTGTCATGGCACAATTGTCTGGTTTTACCAACACCTCTTGTTTCTCACACTGAGCATGAATCACATGAGCTTAAAGTGTAAAAGTAATTACAACATCATTCATTGATCCATCAATCATACATAAACCTCATACTCCCTTACTCGAACTACGTGGGTTCTGATTCCTTCTCTAGACAAGGAAATGTAGGTATCCCATTTGTGGGTGCGATCCCAACTTTGAAATTATCTATGCCTTTCTGATTGACAATAAACTTCAAGATCCCCGCTGAGTGGCTTTAAAACTGGCATTGTTATCATAATGGACAAGATACTTCTATATAATGTATTAAAGGATACCATTGACTAAGAATCTCTAGACAAACACAGATGATTCTCTATCGATGAAGAACTTAGAATACATATAAAAGATTCTCTAAATTTCCTACATATCAATCATTGATTGTCAGATCTAATGGAAAGCTCATTTTATTCTTGGTAATTTAATAAGGATTCACAAACATAAATTAAATCTATAAAGAGAGTCCCGGAGTAGACAATAATTCCCCTAAAAAAGGTGTGATGAGTCTAACCTCCCATCCTCTCGACCAATGAAAATTCCTAGGCCTCATCAATCTACAAATAATGCGCACCTACCTTTGGAAAGTAGGTCCAAATGGATATGGAATCATTGGATGTTTCCGGTTCTACGAACAAACTTGTTAGAAACTGCTTGGAATGTTTGAACCTTAAACCAATGAGGTCATCCCCAATTCCAGAGGAAAAAAAATGGTGAACCCGATGTGAATCCTTAACCAAGTTAAAGTGATGTTTTACCTATTTGTTAGGCCCCTATTTAAACTCAATGAGAAGGACAATAAGACAATCAATAACATATAATATCATCCAAAGGATGGAGTGGCGGGGATTATCTTGATTACCTCTATTATATCAAACATGCAATTTTTTCCAAGATCTTCTTCAATGGCTTCTCTTATGTTCACATTCGTGAATACTTCCGCTGTCAATACTGCTGCCATAAATGCCCCTACTGCTACTCCTGTTGGATCGTCGTCCGCTCTGAGGACGATATCACCTACTCAGCGTCTTCAATGATGTGTATCAAATACATTGGTTAAGGAGTACCGTCAACACGGTACCATTCCAACTCTGGAGGATACCCGATAATCCTTCCAAGTGAACAACTCACACCGGTCGTCCGGACAGTGACAACCAGTGATTAAGAAGCAGGTGGTGCCAACCACTATCTCCAACCATTTCAGGTCGTTATCCCTGGAATGAAATCACCATTTCCTCCCATATTCTGGGGAAGTGAATGAGAAGGTCCCTTAGGGCCTTAATTCAAAGAGACATGAGTCCTCCCCGAGGGCTCCCATCAACAATCGCTGCCAGACTCGTGCGGCAGTGCGCCCTCAACATGATGAGGGCATCGTCTCCAGGCATTCGGCTCAGGTTCCTCAAACCCAAGCAAGCAAGACGAACCGCCAGAGATGAAATCTGGTCAACAGTGATCAGTTTCTCATCTCTGCCATCTCCGAAAGAGTCCACCAACCTTACTTGGTGGCAAGCAACGAGCGGGCACATACACCTGTCTGTTTTAATCCCACTGTCCAGCTGACTCGTCTAGAAGAAACACACCAATCCCACCAGAAAATTCTAGTGGAGTACTATAGACAGGAACACACACCTATTTATGAATCATCAGCTAGTCAGCAGGCTTGTCTGACTACATATGATGGAGCCCGCCTACCCAATGTGTTGACCAATGGTAAACATGCACATACACCTACTTACACTCATAAATCCTACCAGAAGCCTCGTCTATCAGTGTTGAAGGAAGTTCGTCAACCATGATTGGTGGAGTGTAATCAACAGGCACATAAACCTGCTAGTATTGATCAATCCTACCAATAGTCTTGTTTGGTAGCACTTGGAGAGGTCAGTTGGAAAGCTCCGGCGACAAAAAGGATGCAGACTCAATTCTCTGTCCCCACACTTGAGTACTGTCAGGATTCAATGACAGGAAAAGGAGGAAAAGAGCAGGAACAAACACCTATTCCAAGCACGGAATGGACGTATATCCCCGTTCTGGCAGCAGAAGTCACCAAGCACATTCTGTCAATGGTAAAAGAGCAGAAAAAAATACCTGCTCATATTCTGAATGTCTACCAGGATATTATAACAGCTTCAGCAGTATCATAGGGAAAAAATGCAAATCAATCGCTACCAGTGGAGTGACTCATCAACATATCACTCCAGAGAAGATACACTACTCTGTTCCAGTCCAAGAGGGTTGTGGGGCATACTCCCCCATATTATACAGACAACTAAGTCAGGCACATACACCTGATTTGAGTTGAGATCATCATCCTAACCTGGCCATATCTCCTGATCAAGCACATACACCTGCTCAGAGTAGCCACATTCATCAACAAGTGGTTTCCAAGGCAAGTAAGAAGGCATCTAAGAAGAAGACTCTCCCAGCACAGTCAAGAATTCAAGAGCCAATCTGTAACAAGGCCTTGCTCAATGATGGAGTTCTTGAAGCCCTCATACAGTTATCTGTTGGAATATAAGATTCTACTCCCTCATTTCCCAATAGTGGGAACATTAATTCTGAATGTATTTAATAGACACTTCCTCATGAAGGCGTGCTTCATGACAGTTCGGTCGATCTTGATATTCCATCTTCAGATGAGAGCTACAATAACCCTCTATGTGCCCAGATGAACAAGGAGCAAGAGATCTCATCTTTTGCTGTAACCCACCATGGTGGTCCTCCCCATGATGATGAATTTTGCTGTGAAAGTCCCTTCCACGGTAGTGATTCACATTGCCAAGAAAATTATCCAGTGGACAATGTAGTGCCGAGAAATCCCTCTTATCTTGAGGCACTTGCAAATGCGAAACCAGTCATGTCTGATTATTCACCGCTAGCAGGTGAAATACTTTCTTGATTAGAAGATATCCCGGGATGTAGGTCATTCTCCAAACCACCCCCAGGTCATTCATCTTCTAGTTTGATCAGTGAATTCTCTACCAATCCTGTTGAATCCAATGAAGCAACAAGGAAGCACCAGCTCTGGTCAAATCAGGTAGAAGAATCTTCATTGAATGATAAAGAGGTAGTACTGAATATGTGAAAACAACTGAAAAAAGGTGAAGTGCCAGTCATGTTTTGGCCTTTGGCTAACTCTCAGTATGACATTCCAAAAGTGTTGACGGAAGATAGTATTCAAGATATTCGTCTCAACATATGGAAAAGTCTTTTTCAGCTGAAAAAGAAAATATTATATTATGATGAATATGAAAATAATGTCAAGATAATAGAAGGGTTACAACTCCAGATTGATTTGGCATCTCTGTTAGTCTCCCGATATCCTAAGGCTAAAAAGCAGCTGAGATCCCTTCAGCGTTCATGCCTGGGCACACTAAGAAGATTGTGCCAGATAATTTCCAATGCACCATCTGGTATTCATATCAGTGGATGGGGTGTTCATTGCGCACTGCATTTCACGGTGCTCTCCAGTCAGCAAGGCCCACTGAAAATGGTCTCATGTAATGTTATTGCCCTTGGCTGGCCTCAAATACCTGGTTTTGTTTGTAATCAATGGCTTTCCCAAGAACATGATTCAACTAGTTATTATCAAAATCAAGAATACGGAAAACAAGTTGTTGAATTACTCTTGCATCAAGTGAATGAGAATATTGAACATGCCTCTCGTTTGGAGCAAGCACATCATCAAGTGACAGAAGTGTCACAAATCATCCAACGGTATTTTGAACCGCGTGATAAAAGTGGATGTCGGTTGATGCATCCAGCTAATTTTTGGACTAATGTCCACAAAATCAGGAGATCTTTCAAGAAAGACTCAGATATAGAATTTCAAGAACCACCCCATCTCCCCAGACTGGGGACTCTTTTAACCCATCCCTCGGAATCAACAAATAAGATTCGTGGAGTTAAGCTACAGGAACAGCCCCGTCCACCGAACTGGGAACTTTTTCAAATCATCAATCCCATCCTCAGTGAAAGTCGGTCTTCTCTCGATTAGGAAAGAAGCCACATGAGGAACGAATAGCCAAAATATCAAAAGATTCCCTCCAAATTTCGGTTCATCAGGAAATTCCTGAAGGATCAAATCCACAAAAGGCAATGTCTCACCAGGGACATAGAAGAAAAAAATATAGCAGAAATGCTGATAGAAGAGATGAAATGCATTATGCATCAATAAATGTCATTAATTCCATTGTTGTTGATCCTCCAGAAGACGAGACTCACTCAGAGGGATCAGATGAAGAGGTTCCTGCTCAAGAAGTTGTATGCACATACAAAAATGAAAAGGTGTGCGTACATGAAATCAAAGGTGTACCCAGAATCTGGATGTTCCTTCAAGTAACCCACTTCCCCCTCCCCGAAAGGAAAAAAAAGGGGTAATGAAAGAATTATTTTACATACCTTTCCTCTGGAGAAGTCTAATCGCTCTCATTAGAGCAAAGATTTTCACAACAAGAGGAAGAAATGACAGAATTAAGGGGGATGGATGCAGAACTACTTCTGGGTAGTATTCCTCCTAAACGTGATAGATCAAGTCAGCCAAGGGAATTTTTTGTGGCTACTGAGATGGATCAAGAATATCCTCCTTTATCAGTACACCTTCATAGGTCTAATCCTACGGGTCAAGTGAAACAACAATCGGTAGTGCGGCCATCGGTTGTAGTACCAGCTGTCATACCTATCCAAGCTCTAGTCATTGCACCTGCCCAAGTCCAAGTTCAACCAAATGTTTCTCAAAAGTTAATAACTACCATTGGGTCATTAATAGCTCAGTTAGATAATATGGAAGGGAAGCGTGTGTAGGTTCAACCAGAAAAGAGAGTTTACCGTGAATGGGTAGATTCAATCCCTCCCCCATCGAGTTTTGGGAACCCTGTATTTCCTATTTTCAATGGATTAGGTGATCTTGAATAGCATTTGATGCATTAGGTGTCTTGTTGTGATCCTATGATGGGAACTCCAGAACAGAAAGAATCAGTGAAACTCAAATGCTTCGTGCGAACCATGCAAGGACCAGCGTTTTTTTTTGGTATACAAGCTGGCAATCCTGGTCAATTAACGGATGGGAAGATCTCCGCCGATGATTTCTTCTTCAATTCAGTTCAACTTTTCTAAAGAAAACAGTTCTTGATCTTAAAAACTGTAATCAAAGGGAGAATGAAAGAGTCTCATATTTCATTGCTCGCTGGAAGGGATTGACATATTCCATAAGCTAAGAACTCCCTCATGAAGAATTGTTGGCAATTTGTGTGGAAAATTTTCGTAACGAATTACGCACACCGTTGATCCATGTGAAATACACAGGAGGGTTTTGAAACCTTAATTCAATCGCTCAGCAGATTGAAGATTCCCTTATATATACTGAGGCTAAGTCTCGTGTAATTATTTCAGTCCTAGGAAGAAGAATGGGTAATGTAGAGACTGCTACAGTTATGCTTAAGAAATCCCATGTACCTTCTTCTACTTCAAAACCTTCATCTTCCCAATGGGCTCCACATCCTGAGCGACAAAAACAAAGGCCGTTTCATTAAGATCAAAGAGATCAAAGATGGATACAATTTGAGGATCTGACGAAAAAAGTTTACTCTTTCCGAAATTAAAAAGTTCATGGGTAATTCATTTCATCTTTGGAAAATCATTTAGTTCATTTACCAAGTCCCAAAAGGCCAAACAAGGAAGGAGATAAAGACCGTCCCAATTGATTCCCGTTTCATCAAATGTTGGGGCATCCCATCCAGGAGTGTTTTGTCTTCAAAGACCTCCTGCAAAAGTTGGTTGACTCAGGACATGTCAAACTAAAAGGCTCTTCAGCCCAGGTCGCATGTGTTACTGCTATAGTTCAAGAGGAAGAAGGCGAATGGCATGATGTCAAAAGAAAAAATGCACAGAAATATAATGATTGGATGGTCAGAAAAATGATCAACTGAACTCATTCTATTTTGTGAATGCAATTGAAGAAACCAATTTTGTCTTCTGCTATGGATGCCACAACAAAATCCTCTTCAAAGGGAAAATCTTCAAAAGGGAGGAGTAGTTTGAAGAAAGAAAATCAGTCAGAGGAAGATGAAATTGTGCCAAAGCCTAAGTTTCCTTTAACTCTGGCAGTTTTCATGCCATCTACTTTGAAGATACGGGCACCATCCCACCAAACGGCACAACCTAAATCGGAAAGTCAGGCCGAGTCTTCATCAGATGAAGAGCCGATCTTCGGTTCTGTTGATATGATTCACTTAACAGATCCTTATGAAAATCATAGTTTCGATCTCAATGAACATGGGTTTCCTGTATCAAACAGATGAATCAAAGGGAGTTCCAGAGGCTCAGGATACAGAGGAAGACACAATTTTTTTAGAGGACACTACTTCAATTCTACTCCTGCTAGAACTGTGTATGTGGAAGAAACTCGTGGCAGAGCCCTTCAACGATCTCAACAAGAACAAGCAAGTTCCTCCGCCAATAACAAATTCAGTCCTGGAATAGTTATTCTAGAAGATCGTTTGGGGGTTTCACCTTCATCCTCTCAACAAGTAAATGGATCTAATAGGTCTAATCCTCCAAAACGAGAAATATTGCCAACTCCTATCCCGATACAAGATGCATCAACTTCCAAAACAACAATTTCCAAGGCAACTGCTAAACCACATGTTCATATTGGGAAACACATACCTTTGGATCAAAAGTATGATGTATTGAAACAACTGTCCCAAGTACCGGCCAAGTTATCAATTTTTTATGCCTTGAATTTATCAAAGGATATTTGGGAGGCACTCATCGAGGCTTTGTCAAGTCCTCAGGAGTTTGCAATTGAAGTTGTTGCAGTTGAAGCCTACCATGTAGAGAATAATCCTGTAGAATTCCATGCAGTGATATCTTTCACAGATGAAGATGAAGATGATGTCATTCATGGACACATTAGAACTTTGTATTTATCTGGAAAGGTCAATGGTGTGGACATCCGAAGGGCTTTCATTGACAATGGTTTAGGAGTCAACCTCATCCCCATTCGTACACTTCGTCGATTGGGCCTCAAGGATTATAATTTATCTCCTTCTACTATGATGTTACAAGGATATGATAAAAATGAACAAGTACCACTGGGCGAGATTACACTCAGAACTCAGTTTGGAGATCTTGTATCCAATTTATATTTCATGGTTGTTGATCAAGACTTAGCCTTCAACATCTTTCTTAGAAGACCCTAGCAACATCAACATGTGGCTATCCCTTCATCATACCATCAATGTCTCAAATATTGTTTTGATGGTCATGTTGGGACATTGTATGGTGATAAGGCCCCATTCAAGACATGTGAATCTCAATACAGTTAGGCTGAATCCTATCATATGAAGGGAAAGGATAAATCCACAACAAGGGAGATTACCAAAGTTAATGCTCCATATGGTTTGGAGAAGATTCTAGTAAATCCATTTTCACATGTGAGTACAGATTATGTGTTACCTATCAGTCAAATTGACAGGATAGACCCAAATCAAAATACTCTAATGGAAAGATCCATAATGTCAATTATGAAAATCAAGACAAACAACATGAGAGAAATTGGTGATCCACCAGGAAATGATGAAAGCTCAAATGGAGATGTCTATATTTTATCTGCTGAAATCCAACAATTCTATACATCGCCATCTAGGCCAGAAGAAGTGATAAAAACATCATAGTGAACAATGATGTCGATTCTCAATCCATCATCTCCTCTTTAATACCTAAGGAAGACCCTTCATCGTCAATCGGGTCAGGAATGAAAGCTTCTTCTTCAAGATGTTCAAATTTTAACTTCTCTTATGATCATGGAAATTCTACTTCATCATCTACTATGCAAATAGAAACAAAAGAAGTAACACATGTCGATGAAGAAGAGGAAGATCTCAAATATGATCCTCCAACATTTGAAGAGGGTATCTCTACCACCATGGATGACCTCAGAGAAATAAATCTTGGTACAAATGAAGATCAACGCCCCACTTTAATCAGTGCAGACATGACTCTTGAAGAACAAGAGATGAATATTTCCTTTTTAAAGAAAAATCGAGACATATTTTCTTGGAACTATACAGAGATGCCCAGGCTTGATCCTGATGTTGCTACTCATCATTGGGGTTTACCAAAAGAACATAGAGGATTTAAGCAAGCCGTGAGAAGAACACACCCAACTTATGCTTCCAAAATTGAAGCTGAAGTGGATAAGATTATCAAAGATAACTTCATCAGAGAAGTTCAATATCCCATGTGGTTGGATAATATTGTCACTGTGAAGAAGAATAATGGACAAATTAGAGTTCTCATTGATTTCAGAGATCTTAATCGGCATTGTTCTAAATATGATTTTCCAGTTCCTATTATAGAACTTTTAATCGATTCAACAGCTAGCTATGAAGCAATTTCCTTCATGGATGGATATTCAGGATATAATAAAATCTGAATGGATCCAGAAGATGTGGAATCCACAACATTTAGATCCCCTCGGGGTTTGTTTGGCTATCGGGTAATGCCCTTTGGCTTAAAGAATGCAGGCGCAACATATCATCGTGCCATGCATCGTATCATCAATACTCTTTTATGGGAAGTATGTTGAATGTTATGTGGATGATTTGGGGGTCAAATCCAAACAACGTTCAAATCAATTGGTGGTTGGAAGTCATATTCCACAGGCTTCGACAACATAATTTGCGGATGAACCCCTTAAAAGTGTGCTTTTGAGGTAACCTTAGGAAAATTTCTCAGCTTTGTTGTACACCATCGTGGTATTGAAGTCGATCCTGAGAAGAAAAAGTCAATCTTTGGTATGTCACCTCCTCTAAATTTGAAATAATTGAGGGGACTTCAAGGACATTTAGCCTATATTCGGCGTTTCATCGCCAATTTGGTAGGTAAAAGTTTACCCTTCACCAAATTTATGAAGAAGGGAGTCACTTACCAGTGTACTGAAGAATGTCAAGAAGCATTCGATATTCTAAAGAAGTATATCTTGAGTCCACCAGTACTTATGACACCTGTTTAAGGAAGGCCACTTATCTTCTACATGACAGCCTTAGAGCGATCATTGTGTGCCTTCTGGCTCAGAAGAATGATGCTGGGAATGAAAACAACCTCTACTATCTCAGTCAGACTATGCTTGACGCAGAAACCCGATATTAAAATATTGAGAAGTGATGCCTGGCATTAATCTTTGTAGTTCAAAAGTTGAGACACTACTTGCAACATAATGAGGTTCAATTGGTATCTCGCAATAATCCGCTCCAATTTATCCTTAGTCATCCAATGCTTACAGGACGTCTGGCAAGGTGGGAAGTTATTTAGCAGCAATTTGATATTCAATATGTGTCTCAAAAGGCAATAAAGGGGAAAGCTCTGGCTGACTTCTTGGTTGAACACCCTTCAGTGGAAGACACATCTTCAGACATTGAACTCCCTGATGAGGAAGTCTTCTCTATTTATGATAGTCCCCAGGCATGGGAAATGTACTTTGATGGTGCTTCCAGAAGTCCAATAGAGAGGAAAATGGAAAATCCTAAATTCAAAAATGTTGGGTTAGGAGTTGTTCTTATTTCCCCAAAAAAGGCAGTGTTACCCTATTCCTTCTTATTATGGAAAGGTAGTACCAATAATGAGGCAGAATACCAAGCTCTCATCGCAGGCTTGGAGTTGGCACTTCAGACACAAGTGAGTCACTTAAAGGTGAAAGGTGATTCAGACCTAGTAATCAAACAAGTCAATTGGGATTATGCATTAGAAAAGAAGAATTGATCCATTTGTATGATTACGTCAGAGTGTTAATGGCGGAATTTCCTATGGAACTGACATTTTTTTATGTCCCGTGATCACAAAATGCTCAAGCTGATGCATTGGATAACATAGCCACAGATCTAGCGGATCCAAATCAGGACAAGACAACCTTCAGTATTGCCCACCGTCGTACAATTTCACCTTATGTTCGAACCAGAACAGAGGAGATCAATGAAATTAGTCCCATTCCTGAGCCGTATGGTCATACTACAGGATGTATGACACCTATCAGAGAATACCTTCAAAATGGAACACTTCCACTTGATTGAGCTAGGAAAGAACAAATCTGGAGACTTGTGGTCAATTTTCCTCTTTATAATGCTCAGATCACCTAGAGAAAATTCACTACAAGTGTGGTTTTGATGGAGTTATCTTCAGATGCATTGATGGTGAAGAGATAATGGTTGTCATGAAAGAAGTGCATGCAGGTGTCTGTAGTGCCCACCAATATGGAAATAGAATGTCAGATCAAAATTGAAGGCTTGGATACTTTTGGCCTTCAATGATACAAGATTATGTTGATTTCCCAAAAGAAATGTCATTCATTACAAGTACATTCCATCTTCATTCATCAACCTCTAGAGTTGCTTCATACAGCTAAATACTTGTTCCTATTTGCCACGTGGGGAATGGATGTGGTGGGACCTTACCCTTCTGCTACGACCAAGCAGTTTAAGTATATTCTTACTCCTACTGACTTCTTTTCCAAATGGGAAGAGGCAATACCTCTCAATGAAGTTAGTTCTAAAATCATTGTTAGCTTCATCAAGTCTAACATCATTACCAGATTAGGTGTCCCTCATACCATATTGATGGAAAACGGCACCAACTTCTGTTCATCCGAGGTGAGGAAGTTAAATCAAGAGTACAACATCAAATCTAATCATTAATCTTGGTATCATGCGGTGGCCATTGGACAGATAGAAGCCTTCAACAATGATCTATCAAATATAATGCAAAAGGTGGTGGATAAAGACAAAAGTTCATGGCCAGATAAACTCTTTCATGCTTTATGGGCTTATCGAACCACCACCCGCACTACAACGCGGTCAACTCCACATTCATTGGTATATGGAACAGAAGCAGTCTTACCCATTGAAATTCAATTTCCATCACTCAGAGTAGCCATTTGTGATCATTCAACTATAGATGAACAATCTCAAAAGAGATTTGATGAATTGGAACTGTTAGACGAGAAAATATTGTACACCTTGCACCACTTGGAAGTATACCAGAATCGAATAGCATGAGATTTCAACAAAAAAGTTTGTCTTCGTTCATTCATTCATGGAGAATTGGTATTAGCTCTCATAACTCCAATGATACTAGGAATGAAACCTCCCATGATTAAGCCAAAATGGGAAGGAACTTAATCAATACATAATTTCTACTCCAATAGAGCTTATTCTTTAATCTCAATGGATGGAGAGATCATCCCTACTTTAACCAATGCCGAATTTCTAAAGAAGTATTTTGTATAAACAAAAAATAAATTTGTTACAGTCCATGCTTATGACCTTAAACTATTTTTATTACAGCAATCATCCTTGATATATGATGTTAAACTATACAGCAATCTTCCTTGATATATGACGATAACCTATACATCAATCGTCCTTGATATATGATGTTAAACTATACAGAAAAGGGTCACGCCTGAACTTAAACTGCACCACTGTCCCGCATGACCTTAAACTGCACCACTATCCTGCATGATCTTAAACTGAACCACCATCCTACATGACATTAAACTGCTCATCATGTCCAGTAAGAAGTTAAACTGCACCACCAAGGGTCCATGCATATGACCTTAAACTATTCGCACTTTCATCTAACATGGCATTAAACTGTGAAAAGTTACTTAATACATCTAACATGATGTTAAACTGTGTCCTCTTTTTTCCTTACGACATGAAATTAAACTGCACAATCCCCCTTTTGTCCAACATGACATTAAACTGTATTGTCCCCATCGTCCTAAATACATGACGCTCAACTGTACAGAAATCCCTTAATACGTCCTACATAATGTTAAACTATATTTTGTCCCTACTACATGACACTAAACTGTGCAGCACCAATAGTCCTAACTGCAAGAATTTAAAATGCATAGTCCCTTCATATGTCCTACATGACATTAAAATGTGCAACGTTAAGGTTGTTGTTACCTCTTGTTTCTCACACCAAGTATGACTAACGTGAGCTTAGAGAAAACTTCAACCATAACACCCTCTCTGGGCCACTAACCATCTGTAAGTTCAAACACCATTTTCAGGTCGTTGTCCCCAAGAACAACTTGATCACAAATTCATTCTTTAATTGAACTATGCAGACTTTGATCCTTTCCATCTAGGTTAGGTACGTAGGCAACTTCCCAAGGTTCAATCCCAAAAACAATATCTTCACATCGGTTCACCTCCATCTCATATGATGTTGATTCGTGAAATCGCCCCCAGAATCAATATCCTTACATTGGTTCACCTTCGTCCTGGCTATACGACGTTAAACTGTACAACACTTTTGTCCTGTACGACAATAAACTACAATATTCTTTGATACCCTCACCTGAGAGGGAATCATTATTTACATTGATTTCCAATCATGTTATATTCCAGAGACTACGTGAATACATGGCAATGTATGGACTTTTTATTTTGGGTTAAAACATCATTACACTAAAGTCCCATTTTCACCCTTCACTTCTACAAACCAAATCTGTATAGAGGGTATTTCTAGAACTACGTGGGCTTGATTCCCATCTTTATGTGATATGCTGGAACGTTCGAGTGTCCCTCGAATCCAGCCCCATGCCTTTGGGCCTAACCACAAATTTAACTTTCAGTCCCTTGACTGAAAAGTCCCCCCATGAGGACATAAATATGATATGAAAAATCTGGTCTTCATCAGGTTTATAACAAACACACAAATGTGTCTCCCTTATTTTGGTCTGAGATCTATGACCCTAAACTAATATCTCTCATACTTTTGTCCCACATGACATTAAACTGCAGTTCAAGAACTACATATGGCTTGATTCCCATCCTTATGGGATACGTAGTGAGGTCCAATATTTTAATTCAGGACCCAGCCACAACATGATTATGGTTAGTATTGATCTATGTATATCTACATACATTGGACAATAACCATTTTTATGTGTCATAATCCTAACCTTAAATATTTTCAGATCTTCATAACCCTTTTCTTGACTTCTGGTCACAAAATGTCGGATACCTGGGAATTCTTTTGTTTGAACATGCAACACGTGCCCTTTGGCGGCCTTGCATAAACAAGTCTACATAATGGACCTGTCAGGCAAAAGATGCTATTATTTGACTATACTTCCAATGCCCTTAGGCGGTCCTGCATAATTCCACCCCCTAACGGGTTTGTTAAATAATGGTAACTTCATTCTGAAGATGAAAACCTATTTTTTTCTTTAGTTGTCTTAACAACGATATATAGGGATCCACACAAAAAATAACCATTATTTACATATTTGTCTCATACTATTTTTTGTGATATGAAAATATTCATGTCTATCGTTTATATTTTCCCTTCCTTACGTTTGGGTTAGACCTTTGTAGGAGTGACAATCATCCAGTTCTTAAACAATCTTGTTAGAAAATATCTTCTTCATATTGAAGTACCTCTCTTTATACATCAAACTCAATTATTTGGAAAATTTGAATCTCCATAAACATTAACTGGTTTTTTAGAAGTAGAAAAGTAAATTTCTGAGAGTTCTTTTTCCTGACTATGCAGCACGTGCCCTTAGGCGGCCTTGTATAACCAGTCTATATAATGGAACTGTCATCCAAAAGATGATATTATTTGACTATGCAACCAATGCCCTTATGTGGACCTTCATAATTCAACCCCCTAACGGGTTTCTTAAATAAGGGTAACTCATTCTTGGGAACTATTTCTTCTAATTCCTTTTATCCCTTTTTTATATCATTCCTCAGATTCAAATTTTCTTAAGTCATAGTTTACATTTTTTCCCTTATACTTGAGTGTGGTAATGTTTTTCAAGACAAATAAACAAGGAATTGAGTCAATTCTAAATTCATTCGGTCAAAGCTATTTTGACCTTAAACATTAGACTTTTTTGTCTGACGTTCATGACTTTAAACTACCCACAAAAGTCAAGGGAAATGTAATTAAAAGTCAAGTTCCATCTCTCTAAACATACATTTTGTATGATTTAGGTAATATTGAGAAATTAAAAGATTCAATGTTTGTAGGGTTATTTATAATAATCCTAGAAAAAATAAAATTATTCTTACTAGGCCCATTAGCTTAGGTAAAATTTAAAGCAGATAGAAAAATAATACAGGCACAAATGATTGAAATTGAAAGTGTTTTTCATTGATGCACACGAGTTAGAAGGACATCCACAGACTAGAGTCTCTTCTCTTTTTCAGGAATTACAAACGACTTTCAACATAACTCTTCATTTGATTTACGGCATCTTGAGCTTCAAAAGCAGCCACATGGAATTCATTCATTCAAATGGACACCATAAGAGATGCAGTGATACAAGCTCTTCTTGGAACAATTGTAAAAGAATGTTCTTGAGTGCGGTTTGAGAAAATTTTCTACTGATCAAACAGTGACTCTGTTTTTTTCCAAGAGACTTAGAAGATGGATACATGGATTTGAGAATGATGTATTGGAAGTAAAGATCCATTTAGAGAGAGTACCATTTTTAGATATTGTTCTAATACCATGTTTGTCTTCTCTCCACCAACCGACAGTGGAAAACATTTTAGCCCAAGGGTTTTCCATTTTCATATCTGCAAGGAAATGGCATGCACGAAAAATTTGATTGTTCATGCCAATGTTGTTGCTCTTAATGCACAGCATAACCGAAATAGAAGAGTATCAGTGCAACTGCATCTCAGGAATATAGATCTTTGCATATGGTACACTGACTCCTTGCAGATGACCATGACCATAAAAAGGCAGATAAAAGCTCTATGGAAAGTCACAATGATATTTCTTCAGATACTTGGATAAATCTGGGAGAGTGTTGTCGTAGATGGTATAATAATCAAGGCCAATGATGTCCATCATATCATCAAGTTGCGTAATTTCTAGTCCATCAGCCGTTCCGATTCTCTTAGGAGCCATTGAATCTGTAGAAAAGTTGAATTAATTAACTCTTAAATGGGTTTATTTTTCATAAAATTTGTGAAGGAATTCGAAAAAAAAATGGAAAAGTCATTAAGGTACACAAGTATAATCTTGGATCACAATTATGAAGTTGTCACCCAAGTATATATGTTCCGCACATGTTTTTGGTGCGAAAGTATCACCGCGCAAGTCCAAATACCCTGAGAGCAGTGCGATAGCAAAGAAAAGCAAAAAAAGAGCAACTTGTGCGGCGAAGGTGACTTGCGTGGAAAGAGATAGAAAATGCAGAATTTGGTGCTATGCGTGACAAAGGGTTGCATATTTATAGGCCAGGCTTCCCACCTGCGCGCCTAATTCCAGCGCACTCCAGTCCCGCGTGACTCGCACCTGTGCGATGAGTGTTGTGCACTGAACACTTGCGCGCCTCTTTCCCTTTGGTTTTCTTATTTTCCTCAGAGTCACATCCTTATTCTTTCGGATCCAACTCTGAGGGGGGAATTTTGTTGATGCTCCATTCCGTCATAGAGTCCAAAGGAATGTAAAGGGAAATTCCATGAACCCAAATTGATTTATCCTTTGAAGAAACATCAAAAATGACAAAGGAATGAACCAAGATTTAAAAGAACATGGGTCGCGCAAGTTCTACTAAGGTCTCACAAGTACACTTGCGTGCAGCCCAGTGGTCACACAAGTATACTTGCACGCCCTCTTTATAAATTTTCCCAGGGTCTCTCCAGGCTATAAATACCCCAGTAGGCCCCCCCAAAGGATGAAAAATTCCAGAACCTCAGATTCTATCTCCCAGTGCCCAAGTCTATTCTCAAAGATTCCGAACACTTTTAAAGTAATTTCATACCTATAACGGAAGATCTAAAGAGGAGGAGGAAGGCCTAAGTGTTGAAACTCATCAACACTTGCGCACCTGAGTGGCCATCCCTTAAGGGAAATGGAAACACTTGCATGCCGCCTGCTCCTTCACCAGAACATGCGCGCCAACCTTCTGGAATCCTTTAGAGATAATCCTAAGGGCTTGAGTCAAGTCTCACCCAAATATTACCCCAAGGGTTAAAAGTCGTGCAAGTCCCCTTGTGTCGCACAGGTATTCCTGCGTGACCAAAAATTGTGCGCCCACGCAGTACCTGCGCGCCCACCAGGACTTGTGTGCCCCTCTCTTTTTGGGTGCCTCTCATGCCTATTTCACTTCTCTTACAGCAATCCTCTTCTCCTCTTCTGAATTAAGCCTTCAGAACTCTCCCTCAATCCATTTTTAGCAATATTTCTTTGTTTGTTTCCTTATCTGAAAGGAATTCTATGGAACATCTCTCAAAACCTAGTGATTTACACATCTTCAAATCACTAAAGTTTGAGAGTTCATTCGTTAAACCTCATCCTTTAATGTTAGAGAATCCTTAACCTGGGCCTCTTTTTTAGGAGTAAGCCCCTGTCATAATTTCTCTTAACCTGGGCATCCTTTTCAAGAGTAAGCCCCAGTCCAACTTTTCATTAAAATGGGAATCCTCCTTAGGAGTTATCCCCAAGTCCTCATTAATTTGGGAATCATCCTTAGGAGTAATCCCCAGTCATAATCCCTTTAACTTGGGCTTCCTTTTCATGAGTAAGACTTAGTATCAAAGTTCAAAAATATGGGCATCCTCATAGGAGTAAGCCCCAAGTCCCTTAACCTGGCCTTATTTTTCAAAATTAAGCCCCAATCATAATTTCCCTTAACCTGGGCCTCCTTTTGAGGAGTAAGCCCCAGTCCATGTTCCCTTAATTCTGGGAATCCTCCTTAGGAGTAATCCCCAACCATAATTCCCTTAGCCTGGGCCTCCTTTTCAAGAATAAGCCTCAGTCTTAATTTCTCTTAACCTTTCTTCAATTACTTTTGATTTGAGTTTCCTTTTCAGGGGTGAAACGTAATCATATATCCCCTACTAATTTGGGCATCTTCCTTAGGGGTAATCCCCAAGTTAGAGTATCCAAATCTCCATAAATGACATATATCTTTATGGACCATGTTTCCGGGTTTCTACCCTGATGTAAATCCTAATCTTCATTTATCTGGGCAGTCATACATACATAATCCCCACATTATTTCTCATGATTGCATATTTCATGGAAAAATTGTCTGGTTTTACCAATACCTCTTGTTTCTCACACCGAGCATGACTCACGTGAGCATAGAGTGTAAAAGAAATTATGACATCTTTCATTGAGCCATCTATCATACATTAACCTCATACTACCTTACTCGAACTACTTGAGTTCTGATACCTTCATTAAACAAGGATTCGTAGGTAGCCCATCTGTGGGTCTGATCCCAACTCTGATACAATCTATGTCCTTTTGAATGAAATTAAACTTCAAGTTCCCTGCTGAGTGGATTTAAAACAATCATGGTTATCATAATGACCAAGATACTTTTATATAATGTATTAAAGGATACCATTGACTAAGAATCTCTAAAAAACATAGATAATTCTCTATCGATGAAGAAGCTCGAATGCATATAAAAGATTCTATAAATTTCCTACATATCAATCATTGATTTTCAGATCTAAAGGAAAGATCATTTTATACTTGGAAATTTAATAAGGATTCACGAACATAACTTAAATATATAAAGAGAGTCCAGGGTAGAAAATAATTCCCCTCAAAAAAGGTGTGATGAGTCCGACCTCCCATCCTCTCGACCAACGCAAATTCCTAAGCCTCATTGGTCTACAACTAATGAGAGCCTACCTTTGGAAATTAGGTCCAAATGGATATGGAATCATTGGATGTTTTCGGTTCTATGAAAAAACCCGTTAGAAATCACTTGGAATGTTTTAACCTTAAACCAACAAGGTCATCCCCAATTCCAGAGGGAAACAATAGGATGTGGAGTTCTCAATTGATCTGTTACTAGGAACATAGTAGATATATCATTACTTATATTACAAGACCCCTACATATATGAGGTAATTAAAGATATAGCTGGATGAATTGGAATCGAAATGATTCATTTTCCCATGTGTCTTAACATGGGCTGCTCATGTGTTGTTTCTGAAAAAGGCTAATGGATCCCTCTGGTTGTGTATTGACTACAGAAAGCTGAATAAGGTAAAAATTATAAAAAATACCCTTTTCCTAGAATAGATGATTTGATTCATCATTTGAAGGGGGAAAAGATATTCTGAGAAATAAACTTTGTTGGAGATATCATCAACTTACGGTGACAAAGGAAGATATCCTAAAGACATCCTTAGGGAGAATGTATGACCACTTCAAGTACATTGTCATGCCCTTAGTATTGACTTATGCTCCTTCGGTCCTTATGGATCTCAAGGACAAGGTGTACCATCAGTGTCTTGAATATTTTATTGTGGTGTTTTTGGATGATATTATTGTATACTCTGGATCTCAGAAAGAACACAAACATCCCTTGAAGATCATTTTGGGCACTTTGTGACATCACCACCTCTATGAAATGTTGTCAAAGTGAACTTTTTGGATTAGGGAGGTGAAATTCCTAGGGTATGTGATCTTAGAACATGGATTTTTAGTGGACCCTGAGAAGATCAATATTGTTACCAAATTGGAAAAACCATAGAATGCGTTTGAGATTAAGAGTTTCCTTGTCCTAGATGGTTATTACAGGAGATTCGTTCAGGATTTCTCTTTACTTGCTTCACTAATGACCGCACTCACCTAGAAAGGGGTGCAGATTGTATGGCACCTAGAATGTTAGACATCCTTCAAGGAGCTAAAATGGAGGTTGACTACTGCCCAGTGTGGATTTTTTCTTGAGGATGGAAAGGGGTATGCGGTCTGTTGTGATGCTCCAGGTATGGGTCTCAGGTGAGTGCTTATGTAGGATGATCACGTGGTGGCATATGGCTCTCTCCAAACTCCGAACAAATGAAAATAATTACCCGACTCAAGACTTGGAATTGGCAGTGGTGATGCATGCATTAAATACCTAGAGTGACTACCTACTTGGGTATAAGTTTGTGTTTTAATATAGTAACAAAAGCATGGTTTATATCTTCTCACAAAAGAACCTCAATAAAAGGAAACACCGTTGGATAGTGTACTTGTTGGGGTTTTACATAGACATTCTCTATACCCTAGGAAAGGGTAACATGGTAGATTAATCCATTAGTAGATGGGTTCTCATGAAGGATTTGATGAATTCTAGTGATAAATGGAATTTGATGGGGCTCTTCACTCAGATTCATGTGGAAATAAAGGTAACAAATGGGGGTGCATTCTTGGTGAGCATGCAGTCGACTCATTATCTGTTGGAGTTGATTCAAAATGAATAGCCTAGTGATGAGATTTTTCAGCGGTTGAGGAAATTTCATCATGGTGGGGAGATGTCCCTTGATTGGTCGATGTCTCATGAGGGAATCTTATGTCTCAAGGGCCGTTCAGCAGTGTCATCATCTCTCTGGAATTTTGTGATGGAGGATAGCCACCAGTCTTAGTGGGGTGTCCATTAAGGTGCCACCAAGATGTATTATGATATCTCTCCGAAATTATGGTGGCCTGGTTTCAGATGAGACATCACGAACATTGTGTTGAGATGCTACACATTCCATTAGGTGAATGAAGTGCTATAGAGGCCCACCATTTTTCTCTAACCATTACCCATTCTTACCTTGAAGTGGGATGAGGTTTCTATGGACTTCATTATTAGATTACCTCGTAAACCTCAGCGTAAGAATTCCATTTGTGTAGTGATTGATCATCTGACCAAATCATCACAATTCATTCTGATTAGACTCGAAATTCCCTTTTCGGTTTTGGTAGGGCCTACATATGTCCTTGGAGTCATATATCAAAAGGATCACTGCATACCATCCTAAAACGGATGTTTAGAAAGAATTGGTGAATCTGAATCTGGAGGACATGCTCTGTGCATGTGTTTGGGACTTTGGAGGCTCTTGGGATAGCCATTATGAATTGGATGGGATTAATTATAATAACAGTTACCAATACTAGATTTGAATGGTCCCTTCTCATGTTCTCAATGGTTGGCCTTGTTGGTCCTCCCTATGTTGGGATGAGGTAGGTGAAACTTCAATGTTGGGGTCGAGGCCTGTGCCGGATACTCCTGAGAAGGTAAAATTAATCGGGAATTTCTTATTGATAGATCAGAGTCTCCATAAATCTTATGATGACCATAGGTTTTGATACATAGAGTTTTTTGTGGGTTAAAAGTTATTCATGATAGTGGCTCCACATCTGGTCCATCTTCAATTGTAGAAGCAAGGGAAGCTGACACCGTGATATGCCAGACCTTTTGAGATCACTGAGCATATTGGAAAGGTAGATTATATGTTGTCCTTAATTTATTATTTTTAATCCATCCTTTATTTCTTCAATTTCACCAATTTTAATACATATAACTCGGATATGTACCATGTGCTGTGTTGGGAAGAACTAGAGATAGGGCCTGACTTGTCAGTTTTTGAGCGGCCACTGAATATAGTGGACTACGAAGAGAATGATCTTAGAGGTAAATCTATTCAGTTGGTACGAGTTCTTTGGTATTATGGTAGTGATATTAATAAGACCTAAGAGTCTATTTCATGGGTTGAGGAAGAATAACCATTCTTGTTTCCTGATCAACCCTCTAGTTGACTTCTAGGACAAAATATTTTCATGGTGGGGTGAATTATCACACCCAGTTTCATTATTAAAGGTACTTATATTTAATATATTTGTATCCTATAATCCCCCTTAATCCCCCCTTAATCCCCAAAAAAATGTGGTGGATTTAGATGATTTTTTGAGGGGAGAAATGAGTGGGCACGGTTTAGGTGCATGGTTTGCCAAATTGTGCACACAAACCGTTTTTCCATGTCCAAGTCATTAAAAATGTGTTAAAATTACATCTTTTACCTCCTAAGATATATCCTAAATCTCCCCTTTCCTCCCCCATTAAATAGTTTCAGCAATGTAAGCCCTCAAATCCTCTCAAACCCACTTTTGAATTACATATTAATGGGGGGTTTGGTGGAGGAACATCACACAATCTCAGGAATGTGACTCTCCCTCTTAGTTCATCCCCTATCCATGAAGTTTCTTTCAATTCCATTGACGTCCAAAATGACCATAGGATATGGTTTATAACCTAGGGTTTAACCATGGTTTTTCTTGGACCAAACATCTATTTTTAGGCTTGACCTTCCTTCCTTGAGGTGCGGCGGTGGTGCGATTGGGTTTTTGAACAAAGCATTCATGGTTTTAACAAATTTGGTAGGTGATTCCAATGTGTATATAGTCCTTATATCTTATAATTATGTGTTTATAATATTTTCATGTTTATATAAATTTATTATTGGTTTAAAAATTGGATTTAGTGGTATTTGTAATGAAATCAAATTTAAGGTGCCATTTTCAAGTGAAATTGGGGATTTTTCATTGAAATATCTTTTTGGTTCATTCGGGGATACCATACAATTACTTAGTTGATTTTATTGAAATGTATTAGGTCATAAAATAATTTTATTAATTTTTATATCTTTTTTTTCTTGGAAACTTGTTTTATTGGTGTTTGTAAAGCACATGGTATTTAAGTGTCATGTTCGTGGGAATATAGAGGTTTTATAAAGCTATCATTTCACGGTTCATATGGGGCATCCTTATATTAGTTTTGTGGGTTTAATTGAAAATTTATTGGCCTTAAATTTCTGTTTTGGTGACTTTTAATTGTGCACATGGTGTGCAATTTGTGGATTTCAATGAGCTCTGGGTGAAAAATAATGTGAGATTTTTAGAAGTTGTTTTTTGAAAATCAAAATGTTTTGTTGTGTGTTTATGGTGGTATAAAGTGTTTATAGCCACTATATTGTATTTATGTGACCATTAGTGGTGTTTTTATATGAAAATAAGAATTATGTAGCATGATAAATTTATTTGAGCGCAAAGGAGGAGGCCCACGTACCTAGCTGGGAGGATGTGTACTAGTACAACTAGTGATCCGGAAGGGTTTTGTCACGATTTAACTTATCTGTTTGGATTACGAAAACATTAAATAATCTATGTGGATGGATTTTGTTGACCAATTGGTTATAGTTATATTCTCTACAAGTGGATCATGCATGGGAATGGATTTTGACATTGATATTGTTACACTGAGGAACGATGTACATAGGGCTCGAGACTATCTAGTGCCTTGGGGTGTTCCCGGTTTTGGTGATCATTGGATTTATGGTATTTTCCATTTTATTAGGGTTTGGTTGGCTCTAAATTATAGTAGATGACATGTCTTATTGAAACTTTTCAACATTATGAAAGATTAATATTGACAACTTTTTACAATTGAATGTTTCATTTCTTGGAAGTTATCATTGTTTTTCATAAATTATTAAAACTCCATGCTTTTCACCTTGTATTGCATAATATGTAGAATCCTTGGGTGGTATAATATTGGGCTCATGATAAAACCCTACACAAACCAATTGGGTGTAAGTATAATTTATATTATTTGACTCTGGTAGAGAAAAAGCCTCGGGCAAAGGTGGTTCAGGTTGTGAGTCCCTTCCTATAGTGCAGTGTTGTAGAGGCAGTCGGGGGTGACGACCCCTTGTCACGTGGAGTCTTTGTGGTTGTAGTGCTGATATTTTTATTTATGTATGGACCTCTTGATCTTTATTTAAAACCATGTATTCTGATCTGGTTATTGTTAAGGCTTGTTTGGCATGAAAATTTCAAATTCATATTATTGAGTGTTTTTAATGTTTTATGCTTTCATACTCAGGTAAATCATACCCAAACCAAACTTATTGATACTCAGTCTCTTATGCAAGTCCGTGGGGATAGGTAACCCCCATCAGGCATTGTAATGGGCTGTATTGACTATTAGAATTAGTGGGTCCATCTTTGGTTCGTGACAACCTACCTTGAAAAAAAGACTTTTATCATATTATATGCAAATCTTATCTTCTGACTCAATGTTTTCCTCATGGGTTACTATATCATATTCTCTTTCCCCGGGCTCTTCCTTTACTAATTATAGTCCCATCATCTTCCATTCAGTGACTTCATCCGAAAAATTTGTAGTTAGACACATCTTCCCATCAAATGCCTCAAAATTTTCCATTTGTATAATGGAATGAAAACATATGTTATAAAATAACTAAACTAATGAAGGATCGTGACCCCAACATCCCTTTTATTCTTTTGAACAAGCTCAAAGACTATCCTCCAATGTATGATTTTTCTTTGTATGTCCATCAGATTGAGGATTGAAGGCTATGCTGATTTGTAATTCTATGCTCAATGAATTCTGATGTCCTTCTCAAAAGTAAGAAGTGAACATGGGATCACAATCATATACAATAGAAAGTGGAAGTCCATGTGACCTAATAATATCTTTGGGGTCTAATCGAGAAAGATGATATGAATAAATTGTATATCGAATATGAATGAAATGTGTAGTTTTAGTCATTCAGTCAACAATAAAAGAAATATCATTATTACCATGAGAAGTGTTTTATAGTAACATGATAAATTCCATGGATATATTTACCCATTATATCTCTGGAAATGGAAAATTATGGACAATCCCCTTTGGTAGATTTCACTCCTATTTAACCTACTGATAAGTAAAACATTTCATGATAAAATATATAATAAATCTTTTCATTATATCCCACTAGTAATACTATTGAAGGTCTCTGTTTATCATAGTTCTTCTAATATGAAATAAAAATGGGACCCTATGATCATCAAACAAAAATTATTTCATCACATTAGAATCACAAGCCACACATAATCTCTTCCTAGATATTGAAATACAATATTTATCAAGGAAATATTCTAGAAACTTACACCTTTTAACCAATTATAGATTTTTATACCTCATGGCCGCCCTTCAAGCTTGCAGAACTATATCTAATAGAGTTGAATGAAATGACACCTGAAATGAAACATTCTAAATTCCTACACCAAAAACATCAAATCTAAATTTCATCAAATCATTAATTAAGGTTTCATTTTCTAATGATAATATTGTATCTGATGGATGATTTTTTTCAAATCAATAAAATCACCACTATGTTTTCTTTTCCTAGATGGTATATGATCATTAAATAACAATCATGTATTAGTTAAAGGAATATTCTCTTCCTCATGATTAATTTCATCATAGTAAATATATACTTAAAAATTTTATGGTTACTATATATTTTACATTAGGATTAATAAAAATGTGGCTTCTATATTTTAAAAGAAAAAAAAACATAGATGCTAATTCCAAATAATGAATGGTATAATTTAAAACATTTGGTTTTAGTTCCATTGATTAATATGTGATTACCTAATCATTCTTCATGATAACACATCTATGTCCCTTCAATGAAGCATCACAATAGATGATAATCTCTCCATTTTTGGATGGTAGGGCCACAAATAGAGCATTCAACAATCTCTTATTCTATTCTTCAAAACACACATCACATTTTTCTATATAAATACATTTCACCCCTTTCCATGTTAACATATTTATCGGGCAAGATAACTATGAAAATTATTTAGAAATGTTAGGGTAATAGCCTACTAATTCAATAAAACAATGAATCAATGTCACATTTTTAGATCATGGATATTCATCAACAACTTTTATTGATGGATCAACTGTTATTACATCTTTATTTAAAAAATTCACGTGAAAATAAATATGTTGAAACCAAAAATCTCATTTCCTAAATTTTTCATATAACACAGTTTCCTTGATAGTTTTCAAGATAATCCTTAAATTTATTCCTGGTCCCATAACCTTTTGGAAATCACAATATATCATCAATAAAAAAATTATATACATATTCATTGAATATTCTATTTATAAGGACCATCAATACAACACGGGAATTTATAAAACAAAAGGGCATAAAAAGAAACTCATAATTCCCATATCATGTATAATAATCTATTTTTGGAATGTCATCCTTGTTCACCATTAGCTGATGTCACCCAGAACTAAAGTCAATCCAGGGAAAATATTATGCTCCTAGGAGTTGGTCAAACATGTGATTAATATGAGGTAAAAGATAATTATTCATAATTGTAATGTTATTTAATTCTTTATAGTCAATTAATGTTCTCATAGAACGATCTATCATTTTAATGAACAAAATTGGAGTATCTCTAGTGATTTTCTATGATGAATAAATCCTTTATCATAAAACACATGAAACTGATTTTTCAATTCAAGAAGTTACATTTTACCCATTAGATAATAGGGTTTTGAAATTGTCTTAGCATCTGGAACTAAGTCAATGGTATATTCAACTTCTTGGTCAAGTATAACATCGGTAAACTCATGATGAAAAATATACAGGTATTATTTTACCATTGGAACATCATTAATCTAATGAGTTCCCCTATTTTCAAAAATTTGATCAAGATCAAATTCATTTGCATATTTTAATTGATTCTCAACTTCTTGAAATGTTATCAATTGTATTTGTCCATTTATTTATATAAACTAAAACTCTTTCTAAAAAAATTCTTTTTCATTATAATAGATCTTAGAATCATAAAAAGATATCCAATCCATACACAGAATAACATAAAACTCAAATAATAGAAAAAAAACAAGGTTTATAGGTAATTTGATTCAAAATATAACAAAATTATGATTCTTTTAATTCCTTTTTCATATAAAATTTCACATGGTGTTTTAACCATACGTTCAAATCCCATTTCATGAGATCAAATTTCCAATTTTCAAGAAAATTTATCATAAACAACCTAATGTGTGGACTTAATTTAAAAATGAGACTTTAGATAAATATTATTAAAAAGAAAAAGTACCTGATACCACTTCATTTTAGGACCTAAAATCAAATAATTTATTCACAATGGATCTCAATTGAAATTCCAGCTTATCATCAGGATACATTCCATCATTTATATAAATAAATGGGACGGTATTTTCAAAATGACCCATCTCACCCTATTTAAAAACCGTTATATTTTTCTTACATAATTAATATTAGGGTAATTTTCATTAAAATATCTGGACATATGTCCAAAAATTCCCCATCAAGAATACTTCTCAATTTTAGTAAGGCATTCCCCATGGTTATTTTTACCACACATTTCACAAATGAAAAACTGAAAATTCAAACCATTAGATTCCATTGATTGATAATTAAACATCATTACCCATATGGACCGATTCTTCTAATTATTTTTCCAAGTACACATGGTCATAAGAGTACTCCATTTCTACCCTATCAATAGATTTTACTACTTTCTTATATCATTTTAATTCATAAGAGGACAATTCCCTTCAATATATTGGATTCAATTTGGAGTAAAAATGGTTGATTTTTCTATCAAGACCCTGAATAATATTTAGAGCATACCTTACCAATGAGAAATTGTTTTATTCATAAAATACAATTAATTACTCTTCCCTTTGCTTCAATTAAAGGAATTTCATTTCCATTCTCCGTCAACCCATAATTGGAAAATATGTTTCAATGAATTTTTTTAAATTTCATCCCATTCAAAGGCATCAATATCCTCTCTATACCTAATTTTGTCTACCATTTACCACCACTAGTTAGATTCAACTTCAAAATGACAAATTTAAAGACTATAAAATTGATTATCTAAACACACCAGGACATAAAATAACTTTTTTGATGTCATTAATCTATCCTTAAACCACCACTATGTCAAAAGATCCACTAAAAGTTGTATGATGTTTCCTCATAATTTTTTCCACTATATTCATGTTCCCATGTTATAGATTTGGTTGTTCTCTGGAATGAATTTCACCATCATTTATTCCCCATGTCATCTGATCCATCACTATCAAAAACTACTCGGTTCCAAAACCTACCATTCCAAATTGATAATTAAAAAAGATATCAGTTTCTCGATTCCTTCCACATTCGGCTTCCCTGTTTCATCTATGGAAAACCATAATGAGAATACATATCATAGATGAATCAACATGGTGATCTTAAAAAGATATATCATTTAAAAATAAAAATAAGTTGGAAATCATTTATGTTATTCTATTAAAAACATCCAAACCCCTAACGTTATCTAAACAAGCCTTTGATACCAACTATAAGGATCAAACCTTAAACATTATACAATCTTGAGTTTTAGTCCAGAATATACATTCTTACAAATTGAAGATATTTTTAGATTTATAGTTTTAGATAAATAGTACATTATACCTACATAACATCCATAAACATACAAGATGATACTACTAAAATAGATACCACATTATATATAATTAAAAGCATTTGAAATAAAAATTGATTTCTTTTTCTTGATAAAAAGCATCACAACATTCAACTTGTCTTCATACATTCTTTTAACCATCCTTATACACTATGATAAACATTTAGAAACATGTTATGATAATAAAATATTAGTAAGTTATTTTAAAAGAAGGATAGAAACCATTAGTTCTTAAATACATATAGTCATGATAAATCATTTTCACAAAGTCATACTTGTCACCCATACAGGATCATATATATACTATGTGAAACATGAGATTCTATAAACCATAAAAAAAGGTATATCGGGGAATTAAATACATATAATTTTAACCCTCATGACATCCATATGATTTTTAACCCTCATGGTACCTTATAATGTATCCCTTACAACTACCATATAGTGTGGCCATCACAGTTACGCTTTGACTTACCATATGTATGACCTCAAAATTAACCATAACCAATGAATTGGAGGGAGATATAGTTACCACACTTCATCATCAAAAATTCCAAAGAACCATAAAATAATCATAAAACATAATTAATTCCATAAAATCATTTCTTTTGAAATTTGAAAAGTAGTATTATAAAAGAGGATTTTAAACGAAAAGTCCCTTAAAATAACATATAATTGAAGTCAAAATTAATAGAACAAAAGTAATATGTTTATAAATTTTAAAACCACATTATATATCTTATTATAAACAAAATTCATTAATAAATAATCTTAGTACCATATAATCAATGAAGTAGAACGTTAACCCAATGAATGTAAATTGGGATAAGATTTCACTTACATTGGGTTTGTCTTATATAAAGTGTGATTAGAATCTTATATAAAGGTCAAATGAATGTAATAATTTTTTTACATATACCTAATCATGATTATGAAACCTCATATGATTATTTTATAATGTAATTCCACCGATTTATTAATAATATTTTTTACATTAAATTGTTTCCGGTGCGGTCTGTACATGATTTCCATAGACATTCCTTTATGTATTTTCTTATAGGATAGAAGAAAAACCTAAGAAGTGGAATGAAATGGTATTAATATATTCCCAGAACATTAAATGATACCATAAATCATTTTTTTCATAAATTATGATGAATAATTAGATAATACATTATTGATATTCATTTGGATAATTTTTTGTTTCTTTGATAATCAAGAAATATAGTCATTATATAACTTAATTATATATATATATATATATGTTTATTCAAGAACATAAAACATTTTATATCAAAAACTGTACAATTTTTTTCGACCATTAATACGTTTTTATTACCAGATATATAGAAGTTAAATGAAATTGAAGACACATCATCAACGATGTTTGTTTATCGGTACACTACGGCTGATGTTCTTATTTCATTGAATAAGAGGGAAAGATAAAGAAGTGTGTTGATGCATTTTTCCATACACATGGTAAAATTACATTATATATAATATAGTGGATCATTTCATGTTTCATTTATAGGATGGGTGAACAATGTAAAAGAAAATAAAATGAATTGAAAAAGAAATGAAAAAGTATTTTTACATCTTTTTCAATTCTCCTTTATATATTCTTTAAGGCCTTTGTTTTAAAACTTATGGTGAGTCTAGTAGGTGTAGGACATAGGGAAGAGCCTTATAAGTGGATTGGGAAGAATTTAGACAATTCTAAAATCATGATAGGTGTGAGAGGAAGTGGGCATGAGGGGTTTTATTTATAGTAGAGGAGATGATGGTTTTGCCAAAATTTAGTCATTATTTTATTCTTTTTCACAAGACGAGAAATAGTGTTTGTTATTTTCAATAAATAAAGTAATAATTAATTTTTAGTTTTATCTTATGTCCAATTAAATTATCCATGACTCAATCATGATATATAAATTCAATTATTTATCATATTAAATAAATAATCAAATTTCACTATTCATTAAAAATTCTTCTATTTCAGAAAAAATATCAGAAATTTACCCCCAAACATTTTTTGACACGAGGAGTTAAAAAATGCTCTCCATTTTATCAAAATAATTTTCTACATGTGAGAAATTAAATTTTTAAATAAAATCATAATTAATTTTAAAAATAACAATTTTATAACTATAACTGATTTTATAACACCTTCAAAATTAATCAAGGTCTCATAAAATATTATTAAAACCATATGAAAATACAATAATAATTAATGATTTAATTTCATGAAAATAAATTTTCATTTAAATTATTAAATTATTCATAAAACTATAATTATATATTTATGACTTATATAAAATACCAACACTTAAACTATGATCATATTTTCACCTATAAGATGCATAAATTAGATTGATACATTAATTGGTGTGTTTTATATTCATTTGGTTATATTACTATTTATAAGGGTCGTGTTACTATTCATAAGTGTCATGATAATTTTTTTAAGGGACAAGTTACTATTCACTAAAAATAATGTTGATCCTAAGAGAGTCTAAATATCTTATTGATTGAAATTGTGTGTTTCTGTTTTAGTAAATTAAAATAATAGAAGAAGACAATTTTATTTTAAAGGAAAGGTTATAAATGAAACATTAAAACTCTGTTTCATTTCGTAGAGACTCAGTGATTCATGAATTTCATTCTATATGATATTTTCTTTTATGTATATCCTTGGGGAGTTTTAGTTTATGTTCAAGATATGTGTTTTTCATCATGTTCATGGAAATTGTTCCAAAAGGATCATAGTACTCATGTATATTTGTGTAATTAATTCCACCAATATTGGATATGATATTTGAATGTAAAATCTAGGTCCAAAATGACATGTTGAAGTAATTCATCCTAGACATTGGAATATTGTTTTGGGGAAATACATTGTTCTTTTTATATTACCTAAAAAATAGTAATAATGAGACTATTTGAAAAGAACTATGTGAGGATCTATATGTTAATACATTCATATTTACATTATTTTGAATAGAATAAGGGGAATAATAGTTATTTGGATAGAGTTTCTTATAGGAAAAGTATGACCAAATTCAGTTGATTTGATACATTTATAAGACTTCCAAGAGTATACAATAGTCATACACTGATCAGTGTCGTAAACTGGTCAATGTAGTCGACCACTTGAGTTTATGTTTGGTGGTTGTGTCCTCCTTCATGTGTTGGAAGGAATGGGGTAATGATGGATTTTGAAGCATGGAAATAGAGTAACAATGTATCTTGGTCTATTTGATATTGTGTAGGGTATCAGAATGGAGGTGTACTGAATAGATCTTCCTAATTTTTATAGTGGTATCTGTGATATTTATTATTGGTCGTATCTTCAGTAGTATAACGCAATCATTTCTCGTGTGATTGATGATGATGATGTGGATATTGTAGTTAGTGCTCCCTTAGAGTATCATTCAGTTTCTCTTATGAATTCTTGTGAGAATGTTTTTCAGGGTATGAACATTCCATTGGTCTTAGATTCATGGCATCACTATCTTGTTCATGAGAAAACATGGGAGGGGGAGGTGGATATGTGTGCCTAGTGGTCCGATAATATTTTTCTTTATGGGATTAGTTATGCATGGAAATACAACCTGAGGAAGATCTATTATAATTATGTAAGGTTATATGACACCATCAAGTTGAGTCGGTATATCCTGATATGAATTTTTAGTTAAATACATTTAAAATAGATAATTAAATGAATCCCATGTGTATAAGGTGATTCATGCATGTAAGGGGTGTTCAACAAGGAAAGAGGGAGAAATGAGTCCATTTTGTGAATGGTTAAAAAAAATTTCATAGTTACAACTAACTATTCCACATAACCATGTCACCAGTAGTTGGTGGTTCAAGGAAAAAAACCCATGAAAGGGGAAGATATAAGTACATTGATTTTGAAAGAGGCAGACACACTTCCTTTTCATGGTTTACAAACATTAGTGTCTCCCTTGATAACCAAGGTCCACAAACCCCCTCTTGGGTAGAGGGGTCTATACAATTGGCACACATTTTAGATAACCATGTATCTACACAGTGTTCCTCATTAAAATTTTTGAATGACCAATTTTCCCCAAAGGCCTTATGGGTTTTTAAACAATTTTATTACCCTTTACTACTCCAGTACCATAGGATATGAATTAAATATTCCATATATTCCCAGGTGTGATTCCCAATGGAATTTTGGTCTATATAATCATAATTTATTGGAAATCATATCCATGGATGAGCCTATAATTATTATTCCTTCTATTTTTTGGATAAACCATAGTGTCAAATTTCATATGATTATATTGCATTTAAACAATTGTTTTCTAGAAAATTCATAGGATGTTCATTTAGGCATGGTTAATTATGAATCAATTTATGAGGGTGAGAAACAAATTGACATCGTGATTGATGTAGGTGGTCAAATAGTTATATGACATAGTCATAACGTTTATTTATGGTCCGGTAGTGGTGATTTTGTTTTTTTTTTCATTAAATTATCTGGTATGATATGATTAATTTATTTTTCAAATGATGTGTTGAACCTATTATGTATTGTAGTAGATCTATTGGAAATGAGTATATTTAAAATATGGCCACCCATGTGGTGAACCACTCCCATGCACTTGGAAGTTTAGTTTATAAATGGTTAAATTAGTTGACTATGATATTAACATAATATTAGTAATTTTTTTGTATACTAACATGGAATAACATGTTTTTTTGGTATAACTGAAATATAACAAATGAGTTATCACTTAAAAATGGAAAAATTTGACAAACAGTTACAACGGTATGTCTATGTAATAAAATGTATTGATATTGTGTTCATTGATTTTTTATTGATTGGTAAAATGGGATAGTTAAGAATGAAGATAAATGTAATAAACGATATTTACCATTGGAATAATGGTCGAATGTATATGAATTTACCTTGATATGGTAATGTGTTAAAAATTCCTTAAGTGTTAGGCCTTATAAAATGTGAATTGATGAAATGGTTATTGATGACAAAAATGATGGATCCCAAAAATGGTTAAGATTTATTGAAAATGTCTATCCTTGAGATTGATGTTGGATTTCAAGACATGATTTTTGATATCCTATTCTTGGTATGATGGTTATGGTGTTCATTATAGTTTTATAGCATTCCATCCATGCAATTTGGGGACTAACGTCTCTTCATGTGTTTTGAGTAAACAATTTGATTCACGTCTGTATATAAATATAAAATAAATAATGAATTCCCCCTTTTACAAGTGAAATGAATATATTTTATTTTTTTCATATATTATTGACCATTCCAAATAGATTTATTTTGTAAAGATGGGATCATAAAACCAATAGTGGTATATGTTAAATTGATAAATATTTTTGGTGGAAAGATACTATTTAATTTCTTATTACTGATTTTTTACTGTTCATTAGAAAATATTGTCTTTGATAGAATATTATTTTAGAATCCATTTGTTTTAGCATACAAAGTTGTACTCATAGAATACTCATGCATACATGGGGTATCTATGAAATCAGGATGAATGTTGTTTAAGATAAAGGAAAAGATCCTATATTAAATAGATGATATGGGAGTCGGGAAGACTAATGTATTAGGGAACCAGAAATGGTGCAAGGGCCCACTTTAGGGATTATCTTTATAGGATTATTTTGGTTTCATTTTTCACGTTATACTATCAATACATGACATGTTTACTTCTTTCAGTAAGTTGGAATATCCTCAGTTTGAGAATGTTTTAATGTGATATTTTATTATAAGTTTTTATTGCATGTTGTTGTTTCTCCTGATTTCCACTGTTGGGTTATAATGGAGATGGGTGTTTCCATTATTATGAAAAGATGTGTAACTTGGATTGTGATTTCACTTCATGATGTGTTCCATATATTGTAATGTCAGTATTTCAAATTCCGTGATAATGATGAAATCAAGGATCAATAAATCATTCTTTGAATGGTTACAAGATAGTGGTGTTGATAGAGAAGGTAGTTCTCCAAAGGGATGATATGAATATGGGAGGACACAAAATCCGACTCACACCACCATAACACGGTGTTCTTTTCCATGATGAAAGAGAATGATATTGATGGATATTATAGTTTTAGGCTTTGGATTGATATGATCAACATTATATTTAATGGATTTGAGGTATATAGAGGTATTTAATACTCTATATCATGTTCATATACACTCATGTTCAAGAAATTGAATGAACAAATTATACATTTTTGGAGAGCCTGATGTTTTGATATAATCATTTTCCCATTAGAACAGGATAGATGATCCTACATGGATTATTTTCTCTATATAAAATTCCTACTTACAGTGCATCATAGAACTTATTGGGGATAGATTCTCATGTAATTAATTGGTCATTATGATTATCCCTTTTTTTAATAAATTTTATGTACTAGTTGATAGATATGAATGAATAAATGTACATTCATCACAAGGGACCTAGAATACATTCTGAGAATGAGATGAGATTTTGTTTCATGGGTGAGATGAATCATTTGTATCACTTAGTGGAGCTCATGAGAATGAAGTAATAACTTGTCAATCATAATCTGGTGAGTTTTACTATTGGATAGTGAAATATTTGTGAATCTAGTATCTAGTATTAGGAAAATATTTTATGGATAAACTTATTGATGATCTATATAGACTACCAACAATGATGTAGATGGAAATATATATTGCCTTGCAATCTAGTAATTCAAAAATATCATATATGGAACATCTTAAAAACCATACCATGCTCTATGAGTTGAGATTATTATTATATATACATAGTTCGAAATAATTTATTTAAACTATTGTGTTCCTTTAGATGGATCTAGTGAGTTTCACACAAAATTTTGGTGGGTGGTTGAGACATTGTATTGAATTCCTTCACTATACAAAGTGATGATAAAAAACATGCACCCATACATAGATTGATTACCCATCCAACTAGAGAAATGGTTTGAGATTTTTTTAATGGATTCATATGAATTATGCCTATAATTTATTTATAGTTAATGGGGAATATAGTTTTTTGATGATATTTTTATGTTGAAACAAAAACAATGAGTTTATAGTGATGCATTTCAGTTGGACTAATTCTCCCACTATGTTCATATATGTTACAAAAAAGATCATTTATCAATAATTAGAAAAATTAAAATTTTCCCTTACTAATGAAATTTTTATTTTCCATTTTTATTTATTATCATTTCAGGAACATGAGCATGTTCCTAATCCTACAAAATATGAATTTTATATACTGTGTAATATTGATGTTTTAGTTTTTTATTGAAGATGAATTATTTCTAGATCATGTAATTTAGTTGTATGGAGTATCTATGTATATAGTGAATATTGATGTTTTGATTGACGAGGTACTCTCAGTGTGTGACTATAAGGTGAGGGGTATTACCATATTTTTAGTTATCTATTAGATTCTCATGGTTGAATTTTAAAATATATATATCTATTTGACTACCCTAACTTATAAATGGATGAATTTTACTGAAACTTTCTACTTCAAGGGATGGATTAATTGTATGATGTTGAAATTGGACAATGATTCTTGTACAGAAAAAATGGGGGGGGGGGTATCAAGTATATTGTGTTTTTATGACACAAGAGTTATCCCCTATTGTGTATATATTAATTTGAATACTGTGATACATATGGGGTGATGAATTTGATTCCTCGTGAGAAGATAAATGTGTCTCATGAATTAGATATATAATCCATATTCATTACCGTAATGATTTACAAGCATTATATTTATGAGGGAGCATATCATTGTCTACTCACAATAATAATTAATCATATTCATAGTCAACATTGGTGATCTCAACATGATATCGAGGAATTGGTTGTAATGACAATAAGATTATGACTTGGAGACATTCTACAATCTTTTTGAGGGAATCACAGTGCATATTTCCTTATCAAAAAATCTAAAGGGGATACATCAGTTTAGTTGGGAACATTACTTTTGAAATTTTTGAAGGATATGGATGCCTCATACAATTGGTTAATGGTTGTGAATAAACCACTTATTCATGATGTGAGAGATACTTAGTTGGGCATATCAACAATGATGTTATCTGAGACTAGTTATCGTCATGAGGTATGCCTAAAGGATAATATAAATGTGGGGAGAACATTTTCCCATTTCCAAGGATGGATTTTGGTTTTGGTCATTATAAAAAATGAATTTTTTATGGAGTTTCATACATCATAGATGATTTTAAATCATGGTGTGGAATGTAATTATAGATATTATCATAGGAAGTTTTGGAATGATGGAATGAGGTGGTGGATTACTGAGTTTCTCTAATGATGCTTTGTACGATTGTGTTTAAAGGATAATGATTAGGTTGTTTCATGATTGACTCAACATCTTCAAATCCTGTTATCAATTTGGTATTCCCATGTAATGAATTTGTTTTATTGGGGAGTCCATGGATGGTGAATGGAAACAATTTATTCCTGAATATTGTCAACTGATGTGGAATGTTGTCAAAATTTTATTCCATTTGGGAGGAAAATTCAATTTTCTATTTGGGGTGGTAAAATATGCATGATATTTTCCTCCATCATGGGGTACCAACAATGGTCATTTAATTATTTTATGATTACATAACCTCACATTTATAGAGAATATTAAAGGATGATTTTTAATCCCAGTTACAGATGACCTCAACATTCACCACAAGACACATGGTGAGACATAGTTCTACAGTATATTCATTATAGTTATGTGTTATAATTAGTCTAGATCAATTAGGAACAATTTCCAATGCTGGGGTATTCCAATAAAAATAGTTCTCACTCCACTACACACAATTTACTATTCAAGGAACTATATAAAAAAAAAATTCACTCACACTTTTGAATGAAAAATATTTTCATGAAATATTATTTTGTGCTAGAGATGTTTGTTGAAATTAAATTGTATGTTCACATGATAATATAGTGTGTGATGGTGGTTATAATTCTAAAAAATTATTACATGAACTTATTTCCTTGGAATTTTGATTTCAATTATGGAGACAATGTTTTCAATAGAGTAACAATATGATGAGTGATATAGATATTAGGATAGAGAAGCAAGCTATCCAAATGGTTAATTGGGCCATTGTAGATTATACATAGGGTCACATAATTTTCTTACCAATTTGAAATGATCTCATTGTTAGATATATTTCATTACTTCTTTATCTTTTTTTATTTGATGAGATAAAACCATTTCTCATCACACATTAGTGACTACGGATAGATAGACAATGATTTTTGAGACAACATCTCAATGTACCCAATGGAGATAGTGAATTGGTAGGAGTTGATCATAAGAGGGATGACCTCTCCTATATTTGAATTGATTTGAATTTATTAGAACATGAAGAATATATCTATGAAGTATGGGAGTTCGATGATGGTTCAATACCCGACCCCCTTCAGAAACATGCACTTTCGGGGAAATATCCTTGATGTTATAGAGACTATAATGACTCAAGATTCATAATTTTATTCATTGGAATATATATATATAGCTATTTATTTCATTAATATGGAACTATATTTGTGGTACTTCCAGACCATATAAATTATATATTTATTATATTAAATGAAATTAAATCACACACATATATTTTATGCATAAATGATATTCCCATTGATCCGAACCTCAAATGTGAAATCCTATACGTAATGTGTTTCCAATATTTTGGTTTTAACATATGAATTAAAAGAGATTAGTTAGGAACAAATATTATGTAGAATATGTTTATTGGAATTCATAATGAATAAAATAAATAATAAATTATTTTAATTTTAAATCATTTGACCTATCTCCATACTCTTGTTAAACTCCATTATGAAAATCTCTATGGTTTTCCAGATATACATGTATATTTAGAGAGAAAAAAGATGACATATTCAATTTCATTCACGTTTATAGAATATGTATCAATCATAATTAATCAATAAGAATCATAGAAAAATGATTGATGTCATTATATCAATACCATATTTGTGATCATATGGATATATATATATACTATAGTATGCATTTATCCACCATATGTGTTACCACCAACGCCCTCCGGGTCGCCCCTCCACCTTCTATTTCTTCATGCCCACTGTCCACACCATCCCACTCTTTTGATTTTCCTTCAATACGATCAGGGTTATATACGACTTCCATCTGCCACTTAATCCACACTATCCCTCAACCTGCTATAGCTACATCTCCTCCAATTTGGTTCCTAGGGTTCGTGTATGCGATACCCCTCTAATCTTCCTACAATACATACAAAACACCTACATTTCCTCCTCTAGATTTTGATTCTCTTCAACGTTGGTTCCTCTTATTGATACTCCTGATCCCATATTATGGTTCCTGTCTAGATACACTAGTGGTGTGCTTCAGCTAACTCCTTCTATGGAACACATTCTCTATTTCAAAGTAATCTAATTCCATTACATAGAACCCCCTATGACTCGCTATTGTTGTCGGGTCCTCCTCTTGTACCCACTAAATGTTTTCTGTGGTATCCTCCACACCCTGTAACCTGGTTAGGAATTTTTTCACATTCGACCTACTCCCATGTCCGTAGTAGCTGTATCATTTGGCTAACGACTTCCGGATGACGTGATACTCTCCATACAACAACTACTAGATTTTCTTCATCTTCTCTGGCACATCCACTATCTGTCAATATAATACGCTTATATTCCTTCAATGAAATTGTGATGGGTTATCCCACATGTAGTAATGTTTTCTTCCATACATGTATACACAGTAGATATTATGAATTTTATACATCTATCAGGACTATTTTTTATCTGTCTCTAGTGATTTATTCTTCCAATCTTCAAGAACTATATTTTGTAGTAGTTATTTATTGTATTTGTCTCAGAGATGAACCGTCTGATGGTTTTATTATTTTTGAAGATATTTTGATGGGTCATTCTAGATACGGTAATTTTTTCTTCCATACATGTATATAAATTAATTTTTATGAATTTTATACATCTATCCACACTATTTATTTTCTTTCTATAGTAATTTAATCTTCTATTCAACAACAACTATATTTTTAAGTAGTTATTTATGGTATGTGTCTCAAAAATGAACTATCTCATGAATTTGTTGGTTTTAAAGAAATAAATTGTTATGGAATACCCCCATGATTTTATTGCTACAAAATTTTCAATGAAGGGATTTTTCAAACTAAGAATCCTGATAATGGTATGTTATTAATTTCATATAATAGTTTGGCATAGTTTTTAGTTTTATTTTGATGCATTTTCTTACAAATTTGATGTTATCCATGATTTTAACATTGTTTGTATGTTTCATGATGATTGTAATGGTGCCCAATGTGCTTACTTGTCTTCTTTAATTTAGGTTTATTTTTCACCACCTCAATTTTTTGAATGAAATGGTAAGAAAGATTCACGTTAATTCTCCTGATATATTTTTCTATTAATTCAATCTTATATTTTTCTACTTATGAACCTTAATCAAGTATGTGATGTGCAATCATTTTTTAAGGAGGTGTGACATCGATAATGAGTAAATATTGTTGCTAAAGGATTCGACATATTATAGAAGGTATGGAAAAGGATTTATTTTAAAGAATTAATTATGTTTTTCATTTACTTGATTGATTGGTTTTAGAAGGATATGGATGATCATGTTTTCAATAATTCATTATGTTTTTTAAACGCGTTTAGAAAGTGTTGTGAGAATATATTGAATAATTTTTTAAATCTACTAGGATCTTTACCTCTTTTCATCCCCCACTATATGATGAAATTTATCCATATCTAATATAAATTTTTATATCATATTTTCTATTATTTATGTTTTTGGAAGCCGATCATTAGTTTTATCTTTTTTTTTTCAAATCTGTCATTTACATGTGGTAATTGAGTTGCATGACAACAATTGGTGATATGTGATACTTAATTTTTTGTTTCCTTGACATATTATTTATATTTTTGTTTCCATAAAGCATGAGAGAGATAATTTAATGTCATGATTTATGATCAAGGGTCTTGGACTAACTGGAACAACACACTCTTGAGTTCCATGTAATCAGGTTAGTGTAGTCCATTTCTTTTAGAGTAATATCACACTACTATAGTAAGAGTTAAATAAATAGGTATAATGTAAATCATATGTACAAACCATTACTATATCTCTAAATCTAAATGTGTTATCATTATATTTTTACACGGTGATGCCCATGTAGTAGATAAAAATGAAAAATGAGGGCGAGAATCTTTTGGGCTTAATCGTTTCCACATGAAGTTGTTAGAGAAGTGTCTTGACAGCAGGTTGAGTGATGTGATTAAGAATAAGGTCGACACATTAGCCACTACCTATAAATTTCCATTTTTTTAATTCATTTTAATTTTCTATAATATTTTTAAACATAGAATTATTTTTTTATATGATTATTTTTCTGAATCATATGTCATTAGATTATGTAAGCTCGCCCAACTCTTAACACAATCCTTCATACTTCATAACTATCGTAACATAGTTTAGGTATGTTATAAACTATAATCAACTGATTTAGTTTAATTTTTTTTTGTGGATTATCAATTTGGTATATATATTATATTTTGTATTATAATGGTTTACATTGTAAATTACATGTTTTTTTATTCTTTACATTATTTTAGAGTCATATCACACTACTACTGTATGAGATGGTGAACACCTAATTATCAGTATGTTTGACATTTTTTTTCTACTATCATCATGATTTGAAAGAATCTATTATTCAGTGGGGATTAAAGTTATTGTTGTAGGTTATTGTGGCATGTTATTGGGGCCCAGGAAAAACATGAACCATTTATTGGTGGTTGTATGTTTTATACATCTAATTATTAGTACATACTTAGAATGAGTGCATTACATGTTAATTTTCATTATGTATTCATATAGTCATATTTTATTATATTGTATACATTTGTATTTATTTTTGTAGACCACATTCCCAACTACTAAAATATTTAAAAAAATACTCCAATTAAATATAAGAGAGCTATAATATCCTCTTTCTAAAAATGCATATCAAATTTTCATATTTTCAGGCTAGGAATAATGATTTCATGTCACATGTGTAAATCATATCAATTGGTTGGAAATGAAGACCATTCACAATTGTTATAGGAATACTATTCATTTCATAGTGACTTTATTGTCAAGAATACTATAATTTAAATAATCATCATTGAATGGATGATAGATATTTTTTCTTAAGATATTATCATTCACCTTGATACAAATACATCTTTATTTGGTTGAAGAGAATGCATAAAAAATTAATTGTTTTATGTTTTTAAGTGAAATTAGTACGTTGTTGTCTTTTAGTGGTATATTCTCGTCTAAGAAGATGCTAGGATTCATTGAATAAACTCTGAAACATTTTAGATAACTAGATGTACTTTTAAATGTTGCAGTTGGGAATTCTCTTCTGTCGCTATGAAGAATTTTTGTCCAAATGGTTTGGGAAAAGGTTATGAAATCATTTAAAAATATTTGTTCTTAAACAATTCACATTGAAATTTTCATAGGATGAACAAGTTGCAACTTCTAATAGAAAATTGTGAAATATTAATAAATATTTAGTTTCCCCTTTGAAACTAAATTCAAAATTATTTGGATGCTTAATGATTCAAACAACTTCTGAATATAATATAGAAATTAGTTGCTATGTGACATTATTACATTTTAATTCCTCATGAAAGAATTTTTTCTAATTTTTTTTAGGTTACTGGAAGTTAGGATATTTATAGAGTCATATTTTCTTCCAAGTGGGAGATGATGCTTTTGAGTTAAGATCTGTTTCCATGATTCTTTCTTAATATGCTAAAACTAGCTATTCATATCAGAATATAAAGGTGTTGCAACATTTTTAAGACAGCCTCTAGTATCTCAAATTTCCCAAATGTTAAAATATGAATATCTAGAGTTCAATCAACCAATCATGCTTCCCTAATCTTGGACCAATCCAAAAAATAAAAGGGGTGCTGCCAAACTATGTTGTACTCACCAGGTCCCATACCTAGAGATGTCCATTGAAGTTCATAAGAACAAAGTAGCAACAAAGGAGAAGGTATTCAAGTCACCCGAGAAAGTATCATTACATATTATTCCATTAATTTGTATAAATGATATCATTTATTATCTTATGTGGTGTGAACATAGTGTCACGTTTAATTTCCTCTTCCAATATTTCTACTCATTGAGGTTTTCTAAAATGAAAAAAAATTGTTTTTTTCAAATAATTCAAGACTTCTTTGTTACATACTTTCATTAAATTAATTTTTATGAATGTTATCTTAAAATATAGAAAGATAGTTCATGATTTTTTCACTTCCAAAATATATGAATATGAATTCATAGTTCCAATTAATAATATAAAAGTACTATTTAACAATGGTTTAATTTCATTTAGTGTCATTTAATAATTGATATAAATATAGTATACATTAGTATTTATTTTTTAACATTTGTTATATAATCATATATTAAGATGTGTTCCAACATTGGTTCTTATAATATCTGAGGTTCAAAGCTCATTCCAAACCAGGTCTAATGTATCTTTCCATACTGTTTATTTTAATATGAAATGGTAAATGTATTAAATAACACTAGACATATAAATATCATATCGTATAAGCCACATTCCAAAGTTGGATATTGAAATTGATATCATGGAATGAAAAATATTTTTTAAAAAATATATTTGAATGTCACGCTAGACAATTTTTAAAAATTTGAAGGCTAGGAAAATTCAAAATAAATATTTTTACTTATAAATTTATTCAAAACTATATTAACACATGATTTACATTTAAAAAACACTTATAATAAAATATAATCTATGCATCTATATATTAATCATATTGGAAAATTATTCTTTAAATAATCCATGATGATGGTTTTCACCATTTATTGAATGTTTTGAAGTGTCACTAAAATGATATTCGAAAATATTATAACATTAATAATAAAATATATAGTTTCAAACTCTAATATTTATAATAATGTTAACCTTTTAGAGCTAAGTCAGTATTTTGGCCATTATAATATCATAAAAAAAACTAAAAACAAAATTAACACAATAAAAACATCATTGTTTCATGATGACATGGTTCTTTTGAAGTAATAATATCAATATAAGAAAAATTTTAATTATTTTCATGGAAATTATTTCATTAAATAATAATTAAGTTATATAAGTACACATACTAATGAGTAATTTCTTCTCACATATTTTTCTTTATGATCCCTATAAAAGATAAATTTGTCCTAGTATATTTTCATATTAAAAATACATTTAAAATAAAATAATTTATAGATGAATTTTTTTTATAGCATAAGAAATTCAATGTTTATAATAAAACAATAAATTAGCCAAAAACATCACCATGTAAAGAGAATAACCAATATGTTTTTCATTAATGTGGAATAAATATGAAAAACATTAATTTTAAATTATAATTGAATTTTAAATCACAAATGAAATTATAAGGAATGGTATTTGAGAATTATATAGAATATTCATCAGTAAATAAATAGAAGGATACAACACCGGTATATCTATTAGACAATGTACGATATATATTTATATGTTAAATTATAGAATACCTATAAATGTACATAAATGTTCATGAAATATGTGTTGGAAACAAATATATTAAATCGAACTATTATATTAATTTGTGTACAAGCCAAATGCAAGGGGAAACATCTGTTTGAGGAAATGGGCATTTGTGTGCACTTCATTGTGACTATGACAAAATAACATAGCTATGGAATCCTAGGATGGGAAAGGGTGAAAAAACATCTATAAATAGTTCAACTTAGTTTCCTCAATGACAAATATTTATTCTACTCAGGTATATATCTTTTATCATGACTAATTTATATTTTCATAACAATATTGCGACTAAAAATAAAATGTAAATTTTTATGATGTTTTCATATATTGACTGGATTATATTTTCATGACACCATGACATATATTGTTTCTTATCTATCTTGATTTTTTTTATTAATTATCATTTATTTTTTTTAATCCTAAAACTTATTCAGATATGTGACATGAAATCCCTCATATAAAATGATTTTTTTCATCGTAAGTTGGTTTTTATGTCCCTGCTACTGCACACCACTCAAAAAATTATTTACATACTGAAAGACCATATTATATCATATTGTGTATGTCTTAATAGATGTGAATTATGATGTACAAAACTCTAAGGGTGACTTATTCCTTATTATCGATTATGGTATATTTTTTCTCCTCTCATATTATAGTTTACTAATACACCATAAAATAGATATGTAGGTTTTTGATTTGTCATGCTTGTTTCAAGTAAAACTGATTTTCAATTTTCTGATTGTTCATTTTTTACCTCCTATAGAGGTGGACTATAATTTGAATACAATTTTTAGGTGTGGGGATCCACTTCAGCCAAAACTCACAGATCTGCAACACATTTAGTAACATGAGTCTCTAAATTTTGGTATGTTGTATCCGCACACATAATACTATCAAATATTTGTTGTTTCTATTTTATTTCTCACCGTTTTTTTCCATTGACGATATTCTATCTCTATATACTATTATATATATATATATATATATATATCATTTATTTAAATTTAGAATTCCAATTTTCATGTATCATATTTCATGCTTTTTTTCTATAATTTAAACTGTAAGTTGATTTACTACTACAATATGAGAAACTATTGGTATTACAATATTCCTTGTCTATAATTTCTCATTTTATCATTAATTTAATTTGTATAAATTCTTATTTTTTAAATATCTTATTGAATTTTGAAAATAACTGTTCATTTATAGTGCCATGTGTATACACAGACAAGGGGCTAGTTATTTCATAAAATAAGGATCATTCCCAATGGATATCTTTTTATTATATGTATTTATATCTATTTTTGATTAATTATAATGAATGAAATTTTATGTATACATAATCCATACAAATCTTGTTCTTCCTTATGTTCCAATTTTAATTATCTTATTTAATTTTGATAGTAAACATTATCCTCATTATTATTCATACCATTTTTATGAAATATAAAATCATTATTTAGGAATTCAAAAGAAAAATAATTATTTTCGTTTTTTTCATATACTATTCTCAATAATAATCATTCTTATAGGAATATTGTTTAATTATTCTACATTTTATAGATTTATTTAAGAATGAATGATCCCCCTGATTCATTATTGGTGGATGAATAACATTGATATCAGTGGTTTATAGATTGATCAAAGTGGGAAAATATTATTCAAATGAATTTTCATAGTGATGGGGGTTTGTATTAGCATTGTATGGTGTGGTATTTAAAATTTAGGAGACCTTAATTATATTTCCCTTAAAATATTTTCTATGAATTGATTATTACATATTTTTTTCATCTTTTTATATGATTTAGGTGATTCAAAAAGCATGATGGTTGATGAATCAATGGATACGGAGACCGTGTGATGAATGGGATTCTTTATCTATGAAAAACCTAACTACACTCCATGTTACATTAAAAAAACAAATTTTTTATAATGGGTTCATATAGTATCTAGTGTTTCTAACCGTGTTAAATATCACATGTTTTACGATCAGGCCTAGATGTCATGTGGCACTACCTAATAAGAAAATCCTTGTACTGACTACACATGTCTAGGAAAATGAGTAAATGTACACATATTGTATCTAAAGTGAATTGGGGAGTTTGAAAATATAGAAATTTGATTCATGTTATAGGAGAACATGACCAAGACCCCGAGTGGATAGACATTTAATATTCCTATAAAAAACCTGAGGTTGAGCCAAAGGTATTTCTAATCCCTGTCTATGGGAGGATAGTCCCATGTTATCATGGTGTGTCAAAACTTGTGTGACCCTATTTAAATAATGTTAACATCTCACAAGAACATCAAACTTTTGTATCCTAATCATTAAGACTCACATTTAACCCCATGAATTGCTTATACAATGTAAATTTCCACACATGTTGTTTTTGTACCCTTAATTTGGGACAATATATATGATGTGTGTTTCTTCGAGTGTAATGTTTCATATAGTGATTATTGGATAATAACATTAATTTGTTTTAATATTTGATGTAGGTAGGTGTTAATACTCCAATATATGTCTAGGTTTTAGTCCCCTATAATATTTTTATAGGTTTATTCAGTAACACACCATTATAAAATGGGTGTGGGTATCCTATCTATGGTGTAGTACTCCCCTATAATCGAGCTCTACTTGGGAGTAGGATTTCAAATTGATATAACACTCCCTTACTTGTGGAGAGTGGTATAAAAGTGAAATACAAATACTGTAACTCAAGTGAGGATGTTTGTGTCAGTGGAATATGAATATGTAAACTTTTGAGTTTTCAGTAGACTCGTCATCATATAGAGCATATTGTAGATATTTAGACATCTCTATTTTTTATTTTGGTATTCAGTATAGGCATATCATATTTTTGGGTTTCTTCCCCATCTATGTCCAATTTTATGGAAACCATTTTTTTATTCTATTACATTACCATTGGGTTCTAGGTTATCGTACTTTATATTGTATACCCACCAATTCCTGGTACATTTCGACACTTGTAACATATTAATTCAATGACAAGATGATAGGTAGTTACATTAACAGTCCTAGTATAAGGGGAGGATAACCGTACATGGATATTCTCACCATGTTTTGTTTTAAGACTTGTATATTATAAGATTAAATCTCATTAATTTCCCTTAATCCTTTTGTTTTTTGGTTGGGAGTTCTTTTTGGGTAGGGCATGTATTTGTTCACTTACATATTTCGTATTACATAGTCGTACATTGATGTTTTTCTTTTTTTACATGTATACATTATACCCAATATGTTTTATAATTTTCGTTACATCTGGGAATTAGTTTATTAATATTTTTGTGTTAATTTGTTAAATTATTTTTGGCCCAGAACTCCAATTTATGATATACACCTACATAGTTCTAGAATATACTTGCTGACGAATTTGGGGCAGGCTTCTAGTGTCACCCTCACCATACTATAATTGTAGGAAGGATGATAGTCTTTTTTTTCATGATATAAAAACAATTGACCATCAATTTAATATATCCTATAGGGTTTCACAAGTTCTTTATATTTAAACATATATTTTATTTTGAAATGTTTTACTGAAACAATATATGTATCAAAACCAACTGGAGGTTTCTCTAGACCCTCAAACTAACCATAAAATGTCAATTAGAGATAATCATCTATTGAAATTGATGGAGTCGTAAAACATTTATTAGGTATATATCTACAAGTTAGTCAATGGAAAAATAATCCTACATAGAAATGAAATTATATAAAATTATATGGAAATTGAATACCCCTCACATGGAATTAATTTTTTTAGGTTTCTTGTTTATTCTAATGATTCAATATATTGTTATTTTTTAAAATCTATATATTGTTATAGGGAATTATTTTACAATAACATTTTATTTTTTTCATTCATACTTTTATTTTTTTAATAAAAATAATTTGGATTAAAATTTAACAATCAATAAATTCATGTTATACCATGAGAATATTTGATTCGGAACACAACACAACATAGTGATTTTTATATAAACAAAGATAGATTGGAAATTTGTATCATATATAATATCCCTATTCATTTATAGTTTTTAAGGGATTCATATCCTTATTACACACTTTATAAAACTATTATTATTAATGTTAATCAATGGATTATTCATTATATTTTCCCGCTTCACCTCTTCATCTTGGTGGGTCTCCAAAGATCATGTAGGGCATATATGGTTGGACTATATTTTAAGAAAATAAGGATTATGAATCATTTATTATTTACATTTCTATTAATTATATTTCCAATGATATATGTTCCCTCAAATTTATATTAATTTAAAGGGTTTTAGGATGCTTTCAACTCTCAAAATCTCTAATATTGTTCACCATAAAATTATGTAAATGTAATGAATATAACAACCTTGATCATCACTAACTAACTTTAATTTTCTATAATGAACTTTGTTAGTGTGAATTTATAGTTGATGCATTTATGATTTGAATGTATATCACACTTCTCCAATGTGGATAATGACACGAAATCATAAATTAAACGACCATTATAGGAAATAATAGAACATTAATTGGGTATATCTTCTCATGGTTCACTAATTGTATGGAAGAATATGATATGTATTTTTCATCATGCATGACTTCAAAAATCATGCCCATTTTGGATTTGTATCTATAGATCAACAATTTTTATATACACATGAGAAATGTGAACATATTTTTTGTGGTTAGAATCACATTTTAAACATTAATATATTCTATCATTAATTAGTATAGAAAAACATGAATCTCATTTGAGTTATCATAGTCAAGGTAATTGAAATTATTCATAATTTTATCTCAAATAAATGATTTTAACAAGATAAACTATGTAAATAATGGATTGTAATTATATATTATAGTATAGTTCATCCTTTAATAACATCAATTTTTTGATTTAACTACAGATATTGCATTTCTAGTGAAAACATTCCCCATGAATGTTACTTGATCCATGGAAATATTAAATTCTCAATACATCACAAATAACATTTCCATATGTATGGTCATTAGTTCATTATTCAAATGCACTTCATTTTCCTACACTGATTTTTATTATATAAGAATATATTTATCAAAAACTACCAAAAACAAGTTGAGGTAATCCCAAATGACAATATTAATAATGTACATAATTAGTGTTTGAGAAATGTTGAGTCCAAATGGAATTAAAATGAACTCATAGTTTTTGTAAAAACTATGAAATGTTTATTTAGTAGTATCCTATATCATCATATCTACATGATAATATCCTAACAAGAGACCACAAATTGAAATGTATTAGTCTTCACATATCTTAGCGAACATGTCACCAATAAATTTTTGTGGATACTTATTATATATCATGATATTGTGGAGATTAAGATTTTAAATGCGGTATTGTATTGAACTAACCTTCATCATAATAAAAATTGTTCACCAAACAATGAGATACTTGATGATATAAAACATTTATCTAGGATCTCATGTAGTTACTTTTCCATATCTCCTTGTATTATATTGAACATTCTATATGCATTCTTTTATAATTGGAAATATGTAGGTATGGGTTTTATCAATAAATCAACCTCATAAAATAGAGCAAGACTAGACAATTTTCCTAGAAAATCATATTTGTATTCTATAAAATTGGAATGTTATAAAGGATGTTATTTTACATGGCCCAATCATTTGATCTAGATTCACTTTCTTATAAATATATAATTTCGATACATGAGATTATGAATTTGAATTAGATTTATCATACTGTTTGAAGTATCAATGATTTAGGTGGAGGTTTTTAATTAAATGCTCAATTTACATCTCATGGAAACTTACATTGGATACATATTAAGAAAACCCTCCCATAGCTATAATTAAATTATTTTTTAATGGGAGTATGAACATGTTCATTATGAAGTTTATACCATAAATTTCAATAGATAGATATTTTTATTAATGGGATTCTACCATTTACCCATTTGTAATCTTTATCGATAAGTCATATTTAATGTTTTTTAGATTGTTTTTGAATTTTAATACTAAAAATACATTTTATGGAATAATTCATGGAAAAAAAATTAAATTATATGTTCTAAATTATTGATGAATAAGTGAAATACCTATTAAAAATTCAATGTCAGTTTGAACCTCATCAGTAATGATGGAATAATATATCCCTTATTTAGTAGGAATTTGAGGTTGTAGTCATAAATTTTAATTGATAAGCCTTCTCTTAGTAGATTTGTTCACAAAGTTTCATTTTTATATGTAGTTGGACGATTCTATGTATATCTTCTTATTGAGTATCAAATTTATCTATCCTACAACAATGGATGGTTTCACCCATATGCATTTTCTATCCCAGAACCTTACTTTTAAAACTAATGAATTTCAATTTCCAGTTTATTAAAATTTTAGGATCATTATTCCTATAATATTTATAGGTAAGATGATATAATTGATTTCCCGCACTACACTTTTCCATTTCACTTCAATAATTTAAATCCATTCCTCACTTATTATCTCAAGACCCATAGGGCTCGTTAGATTTACTAATCTATATTTTTTACTTTGTTATAATATCATCAATGTATTTCATTTTTGTAAAAAACATAAATAAAAAAACTATTCATTTACACTTCATTATGACTCAAAATAAGTGGTCAAAATTTTATTCATTCTCATTGGGATTGTTGTATAATTATTAACATAGTCTTGTGATGTTACCCATGTATTCCCTAATATATTTATCATTCATTTTATGTTGGTTATGCAAATAAGTAAAAGATTTTATTTCATAAAATAAGAGGAATATACATATTTCAAACAAATCCTGAATTTTCTCCACACAATTAGTTTTACCTCCTCCTCAGGTGTAGTGTTATTTATTAACATCCACTATTGATTATATTTCCCATCTATATGTTAAATTAAAATCATGAAAAATTATTTTTAAGATAAATAAAGATTCAAAAATATTATGTCAATGGTTTTGATCAATTGTTCCAAGTTGTATAGATCATAAAATCCACTGAATTATATAGTCCTTTTACAATTAAATTTTTCAATTGAAACATGACCAGTCTAAGGGGGTGTTCATGTTACTCCACATTCATGATTCTATAATAAATATGAGTTATTTGAGAATAAATATTCTTGATTTTATTAAATCTTACTCTTTTTATATTTTGAATATCATTTGGGAAGTCATAACATATCACCCCACATTGTTTGCTGACTAGATTCCTCCCATTTCCAGCCATTAAAAAACTAAAGAGAAAATAGTGGATGTCAATTTTTAATACGTTAAAAAGAAAAATTTTAAACTATGAATATTGAAGGGATAACTCATAAATTACACACACTACATATAATAAGAGTTTCAAATTATCTATCTAGGTTATCCTTGATCTATATAAAAACATAAAATCATTCAAGATATATATATTCCCTTCAATAAGGTTTCTAAAAAATCAATTTTACCTTGTATATCCCCAACAATGTCAATCAGTTTGAGTTGGTTTCCTTAAACCAATTGTTTGATGTTATTTACTTGAATATTTTATTTATTAAATAGTATAAATAATATTATTAAAAATTGTTATTTTTTCTACATTTGACTAATTTAATACTGACCTAGAGTATACACCACATTGTTACGGTAACAGTAGTTACCCACTATGATGAGAAATACGAGGTTCTATAATGATATTCTCAAATAATGTTATGTGGTTGGATAACCTACAATTATGGGAGAAATAATACATATATTTTCAGCTAAGAATAGTCATAGGAATCTGAGGCACCTTCTCATGATTCTCACACATAATAATTTCCCTAATAATATATTATGAGAACCTAAATTTTACTATGAATTGGACATTTTATGGTGTAATCAGATACTCATATATTATGAATGTTTGTGGTCGTCTTTAATATTTAATATTATTATTAATTCATGTTTCAACTCACGTACATAGATTTCATTCATAAACTATGATAATAAAATTTCACAAAGAAGTCGAATTATAATGGCATGTCCCATATAAAATGTTATTAATTAATATGTTTATGAGTTATTTTTCTTTTACTTCCTTATCAAAGATGATATCATATCCCTTTAATGGAAATAATGTGGTCATTTTAAATTCTATTTTTATAGTGCAGTGATGTGGTTATTCTATGTAGTCAAATAAATATATACCAAAAATATAAAATTGTAACACAACTGTAAAACCTTTTGATGAAATATTATTAAAAGGAATTATATTACTTTTTTAGAAATCATATGTTGTTATCGACATTGTGACATTTTTTTTATTATCTTAAGTTCCTTGACTCATTTCTAGAAAGTAATCCTTTGCCGTAGGAAATCCTATCTAATGCCAATGATAAATAATCATATAGGGTCACACATTAATTGTTTATATTTATCTTGATTAAATTATATTTGTGTTTAATTAATGGATTAAATATGATTCTCTAGTCTCAGAAATTATTTTATTCATGTTATAATCATCTTATATATTTAATAAATATGTATTAATTTTCTTGTAAAAAATATTGTTTTTTAACTTAATATGTTAATAAGTTATTATTTCCAAGAATTGGGTATCAACATTTTTATTTCAGAATAATATGTTTTATAATTTTTCCATTATATACTAGAGGAATTCAAATGGAACCAGCCAGAGTCCGGTGAAAAATATTAATCAAGAAGACCATTAAATGATAATTTTTATTCCGCACGATGGTACATAAACCAAAATAATAATAGTAAAATTATTATTATGTGGAATGAGGTATATTGAAGTTTATAAATTTTATTAGTGGATGGTATTGAATTAAATTCTATTATATCATAATTTATAACTATATAAATAGACAACAATGTATATTGTGCAGATAATCAATAAATTTTCAATTGATAATTTTTGTACACAATGAATTAAATCTAAAAACATAAATCTTTCACCATGTTAACAATGAGAAGTAAAAGAGAAATTTATTCATGACCAACGAACAAGCTATCAGAAATGAACTACAAAAGACATTTGAATCACCTCGCTTCACTACTGGAAATCTGACCTTTCCCAACGCTTCTATACCAACGGTTCATAAAAACCGTTTGTATAGGTTCCCTTTCCCAATGGTTTGGCCAAACCGTTGGGAAATCCCACTTTGAGGCCACCTTTCCCAACGGTTTGGGCAAACCGTTGGGAAAGGTATACCCTTTCCCAATGGTTTTGGCCAAACCGTTGGGAAAGATGCATTGTGGGGACCTTTCCCAACGGTTTTGGCCAAACCGTTGGGAAAGGTCCACTTTGTGGACATCTTTCCCAACGGTGTGGCCAAAACCGTTGGGAAACCGTTTTCCAAAACTATTGCGAAAGGTCCCCCATGAATCAACCTTCACCCAGAATCAAATCAAGGCTCAAAATCTTTCCCAACGGTTTGCCAAAAACGTTGGTATAGGTCTATACCAACGGTTTTGACAACCGTTGGTATAGATACTTTGATTTTTTTTATCATTTCTTCTTACCCAGAACATTATATAAATCAAAATTTAATATAATTATGAGAATACAAATATATATTTATGTAATTATATACACAAAAGTCATGTTAGGTTAGTGGTTAAGTCGTTCAATAATAAACTAGGGGTGCTGGGATCAAATCCCAGTGAATGTTTTTTTTGAAATACTTATACCAACGGTTCCACAACCATTTGTAAAGATTTTCATATTAATTATACCAACGGTTTCCAAAACTGTTGGGATAGGTCCATACCAATGTTTTTGGGAAAACCGTTGGTATAGACCTATCCTAACGGCTTACTTGGACACGGTTCTCCAAACCGTTGGTATAGGCTATACCAACGGTTTGGAGGCATATACCAACAGTTCCAAACCGTTGGTATATGTTAGTTTTCCAGTAGTGCTTTCACCCGAAGGTCATGTTGTGGTTCTCAAAAATCATTGTATCACATGGGAATCACTAATAGAGGGTTTCAATTTGAAGATCCTCACACTATAATGAAGCCAATCAAAATGTTTTTTTTGGATTATCAACATTCACCAATTAAAAAAGCTTCTAGAATTTGGTATTATTTATTCAAATATAAAATAAATTAATTATAAATTTTACATTCTCATTTTGTAGTCTTGAATTTGGGAAACAATTATTTAAATAAATATTAATGTATCTCCAAAATATGTATGATTATACTATACCTGAATCCATCAATTGGTATGAGAGTGCTCTCATTAATTTGTATAATTATTTATCTACTTCTTGATATATCTAATATTTTTGTAACATTTTAATTTCATGATATTTTCTATTTAATCCGATTTGAATTAATTTATTATTGACATTATACCATGTGATTTTAATGATTAAATTTTTAATGACTTAAGGAAAAATAAAGGCTGGACGGAGATTCCATCGAGAATTGACAAATTATAGGCATGTAAAATAGGGTTACACGATATGTCTCATGATAACACACTATATATCCATTCACATTGTATCTAGATGCATCGAGAAATTAATAAAACATTGTTATTTTATATGACACCACATATTGATTTGATCTACCTAGAACACTGAAAGCGGATAGAAGGTCTGAATCTGGAATGTACATGTCATGTTTTCTTTTAGAGTTACCACACAAAAATCGATTGGCATATCACATGGATAAACAGAAACTATGGTACATGGAATGTGGTTGGATGAACCCACTATGTTTTCTTTAATTAATTGATAAAATAAAATATAATTTTAATTTTAAAATTTAATCATTAAAATCATATTTTATTGATTCCCATACCATTGGGTTATTGAAAATTTTATAATGGTTTTATCTAATTTTTAATTATGAATAAATTTATTGTGAATGAAATTTTATTATTGGTTCTAACAGTTTATTTCTAGGAATTCTATTAATTATGGGTATATCCAAATAAGATCGGATGATCATTAAGATGAAAGATAATTAATTAATTAATTTTTCATAAATTAATGCAGAATTTTTTAACATAAATAATAAATAATGTGTAAATAAATGAATTATATCCATTAATATTTCTTATAATTTTATTTTAGTCCATTTAAGATCTTAAAAAAGACCTATGTATGTTTTTTATGACTGGATTTAATTTATCTTGTGTGTTTTCAAGTATTTAATTTTAAATTACGTGATTTCCATTGAGTCACCTCCTCTAATATTATATAGTTTCTACACCTCCATATTTTCTTTAATCCCAAATAACCAATTCTTTGGTTCCCCTCACCCTTATGTAGTTAATAATTATTATTAATTGATGTATAATCTCATGGTGCATAGAGGTTGTTCATGGCAGAAACAATATAATTCCAACCTAGCTAAAACATAGGTGGTCATGTGGGATGCTATAAATCATGAGATGACATGAAATATGAGTTTCTTCTCCTTGGTAAACGGTTTATTTAATTTCCACTCATTATATTAACTATTAGATAATTCTCATGAATTTTACATTTATTTAATTATTTATTTATGTCTATTCTATTATTTGATTTATAGATGCAAGGATGAAATCACATGAATAATTTATTTAATGTGAAATAAAAGAAATTAAATAAATGAATTATGAGTAATTGTTTTACATAACATGGATAATTAATTATGTAACATTCATTTAATATTAAAAAAACCTGCAATGGTTAATATAAGATAAATTTTATGAGTAATAAATTTAAAATATCTCAATTAAATATTAAGTGCTAAAAATCCATTTATTACCTGATTGGGAATGAAACCTTGGAACTATTTATAGTACGTGGCCAATGTCTAGATACATACTTTTTTCATGGATTTCATATGAGTGTTTTGGGTGGACTTAACCAAAATTATATTGAGTCTAACAACCACTCTGTGTTTATTACATTTTTGGATTCAAGTGTTGATGAAATTCAAGTGAGGATTATAGGATAGGTGAATCTAGTAAACAGATCAAGGAGATACAACTATATAGTTGTCTAGACCACCTAGATAATACATTTTTATGATTTTCATGGACAAATTCTACATCATTAATAAAGATAATGGGGATCTGAACAAATAGAATATTAAACAAACTGTAAATTCTATGTTCAATGTTGAGGGACATTGAGAAATGATAAAATATTGGGTGATTTAATTTAATTTATAATATGGACCTTATTATTTAATCATGATAAGTAATAATAATTTAATCATTTAATTATATAGTAAAATGAAAATTTAATCATCTACTATATCTCTATGTTCAATAATAGGGAAATATAACCACCTAACAAGTAGTAACTTCTATGAGTTTTTTATTTGACTTTTGGTTGTGATACACCATGAAATGAAATATTACATTATAGAATACTTAATTTTTAATCCTCTTACAAGATAAGTTAGTGAAAATGAGTTCCTTGTTCAAGAAAATCAATTGAGTGATGTTGGTAATGTTCCATTATTTATTCTTTTATAAATTAATAGTGGAATAAATTAGTCTCATGAAAACATGTATTTATATAATATTATGGTGCTCCTCAGCTATATTTATAGGGAGATAAATAGATGCAGACTATTTGAGAATTCCATGAATCTCTTTAAGTGCACAATTTGATAGGGTTCCCCATATATTTCTCACGTAGTAAATTTAATTGGATATATTTAGTGCTTAGAGGTTATAGGGTTCAAAGTCCCCACAGAACAAAGAACCAACCTCGGTCTATAATCAATCCCTCATATAGAATCCATCTATATAGTGATTTTTTTGTATGAACAACATTTATAAGCCTCTTACATATCTTCTAACTCTTCTACTCCAAGTAGATAATGATATGATGCTTGAAATAAATTCAATCCATTTGGTGAATAAATGAAAACTATATCATATGAGTGTTAAACCAATAAATTATTCACACCCTTACAATTATAGGAATACCATGGTGAAACCTAGGGAACATTTTGTTTTCTATTTTTCATGTGGATAGAAGGGACACTGGAAGAAAAAATAAAACCATATAGAGAAGTAATGGGAAGCTGTAGGTGAATTTTTTATCCACTAAAATTTATATGTTTTCAAAAATTGGGTATTTTATATTGATTTGTGTTCTCACAAATGTATTAAAATAAAAGAACCAAGTATATTGATAAACATTTATTGATTATAGTAGGTCTTAGTGCATCCATGTAATCTAATCATGCTATTGTAGATATTGAATACTACCACCTAATGTTGTTAAATATAACGATATTGGTTTTAATTGAGTTTTTATTATGTGAATTCAGTTACCAAAAACATTATTTAGTATTTTGATTTTATATAAAAAGATTTCATTTCTAAATTTTTCATAAATTTTGCATAGAATTTTTTAGGGTTAGTAACATTTAAATTAATGTATTTATGTGTTGTATTACAATATCCAAATAATGAAAATTGGTAATGAAGATATATGGCATGAATCATACCACACCCAACAATGTGATCAATAGCTAGGTCCTATAAATGATAGGTTCTTGACTAAATTATATCAAGATGATCAATTATATTGTTTTGAAGTAAAACCACTTTGATAATTTCATGGATGTTTGTAAGGAAAATGGTCAAAACCCACAATAGTGGGAAAGGAGAAAAATACTAAATATCTTCTAGAAATATTCATAAAAATATGTGTGGACTATTTCATGTTGATGAAATGGGGTGCTATCATATTTCATAAACATTACAAATAATTTCAGTAGATATGTATATGTCTACATAATAAGGTATAAGTTGAATTATTTTGATAAATTCGATGAACACATGAATGATAATGAGAACAATTTTCTAATAATAATAATAATATTCACTCAAAAACTAGTAGTGAATATATTAATTATGAATTCATTTATTATTTATGGGAGTTAAATATTTTATCTCTAATCAAACATCCCCAAATGCCTCAGTTGAATATTGTAACTGAAAATATGAACCACAACATTTTGGACATAGTGATATAAATTATCAGTAATTCGAGTGTTCTATTGTCCATTTTAAGATACATGTTACAAATTGAAGAATGTGGTGTAAACCAAGTTCCAAAAAATAAACATAATGTATACCATACCAATTATGGAATAAAAAGAAACATGTGTTGTCAAACATACATGTGTAGGATTTTGAACCATTTTATGCCATATTTTGGTAACAATCATTTACCCAAACGAACAATGTTTATCTTTATATGATATGCCAAAGAAACAATGAGATACCACATATTCAATTATTAGACAAAAATGTTTTAGCTGAAATAAATCCTAGATTTTAGGTAGAGTGGCTTATATGTAAATGAAACAGTGGGACTGATATAGTCTTCACTAATGTCTAGGATCATGATACAGAAGAGTTGGCATATGAAAAAATTCCACAATGCCCCATGGAAGATGAAATATCTCGAGATACAAAATTATTGTGAAGGTGTATAATATAGGGTAGAGAAAAAAAAATTTATTATTGTGTATTGACTACAGATAGTGACTCATTATTATTTGATAATGACGATCCTCTAACAAAAAAGTATGTAGTATGTGGTATAGATGATGCTAATTAGAAATTAGCCATGAATTCTGCAATTCAATCCATGTGCTAAACAAATATAGATTTCGGTAGAACCTATAGTATATGTAAATACTATTTGATGGAAATGGTTATTCAAGAATAATTTAGACATATAAGAACATTTCAATACCTATAATTCATGGAGGGTTGCAAAAAGGTTTAAATAATGGAATGGAATTGAATACGATGAAACCATTTCACCTATGAAAATGATGAAATCCATAAAATTTTTATATTCCACTATGACATTCCATGATTATCATATTTTAAATGGATGTGAAAATAACCATCCTAATGGTTACCTTTAGAATGCTTTTTGTTTGACACTGCATGATGGGTTTGTTACTCCACAAGAATATAACATGTATTGTACATTTAAAAGATGAATTTATGGATTAAATAAATCAATAGGCCATAGAAATTCATTTTTATGAGGCCAAAAATATTGGCTTCACAAATAATGAATTTCATCCATGTATCTATAAAAAATTTACAGAGGGTAAATTCATTTTATTAATACTATATGATGATGGTATATTACTGATTTGATACAAAATACCACTCATATAGTCCGGTAAGGCATGGTTTAATAAATTTATCTCTATGAAGCACTTTTGAGAGGATTAATATATTCATGGGATAAGGAACTATCATGATTGATCAAGAATTTACTCAGCCTAAGTCAAAGTTCATACATTGAGAAGATATTGAATGGATTATGTATAGAACAATCCAAGAGGGGATTTTTTCCAACGTCACTAGGCATTCATCATTCATGGAATGTTTTACCACATACACATGAAAAAATATACCAAATGAAAAGGATTCCATACGCATCAATAATTGGGCCAGTCATGTATTCTATACTATGTAATATGAATGATTTCACCTAAATAATATGTGTTGAACAAGGATATCATGATAAAGAAGGAAAAATCCATTTGATGGAAGATATGACTATACTTATGTATCTAAGGAATAATAGCGATGTGTTGCTATTTTATGGTTGATATGAGGAACATGTCATTAGAGTATACACAGATTATAGTTTCCAGAAACTAATCAAGAATCCAAAATGCCACAAACGAGATATATAATAACATTGAATGGAAGTATTGTGGGATGGAAGATCTCAAAGAAGGTTGTGATTATAGATTCTATAGCAGAGTTCATGTATATTTCATCTTCTGAGATAGGTAAATAAGAACATTTGATATTAAAATTCATTAATGAAATTGATGTGTAATTTAAAATTAAATATCCTATCAAACCCTATATTGATAATAATTCTATCTTGGATCTATAAAAATAGCTGAGTACACATCAACAAAAGAAACACATACATAAAAATTATAATCTATTACAGGATTTTTCTCAGACAGGTGATGTTATAGTGAGCAGTATTTCAAAACAAGACAATATGGGGGATGTATTAATGAAAGCCTTGAATTAGAAGAAATATGAATATCATGTGATCACTTACACACTAAAGGTCATATGAAGTATGCTTTTGTAAAAGTGGGAGTTTTTTTAGGTTGGTGTCCATGGACTAAGTATTTGTAATTGATTCGATGTATATTCATTATATTGATTATTGATAATAAATATTATTGATTTTTTTGTCATGTGTTCCTATAATGTGTCAATTTCATATAGTATACATCACATTGATATGGTCATGGTTGTTCCCCACTATTTTGAGAACATCTATTTGCTATTAAGATATTATAAAATATTGTTATATGGTTGGATAACAATCTATGATGGGACACATAGTATATATTATATTATTCATGAATACTCATAATAATATGATGATTCTTCTCATGAAGTTCACAATTGCTAATATCCAAGATGGGTGATTATGAGAAAAAAACCACCCATAGGAATTCAACAATTTTTTGGAGTCATAGAATATTCCTATCTACGAGTGTGTGGTATGGACCTTAGTCATTATGATTATAATTAATGTACATTAGAACTCACATAATTCCATGTATTTCATAAACAGTGATGATAAAAATTCATGTAAAATTGAGGTATGTAGACTGCATCATGTGTGAAATATCATTAATGATTATTTCTGGGAAGTATTTGTCAATTCCATCGCAATGGAAACTAATATCTCAAACCTTTTATTAGAATACAACCACTGTAGTAAATTACATGTCTATGGAGTGAAAATGTTTATATTCCAGATAGTAAATGAAATAAACATCAAGCATATAGGTTGGCGAAATATATGTGAAACTTGATTGAAGACAAATTATTAAAAAACGAGATTATATTATATAGTGAGCATTCGTATGTTGATGATGATGTTTCAAATTTATGTTCTCTTTCCTAGGTAGTTTGAGACATTTCTAGATAGTAATCTTTGACTTTATGTATGCCCTCCTTATTCCATTGAGAAAGAAACTTTCAGAGCAACAAAATATGTGTTTCTTATTGATCTCAATTATATTCTACTTTTTTTAATAAATGGAATAAATATTATTCCCAATTTTGAAAAATAATTTTATTCATGATCTATTGGTCACTTCAATTAATTAAAAATTTATTCATGGACTTTTGATTAAAATAATTATTTCATTTATTGAATATTTTAAAATATATTTATTCACTAATCTATGAATAAAATATTTATTTTGGATTAATGTATTTATTCAGTTTTTCAATAAATGATATTGGAGTTAAAAAAGACTAGGAAAAAATCTAGTGAAAAATACTAATCAACAAGTCTGCTACATAATATTTGTTATTGCACAAGTTGGTGCACGCAAAAAAGTAATAATACCATGATTTTTTATATGGAAAATGGTTTATTATAAGTAATAAAAGTGTTTAAATTATCTTATAAAAATAAAAAATATTTTCAATTAAATCCCAACTATATAAATAGGATAATATATCTATTATGTTTATAATCTAGAAAAATAATAATAGAGAATTGTTGTGTGAAAAAATTATCCAAAAAATCCCCTTTCTATCTCCCTATAATGAACAATATGTGAAAGAGAGATTTATTCAAGACCCAATAATGAGTTATCAAGTATGAATAATAAAATAAACTGAACTCATTGCTCTAGCACCCGAAGAATGAGTGGTATTACTCGGAGGTAAAAGGAGCATGTGTGGATTAATCCTACCTGGATTTCATCCTTATATCTTTATTGTGAAAATAAGGTAATCTGAAAGGGTATTTTTGGATGGTGAAAATTCACTGACAGAAAAATTTCTGAAATCCATGTATTTATTTCACAAAATCATAAAGAAATGAATTATAAATTTTAGGGGCAAGGTCACCAGTCTTGGTTTTATTTAACAATAATTAAATGATATTTTAATATATCCCCGACCTACATATGATTCCACTGCACCAAGAACCAAAACAATCATTGTTTTTTGTATGTCTTGTTTTTTATGAACATGACGATGATTCAATGATTACCCATTGGAATAAATAAGGGTTATTACTCCAAAATATAACTATGTGAGATCCATATCAACTAGTAGTATATAGACATTGATTTTTTTAATGGAAACCACAAAATCTATACTCTAAATAATTATTGATTCTTTCTTTTCTTTTGTATTGTTATTAATTAATTCATTGATTTTTTATAACCATAATCCAATAAAAAACTAGTATATCCTCTGATATAAACTATGAAACCCTGTATTATTAATACAAACTAATTAGTGATTAATTACATAAAGAAAAATTTAACACAACCCCTAAAATTTGAAATGCCTTGTTTATTTTGGTAATGAAATGCGTAACATGATTACATCAAAAAAGGATTAAATAATATTATTTAAATTGTCTAAATGATTTCCTTAATATATATTTATATTTTAATAGTTCATTGGATATCCCAGGGGTGTATATATGTAATTGGTGTTCAATAAAACAAAATAAGGTTAACAATCCAATCATTGAATAAGGTAAATTAGTATTTGTGTTTGAAGAGTAATAACATGAAAATATTGGACATCGAGAATCATAATGATGAACATTGAATCTTGGTTTAATATTTTAATATCAAGCCAAAATAAATAATGTGGCAATGAAAGAAAACATTACATCATAAACATAAGTCAAGGATAAATTCCGAACCATCAATAAATTGTGTACTTTGGATATCTTCTTAGGAAACATATAATGTATATGATGAGATAAAAGAATTACAAATTACATTATAGGAATATATAATTTACAACCCACCTATTAAATTAATATCATTTAAATAAATTATAACATAGTATAGATCAAACAACATTTGAAAAATATTCATCAATTTTGTTCCCCCTATTAAAGAGTTTTGTAAATAAGAATGGAATTACCTAAACAATATAGAATCATCAGATCATTGTAAATAACCATGATTCGTAATGAGGATGAGTATTCCCTACTCAAATGTTCATCATGGAAATTAATTGAATAAATTTTGTAGCATAATTATTTCACATTATGACTCATATAAGGTGTTAATTAAAGTGATAGTTGGTGTCTTATTACATTTAAATAACAAATAAAGTATAAGTGATGTGTGGAAACACATTCTAATATTATAAATTTGAAATAAAAATCCATAATTCAATGAAAAATAATGAATAATGTGGAGGGGGAGAGAATCCATTATCATAAGGTGCCAATTCTATATGACTTTGATGGGATTCATATGAAAATGGAAAATCCATGGGGGTATTTAGAGATATATAGAGATATATTCATGGTTCTTAATGATTCTTGTTTAATGAGTTATGGAATGATGGATGATTTTTTATAGAAACTGATTAGGGAATTCATTAATAGATTTTAAAAATATGCTTCAGAGATGATATTATAAAATAATTAGCACAGAGAAAACATGATATGGTTTTCCCATGGTATCCTAAATATCTGGGTATATTGAAATATTTTATAAGTAATAGGGCCAAAATTATTAAAATAATAACTTTATTGATATTGACATGGGACTTGTTCATCGAGAAATGATTTTAAAACTATGGAATTTTATATAGTACTTAAAGGATTAATTACTAGATAATACAATTTAACCAATTATCTTATGAAAATCATTATATTAAAATGGATAGATAAATTTTGACTAGGATTATTTTTTTAGTATTTATTATATAACATTTGATCCATTATGATGTCATAATACATATGATTTATTTATACAGTATTAAATTGTTACACAAAAACATGAATCACCTAGAAAATTATGTAAAATCAACCATTACATAACAACAATGATATTATTTCCAAAAAATACATATTTTATCAAATTAAATCTATAATTTTGAAATGTTCCACTTCTATTGGAAATATCATTATTTATTTAATAAAGTAATTCTTTTTTATAATAATTATAAATGTATCGATGCTTATAAATATTACATTGGACCCCATAAAATTATATTACCATTAATATTAAAATAAATTGTATTTGTTATAGATACATCATGAAATAAAAATTTATATTAAAATTATTAAAATTAACAAATGTGGGGTTTTAATTAAAACCATTAATTTTCTAAAACTATAATATTTTTTTTCATTCGTATAAAATTAAGTTTTTTACCAAATTCATGATATAATCAATTATAAATCAATAATAAAGACTACTAAATAAGATAAATATTTAATGTAAATTAATATATTCAAATTCATATATCATAGGTCTAGGTACATAACTCATTATCACAGTCATTTATGTCGTAATTGTATGGTGTGTGGTGGTAAAACATTATTTGTGTGGTTCAAAGAACATGGGTTTTTGAATTGTGATAAATATGCTTATCCTACTCCATTATATGGTTTCACTAAATATTCAGTTATTCAATCACTTATAGGTATTACTAATGGTAATATCATAGGGATTCAATCATCTTAGTATTCTCAGATAAGTAGGATTTATATGGTACAATTATACCAGTCTAGGATATTAGTTATTCCATCCATATCAATTGACATCTCTAGAAATTTTACAATATACTAATCTTAATTGACACTCTACAATGACAATATTATCAACGGACATAATTATTGGTGTTAGATTAATTATATAATGAAAAAGAAACACAAAAACTAAAGTATAACAGGTTTTTTAAATGGACCAGACCATTATATTCCATTACGTTGCCAAATTCTAGTGTTTGGGGTGTCCTGGACAACATCGGTGAGTCAGGAGGGTGTCGGTGTTGGTCACAAGCTGTCGTCGTGGTGTCACCTATCGCTGCCGCCGATCAGTCTCATTGATTGGCACCAATCAATGTCTCACCAATCGGTCTCACCATTCAGTCTCCCCAACCAGTGTCTCACCCATCAGTGTCACCCATCGGTGTCTCACCTATTAGTCTCACCGATCAGTGATTCACCAAAACGGTACCACCGTGGGTTGTCAGGTTTCCTTTCTAGTTTCCCTCCAGTGACATATGTTTCATGTTTTATTACCTATTTAAAAATGGTTTAAGACCATTTTAAGGATATTAAAATATATATTAAATCCTCTAATATTTGGGAAACCCTTGACTTACCAACATGTGTGTACTTTTTAATCAGTTTCATACTATTTTATGAGTTTCTATTTACGCCCCTATTATGCATTTTTCTCAATTTAAAAGTATCCCATCAACTCCTTAAAGTACAATGGTCTATGTCACTATCTCTTAGGAAATTTTTAAAACTCAATTAATTCCAATGTGTTCAACCACATAGCCGCGTGGTCATTCAATAATCCACTTTTCATGTACTTTGAGATTTCACACCTCGTAACTCTTGGGTCGGGCCTTTTATCAATATGATATATTCTTCTTAAATAGTATATATATATTTCCTTAGTGCACATGGAGTCCCTCTACATGAGACTAGTTGTGCTTGCTTGAGAGCCCTCCTATTCGGTTATTCATAGAGTTTCCTCCAGTGTGACCCCAATTCATGGCACAAGGAGAGAAACATCGATCCTTGAACTTCCCTGTAGGAGTTCTTCCTTTGTCCCTATTTATTGTGCATCATGCGGGGAGGGTATGATGATTTTACCTCGATATGTAGATTAAACAAACTTTAACGAAGATAATAAATGGAAATTTAAATAATGAAGGCTAGGTAAAAAGATGATGTTGTGGTATTTTTTTACCTTCAATTATATAATTTCAATTGTATGGGCTGGTGTCCAGTAAAAATTTTGGTCGTTGGTGGTCCTTTCTTCACATTAAAGAATCCATATTTTTCATGATGATATTGTGATTGGATGAATGTATCATGGAAGCTTATTAATCTTGTAAACATAGTTGATTAAATGGATGCCAGATGAATAAAGAACGTTTGACTGATCACCCAGGTTAACCAAACGAAAATATGGAACATAATGAATGGTGTGGGATAAATCAGAAAAATTCCTTTCTCTATTATGGTGATATTAAAGGTTGTTTTGTTTGATTCTTTGTTGGGTGACGTGGATTGGAATTGGATCTCTGGATGAGAGGTTGATGGTTTGTGAATATAAGGCTGTGTGGAGCCATAGGTAAATGTTCTGGGCCCGATATGTTGGGTTTTTTTTGTTTCAATGTTTCAAGGGATCCCACAAGATCCCACATTGATATTATTATTTACAAGAGAATTAGGAGTGAATGATTAAATGCATTCTTGGCTGTTTTATTATTTATTTATTTTGTCTTGGGGTTATGCCTGTTAGTTTCTAGGTAGTGAAAGAATATATAATTGGAACTATTTGAATGTAATAACGTGAATCGGGATAATGAGATTTATTGTTGTGTGTGTACCCCTAAGGTAGTAGTGTAGTGGAAGATTCTTGATTCCTTTTTTAAGATATAGAATTGGTTGAGAGCATTGTATAACATTATATCTTTTATTTTATTCTTATTTTTAAATGAGCTCGACCCATGATGAGCACTTCTTGCCGAACACCTCCATTTCATGGGGGAGGGTGTTTTACAATCATTCTTATGAGTGCTTGGTTATTAGATCCATTCAGCTCCATCTCCCAGGTATCCTGAGTTACTCATGTATTTTGTAATGGTCTGAGCATTATTATAGCCTAATACACATAATTCAGGGTGTGTTGTGGTGGGTTGGTCCGTGTGTGTGGGTAGGTTTGATTCCCAAGTGTCTTCGGTATGAGTCTGAGGTGTCTATGTGAAGGAAGTGTGGTTGTGGTGGCCTAGGTTTCTGCGTGTAAGATGTGTGGTTGTGTAGGACCTGGTGTGTGCACGATGGATATGTGGTAGTGTAACCCCATGTTTTAGTGGGTGGGATAAACGTGTGGTTGGGATGGCCCTTATGGTTTTTGTTGGAGAAAAAATTGGAATACCATAGGATTTGTGGGGGTGGACTGATGTGTAGGATGTTCTAAATAAAATATGTAAAAGTGGTGTGGGGTACACAAAATGTTAGTGTGCTATTATTATTACTCTACCCAACTTGCATTATTTGGGGTGTGCGCTTTAGTGAGGTTGGGTGGAAAATTTACCTTTTTATGTGTTTTGGATACCTCTATTTCTCACGATTCACTATAATGTCTCCCCACTTGTGCATGAGAGATTTTGGGTTCCTTATTGAGTATACTTGTATACTCACCTTAACTATATAAAAGTTCATTCAGGTTTCCAAGAGTACTTTGAGGACTATGTCGGGCCTTACTAGCTTGGATGTCAGGATAGTTCCGTTGCTAGTTTTTTTTTTCTTTGGGTACCATCCTTCAGAGTTTTCTTGTAATTGTATTTTTTTCACTTGTGAACATGCATGTTGGAATGGATTTTGGGTTCCCTTTTTTCCCTTTAGTGTTTGGTGTTGTTTGGATTTTCCACCTTATCTCCCAATCTTTTTTATTCAATAAATTGTTAATTCATTCCATACTATTTGAGATTTAATTCCCTAGGTTCTAGATGCCACTGTTGGGCCTGCTGAAGGTAGGACTCTTGGGTCATTATCTCTTTTTAGTCTTGAGGAATAAATGGTGTGGCACTTTGATGACCCTTTCCTTGTCTTGATGAATTTAGGTCATGACAAAGTGTTTTCATAGGGGAGGTTGAGAGATAAGATGGAGTTCAGATTTAAGAACATTCAGGATTTCATGGGAAGGTAGGGAAACAATGTTAGGTGACTTTGGTGCATGACATAGACCAGAGAAGACCAGCTAGTACACTAGATTTTAGGGCCCCTGTGATCTGATGCAAGGAATATGAGCATACTAAACGACGAAGTGAGGATACATTTATTGCAGGGTAGAGACCCTATGAAAGGTACATGAATCCAAATGACTTCTGTTATTTCTTAAATTGGGGTGTCTCGAAAAAAATCATAATAACTAATGAAGTAAAACCTACAAAAATTTCTTACTACTCGAGCTTAAGAGTTCCTTATTTCACTTTTTAGATATGGCACCCAATCATCGTCCATGCGTGGAATGAGAATTTGAGACCCAACAGGTTGCCTTGGTGGATCAGTGGTACACTGACCGAGATGAAGAGGATAAAATGTGAAAGAAGTCAGTACATTCTTTCAAGTAGTAAACCCTCATGAAGTATGAGTGTAGTGTTACCGACATGGAGACATGGGGTCTCCATGAGGAGATGGTGATCACCATTACCTTGATATAAGATCTGAGGGAGTACTGAGTTCCATTGGTAGTTAGTCATATTAATGGAGAAGAACAACAATGGTGGATGCTCTATCTTGGTGATAGGATGGAGACTAAGGTTTCTTTTGCTGACTTCGAGAATGAGTTTCTGGAGGAATTCTTTTCTTAAATGATGAAGGCCAAGAAGAGTTATGATTTTATCTCCCTCGATTAGGGGAGTATGTCAGTGAGTGAGTTGGGGATCATGTTCAAGGTTCTCTTGTTCTTTTCTCCCAACAACTTACAAGATGATGAGTCTAGGGAGAGACACTAATATGCGGAACTCCGAACTTCTATTCAGTATATTGTTACTCCTTTGAGTCTACTGACATACTTAGTAATTTAGATGAAGGATGAGGTAGTGGAAATGATGCACTTGCGAGGAAATGTTCTGGGATAGGTGATCCAGCCGAGTTTTTTGAAGGGGAAGGTGTAATCCATAGATCTATAAAGATAAGACCTTCTATGTTTCAATCTGTTGGGAGTAGACATATAATGTTCTATTTGAGATCTCATAGTCCTCACCATTTCACCATGGGCCCAAGACAGAGGTAATTTTCTTGTTGAGGGTTTTGTATCATCAATAGTTGGTGCCCAGTTCGACCTTTGTACGGTGGAGGTGGGTAGGTTTAGTCCCCACCTCAGTAGCATGAGTTTCCTATCAGACCTTTTCAGAAGCATCAACATTCCTCTTCGCCTCCGAGAATCGACATTGTAGGAGGAGGCCTACCTTAGGGTTCTCCTCAGGGACCTTGACAGGGGCATGGTCAAGGTGGCTACCGATAGCCGAGGAGAAGATGATCTGGATGCGCTCAGTTTCACACCACATAGGTAGTAGTTCCTGTAGTTATATAGGTTTTTCATGGTACAATCAATTTGTTTAGCACAAAATCATTAACTTTGTTTGACTCAAGAGCTTCCCACTACTTCATTGCGCATAGTCTATCACTTTCTCTTGGTCTAGATGTAGAAATAATTTCTATGCCCCTGGTGTTGAGTAATCCAGTTGGAGGTCAGGCCATCATGTTTGATGCTTGTCGTGGATTTAGACTAAAGTTGGTGATGCATTAGTGTATTGGGGATCTTCTTTGGCTACGAGTACATCAATATGTTGTTATCATAGGCATTGAATAACATTGAATGAAAGATATTTTTGATTGCTTCCAGAGAAGGGTCATGTTCTCAGATATGGGCGGGTAGCGTGTAGCTTTCATTAGAGAGCAAATTTTCCGAGAGGGTAGCTGGCATGTGGAGTCCCTTCTTTCATTGTTAGTCAAGCAATCAGTGGAATTAGTAGTCTCAATGATGGTAGATGTTCTGAGGATAGTTAGTGAGTATCTGAACGTCTTCCCCAATGATGTTGTGACTCTACCCCCTCGATGTGATGTTGAGTTAGGGATATACTTAAAACCTACTGCCCATCTCATTTTGATGGATCCCTATCTGATGGAGACTTATGAGTTGTGGTAGATGAGGATTTAGATAGACAATATAATGAGGAAAGGTTTTTTCTAACCCAGTATGTTTCCATGATGTGATCTAGTCATGTTTGCGATGATGGAATATGGTGGCCTCAGGATGTACATATACTACCAGCGGTAGAATTAGGTAATGATCAATATCTGTTAACCTCTCCTGGGGATAGATAATCTCATTGAGCAACTGAGGGGATAAAATTGGATCTACAAGATCGATAAGTTGTTTTTGTATCACCAGTTAAAGGTTAAAGAGGGTGATATCTGAAATACTACTTTTAGGTGTTGGTATAGGAACTTTTAGTTTGTGTTCAAGTTGTTCAGTGTTAGAAATTCCCCAACTGTGTTCATGTCGCTCATGAACTCTATTTTCCACTTGTATCTGGACCGGTTCATGATCATGTTCATTGATGATATCTTGATCTACTCAGTATCTGAGGAGGAACATGTCGAGCATTTAAGAAAAGATTTGGAGGTCCTCTAACACCACCATCTCTACAAGAAGTTGTCCAAGTGAATTTTATGGACATTATAGGTGCACTTCCATGGACATGTGGTTTCCCAGAAGGGAATAGGAGTTGACCTGTTGAAGATTGAATCCTTTTCTTCTTGGGTAGTACCCAAGAGCGTGGCAGAGGATCATAGCTTCCATGGTTACAGTCGAATGCTCATACCCGGATTATTTTGAGTAGCAGATCCATTGATAAATTTGACCAAGAAAGTCCAGGATGACATATATAGTGAGCAGTGCTAAGAATCATTCACTTATCTGATTGGGAATCTAGTCATTTTCCTAGTTTTGAGTTTGCTAGAGGAAGGGGTGACGTTCGAATTGTTTTGTGATGCTTCTGGTCTATGCTTGGAGTGTGTGTTGATTCCATAGTAGGGAGTGATCTCTAACCGCTTTTGGAAGTTATGTCCCCATGAATTTAAATAATCCACCCATAACTTGGATCTCACATCAATTATGTTGACACTGAATTACTGGTCGCATTACCTCATCGGGGAACGCATTGTGGTCCTCATAGATCACAAGTTCATGAAGTATGTCTTCTCCCTGCAAGACCAGAACATTCGGCAATGAAGGTTGATGGATTTTCTTTAGGACTATGACATTGAGTTCTCCTACACCATAATAAATTGGAAATTTGTTGCCGATTTCTTGTGATAGAAGTCGCAGCGGGAAGCGGTTCTGATGTTTGTTGATGTTTGGAGAGTGATGGAGAAGTTGGATGCCTTGCACCTGGATTCAATGGTGGAAGGTGGTAGAGGATATCTATTTTAGATGAAAGTGCAGTCCTCTCTGATTCTCCAGGTGGAGGAGCCCCAGTGGGGTGACTCGGAGACCAACGTGATGTGTGATTGTGTTGACCAGGGAAAAGCTTTTGAAGGATGGTCAGAGGATTGATAGAATCAGATACTTTTCCATGGAAAGTTGTTTGTCCCAGAGATGATATGTAGGGGTTTTCTGTGAGTTCTATATCTCAACCCCAATGGTACACTAAGGAGTTTTCAAGATGTGCTAAGGGCTGAGAGAATAGTTTTGGTGGCCCAAGGTAATGTGAGAAGTTGTAGAGTTTGTGGCAAGGTGACTAGAGTGTCAGCAGGTAATGTCTGAACACCATGTTCCCGAAGGTTTTTTGAAGACTTTAGATGTTCCCATGTAGATGTGGGATGATATCTTGAATGATTTCTTTAGAGGACTACATAGGGTAGAGGGAGTCAGTGACGCTATCTAGGTAGGGGTAGACCGATTGATGAAATTGTCTTACTTCTTAAAGGATAAGGAGTCAAGTGAAGTCAATGACTTAGAAAAAATGTACATGGGATAGGTAGTGAGGATTCCTGGAGTTCATAGGTATATTGTATTGGATCAGGATACATGGTTTTCCTCATAAGTTTGGAGGTTGATGCATCATGCGTTTTCTCCAAACAATGCCTTAGCAAAGATTTCCATCCACAAACAACTGGGAAGATGGAGCGGACCACCCACAATATGGAGGAAATACTATAGGAATTGTTCTAGACATCAAAGGATCATGGGTACAACACTTTACTCTGATAGAGTTTTCTTAAAAATAGCTATCACAATACCAATCGCATGGTATCAATCTAAGACTTGTATGGTAGATCATGTAGTTCACATGTGTGGTGGATAGTGGAAGGGGAAGTATGTGTTCCTGCACCATAGGTAGTACAGATCTCGACATTGAAGGTTCACCTTGTGTGTGAGAGGATGAAGGCATCTCAAGACCGACAAAATATTTATGAAGATCATACGAGGGGGTACTTGGAGTTCATTGTGGGATATCATGTGTTCATGATGGTTTCCCCTAGACCAGGGTAGTGAAGGTTCAGTAAGGGTATCAGGCTCTCTCCTAGGTTCATCGTACCTTTTCAATTATTGGGGAGAGTTGGTGCGGTGGCATATCATCTTGTATTTCCATCCCTGTTGGGGAGGATCCACAACACCTTTCATGTCTATCATCTTTATCGGTATCTGCACGATGACTCTCATGTCATTGTTTGGGGAGAGTTAGATGTTGAGGGAGATACGACGTTCAGGGAGAGACTGGTAAGAATCAAGGATCTTAGGATAAAAGTGCATCATGGATAGACCATTCCATTGGTTTGTGTGTTTTGGAAGCATGTTGTCCTCGAGGAGAGTATATGGGAGAATGAATCAAAGATGAGTGCCCAGTACACAATGATATTTTGAGTTGTTGTTCCTAGTTTTCATTTATGTTTTTAATTTTTTGATTTGTTGTGATGTAATTCTTGACCATGTTGATTATGATATGGGTAGTTTTTTTCGTTCTGAATGTTAATGAAAAGTACCCACATTTGGGGTAGGGGGGACCTAATTCTAAATCAATATGCATTAGTGAGTATATTATTAAACCAATGTCGGGAAAGATAGTTTTGCATAATGTGGATAGTATCGTAGACTGGAAAAATGAACTCCTTGATAAATGTGTTGGGAGAGTGTGGTATTTATGTTTCATGTGCCTATTTGGGGTTATAACTATCATGAGGTGTTATTGGATGTCATGTTCTTATTCCCTCTTTCGAGCAAATCTGGGTGTCTTATCCCTGAGTGGTATCAAATGAGGTGGTTGTTCAGACCATGTCCTCTAGGTTTAGTCTTGATTCTAGAGGATGAGAATAGTTTGATAGGTATCTGATGTAACTTATAAAACATTTCTGGTCTATTACTTTGTCAAATTCAATTGATTGGGTTGTCTTGGATACTATCTACAGGTCAGGAGGGTGTTAGTGTCAATGGTAGTGTGTTGCGGATCGGTCTCACCGATCGGTGCTGCGCCCAAATGGTGCCACCGTGGGGTGTCAGGTTTCCTATCCATTTTATCACATGTAACATCTCTTTTATGTTTTAATACCTATTAACATGTTTATTACTATATTTTTACAGCTGGTGAAGGATACCATAAATCACTTAAGTGTGGGGTGACCCTTGACTTACCAAATGTGTGTCCTTTTTAATCAATTTCACACCTATTTTCATGTTTCTAGTTACACCATCATTATTCATTTTTATCGGGTTGAATGTAACCTATCAACTCATTGTTGCACGATAGTATATCTCATGGTCTCTAAGGGAATTATTAAATATGAATTAATTCCAACAAGTTCAACCACTCAGTTGTGTGGTCAAACCATGATTTTCTTTTCAAGTACTTTTAGATTGCAACACGACCCTAGTTATTCCTCGATCTCGTTCTTTTTTCCTCAGTGGACATGGAGTCCTTCTTCTCCAGATGAGTCTTGTCTCCATGATAGTCCTCTTGTTTGGTTCTTATTTCATTTTCATGTAGTGCGACCCTAGTTCTTGGAGGATGAAAAAAAACATTGATCCGCGATCATCCCTGTAAGTGTTCTTACTTGTTCTGTCTTTATTGTGCATCATGCAGGGTGGGTATGATGATGTTCACTCGAGATGATGATGAAATAGACTTTAAAAATGATAATAAATAAAATTTTATATAATGAAGGTGTGGTGACGATGATGTTGTTGTTTTACATATATTCCATTAATTTTATGTTGTGAATTGTATGGACCCATTTCCATAAAAAATTGTGGTCGTTGGTGGTCCATTCATGGCTACTAATGAAGCATTTTTTATATGGATGATCTTTTGAATGAATGAATGTTACTAGTAAACATATTACTCATATAATATTGGCTGATTAAATGGATTTTTTATGAATAATAAACCTTGTGGGATCACCTCGATTAACCAAACGAAAAGAATAAACTTAATAAATAGTGTTAGATAAATCTAAAAACATACTTACTCTGTTTTAGTGATATTCATGGTTGTTCTATTTCATTCTTTTTGGTGTGATGTGGATGGGAATGGGATCTCTTGTTGGGAGGTTGATGGTTTCTGAATATGACACTGTGTGTAGCTGACGATAAATTTTCTGGGTCCGATATATTGGGTCTTGTTTTGGTTTTAATTCTCCGAGGGATCTCACGAAATCCCACATTAATGTTATTATTTTCAAGAGAAGTGTGATTGAATGCATAAATACCCTCCTAACTTTTTTTATTCAGCTGTTGTTTTGGATTTTCATTATGCATGTTAGTTTCTTGGTATTTATAGAATATTTAACTAGAAATATTTAAATGCAGTAACTTGAATCGGGGGAATGATATTGATTATTGTGTTCGTACCCTCGCAGTATCAGTGTGATGGCAGATTCTTAGATAATTTTTTAAATCTATAGGATGGGATGATTTGCTTTGTATAACAATATATCTTGTATTTTCTATTATGTTTAAATGTGCCCCACCCTTGATGAGAACTTCGTCCCGAACACCCACAATTCATGGGGGAGGGGGTTTTTTCCGACATTACTACAAGTGGCTGGTTATTAGCTCATTTCAGCTCTCTCTCTGAGGCATCCATAGTTACTCAGGTAGGTTTTGACGGACTGAGGTTTATTATATACCAAGATTCTTCGGGCAAGGTGTGTTATGGTGGGTTGGCCCAAGTGTGTTCGGGCGGGTTTGTTTCCCAAGTGTAATTGGGATGAGGCCGAGGTGTCTATGGGTAGGAAGTGTGGTTCTAGTGGCCCATGTGTCTGCATGTAGGAAGGGTGGTTGTGGTAGCCTAGGTGTTTGTGGCTAGGATGTGTGGTTGTGGTAGCCCAACTGTTTGTGGGAGGGATAAACACGTGGTTGGGATGGCCTATATGGTTATTGTTGGGGGCGATAGTGGGAATGCAGTGGGATTTGTGGGGGAGGTCTGATGTGTATAAGGTTCTAAATAACCAGTGGGAATGTGGTGTAGGGTACCCAAATATCAATGTGCTATTATTATTACTATTCCTGACTTGTGTTACTTAGGGAGTGCACCATGGTGAGGCTGGGTGGATTGTTTTTCTTTACTAGGTTTTTTCGTTACCTCTATTTATCATGGAGTATTATAATGTCTCAACACCTATTCACAAGAGATTTTTTCTCCCTTATGGGTATACATTTATACTCACCCTACCTATATAAATCCATTTTTAGGTTTCTACAAGGACTTTGAGGATGGTGATAGACATTATTAGCTTGGTCGTCAGGACAGTTGTTGTTTCTACTTTTCTTTTTGTATTTTGGTACTCTCCTTAATATTTTTCTTGTACATGTATTGTCTTCACTTTTGAACATTCATATGGGAATGGATTTTGGTTTTCATTTTTTCCTTTGTTGTCTGGATTAGTTTTGATTTACCACATTATCTTTTGATATTTTTATTTGCAAAAAAAGGGTAATTGCATCCATACTATGTGTGATTTCTTTCCCATGGTGCTAGTCGCCACCCTGGGGCCTACTGAAGGTGGGACTCAGGGTCATTATCTTGTTTTCGTCGTGAAGAAGGTAGGTCTTGGAACTCTACTGTCCCTGAAATCATCTTTCTGAAGGTGTGTCATGACCTTTCTCTATTAATATATTACAAAATAAGGTATTGATAAATTCTAAAAATAAATTTCAGTTTTTGTTTTTTGGTTAGTACCTAGAAACTATATTACAACTACAAACCACAAAAACTACTAAAACAAAAACCAATTGATAATAGTTGATAAAAACCTCATGTGACACTAAAAAACTATTTCATTAATACAAAAAACTATTCTAGAGGTTCCATATCACATAATAATATATCTATATTTTTTACACTAATATCCTTTCCTTCACATGAAAATAATGGAAAATAGTCATACAACACACTTCCCAAAAAACTACGATTAAAAACCTAAAAGAATAATCCCCAAATATATTCAAAAAATTAAATGAGTACAATATATTACTTAGAAGAAAATAATATAAAATAAAAATAAAATGATTACTATAATAATCCTCATATTTATATAAAATAATTATAGTGAGAACCCAAAAATCATTACCAAATCCCCATTAGTTGAAAAATAAATTTCTCACTTAGATTATGTGGATGAAATTTAATAAAATTTGACTCTAAAAACTAAATCGTGGTATTATTATACACACAGTCACAAAAAAACAAATATATATATATATATAAATATACAGATCATTTAAATATTTTTGTAAGATAATAATAAAAAACTACAACATTGAATGAAAAAACAAAAATCATGTAAATATAATGAATGCAATATATTCCTATTAATTAATTTTACTATAATTAATTATCATAAAATAATTAATTCATATTATTGATCCATAGAAATTAAATTCATGTTACTTAAACATTGTATAAAAAATAATGTTTTTTTATATACCTACCCCCATATCAACGACTTAGCAATTCATCATGTATGAAAATGGTGAGGGAGATATAATTTATAATAATAAATCCCTTATTATTCTTTTATATCCTAAATCTCACCAATCCAAATAAAAGTATCACCACAAAACTCTAAAATACAACTTAAAATGGTTTTCATGAAGGGATATTTTTGGGTATAACATGTATATTTAGCTGAGTGAAACACCCTGTGTCACATGTAATCGATGCAATAAATCTATGAGTCATGTCCAATAAATGGAAACTCAATTGTATCTATAGATAAAACATTATTCTTAAATGTTTTTAGGTTATCATTTGTCTTTATAAAATTATTTATAATATAATTATTTTATAGATTTCATTGAAATTAGAAGCCCACAAATAAATATGATAGCCAAATGAAATGGGTCTATCTTAAATTATTCCTAAAAATAAAAACCCCGATCTACTCCATGTACCTCCATTTTTTACTCAGTAATATGATTTATTTCATATATTTGAATATCCATTATAGATAAAACAAGATTAAATTATCCAATCACCCCTATTATTAAAAAATAATGGATCTTTTACATTAAAACAATATATTAAATTGAAGGATGAATGTAGTAATTACTTTTAAAATAGAAGTTCTAAGGTGAACAACCTTAGTAACTCTATAATGAAACACACACTCAATACAAACAAAAATTAACAAATTATGAAAAATATATGATAGTTCTGTATTTCTGAAATAGACATATAAAAACCTATGATTCTTACATTATAGGAAATACTCTCAAGATATCCATGTTATTTCAAAAATAAGTATGTCACATCCCAAAGACAAGAACTAAAAAAACATTATATATATGCATATAATTTATAATAAGTTATATTGTTCATTACCATTCTAAATTACTCAACATTATCCAAAAAATCCCATCATAAACATCCATGGAATAAAACCCCATTACATAGAAAATATATACCTTTTATCCTACCCTCAATGTCATGATATCAATAGTGATACTATGATATACTCATCTAATATGAAATCAATTGTCCAAATTAATTTCATTATCCCCTAAATCATACATTAACATGTATTTTACAAGATTATATATTTATATTTTTGTTTCTTTTGTTCCATAAACATATGTTTTTTTTGAGTGTCTTGGGAAATTATAAAGTATTTTTATAGTGATACTATAATATTCAATTATACAACCTAAGGACAGTATGTCGCAGCCCAGCCATTCTTCTAGTTGAAAATATAATACTATGTGATTTTTATCTTCTATCAATGTTGGACCATGTGCTAGACCATTGAAATACTGTAGTGGTGGTGGTGGTGTTGGGGGAATGATATGTTGTATCTCATAGGATACATCATTTAGTAGGATCAAGGTTCTCATTAGTTTAGGTATTGTTCTACATATGGAAAATTAGTTTTACACTTCAACATGTGTCATCGTCTTAATTTTTACCTTATTAACTATGTAATATGCATGTGGTCTAATGGAATAGAGGGAGAATCCATTATGGATTAACCTTTATGTAGCTTTTGGACATGTTAAATCAATGGATAATATTCCATAGTGTAATATCATGAAACAATTTTGAAATTACATGCTAGCATGAAATGTTATAGACAAGGTCAAAAAAATTGGGAGTGGACTATGTAAGGATTTCCCCATGAAAATAATTACTCCCACTAGAGTACAAAGACATAGGGTAATTTCTAAACTATTTTGATTTCCAAGGAGGGAACTATGAACCCCATTGAAAGGGGAAACTCTATAGGGTAAATGGACATAGTGGGGATATTTTATTTTAATCTAGTTGTACATAAAAATTATTCTTCTGGGATATTCCATAGGGGTTCATGGAATCAGTAATTTTGATATATCACATGAGATGTCACTATGGTCATTGTCTCCCAACATTTGTTCAATTTTTTATTCATTTAACCTAATCGGGTTTTAACCACATCTAAAATTATTTATCATCCAAATTTTACTATGCATTTTTTATATTATCTCTCATTGGATCCACCTTCTTCACCCTTAGAGAGTTTATGGATTTTTAAAAATCCTAATTCTCTAACATTGGTTAATTTCCTTCATTATATGTTCTCCATAATTTCCACAAATTCTCATTAAATACTATTTTCGTAGAGATATACTATTTATTATTGTGTCCAGGGGGTTGTTGGATTTAGTTTTCATCAAATGTATGTAAGTATATTTATTACTTTCAATGGGATGATTGTTTCCTCTATAAGGCAATGTCCTGAGATTAAGGTAGTTTCCCCATTATAATAGTTACTTAAATATGTATCCATTATTTCATGGTTATATTTAACAAAATTAAAAAATATTGGTTGTAGTAAATTTATTTTGGATTAATATGTAACGAATATTAGGGTTTTAAAAAATTTTCATTGAATATATTTGTTTCCCATTTTTATTATTAATATTAAAATCATTTTAATAACTGTGTACCCTAATTTCTTTTTGAGAAAACGATTAAATATATATTTATGATGAGTTTATATATTCAATGTTATATTCTTGATTTATGTTTTTATTTCTTATATTATAATTTAACATGTATTTTTTTTGGTTCATTGTAAATCGATTATATAAAACTATTTATAATAAATTTTATTTCCGAATGTTTGGGATTTTGATGTTGATTTTAGTTTTGGAATAAGAATTAGAAGATGCATATTTTCCCTATTCTATTAATTGGAATGAATTTAATAGATAAGTTGAACGATATTTATGTCAGTGAAAATGTGGGTAATTATATATTATAACTATCATGAAGAATCATGGGTTCCTTAGGAAACCGAGAACTGAGCCGGTCCTGACATAGTCCGGTTGGAGTTTTGAATCCATACAGGTCAGAAACTACCACTTGGCATTATACAAACTAAATGTGGGAACATTTGTGCCTCAAAAAATTTTGACGTAAAAGATACTAGAATGTATGCATTTAAAAATACACTCCATTTGGATTAATGTAAATGAAGTCAAATATGAATTAATGCTGAAATTACTGCAACAAAATTACCAAAACCTGGAAAACAACACATGTCCCAAAAAACAGAAGTCACCAATTCAATTGTTTAACATATAGATCTAGTTAAAAGAGTTTTATTTTCATTCCTCTAATATAGGAGTATGTAATCTAAAAACACTTTATGGCAGATGTTGGGTGTGGGAAAATGCCCGGTAGGATTTCACCCAATGATTCCATAACAATATTTCAATATCAAATTAACAAAATATGTTATTTATATTTTTAATTAAACAGGTTTGGAATTTGAAAATTATATTTAAAAAATCATATAGTGACCCATGAATAAATTACATCAATATAAAAACATTATAGAATAACATTTAGTACACTGTAAAAATACAAGATTGAGAACCATAAATGTTTAGTGTATTTGGAATCATGGGAACAAAATATTCTATCCTGGTGAAAGATCTTCACCATTAACCGTAAAGATATCCACCTTTAGTAATTCTACCTATAACCTATCTTTATAACATGAGAGATGGAAACATAATAATGTGGGGAGATCAAATTCTCATAAAGGTTAAAAAAGGTATTTATATACTCAGAATCATGAGCATAAGGGTATAAGAACATGATCGTGAAAATAGAATATCACACCATGCATATCAAAGATCATAGTCAATAATCATGGCATGAATATTGGATGCTCGTAAGTTAGTAATCTTGAGTAAATAGATAAAATAATCCAAGAAAGAAAAACATAGGATTCAAACATGGAATTGTGGTAGAGACAAAAGCATATATATTGATATGAATAGTTGATAATGTATTTATATTGATACAATATTAATAGAGAATGTCCTTTATTGAACAAGATTCAAACCTGGTTCTAGCCATGTATAAATGAAACTAGTTAACCCCTAATTCCATCCCTATATTACTGAACTAAGTTCACCCCTCATTCGAGCCCTGTTTTCAATCACCAGGTTCAATTCTGGTACCATCTCTGTAAGATTGTACTACGTTCCTTTATCATTCGATCCATGTCTATCTTATAAGATATAAATCATTACCTAATTCATTGTAGAGAGATATATCTCCCTCCCATATCATACTGAAATCAAACATACATGTGCCACAAAAAAATAAAAAATCATACAAAATTACATTAAATGAAATGGGTATCATGAGAATTAAAAATATCATAACCATTAGTAAAAGATAAAGGATTCATAACCATTTTCTCTAAATCCTTAACAATTAATGTGAAACATATTTCACAATCCAATAACCCATGAAATATAATGGGATTTCATAATCATATAACCCATGTAAGAGAAATATATTACCAAATAAACGTAACCCCTGAGAGTGATTTTTTTTGATAATGACTGACACGCGCGTCGCAACGCGTGCAAATTTGCAAATTTTATAACCAACTGGCTACTGTAAAAGTGGCGAGCAGGGTCAAACCACAGAGAGCACGGAATCTAGTCCACTAAAAATATTTCGTTGGACAATGTTTAGATGGACAAGGTTTGAGGGAATTTTTATTTTTGAGTTTTCTCCTTTTTTTTATTTAAACTAAAAGGTGAGAAGACAAAAGATAAAAAGAAAATTGCAAACGGAAATGATGATGGATTCTAAGTCAACAAAATGTGTCGGGGATGCTGGTGTCACAATTAAATTATCACGCAGCCGTGCAAGGTATTCTTTAGGATGATTAATTATTTATTCTGTTTAATTATCGCCAGTTCCGAAAATATAACCATTTTTTAGATGCTCAATTTTAATTTCCCAATTTTATTTAAAGTCCCGTTCTCTGGTGTCATAAATAAATTAGAAAACTCGTTCAAGCCCCGAACTACACGGCGAAATGACACAACCCGTTTCTCAAAAAGTTGTGTCACTAATTTGCACCTACCATCTGTCAGCGCGGTTTACCTTCTCGGACCGCCGCGTCGACTTATAATTAAAATGGCCAGTTTTAATTTTAGAAATTAATTCGGTGCAAAAATAATTCAAACAGATAAATGTTCAATTAAAATAAATTTAATTGACAATTAATCATCAAATAATACTTGCATGGCATGCACAATAGTTTTAATTAATCAACCAACATCCCGACACAAAGAAAATCACCCCGACATCACAACTGAAAATGTAAACACGGCAGTAGGATGACAATTCATGTAAAATAAGACCGTGTTACCAACAAATAATCGTGTCGATCTTCACTCTCACTGCATGCAACTCGTTGAGCGGTGCGCGGCTGCTGGTCGACTCCTCGGATGGCGGTGACCGGTGCACTGCAAAGAAAACAAGAGAGAGAGTGGGGTGCGGGAGGGTGGCGGCCGAGAGGAGGCGGCGCGGCTGGGTGGCGCGCGGTAAGGGGCGGTCCAGCTGGTTAGGAGGGGCAGTGGGGTACGAAGGGGGAAGCCCGGCGGAGCTGGGGAGGCAAGGGAGAGGAGCAGCCGGCGGGGTGCGGGTTGGGAGTGCGGCCGGAGAGCGGGGTCGGCCCGGTGATGGAGAAGAAGGGGCGGCTGGGGGTGCGCACGGCTAGGAGATAGGGGCGGGGCCCGGGAGAGATGAGTAAGGGGAGGAGCTGGTCCGATCGAGAGAGGGAGAGGGAGGCGGAGTGGCGAGGGAGGCCGGCTGGCGCGCTGGTGGCGAGGGAGGCAGGCGGCGAGTGAGGGATGGGAGCCGGAGGGCGGCTGGGTTGATGAATGCAGGGGCGGCTGGGGGTTGCGCACGGCGTGGAGAAGGGAGGCGGGTCAACAGGGGAGAGTGCGGCGAGAGAGAGAGTGGCTGGTGAGGGAGTTAGAGGAGATAAGGGGGGGGGGCAGCGGAAGAAAAGGGAGAGCGGGTCAGGGGGGGGGGTGAGGGAAGTAAAGGGGGGGGGAAAGATTCAAAATTCAAAATAGAAAAAAAACTAATTAAATAATTAAGTTTAATAATAATAATAGTAATAAGAATAATAGTAATACTAATAATAAGTAGAATTATTATAAAATATTAATATTAATAATAAATAATATTAAACTAAAATATAAAATGTTAATAAAGTAAAAATAAAATTCTAAAAAAATGAAAATAAATAACTAATGTTAATATAATACTTACTAAAAACTATAAATACAACTAAAATATTTAAAATACTACAAAAAGAACCTAAAAGCACAAGAATAGTTAAAACTAAACGAAAATAAAAAAAAATGTTAGTAACATCCATGTACATCAAATCCCCCACACTTAAACTTTTGCACTCCTGGGAAAACAATCAGAAAGAAAACACAAGTGACAGGAGACAGATCAAAACATCAAAATTACAAGTTCACAATTTGTCAATCTCTTTTCTCATAATATATCATGCTTCATTTAAAACTTCAGTTTCAAAAAAAAAATTCTTTCACTTGCATTTTTTCAAAACAAGTACATGCACTCATTCATCATGTGACCTACCTCACCATCACTCTCATCTCTCAAAAACATTTGATCAAAGTTTTTCTCAGTTCTCATACACATGCAGGCTTACCATAGGCTTGCCATGAATTTCACATCTCCACTAGTGGAAATCAAAAGTATGCACCAATCTCAAGGACTTTACATGAGGTTCAAATGTTTCTGAAGCTGTGGGACGGTGGGTTTAAAAAAAATTGACATCTTTTTGGTAAAAAAGAGGGTTGAATCTTGAAATAAATGCATGATAAGTCAATCCAAATGTCTCCCTCAAACTCTCGCTCCCCCACACTTAAAACATTGCTTGTCCCCAAGCATATGATAAGCCAATGTTTCGCTCTTTTTTTTAAACACAAATCACTCACAATATGGTCAGGAAAAACTGGTGAGTATCAACCCAAAAACCCCAAGGAATACGTGTCAGACAATAATCCCAAAGAATGGTACACAAGCAGCGTATATGCTGTAACATCTCAATGAAGGTAGGTCATATAGAAAACTCTCTAGTTCCTGGAGTAATGGATCATCACTTTAATAGGTATCCCCAAAGTCGAGGGTTACCGCGTAATGACCACCAATGTACTCATTGTTGGAACTGAAAAGGGTTCTATATTCCTATATCAAAATAATATGAAATGAATGTCGCTACTGTGAAAAAGAACTCAATGATCAGGATGGAATAATGTCAATCCATGTACATCAAATGACTCACTGCCCCTCGAAGAACCCTCTCCATGAGTAAGTCTCTCTCCCCCACACTTAGATTGAAATCATCATGCAAAAATTCAAGAAATTGGTAGGGAAGGGTATCGGCTTGGGGTCATCCTAAAAGTCTCCTGCATGGCTTCTAAGGGCTATACGAAGGAGAAAATGTTTGGGTGGCTCAGTGGGTCAATGGGGCTAAAATATCAAACAGATGCCTCGATCATTTTAGTGCAACTTTCAAAAATTCCTATCGCTTTGATGGAAAAACATGGCAAGTTCTAGAAGACAAAACATGGTTGAGATTCCCTCAAGAAAAAGAGAAATAAGAGATGATTTTGAAATGGATTAGAGTCCTCACGGGTATGGAAATATAATGTTGGACAGCACAGATGAGAATGAGTGCAAATAAGTGTCTCAAAAATATTCAAGTTTTTGAAAAACATTCGAAGCATGAAATAATATCAGCAATCATCTAAGTCATGAGATCAAGGATTAAAGAAATCCAGAACAAGAATCAGGTGCTCAAACTGCCTAGGGACACAAGTGGTATGTTCCCGACTGGGTTGCGATAAAAATACAATAGTTCTTATGTGGGTTCATGAATGACAGGAGTGTTAGTCTCTTTTTTTTTTCTTTTTTTTTACATGGTGTTTTTGGAAGCAGAAAATATGGCGAAAATTAAAACACTTCCCTGTGTAAGTGCAGATAGATGCGGAGAGGCTACCTGTATCCGGTGAAGTTCCAGAAATGATGTACCTGTAAAATCTACAAATGGACAACACATACCCGCATCATATCATAAAGATAACACCAAGAATCATCTAAATAGAAGCAGAGATGCAGAAGAGTGACAGGTGCATACAGATATCAGGAGGAGCTAAAAGAAAAATCACACATGCCATGTTTTATATATTTTTTCAAACAAATTAGAACAGGTAAAAGGAGAAAAGGGGGGGGGAATGAAACTGGAACATGGGTTGCCTCCCAGGAAGCGCTAAGTTTTACGTCTTCAGCCAGACGGATGGACAATGTTCAATCGTCGTGGTCCATCAGCTCAGAATTCCTCTGCCTCTTACGAGAACTAGTGGCTGTGACCTCGATCTCACGGGGACGCTTGGTGGGATTAACCACCTCCGGAGCAAAGTGAGCGTGAAGCTGGTGAGGGAGGAACGAAATCTGTGCTCTTTGTGGAGGTGCTGGATGCTGAGCACGAATCTCCAGTGAAAGTTCCTCAAGCCGATGCTCGATATCAGCCAGCTCCTGAGTTATCCGTCGTACTAAGTCAGAGGGAGACGGAACAAGCGCATCGATGACCACAGAAGAATCAGAAGAGCTAGACATTTTTTTAGCTGCATTCACAAAGCAGATAGAGAGATAGAGATAGAGTAAGAAAACAAAGATCAAAGAATGAAGAAGCAGTCGGGTTGCCTCCCGATCAGCGCTAAGTTTTACGTCTTCAGCCAGACGGATAACTTATTATTGCAATTGTAGTTCTTCAATGATGCTATTTTATCCGAAGTGTGGTAAAGTTTAAGTCGTTGACCATTTACTTTGAATGGGGGCATCTTCCCATCAGAAATTTCGACAGCACCATGTGGATAAACAATTGTGACGGTGTAAGGACCTGACCACTTCGATTTGAGTTTTCCAGCCATGATTCGAAGTCATGATTTGAAGAGGAGAACTTTGTCGCCTGTTGAAAAATTTCTTTGTTGGATCCGTTTGTCATGCCAGGCTCGAGTTTTCTCTTTGTAAATCAAAGCATTGTCATATGCTTCTCTCCTCATCTCATCCAGTTCATTCATTTGTAGAAAACGCTTCTCTTGGGTAGTTTTGAGATCAAAATTCAGTTTCTTCACAGCCCAATAAGCTTTATGTTCCAATTCTACAGGTACGTGGCAGGTTTTCCCAAAGACCAACCTATATGGGGACATTCCAATGGGTGTCTTGTAGGCATTTCTGTAGGCCCATAGTGCATCATCAAGTTTGGTGACCCAATCTTTCCTAGATGTACTTACAGTTTTCTCCAAAATACCCTTAATTTCTCGGTTTGAAACCTCAGCTTGGCCATTGGTCTGTGGATGGTATGGGGTGCTCATGTAGTGGTGAAATCCATGGCGAGTCATTAGATTCCGAAACAGCGCATTATTGAAGTGGGTACCACGGTCACTAATGATGAGCCTTGGAATTCCGAACCGGGTAAAAATGTGTTGCTTCAAAAATTTAATGACGACTCGAGCAGTATTTTCTGAGAATGCCTCAGCTTCCACCCATTTTGACACATAGTCCACACAGACAAGGATATAGGATTTACCAAAAGATTTAGGAAAAGGACCCATGAAGTCAATTCCCCATATGTCAAAAATTTCAATTCCCATGATTGAGTGTTGTGGCATTTCGCGCTTCCAGCTTATACCCCCGGTTCTTTGGCATTTGTCACAATTCATGACGAATTCACGAATATCACGATTCATGGTTGGCCAGTACAAACCACATTGTAACACCTTTCTGATTGTTCGATGAATCCCATGGTGTCCTCCAGCTTCTCCAGTATGGCATAAGTTCAAAACACTCTCCACTTCTTCTTCAGGGACGCATCTTCTTATCATTCCATCCGCACAGTCTTTGAAAAGTAAAGGATCATCCCAGTAGTAATGTCGTGATTCATTCAGAAATCTTTTCCTCTGTTCCTTTGATAAATCTGGATGTATCACACGTGAAGCTAAGTAGTTCACGAAATCAGCATACCAAGGTGTGATTGTCTCAATGGCATAGAGTTGTTCGTCAGGAAATGTTTCAGTGATTAGTTCGACATTGATTTCACTTGTGTCATGGTCGAGTCGTGATAAATGATCAGCAACGACGTTTTCTATTCCCTTTTTGTCCTTGACTTCAATGTCAAATTCCTGAAGTAACAGTATCCATCGAATGAGTCTCGGTTTTGCATCTTTCTTGGCCATTAGATACTGAAGTGCAGCGTGATCCGTATAGACAGTGACTTTTGAGAACAACAGATGGGATCGAAATTTATCAAAGGCAAAAACAACTGCTAGTAGCTCTTTTTCAGTTGTTGTGTAGTTATGTTGGGCCTCATTCAATGTTCGGCTAGCATAGTAGATTGGCCTAAAGATCTTTTCTTTTCTTTGCCCCAAGGCATCTCCAACTTCCCAGTCACTAGCGTCACACATTAACTCGAATGGTTGCTCCCAATCAGGTGAAATAATTATTGGGGCTTCAACCAAACGCTGCCTTAATAATTTAAATGCTTCCTGACATTCAGGGCCGAAGTGGAACGTGACATCTTTTCCCAATAGATTCGTAAGGGGTCGGGCAATAACAGAGAAATCCTTGATGAAGCGTCTATAAAATCCAACTTTCCCAAGAAAACCTCGAATGGAACGAACTGAAGAAGGCATGGGTAACTCAGAGATTGTACTAATCTTTACGGAGTCAACTTCAATTCCTTTCTTTGAAATTTGATGGCCTAAGACTATTCCACTTTGGACCATGAAGTGTGACTTTTCCCAATTAAGTACCAGATTCTTTTCTTCGCATCTTGCCAAAACCATATCCAAATGTTCTAAACAGTCATCAAAAGAATTTCCATACACTGAGAAGTCATCCATGAAAATTTCCAAGAATTCTTCAATCATGTCATGGAACATTGCCATCATGCATCGTTGAAATGTGGCTGGAGCATTACACATTCCAAAAGGCATTCGCCTATAAGCAAATGTACCATATAGACAAGTGAACGTGCTTTTCTCTTGATCCTCTGGTGTCACTGCTATTTGATTATAGCCCGAGTATCCATCCAGAAAACAGTAGTAATCTTGTCCTGCCAATCGTTCAAGGATTTGATCAATAAAGGGTAATGGGAAGTGATCCTTTCTAGTGGCATCATTCAATTTCCGATAGTCGACGCACACTCTCCATCCAGTCACTGTTCTTGTGGTTATCAATTCTCCTTTATCATTCTCAACCACTGTGGTTCCACCCTTTTTAGGTACCACTTGCAACGGGCTAACCCACTGACTATTGGAGATTGGAAAAATTAAACCGGCATCAAGAAGTTTAATGACTTCTTTCTTGACTACTTCTTTCATGGGAGGTGTCAAGCGTCGTTGTGGTTGCCTGCAGGGTTTTGAATTATCTTCCATATGTATTCTGTGAGTACAGATGGCAGGACTTATACCTTTTAGATCCGCAATCGTCCAACCTATTGCTGGTTTCCTTTGTGACAGGACATTGAGCAATTTGCTCTCTTGTTCACTCGAAAGATTGGCATTTATGATGACTGGTAAGGTGTTTAAATCTCCCAAGTAGCTATATCTCAGGTTTGATGAAAGAGGTTTAAGCTCAAGTGTTGGAGGCTTTTCAAGTGATGGAGTAAGTGAAGTGGATTCATGTCTATCTAAAGGCTCGACTATATTTCTGATGAATTCCACTTCCTCGATTGATTCAGTGAACTCTTTATTTTCTTTGTGCAAATCTGCGAGGTCCAGCACATCGCTTGCAAACTCATCCCATTCTTCAATCGTATCCAGGAAATGACAGTCTGCTACAGATGGTTTTTCCATGGCCTTTAGGACGTCAAATGTTATGTTCTCGTCCCCAATTCTAAAAATTAACTTTCCCTCTTGGACATCAACCAGTGCTCTGCATGTCGCCAAGAAGGGTCTCCCGAGAATGAGTGGGACATCCTTATCTTCTTCCATATCAAGGACAATGAAGTCAGCAGGGAAGTAATATTTATCAACCTTGACAAGAATGTCCTCTAGAATCCCTCGAGGATGCTTCACTGTTCGGTCAGCCATTTGCAAGGCGACTCTCGTTGGCTTTAATTCGGTGATGCCCAGTTCTTCAAGGATTCCAGACGGCATGAGATTGACACTATCTCCGAGGTCGCACAAAGCTCTTCCGAATTGACATCCTCCAATATTGCAAGGAATAGTGAAACTCCCAGGGTCTCTTAGTTTTGGAGGTATGGATCTGGGTATGACCGCTGAACATTCCTCGTGCATTATGACTGTTCCCACATCATCTAATTTTCTTCTTTTTGACAGAAGTTCTTTGAGAAATTTGGCATAGTGGGGCATTTGTGTGATGGCTTCCGCAAAAGGAATATTTATTTGAAGCTTTTTTAACATCTCCATGAATTTTGAAAATTGAACATCCAACTTCCTTTTCTTCAGTCTTTGTGGAAATGGAAGAGGTGGTATGTGGTATTTCTCTCTTTCGTTGAGTGCCTCATTTTCCTTCTCCTTTCTTGCCTTTTCATTCTTTGCAAGTTTGTTTTGATCTTCCTCCTCTTTGGGTTTAAGTTGGATTGCTTTGTTTGTTGAGTCTCCATTTTCAGTGGAAGGTATAGGCGTCTCATCTGTTGGTTGAACATCAGGCTTTTGGTGCTCTGGTAACTGTGTGCCACTTCGCAATATGATGGCTTTTGCTTCTTCTCTTGGGTTGACTCTTGTGTTGCTTGGTAGAGTTCCTTGCTGTCGGTTTTGCATTTGTGCGGCTAACTGACCGACTTGATTTTCAATGTTGCGCATGGAAGCCTGTAAGTTTTGGGTTGCCACCTCTTGTGATTCAAACCGTGATTGATTGGACATCATTAACTTTGCTATAGTTTCTCCCCAATCTTTTTGACCTTGTGTTGCAGCAGGGGCGCAGTCTGTTGTTTGCTTTTGCTCCTTATACTGCTGTTGCTGATGGAACGGTGGTCGGTATTTCTGTTGAGACCCTTGATCTTGTGGTTGCATGGCGGGTCTGAAGGTAGGTTGAGCAGTGAATCCAGGTGGACCCATGTTATGGTTCATCGACTGAGTAGCCACTGGTTCCTTCCAACCTTGATTTTGGGTATTGCCTTGCCAGTTTGTGTTGTAATTGTTCCCATAATTTCCACGGTTGTAACTAACGAAGTTAGCTTCAGACATCTTGGTCTCTGTAGTGTTATATGGACACATGGAATAATCATGAGGACCACCACAGTGTGGACAGTGTTCAGCTTGAACAACATGGACTGGCTTAGGCGGGTTTATTGACAAGTTGTCAATCCTCTTGTTGAGAGCTTCAAATTGTGCAGCCATGAATGTCTGAATATCAACGTGATGCACTCCTGCCTTTCGTCTTGAAAAATCTTCTGGCCACTGGAAACTGTGTTCGGCCATGTTTTGAATCAATATGTACAGGTCCTCCGGATCCATTTCCATGAACGCGTTTCCAGTAGCTGTGTTGATGGCAGACTTACTCTCGGATTGAAGTCCATAGTAGAAAGCTTGCAGCTGGTTTGCCAACTTCATCCCATGATGGCGACAACGTCTTAACATGGACTTGAATCTTTCCCAAGCTTCTCCTAATGATTCGTATTCACTTTGACAAAAGGAGTCGAGGTCTCTCTTGTTTTTCAAAGATTGAGCTGTTGTGTAATATCGATCAAGGAATTTTCTTCTCAACACTTCCCATGTGAAAACTGTTTCGGGGTCGAGACTCTCCAACCAGTCCTTTGCTTTCCCTTGCAACGAAAATGGAAACAGTCGTAGGATCAACGCATCATCCGTTACTCCGTTATATTTAAATGTGTCACAGACTTCAAGAAATCTGTTCACATGCATATAAGGGTCTTCGCTGCTTAATCCATGAAACTGTGCATGTTGTTGGAGTAGGTTGATCGTGGATGGCTTCAATTCAAAGTGCGTTGCTTGAATTATGGGGCGTGTTATACCTGAGCTTATTCCGACTGTGTTGGGTCGCAACTCCTGTCTCATAGTAGTCCGAGGTCGTTGATTATCGAGACGGTTTTGGAAAAGTGGATGGACTTGTCCACTAGGAAGTGTCGGAATATGAGTTTCAACGCTTTCCGCAGGTGGATGCATTGCGTTTGCAGCTGAGGTACCGACTTGTTCTTTTCCCTTTCTTTGATGTTCAAGTTGTGGATCAAGGGGTGTGTCATTCTTTGACGGATCAGAAGTACGAGTGTTCACAATTTAGGCGAACAGTGCCTAAAGCAAGGTCTACTTGAAATTTTCTTAATGCTAGACGTGCGCGTGCTCCCCGGCAACGGCGCCAGAAATTTGACACGCGCGTCGCAACGCGTGCAAATTTGCGAATTTTATAACCAACTGGCTACTGTAAAAGTGGCGAGAAGGGTCGAACCACAGAGAGCACGGAATCTAGTCCACTAAAAATATTTCGTTGGACAATGTTTAGATGGACAAGGTTTGAGGGAATTCCTATTTTTGAGTTTTCTCTTTTTTTTATTTAAACTAAAAGGTGAGAAGACAAAAGATAAAAAGAAAATTGCAAACGGAAATGATGATGGATTCTAAGTCAACAAAATGTGTCGGGGATGCTGGTGTCACAATTAAATTATCACGCAGTCGTGCAAGGTATTCTTTAGGATGATTAATTATTTATTCTGTTTAATTATCGCCAGTTCCGAAAATATAACCATTTTTTAGATGCTCAATTTTGATTTCCCAATTTTATTTAAAGTCCCGTTCTCTGGTGTCATAAATAAATTAGAAAACTCGTTCAATCCCCGAACTACACGGCGAAATGACACAACCCGTTTCTCACAAAGTTGTGTCACTAATTTGCACCTACCATCAGTCAACGCGGTTTACCTTCTCGGACTGCCGCGTCGACTTATAATTAAAATGGCCAGTTTTAATTTTAGCAATTAATTCGGTGCAAAAATAATTCAAACAGATAAATGTTCAATTAAAATAAATTTAATTGACAATTAATCATCAAATAATACTTGCATGGCATGCGCAATAGTTTTAATTAATCAACCAACATCCCGACACAAAGAAAATCACCCCGACATCACAACTGAAAATGTAAACACGATAGTAGGATGACAATTCATGTAAAATAAGACCGTGTTACCAACAAATAATTGTGTCGGTCTTCACTCTCACTGCATGCAACTCGTTCTTCAATATCTGACTGCACCTCGGCACGTGATGACGTCGCGCGCCAGCTATGCTACCACCGGAACGGAGGATATGAGCGGTGAGCGGTGAGCGGTGCGCGGCTGCTGGTCGACTCCTCGGATGGCGGTGACCGGTGCACTGCAAAGAAAACAAGAGAGAGAGTGGGGTGCGGGGGGGGTGGCGGCCGAGAGGAGGCGGCGCGGCTGGGTGGCGCGCGGTAAGGGGCGGTCCAGCTGGTTAGGAGGGGCAGTGGGGTACGACGGGGGAAGCCCGGTGGAGCTGGGGAGGCAAGGGAGAGGAGCAGCCGGCGGGGTGCGGGTTGGGAGTGCGGCCGGAGAGCGGGGTCGGCCTGGTGATGGAGAAGAAGGGGCGGCTGGGGGTGCGCACGGCCAGGAGATAGGGGCGGGGCCCGGGAGAGATGAGTAAGGGGAGGAGCTGGTCCGACCGAGAGAGGGAGAGGGAGGCGGAGTGGCGAGGGAGGCCGGCTGGCGCGCTGGTGGTGAGGGAGGCAGGCGACGAGTGAGGGATGGGAGCCGGAGGGCGGCTGGGTTGATGAATGCAGGGGCGGCTGGGGGTTGCGCACGGCGTGGAGAAGGGAGGCGGGTCTACAGGGGAGAGTGCGGCGAGAGAGAGAGTGGCTGGTGAGGGAGTTAGAGGAGATAAGGGGGGGGGGGGGCAGCGGAAGAAAAGGGAGAGCGGGTCAGGGGGGGCGGCGGGTGAGGGAAGTAAAGGGGGGGGGGGGAAAGATTCAAAATTCAAAATAGATAAAAAAAACTAATTAAATAATTAAGTTTAATAATAATAATAGTAATAAGAATAATAGTAATACTAATAATAAGTAGAATTATTATAAAATATTAATATTAATAATAAATAATATTAAACTAAAATATAAAATGTTAATAAAGTAAAAATAAAATTCTAAAAAAATGAAAATAAATAACTAATGTTAATATAATACTTACTAAAAACTATAAATACAACTAAAATATTTAAAATACTACAAAAAGAACCTAAAAGCACAAGAATGGTTAAAACTAAATGAAAATAAATAAAAAAAATGTTAGTAACATCCATGTACATCAATGACCATACAATTAAGAATGACTAATTCATTTAATGAATATTAATAGAACCTTTAGATCATTTCGTAGAAGTGCAGATGTAACATCAATAGATGACATCATTGATGGAGAATAATTTTGAAATAACATTCAAAATAATTTCTTTAGTAAAATATCCTTTCTTCTTTGAAAATGGATTTTAAATTCATAAAATCATTTGAAATCATTTTCATAGAAAATAACTTTAAACATAAATATAATACATGAAATAATTTTATAAAACATTTTATAAGAAAAAATATAAAATAAGCTCAAAGAATTTAAAAAAAATTACTTAAAAATTATTCAAAAACTTATAAACAATGATTTATTTGTTTTCGAAGACCATCTTACATGAAAACATATGGAAGAATTGTGTTTTTTTTAATTTAATTTCTTTGAAAATACTTTAAAAACATATAAATGAGGCCAGAAACCATTTTGAAAGCCATTTTTCATGAAAATTCATAAAAACAGGATGAAATTTTTTTATTATCCATTCATTTGAAAATATAGTTTCAAAGAAAAATCAGAAAAATTAACCCTTAAAAATGAAAAGAAAGATTCAATGTATTGACATCAGATAAATCTATACATGTCATACGAGATAAAAAAAGAAAATTACATTTTTACAATAAAAAACATAGAAAAATGCATTTTTATAATGAAATTAGAATATTATTAAAAAACCCTTTTTAGAAACTATGATTTTAGAGGAAAAAAAATTTCCTACATAAGATAAGGTAATGTTAGGCTTTCTTAAAAACATTTTCTTAACTGTTTTATATACCATATAGTGGATTAAATGGTACCAATATATAAATAAATCATTAATAAACATTGGATAATAAATTTAACAAATTTTCATGAGATATTGATCATCATATTTCCTCAATTTAATCATAAACAAAACCAATCATGAAAATTGGTAAGATTGTCCCAATGAACTCATATGACTTGGTAATCTGGCATCATACTCTACATGTAAGAAAATGAAATTACATGAATCAGAAAATATAATTAAAAGAATTAAATTCATGATATAACAAATAAAATGGATGTATATAAACCTTGAATATAATATAGGTGTATAACAAAGCATGAGTCTCAAAGAAGGAAAAAGAAGACACAACTATTTCACTGATTTGTACTTATTAAAATATATATACAGTGAACAAAATATCATAAAATGGATATATGAATACCCATAAACATAAAAATTATATACATTTAATTCAATCATGGAAAGTACATACCCCACAAAAAAGGAAAAAGTAGTTAACATACCATGTATCTCACCGAAATAAAAAGGGATAGAACATCCTCTTACATTGTGTCTCAACTCACATAATAGTTATTCAAAACACCTGTATAATAAAAATAAATTTATTGTAAATATTAAAAAAAAATATTATATATAATACTGTATATGTTTTTATTACGACATTATATTAACCTCTTTTTAACCATCATATTTCAAGGTTTTAGTTGGGGTAATAGTTGATTTATTCTTCACATGTTTCTTAATTTGTTATATCTTTGGTCCTTATATGTATATCATGATTTCCAGAATTTATATTATGATATAAATTATATATATATATATATATAGTATTATAATACTCTATATAATATATTAGAATGAAATAGAATACACCTTTCATGGAGACGGTAGGCGGTACATACACATAAACACTATTTCTATTGAATTGTCATGTTGAAAGAAATAAAAGTAAATGAAATATATTTATATACATTTCACTATTAAATTATCTTTATTATATCATAAATATTTACTAAAATTTTATCTAATACAATCCATGTGGTGTGTGAATGAATCATATCTCATTGAGGGGGTGCCATACCACACTTCCACAAATGAAATTATGGTAGAAACACAAAAAGAATAGTAAAAAGACATGTGTTCTAAAATGTAATAAATAATATTAAATAAATAAAAAATATAATATAATAAATATGTAAATATATTTTCTATTATAATTTCGACTATGATAGGCTATAATAAAAAATTGAACAATCATCATATGGTGTGGCAGTATTTCACCATAAATATAGACATTAGGTTCATAACCCATTAAATGGGGGTGTGTGTAAGTGTATTTCAAATAATTAGCATAAAAAATAATAGTATATTTGTTATACTATATATTTTTACAATAATTTAACAAACCTATTAGAGGTGTTGAGGAGGATAATAAAATAAAAAATCTCGGGAGAAGGTGTTACCTCTTAATCATATAACTCCATTTTCTTTGTGGAAAATGGATTCCCTAGAATATATTATTCTCAATGGGATGCCTTAAAGAGGAAAGAAGAGATATATTAATTATATTTTTAATAGATTGGATGAACCTCAGAGTTCTTAGAGGCATGAATAATAGAGAGATACAAAGAGAAGTGGTGGAATTTTATAGGTAAAGAAAATGACTCAATTAGAATTTTTGAAAACATGTTATGTGTACACATGTTATTACCAAACATAAGTCATAAAAACCATAATATATAATGGAAGTTTTATGGATGATATATTTGCATCCAATATGTTTTGGAAAATTGGCTAGTTCATTTGGACCCCTAGGATTAAGGTTTAGTTCCTAATTAAGCTTAATTTGTCCTTAATTGTTGTGATTAATTTTAGTCATTTTTAATAAAAATTTTCTGTAAAAAAAACGTTGATATTATTATAATATAAACATTTTAATGATTATAATAGTCTAGGAATTTTTTTTAATTTTAATTAATAGAAGTTAAAAAATTATGATTATTTCTAATCCCACTAACGGGACGAAATTACATGGTTTTGATGGAGAAAGAAGTTCAAAAGTTTATTATGTTGATATATTCAATTTCGAAGCTAAATTGATTATACTAAGCTAAATTTTATTAATATATTTTTTATTAATATAATTCAACCTTGAAACAAATTTAAATTTTTTTTATGATTAATAATTAGTTAAAAAAATGAAATTTTAAACTACAAAACAATGTTTTTCACTCATAAAAAAATGCAGTTTCTCAAAAACATAAATAAAATCACCCTATAATAAATCTAGAATTAAAACTCAAAAAATATTTAATATATCATATTAAATATTTATATGTGTCTAAAATTAATTTTATCATTTTTAGTAGAAGAAAATGATGTATAGTTCATTGATTTTTTAAAATATAAGGACTTTACCCAAAATTATATCTTTTGTAATCAAAATGTTTTCTTTCTATAAAACCTTTAATAATTTTAAAATTATTTATTAATATTTATATCACTATGTTTGACAGCAAGGTTATAATTTTGTTATTTAAAAAATAAAATAAAATGATGTTTTTCAGAAACTCAGAGTTGCATGTGACGTACGCTGAGTTATTGTTGTGGGTAGCACAAGCCAAGTCGATATTTCATGTAGCACCAGCCATGTAGGTGTTGTGTGTAGTGAATTCCAAGTCAGTTTCAATTTAAATGAATGTTTGACTTTTTATTTTAATATATATATATATATCAAACTATCTCCAATGTCACGTTAAATAAAATATATCTAAAAGAAAAATTAATTAGTAAAAAATAATTCAATGAATTCCAGAGTGTTACTTTCTACACCCATAAAATTATTTTTCCCAAAATATCATCTAGGATATCAAATGTTTAATAAATTAATGTTTTACTCATATAAAACCAAATCATAAAATTTAATATTAACACTTCCCGTAGAAAGGGAATGTTAGAACAATAATATTTACCCAATGTAACATATAAATAGGGTTTCATATATGATAACATAGGTTTGTAGTGAAGATTGTACATGGAGGAAAAGCATGAATATTTATAGGGAGTGATTGGGGTCATCAATAAAAAACATGTTAATGATAAAATAATAGTCGAGGGCCTCACTGTAATAAATATGTGATGATTTATAAGTCCTTCGATTCAACAATAGTTAAGGAATTAGGATAACACGTTTTATAATGATCATCATCCTAACATTGAGAAATTATTCTTTTGACTATTAATTTATGGAAATAAACTTACATAATATATAAATAAAAACAAAATTTTATTCATTAGTTGTTATTTTATCAATTTCTAATTCATCCTCTACTTCATGAAATGGTTCTCTATAAATTAACTTTAATGGCTGATGTGATAAAATAGAATTTTATCATATGTCGAGGACAAAAATGAATGAAATTCATATCTATTTATATATAAATATTATTAAAAATCAACATCGTTAATACATTATTCTCTAAACATTAAATTTAACACTATTGTGTCATTATCAATATTTATTCATTAAAAATATGTACACATTAACCATAAAATCACGTAGGTATGTGGTAGGCATAAAACTCTTATCGTCCTTCGGTGATGGGTTAATGACCCACGACCATATTAAAAATGATTATTTTTCACCCAATATACATTATTTGTATTAATAAAACAATTCTAATATAAATTTCAAGACATTATGGGAATACATGAAAAAGTATAATCACAAATTTTCCTTTCAAACAAGTGTTTCAACATAATCTCAATACATATATAATTCCTCTAATGTTTAACATAAACATTACATGAATTGTTAAACATTTAACACTTTAGAAAGGTGAAAATATATAAAGTGTCTCAAAAACAGCATAGAATTGATCCCTTATATATCACAATATACCACTTGTTTTTCACTTTTCAAACATTTGAAAACCATTATCATATATTTCCGTGAAACAGGGAAATAATCGTTGTTACCATAAACCCTTTTGGAAAACATTCATTATTCATTACTCTAATGTATATATGGTTTATTCTATACATCAAAAGTAGAATTAAAATATATCAATGATAGCATAGCCTACCTATGAATATATCCTTACTTAGTTCCAAGGTAATCTGTATGGTCCAATTTACATACTCATAAGCATAATTTTCATAACATAAAGAACATATTAAGGGTTACCTTCCATTAGTCAAAAATATCACCTTGTCATTTAATTACATCAATATTCCATCATGAAAATTTAACATAAACATGTAAAAAATTATTGAATAACATAACCAGAGCAATCCATCTATATTTCATCATTTATATAACATTATCTTTGATTCCAAACACATAAAAAATTTGGTGATTCAACTTTGTCTTTAATCTATTAACTAGGTTACCACATTCTATTTAAAAATACATATTTCCTTTTAAATTTAATTTGTAATATCATCAACATCAATAATGTAACCATTAATCGCTCCACCATGATGGTTCCCTTCAATACACTTCATCTAGGGACATTTATTTTTATAATGACTTTTCTATCCAAACCTAAAACACCTAACATTCAATTATGTATTATTTATTCCAACATTCTCATCCATTTCATTATCAAATATCTTCATTTCTCCAAAATATTCACTTTCATTATGTCCATCATTTACCTATTTAAAATATATTCTAGTTCCACTAAGCAATTGAAATAGGTTTTTCTTTTCACATAATTCATAGAAACTCAATCTACTTTCCTCTATGGTCTCCATTACCCGAACTCTCAGTGAACTTCATCATTCCCTTCCTTGGTTAGTCTGAGAGTTGGTTAAGGTATGTGTTGTTAATAATTTTATATGAAACTAATTAGGCATGGCCATAACATCATTTAATAAAGTTAACATCCCACTCGACTGCACATTAGTAAATCATCTGTCACATTCAAGGTTAATCTAGTTCATTCCATTGACTAAAACAAGAAGCATAGTGTGAGAATTATATACCATAGCATAAAACTACAAAGTAATGAAAATAATTACATATAGAATGTATAAATCATGAAAAAATCCTTAATCTATGACACCATAGGTTCATAATGGGATAGTAAAAGCCAACTTATATTTAAAACCTTCCCGATGGTTCATGAATAGTTTTCCATTACCAACACATTTCCCCCGGGTGTGTGAAACCATGTGTGTAGAAAGTCCCATGATAATGAAGGAAATTTCCCCAAGTTAGGCTAGTAATATCTTTTCAGAGTTGTTACCGCTTGGTATGTATGTTAAAATACCACATCAACTTGTAGTATCCATACATGAATGTATTTCTAGAAAACCACACACACAATATTTTACCAAAATTCTAGTAATTTGTCCTAAACATTGACTCATCCGTAAAATTATCCTATGCTACATCCCTATACATATCCTTATAAATATACCAAGGAATCTCACTAATGTCTTCTCACCGAAGATTGCAAATTTTGAATAAATAATTCTTTTCATACCAACTATAGACACCCTTTCTTTACATACATTGATATTACAATAATTTAAATGAATATCCAACACATTTCAATAATACATGCCATAGGACCATGATATTTTAGTGTCTTTGGAAACCTAGAAGCACCATATTATATTCCATTGAATGATCATTTATATATTGATTAAATGTCACCAAATTTAATACATCAACCTAAAACCATTCGTCATAACCTGTGAAAAGGAAACATAAGAAATGGGTGAGCTCAAATGATCAGTAGGGGTAAACAAGGGATATATGTAAAGATAATCATGAGAATAAGGTAATGATAACATGATCATGAAAATAAATTATCATACCCTGTATTTCAAATATCACATAGAAGAATCATGGACTATTGATTGTCATTTCATAAAGAATGAATCATTTGGAAATAGAGAACAAAATACCTGAAAACATATCATAGGAATAGATCATGGAATTATGCTAGACACAAAATCCTACATAATTATTTACATAGTACTCGAGGAATTGTTTGCAATACCATTTTGGTGAAAAAATTCCTTTACTGAACCGCGTTCACACCTTCTTCCAGCCCTATATTACTGAACCGAGTTCACCCCTCATTTAATACACGTATTACTGATCCGTGTACACCCCTCATTCAATCCTTGTATTACTGAACCATGATAATTTCCCATTATATCCCTATAATATTGAATCAAGTTCATTTCTCATTCAATCCATTTCTATATCATTAAATTTAAATATATACCCAATTTCGTGGAGGGAGATACATGTCCCATGCATCTTAGAGTGAAACAATACATATATGTTCCACAAAATCATAAACAATTATATCATAACCCAATAAATGAAATGGGTATTATAATAATGTAAAAATATCACCACCAATTGAAAAAATATAGGTTTCAAAACCATTACATCTAAAGCATAACATGAGAAAGAGAAATGGATTTCACAATCATATAACCTGTGAAAGTGAAATGGATTTCACAAACATATAACTCATGAAAGAGAAATTGATTTCAAAAAGAAATTACCAATGAAAGGGAATTTTTTTATAAATACCATGAAATTAAGTATAACCCGTTAGTATAGAGAATATGATTGTATCATTTAGATCGTTTCCATGAAGGTCATGAGTAACATCAATGGATTACATCTTTGATGGAAAATAATTTTGAGATATATTTCAAAAACATTTCTTGAGGAAATTATTATTTCTTCTTTAAATAAGGATTTGTAATTATTAAATAAATTTAAAAATAATTTTCATAGAAATGTTATTTAGAACATATAAATAATGCTTCAAATCATTTTGAAAACTTTTTTTCTTGAAAATTAATAAAATAATCTTCAAAATAGTTTAAAACACATTTTCCTTAAAAACAATTTTAAAACATATAAAAAATGATAAAAAATGTTTTTAAATTACTTTTTTATTGCAATCATATGAAATAATCATTAATATTTTTTGAAAATAAATTATTTTAAATTACTTTTAAAACATATAAATGAAGCTTGAAATAATTTTGAAAACCATTTTTTAATACTAATAAAATAATCATGAAAACAATTTGAAAAAACATTCATTGAAAATTTAATTTAAAAAAAATTATCTTAAAAAATATCCTTTAGAAATGTAGATAATGCTTTAGAGTATTGAGTATAGATAAATACCTACATTTCATATGAGGTAAAAAGAACATTCCTTTTCCACGATAAAAAGGTTATAAAAATTCCACATTTGTAAAGAGACAATAAGATTACATTGAAAACATAAAAAAATGGTAAAAATGTATTTTAATGATCATTAGATAATATTAGAATATTCTTGGAAACCCTTTATTGAAAACATGATTTTCGAAGAACACATATTTATGACCGAATATAATGTAAATTTATGCTTTCTTAAAAACACCTTCTTAACTATATTATATACAAAAGAGTGGAATAAATTGTACCAATTTATTAATAAATCATTTATATCAATAGGATAATATTATTAATTAAAATTACAGAGATATGGATCATAATATTGCATCAAAGTAAGCATAATCATAAATAATCTTGGAATGTGATAAGATTGTCTCAAAAAAATATTATAAATTGGTAACAAGGGATAATAATCTCCATTTAAAAAAATTCATTGAATATTTAATATCATGATATGTTTTAAATTTATGGTATAACATGTAAAACATAATTATATATAGATTAAAGAGAATTTAGGTTCATAATAAAAAATTAGACTCAAAGAAGAAAAATTCAGACAAAAAAATTTTAACAATTTGTAATTATTAAAACATATAACCCATGAATTAAAGTTAAACAAAATTGATATGTGAATACCCAAAAAATAATGTATAAGATACATGTAATAAAATCATTAGAAGTATATACACCACATATAAGGAAATAGTGGTGAACATAGCATGTATCCCATGAAAATAAAAAGTGAGATAAAATCCCCTTACTATGTGTATTTACAATCGTCATACTCATTAAAAATGACTATATATTAAATAAAAATATATAAAAATGTTTTAAATAACCATATTATTATATATAATACCATATTTGGTTTTATTATGACCATATATTACCTTCTTGTAACCATCATATGTTATGGTTTCACTTTGGATAATATTATCTTTATTCTTTATATGTGTCTTAATTTGTTATATCTTTGTTCCTTATAATTATATCTTGATTTCCATAATTGAAACCATTATATAAATATAATTTATATAAATTATGTTTTTTATTAATAATATATAACATATATAGTTATTAAATAGAATGCATAGTTCACGGAGAGGGTAGGTCGTGCGTACACATGAACGCTATTTCAGTTTTATTGTCATGTTCAAAGAAAAAATGAAAAATTAACATATGAATACATATATATAATTATTAAAATATCATTATGATATCATTTATCTCATATATATTAACTAAAACCACACATTACACAATTCATGTAGTGTATTAACGAATCATATCACTTTGAGGGGGTGGTTGACCACTTTTCCTCAAATGTAATTATCATATTAACGGAAAATAGAATTTAAAGAACACATTTGTTGTAAAATGGAATATAAAATCATAATAAAATAATAATTATTATATATTTAATACATAAACAGAGTTATAATTATATTTTACACCATGAGATGTAGTAAGGAAAAATATAACAATAATCGTTTTATAAGGGGGTAGTTCACTGTACACATAATCAGTTTATTCGTTGAACATTAGATGGAGGTGTGTTCTAGTGTAAGTATAAACAATATAAATAGACATACTAATATAATTTTTATACTATTTTAGTTATAAATTTACATTATAAACATATTGGATTGTTGGATATAGAAAATAGAAGAATGCAGCTTGAGATAAATCGTTACCTCTTAATCTGGTTACAGATTTGGTTTTGTGACAAAATTCTTCATTTGGAGACTTTTTTCTGAATGGGAGGTTTCAAGGAAGAATTTTGGGATTTTGGTAAGATATCATGTTGATATTTTCCAACCATATTAGGTTTGATATGTTTGAATAATAGGGAGAAGTGGTGGCCTTTTATGGAGAAGGAAAAACTCACTTGAAATTTATGAAATCAATTTAGCTGTACAAATGTTTGTACCTAAAAAAGCCCTAAAACAACACCAATAATTAATAATGGATGAATCATTGACTAAATATAGACATATAATTGATTTTGGGAATTTTAAAATGTTATTTGGGCCCCTAATATTATGGTTTAGTCAATAATTAATCTTTACTTGACCTTAATCACTATGATTAATTTTAATCACTTTTGCTAATCATTTTGGTAAAAAATTCTACTGATCCTATTAGACTCGAAATAATATATATTTTAAAAAACATTTATCTAGATTTTTATGAATTACTTTAAAAAAATCGAAGAAATTAATATTTTTGGAAATCCCATAGACATGATTAAATTGCTGGTTTTAATGGTAGAAAGAAGTCCAAATTTTAATTATATTTTTTTATTCAATTTCAAAGTGAAGTTTTTTCAAAGTACATCAATTGTATTATTAGATATATAATTGATATAATTAGACCTTAAATAAAATATATAATATAATATAATATTAATATTCATTTAAATGATAATGTAGTTTTATCGGGAAAATATTATTCAATATTCATCAAAAAATGATGTTTCTTAGAAAAATTCCAAACATTCACCCTATGCTAATTATAACATCATAAATTAAAAAAATAAGTATATTTAATCCTATTAAATTTCTATATGTGCCTAAAATTTATTTCAAGGTCTTTTATAGAAGGGCATGATGTCTATTTCATATAATTTTTTAACATTTGTTAAAATTATTAAAAATTATATCTTTCATTAGCAATATGTTCTATTTCCAAAAAAATTGTAAAAAATATTTCAAAAGTAGATATGAATATTCATATAACAATTTTTTATTAATAGGATAAAATTATATCATTCATGAAAAATAAAATATAATTATTATTCATTGAAACTCAATTTTGGATGGAACATACACCATGTTGGTGTTGTGGGTAGTGGAAGCCATGGCGGTAATGTGTGTGGCGAAAGCCTAGTTGGTATTGAATTTATCACAATCAATGTTAGTGCCATGTGAATGGAAATTTTTACCTAGTTTTTTAATAAAAATATATATAACTATTTCCAATGTCAAGTGAAATGGAAAATATTTAAAATTTATATTATTTCCAAAAATATAATTCAAAAAATCTAAAGGTGCTACAAATAATGATTTAAAAATTAATATATTTAAAAATAATTAAAAATTGATGCTTCACATTTAAAATTATGGATATATTTTTAAAATTATTGAATTTACATTCATATAAAGGGAACAAAACAGAAATGGAAATCTTCAAAAAATGGATTAATTAAACACATTTATATAAAACTGTTTATATAAATTATCAAGTCATGTGAAATAGTTTAAAAATTGGAATATATATACATATAAATTTAAAAAAAATAAAAGAGAAACGTGGGAATGTCCCAAATAGTTATGATAGTTCCAGGATGTAGGGATCCAATATTGTGAAACCTCAAATAGGAACATATTCTCCATTGGGACTAATGCAAAGGGGACTCATCACCATCACCTAAAGAATGATTATGTGATGATATGATGTTGTATAATGTTATATGTTTTATTTTTTCACCCAAAATGACTCACTAAACACCTATGTATTGCATATTATCAAGTAAAAATAATGACGTTAATTTCACCCAAAAATGTTTCATTACACCAAGATGAAACACTAAGAATTCCATCAAAACATTTTGAGGCCATTTCTCTTAAATCCAAATTTGAATCCAATTCATAAAATTTTACAATTTATATAACAATTAAATTAAACTTTTTTTTCAAAAAATTCCATCAATTTCATCATAAACACCAATTCCCTAGAATTTTGATTTTTCACAATTTTACCTCAGATAAATTTTAAATAATTTAATTCGATAACCTTTTTGAAAAAAGTTTCACATCAATGCAAAATTTAAATAGGAAACTATAAATTTCTCAAATTCCCATTAGCACATGACCCAAATCAATGGAATTCAGGGGTTTCCAACTTCTTTCCAAAAACACAATTTCCTTAAAATCCCAAATGCAGAAATATTGGGTTTTTTCAAAAAAAAAACAAATTAAATCCATATAACACAAATCCAAAAAAATTAATTATTTTCAATCAATTTAAATTTAAAATTTTCACGTTGGGTCAAAATATATTGGGCCTCATAACGGAGACACCTACTGAAATCAGCAGATCTCGCAAAGCCAAACAGTAAATGTGATTTCTCCATGATGAACAATGATCACACAAACTGAAATAAATCGTAGGTTTATGGTCCCAAAATATAGTTTATTTATCAATAAATCAAAAATAAATCCATGGAACCCTATAGAGATGAAGGGATACCATCAAAGAGTGATAATTGGATAAGAAAACTGTCATTGAAGAGATCAATGGGAATTTCTCTCACTACATATTGCATATAAGAGAGATTTGAGGGGCCAAGAATCCACATTGGATGATCTAAAAAAGGTAGAATCTTGATTGGGTCTATGGAATGCTGTTTAGGATCTAAAATAAGACCTAGAGAAATTTAATAAAAAATTTAGTATCTATTAAAATTCGAATATGCATAGTTTTCAAGGAAGAGGCCCACAGTTTTAAAAAATGGTGCACAACCGGTGTGCCAGATATAAATGGGCCACATGGTTTCTACAATGATGGTGAAAAACCTATCAAACCACGTGCCAATAATGAAAAATATCACTTCTCATATTGAATAGTTTGGTGTAAAGGGTGCATAGTTTGGGAAAATTTGGCTCCAACCATGGGAAAATTGATCAACACCCCAGAAAACTCTGAAAAATATAAAATTTAACCTGAAGAAACCCCGAAAAAACCAGTTATCAATAAAAATTTCAATTAATAAATATATATGAACATTAATTTTATGTTATAGCCCCGCCACCATAGTTTCATTCCATCCAATGAAAGCCTACAATGAAGCTTCCCAGATAAAAGGATGAGGAAACTACTCTCTCATTATTGACTCTCTCTCCCACATCTCATGAATATCAGATTATTAATACCATAGAACTCAAAAAGGAATCATGTTCCCAGGAATGACCTTGTTTTATGAATAAACTTTCCCATCTATCCATTTAGTCAAGGATAAATAGTCATTAATTTCAATATCACTCTAGATCAAAACATTTGATGGATCTTCTAGATACATGGAATATGTCATGTGTCAATTTTAGCTATGGTGGTTGTTCTAAATGGTAAGAATTTTTCCCCACATAATAAATGACATCAATAGGTCCCCCCAAAATGAGTAGCAAGTTTCCATTTCCTATATATCCATCAATGAACTAACCAGGGTGAAACCTTCACGAAATCATGGTCACAAATTCAAATATCCAACAACATGTGACAATGATCATCATATGATTTATACTGACTATTGGACAAAATTATCCTCTGATGAATAAAATAAATCTATATTGTTGTCTCTTTCACAAAACTTGGTCCAAGAAAAGACCATTCACCAATATCTGAACAACAAAATGAAGATTTACATTGTCATCCATACAAGGCATCAAAAGGAGTGATCCTGATGAAAGAATGGTAACTACTGTTATAAGAAAAATAAACCATTCCCAAGTTATCATACCATGATACACTAAAGATGATAAATCAAGTGTGAAGAATACCCTAAATAATATGTATAAGAAATATTTTTCTAGCCATCTGACTGGGGATGTTATGCCATACTCAAATTGACGTGAGATCCTAGTGCCTCTTGAAGGCCTCTCCAAAAGTGAGAAGTGAACTCTTGATCAATATTAGAGACTATAAAAAAGTGACTCCATGAAAATGATCAATCTCTTTTATATTAATAATTCCTCACTCTTCATCAGCTGTTGTATCACAAATGGGTAAGAAGTGAGAACATTTCATTTGCCTATCGATCACTACCCAAATCACATTCATGTTTTTCTGGTTATGAGGTACTGAAACCACAATGTCCAATAATATCTCAACTGACTACCATGTAGGTACTGTAAATGGATGTAATAAAACCTAAGGCTTCTAGTGATCGGCCTTCACCAGAAAGAATGTATATCAATGAGATACAAGCTCCTCAATTCCCCATATCATACCTAACCACATTAATATTATCCAAATATCATAGAACATATTAATGGTTCTGGGGTACACTTATCCCTATGAATTATGAAAATTATCCATCATAACAATACTTATTATTAAAGTCACAATGTTTCTATTCTGATAATAGAGAACAACCTATTTAGATAATGACCACTAGGGAACTATATCCCCCCCATAAAGAGGGTCTCTGATGCAATGAAACTCCTCATCAAGCTAGTGATCTTGAATAATAATTTCAAGATGTGTGTATGGAAACAAAACATTTGCCAATGAATCCTCATCCCCGATCTCTATAAATCTTATTTGAAACTATAAAAAGTGAGCCAAAAAATTCCTTCTTTTCAAGATCCATTCACTATATGGGTCAGAAGTTTCCTTTTCCATGCTTCTGCAATGACCATTCCTTTCCAAGAGGAATAGGTGATCATAATGTCAAATTACTATTGGAATTACATTGAACACTATCGGTGGAGATTAATAACATTTTGAGAGATGATATAACTAAATATCATGTGGCTAGAACACATGGTAAATCATTTTTCAAAATGTTAATGCTTCTAACACTAATGGGTGTGCATCACAACTACATGATCATAGTCATTAGTCAAATAATTCTTCTCATGTGGCCAAAGATGATGAGATCCAGAAGAAATTACACAATTTTCCTCCATAATACCGCAAACAAATACTATACCTGATGCATCACCGATGTCTACATAGCCCTACAAGTCCACTTGAAGAGTCAACACCGAAGCTTTCATTAAATTATTTTTAGCTCAAAAAAATAACTATGACAACATTTATCCAAATCAAACATTAATCCATTCTGAGTGAGTTTGGTCATTGGATATTCATACTTTGAGAAGTCTATAAAATTAGTGATAATATCATAATAATCCCATGAATCACTAAATCTACAAGACATTTCTTTGTTGTTCCCATATATTAAAAGCATTCACATATTCAGGATAAACAAAAATACCATGTTCTAATAGCACATGTACAATGAATTTAAATTCCCCAATCTCGAATATCACACTTCGAAGATTAACATAGATTTGGTGATTTATCATCAAACTCATAAATGTCTCATATGATACACATTGTCCTCCTCGGTCAAAGAATAAATGTTTTTTTGATCCAGAATGACTAACACAAAGGTATATAGATAATCATGGAATATCATGTTCATGAATGCATGAAAAACTAAATGATAATTTGTTAGACCAAAGGGTATGAAAAGGTAATCATAATCACCATACTTGCTCCAAAAGGCAGTTTTCAGAATGTAATATTCTTCATATACTCATGTAATGGTATCCAATGGTATGATCTATATTCGAGAAAAATGATTCACCTTTTAAGTGGTCAAACATGACCTCAATCTCTGGAAACAGAATATTGTTCCCTTCCACCACTCGCTTGGGATTTCAATAATTATCACATAGGTGAATTAATCCATAAACATTGATAGAAAAGAGAACCAACACCTACCAAGGTGAAACAGGCGGGTTTGTAAATATTTTCTCATAAAGGTCATCCAATACGGAATTCCACTCATTCAGGTCTGTTGGTACCATTTTGTTTATGGGAATATAATCTAGTTTGGTATGAGTCATCAAGTCATTGAAAAAAATAATCTCACTTATCAGTGAAGAACAAAGATAAATCAAAAGGAAACATGTTGGGAAACTCAAAAACCACATTATCTATTACAACACTTAAGGTTTACTACTCTAGATCAATTGAAAACACAATTATCACTTTCATTAACTCTATATAAGAAGTTAAGACTATTCTTGACCTTAGGTACCTTTCTCCTATGAATACACAACACACACCACTATGTGAAGTGAAGGAGACCCGTTGATGATAAAAATCATCAAGGGAGTTATTTCAAATTATCCAATTCATCTTAAAAATTATTTCAAGAGATTTAAAATAGAGAACTAGAAATTTATATGGATGATCAACATCTGAAAGAAAGAATATACATACAAGAATATATAAACTCTTCATTCTATTTACACTAAAGTGTGTAATAATATCAATTTCATAAGACAAATGTTACATAGAAATATATATCAGATTAAAAATATGGGTATAAATAAATGAATGAGCTTCTCCAGTATCAAATAAAGATGTCACTAATGAAAAATCTATATTAATTGTAATTATTGTAGTTGTTGGATTCATATTGGTTTGCAGTGAAGACTCTTCTACTACATGAAGAATATTTGTTCAAGTTTCCTATTGATGGAACCCAGTTTCATGTGAATAATTTTATTTCAATGTCATTTTATGAGGATCAAATAATCCCATTCCAAAATGTAGTGTATAATAGATATGGAATAATCTATGATGGTTCCCTGAACACTGGCATGAGCCATAATTCATAGGTTTCTTCATGTAAACCCTCTTCGATTATCTTGGATTTCTATACTATAATAAACCAACAGACCTATTCCAAGAAAATAAGAGTTCTAGAATTACCCTGCTATTGATAGCGTCCATTAGAATTACAACACCTACACTATCCATTGAGTGAAATAACATTTCCACTATGAGACAAGTATCCATCCAGGTATATCCTGAAAATTAGCACTCTCTCAAACAAAACAACATAATAAAGTAGCTTTAGCAGGAAAATCATAGATCAAATATCTGGTTGAAGTCATAACTCCAACCATGGAGACTTTATCCTCTCATTTCATATTATCTCATCTAAAAAATTCAGAAGATTAGAAAAACAATTTTCATACACTATCATGGTCATATCAACCTTCTCGAGTTTGAATAATGTATTGGATTTGTCTAAAAACAACAACTCTAGATAGAATTTGTCAATAAAAATAATATTTATGTATTTCACATCAAATCCATTATGATTCTTCACCATCAAAATCATGTTACACTATCTAATGTATAGGCCTTCCATCACGAATGTGGTACAATTCACATTGATTTAATTGGATGTTCCTAAAAACACAATGAAAATCTCTATTTCTCTCAATCACTCCTAAACCTCTTTAGGATTATTTGATCCCTTAACTAGTTATAATTTATTTCAAAGGAACTCTTGGGAAAAAATATGGACAATATCCCTTCATGGATCCATAGTTTGATCCTGAATGGTAAATGGAGGTGTTGCTTTTCCTAGATCTTATATAGTGTGCACAATCACCTCTACCAAATTCTGGTCAAAAAGGAGATTCACTCACTAAGGATCCAAAATAGCTTCCTCCTTGATCATATTTTCACATCTTCTCAGTGTTATTACACTTATCAAAATTAGTATATTACTAGTAATACAATACATGTATACTCAAATAGAGAAACATAGAAAAATAATCCCAACAAATACCACAAATAATATTTAGATTTCAATATATTAAATTCAAAATATGAAAAACATTACAACTAGTCCAATATACATATTTCCCATACCACCCCTAGTGACATAAGGTTCATTACAATGACTAATGGTTAGGAACTCAATCACAACAACATTCTATGTCCCAACAAGATTACACAAATGCATACTGACATCCAGAAATAATATCATCATGGAGCTTTGATACCTCAAAATCCTGAACCAACCTGATTACACTAGTAAACCTATAACTGATCCAGTCCAGGAAAAGCCTAAGGTATGTTCCTGATCCCCATGGGTGGTCAAGTAGAACATGAGATCATATATACTAATTTTTGGATGTTCATTGCCTAAAACATTGTAGAAGTAAAAGTGACAAGACAATATGTATTTCAAATGAAAATCCACTGGGATTAATGTAAAAAAAGTCAAAAAGACATTAAATCCCAATGTACTAAAACCAATGTACCAAAACAGTGAAAAAAGGCCAAGTCCCAAAGGACACAACTCCCCATGTCTGAAGTTCAATAGTTAGATCAACCTCAAAGTGTGACACCACATGTATTCTCAAAAAAATATAATATTGAACGCATAAAAAACTACATCTCTAAAAAAACACTATGTTAATACCTAATTGATGAACATGCTTTTCCCCCTTTTATGTTGTGAATTTAGAAAGATTAAATACATTGTTCTGTTCAGGGTGATTTTTGGTGTCTAATATAAATAATGGAATTTTGATGAATAATAATTTACACTTATTTATAATAGCATGACCATTATGAATTGTAATACACCCCTTCAAATAGTAACCTTACCATTATAAGTAGTAATACACCCTTCTAAATAGTAACTTGACCCTTATTAATTGTAATGTACCCTTATGAATTGTTACATGACCCTTATTAATATTAATGTACCATTATGAATAGTAACATGAACATTATGAATAGTACTGTACCCTTATGAATAGTAACCTCATCTACGAAAGTATAAATATTATTTAGCCACCTAAAAAATGAGAGTGAGTGTTTTAAGAAATAAAAATTAGGGGTTGGTATTTTTGCGAGTGATAAATATTTAATATCACTTTGAAATGAATAAATTATTTTAAAATAGAATTTACTTTCATAAAATGTATTCCAAAATAAATATTTTGTTACCCTAAGATTTTAAAATAATTTTACGAGATCTCAATTAATGTTTTTAACTTAATATAAAATCAGTTTTAAATTTAAAATCTATATATTTTCATTAAATAATTATTTTTTTAAAAAAAATTGAATTTCTCAAATTTGTTAAATTATTTTGATAAAATGGAGTTCATTTTAGAATTCAAAACATCGAAGAATGGTTACGATTAATTTTTGGGAATTCAATGAAATACTTGAATTCACGTTGAATAGTGAAATTCATTAATTTATGAAATACGCTAAATAAATGAATTCTTGTATCGTGATTGAGTCATGAATATGTTAAATTGCAATTGGTTGTAACTAACATGCACTTATTACTTTTTAGTCCCATGACTAAAACACTAAATCTTTTCTTTAGAAAAATAATTATATAATGAATTAAATATTCATTATTCACTCATCTCCCCAACTATAAAAACACCCCATCACTCCACCTTCTCATCACTCCTCTCAAGACACATGTCTTTTATAAATTCATCACAAATATCCTCCCCCATGTCCAACAACCCAGGTTCTTCTCAACTGACGAAATACACACAACTAAAGAGGCTCTCAAGGAATATTTATTCAAGAGGTAAATTCCCCTTTTTAATTCATTTACTTTCATTCCATGTTCCTTCGTTTTCTTTCATATACACATCTCTCCTCATTCAAATGTTATAACAACTTTAATAACTTATATGTATTGTAATTTTTTTTGGATTATGGAATAATTTATTATCATTTTATGATCTTGGATCTATCTTAAGTTATGATGTTGTTTATATTTTCATTTAAGTTCCTTATTTTGGTCAAATGTTTTTCCCAGTGTTCATGATAAGGCATGGGGGTGTTCTATGGGTTTGGGATAGTATGTCTCACATGTTTTACACATAGTTTTCCAAATCATGTGGGTAAACCTTGTTTCATAGTAAATTTTAGAAATTTACAAAAATTCCATTATGGCATTTTATGTTCAAACTCAAGATTTCCCTCCCTTCTTCCTCTTTCACCCCCAATGATGATCCAAGATCCCCAGATCGTCAAATAACTGATTCCCCTTAAATCCTAATCCATTTGGAATTTCATCTGTTGCAGATTCCAGATTTGGATATGTCTAATATCCATCTTTCTCTTATTTTTGTGTTAGTGTTCATTCATTTTCTCCATCTCTTTCTAAAGTTCTAATGCCCTTTTTTCTAGTGAGTTTTAGGTAGAGTCATAAAAGGTGTTGTAATGGGATTTAAGGAACCTATTCGGTGTTCGATCTCTAATGTAATTAAGGTAAGTGGTCTAAAAGATACATCCCAAAGTTTATTCACCGATTTAGGCTTATAGGGTTTTATTATTGTACCAGTATTGATGTGTTCTTGAATCAATGAGAAAGATGTGGTGTAGTGTGTGTCTAATCAACCAATTAAAACCCTCTAGATCAATATGGGATGTATGTAGGATGACTTGAACAAATTAGGGCCACACATGGGGTGTGTCAGTCCTCTCGATTGAAATAACATAAATGTAAGGTGTGAAATTTACTCAAATGATGTAGGGACTTAGTGAGTATGTTAAATGGTTATGTAATGAGTAATAATGGATGGTTGCTAGTTGTTTCTAGTGTAGTTAAAGGCTAGGGGATTGTTTGGGTGACATTTATATTAGTCAAATTGGATTATTGGGAATATGATAAGGAATTATACTTATACTTGAATATTCCTAGTGATATAGGCATTGGAAATGGAAAATGGGGCTAAAGTTTTTATGTGTTAAAAATGATGATTGTGTTAATGGATTTAAGAATAATGTTAATTTTCCATTTATTGATATTTTTTTGCAAATGGTATTGGATATGCTTGTTGTTTTGTGGTTAATTATGGTGATTGATAATTAAGCATGTGTGTATGGGTTTTTAGTGTGTGGTATGGACTTGAGGTTCTACGCCCATGGGTTGAGTTGGAATGAGGTTCTAATAGCACCCCTAAATGCACTGTTAGGGAAGGGGATGGATTCATATTCCCCTAATTATTGTTTTCCAACAAGAGTGAGGCTACAAGATGAGGATTATGAGGAAATTATATTGTGATGCCTAGTGAGAAAAGACTCTATATATTACCATATACATGATAATATTGAACATCCATAATCCATTTAACACATGGAAAATGTAGATTAAACCATGTGAGGTATATATAGTGAACCTTGATTCATCGGCAGTATAATAATAAAGGAACATAGTCTAGAATGGGTTATTGAACTATTTACCTTTACATTCCATTATTTATCACATTCATGAACTATTTACTTTTACATGATATTTTGGAGACACCGTTGGTGGTGGCCTACTGAGTTATACTCATAGCCTACTCAGGATATCCTTGGGTACCAGAGAAAATTTCATGGTTGCAAATTAAGAATAGGGAAAGGGTCCCATGCTCGAGATGTGAGTTAGGTTTGGTATGTTTACAGATGATGTCTAGGGCATAGATCCATGACCCTTTTGTAGATTCAATTATATTTCCTTCTTTTGGGTTCTTTTACTTGGCACTATAGCCTGTCATGACTTGTTCACTATTGGATATGGTTTGTACCCAGTTAGGGATTGGATTATTTATGCATGTTATGGATTATTTTCTATAGTTTCTTCTATTTAATCTATTTTTGTGGTGGGTTACATTGGTTAGATGGTATATTCTCTCCACGTTTACAATTAGTCTCCCACTGCTAGGTGACAACCTCTAGTGTATGGGAAGGAATGATTGAGTTCATGTCGGTACCCAGATCAGGGAACTAGTTTAGTGGCTTCTGGGTCAGGGACATTGCAAATTGGTATAGTAGGAGTTATTCTTCCTTTATTGATATTTATTAATGTTGGAAATGTGGTTAAGAATGTTTCAGGCCTTGATAATGAGCTCGTTCTTGGGTGTATCTAACCCATATATGGGGGAAACCCCAAGTCACCTAGGGAGTGGATTGTTGTTCTTGTAGCGTGTTGTATGTTTGATGATATTTCACCATCATTTGTTTCACATATTGTGTGATTTTATGGGTTTGTTATAATTTTCTTTGGGCCATATGGGTAAGAGGTTGTGCATTCATGCATCATTCTTAGATCCTATATAAATAAGTGACATTAATCATGGAAGGAACATACTTGGGAAGGGTGTGTGGGATATAATGGTTAGGATAAATTTGTTTTTCTTAAAACTAATGCAATTTTTCTTACTAGGATGGTATGAATGGTTAAAAAAAGAAAAGTAAAAAATGGTATGTTTTAATTAGAGAATGGTGATTAGTAAATAAGTAAAAGTGTATTAACATGTTGTAATAGTAAATAGGGAAGTGGAAAATGTTTTGAATTGGTGTAAATGATAATGCTTGGAACCATGCGAATCAGATACCCATGATATCCATGGGCTCATTTGGGTGGTGTTTGTGGACTGGTTTGGTTATGAAACTAATGATCCTACCTATAACTTTTATCATTTCATAAATGAACTGTGTATGAATTCTAATAATCATATTTGGCATTTTAGGGAAATTCCAACTCAAAGACGTGTGTTAGTTGGGAAATTAGAGGAAGTTGTTGAGAATACTCTTCTATTATTGGATCAAGAGAATGTTGTGATCCAAGAAGATAGGGAATAGAAGATTCCTGATAACATTTCTCATTTTATACCAATTAAATAACAAGACCTAGTTTGGGATGTACCGAGTATGATTGAGTTGAATAGGGAATTTTAGTTATATCACCCTCTAACCTTTTCCAGATAGGGTTTCACAAAGGCAATAGAGTTTTGGATAGAGTCCATCCAAAATATTCATGATCATCTGGAGACTCCGGTCGAGAAGTGAGTCAGGTTAGTTCTATATATGCTGAGACGTCAAGAAAGGTGTTGGTGGGACGTCCTGCTTGACACAGAGCATACTGAATGAATGATGTAGAATGATCTTTAGAAAACTTGAGGTAGGAGTAGGATCTAGATTTTATGAGTCTCTCCCAAGTGCAAATGTCGATAATGGACAATGCTAGTAATTTCAGCGATTTGAGATGACTCATTCCGACGTTGATAGGTGATGTGGCGGCCATGGATAAATCCTTCCAAGATGAGTAGAGACATGATGTCAGTTATTAGGTGAATATATTCCTTCTGAAATGGTTTTCTAAAGTGATAGATGATGTCATTCTCTCGGAGGTGAACCATGAGGGAGATTTAAGAAGTGAACTCGTGGTGCCAGCTGGGTGAACAAGTGGTATATTTTCTGACAGTAGGAAGTAAAGTTTTGAAAAATTTCAGCAGGGTGGAAGTGCAAAGAGCAGTTAGAAGACGGGGTTAGCTTCTCAGGCTAGGGACTAGGTATTATGATATTAGTGTTATGACAACCCTTCTTTTTATTACAAACTTAAACAAGATTTATTACATAATATTCATTTGATACAACATAGAGGATCGATAGGTCTAGTTTATTTGGGGCTTAGGATCATTACATAAAAAAATAAACCATAAAAAACAACATCTATATTGAAAACTTCCTTTACATGACCACTACATTCCCTCGTACTTAGCATTGCATGGGATAACCTGAGGACATACATATGAAAAGGGTGAGATATAAAGCCCAATAAGGGAATAATCATAGAATAACATGAGGAATAAAATAAATGTTAGACAATATGAATATCAATAGATCACAAGAGAATCATAAACCAAAAGTCATGATAAAACATGATAATCATAACATAGAAATGTGAAAACAACACTTAACATGGAATTAGCATGAGCCAATGCTCATTGCACATGGAGCTTGAGTAAAACCTCATTGAACATGGAGCATGAGTAAACCCTCATTTCACATTAATTAGCATGATTAAAAACCCATTACACATGAAGTATCATGATACTGTACTTTACCCAATGCATTGGAGCACTATAATGGCGCACCCTTCTTAAACATTTCATTTCATGTATAAGTGTGCTACATGGATCGTAAAAAATTGAATCATTCAACATAATATTTTATTACATGATAAACGAATGTGGAATACATACATGAGACTCTTTATACAATAAATAAATTTTCATAATGGGTAATACACATGATCGATAAATCGACACGGTATTCAATACACAATGACTTTGGCTTGGAAAAGCACGATGCAATTTCGGCAGCATAATGGTGTGACATAAGAACTCATAAAAATGGTTTACGAGAGAGAAAGGGGAGTCTCATCATATTTAAATGACATGGAAAGTAAGGGGGTCATATATATACATGTCCCAACAAATTTAAATGTATTTAGATTCATGATAAAAAACAATTGCTTGAATATAAATGAGGAGGGAGAAATTCCTTTCAGAATTTTGGCATATTAACGGGTGTACATGGGAAGAATTTAATGAGAGATCAGGGGGAATCCCATAATTGAAACATAAATAGGGAAGTATGGGGGAGGTGAGAAACCACACCCCAACATTTATAACTTAAATTAAAAGGTAATAACAATTTAAATAATATTGGACCAAAATGAGAAAGGAAGAAAAAACCTTACTTGGAAGTATGCTTCCAAAGGCTTGAGAGTGACTTGAGAGAGGCTTAGTGGGAGCTTGGGTAACCTTGGAAGAATTATAGAGAGATGTGTCCAGAGGTTGGACGAACTCCAAAGGCTTTTAGTGGGGAGGAAGTGGGAGCTTGTTTGGGTTTATTTAGGAAAGGTAAGGGAATTCTTTATTATTTAGGTTTGGGACACCTCACAATAATCTAATCCCAACCACAAACAATCCCATGGTTTTTTCCAATGGTATTTGGAAAAGGGAAGTGGAAAACAATAATTTATAAGGCCAAAGTCCAAAATTATTTAAATAGTGGGGTTGTTTATGTGGAGGTGAGTCACACTCCGAAGGAAAACAATTTAAAAAGACAATAAGATTAATAAGTCTTGAAGGGTCCACTACAGATTTGTAAAATAAATAAAACAAACCCAAAATCACATTATTTTAATGTTAAAACATATATTGGACGAACATAATGTTTAGAGTATTTTATTACATCACTCTTGGGTTATTATGATTTCATAAAACACATTATATATTTAAACGGTAATAAATTTTTACCCAAAAATTTGACTATCTCATAAAATTTTGAAAAAATCACCATTGGATTAATTCAATGTCCTCATTCCAGAAATAATATTCATTTTATCTAAATAATTTTATAAATATGTAATTTTCACTTTTAAAATAAAAACAGACATTTATCGAAAATTCAATGGTTTTGAAGAAAATGGATTTCAGACCATAATAAAAATTACTATTTCATTCATAAAATTATACGATCATTTATATTTTATAAAAATTAATTTAATAATAAAAATAATATTTTATTAAAATATTATTAAATTCTAAAATCCATTAATTCATCAAAATAGATTTCTTAGTTGAACTTTAACTAAAAAGACTATTTGAGCTTTAAAAACAATTTAAAATGTAACAATAATAAAATGAATGTATATTCATTATTATATAAAAAAATAATGTATATAACCATATTTCTAAGGCATTGTTACATAACCCCTTATAACACCCTCATAAGACCGAAGAGTAAGGTATGAAATGGTGAAAGACTCTTGGGGTGGCTCGGATAACATTGCTCAGGTGGTAATCTCTATCAACTTCCATTTCTCTTGTAGGTGGTCTCGCTAGAGCTTGACATATTCAAGCTCAACATGGGATTGGTCAAGAGATAATCCCAAAGATGCAACCTCATTTATGAGCTCTGTTAGATGGGCATCGTATGGGGAACATCTACTTGATGAGGCCATCACTTCCTCTGTCTGAGTAAATTGTATTTTTTAAAGACCTATATTTATAATAATCATGTGATCACTGTTCAATGGCTATATCCGCAACATTTATAATTCTTAACAGTATTTTAAAATCCAAAAACATAAAACCAAAGAAGATGACCATTTATATAAACATTTTTCATAAAGAGACATTTAATTAGATCAAGAGGGATTTCCATTAATGAATGTTTGGGTCATTAAAATCTTCCCCCCTTAAGAAATTTCACCCTCAAAATTTCCTTTTCCCACACTAAAACAGATGTGGGTAACTATGCTTCATTATTTACAATGATTCCTATGTCTCTTTTTCAAACTTGTGGTTTTTTCACAACACATTGATGAGGGGAATTTTCTAATTTTGTAGAACTTTTTCTCTACAATCTAAGATCTTCACTGATTTCTCTTCATAAGAAAGATCATCCTCTAACTGTACCACCCCTAAAGAGAATACATGGGAAGGGTCTGGTATGTACTTCCTTAAGAGGGATACATGAAATACATCGTGTACTTTGGACATGGTATGTGGAAGTGAATGTCGATAGGCCACATCCCCGACAAGATCAAGAATCTCGAAGGACCCAATGTACCTTGGACTTAACATCCCTTTCCTTCCAAACCTCATGACCTTCTTCGATGGAGATATGAATAGAAATACCATGTCTCCAACTTTAAACTCTAGGTCTCTTCGACGATTATCTACATAACACTTTTGTCATCTATGGGATTCCTTGATATGATGCTAAATGGTTTTCACATTCTCCTCCATTTCTTCGACCATTTCAGGTCTTAGCAGCTTACGCTCATTGACCTCATCCCAACACGCCAATGTTCTACACCTTTTCCCATAAAGGACATCATATGGTGTCATTTGGATGCTTGAGTGGAAACTATTATTATAAGAGAACTCAACTAGAGGAAGATGTTGATCCCATCCTCCATTAATGTCAATTGAGCATGCTCTCAACATTTCATCAAGTGTTTTTATATTCCACTCGGATTGGCCATAAATTTGAGGTTGATAGGACATAATGAAGTTCAGTTTAGTATTCAGAGCATGTTATAGAATATTCCAAAAAATCTAGGTGAATGTGGGATCTCAATCGGAAAAAATAGATAGTGGTGCTCAATGCAACCATACCACTTCCCTGATATATATTTGTTCCAGTTGATCGAATAAGAAATCCTCCCAAATATAAATGAAGTGTGCATCCTTTGTAAGATGATCTACAAAAACCCATATTGTATTATTTCCTTTGGATGTCTTCATAAGTCAGGTGACAAAGTCCATGGTGATGTTCTCCAATTTCCATTCTGGTATGAGAAATGGTGGCATCATCCCCCTTGAATTCTGCCTCTCTGACATCACTTGTTAACACACCAGGAACTTTGATGTATATTCAGCGATCTACTTCTTCATATTATCCCACCTAAAATTCTCTTGGATATCTCGAAACAACTTTTTGTTTTCTGGGTGAGCAGAGAAATTTGAACTATGTGCATCATCCAAAAGTTCCTTTTTCAGCTCCAGACATTATGTAACACATAGCCTTTTCCCAAATCGCACAATTCCTTCATCATTAACATTAAACTCTGAGGATTTACCTTTTCCGATAGCTTCAACATTTTCCTGAATTCCCACATATTCCTTTTGAGCATCCTTTAACCATTCCAAAAGAGACAGTTGAGCAATCATTTCGGAAAGGATTTATGATGTTCCCTTCTTTATGATTCCCATGTACATCTTCATCTAGTCTAAGAATATTGGATCCTTCATAATTCTCATCAATGATAGAATTGTTTGGTCTATTCTACTTAGAGCATCCTCCACCTTGTTTGCTTTCCCAGGGTGGTAATGGATTGTGCATTCATAGTATTTGATCAGATCTAACAATCTTCATTGGCGCATGTTCAATGCTTTCTGTGTGAATATAAAATTGAGGCTTTTTTGGACTGTATATATTTCACACATCTCCCCAAAGAGAGAATGACGCCAAATTTTTATAGTGAAGATCATCACAGCCATGTCTAAATCATGTGTTGGATAATTCTACTCATGAACTTTCAATTGACTTGAAGCATATGCAATGAATCTATCATTTTTTATCAACACGCACCCCAGTCAATTCTTCAAAGCATCACTGAATATGAAAAAAAGTTCTTCACTTGTGGGTAAAGTGTGCATGGGTGTAGTGATAAGCCTCCTTTTAAACTCCTTGAATCTTTATTCGCATCCACCACTCCAAGAAAACATTACTCCCTTCCGAGTAAGCATTGTATGAGATTTGGATAATCATGATAAATTTCTCACAAATCCTCAATAATATCCAGCTAACCCCAAGAAGCTATGGATATTCCTTACTGATGTTGGCCTCGTCCATCCCTCAATTGCATCTGATTTGGAGGGATCCATAGATATCACATTTTCTGTGATGATATGGCCCAAGAATGAGACATCCTTTAACTAGAACTCACACTTGTTGTACTTTTCATAGAGTTTCTCCTTCCGCAAGGTCTCTAGTACAGTTCTTAGATGCTCATCACGATCCTCCTTGGTTTTGCAGTATATTAGAATATCATATATAAAGACTACCACAAATTTTTCGAGGTAATCAGTAAAGACTCTAATCATCATGTCCATGAATATTTATCGAGCATCAGTGAGAACTAAAGGCTTTACTATGAATTCATAGTGCCCATGTCTTGTACAAAAAGCATCCTTGGGAATATGTTCCTTCTACACCCTTACATGATAATATCCCGACCGTAAATGCACCTTGGAGAAGTATTGTTCTCCACACAACTGGTTGAACAAGTAATCAATTCGTGGGAGAGGATACTTGTTCTTTTTCATGATTTTGTTGAGATCATGATAATCGATGAAAAGGCCCATTGTCCCATCCTTCTTCTTGACGAAGAGGACTGGTGCACCCATGGTGAATCACTTGGGCGTATAAATTCATTATTTAGATTCTCCTGTAGTGGTTTCTTTAGCTCCTCATTCTCCACAACATCCATTCTATATGAATTCTTATATATTGGAAACACCCTAGTTATAAGATAAATTGGGAATTCAACATCTCTTCAATGAGGAAGACTAAGAAATTCATCAGGAAACACTTCAGCAAATTCCCTCACAATAGGCATGTATTATAGGATGGTTTCCTCTTTAGACTCAATCATATGAGCTAGATACGCATGGTTATAGGGTAGTAATATCCACGCATGAGATGAGGTATCTAAAGAATATTCATCTTCCTCCTTGCACTTGTAATGAATCGAGGTTAAATTCTCCACATGGAGAGTGATTTCCCTCTCAGGGAAATTTATGTAGGCTCCATATAAGGAAATCCAATCCAAGCCAAGAATTGCATAAAATTATACCAGATGGAGTATGAAGAGGTTTTCTAGGAAGTTAAATCCACAGATTATAACCGGGGAGGAGTTATATTCATGTGATGCAATGATTATCCCATTTTTCATATTCACCGACATCTTCACTTCCATGATTTGTGGTGGTGCTGGGATTGTTCTACTAAACATTAGAGATATAAAAGAATGCGTAGAACCTGAATTAAAAAGTATGTTCACTATTCTTTAATGAATAACTAGAGTACCTATCACCACATCTTTGTCTAGTTTCACTTCAACAGTAGTGATGGAAAAAGCTCACCCTTGCTGCATTGGAGGTTGTTGGTTGCCTCCAAAAACCCTTAGCTTAGGTAATTGATTTGCAAGATGCCCTGGTTCTTTGCAGTTGTAGTAATGAACCATTAGTTGAGGTTTGAATGGTGAGTTCCTCTCCTCTATCGTAGCTGTGAGCCTTTATTGCCGACAGTTAATAGCCAGGCACCCTTCTCTTCCACACTTAAAGAATTTCCTCATCTCCTTCAGGAAATTTTTGGGGTTCTTCGTTCCACACCTTTGGCAAGTGGGGTGCTGGATCTCCTTAGCACCATTGGATTTATCTATCGGACCGCTAGAATTGAATTCCACCTTAAAATGATTATCCCCATGATACCCTTCAGATTCTACGATCATTATTTTGACCTTGAGGGAACATCATACAATTTCTTCATAGCTGTCGAAGTCACAGATCACAAATGCTTTTTCACAGGCTAAGATTCATCCCACCAAAGAAGCAGTCAACCTAGCATTCAGGGGTAATAACAAAGACGGAAGAGTATCATGCAAGACTTCTGAAGTTTTCCTCATACACTCCAACAAATTTTTCATATTTTTACTTGAGGTTAAGGAAGTCCCTTTCCATCTTATGCTGAGGGTGCGTTGAAAATATTTATCGAAAAACATCTTCTGGAAATCCTTCCATTCCAACACCTCGATCTTCTCCTCGGGCTTCTTATTTTTGATCAATGTCCACAAATGATCTGCTTCACCCGACATATGATAAGAATTTATGAGAACCTTATATTTTTTAGAACAATGAAGGATGGAGGAGATCTTTTCAATGGAGTTGATCCATTTTTCAGTGATTGAGGGATCAGATGACCCATTAAAAGTAGGAGGCCTTTGTCTCATGAAGCTCTCGATAGCGACTTGTTCTTTCTTGGGGGGGGGGGGGGTTGAAGGTTCCTCGTGATCCATTTTTCTATTCATATCTTGATTTATCTGAGAGAGAAGTGTGACAAAGTTCATGATTCCCACTCCCATTGGATAGGGCATCTCATTAGTATAGTCATCACATTGATCTTCACATTGGTTGTTAGCCCGAGTCCACCTATTACCGTCCATTAGATATAATAAAAGGAAAGATAGTGGCAACACATAAAGGGAAATACAGGGAGAAAATTTATGACTTATAAATAAATTTTATTTCCTTTAAATATTAATATATTGCCTTGAATCTATGTTATCCATGATCTACTTTCTAACATATATTCTTAGGAAATTTTTTTATCCATTAATAAGGGTTCATACTATTCTTGTGAATTTTCCAAATCATATCCCCTAAGAGTGTCATAACCAAGAGTGTACCAAGGCCCGTTGTGGTTCACCATTTCATGTTTGAGTCAAGCTCAAAGTGGTGTTTTCGGGTTTTACCCCTAGGATACATCCATGCCAGAGCCGCCTCCACCTGTTCGTATCCATACATGGATGTATTTTCTTGATAATCCACTTACTCAATAACAACTGAAACCTAGAGATGTTTTTGTTATACATAGTCATGTATCTAAGGCTTTACAAGGGATTTCTAATCCTAATACCAAAAATAACTAAACCAATCCTATGCTACCAACTAAGACAACCCTACTTTTTATTACAAACATAAACCAGATTTATTACATAAACTACATTTTATACAACATAGAAGATCAAGAGGTATAGTGTCTTTGGGGCTTAGGTTCATTACATAACAACTTAAAACTTGAAAAAAACATCTTTATTGAAAACATCCATTACATAACCACACCATTCCCTCATACTTAGCATTGCATGGGATAACCTAAGGACATACATAAGAAAAATGTGAGCATATAAAGCCCAGTAGGGAAATAATCATGTAATAACATGAGGAATACTATAAAAGTTAGAAAATAGTAATATTAATAGAGCACAAGATAAGCATAAACATAAAGGCATGATAAATCATGATAATAAAAACATGGAAATGCAGAAACAACACTTAACATGGAATTAGCATGAGCCAAGGCTCATTGAACAGGGAGCATGAGTAAAAACTAATTGCACATGGAGCACGATTAAACCCTCGTTGCACATTAATTATCATGAGTAAACACCCATTGCAGATGACGTATCATGATACTATACATTACCCAATTCATTGGAGCACTATAAGGGCACACCCTTCTTAAACAATTCATTTCATGCATAAGTCTGCCACATGGATCATAAAACATTGATTCATTCAACATAATATTTTATTCCATGATAAACGAATGTGGAATAAATAAATGAAACTCTTTAAACATTAATTAAATTTGTTTAAAGGTGAATACACTTGATAGAGAAATGGGAATGGTATTCACTACATAATGACTTTGGCTTGGAAAAGCGAGGTGCAATTTCCGCAGCATAACGGCGGGACATAAGAACTCATAAAAATGGTTGATGAGAAAGAAATGGGTATCTCATAATATTTACATGACATGGAAATTATGGGGTCATATAGATACAAGTCCCAAAAAATTTAATGGAATTTAGATTCATGATACAAAAGAATTTCTTGAATGTAAATGAGGAGGGAAAGATTCCTTTTGGAATTTTTTATAGTAACAGGCATACATGGGAGGCATTTAATGAGATATAAAGGGGTATACCATCATTCAAATATAAAGAGTGAAGTATTGGGAGGTGTGAAACCATATACCAACATTTATAATTGAAAATAAAAGTTCATAAAAATTTAATGAATATTGGACAAAAATGAGAAAGGAAGAAAAACCCTTACCTAGAAGTTAGCTTCCAAAGGCTTGATAGAGGCTTGAGAGAGGCCTCATGGGAGCTTGGGGCACCATGGGGGGATTCTATAGAGAGAATGGAAGAGGTTGGACTAACTCCAAAGGATTTGAGTAAGGAGGAAGTGGGAGCTTGGGTGTATTTTTATAGGAAAGGTGATGAAATTCGTTATTATTTAGGTTTGGGACACCTCACATTAAACTAATCCAAACCACAAACTAGAACATGGTTTTTGACCATGGTTTTTGGGAAAGGGAAGTGGAAAAAATATTTTATAAGGCCAATGTCCGAAATTCTTTAAATAATGGGGTTGCTTATGTGGAGGTGAGTCACACTCCCAAGGAAAACAATTTAAAATACAAAATGTTTAATAAGTATTGAAGGGACCACTAATGCTTTGTAAAATAAATCAAAAAAAAACAAAATCACATTATTTTAAATTTAAAACATTTATTTTCCAAAAACAAGTTCATTGTATTTTATTACATCACTATTGGGTCATTTTGATGTCATAAAAACACATTACTTATTTAAATAGAAATAAATTTTTACCCAAAAGATTGACTCTCATAAAATTATGAAAAATTCACAATTGGATAATTTCAATATCTCTATTCCAGAAAAATATTAATTTTATCTTAATAATTTTATAAATATGTTAATTATCACTTTTTAAATAAAAGCTGACATTTATCGAAAATTCATGGGTTTTGACAAAAATGGCTTTCAAACCATAATAAAAATTAAAATAGCATCAATAATATTATATTAACATTTATATTTAATAAAAATTAATTTAATAATAATAATAATAATTTATTAAAATATTATTTAATTCAAAAATCCATTAATTCATCAAAATAGATATCTTAGTTGAAATTTAACTGAAAATTCTATTTGAGCATTAAATACTATTTACAAGGTAACAATATTAAAATGAAAGTATATTCATTATTATATAAAAACATAATGTACATAACCATAGTACTAAGGTCTTGTTGCATAACCCATTATAACACCCGCATAAGACTGAAGAGTAAGGTGTGCGATGGTGACAGACGCTTGGGGTGGCTCGGATAACATTGCTCGTGTGGTATTCTTTATAAACTTTCATTTCCCTTATAGGTGGTCCCACACGAGCTTATTATATTCAAGGTCATCTTTGGATTGGTCAAGAGGGAAGCCCAATGATGAAACCTCATTTCTGATCTCTGAAAAATGGGCTTCCTTAGGGGCACGTCTACTAGATGAGGTCATCACTTCCTCTGTCTAAGTAAATTGCATTTGTTAAAGCCCTATTTTTATACTAATCATGTGATCGTTGTTAAGCGGCTATATTAGCAACATTTACAATTCTTAAAATTATTTTAAAATCCAAAAACATAAAACCAATGAAGTTTACATTTTATATGAACATTTTACACAAATAGAAATTTAATTAGATCAAGAGGGATTTCCATTAATGAATTTTTTGGTCGTTAGAAGTGTGGAAGGCCATGGATTAAGGTTGAATGATGTCCCTACCCACTAGTCAAGTTCCAAGCATGGGGAGGGTTAGTCCATGTGTAGAAATTATATAGGATCATGTGAAAGATAGGGAATAATGGAGGTCAGATGCATATGCTGAGTGTTGGTATGTGGTCAGTTACCCAATAATGGGAAGGCATATGGGGATCCATGGATCGTACTAGTAGGGGTGGGTTATAAAGAACCCCAGCGAGGGATCATCCTAAATAATAGAGTAGTGCAGTGTAGGGTACTGATGCTGGATCCTAGTGTAATGGGGTTGGTCATCTCCATACAGTTCATACTATAACCTAAGGTGGTGAGGCATGACTCTATACTATTCGATGTATGAATATTTTAGCTTACACGCTTTCTAGTGCTTTATTAGATATTGGTGCTATGCATTCCATTATTTCTACTTAGTTCATAGAGGTTTTGGCCTTAATCATGAAGACTTTATGTGGGGTAATGTCTCTTGATACTCTGCTAGCATTACGAGTTGAGTACATCAAGTAGTGTAAGGGTAGTGCTCTGAAGGTTGGTGGATATTGTTTTTTGTGGGATCTATTTGTCTTATAAATTTCACATTTTGACCTAATATTGGGTATGGATTGGTTGTTGTTGTATCAAGCCCAAATCATATGTTACTGACTTTTGGTAACTTTTACATCTCTTTTTGGATGCACTTATGTCCTTCTTGTTGAGTGGGATAGTTGAGCGGGCTGCAAAGGGCCACTATGCCAGTAGTTGGAATTACTCATAGCCCAATTATCACACCTTATACTTGATTATGGGGGGAAAGTGGAGGCAGTCTTTCCTCTTGTTAAGGACCAGTTCCCAGATGTCTTTCATGAGGATTTCTCGGGGTTACCTCCTGAGAGAGACATTGAGTTTATGATTGAGTTGTTATTGGGAGCAGAGCTTGTTTCCACTTCACCATATCGAATGGAAGTAGTGGATATCCAAGAAGTGAAGGTTCAATTAGAGTAGTCGGATAATAAGTGGTTTATCAATCCGATTATATCACCTTTAGAATCTCCAATGATGTTTGATATGAAGGATGATGAATCACTAAGGCTATGTGCCAATTATATGATACTGAACCTAGTAACTGTTAAGAACCAATACCCTCTTCCTAGAATCAATGAGATGTCTGATTAGATAAGGGGTTCCACATTGTTTTACAATACTGATTTTAGATCATGGTACCACTAGTTGAGGGTGAGACCATCTGACATACCCCTAACATCTTTCCAAAGAAGGTACAAGTTGTTTGAATTTTTGGTGACTACGTTTGGATTGACCAATGCACTAGCTGTTTTTTATAACCTTGATGAACATGATATTCCACTAATATCTAGATTATTTTGTAGTTTTCTTTGTTGATCATATCATAGTGTACTCTAGAACACATGAAGATCAATCCAAACATCAGGAAATCGTCATGAGTACAATAATAGAGCATAGGATTTATTCCAATCTATGAAAATGTATGTTTTGTATTAACGATGTGCACTTTCATGGACACATCATTTCAGATTTAGGTGTGTTGGTGGATCCAGAAAATTTACAGGCTATGGTATATTGGGAGTAGTCCAACAACGTCTTTGATGTACATAGTTTTCTAGTTTTGTCCGGTTGATACTGAATGTTAATTTGAAATTTATCTTGTTTGGCAGCACCTCACATAGGCCTAACCAAAATGGTTGTTATGTTTGATTGGTAACAGGATTCTAAGAATGCTTTTTAGGAGTTCAAGAAGAGGTTTTATACCACATTGGGTTTTTTCATACCCAATCTAGGTAATAGGTACACCTTGTTTTGTGATGCATATGGTGTTGGCATGGGGATGTGTTGATACATGATGATTGTATTGTAGCTTATGGGTCAAGAGAGTTGAGGCCATATGAAATGAAGTATCCTACTAATGACCTAGAGCTATCTGTTGTAGTTCATTCCATAAATATTTGGAGGCATTACATGCTGGGAAAACCTTTCATGGTGTTCACCAACCATATACGTCTCATGTACATCTTATCTCTGCAGGATATGAATCATTGATTGCGAAGTTTTCTCGAGTACCTACAATCTTTTGATTTTGAGTTGGTGTACACCCCATGAAAAGGGAATAGTTTTGTGGATTCTCTATGCCAAAGGACATAGAATAAGGTGGTACATGAATCTAGTTTAATGTGGATGATGAAGAATTTGTTTGCTGAGATGAATTTGGAGGTACGATATGGGAATGGGAAGATGACACTTATAATTATAGTAGTTGAGTCCACAATTCTGAGCTGAGTAAAAGAGAATCAGTTGTTTGGTCTAGAGTGTTTTGATTTTAAGTAAATTATTACTGGTGTGGGGTAACCTTTTGGTTGGAATTTTTATTCTAATGGAGTTTCATATGTTCACGGTAATGTTGTGGTGCCGACAGATGTATTAGAGGAGGTGAAGCACCAATTTTAGGCATAAAAGTGGATTGTGCTTACTAGAATGACTAAGATGTATTGTGATCTTTGTAGGTTGTATTGGTAGCTAGGAATGAAGAAAAAAGTTATGAGGTTTGGGGAAAGATGCATTACTTGTCAAAAAGTGAAGGCTGAACGGTAACGTCTAGGTGGGTTGTTGTTGTTTTTGACTATTAAATAGTGGATGTGGAATGATGTAATAATGGAATTTGTCGTGGGTATTCAGGGGACACCTCAGAAAAATGGGTCAATTTGGGTGTTGGTAGATCAGCTGACCAAAGTGGCTCATTTCATACTTATCTAGGGAAACTATACAGTTGACCAGTTGGGAGAATTGTATGTTTGAGAAATAGTATGGTTGCATTGTTTGTTGTGAACCATAGATTCAAATCAGGATCCGCATTTCACATCACTCTTCTAGTGGGGATTAAGGAAGTTTATTGGTACCCAGGTATTGTTGAGTACGGTTTATCACCCATAGATGAACATGCAGTATGAGTATATGATTCAGGTGATGGAGGACATGTTGAGAGCATGTGTCATGGGTTTCGGTGGTTAAAGAGAAATGAACATATCAATAGTTGATTTTTTCGACAAAAATAGTTTTAATGATTTGATTTAGATGGTTACTTTGTTGAACTCTTGGGAGACCTTGTAGATCTCTGTGGTGTTGGTTAGAAGTTGAGGAGTCTGTTCTGTTAGGACCAGGTATTGTATAGGATATGTCAGAGAAGGTTTGTTTAATTCCAAAGCATATGGAAATATCCCAGAGTAGGAAAAAGTCATATGCTAATCGACATCATGGACCCCTCAAGTTTAGTGTGGATGATAGTGTGTATATACATGTTTCACCCAGGCTGGGTCACAACCATATCCATAAATACAGAATGTTTGAACCTAGGTACGTGGGGCCATTTGAGATTGTGGATTGTCTCAGAGCTATAGAATATGCATTATATCTTCAATAGCTGTATAGTGGGATAAAATATGATTTCCATTTTTTTCAACTCTGACACTATCCCCCTGATCCATCTCATGTGATAAATGCATAGGATGTCATGTTTGAGGCTGATGTGTCCATTCTGAAGCGCCGAGTTATTATTATTGATCATGATTAGAAGGTTTTTCAAGGAAATGTTGTTCTATTTGTTTGAGTTTTGTGGAAACATGGAAATTTTAATGAAGAATCTTCAGAGAATGAATCTGATATTCAAGTCTATGGCATAATCGCTTTTCCTTGGGAACTCAATGATGATCAGGAAGAGAGTCTTGAGGATGAGTTGTCATAATGTAGGGAGGTTGTATGGTCCCATATCTCTATTATGGTGTGTTTTTATGATTATGTTTATGTAACTTGTTATTGTAAAATATTTTTTTTCAATGTTATCGAGAAAGCATGGGGGTGTTACCACATTTTAGGACATGAAAATAGAGGAAAATGAGTTTCTGGGATATTTCATGGTTTGCACACTATTTGAGAAAAACATACAGATCAACCCCGGTAACCATGCAGCCTTGGAAATAGGTTTTAACATGGTTACCACACAGTTAAAATAACCCCATGGAATTCTCAAGAAACCGTGAAAAAGGGGGGATTTGGGACAGTAGCTATGGCACTATTTACGCACGTATTTTCAAACCTTCTGGGTAAAAAATGTGGCCCAGTATCATTGAGAAAATTACAAAAATGCCTTCACAGGATTTTAATATCCATCTCAAAATTTCTCCTGCTTCATCCTTCTTTAATACAAGTGAAGATACAAGCTCCCATGATCCTAAAAGTGGTAATTATTTTTCAATACAAGGCCATTTGGACCGTCGTTAGTTGCATAATGATCATTTGGGTAAGTCTAATATCCTCATATCTTCAATATTTTGTTTAAGGTTCACACCTTTTCACTATCTTCTTACAAAGTTCTAAAACCCTTTATATCTAGCAATTTTTTGGTTGATGTCTCAAAGGCGTGTTAAAATGGTATTTTGGTCCACAATTAAGTGTGTGTTCAGCAATATATTGATGTTAAGTGGTCTATATGTTATATTCCAGAGTTTATTAATAGAGTTTTGCATATAGGGTTTCATTCTTGTTCGCTTCTTGATGTGTTCTTGATTCCATTAGCAAGATGTGGTGTAGTGGGTGTCAAATCAACCAATTTAACCACTCAAGATCCCTGCGAGATGCGTGCAGTATAAGTAGACCAAATTAGGTCCACCAATTGGGTGTGTGAGACCTCTCGATTGGGATAACAAAAATATATGGTGTGAAATTGACTCATAATGAAGTAGACACTTATCATGTAGGTTAATTAAATTTTATAATAATTTATAAAGGATGGCGGATAGTTGTGTCTAGTGTAGTTAATGGCTAAGGGATTGTTTGGTTGACATTTAAATGGGTTAAATGAGATTAATGGGAATATGATAAAGAATTATGTTAAAACATGAATATTATTATTGTGATTGGAGCAGTAAATTGGAAATTGGGATAATGGGGTTATGAGTTAAAAATAATTAACATTTTAATGGATTGTTGAATTATGTTCATTTTCCATTTATTGATGTTGTTTTTGTGTTGAAAATGATATTGTATATGCAATTTGTGATGTGGTTAATTATGATAATGATAAATAAGCATGTGCACATGGAATGGAAGAGTGTGGTATAGACATGAGGTTCCACACCCACGGGTCAAGTTGCACATAGGTTCTAACTCCAAACCCATATAAACAAGTTGTAGAAGGGGCCAAAGTTCTATTCCCCTAACTATGATGTTCCTCCCAGAATAAGGATTCAACATGAGGATAATGAGATTACTGTAATATGATTCTTAGTGTGGTAGGACTCAATTTTTATTCCCATATGCATGATAATATTGAACATGCCTAATATATTGAACACAGGAAAAGGGTAGAATAAACCATGGGTTTCCTAAGAAGAGAACCTGGATTCCATGGTAGTATTATTTTAAAAGAACATAGTCTAGAATGAATTATTGAACTTTTTACCTTTTCTTGCAATATTTTATCAGTTGAATTAATTTACTTTTACTAGATATTTTCTACACTGTTGGTGTTGGCCTACTGAGTTATACTCACACCCTGCTCAGGTCGTCATTGGGTACCCGAGTAGATTTCATGGTTGCAGGTCATGAAAAGGGAAAGGTTCCCATTCTCAGGAAGTGAGTTGGCTTTGTTATGTGCATAGATGAGGACCGAGACATGGAGTTGGGACTATTTTGGGGATTCCACTATTTTTCTTTCATTTGGGGGTTTTTTACAAGGCACTATAGAATGGAATGGCATGTTCATTATTGGACATGGTTTTGTCCTATTTGGGAGTGGGTTATTTATTCTTGTTATTGATTGTTTCATATTTTTTCCACTACTATTTTTTTTTTCTTATGTGACATACGTTGTTAAAGAGGGTATATCTCCCCATGTATCTTATTAAACCCCAACTAATAGTCGACAACCACTATAATACGGGGGGTTCCATGAGGAAATGTGGTGACCTGTCTTGGGGAACCAGTTCAGTGGCTTCAAGATCAGGGAACATACAATCATCTATCTTTTAACAATATTTTATGCTATTAGTAAAAAACACCATCCAAGATGCGCTACTTTACAACATTCTAGGACGATGGGTTTTCAAATTATATTACCATAATTAGTTATAGTAATGAAACCATTATTATGGTTGTACCATAGTATAATATATGTATTATGTCTCATATATGGTTTTGGAATCTTTTTATACAACCTTTTTTGGATTTCTAATGAAAAATTGATTTCATTTTGTAAAAAATCTGTAAATTAACCCAAACAGTTATCATTAAATAATTTAAATAATAATTCATATTTACTCAAAGTAACCAAATAAAAATTTTAAACAGGTAAGCTTATGTATGTTCACTAATAACATATAACTTCAATTTGGGAGAACTATACCCATTTAACACGATTTTTCATCCATGTATGTAAGTATGTCGATCAGGAAACAAACAGAGCCGAATAATGAAATTGAACCTCTTAACCGGTCAACAAGGCCGTGAATGAACATTATAAGGTTATTATAATTAAATTAAATGAATAATAGGTTCTGTAATTATTAATTATCTAACATAAAATTTATAATTTAGGTCATTAACATCAAGAGCATAACACCTTTGTACAAAACGTAAGGGTTTCTTCATCTCACATCCAATTTTTGTGAGATATTCGGAATTCACTGCTATTAATTATTATATGGTGTATGTATATTGACCACTGATATTTCAAATCATCAATATATTTATTTAAATTATATTCAATGTAAAATTTATGATTATTAATTTTATGGAATATGATTCAATTAATTACAAATTTGTTAGTGTTTTCTACCAAAACCTCCATTTTCATTTGGGTTGCTCATATTCTCGACTCACCTACCTGAAATTATTATTTATTCTTATGAAATAATCATAAATTCTATTTTAATGTTCTTTATATGTTTACCAATCAGAATCCTTAGTTATTTTAATGAATGTTTCATGTTTTAAAATAATCATTCAAAAATTATTTTGAAATGAAAGCCTGATTCAAGACACATCTCAATTTCTTAATTATCTTGAAGTTCACAATGTAATCTGTTTTAAGACATATTTATCTTCCTAAAATCTCAAATTTTATCATGAAACAATATTTCGGTTCATTTCTTATCTTATGAAAGATAACATGCCTTTTCCCTCTAAATCTCATTAATTCCTCCAACGGCCCGAGAGCCTTAGATTTTTTTCATTAAAATTATACCCATTTTTAAGGGAGAAAGAGGAACCCAGAAGACTTCATTGACATAAAACATACTAACCAGAATATGAGAATATAAACCCAGACTGGTAACTTGAAGTATCCCCTCCCCAGCCTTTGGAACGTGATGAATCTCTCCACCAATACAGAACTATACAACTAGCAAGTGTCATATGTCAATGTATAGGCTCGATCTGATGGTTTTCACCATACCCTCTCAACCATCCGAGTCTGTAAAGCCTGCATAGGTGAATTGCCTGCTCTGAATCCTCCATTGAGGCATGTCCTATTGGTCAAGTCTGGTGATATCTTCAAAGCCCGAGTCCCGAAAACGAGCCAATATTCCGCACATCATCATCAAATTGAAAGTGAGTACCAAAATACTGAATTCAATGCCACAGAAGCCCTACCACACAAGACACCTCCAATACACACGCAACAACACAAAGAGGAGGAAAAAAAGGAATGGGAATTCGAGTCTTCATCACCCAGGACTGGAAGACCCAAAATCACATCGATGGAGCATCTCCATTGATGGGGTCCAAGCCGATATAAACAAGCAATGCCACATTGAACATGAATCCGTTTAGCATAAAATGCAGAAGAACCCTCACCGGATTACAAATAGCCAAACCACATGAAGCAGAGGGATCGACAAGGAGGATTGCATCAGTGAAAAAGACATCACATGAACCAATCAACTCATCCAGCAACCAAAAACACCAGCAAACTACAAAAGTCTTCAATCTGCAAAAATAAAAACCAAAGAAAACCAAGAACAGGTCCTCCCCCCTCAAAGATGATCCGAAGCCAATGCCATGTCACCATGGAAAGACGTCTCCCTGGAACTGTCTCCGGTTAACTCAAGCTCCGAACCGACACCAGAACTATAGCCGACGAAAGAAATAGGGAGCAATCCAAGTCTATCACCGTGCCAGTCATTGTCGAATCCTCCGCTGAGCCGGTAGCACACCGGACCTGGCGCCGCGTCGAGATCACTTCAGATCAGGACCAATCTGAGAAAGAGACATCCAAAGCCAGAGTCTGTCACCAAGATGAAACACACCGGATCTGAAGCCGAGCCGAGGTCGATAATCCACCACCGAGCTGAGATCAACACCATGCTAAGAGCAGCGACAGAAATGGGACGCCGATACCGGTCAACACACTAGAGTAGGGGAGAGATAAAAAAACACTTGGAGAAACCCTAGGTGTAGAGGGTAGAAGGGAGGCCGCCTCTCAGAGTCTTTTCAAATTGTATTTAATCTAAAATATCTTTAATGAATTCCTTTTAAAATAATAAAATGTTTTAATTCTATAGATTCATTAAAAACATGTTTTATAGGATTTCACTTCAGTGGGAACTCATTTATTCCTAAAATGTAATTTCAATGTCAGTACCTTTTCGTTTCTAGGATATACATTTTTATTACAATATTTATGAGAAATAAATATTATATTTATAATGAAATCTTCTTTCGAAAGTAAGATTGATTTTTATCATCTCACTTTAACTTTTATGAGATATATGTCTTGTTCAACACTAATTCATTTCATGTGGTGTATAAACTTCCCCATGGTATGTCATATCAAAATTATCATTATTCTCATAAAATTCAAATGGATTATGATTTTAATGTTTCATGGTTGTGTGAGACACTCTGGAATGTTTAAGGATTACTTTCTCAAGAATTTCTCAACAGTTTCCTTTAAAAGTATCTTTAGTTTTGTCAAAATCTTTGGTGAATCTTATATTTCATAATGATTTATATCCTATTATATCATCTAAAATATGTTTTTTATGGTTTTATGATTAGTTTCAATGTAGATGATCTATCTCAATACAATTCAATAATTTATACTGAATTTTTAGTGTTTCAGTTTAATGTACATGGAATGTTAGTTACATTTCATATGTAAGTTTCAATATGAATGTATACATTGTTTACGTATCTCCTAATTAATAATAGGAATTCATTGCACATAGTATGTGTCATGTGGGCCCCACTATATCCCCTCAGTTCATCGGTAGGTCTCTAGTGATAAACAATGGTGTAGGCATGAGGCCTTTAAAAAATGGATATTTATGGTATTAGCAGGAGGCCTTGACAATATTGTTTTGATGGACCCCATTATGCATTCCATCATTATAAACCTAGTAAGTGAATGATAATGTGGTTATTCGAATAGTAGAATACCCATGATAATGTTGTATTATGGCATTATTTATTCATCTCCTATTCCTACCATAATGGGTTCATGTTTATTTTTTAAGGCTTCATTTTTTTTATTCTCCATGACTAATGTTTATAATTATAATTTATTCCATTGTAATGTGTACCCACTCTATGAATATGAGCTCACCCTATTCTTATGTTTCATAATCTAAATACATGAAAAAGTTTATAATTAATGAACGGTAGTGATGAACTTAGAGTTGTGGATGTTCCCAAAAAACATATATGTTGTATTTCATTTTATGTTTTAATGTTGAACCAAAATATATATCATGTTTCCCGAAACTACTAAACTAATTGTTCTTGTTCAGATATGACTTTGTTGTAAGTATTCCAGTGTAATGAAATAATGCATCGACGCCGATCAACATGTGTTGAGGTATTGTTGTTTGTATCAAAAATATTTCAGAAAAAATCTTGGAAAATAGATTTAGAATGTGTAGATTAATTAAAAAACCATTAGATAGTCTTTGAGGATAAGTTTTAATTAACATCCTAGAATATTGGAAAAGACACTATTATGTGGATATTTCTAGAAATTACATCAATGTCTAGATAATATAAGTGGATGTGGTTCTGGAACAGATGTGCATAAAATCAACAACTCTGACATGTAGTTTCGGGCATGACCTGGGGTATCTTGGTAGATGATAATATTGGGCATAACTACTCACCTGTTTTGAAAATCTCGGGGGATATTAATATGATAAATTTCATTTTATTTTCCAATAATTATGAAGGATTTATACCCCCAACGTTACCAAATTATATGGTTCTATTATTTATGATGTATTAATTTATGCTATGTTTAGAGTTATAGAGTGTTAATGATTTTTTGAGAAAATATATTAAATGTAATTTATTAGAAATGGAACCTAGAAGACGGAATGAGAAAATATCCAATGAAAATGATGCAAAGTGTAAGAAGGGTCAACTCTCTAATGGTCTTAAGCGATCATTTCAGAAGAATATTTTTTCCCATGTATCTTCATCATTTGATTAAATACTATCATGGGTATCGAGGTATGTAAAGAATTTTCTAATTTATATGGATTTGAAGGGAAGAAAAAGAAGAAAGGGATTGTGGAGAAAAACATATATAAAAGGAAGAAGGGAAATAAGGGTTTTCCAACATATGATAATTATGGAACGAATCACCTAGGTAAATGATTTAATGGAATGGGGGTTTCTTAAAAGTTTGGAGAAAAAGGATACCAATTTCATTGTGGAAAGGATAAAGTCATTTTCGATTGTACAATGATTCAACTGCATGGATATGGGACACTATGGGAATCAATGTCCAAACCATAAAAATAATATGCCCAAATGATGTTACATAATGATGATCAGGCCATGATACTACAACAGATGAAGTAGAATGATTAATATTCCTCAACAAGAATCATGTAATTTGAATATATTATCATAAATGTTCTTCACATAAGAATTACGTAGAATATCATTATTTTACTGTAGTATTATTTCATTATGAATTTGAGGTCTTATGATGAATTGTAAAAAGGATAGGTGACTCAGTATAATGTTAGTATCATTGTAAATATTTATTGAAAGAAAGAAAAACTTAAATATTTTCTTGATTATTAATTTAATGATAATTAAATGATTGATTTTGATATGTACTGAATACCTCAAAACAAATTATTAATTTGTCGACAAGTAGTCTATGCTATCATTGATGGAGGTAACAACATCATTTGATATAAGGAATATGTCCAACATAATGTGTAAGGATAAATGTTTGATTTACAATAAGGATTTATTGGTATTTGAGTTATTTCCATATTTCAAGAGAACACATGATGAAGTTATTTACATGTGTGGAATGAAAATTTTGGTATTTTTCATGTTGATTTAAGGAAAATAATGTAGCATATGCATTAAGACGAATAAAACATGGAGCTATAAACAAAATGAGGATTCCAATGACCCTATGTATGTGGATCATAAGATGATTTATTTGATAATGATTTTAATCAACTAGATAATGATCTTTTGGAATGTCATAATATTTATTAAGGGTTTTAAGTTTATCAATTTATGATGTTTTAGAGTTTAATGTCACCAGATGATGCAACATGTTCTATGATATGATGTATAGATAGTCCAAGGCACAAAAAAATGATATTATTGTGTTCATGTTATAGAAATATATATTTTTACTCTTATATAGTGGAATAATTCTTCCAATATAAGAAAATATTCCTAAATAAAAGTGATGTCCTTTTATCATTTTTTTCTTCATGATATCAATGAAAAATTTCGTAACTATAGTTTCTGGTTTTGGGGTATTGATATTTCAACTGAGCATGTTCTCTTAGTTTACATTAGAACATGGTGGTTTGATTATTATTATATTACAGTTTTTTACAACTAGAATGTGTATTTTTTTAGTAACTAATTTTCTTTCCTTTCCCTCTTATTAAGAGGATATTTTGACTGTATTCTTGATGTGTGATTCCCATAGGGGAATTTTCACTAATCAATCATTAAGGTTCAATGATATATTTTAAATTTTGTGGATAAATTTTTGTATTGATGGGATAATGTAATGCCCATAGTATTTTCAAATAAATTTTATATTGAATCCATAAAACACTACATCTCTACAAAAAAATACTTTATTATTACCTAGACAATTAACATAAATTTTCCATTTCTGTGTCTGGAAATTTGAAAATCTGACATACACAGTTGCATTTAATGTGATTTTTGGAGTCTCATAGAACAAAAGTAATTTTGAAAAATAGTAATTTACCCTTATTAATATAAACTTATCCCTTCTATAGAGTAATGTACCATTAGGAGTAGTAACTTGGCCTTTAAAAATATTAATGCACCCTTATGAATAGTGAAATGAACCCAATGGATAGTATTATACACTTATGAATAGTAACTTGACCCTTATGAATAGTAAACTCCCCCATGAAAGTATAAATAAAATTTAGGCACCTCATTAATGAGAGTGACTGTTTGAAAAAATAATTACGTGTTTGTATTTATGTGAGTAATAAATATTTAGTTTAAATTTTAAATAAATTAATTAATTTTAAATAGAATTAAATGTTTAGAAAACATATTCCCTAATAAATATTTTTTGTCCTATGATATTATGATAGTCTTATGAGACCTCATCTAATTTTTTAACATATTATAAAACCAGTTTTAAATTTTGAATTTGTATTTATTAATTAAATATTGATTTTATTTAATAATTAAAATTTTTATATATATAAAATTATATTGATAAAAATGAGTTCATTTTTTAATTCTTCACATCATTAAATTTTTAGGATTACTTTTTGGGCTTCTTCAAAAATACTAGAATTTTTAGTGAATAGTGAAATTCGATAATTTGAAACATACGCTAAATAAATGAATTTATGTGCCATGCTTGGGTCATAGATGATGTAAATAGAACTTGGTTTAAATTCACATGAACTTATTTCTATTATTAGTCAAATTAATTAAACACCATTACTTTTATTGGGAAATCTAATTAAATAATGAATTAAATATTCAAAATTCACTCATCTCCTCCACCATAAAAAACCCCCTCAATCCCTCTTCTATTAACTCCTCTCAGGCCTCATGGATTGTCTAAATTCTTCCCAAATATCCTACCAACTATCTATACAATGTCTCACAGCCCATGGCCTCTTAAAAATACCCAATACTCTCCCCAAAAGAGGCTCTCAAGGAAGATTAATTATCGTGGTAAATTCCTCCTTTCAATTCATTTTCTTTCTTTTCATGTTTCTTTGTTTTCTTTTCTATCCTTACATCTCATCATGGAAATATTATGAAAATACCTATACCTTAAATGGACTGTAACATTGTTATGATGATTTAATAATTTAATATCATCACACTATTACCCTTCTTTTATGCCAGTAGTTAAAAACTACATTCAAGATGTGCTAATTTAGTACATTCTAGGACGATGGGTTTTCAATTTTTATTATAATCTTCAATTATGGTCATGAAATCATTTTATGGTTTAAAAATACTATAATACGTGTATTATGACTCATCTATGTTTCTGGAATCTTTTTTTCCACTTGGTTGTGATTTATAAATTAAAATAGACTTCGTTGTGTTCCAAAACTGCCAATTAACCCAAACAGTTATCACTAAATATTTTATAGAATGATTCAACATCACACAAAGTAACCAAATAAAATTAACAACCATTTTATATTTTATTGTTCACTAATAAAATATAAATTCAATTGTATAAAACCATCCTCGTTTTACACGATTCTCCATTCATGTATATAAGTATTCCCAATCATGAATCAAATCTACACGAACAATGAAATTGAACTTTTAACCAATCAAAAATACAATGAATAAACATAATAAGTTTATAATAAATCAATTTAATTAATACAAGGTTCTGTAATTGTTAAGTAATGAACCAAATTTTACTATTCAGGATATTAAGATCAAATGGAGAACATCGTTGGACTTAATGTAAGGGTTTCTTTTTCTCACATCCATTTTTATGAGATATTCCATATTCACAACAATTACTTGTCCATGGTGTATGTATACATTCCATTAATGTTTTGTATAATTAATCTCATTATCTTAATGATATTAAATTTAAAAATTGATCATTATTAATTTTGGTCCATACGATTCAATTTAATACAAAGTTGTTTTTATTGTCTACCCGAACCTCCATTTTCATTCGGGTTGACCTTATTCTCTACTCACCTCAATGAAATTATTATTTATTCTTATATACTCATCAAAAATTCATTATTAATTATAAATATATTTTTACCAATCATATTACTTATTTATTTTATGGGTACTTACATGTTTTAAGAAAATATTTCAAATATTCTTTCGAAATGCAAGCTCGATTCATGAAATTTCTCAAATTCTAAACTATTTGGAAGTTTACTAAATAAAATATTTTAATTCCTATATATAATTCAAAAATTAAAAATTTTAATATGAAAATTCTATTTAGGTTCATTTCTAGTTTTGTGAAAGAAAAAATTCATTGGGGCTTTAAAATCCTTATAATGAATTCCTTAAACAACACTAAAATGTTATAATTCAAAAGCTTCTTTGAAAATAGTTTTTACGTGATTTCACTTCATTGGGAAATAATTTATTCCTGAAATGTAATATCAATGTCCATATGTTTTCTTTCTTGGGTAAACATGTTTAAAAACATATTTGTGTCAAATAAAAATGATTTTCCAAAAAAACTCTTCTTTCCAAAGTAAAATCTATTTTTCTCCTCTCACTTTAACATTTATGAGATATATGGCTTCTTAACCAATTATTCCTTGCATGTTTTGTATTTTCTTCCCCTTGGTATATCATTTCATGAGTCTCCTTATTCTCATGATATTATACAGAATTTTTATTTGAATGTTTCAAGGTGTTATGGGATAGTTTGGAATTGTTAAGGATTATTTCATCAAGAATTTCAAAATGGTATCATTTAAAAGTATCTTTATTTATGGCCACAACCTTTGATTAATATTTCATTTCATAGAGGTGTATATCTTATTATATAATATAATTTTTTTTGTTGAAATGTTTCATATTAGTTTTAATGTTGATGCTCTATCTTGATACCATTCACCTATTTACATCGAATGGTTAGTATTTATGTTTATTGTACGAGAAAAGTTATTTATATTTAATATGCTAGTTTAAATATTATTGTACATATAGTTCATTTTTATCCTCTTTCATAAGAGGAATGCATTTTACATATAAAGTGTTAGGTGGGGCCTTCTATAGGCACTCAGTACAATAGTAATTCTCATGAGACAAACTATGGTTTTGGCAGGAGGCCTTGATAAAATAGATATTTATGGTCTCACCATGTGGATTTGAAATTATGATTATGATTTACCATATTATGAATTTAATCTTTATGAAAATAGTAACTGAATGATCATGTGCTAATTCAAATAGAATAATACCCATTACTATGTTTTATCATTGAATTATTTATTCTTCTTTTATTCATACCATAATGTGTTTATGTTTATTTTTAAATGTATGTGTTTTTAGATATTCATAATACCTACGGTTTATATTTATGATTTCTTATGATGTATTAGTACCATGAATGAGCATCTGAGCGAACCCCTTTATTATTTTTCATTTTTTCTGGATATGAAGAATTTTATTATGAATGACATACATGGATAAGCTTAGAGTTGTGTATGTTCCCAATAAAAAAATATGTTGTAGTTAATTTAATATTATAATATTGAGCCTTTGTATGTATCTAGTTTCCCTAAACTACTAAACTATTTGGTCCTTCAAGAAAATTGGTTGTTTTATGAATTCCAATTTAATGAAAAAATTCACCAGCTCTGGGAAACAAGGGTTAAGGTGTTACACTACGAGATCACATTCCATTTCACGATCCTAAAAGGAGTTAATCTAAAAACACATGCAGTCTCATTTAGTGTGTGAGACAAATAATATTAATATCTCAATCAAAGGTTATATAATAATATGAAAATATATAGTCAACAAATTATATGCTTTAAATTTTAAAATAAAAATGTTAATAATTCATAAACCATTATTTAAAATTCAACAGTTGGAAAATGATTTAGTAATTCATGCTTCACATTTCATGTGATGGAAATAGTTTTCAAATGATGTAATTTACTATTATTAAAAGTTTTATTTCAAAAATAGATCTTTTCAAAAAAATGGATTAAATAATTAAATTTATAAAAAAGTTATATCTGTTCTCAAGGCATGTAAAGAAGTTTACAAAAATGAAATATATACATACGTTTTTAAAAAACAACAATTGAGCTTTATGGTGATTTTCCAAATAGGTATGATTATTTCCACATATTGATATACTACATTGTGGAACAGAAAATAAGTAAATACACCTCTTTGGGCCTATGGAAAAGGGGCCTCATAACCATCGCCTATGGAATGATGATATGATGATGTGATGTTTTCGAACATTGTAAGTCATAATGTGCATCCCAAAATAACTCAATAACTACCAAAATCATGCATGTTATTCTCAAAAAACAATGGTGTGAAATTTATTTCATGAATACATAAAATATTATTAATCACATTCAACATGTAAAATATGGTAATTTTACCTTTAAAATCTATAATGTGTTTTTAATAAAAATCCTTCATTTCACCATGATGAAACCCTAAGGTTTACATCCAATAATTTAAAACAGGTTTTCAAAAATATTTATTTGAAACTAGTTCATGCACATTCAAAATCCATTTCACAATTAAATGCAATAATTTAAATTTCAATCAACTCAGAACAATTCTTCACAAACTCTCAATTCAATAGAATTGGGGGTTTTCCCAATTTTCCATAAAATAAATTTTCTACAAATAAATTCAAAAACAAAATTGAAAAAAATCTATAAATCCACCATTTAAATTAAGAAATTTAAATTTCGCAAATTCACTTAAGAATAGTCTCCAATTCAATGGTATTGGAGGTTTTCCAATTTCATGCAAAACAAATTTTTTTTAATAAGCCTAATTCACTAGAATTTGGTTATTTCCAACAACAATATTGAATGATATATAATCCATATCCAAAATAAATCACATATAATAAATCATTTAAAAATTAAAAATATCAATCAGGATTAATATCAATTGGAAATCATAACGAAAACACATAACAATATCAATGGATATCTTAATGAAAAATCCTAGAAGAGATAATTCCATTAAGAATGAATTAATGTAAATGGGAATAAAACATAGTTTTATGATAAAAAAACAGAGGGTATTAGATCCAAAAATTAAAAATAACCCATCTAACCATAGAGGGGAGAAGAAATACCATGAGAGAATGATATTAGGATAAAGAATCTAACCATGAAGAGATCAATGAGTGTTCCTTTATCATCGAATCGCATTTGGGAGGAATAAAAAGGGCTAAAAATCATATTTAAGATCTCTAACATGATTAAAATGAGGTTTGGATGATGGAGGGATGTCAATGACCCCAAACTAGGGTTCCATAAATTTATTAAACAATTCAGATCTCTTACAATCCTATAAGCATGGATTCTTGGTTAGAGACATATAGTTTAGACAAAGGGTGTTCAAGATTTGGGCAAGATATAAATGGGTTTCATGGTTTCTACTAAGTGGGAACACAAATACACTAACTATATGTCAACCATGTGAAATCCCACTACCTCAAATTGCACAATTTTATTGAGAGGGCAATCTATTTGGTTAAACTGTTCTCCCACTATGAGAAAATTGTACAACATCCCAGAAACATCCAGAAACCATAAAATATCACCTAAAGTAACCCCGAACAAAACCCATACAAAGATAAATAAAAAAATTGTTTTGAAATACTAAAAAATAGTAAAATAATGTTACAATAACGAGGGATTTTTTTTGTGAATCCTAGTTTTTCTTTCATTTTTGAATCTTGGAATGTATTAATTTTCACATTATTTTTTATTAATATATATATGATCAAACCAATTATAAAAAATGGGAACATATAAAATCTATTAAAACATTATAGGGAACAATTGTATGTAGATTATTAATGTACTCCATCTAGGGGCTATAATATATATACACATTGATATGGGTATTTTCCCATATGTTTGGCCATGTATGGTACAACATTTTATTAGAGTGGTCAGATAAAATTAGTTGTATCATTATTATGGATGATAAAATTTGTATTTTTTTTATTATTCCATTAATATGTTCTTTTTTACTATAATCAATTAAACTTAATATTTTAATTTTATAACCATTAATTTTTTTGATAATGATGTTGTAGTTATTATTTAATCTCCCTTTGAATATATTTTTTCATTATTATCATTATATGTTCTCTTTAATTACATTATACTATTTTTAAAGTAATAATACATGTTAAATGTTGTTGGTATAAATATTTGGACTCCACATAATTTAATTTTATATAAAAACATTTCAATAGAAGTTACCAATGTTTTATATACTCAATTTTTTTATGTATTATCTCATTAAAATGGTAATAACCCACAAATTAAATGTAAACCTTATCAATGGAAGAATGTTAGTATATTTTAATTGGTTTTAAGAAAATAATTAAAAATCCTATGTTTGTATATTATATTCCAAATTTTCCATAAATTTATATTTTATTAAAATAAGTTATATTGGGATGGAGTTTTTTGTAGAATACCTACAATGAATTAATGTACTCGCCTATCTACATATATTAGATTCTTGTTTAGGATTATGTTTTTATTTATTCACCATTTATCAAGTGTGGTTTTGAGGACTGACAATGAACATATGGTAAAAATATTTTGTATCCATTATTGAAGGTATAGGTTAATTATATATCATAATTTTATCAGAAAGTTTGACCACTCGTGTAGTGAAATTATTTTTTGTTTTATGTTCAATTATTTTTTTCATGTACATTTATATTTAGTACCCTATATTGTTATAATTGATTTATTATTCTGATTTATTTACATAATGTGGTTGTCTAATATATAGATAGTTCATGATATATTTTTTGAATTAATTCCACTAGTAATTTATTTATATATATTGGGAGAATTTTTTCCCATGAGCTTAGATAAAATTATTTTGGAACTTGTCTCTAGCCTAAGTTGATCATAAATTCCCCTCAAATATAAGTGTTCCCAAGAGTTGGATCATGATAAAATGATAACAAAGGAATAGTTCATAAGAGGTTATTTAAAAAAACACCCTTTATTCACTTTGAGGAAATGGATGATTGGATATTGGGATTTCAAAATTCATGAGTAATATATTTGGAGATCCTCATGAGATCTTTCTCATTCAGAGCCTTATGATATAATGGGATGATTTTTTTGTTTATAATAGTTTTTTTTGTTTTTTTCAATTATATATATGGTGTTTTTACTTATATAAATTGCTTATTTTATGTATTTTTGATTTGTGGATTAAAAAAATGTGATCGATGTTTTTTATTATTTCAATTGGAGTTTATCTTGTGATACATGGTTATCTCATTTTTTCATAAAAACCATGAAGATCTTATGTTTATGGTTTTCCTTATGTCTTCTTGGTAATGTTATAGTAGGATCATATTACTCCAATCCATGGTAGTTTATTGATTCATATATACATGTATACCTTGTTTTATTTTAATTCCATTCAGTTTATTGAATAATTTTTGTTGACTTTAAATTTAGTTTTATGGAAATTCAAACATTTTAATGTGAATATATAATTTTGAAACAAATAATTATCCATTTAAATTTTTTAGACTTTATTTCTAGATAAAAATATTTATTAATGGATTTAGAATGAAAATATTTAGTATTTGGAAATCACGATGGGGAATCATTATGAAAATTAAATTTTTAATGTAAATATTGAAATTTTTTGGTTTGAAAAATAGTTTTTATAATTTGAATTATCTTAAAAATAATTTCATATAAATTAAAGATTGATATTGATTAGGAATTTTTTTTAGATCCAAAAATTTTCTATAAATGGAAAAATATCATTTAATGGTAATATTATTCATTTTTTTAATATATATGTTTTGTGGATTAATATTTGGATTGTCTGGATGAAATTTGGATGTTTTAATGGGTTTTGGGTAGTAAATAGTCCAAATTTTATATTTTTTATTTTCAATGAATCACATTTATGGATGATTGATAACCTCAAAAAATTCAAAATATCAAATACAAAATTCAAACAAAAGCACTCGCCAGCCACATTCAAGCAACACCAAGGATTAAAATTTCAAAAATATGCAGTTCAAATTAATGAAGGAAAATGTCAAAGCCTCAGGCTGCAAACCACCTAAAGTCACGCACCCTGACTATCACATTCCCCAAGCTGTATCACTACATCATTGCTGTCGAACGGTGGAACCCAAACGAATCCCATCGTAAACAATCCACCATGAACGCAGATCCATCGAGCACCACCAAGCAAACAACCTCATACCACCACCTCGACCAGGAATGTAAATAGAGGGAAAAACCAGAATGAAATAAATCATCCCCATCATCAGGAAAAGTCAATGAACAAAACCATGAACCACACAGTTCGAAACCAAATATTGGGTAGTACATAGTTGGTGTATAGTTTTCCCAAATATTGTGCCCATTCCTATAAAACATTTAAACCCCATTCACAGAGGGATTTCACATATAGTGAATAGTTGTGTAAAATTTAGTTCCCTTTCAAGAGTAATTGTGAACCCCCCAACATGAAGTGGAACACACTTTAGGTGAACAGTTTGGAAAACCATGCGCCCATGTCGTAGAATCATTGTGTGCATGATTAATTATTCTGAAAATTAGATAAAAAATTCACAAACCCTTTATAAATCACTCAATGTCGACCAAACACAAACATAACTAATTCATGTCTTTTTTAAAAGCATCCAAATGAATTCCTAGGGACATCAAACTATATTCCTAATGAATTAAAGATATGTTGTAACATTTATGCCTCCCCTGGTAATCGATTCTCATTTCATATGGATTCCTCCCCCAATCCTATCAAACTCTCATATTTTTTGGTGAGTTTTCATTAATTTTTATGGGACATTGATCTTGGATTTCATGTGTCTAATCCATTTGATCTTGGATCCCTATTTCAGATCTAGATATCGTTCATTTTTGCGATCATGGTTTTTATGCATTAATTGGGGGATTCCATTGGAGACTGTTCCTCATCAAACATAATGATGGTTTCCTAAATTTAAAAATCAATGTCTTTATATGATTATATTCATGTAATTTGGATATGAAAATTTCAATTATTGGAAAATTGTATCATATTTTTAATTCCATTAATTTAATTTCAATATGTTAATGAATTGGGATAAAATTGTGGAAATTTGAATTTGGAGGAATTAGATAAATTAATTGGGTAATTCATTAAATTAAGGTTGTTATTATGGAATTGATGGGATATTGGGACTGTCTAATTTGTCAATAATTGTGATTATGAATTAATTGAGAATGTCAAATATGAGATGGTTGACATGACTATAATTTCTCAATGGTTTATATGAATTGAATATTCCAAATGGTTTAATGGTTAAGTGTTTATATTTTCCCTTTTGATTAAATTATTAATCCAGTATTGATTTTATAATATAAATGGTTTTCATGATTTGAAATGTGAAAATATAGTTATTGTTCAAATACCTTGTGGAATGTGATATATGTGATAAATGTGTTATTGATTGAAATATGTGAATGGGATAAGGACTTACGATCCAAATAGACATATGTGAATTACTGATATATTTGTGGTGGAAAAAAATGATTCTCTAAATACCAATATGTGATTGAATAATATATGGCATGTATAGTAGGGAATGATGCTTCAATTACACATGGGGTGTGGGACATGAATTTATAGTCCCAATATCATTGAATAAGACTATAGTTCCATGTAGTTGTGATATCAAATTGAACTGAAATGGATAATGAAATCCCATGTTTTATAATTATTTTTGAATTGAAAATGTTCTATGGTTTTGAATTTGGCATAGGCTAAAGTATGTATTGAGGGTTAGGGTTTCCTTCAGAACCTGAGGGTTTCTATGGTTAAATAATGAACAATTTTATATTTTTATTATATTTACATTTTTAATTATATTTTATTCATTATTAAACACTATATACTATTATTGATAGGATATTGATTTAGACGACGTTGTTGGTGGTATACTATGTTGTACTCACACCCTACAATAACTTCTTGATCAGTACCCAAATCAACTTTTTATCTTCAAGACATGACATCAGAAAGGTCCCTATCATAAATTTATGATATGGGATAGGTTATGGATGTGGTAATGATAATTTTTATCAGGACATGCATTGGAGTCATTATGTACTTTATTTTTTGGATTTTTATTTGACAGTTGACATGTATTAAAAATTTAATGTCTACTCCTTTTCTAGATATTGTATTCCAATTTTTTCATCATGTGATCCTAGTTATTCTAGTTATCGTATTATTCGGGTTTTTGGTTATTTCATACAAGGTTTTTTACTTATTTCCATTATTTGTGGCATAATAACGTGATTATTGTATCTTGGTGATCGATATTGGACCCTTGTTTCTAGTATATATCCTCATTAATATTTGGAGGAGTCCTTATGGTCATGTGACCAACTACCTCGGGGTACTGGTGTTTGGCACCAAGGACGGGATGTCACAAAGTGGTATCAAATGAGTATTCTTTTCTATTATTTTGTATTACTATTTCTTAAAATTGGAAATGAGACTATGATTATTTGGGTCTTGGTCATAAGCTCAGGCATGAGAGTAGCTATAACATGTATGAAAAAAACAAAGTACCTAGGGGTATTATTATTATTTATTGGTGTTGTTACAGAGGACTATTATTGTGTGATTTGATAATTTTTTATAGTATTTTCTTTTATTTGAATTGTTGGATTTGAATGGAATGAGTGTTTATTATGCATGAAACATTTTAAGAACTCAATATTTATTGTGGAATGCATCATTTTTATCGATGAATGGGACAACATGTTTTTGGTAAGTAATTTTCTTTTTTTTCACACTTATGTAATTGATCTGAAAATGGGGTCTAATTTTATTTGTATCTCTTAAAATAACAAAAAATGTGAATAATTGTGTGTCAAATGAAAAATTGTAAAATTAGAACTGTTTACTATAGTTAACCTTGACATTGCTATATGATGGTTATATTTAGTGATATTGCCTCAGTTTTGACTATGTGGTGGGGAATGGGGAATGCCTTGTTATTTTATAATGTGAAACTCGGTAATTGTGATAATTTATCATTAGGATGATACATGTGTTTGTAATTTTGTAACTATACCTCCATGGTGTTACTTATTTATAGGATGATAAGAAGATATGGATGGGAATTATCCTCCATTGGTAGAACAAGAGACAGTAATAGTACATTGTGAAGAAGCTGGAGACATGTTAATTGAGATTATTGCTCACTTCTTGTAGATTATGAATAGATAACCAGGGTGGGTTGTGTTGAGTATTCATGACCTGACAAAGGAGCTACAGTTACAGCACCCTCCATCATTCTATAGAGTCATTATGACAAAGGTATATGAGTTTTGGGTTGAGTCTATCTAGATTATACTTGAAAATTTGTAGACACCGATTGAGAAGTGAGTTAAATTTTCATTTATTATATTACATGGTTCGGTGAGGTGTTGGTAGTACATATAGACTCATGATTTACAGCTAGACAATTGTTAGTGTAAGGTATTTTAGGAGAAGTTCTTGGATAAATTTTAAACAAAATATTCCCATTCACGAGAGAGAAAATGATTTTATGATGTACACAAAGGGAAGATGTTCTATTACGGGATATTTTTTTCACATTATATATTTTAATCTATTTTCACCATTTTAGGTGATATATGAGGCTATTATGGAAATTATATTATATTATGGGATTAAATGTGAATTTATGTTCCATGTGTAGATATTTATTCTGAAAAGGATTAATGAATTGGTTAATCAGGATCTCATTTTTGAGGGTATCCTAAAGTAATATTGTGGTGGGGGATAGGTGGATTCTAATGGATGGTAAGAAGGTATGACTTTTGAGTTCAGGAATCATCATTATGATCTTTTTACCAGAGTAGTGGAAATCAAGGTGGATAGGGGGAAATATTTGATACACATTATCATACTCGAGTGATTTTTCACTAGTGTGCTAGGTCGTGTCGCATTTGGATACTATTCCCCTGACCAAAAAAACAATGAAGAGCATATATAATGATGAGAAAAATAAAACTATCTTATAGGAACCCACGAAACGGGGGTAGTGATTGAGTGACTATAAAGAACCAATCTATGGGAAGGGTTATTAAATTTCCATTTCAAGTCAAAGCAATAGATATGTTGCTTCTAGGAAATAGCGACCATATCAATAGGGTGTTTTGGCTTAGGGGAATCAAACATCATCACATGGATGTGGGGTAGGAAAGATGTATGTAGTTAAACTTAAAATTATGAATAGATAGGATGTATTATATATTATTATAGACACTATTATTATATCTCCTAAACATTCCAGTACCATATTTGGTACATGTTCCCTAATTTCAATTACATCTGCACAACTTGTGAATGGGTGGATTCTTATAGTTGAATTTTTTTGTGGGGTTATGATGATTGATACAATGTTGAAAGTACAGTCAAGAGACATTTATTTATCCATGAGGTTTTCCATTGAGGTGGGGTAATATTTTGTTCAATGGGTAATCTATGTTCCAAACATGTCAATATTTGACCCAATTATGGGTATAGATTAGTTAGTGCCACAACAATCCCATATATATTTTAACCGCATGAGACTGTATATTATATATCATGAGGATAAAAATTATTTTCATAATGGAGAATTGTATATCATTGGAGACCATGTAGGGACAGTTCACCAGCTACCAGGGGACCTCACCGCCCATGTTCCAAGTTAGATGAATGATTATGGGGGTGGAATAGGTTGTATTTATACCTATAGTGGATAGGTTCAAGGATTTACTTCTTGAGTAATTCCCAAGAATTCCACCTTCAAGAGATGTGGAGTTTATAATTAATCTCATTCATGCAGTTGAGACACATTAAATTAAACCTTACAAAATTTCACCAATAGATCTTGAGGATCTTAAGACTCTACGGGAATCGTTGATGGATATTTTGTTTATATGTCCAACTATGTCTCATTGGGGTTCTCAAGTCATATCTTCTTCTATGGTTGATAGTTCTCTGTGCTTATGTGTTGATTAGTGGAGGTTGAACCAATTGAATGTGAAGAACATACATCCGCTTCATCATATTGATGATCTATTTAACTAGTTGAGAAGAGATTTTATTTTCTCTACGATCAACATGAGAGTGGGGTATCATCAATTTAGTTTCTGAAGTTCAAATATATCCCAACCAACATTCATAAGTGTGTATGGACTTTATCAGTATGATTTGATGTGGTAAAAGATGAAGAATGCACTGGAAATGTTAATGTCTGTGATGAACTAAATCATCCACTCGAACACAAATCAGTTTATAGTACTGTTTTTGGATGAAATCATGGGTTACTCCAAGACACGTGACAATCACTCTCAATATCATGAAATTGTGTTGAGTAAACTGAGAGATAATCAGATTTACTCAATGATATTTATGAGTTAATTCTGGATTGATCAGTTAAACATCTTGGGACACATCACCTTATATGAACATGTGTCAGTGGACCCATAGATGGTTTAGGCATTAGTAACTTAGGTGTTTCCTAATAACACTTTTGATATCTACATTTTTTGGGTGTTATAATGGTATTATCCAATGTTCATCTATGACATTTCCTTATTGTAAGCACATATTTTAGGCTTGACCAAGTTGGGGTAACATAAAAATGGTCAGGATAATGTGATCATTCCTTCCAAGAGTTGAATAACTGATTGAATATAGCACCATTTTGATCCAACAAGAATTGGATCGGGATTATACAGTGATTTGTGATATGTATGGGATCATTCATGGTGTAGTATTGATTTTGGAAGATAGTGTTGTGCAATATGGGTTAGGTAAGTTGAAACCACATGAACAAAACTACTATATGCATTATATCGGGCACGAATCATCCATTTATTACTTGATTTATTAGAGACATTACCTATTGAGATTAAATTTGTTATATTCTTGGATCACAAGATATTAAATCATATCTTTTCATAATAATATTTAAATCTCTAGAAGTTGATAGTGGTTGATTATATGGAGTTATTTTATTTGGATCTAGAATATATTCCATTGAATGGAAATAGTGTTAAAATTTATTTAAGTAGGAATTTATTGACTCAGGTCTTCAAGGAGTCTTGTAATAAGGTGAATATGATGAATTTAATGGTTGAGATGCATGGTGTAATTTAGGATGGTTAGGAGAAGATGTAGATTTTATTAGTTTTAGTGTTTTCTACACTTTTGAGCTAGTAGAGGGAAATAATGTATGATGATACATAATTTTTTCTCTAATATAAATCCTTATGGATGGTGAGATACATTTATATTAGACTATAAATGAGGATGATAACATCGAAATAATGAATTATGTTATTGTGAAAAGGAGTTTATCAGAGGATCTGACACATTATTTTCATTCTGTGAAGTTGGTGTTGAATCTCGGTTTGACAAAAATGTACTGTTACATATGAAAGTGGTATTGAGGGTCGGACATGAAAAAGGAGGTTGTAGAGTTTATGAAATGAAATTACAACTTTCATTATGTAATTCTCAAGTATCAATGACTGGTTGGTTTACAATAATCATAAACTATTCCAAAAAATAGTTGAGAAGTCATTAAAATTTAAATTGTGATGTGTATTTTAAGCATTCATAGGAAGAATGATGCTATTTGGGATGTTGTGGAATGACTGAAAAAATTAGATCATTTTATACCATTATGGGAGTATTTCTTAGTGTATTAGATGTGAGATAAGTATATATAGGATACATTCTATCAACATGGGTTTACTTGGAGTATTATTTTAGATCATGACTCGCAGTTTACTTTTCACTTCTGATAGGGTTTAGTCCACAAGTGATATATGTGATATTTGTGTGATTAATTTTTATAAGATCGTGGGGTAGAGACTGATTCTCAAAATAACTTTATGTGATTGAATCATATATATTTATAGTAAAAATATTGTTTCTCTAAATACACATATGTGACTGATTGATAACGAGGTGTTATATCAGGACCGATGCTCCAAATACTAATGGGGTTCTGGACATGCTGATCTCGGTGAAAATATTTTTCATTGGACTATAGTTCCAAGAAACTGTGATGAAAATTTGAAATAAAATGGATCATTAAAGACCATGTGTTATAATGATTTTTGAATTGAATGCGAGTTATGGTTCAAAATCTAGTATGGGAAAATATAGATTTTGTGGTTTATGTTGTCCTCAGGATCTCGATCTTTTATGTGATTAAAAAATTTAAAATATGTAAAATGTTTAGTTTATTGATTTTTATTCCATAATATAAACAACTTCATACATTGTTATGGATATGATATTGTTTTATACCACATTGGTGGTGGCCTACTGAGTTTTACTCACACCCTACTTGAGCTGCATGATCGGTACCAGAATACACATTATGTTTGCAAGTCATGATTATGGAATAGAACATATGATATGTTTCTGGTATAGGATGGTGCATGGATGAGAGAAAATGAAATTGTATAAGGAACCACATGGGAGTTTCTAGTGACATTTGATTGGATTCTCATTGGAAACAAAGACACGTATGAAACATGTATTATCTACTAAATTAGTTTTTGATGTCATATTATTAATTTTTCATCATTTGATCCTTGTTATTCTTGTCATAGTATTATTCTATATGATGGTTATTTCCTATAGGACATTGTTTATTTTTATCCATTGTTGTTATGCTAAATAAATATGGTATAGTCTCCCCATGATCAATATTAGACCCTCACTACTAGTCGAAATCCTATGAAATACGTGGAGGTGCTCCAGAATTCTTGTGAAAAAACAGATCAGGGAAGAAAAGTGTGGAACCATGGTCAGGACGTCAGATTTTTAGATCATTTCAAATTCATTCCCATTAATGTTTCCTAATTTTAAAAACATGGATATGGGATTCTAAATGAAGTACGAGAATAACTAATTTAAATTATTTTTGTTTTTGAGGTTTGGTTTATTGGATTGATATAATTATATGGGGATGTACATATACTTGGGATTGTTTTCTGTTAGGATGACAATTCATATAGTTTATTAATATATTTTTAATTAGTGTAAAAGACTTGTAATGTCAAACCCGACTTATCCTCGAACTGGTAGTTGGACCGGTCACAACATGACCTCAAGGGAATCTCCTTGTATTCCAAAGGATACTGACAAGCAGCAAGGGTCTAAGGATAGTCATTGTGGAGACTATACTCTGATATCATAGTTCAATATTAGACAACGAAAATAAAGAGAAGATGTAGTTAAATAAATGATAATGCAGAAGAAGGAAGATTTTTATAAAACATAAAAAAATGTGGAAAATTCTATTTTATACAATATATGAATGAAAGAAATGCTAATGAAACAAAATATAAATCACTAAATAGTATAACATTATTTACATTACAGTACACTAAAAAGAAAAAACATCTAATCCCTATAGGCTATCTCCATGAACATATCGAGCTACATCTCAGCCCTTTTATCCTAACACTAGGTAAGAAAAACACCAACACGAAAGGTAAAAGTCCCTATGAACATGTAACATCTACTATGGTACCCCAGTTTAATGGAGGACTGAGTAGGATGTGAGATATAAATCTCAGTAGGCCAGAATCAACGGTGTCTAGCCCAAAATACACAGTGCAATATAAATAAATATTATTCAGGTATAATGATGTGACACGAAAATTGAATAAATATACTACCACCAATCTAGGTTGATATGGGACACATGATAGAGATACCTGATTCAGTTTATAGCCAAAAATAATATTCTGAACAAGAAATATATATATATAATGAATAAATTAACATTTTAACAAATTATTTGATAATCATTATTTAACCGCATAAATTCCCAGGTTCCCATGGACACTTATATATCAACACATGTCTCGACCATGTAGAATTATGAACCATTTCTCATATTGAATTTAAAAACCCTCATATCACATTGGATTTCATTATCCATTTAATAAGATTCACTTACCACCAATTGGAACCACATTCCAATGTCATTTAATGGGTGTATATCATGATGTCAAGCACCCTCGTGAATATTTGGAGCATCAGTCCCTATCTGACAACGCATGGGTATTAGGAGTATCAGTCCATATATAATAAAAGAATGATTTCATGCTTTCTTGGTGTAGAACACCAAGTCTATAACCTCGTGAGTATTTGGAGAAGTAGTCCATATCTCATAACCCATTTATCAATCATAAATACATATACATATATATACATCATGACTGTAGAATTTCATTTCAATCACCTAATCGCATTGGTGAGTAACATCCTGTCTAATACCCAAAATCCCATTCATTAATTAATTCATAAAATAATTAATCATGTCCATTAATTAGTTGAATAACTAGTTAGCTACATGAATTTTCCTATTATTTAATTCCCCAATCAATTAAACCATTAAAATCACAAAATTCAATGATTAATTAACCAATTAATTATTCTAGTTTACAAAATTACAACTAGATAATTAACATAACATTTAATTATCCCAACTTCTCATACATTTACATTGGTAATTAATTTAAAAATTAATTATCCTTATCTCTCATTAAATTTTACAACTTGACCTAAAATAATTAATTCTCACAATTAATTATTTTTTTCATTATACAATTGTCACAATAATTTAATTAATTTATAACTTTATTTAAGGCATTCAAATTGATTAATTCAACAATTAATTAATTAAATCACATCTCAGTAACTAATCCAACAATTGATTAACCATTCTCAAATTTATTGTGTAATAATTATTCTACTGATTAATTATTCAAAAATTATAAATCATCTTTTGATAATTATCAAGTTACATAAAAATCTCATATTCAGAATTTCTAATATTCAATCAAAGACACTATTTGAAAATTCAAATATTAATAATTAATACGTCCCTTAAATATCTAAAATCAATAATTATTTCACAATAAACTTACTCAAATTAAATCCATTAATGAAATATAATGAGTATACCAACTCATTATCTACACTTCAGGTGGAGGGGTTTTTTACAAAAAACATGACATTGTAATTTAACATAACATTTAATGCCAATAAAAATTAAATCTATCCTTGTAGTCAAATTTATCAAAATTGGTAAAAAAATAATTGTTTCGTTTTATATCTTTAAATCAAGTCTAAGAATAATACCTCAATTAATTGTCCAAGCCAATGATTTATAACTCAAACAGTAACCCACTCGTGCACATGCACACCTAAAAAATGTGTCTGTGTACATTGAATTGATTGCATCACCCTACAATGAAACCAACACCCAATATTAGTGTGGCGGGGACCAAAGAAGACCCAAAAATTTATTAGGAACACATATAAACAAAGGGAACCTAATATAAGGGTTGTTCAACTGATTAATAGGTATATAAAGCATACCTAAACCTGACAAAGCTGAACCAACCCATGAAGAACTACTTCTCCTTCAGCAGCAATCATCAGAACATGGACTAACGGGTCCCAAGACACCTTTCAAACCATCCTATAACTAGAGGAGCGAAGAATAATGATCAATCCCATTGCAAGGGATTCGGCCTAATGGAACCTAAGAGAATGTGAGATGAGACAACCAATATGAAGGATGGAACTTGAGGAGAAGGACATACCTCGATGAGACAGAAAACATTCATGAAGAAACCAAAACAATCTTTCATGGGGAGAGGGAGCTATAAGGAGTGGATGGTGCACCACTCATTAGAGGAGAAGGGTGGTGTGACTGGCCTGCTGTGAAGCTCTCCCTCTCTTTCCCCCATAAATAAATTTATATTTTAATTTAAAAAACTAAGAATTAATATAATAATAATTCTTATTATACTAATAATAATCCCTATTACATTATTATTATTATTATTTGATTTACACACTACTTAGATTAACCCCAACTTCCCATTAAATTCTATTTAAATAAATTCTCCTATAATAAATTTAATTAAATACAACATCCATCTTACCACATTTAAATAAATTCCCTTCAATGAATTTAATTAATAAAACACCAACTCGTCGTTATTTAATTAAATTCAATCAAAAAAATTTATTTAAATAAATTATCCATTTTGCATCAATAAATTAAATTCCTCTTGAACATGAGTTTAATTAAATAAAAAATTTTCATCTCACCTCATTTAATTAAATTTCTCAACATCAATTTAATAAAATGAAACTATCCTAATAATAACTACTATTATTATTTCTTAAAACACTTCTTTTATAAAACAAAAAACTCCACAAATATATTATTAATATTATTATTAATTATAAACCCACCATAATAATAATAATATTCTCTCTATTATTATAAATATTCAAACTATCATTTATTGAAACCATAAATCCCAATTTAAGATACTTCTTTGAGATCCCCAATGTAACTATTTATTATTCTCATCGAACAAAAAATTTCTTTGTAAAACTATTACACCCCAATTAACACCATTTAGTAAATTTTTACAAAAATCCCTCCTTTGATAGACCCCAACTCCTCATTTAAACATTATTTCAATTAAATTATCTCTATATTATTTTAAATAAAATACAAACCCTATTATTTATTTATATACCTAAAACTCAATATAATTAAATAATTCTCCAATATGTATTTTTTTAAAAAAATATTTATTCACTTTAAATAAATAATTAATCTATTTCAATATTATTTAATTAAATATTTTTCCACATCGTTTAATTAAATAAATACTCAAATCAAATTTTTCCTTAACAAACATATATTTCAATAATTAATTCACCCAATTAATTATTCTTGGCTCAACATGCAATTTGATAATAATCAATCATTTAAGTCGATGTTTCCAAATTACATAATTAAATTAATATTTAACATTGAATTTAATTAATTAAACACAATAATAATTATAATAATAAATTCCCCATTATTCTTATTATTAACTCTTTCATTTATTAAAAATTCTTTAAGAAACGCAAAAACTCGCCAATTATTTCCCTTTGAAAATTATTTAATAAAATTGTATTTTTGACTTAATTTAATTAAATAAAATATTCATTTCACATCAAATAATTATATTAATTCATAACCATAAATTTAATTAATTAAAAAATCCTCTTTCATATTATTTAATTAAATTCATATGTTTCCTTGAATTTATTTAATTATAAATAATAATAATAATAATATAATCTTTATTATTATTTTTATTAAAACCTTTTTTTTAAATTGAATAATCCTTACATTATAACTAGGTAACCACATGGATTGACCCACATGATTTTAAAAACCACACACAGTCTCACATCAACCCTTTAATGTGGTCCAACACACAAATCATTATTTTGATGCTTGCTTTTAAAAGAAATACACCTATCCATTAATTACTCAAAAAAAATTCCCTCGTAATTTTTTGCGGTTTAAAAAAACTGGTTCTTACTAACTACACACCTTAAGACCATCTCATCCTTGAGAAGCTATCTGGAACTACTACAAAATCAACCAACCCACCAAGGTCATATAGTCTTGATTGAACTGTCGTGTTTCATTCCCAAATGCCAAAAAGTCCTCTAACTATTTCACAAGACCAATGAATTATGCATTTAAAACCCAATCCAAAGACCACTTTACCACATAAACATTGACATGGAGCATACATCTGAGTATTTATAGGGACCTCATCAATAAAAATGGTTGAATCTCGATTAACCAATAGAAACATGTTTCACATGCTTTCCTTGAATGACATCACAGACCCAAAACCCACACTCACCCTTAAACTAGAAATGTTCCTTTTAAAAACTATTCCAAAACCAATTGAACATATACCGATGTTCTTAATCGACTTATAGTGGCGTTCCCAATTCAAGACTTTGAGACACTATTTCAAAAATATCCTGTCTCATCTTGAATAAAGGCGTAAGCCAAATAAACGTGCATCCAAAGTAAAAACCATAAGGAGATCACAAAACAAACCCATAGATTTTAAGATTCAATGAAAAATATAAAGAATGATATTTTAGTGTCTCCAATATGATTTTAATATAGGGTACATAAGCATCTCATTCGAAAGAGCACGCTATGTGCAAACCAAGGTCACCAAAAGATCTGCCAAACTATCACTGGTCGACTCTATAAATAAAAATATCAAATTCACCTACCAATGCATCATTAAACAAACCTTGATGCCTATTTCACCAATTACATCATTTATATTTTGAAGCTAACTACTGAGACTCTTCCAAAGATTACTAGTGAGACACCACCCATATTAGGATTGTCCATGTCATCGCAGAAAAAAAATCCACTCACTATTGTGCTAGTTTAGAAACACCTTAAACGCACGTGCATCGTTCCCCAAACCATGATTGCCACGTCAAAACAAATCTCATGAAAAATATAACATAAACCTGTCGGTGTGTCAATACACTTAAGTCCTAAAATGTCCACTCGAGCAGTGGGATGAACTTACCATAACATCCCAATGTCAAAAATCGATTGTGGAAACAAGGAATATCATAGTCTAAGGTTGATACCTACTATGGGATGTCCTATTATGAAGCATACGTGTCGACCCTTTCTCTTGGTCACACAAAACAGATTTCACTCGGTACCTTATAACCTTTTCATTTTATCAATTTAATTAATTCATTTCATCCTTGAATCATTTGAAATAATTTCATCGAACCCAGAAGTACAATTTTACAAAAAGGTTCTTGGTTTTCAAATAATGCCCCATGGGAAAAATAGGCAAGCCATAACAAACATTATCTTTCCACATATAACATTTAGTTATATTAAATTATAAACATTCAATTTGGTATCTAAATTTCTTTTATTTAGAAGACAACCACCAAGGGTCCCATTTATTCAAAACCATGTTCTTCCAAAATAAACCCCACAACATTTTTTCAATAAAAACATAATTGTTTTACATTTATAACCATTTTAAAACATATTATGGTTATATAAGGTTTATTCATATCGGTGTCCATCTACCAATCGATAGGGCACCCATACACCTTGATACCAGAATTTGGATTCCATTTATCATATCCAATTTACATTTAAAATTTTAACATTAGCATCCCTTTTCAATTGTTTTAATACACTGGTTACCCATCTTGGTTATAAGGTGCACATAGAGCTTACAATAGAAAGTGTATCTCATTAAAAAAATTATAAATCAATTTTCCACTCATGTATCCATTTACACCTCAAAACACCTCTAGAACGTTATCATAAGAAGTAAAACCATAACATGTTATAACACAGAATCATGACAATATAACAATACATGTTAATTAATGAGGTAGAAAGGCATATAATCACTCAAGGACGTTAAATATATCACTAAAATAGAATATCAAAGGTGGCATGATGAAGAAGATCAAAATATTACATTCCACTCAAGGAACACAATCATAATTAGAAGGAATCCTACTAATATGACTACATGTCATGTGATTCTCTACGTGTCAAAAATGATGCATGTATGAAACATCCATTCCTTATTAGGCCAGGATTTTTTTTTTTGAAATTTCCAAAATCAATATGTAGTGCAAAATACCCCAGTCAGTGTTGGGGAAATCATACCAACTGCAACCTCAAACAGTGTAAACAACAATTCCCATATGTGGAAACATGTTCATTTCTCGTACATGGGTTGATCAGTCCCAAGAATGGCTATTAACCAAGCAATAATATTTTCTTAGTCTCCAATCAACCAACCCAAAATAGATAAATAATGGAAAAATAAAGAACAACCTTGTCTCTCATACCAATTTGTAATGTATGATCCAACTTACCATCGAACCGGTGGCCGGACCGGTCACTACATGACTTCATGTGCATCTCCCTGTATGCAACAGGTTGTCGACTAGCTGTGATGGTCTATAAATAGTTAGTTGGGAGAATATACCCTCGTTTAAAAGTTCAATAAATGGCGATGGATACAAATAGCTAAATTAGTTTAATAAATGAGAAAGAATCAGAAGGTGGAATAGTATAAATATTGAAAAAAGTGGAAAACACCAGTTTATATAATAGATTAATGCATGACATGCTAATGATACAAAATGGAATGTAGTAAACTGTACCACATAATTTACAATACAATAGAATAAAAAGAAAAACAACATCAAAAACCTATATACTGTCTCCATGAGCATCCTAAAATCCATCTTAGTCTTTCTCTTAACTCAAAGTAATCCAAAGCGACTTCCAAATCCAAGGCCCTACAGAGAGGTAAGATACACTCGGGTAACCATGTGCAATGGTGGCCCAAGTAGTGTGTGAGATAAAAATATTTGTAAGCCGGAACCACCTTTGTATAACATAATCTATAAAATCAAATATAAATAAAAAATGGGCTTTTATAACAAGGTAACAACAAAATTAAATAAATAAACTACAACCCATCCAGGTTCTAATGTGACACGTGCAAGAGATACCTGCTTCGGTTTATAGCTGGAAATAAGTGTCTGAATAAGAACTATATATATAATGCATAAATAAATTGTTCAACACATTATATTATATTCTTTATTTAACTGCATAAATCCCCAGTTTCTCCTAGACAACCATATCTCAACACATGTCTCGACCATGCTAGATTCTAAACTGTTTCTCATATTTAATTCAAAAATCATCATATCACAACGTCATTCATTATTCATTTAATTACATTCAGGTACCAACAATTGAAACAACATTTTAATTTCAATTAATGGGTATAGAATTCCATTTCTAGCACCCTCATGAGTATTTCGATCACCAGTCCAAGTCTCAAAACCCATGGGTATTCAGAGCATTAGTCACTTCACCATAAAAGAAAATTTTGAATGCATTCTAGGTGTAGAGTGCCATGTCTAGCACCTCGTGAGTACTTGCAGCATCCGTCCCGGGCTCACAACATATTTATCAATCATATATATATATATATCATGGGTGTAGAGTGTCATTTCTAGCACCTAATCTTATTGGTGAAGAACTCCATGTCAAACATCCAAAATATCGTTCATTAATAAATTCATATATTTATTTATCAATTCCATTATTTAGTTCAATATAAAATGAGAAACATCAATTTCCTATTATTTAATTACCTAATCAATTAACCATTTAAAATAGAAACATTAACTAAATAATTAATAAATTATTTATTCTATTTCAAAAAAGTACAACATGGTAATTGAATCAATATTTAATTATCCCAACTTCTCAATCATTAAAATTGGTAATTTGTTTACCAATTAATTATCCATATATGTCATTAAAATTTACAACATTACAAAAAAATAAATAATTATCACAATTAATTATCTTATTCATTGTACAATCATCATAATAATTTAATTAATTCATATATTTTATTAATTCATGCCAATTAAATAAATAAGAAATTAATTAATTTAATCCCATCACATTAATCAATTCATCAATTGATTAAACATTCAAAAAATTTATGTGAAATAATCAATCTATCTATTAATTTTTCTCAAATTACAAATCATCTTTTGAAAGTTAACTTGTAAAGTAATGATCACGTATTCACAATTTCAAATATTCAATCAAAGAGACTATTTCAAAATTCATATCTTAATAATTAATATAGCCATTAATTTTCCACACAAATTAATTAATTCACAATAAATTGAATCAAACTAAATACATTCATGGAATATAATGAGTATACCCACTCATTCTCTTCACCTCGTGTGGGTGAGTTTTATTATAAAAATGTGATAGTGTAATTTAACGAAACATTTAATGCCAAAAAAAATTCAATCCAACCATGCAATCAAATTTATCAAAAGAATTAAATAAACAACTATTATGTTTTATTTATTTTAATAATAGTTTAGAACACTACCTCAAGAAATTGGCTGATCCGAAACATTCTATCTCAAAACGAAACTGGCTCATGCACACAAACATCCACAATAATGTCTGTTGGTATATAGAATTGATCGCATAAATCTACAATGAATTTGGAACCCTTGATTATAGTGAAGGGGACCAATGCACAACCAAAAATTTACCTGGAACTCATATAAACAAAGAAAACCTAAAATATGGGGTGAAGAACCCATTAACATGTATATAAAACATACATGAACTTGAAAACGATGAACTATCCCAAGCCGAACCGCGTCACCTTCAGCAACAATCATCGATACATAGACCAACGTTTCCCAAGGCACCTTTCTCACCATCCTAGAACTAGAGGAGCGCAGAGGGAGCTGGGAAGAGAGGGTGGTGTACCACTCTTGGGAGGATAATGGGGATGTGTATGTCTTTTTGTGTGCATCTTCCTCTCATTCTCCCTTAAATAAATTAAAACATTAATTTAAAAAATTAATAAATAATATAAAAATAATAACAATTATTATTATTGTTATAGTAAACCACATTAAATTATTGTTATTATTAATTGAATAACACACCACATGGATAAACCCCAACTCCCCAATAATTTTTATTTATTTAAATTATCGTACAATGAATTTAATTAATTACAATATCTATCATTCCACATTTAATTAAATTCCCCTCAACAGATTACTTAATAAAACTTTAACTCTTCTTTATTCCTCCAATGTCCTGAAGGCCATCAATTTTTTTGATAATCCACCTTTCAAGGGGTGAGGTGGAACCCTTACAAGGCTCGTAGGTGTATGTATTAAATGGCTCATAGGCCTAAGGGGATTTCAATGCACGTAGGCTTCAAACATTATATACAACCCAAACTAACTACTTGGAACTTCTCCTCCCAAGCATCTTCATCGTGAAATCAACTCTCCACCTTCGCATGGTTGTTCGGATAGGCTTTCCAGTGTATACACAAGCTTTTCCCGATGGTAGGTGTCATACCCTCTCATTCTTGCAATTCATTTAGCTTTTTCTATGGTAAAATCTCCTTGCTCCTCCTCCTTCTGAAGTTTGTTCCTTGTAGGTTTTCTTGTTTGCATCTGCACCTAAGGTGGTCCAATGGCCTTGAGGTGGCCCGAAGGCCTTACTGACCTGAAGCTCTGGGTGGCATGAAGGCCTTAAAGGAATTGGGGACCAAAGTGGTGCCCTGAAGGCCCAAATGGGGATAATTTATAGCTGTTATAGTGCCATACAGTGCCTGCTACAGTTCCCACTACAGTACCTGCAACAGTTCTGCATAGTACCAGCTAGAGTACTGCTACAGTTCCTGCTACAATTCCACCTACATTACCTCCTACAGTACCTACTGTAGTACATCCTAATAATAACCATTATTATCATTTAATAAAATGATTCTTTTTCAAAACCCAAAAATCCCCAAATATAATAAAAATAAAAATAATATTATTATTCATAATGCAACCATAATAATAATAATAATAATAATATCATAATTATTATTAATATTCAAAAATTCATTTATTAAACCCATAACTAAAAATTTAAGACATTAATTTTAGAAACCCTAATGTCCCTATTTATTATTTCCATAATAAACATTTCTTTGTCAAACTGCTGCTCCCGAATTAACTCAGTTTAGTCAATGCTTAAAAAACGATCATTTGACAAACCCCAACACATCATTTAAAAATTATTTTAATTAAATTCTATTTCACATATTTTAATTAAAATAAAAACCCAATTATTTAATGATAATCAAGATACTCAATTTAAATAAAAAAATCTCTCACCATTATTATTTAAATAAATAATTTCCTCGCTTTAAAAAAATAGTTTATCCATTTCAATATTATTTAATTAAATATTTTCCCACTCCATTTAATTAAATAAATACTAAAATCAAATTAATTTTTAATAAAACACAACGGTCAATAATTAATTCATCTAATTAATCATTCTTTACTCAATGAGAAATTTGACGATAAACCATCATTTATGTCGATGTTTCCACATTACATAAGTATTATAATTTTTAACATTAAATATAATTAATTAAACACAACAATAATAATAATAACATCCACATTATTATTATTATTATTACATAATTTTATTAGAAATTATTTTAGAAATCCCACAGCTCCCCAATTAATTCCCATTGACCATTATTTAATTAAATTTTCTTTTTGAATTAATTTAATTAAATAAAAACATCCTTTCTCATTAAATAATTCAATTTATTCATAACCATGAATATAATTATGTAAAAAAACTATTTCACATCATTTAATTAAATTATTTTTTCCTTGAATTTAATTAATTATATACATAAATAATAATAATAGAATATTTATTATTATTATTATTATTATTAAAATCTATTTTATTTAAATTAAAAAAGACATACTTCAAAACAGGTTAATTGCACTATTTTACCTGTATGATTTGACCAACCATGTGTAGTTTAACATCAATGCTTAAAAATGTTCCAACGCGTAGAACATTATTCTAATTCCTGATTTTAAGAAATCCAATTATTCCCTAATTACCAAAAAAATTAAATTCCATCGTAATTTTTTGCGGTTTAAAAACATCGGTTTTAACACCACCTATATTTTGAGTATCTTTTTACAATTGATTATTATAGAAGAAAAATCTTAAGTGAACCCTTCTATTATTTAAAATAATGAATACATTGGATAGTTACAAAAGAAAAATTATCCTATGGATTTTTTTGTATAATTGTGAAGAGGATTAAAATTTATGGTGTATCAAAAATATATTTCATATAAGTGATTTATATATATATCAAAATAACAATTAAGGACTATGTGATTTCATGGACTGATTTCGATGAGGTGGAAGTATACTATTCAACCGTACCGAAAGAGGAATATTATTGGATGAAGAATAAAACCTCATTTATCCAACATTATTTCTATAATGACATGAACGTGGATATGGGAATAGAGATTTACTATTACCAAATCTGTAATTATGTAGTTTTAGATTATGTTTACAATTTTATTAATATATCCCCCTATTATTTAGAATTGTACTAAGAAGATTATTTAATGAGATTTTATTGAAAATGCATATATTATTATAATATTAAATCAAGGGTGATAGTGGTTTGTATATCTAATTTGGTATTAGTACCAAGGCATATAGTTCGGGTTGAAGAAAATGTTGTTGGGTTTCTTGAGGAGAATGATACTTCCTGTTTCCTAGATTTGGGGAAGTAAATTAAATTATTTTAATGGGGGTGTTTCTTGAGTACAAATAGGTTTTAACTATTTTCAGAAATCCCTCATGTGTCATTTGATCTTTTTCAAAGGTTAATACATCAATTTTTCGTTAATACATCATGTCAGGTCATAAGATAACTTGTTTTAGAATTAAGTAGCAATAAGTCATGATTGTGTCCATTAGGGTAAGTAAATTTGTTCTATAAGGATCATATATTATTATAATTGTATCTATATATTACTATTTAAATGATACATGGAATAAATATATGGAATGTTATGTGGATTAATTGGTTGTTTAAGTTATTTCATAATCATATCTGATAATCAGGTCTAGTTTGAATCCAATATTATTAATATTTGGATATATTGATTCAATAAAATTTTCATTTTTATGAAACCTTTCCCCCTTTGAAATTACACATTTCTATTTTAATTTCAAAATATTAAAGGTTTTGTATTGATTTTTTATCTAGGTTGTAGTATCTTATTGCTTATAAAGTTTTTTTTGGGTATCCTCTACATATATGATTCCTATTTTTTAAGATCATAGAGGGAATTATACCATTTTAGAATGATAATATGGTGTTCTAACAACCATAGAAAATATTACCTTGATAATACTTATAATATATGGTAGAGGTGAATTTTTCAAATGTGTTAACAGAAATCATCCTTGTTGTACGTTTGGGACATCATGGTTGTTAAAAAAAATAATTCATACTATGAGATTATTTTTTCAAATTCCAATTACAATCATATATTTTGTTTCTATCATGGTTTTGGTGTTCCTTAGTTTTGAAAAGTTATTCATGTTATTTAACATGATTATTATTTTTAATACACCACTCGAATCACTAATTCTTTGATGGGGAAAATTGTGATGTTATTGATATATTTCGCAACATAGAAACATATGATGTTTTATTTTACAAAAAAATTCATTATTATTTTTTTGTTTCTTCGTCATAAATTTGTTTTTAGATGCTACGGGGTGTGTAACATTCCAAATATAGTGAAATATCATTACTATATGATGTATCATATGGAGTCAATATTTTATTAACCCACATATAATTCCCAACAACGATGTAGTTGGAATTGTGAAATTTCATTTGAAGGACCATTACACATCCCTGGGGATTTTGTATAGTAGTGGTGTAGCATCTCCACCCTAGAAGACACCTGAGTGGTTCCTCGATCTGGGTTGGCCACATAACCTCAAGCGCATCTCTCCGAACGCCAGAGGATACCAACTAGAAGTGATGGACTTTTTCCATGTCTGTGGGGGAGAATATGACCTCATAGGTAATTGGTAATATCACAGTGGAAGTGAGAGAAATTTTATGATAAATAGAAGAACCATATTACTGAATAAACTACATGATAAGAAATATAAATAATACAACTGAATAATACTAAATTTTGGAAGCTCAAAAAATGATGTCATGCCATGACGTCTGTCTAAAATGAAATTATAGAAAATTTAAACTCAAGAATAATGTCAACTAAATAAAAAGGAACAAAGAAAAAAATACATCATGAGAAAGGTATGGCCCTATTCCCCATTCTCCATCCTAAGAAGAAAGAAACAATTTTGCATCAGAAGCAGTATGCTTCCCTTTGTCAAAACCTACAAGCATGTAATCTACTTGGGTGTCAATGACACCCGAGCATGGTGTGAGATAAAATCCATGTAGGTCGTAACCCACGATTTCTAAACCATTCCATTTAATGCAATAATAAAATGATGTGTTTTATTATAAAACAATAGAAAATAATTTATTACGTTCAATGAAATAAATAACTTGGCCTGAGATCCCAAAGACACCCATCCCTAATCGCCTACTTTGGCCTAAGCCAAAAGTTATAAAGGAATAATTGAAATCAGAATACACATATGCATATATATAAAGCCTAGAAGAGTAAGGTAAACCAAGGAAGAGTCATACCCCCATGATTTTGTATTAACTACGGGTCTAAGTCATCTATAAACTAGTTGTGCTTCAACATACCAGAAAATATCACAAATATCAAGAGACTAAAAACAACATTAATATAAACCTTTAGTGCATCATTATTAAGTTTCAACATGATAGTGTTAAAATAATACCATACCAAAGGTAAAGGAACATCCATCAAATTATCCAACATCATCGAGCCCGTCTAAGGTAATATTTTGAAAGACCGGGTATCACTTGAGGCATGTATTTACCATTAGTCTATTCTGATCTCTCAAAAAGGGGTTGAGCATCATCCAAGGCTAGCTTAGCCACATTTCCAATAGATCTGTCCTTGATGGGACCTTTTTGAACTGGTATTACTCATAAGTATTATAATGTTCGGAGACATCTTGGTTCGGAAAAGCCAAACACAACACCCCCCGATGTGCAGTGGTTACTAGTCAGGAACAGAGGGTCTAATGGTGTCCCATAATATAGGGACCACCTTCTTCCCCCACCCTAAATTTAATTAAAATTTCCCAAAAGAATATATGACATAAAATTCATAGGTAATTGCAGTTTTAAATCTACAAAGATACACCCATTCAAAACAAGGTATTAATTTAATCACGCAGTATATGCACATAACTAGAAAAAACACTATATGAGCACAAGAAGATAAATGGAAATTTAAATAATTTAATGAATGAGTACAAAAAACTTCCAAATAAAAAATAATACAAGGTTCGTAATTAATCTAAATTAATTATTCAAATTAAACATAAAAATGTTGGTTATGCAACACATGTAGTTAATTAAATTAAATTCTTGGGGTAATGAAATTTATAACGGCCACGTCAACATTCCCAAAGGGGTGTCCGAATACGTTAAACAAAATTACACAATTTAATTTTTGATAATTAGGGTGGAAACAATTTGTAAAAACAATTAAATTAAATAAATTGGGCGAATTTTCACATGGTTGGAAGGCACCAACCAATGGCACAATGGTGCATTTTTATAAATCGCAACGAAACAGAGGGAAAGTGAGTAGACACCCTACCTTATAGTCATAAATGATTCTACGATCTATGGTAGAATTTGATTTGACCTAAAATGAATGAAAATAATAGATTTTCGAAAAACCCCAAAATATGCTAAAATCCTTCCCCGACGAACTATTATCAGGATACTCAAAAAAAAACTCTTGGATTCAAATTGAGAATGGTTATCCTTTCCATTAGTTTTACATCACAGCTAATATAGAAGATATTAAACGACAAACGTGGGAGTCGTGATCATCCTACTAGCGAGTAGGGGGTGCGCCACCCAGGGAGAGGGAGGAACGTGACATGAGGGTGAGGAGGAGAGGAAGAGAGAAAAAAAGAAATAAAATAAGGCAATAGAAAAGAAAAATAAGAGAAAAATAAAAGATAACAAAAAAGGAAAACAAGTGAAAAATAATATAGAATAAAAATGATGTAAAGGAAAAAGGATAAAAATAAATATAAGTTGTAAATATTTCATTTTAATTATTTTTAATTTTTATGTAAGAACCTTTCTATTTTATCTCTAAATTTATTTTTTTCCCTTCATGATTTCTTTTAAATTTTTTAAATATGTTCTTATTTCTTCTAAATAAGTAATTAATTATTTTAATCTCAAACACTATGCTAAGGCACGACATTACATTTTTCACAAAACGACTGCAGTCATTTAAATTATTTAAATATATTCCAAGGACCCACAGTGGGGTGCGCCGACCCACACCCAGGTTTTCTTTAATGAATTAGGAAACAAAAAATAAAAAATCATCCATGCCTGATTAAGTTCGGGACAATAAAACCTCCCCTCCTTAAGACAACTCATCCCCAAGTTTCCCTTCCGAGGGTAGTGGAACATTATCATAGAAAGGTTCTGGCCACTACGAATGTTCATCCGTCACTCACTATGAGGTCTCGTCCTAAATGCATCTGTTTTTCCATAACACTAGGACAAGAGGGAATAACCTTACTCGAAGGAAATTTTTGTTATGGTTGACGATATAGATCAGATATACTGTAATGGATTCATCTACCTCATGCTCAATGTCTTTGGGGTTAAAATAATGAGATGGGTCTGGATGATATTGTCGATGTGGAGATACATGAATGTCGTTTTTCATGGAATGGTACCTATGAGGTAGTAGTAACTGATAGGATTATTTCCAAACACTCACCAATACCTCAAATGACCTGATGTATCTCACTGATAACTTCCCCTGTCTCCTGATCTGCCTGGGACCCGACCTCAGAGAAACACGCCGAAAGACTCGATGTCCCACCTTGAATTCCAAAGGTATGAGGCGACGATCAATATAATGCTTCTATCTGTACTGATCTATAGTAATACGTTTCTAAATTATCTGTACATGCTCATAAGTCTCTTGAATGGGATAAGAACCGAACGGATCTTCCTCAACTGCTTCGAGCCAGTATAAAGGTGAACGACACGGTCTACCATAGAGGGCCTCACCCGTAGCCATTTATATTGTCTCATAGAAGCAATTATTATAGGTAAAATCAACAAGAGGAATATGTTTTTCATAGGAACCTCCAAAATCAAAGATCCAGGACCATAACATATCTTCTAATACTTGTATAGTTATATAGAACTACCCATCAGTCTGACGGTGATGTGAAGTACTCAGAAGTACCTATAAACACTGAGCCTTTTTCAACCCCTGCCAGAACCATGGTTTAAAGCGGGAAACACTACTCAAGATAGTAAAAAAAGGTACACAATGAAGTCCCAAAACTTCCCAGATATACATCCTTCCCATATCATCAATTGTAAATGTCTCCCAGATAGGTAAGAAGTGTGCATCCTTGGTCACCCAATCAACAACCACCCATACTGCATCACTGCATCAAGGAGATCATGGAAAGACTATAAATAAATCCTTGGTGATTTCATTCCATTTTTATTTAGAAATAGATAGTGGCTATAGAAGTCTAGAAGGTCACAGGTTGTCTACCATCAACTGTTTGTATGGGGAGCACCGATTGATGAAACCCCATATCTCCTTCCCAATACCAAGCCACCGGTACTGTTGACACATGGTTATTTACATCGTGGTCAGTCCAGGATGAACCGCCCAAACAGTGGTGTGATATTCCTTAATTAGCTATTCACATACACCCGAAGGTACCCATACACAGCCAAAATAAATGAGAGTTACATTTCTATCAATAAACCAACAAAGAGGTGAGTTATTTCATGTAACACCTTCCATAAAAATGACCCCTCAGGATCAGTTAGATGTTTCCTGGGAACATGATTTTGGAGAGAGGAAGTCAATGTAAGAGCAGCTAGAACTATTTTCCCACTCTGCTCTTGAACTTCTAGATGCATCTTTGAAAACCAAACCATCATCTTTCACTCACTTTTGGATAGCTGCACGACTTGGGTTTGTGTCTAGTGGCTTAAAGCATCTACCATGGGTTTACCCTTACTAGGGGTATATGCATGCTCAAAGTCAAACGACTGCAAGTATTCGACCAACCTGCACTACCATAGGTTCATGTCTCGTTGAGTGGATATATATTTCAAGCTTTTATCATTCGTATAAACAACGAATATCTCACCCAAGAAGTAGTGTCTCCAAAAGAGTAGAGCATGAACCATGGTTTCCAACTTTAGGTCATGTGTAGGATAGTTCTTCCCATAAGGTCTCATTTGATTGGATCCCTAAGACACAACTCAATTACCCTACATCAAAACTTCACCCAATACGATTCCAGAAGCATCACAATAAATATTATAGACTTTACCTGGTTTAGGAAGAATCAGGATCGGAGCTGAGGTTAGTCTTACCTTCAAATAAAAAAATATTTTTCACAATTTTCTAAACTCATGAATTGTACTCCTTTATTAGTCAAGGCTGTAAGAGGCGCTTCTAATAGGGAGAAATCCAGGATGAAATGCCAGTAATAACTAGAAATCACCAAGAGACTTTGAATATCGAAGACACTCTTGGGATACTCCAATGAAACTATGACACTCACCTTATGAAGATCAACTGATACTACTTCTTTAGATATAATATTTCCCAAGAAGTGTACATTATCAATCCAAATGTGGCATTTGCTGATCTTAGCGTATATCTAGTTCCCTCTAAGTGTACTCAGCACGATCTCAATATGGGTTGTATGGTTGTTCTTAGATCGCAAATACACTAATATGTCGTCCCTAAAGACTAACACAAAGAAATCAAGATATGTGTGAAAAATCCACTTCCTCAGAGCCATGAAGACTATCAGCGCATTCATGAGGCCGAATGGCATAACCAAATAATTGTACATGTTATACCTTCTTCTTAATGTCGTTTGTGGTATGTTAGATGGTTGCACACACACCTGTTGATATCCTAACCTCAGATCAATATTGGAGAAAGAAGATGTTCCCTAGAGTTGGTCGAATATATCATCTATACGTGGTAAATTGATATAGATTCTTACCATGATCAGGTTGAGTTGATGATAATACATGCATAACATTAGGGTAAAATCTTCTTTCATGGTTAAAAGAACAGGTGAACCACACAATAATGGGTAGGTCTTATAAAACCCTTATCCTTGAGGTCATCAAGATACTTTTTGAGTTCCTTTATCTCTTTTGGTTCCATATTATAAAGAGGAATAGACACTCATACTAATCCTGGAATGAGATCTATAGTGAAGTAAACGTCCCTCATATGATGCAATCCTGAGAAATTGTTAGGTAAGACATCCATAAAAAGATCCATCGCTAGAAAGAATTGAACTAGCTGAATTTCTTAATCGCTCATGAAGTGACTTGACAATAGAGTTGTCACTTTGCCCAACCATATATATTTAAGAATATCTCGATCTTCCTATATATACCATTTTACTTTGTGTATATATGGGTCTCCCTCATGGGATGTAAAGGACACACGAAGGTGATAGCAATCCACATGAGCATGATAAGGATCTAAAAAGTTCATATAAATAATGACTTTGATGACAGACATATCGGGGATATAGTGATTCCAAATGAAATGGTACCCACCTATATCAAGGGGTAACACATGGTAGTAGCATATTCCCTCCATCCTACCCCATGCAGAGTGTCGAGAGACATGACGCCCCAATGGTACTCAATTGAAAACCAAGACATTCAACAACAACATCAGATAAAACGTAGTGCGATGTGCCGGTATCAAAAAGGGAAAAAACTAATGTAGAGGCTACAAGAATAGTTCCTCTAACTATAGATGGTCATGAACTCTACTCATATGGTGTGGATTTCACTGTATACATGAAACCTGAACCATGGACCTGAGACGCTTTCTAGTTGGGGTGATATGACCCACATTGCTGACACATATGATCTATAATTTGATGTCCTCAAACACGACCTCTATAATTACCTTGACTTGATCAACTAAAGGAAAAAATAACCTCTAGTCTACTTTAGAGTCATAGATATTTTTCATGACGGAGGTGCAGGTGTGGATCCTACTCCACTAGATGCTGATGATAAGGAACGATAGAATTGCTGAAGGTGACCCATGTTACTGTAAGGTCCACACTCCTTTGGGTCTCTAGTGCACTGTGGATACTTATTATTTTTTTAAAAAAGGTGATTCCTTGGTCAAAAATGACCAAATAACAAAAATTATTAAAAGAAAATTAAAGACTCTAAAAAAAAGGATCATATTACAATCATTTTCATTAAAGAAATAAGATCAATGGGAAGGTCTATGAACCAGGTAATGTCATGATTACCTCCCATGTTGGCCAGACCATCTGCATCGATGTTTGATTCTTGATAAAAATTTGTGATGATAAAGTTAAGAACGATAAGAAAACAAGTGCATTCTTCTAGTGGGTATTAATCAGCCAAGCAAGGTGAATTATGCCATTCCAAATCACTTGAACGAAAGTCATCAAGTCACTATTGAACCAATGGTTATTCTAACCGAAGAACATGGAAAAGGCAATAGCATGTATCTAACCTGGCATCTTAGCTTCAAGGGAGGTAGAAATTCCACATTTACCCATGATGCATCCAACGATCTGACCGAGGTGATTCCTGAAAATAGGACCACACCCTGTAGGTCTCGTGTTTCCCTTGGAGGTGCTATAAATATCTATCTTGTTCTATCCAGGTATGGGGACTCTCCAGAACAACTCTAGTGTGCGATGCGGCTGATAAAAATTTCGTTTAATATTTAGAAACCTCATGATCGCAAAGTCATGGGCGTAGTTGTGGCAATGTCCCTTTTAAATCTAGGAAGCTTCATGTATTTCATTGAGGATACTCATCCGAACTTCATTTTGATTAAATGTGTAATTATTATGAATAATAGCATTACGATGATACCAAATCACATAGTGGAGCTCAGCAACTACATCATCGAATAGGTTTCTAACTTGCTAAGAGCCATCCATTTCTGCACATTTTTTATTTTGAACATTGACAGAGTCATGAATCAAACATCTGAAATCCAAAATGCCAAGAATACAGATATAGAGAGAAAAAGAAGTATCACAAGAGAGAAAGAGTGGGTCAACATCTTCTCTGTGTTGATTACAGATTTTTCATTTTGATCAGAGCTAGATGCCAAAGGATTGGAGGCAATGTTCAATGGGCACTTGGTTGGGAGAAATATTCCATATGAGGTTGAATCTCAATGGTTTTATCCATGGTTTATTGAAATGTTTTAGCCAAATGTAGTCACTTTCAGAGATATAGAAATAATGCGTATAAAATGTTTTCAGTTGACCATAACATTGTGAGTAGGTTCCCAAGTTAATAAATCATCGGTAATAGCGAAATAGTAGTTTTTAATGACATTAAAAACATTTTCAGGAAGGTGATCATGTAGAGATTTTCAAATATATCTGATAGAGCTATTGGTATTATTAGGAGATTGATCAAAAGGAATCATGTAAATTAATGGCATGATAGTCCAGTTTTCCAACCAAAATTTCATAGAGGAATCATATGACCATCCCTCCCACACAGATAACATGTGATAGATCCATCTAAATGTGATGTCTGGATACTATTTCCCTGAGGTGAACTTTCAAAATAGTGTTTCCTTCTACTAGAAGAGATGTCACCCTATATCAGAATTGAACTGCCCTAGCTCACCGGTTTAGATTCCATGACGTTTTGATCCAAAATTAGAGCCTGATTTACAATCTATGTGACAGTGGAAAAATGGAAGACATTCACCTATGAGAAGATAGTATACTGATGTCCATCCCCAAAATAACTTGCAGTATTCTACGCATCCCAAGTAATAGATAAGGAAAAACATTGAACCTCTATGATATTAGTTGAATACAGTAAAACAGTCATAGGTCCCAACTAAAGATGTAGGAACTCCCATGCAAGAATGTATCTCAGATTCTGCTAGAATATGTGTTCATAGAATGATGCTTGGAAGTTGGCCCAAACCATGTCATGGGTCTGCACAGCCTGAGAAACAATGTCCCACAAATGCTTAGCGAGGTCATGAATCATGCAGACTACCAATTTGACCATTCTCTTGGGTACTATCTCAAGGAGGTCAATAATTAACCTTATGGATTATATCCATGACACTCCAGCATGAGGGATACCAAACTACGAGAAAGTGAGAGCGTGCTGCTGCAGAAAGTTCTTTGTGAGGTCTTCCATGGATGGGGTGGGTCTAAGGATACTTCGAACAGACTTCAGAAACCTGGTAAGACTATCCCTAAACTGAACGTCAGGGTCCCTTAGAAGTTTGGTTTGAGGTAGTTCCATAGGTTGCACTACGAGAGGTACCACTGGTGGATCAGGACCCACCTTATCTAGAATGTGATCATTACCACTCTCCTAAGGAACAGAATGAATATGTCACAGTGGGATTGGTCTACAATAGCCAAACACACACATTTATACCAGGAGTAAACAATATGAGAAAAAAAAGTTTGTCCCAAAAGGGGATAGGTGCATTGTTGGCCTCTGGTTTCTATACAACAGAAAACCCGCATCAAGAGTTGGGTTTAGACATGGAAGACACACCATAAATGGGTTACTAAACAAGATATGCTGACCATTTCTAGTTTAAGTCTGATTAGAATCTAACAAAACTATCACAAAGTTATTTTAAAAAACCCAACATTACCAAAATCTTACCTCTAGGAACAACAACATTCTCATGAAAACAGGAAAATGATTCTTGAAAGTAGATATGGCAAGACAATATGCCTGGAATTTTAATCATATGGTGTGTAATATGATGAATGCAATGTATTTCCCGCATATCGTTGGGATGCAATGGTAAAAATCTATTATATGAACAATACCAACTGAAATAAAAATTTAAAACAAGTGATTCCCCCAACGGTGAAATCTTATCATCAATAACTAGCATTATCAATACCTGTTATCCAAACCTATGAATTTGGGTTTCCCCTATACATGGGTTAGCTAAGTCCAAGCCCAAGGTAAATTCCAAATCTTTATATCTTAGTATCATGTCTAACACCAATAGTAAGACAAAAAAACATGACCGTAGTACCACTTCATAGTGTCCCCGTCTCAGAAGCCGCATGAGGGGTTCCCCGAGCTGTGTTGGACACATAACCTCAAGCACATCTCCCCGAATGCTAGAGACTGTCAAATAGAAGAAAAGTGCATTTTTGTGTCTTTGGGGAGACTATTCTCTCTTAGGTAATAGGGTATATCACAATGGAAGTAGCAAAAATTAAATAATAAACAACAGAAGTATATAAATTAATAAATAGCAGGAGAAGATATATAAATAATCCAACTGAATAATACTCAAGTGTTGAAGCTCACAAAATGATGTCATGTTGTGATGTCTATATAAACTGAAAGTATGGATAAGAGAGACTCAAGAATACTATAAACTAAAAGAAAAGACACAAAGAAACAACTACATCACGATCAAGACTCGGTCTCTACCCTAGTCTCCACCCTAAGCACTAAGAAACAATCATGCTTCAGATCCAACATGATTCCCTTTACGAAAACCTTCAAGAATGTAATCTACTTGTTTTCCATGGATGCCCGAGTATGGTGTGAGATAGAATCATTGTAGGCTGGCACCCACAGTGTATAAACATTTCCATTTCGTTCAATAATAAAATGTAGTGTTCCATTATATAGCTATTGTAGTTAATTAATTAAGTGAAATGAAATAAATAACTTGGCTTGAGTTCTGAATGGAACCCATCCCTAATCACCTACTTCATCCAAAGCAGGAAGTTTGAAAGGAATACCTATAAGAATAATACACATATGTATAAATATTAATCCAGGAAGAGTAAGGTAAAACAATAAGAGGCATTCCACTAGAATTTTTCTTTAACTTGGGGTCTATGTCTGGTGTCAACATGATGTGATTTGACATACCAAAAAATATCACGAATCTCAACATATTAACAGGGGAATTAATATTAACATTCAGTGAATCCTTATTAAGGTTCAAGTAGAGAGTTAGAGTCTAATGTTGTCCTATACGTATATCTATGGAATGTCCTTTAATTTATCCAATACCATTGAGCCCATCCAAGGTAATATTTCGAATGTCCAAGTATCGCTTGAGGCCTGGATTTACCATGCGTCTGTTCCGCTCATGAAAAATGGGGTCGAGCATCATCCAAGGATGGATTAGCCGCATTTCCAAAGGATCCATCTTAGATGGTCCCTTTTGAAACCACTGTCACATATAAGTATAAGAAATCCATAGGAATTATCATTCTGGAAAATCCAAAGACATCACCCCCCCAACACGCAATGGTAGCCAGTCTAGAATAGATGGTCTATTCATGAACCATAATACATGACCCACCTTATTTCACCGCCATAAATTTAAATAATATTCCTAATAAAAGATATGGTATATAATTCATATGTAATTTCATTTTGAAACCTAAACAGATACGATCGTGCAATACAAGGTATTAATTTAATCTTACAGTGTAAGAACAATTCAAGGCAAGATACCATACAAGCACAAGAAGATAAATGAACTTTTTAATAATTAAATAAATCAGCAAAAAAAACAACCAATGATCCAAAAATACAAGGTTCAAAATTAATCTAAATTAATTAATCAAATTAAACACAAATAAATAGGATGTGCAACACATGCGGTTAATTAAATTAAATGCTTAGTGTAACAAAATTTATATAGGACACATCGGTATTACTAAAGGGGTGTCCAAATATGTTTTAAACAAATTAAAAAGATTAATTCATGATAATTTAGGATGGGAAAATTATTCTAAACACTAAAATTAAATAAATTGGTGGAATTTGCACAACACTGAAAGGGACCGACTAACAGAAAAACGATGCATTTTTACAAATCTCAATGAAACTGAGGGATAGTTGGTGGAATCCTTCATTTATATTCATATATAATTCTATGATCCGTGTTAGGCATTTATTTGATCTAAAATTGAAGAAAAAGAATGATTTTAGAAAAACATGAAAATAGGGTAAAATCCTTCTGCGATGAACTGCGCGCAGGATACTCAACAAAAAACAATGATCCCAATTGTACAATGTTATCCATTCCAAAAGGATTAAATTGCACTTAATGATGAAGAAATAATATGATGACCAAAGGTGCAGAGGTCTTTCTAAGAGAGAGTCAGGGGTGCGCCACCTTATGGGAGGGAGGGGAACAATGTGAGGGAGTGGAGGAGATGAAGAGTGAAAAAAAGAAAGAAAGAAAAGAAAGAAAAAGAAAAGAAAATTAAGATAAAAATAAGAGAAATGGAAAAAGGAAAATAAATGATAAATATAATATAATAAATAGGATCTTATGGAAAAAGGATAAAAATAAATAAAAATGGAAATCACATATTTTAAATATTTTTACTTTTTCCATAACCCCCTTCAAATTTTAACTCTAAATTTATTTTAATCCCTTCTTGATTTCTTTTAAAATTCATTAAATAACATCTTATTTCTTTTTAATGCTTAATTAATTATTTTATTCCCAAGGACCATGCTAAATCATGACATAACATTTTCCAAAAAAACGTCTACAATCATTTAAATTATTTATATAGCTTTTTGAAACCCGCAGTAGGGTGCGCCTACGTGCGCCTTGGATCGCTTTGAGGAATTAGACAAGAATAAAATAAAAATGGTTCATAAAAAATTATGTTCTAGATGGTATATGTGGATGTGATTCCAAAAACATTATATATTATTTCCTATAAGATATGTAATATTTTTGCTGCATAATATCAGCTAATGTTATGTGTTCAACTATGTCTGGGGAAATAATTTAACACATTTGAAGGTTAAAAGAATTTTTGGGTAACCCAATAAATAGTTTGATATCTAAGGGAGTCTATGTTGGGGAGGTGGAGGAAATGATGGTTCTAACCATAAAAAGATATATACTATTCCAAATGAATGTTATTTTTTGAATGGATGTGATTTGTATAATGATTATATACCTATATATCAGTGGTCTATTTCAAAATTTTGGATTTTATATTTTGGGATGGGGGGTCCTAATGGTTACCTTTATTATTACCCAATGTGACCTAAGAAAATAGTTACCCAAGTTAATAATAAAAATATTTATACATTAATCCTTATAATTTAAATAAACCTTATCAATATGATTCACACAACCTAAGTAACAAAGGGTGTAGTGAAATGTATTTTCCATACCAAAAATATTATTTAACAAAAATTGTATGAATTTTTCCACAATCAAACTCCCTAGGATCCTATCTAGGAATACTACATGAATTATATAAATTCATGACCTAGGGATTATAAATTATAAAATGTGGTGAGAATTTTTTTCAAGAGATTATAAATAATTTCTTTTAGAGTTATATCATAATCACAATGGGAAGCATGAATAATTAAAATACTTAATTTAAAATAAAATAAATCATTAGATGTAAACCATAATAATCACATACCAAATTATAAAACTCTGACTATAATATGATAAATTAAAACAATAATCATATAACCAAAGACATGTAACATAGGAAATAATGTGGGACAATCCAAAAAATAGCATTACTTATCATAGAAAATATGTTTACCCACCGAATCTTTCACTGTAAATTTTTTTAGTATAGTTGAACTCCATCACACTCACACTTTTCTACCAAGATATAGTTAAAAATTAAATGAAAATTGATATTATAGATAAATACCATCACACCCATTATTTGTGAACCAAAATAATTGCTAAGGAGTTCACAAATAATATTCTGACTACTATTGAACACCGCAAAAACAATACATTGTGAAACTATATACTCTCTATCAAATTAACATTATATTTATATCTCATGATACATAATCCAATGACTTAATACTTGGATTTTTTATTTGGTCCACATGTAAAATATTCTATATATTTATATGCCACCAGATAAAAAAGAAATTTTATCCTAAAATATCACATTGAGGTAAAATTAGTTTTATTACATTGTAGAATAATCATATAAATAACCCATGCAAAAAATAATGGTTTTCTTAAAAAGTTTAAAACATCATTTCTCTTGATCATAAGATTTCATAATAATTAAGTCATTTCATTTTTCAATTTGAATCAAATAATAATATCATATATATATATATATATATAATATAAAACATTACTAAATTAAAGATAATTATTTAAGGGTAAATAGATGTTATAATGTAAATGTTTTTACAGAATATTTTTAAAAACTGATGTGAAAATAATATAAAAAATTATTCTACAATAAATTAGTATAATTATTAAAACAAAAATATATTATGATCAAAAAAAACATTGACTAAATTGAATAATGGTTATAAAAAGGATAAGTTAAAATACCACGAAAAGAAGTTATTTTAAAAGAATTTATAATAAGGTTGAAATAAAAAGTATAAAAACAACAAAAATATATGGAAAATACATTTAAAACATTGAATTCATAAATAACATCCTAAATATTTTTCCTAAAACACTTTATCGTTTGGGAAATAAAATAAATAATTATGAACAATAATTATCCTTGGAAAATATTTGAGTCACAAAAACTACATTCATAATTTGAAACATTAGATCAAATCCCAATAAGAGGAATAAAATTTATATAATAAATGAATATTTTAAAGTACAGTATTATAATGATTAAAACCATCAATAGGTATATATTTTATGTATTCATAAGGAAATAGGTTGTGAAATAGACACATGTTTATTGAAATTAAAATTTGAGGCCAAGAAAACATTACTTCATAAGTAACATTCTAAAAAATAATATAAAAGAGATTTGAAGTGTTGTTGAGGTTATAAAAACTTGAATATGAAAATAGATGATATTGAATATCCAATTATATGTATATAAACCCTAAAAATTAATTAAGGTACATAAAAGGACATGTGTTGAAAATAATTATCATTTAATATGAATCCTTTTCAGTTTCATATGGATTACATGATCACACTATGATATCTTACACTAAAAACATCAATAACATAATAAATGACATCATTACATTACACATGAAAATTAAAATTTTAAAATATTTATTATAATTTATATTCATGAGAAAATTAATTATTTATAGTATATTATTACAGTTTGGTGTTAATAAATTGTACAATATTATTCATGTGAAATAATAATTATTTAATTACCCTAAATTTGACACCCATCTCATTGAATTTTTTTCACTTATGTTTCATTAATATAAAACATATATTGGTTTCAAATTTTATATATTCATTTAATATGTGTCTTTTTTATGTTCTATGAAAATAGAATTGATAATGTCCTAATATGGTAGTTTTAGGGAATGAAAATGAATCTGTAATAAATAAGTTAATAATAAATATTTTCATTCCAAAACCACATTCCAATAATTATATTATTATTATATTAGAATAATATTTTTTTCTATTCCCAAAGTAATCCAAAATATTATTTTAATGAATAATTCATATAGGTAGTCAAACTAACCCAAAAAATTACACAAATTAACTTGTTTTGTGAATATAGTTTAGGATTCTAACATTCATACATAATATTATTATAAATCAATAATTTTTTTTGTTTAATCATTTTTCAGTATTATTATAAAATGAATGGAAATATAAATAAAATATTAAAAATGACATATCATGGATAATATAATGTGCACATATCCAAAATTAGAATTCTAATTTCTAAATACTTTAATGAAACACAATAAATGTCTCATAATGGATGTGGAAGTCTTTAAAAAACGCTAATGGTGATAATTTATTCTCTATGGATACAAATAAATAACATAAGGTTATACCATTGATATGTACAAATATTTTTATACTGAATATACTAAATTATTCATATTATTATCATGAAATAATATTTATAAGAGTAAAATTTTGAAGAAAATTTTAAAAAAGATATAATAATTATGTTTGAAGAATATATTTTTCCATGGATTTCCACATGAAATTTATAGTGTTACTATTACTATATGTAAATAGAAGATTTTGTATTTGTAATGAAAATAAATAATTAGAATTTATGACTATGTTTCAAGTAAAATTTTAAATATTACTTTTTATTGAAATTTTGGATGTTATAATTATTTATAAGAGAATAGAAAGTACACATTTCAGAATAATTAACATTTTTTTATAATTTCATTGAACTATTTATGGTAAAATGGATTTAATAAGAAAAAAGGGAGGGTAGGATATGATATGTATAAAATTAACTCAATCACATATTTAAAAAAAATGATATATACATTTTTTTCCACTTCTTCGATGTAAAAAATCTATTTTCTATTTTTTATTTTTACTGTGGTAACTATTTCCTTATTAAATTAATTATTCTTGATAAATAATATTAAAAGTTTTATTATTATCCAATTATAACCTTTATATTTTATATTTAAATATAAGTTATTAATTTTATAAAACTAAATGTATGAAAATATTATTTTAATGGAGTCTTAATTAATTATGAGATTCTATTTTCCTTAAAAAAGACTTTTATAGTTTTAAATGTATATATAAAAAAATGCAGTCTTACTTTGATAATTGAAATTTATTATATATAATTATATTGATTTTTATGATTACATCATTGAAATACACTATCAAATATCATTGTGAAAATGAATCATTCAATGAGAAGACTGAATGTTTTAATAAACTATCATTTTATTTGTTTATAAAAATATTGGAATATATATTTATTTTGTTAAAGAATATATTATATTGAAAAGATTTATTTTTTTATGATATATAATATTATATAAATTGGTTTTTAGTATTATATAATTTGCATTCATAGTGATTATAAGAAAAAAAATCATATTTTAAATTTAAAATAACATTTTTCATAATTTAATTATAAATTCATACAATGTATTTTTTAATTATTAAAGTTAAGAAGAAGTATATTATTATATATAATTATCCTTATAAATTTTTTAAATTAATTTTTTATATAAAAGGTCTTATATAGAGATAATGTGATCAACCAATGTGTGTTCCCATAGAGTGTCAAACCAGGTGTGTGGTATTAGAACCACTCGTTGTGTCTAAGGGTTATGATAAATAAAAGGGTTGATGAATCCATTACAGAGTTATTACACCTAGGAGAATATATTACACAACCATGTCTACATTTTTTTAAATTTTACATAATTATATTACTTTTGAAAAAAAATATACTAATAGATTAACCAATATATTAGGATAACATTTTATACATAGACTTATCTATAGGTTTTCAATTATATTTTTCTAACACTAAAACCAAAGATAGAATATATATATATATATATATATATATATTTATAACTAAATATGTTTATATAAAAACAACACCTTTATATAATACCAATTGAGGCTACACAACATAGTCAATAAATATATAATAAGTTAATCCCACAATTTAAATTATACATCTCATATAAAAATAATCAAATGAATGAATGGATAGTTTTATGGCATAGATATTAGAAAAACAAGAATATTATTTTACTAAACATCTGTTTGTTTCATCATAATATCACTCATGTCGATTACTTATATACATATTAAATGATATAATCATATTCATTACATGGGGGCTGAAGAAATAATAAATGGATGAGAAAATATTATCATTAAAGGATAATATAACAAATATAATAATATTGTGATCATAAACATAATAAAAATCATGAATAAGTAAATATATCTAATTTTAGGTACCCACATTTTTATTTATAATTATTTAAATTTAATTTAAAATAAGTCCACTCAAATCACTGAATGAGACCATAAAACATGGACTAAATATATAAATCCATGGAAAATTGGATAGAAAGTGTAAAAATCATCATCATGTAATTTTTTATCATTATAATCATGGATACCAACCAACTTGTTCACTCAAAAAACATTGATTAATGTTTAATTCAATTACAATAATAAATTTTAATCATATCTACCTTTTATCCAATTTACATTCAATGTTTTATTAGATCTTTATTACATTCTAGTGACAATTGTGAAACTAGTTAGTCACTAACCTATTCACATATAAAATTTGATTAGTGAAAAAAATTATATTACAGTCACATTTTGCGAAACTAGCTATTCGCTAACCTGTTCACGTAAAATTTATATCTAATGAGAAATATTAAAATATTTTATAAATTGATGGTTTATATCATTTAAAAGGATAAAATATAAAATAAATTAATATGAAAAATGATTAAAATCGTAACCATGTAACATTATAAACCACAGAAAGGATTTTTGTTTCAAAAAATTTATAAATCATTATATAAATAAACAATGGTAAAGCAGTATTATTCTTAAACCATTTAAAAAACATATATAATTAAATTATGAAATAATAATTGACAAAAAAATTAATATATAGCCATATCATAATAAAGTATATATGTTTCAAAAATATAGCTTCATAAAATATAAAACATTGATAGAAAATAAATAATGAAATAAAAAAGTTCAAAAAAAATTAAAATTAGAATTGAATATTACATTATAATAATAATTTGTGAAGTTAAATAGTTGAATCTTTAAATCCTTAATATAAGAAAATCAATATAAAAATTATATAAACTAAATAAGGCCTTTCAGAAAAAATAAATGAAAATCGTATGTGAACATATAATTTGAAAGGTTTCATTATAATGTTTCACACGAAAGAGATATAAATTCAAAAAAAATGAATTCAACAAAAATATAAAATTTTTTCATTTGAAATAATTTTAAATAATATAGAATATAAAAATAAATAATGATTTCAAAAACGGATGTGAGAATAATATAAATGATTAATATATGAATTAATCAGTAATAATGGATAATTGAATATAACACAATGATTTAACAGAGGAATGTGAAAATTCTTCAAATATTGTTACATTTAAATGAATCATTGATAAATTTTAATTGGATAAAGTAATAATTATTTCAAAAATATTAGTGATAATACATTTAAAATAGTCAATACAAAAAAAATATTTAATAACTGAACAACTAAAATTTAATGGAATAAATTATGTAGTTGATGAACAAATATTTTATTTTGAGATGATGTTAAATATTATCTTGAAGTTTTGAACAACACTTTTGAAAACCAATATCATTAAAATTAATAAACAATAATTTACATTAAAATTAAAGAATAATAACAAAAGGCTCAATGCAGATATTTTCATTTCAAATTTTGTCTAGGGAAATTAGAACATTTTGTAGAAGTTAAAATATTGACATGGAAGGGAAAAAATTAATTGGAAATGAATATATTCATATAAAAATAAAATTTAATGAAATATAATATCAACGAGGAAGAATTATTTTGTGATAAAATTATATCTCTTGATAATAAAGTTTAATATATCTCAATACCTTACTGTATATAATAGATTTATTGATAAATAAAATAGATGATGAAGAGTGATATCAACAATGAAAATGATTTGGGTCACAAATAAAACACACAATATTTTTATATATTTTAATAAAAAAAAATTAAAAGGATAAAATTTCATTAGAATATTGATTATCATGATGTATTGGTTGATCATGATATAATAAGGAAATATAGAAAAATTTACGCCATTTATATAGAATCATGTTCTGTAAATTAAACATGTATATAGGCATTCAAATTATAGATAAGTATATCCCTATGATACTATATACATTCTAAAACAATATTTAAATAGAGATAAATAATGAAGATAAAATTAGAATACCATGGATAAAAATAATAGGTGATATTATATAAATAAATGTTAGTATATAGAATATTGAAATTAAATTAGGTTCATAAAAGAACATGTTCTAAAAAATAATATATTTTGAGATAAAAAACTTATCATCATTCCATTCATTGTTGATTGCACTCTATAATCCTGTATAACAAACCTTAATAATATAATATATTAATTTAGAAAAATAAGAGTAAATATTATCACATTCCAATAAATAATTTTATTTTTGTATCATGGTTACATCTATTAGACGTGGATTATTATGAACATTATGTGTTACAAAAATTAAATATTATTCACATGTTTAATAATAATGATATGTTTACACATAATTTTAAACCAATTTCATTTTATAAAAATATATATCTCTCATTTCAAACATTCTTATATAAAACATACAATGATTTAATTTTTTATTATTTTATTTTATATTTTTCTGTTAGGTTATGTAGAAAATTAATTGATAATAATTTATTGTGATGATTTTATAGAATAAAAATTAAAAATTAAAAATAATATAAATAATTGAAAAAATATTTTCAGAAAAATAGTATTTTTATTATTTAGTTATTATATAATAATAATAATAATATTTTTCATGTTCCATTTGTAAACTATAATCATAGTTTAAAGAATCATTCATTTTGGTGGTTAACCCAACCTTCTTATGAACACATTTTGACTTGTTTTGTTCGTATTTTTAATGAGGTGTTATGTGTTATAATTATAAAATATTAATAATGATATTAGTTTTATGTTTTTATTGTGGGGGACCATATGTTATGATTTGTAAATAATTTATAAAAATTACAATTAAAACTGAAAAACGTTTCATCAGACAAGACTTAATATGCACAAACACAAGATTAACTTTCTTCTTCTACCTACATGAATGGGAGAGAGGGTGTATATTAAAATGAAATTAAATAAATATTATTATATGAAAAATATATTTTTATTAATCATCATCATTATTAGTACTATATATAAATTTTGTTTAATGAAATAGAATAAACATTGCATCGAGTATTATGTAGTTTTAATAATGCACCAACAATGTTATCTTGTATTTTTATGTTCTTAAAAATGAATTACAGATAATTATATGATTTATATGAAATTATATTAGTGTAATAATTATACTCATTCCATCATATTAATATATTTATATTACATGAGTGATAAATATGAAGAATAATTTTATATGAAGGAGATAATACTTTGGTTGTAGACATTGTTTTTCCTCTAATCATCCTATAAAATTTGTGTTCTTATGATAACTATGAATGATAATTGAAATATCTTCTTTTAAATTACTTCATGTAGATTAAATATTTTTGGTGATTCATGTATATTTAAAAATATGATTTAATTATTGAAATAGTGTAATTGATATCCATATATAACATATGAAAATTTCATTTTTGTAAATAAACATCAATTTTTAATAATTCCAGGACACTATTCATCAATCAATATATGAAAATTAGAAATAGTTTATTGTGGGACATGATAATGTCGAATAAAATATCAAAATAAAATTTGAAGACATTTTTTTATCATTGTTTTAGAAATTTCCCCATTGAAAGACACATTTTACAATTTTTTTTATTGGGGTAACTATTTTTTAAAACTATTTATTTATATAAATAAATATTATTTAAATTAAATTTGTTACATAATATTAAATGTATGATTTAAAACCTGAAAATAATTTTACCATATAAAATTACTAAATGAGTGAGAATTAAAATTACTAATAAGTACACTTAATTGAGTAAAAAATGTTCTTAGAAAAATAATTACGTTAATCATTAATATGGTCTAGTTTGAACAAAGTTTGAATATGTAACCACCCATCCTTGGGACCCATTCCATGACTACCCCATGCCCTCCTTCCATAGGCCAGGGTCTGGAGAATAACATAAAAGGCGTAAATCCCTAAGCTGGGAAGGCATTGACTTTATAAAAAGTAAACACACACAATCAGAGTTCACAATTGGAAGAAAACCACTAAGTAATAATGTATACAGAAGAAGTGCTGGAATGTAAATGGGGCCATAAATATAAGCGCAACAGTAAACTATAGGTACAACTGAAATCAAATACAACTGAAAGCAAGTCAAGCAACTATTGGGTCGTCCTCTGGGGTTCCTACCTAAAGGGTAGGTAATAATGGCCTCCTCAGCACTCCATGTCCGTCCATCCACTCCGTGCACTGTCACTCGGAGTGGTCCAACTCTAGGTACCATCCAGTCTCGCTACTCTCTTCCTCAGTCAGCGTTGTCCATATTCTGCAACCAACACAATGAGGTGCTGGCATAGTCTGTCTAGGGGTGAGTATAACGATACTCAGTAGGTTCCCTGAGACCCTCAAGGTCTCACAATATCCAACAAGGATAACCACAAGTAAAGAAACAACAGATGATCCTTACTTAGGTATATGCCAATACATATACCTAAGTTATATAGTAACCCATTTCAATCATGAGGCAAACACGAAAGTCACTGACTCATCTCAAAACAAGGATTTTATTCTAGGGGTAGTAACCTGTAACACTCCCAATAAAATTGTCGAAAAATCAGCTGGTGGTGTAATCTTATTCTAAAGATTACTATGGGCCTGCCGCATCACATAGAGGCACTTCCCACTATCCTAGACTACTGTGTTACTCCTTTTGTCAAGTATCGTGGGTCTGATGCGTCACACTGAGGCAGTCCCCACTGTGGGTAGGCCGCATCACACAGAGGCGCTCCCCCTCGTAGCTTGCAGAGGTACTCCACCTGTCGAGTACCGTGGGTCTGCTATGTCACATAGAGGTGCTCCCCACTGTGGGTCTGCCGTGTCACACATAGGCGCTTTCCACAGGGCTAGTTGAAACACTCTGAGTCGAAAGGTATGCAGTCGTTTGGTTTCATCCAGCTACTAGGTCTCTGTACTCCGCTCACTCATCTCTGGGAGGATCCGCTACAAGAGATAATATTCGATACTCCAACAGTCACAAAGTCACATGTAGAAGTATCTCAATGCTACGCCTCATCATCGGGGTCACAACACAACATACGGTGCGTCAATCAGATGCGTGGTCTGTGATTTATTGGCATTTCTATTTCCGGGGACCGATTGGTTTTTTGGTTCAATCCAACCCGACCTTAACCCAATAGTGTCCAAACCCCAAGTGGGGTATTCCAAAAGAACCTTCTCACTATATTCTTTTAGTTTCCACATAATTTTCTTCGATCGGACACCTGTAGCCCAAGATACGGGAGAAAAGGTGTATTCGGCTAATCGGATTCAGAATGGTGTCTTACCCGGTCCTCTGGTCTGATCCGGTCTGCGAGTCTGACCTAGACCTGAAGGGAGTCACCTAGCCGGAGGGGTGGTCTGGCCTGATATGGTAGTAGGACCCAAGTGGGCAGCCCGACCCAAAGATGGCTCGACCAGAGGTAGTGGCCTGGCACGAGGGGGCAGCCCTGCCCGATGGCTACCTGGCGGCCGGGTTGGCCCGACGGCCCGGCGGAAACTGCGCACCCCCTGGCTTCCCGAATGACTTTGTTGTTTGGGTGTGAGAAGAAATAGGTGCCAAGTAGCACCGATCCCGCTCCTCCCGGTTGGCCGAGCGGCAGCTGCTCCACCTGCTCTATCGCGTCCTGGCCTGGCCACGGTCTCCAGTTCCTCCACGTGGCGTAACAGTTCCATGCAACCTCCGACCGCCACAGCCCTTCCACCCGCACGGCGTGATGACGTTGTGCCCCTCTCGTGACCCAGTGGCCCTTGCACCACCGGTTTTCTTCACGGATAGCCCAACGCCGGTCGCATTGCTCTGTCGTGGTCCATTCATCCAGCGGTGCCGTTGCGCCGCCGCCATCGTCATCAAGCGACATAAAACAAAGGGGGAGGGTTGGGCTGTGTTTGTGCATTCTGATCCCTCTTCGTTATGGTGAAAAAAAACTAATGTTGACAATCAATAATTTGAACGACGATGAATGGAGGGTAAAATGGATACATAGAACAACCCCTGCATTTTGATTCGTCGTTCGACACTTGTCGTTTGTTGACGGAGTCGTAAAAGGGAGGAGGAGGAGACCGTCGTTTGACATGTCCACCTGATGTCCTCAATTTCATGGTGCGTTGGTTCGTTGACGATGTTGTGGTGGGTTGATCGGTAGGTGGCCAGTAATGAAGTCGAAGAAGAAAGAGCATTGCCGGCATTCTTCGCGTTCTTCGCGTTCTTCGCGTTCTTCGTTGGGAGCTTTTCTCCCTAGATTTCCTCTCAAAGCATCCACCAAAATGAAGATTATTCCAACTAAAATAATAGGAGGGATTGTCTATTATTACATTGGCACATAATTCAAAATTGATGAATTAAATGAGTGGGCCCAACCTAATTAAATTCATTAGATGTGTCACATTTAATTAGGTTGATGGCAAGAGGCTCTCCCTCAATAAACAGGGAGAGGTGGGAGGTTTTATCCTCCATCATCAATAGGAGTCGGGTGGTCCACACCCCATTTATTTAATAGAGAGGTTATGGGTTTCAGGTGGTCCCCACGTCGTAACCTATCACGGGAGGTTATGCTCGGGGGGACCCCACCACCATAAAATCTCATGGGAGGTTGGGGTGTGGTGGTCCCACCATCTAATCCAAAGCGTAGGTTCCAACTACCTACACTCACATGACGACTCAAAAAAATTAATGTGTTACACTTTATTTTATTTTTTTAAGAAAACCCAAAAACTAACTTTTATCCTCGACTCACTGCAGTATAAGTGAAAGCCTTCTTAAGTGAATACTGGAACATTGTGTTCAACGGTTCCCTCAGATTTTAGTTCCGAGCACCAGCTCAAAACTTATAAAATCCCACTCATACATTTACTGAATGTACCCAAACAAAACGTCAGAAATTGATTCTGGGCACACTGTGCCTCAGAATCAAGCACCGTAAAAATTCATGGACTCGTAAAAATCCCACGTCTTTAAGAAAAAAATTTCCACAGAATTTCTGGGTCTCTACATTCTCCCCACCTGAGTGCTTTATGTGCCCATAAGATACAACTCGAACTAAGGGAACAAATGTGGGTACTGAGCACGCATCATAGCCTCCCGCTCCTATGTGTTCTCCTGGAGGTTCTCGTCCTGCCTGCGAATGCACACCATAGGTATCGACCATCCATGTAGTAACCACTCCTGTCGACCCTCAATCTCCACTAAAAACACCATGAAAGTCACCCGGTCATCGATGTCCATCACCCCGTGTTCGATGACGTGGTATGGGTCGTGCACGTATCTCCTCGGCTGTGATACGTGGAAGATTTCGTGCACCCGGTGCAACTGAGGTGGAAGAGCTAAGTGGTAAGCCACATCGCCATCTCTGCTGAGGACCTGGAAAGGTTCGATTAATTGCGGAGATAACTTTCTGTCTCGACCAAATCTCTATAGACCTCATCGAGGTGAGACCCGTAGAATGAAGTGTTCGCTATCCTCGAACTCCAGAGGTCTTTGTCTCCTATCAGCATATGACTTCTGCCTACTCTGTGCAGTCTTAATCCGCACATGGATGATCATCACCTTCTCCAGGGAAACCTGTACCATCTCTAGTCCCACAAATGATGACGCCCCTGGGTCTGTCCAACACAGTGGAGATTTGAAAGGTCGACCATACAAGGCCTCAAAGGGTGCCATACCGATGGTGGAGTGTTAGCTGTTGTTGTATGAAAACATCCCCAAAGGTAAGTGATCCTCCCAGCTATGACCAATGTCAAGGACACATGCGTAGAGCATGTCTTCGAGGGACTGGATGGTCCACTCGGTTAGGTCATCTGTCTGAGGATGGAAGGCAGTGATCAAGTGGAACTACGTCTCGAAAGCCTCCTGCAACCCCTTCTATAGCTGGGAAGTAAACCTTATGTCACAATCAGAGACAATATAAGAAGGTAATCCATGTAAACACATAATCTCCTGCACATTAAGGCATATCAATCTCTCTACTGAGCTCTTCTCTTTGATCAGTAGGAAGTGGGATGACTTGGTGAGTTGGTCAAAGATCACCCATATCGATTTGTGATTACTGGATGTACGTGGAAGAACCATCACGAATTTAATGGACATCTCATCCCACTTCCACTCTGGGACCTCTATGGGATTAACCAGGCCTGCCAGTACCTGGTGCTCCATCTTCACTTGCTGACAAGTGAGAAACCGGGAGACAAACTCATCTACTGCCTTCTTCATACCTGGCCACCAGTGCTGTCGATGAAGGTCCTAGTACATCTTTTCCACTCCTGGATGTACCAATAAAGGGGAAGTGTGGAACTCCCTCATCACATTCTCCGGAAGTGCCACTGGTACCATAGTACGTCCTTTTAAGAGGATGACGTGCTCCCCACCTTCAGAAAATCCATCAGGTTCCTGCCCTATAGATATCTGAGCACGTCACATCTCACAGTTAGCGTCCACACGTTGTGCCTCCCTGACTCGCTAAAGAAGTGGAGGTGTCATAGTTAGAGACTGTAGAAGGGCTACTCCATCCCTATCAACAATGGATATATATAAGGAAGCCAGCTGCTCTGTCGCCTCTCCTAGCAATTGTATATCAGATCTTCTACTCAGCGCATTCGCAACAACGTTCCCCTTCCCTGGAGTATAGACTATGTCGAAGTCATAGTCCTAGAGAAACTCAAGAAAATTTCTTTGTCTCAGGTTCCTGTCCTTCTAAAAGAAGATATATCTAAGACTCTTGTGATCAGAGTACATGGTATAACGTTTGCCCATCAGATTGTGTCGCCACATCTTATAGGCGAAGACCATTGCTGCTAACTTTAGGTCATGGGTAGCGTAGTTCTTCTCATGCTATCTCAACTGCCTTGAACCATACCCAATCACTGCTCGCTCTTGAATCAGGACACACCCATGTCATATCCCTGATGCATTGCAGTAAACTACGTACCCTACTCCCTCCTCTGGAAGCCTCAAGATAGAGGCACTGGTCAGCCTCTGCCTCTGCTCCTAGAAGATCTGATGGAATCTCTCCGACCATAGGAAGGGTTTCCCATTCTTCGTCAAGGCTGATAGTGGCGCTGCAACTCTGGAGAAGTATGGAACAAATCTCTTGTAATATCCAGCCAAACCCAGGAAACTCTGTACCTCCGTCACACTCCTGGGTGGCACCCAAGAAAGTACCACTTCAATCTTCGTTGAATCTACTGCAACATCAGCCTCCAAGATGATGTGTCTCAATAAGTGAACCTATAGAATCCAAAATATGAACTTCGAGAGATTACTATTAAGCTGATCCTCTCGGAGTGTATCCAGTACTACCTACAAATGGTAGGCATGCTCCTCCTCAGATGTCGAGTAGATCAGAATTTCGTTGATGATGACTACGACAAAGAGATTGAGGTATGGCTGAATGATCCTATTCATAAGACACATGAACACTGTTGGAGTGTTGGTTATGCCGAAGGGCATAACCAAGAATTTTTAGTGGCCATACCGACACCTGAAGGCCGTCTTCTACACATCCTCATCTTTAACTCTATGATGGTGATAACCAGATCTGAGATCTATCTTCGAGAACCATCATTCTTACTTGAGCTAATCAAAGAGGTCTTCAATCCTCGGGAGTGGGTACTTTTTCTTCACGGTCACCTGGTTCAGGTGACGGTAGTCAACAAAGAGTCTCAAGCTCCCATTTTCATTCTTGGTGAATAGAATTTGGCACTGCACATGGAGAAACAATGGGCCGGATAAATCCCTTTCCATGCAAGTCCTCAAGTTGTACTCTCATCTCGCAAAGCTCCGCGGTAGCCATCCGATATGCTGGAGTAGATATCAGCACCGTCCTGGGGTACATGTCAATATATAAATCCACCTCTCTGCGAGGAGGTAATCTTGGGACATCTTCAGGGAAAACATCCGCATACTGTTCCACCACTACAAGATATGTCGGACTCTCCACATCTACTACTATTAAAGTAAGGAAGTCCAACTGGTGAGTGATCGGTTGCACCCTCCTCTGAGTATGTTTGTCATGTGCTGCTAAGGTTTCCTTCTCTCCGGTGAAAGTAAACCTGTTCCCATCCGTGCAGACACACCGCACTTTTCGCTTAATACATTCAATCTGATCATGGACTGTAGATAACCATTCCATACCCAAGATGACGTCGTAAGGCCTCGACGATGCTACGAGGAGATCCCAGCCGATGCTCTCGCCTCCTAGAGTAAGCTCACACTATCGAAACCAGTGCGTAATCGCCGATTCTTCTCCCGTAAGTGTCTCTAGCCATAAAGACCGAGCCAACGGCTCTGTCGGAATATCCGAGATCCAAACAAGGGTAGTGGCTATGAAATATTGACTGGCACTTGTGTCTATAAGAACTGCAGCTAAGGTGGAGTGGACACAGATCATACCTCGAATCATCTCTAGAGTGATGTGGTCGTATGCCTCAGCTGCCTAAAGATGAGATCTCCCCTATCCACCTTCTCCCGACGGTTGGGGTGGACCTCCTGGTGGTGGTGGTGGAAACACCTGATAACGTCATCCACCTCCAGTTACTCGACCTGCTCCTCTACCATGTCAACTTGTGCCCTGCGAACCGCCGCGATCGAACCTCTGGCTCTGCTTGGGAGGTCCCTCAACTATCTATTGATCACTTGAACGGTGGGTCGAACAATCACGAGCCATGTGACCCTACCCACTACATGAGTAGCACTGTCTACTCTTGGCATATAAGTCACTGCCCTGGGTGACCCGAACAACTAATCACAAGCCATGCAGTCGTCTACCCGTGGGTATGGTCCTCTTGTACCTCTACTTCATCAGTCTATTTCCAGCTGCAGAATACTTCCCTGCATGTCGACAAGTAGTGGGTCTCGCTGCTGGAGACTGCTTAGCAAAGTAACTCTCCACTATGATGGCTCTCTCTAACACCCCCACCTGCGTCGGGATGCTGAGGGAGATCATCGATGCTCTGATCTCTCACCCAAGCCCCCGCTCAAAGGTCCGGGCCCTAAAGAATAGGTCCTGTACCATATCAGTGGAGTATCACAAGAGGTCAGTGAACCTCACTGAGTATTGTGCCACTGTCATGATGCCCTTCTGTAGACGAAGTAGCACCTGTATTTGCACCGCAGGAAGGGTGGCTGGTAGAAACTCTGCCTGGAACAGGCTCTTGAAGTCTTTCCAAAGAAGTTTCACCTCGGCATGATCCTTGAGAACCAGGCTCCACCATCAGCCTGCTTCTGCCTGAAGGATACACGCAGTAAGGATCAACATGAGGTCTGTTGGTGTTCTTACCAGCCTAAAGACGCTCACCACAATCCTCAGCCACTTATGGGTCCCTCTCTCCCTGGAACATGGGTGGCCTATGGTACATGAACTCATACAATGCACTCAAGCGGTGTACATCATGTGCTGATGGAGCTGGTGTCATGGGTGGCCCAACAGAAAGTGGAACTGCTAGTGCCTCTGTTGGTAAACGGCCCTACACTGAGGCCTCGTCGCTCGGTGGGCTGTTAGAGCGTATAATTTTCAGGGCTCTGTGGGGAGGAATCCTGAAAGAAATATATGTGACACGGTCAAAATATTATACCTAGTGAGCTAACCTGATTGAGAAGACATAAGAAAACTTTTGAAAACATGCACGCAATCATTGTTTTTGTGCACTAAGTCAGAAATCAGTAGTCAGGGTCCTGGTGTATGGATACGTCGGCAGCCCACACCAACACTGGACTCCCTGAACTGAAAACCACACTTAGTACCCTTAACATTATTGCTTCACAGATAAGAATGATTAGAGTCCTAAGTTCTGCAGTAGAACCGACACCCATGATATCAATTTGTTATGACCCGTCCTCAGGACCAGTGACGTTACTACCCCAAACCCACCTTTTATAGGCCAGGGGATGGAGACAAGCACCAAAGGCATAAATCCCTAAGTTGGGAAGGCATTGCCTTTACAAAAAGTAAACAAACAAAATCAGAGTACACAACTGGAAGCAAAACACCAAGCAATATTGTATAAAGAAAAAGTATTGGATATTAAACAGGGCATGAAATACAAGCCCAACAGTAAAGTATAGGTACAACTAAAGGAAAGTACAACTAAAAGCATGTAAATAAGCTACTGGGTCATCCTCCAGTGTTCCTACCTAATGGGTAGGTACATATGGCCTCCTCAGCACTCCACGTCCGTCCGTCCGCTCCGTGCACCGTCACTCCGAGTGGTCCACCTCCGGGTACCATCCAGTCCCACTACTCTCTGCCTCAGTCAGCACTGTCTGTTGTCTACAACCAACACAATGATGTGCAGGCATAACCCATGCATGGGTGAGTATAACGACACTCAGTAGGGACCACATAACCCTCAAGGTCTCACAATATCCCACAAGGATAACAACAAGTAAAGAAACAACGAATAATCTTTACTTAGTTATATGAACACACATATAACTAAGTTATCTAGTAATCCATCTCAATAATGATGTAAACTGAAAAGAGACTGACTCAGCTCAAAACCGGGATTTTATTCTAGGGGTGGTAAAATGTAACACTCCCAGTCAAACTGTAGAAACCTCGGCTGGTGGTGTACTCTTCCTCTAAAGATTACTTTGGGAATGCCGCGTCACATAGAGGCACTTCCCACTATCCTAGATTGTTGAGGTACTCCTCCTGTCGAGTATCGTGGGTCAGATGCGTCACATAGAGGTGCTCCCCACTGTGGGTCTGTCGCGTCACATAGAGGCACTCCCCCTCGTAGGCTGCTGAGGTACTCCTCCTGTCGAGTACCCTGGGTCTACTGCATCACACATAGGTGCTCCACACTGTGGGTCTTCCTTGTCACACAAAGGTTCTTTCCACTTGGTTAGTTGAAACACTTCAAGTCGAAAGGTCAGTAGTAATCAGGTCCCAGCCAGCTACTAGGTCTTTGTACTCCGCTTGATCGTCTCCGAGAGGATCTGCTCCACGAGTTACTGGTTGATACTCCAATAGTAACGAAGTACCATGTGGTAGTATATAAAATATTTTCCTCATCATAGGGGTCACAACGCAACAGACGGTGCGTCAATCGGATACCCGGTCTGTGAGTTATTGGCATTTCTATTCGAGGGGCCTGGTTGGTTTTTTGGTTCAAACCAACCCCACCATTACCCAACTGTGTCCAAACCTCAAGTGGGGTATTCCAAATGATCCGCCTCACTCAAGGATTTCCATCACCATAGACGGTTCATTGATCAGACACCCATAGGACAATATACGAGAGAAGATGTGTATTCGGATAATCGGGTTCCGATTGGGGTCTGACCCGGTCCGCAATTCTGATCCTGTCCACGAGTCCAACCTGGCCCTGAAGGGAGTGCCCCGGGACAAGTGGTGGCCCAACTCAAGATGGTGGCATGAACCAAGGGTGCGGCCTAGCCCGAAGGCGGCTCCACCCGAGGGAGTGGCCCGGCCCGACCCGATGGCGGCCCGGCTGGCCCAGCGGTCCGGTCGGCCTGGCGGCCCAGTCGGCCTAGCAACCCGGTGGGGGTCCACCTTATCCATGGCCAGGGAGAAACCGTATGCCCCTTGGCTTCCCGAACGACTTTTCTATTCGGGTTTTAGCCAAGACCAGCGCCAGGTGGTGCCGGTCCACCCCACACGGGACCCACTGCATCCCGCTCCGCCCGCCTGGCCGATTAGCCAGTTGCTCCACCAGCTCGGCCACGGCATGCCCAAGCCGTGGATCCCCTGCTCCACGTGGAACACTAGCACTGCGCCACCTCCGACCTCCGTGGCCCTCTTATCCATGGCTCTTCCACCCACGCCGCGTGACGGCGTTGCGCCCCTCCGACGACCCGGTGGCCCTTGTGTCGCTGTTTTTTTGTCGTGGTTGGCCCGACGCTGGTAGCGTTGCTCTGTCGTGGTCCATTCATCCGGCGATGCCATTGCGCCGCCACCATCATCCTCAAGAGAGATAGAATAAAGGGGGAGGGTCGGGCTGTGTTCGTGCGGTCCGAGCCCTCCGTGTTTTGGGGAAAACAAACGAAATTTCACAATACATAATTTGAACGACGATGAACGGAGGGTAAAATTCATACATAGAACAACCCCAACCTTTTGATTCATCGCTCGATGCTCGTCGTTTGTTAACGGAGTCATGAAAGAAATATTGAGGAGACCATCATTCGTTGCATCCTCCGCACATCCTCAATTCCTAGATGCGTTTTTTCAATGACGACATTGCAGAGGGTTGATCGGTAGGTGGTCGGGGAAGAAGTTGAAGAAGAAATATAATCACCAGTATTCTTCGCGTTCTTTGCATTCTTCGTTGGGATATTTTCTCCCTATCTTTCCTCTCAGAGCCTCCACCAAAAATAATATTATGGAAATGAAAATAATTGGAGGGTTTTTCTATTATTACGTTGGCATATAATTCAAAATTGATGATTTAAATGAGTCGGCCCCAACTAATTAAATTCGTGAGAGGTGTCACATTTAATTAGGTGGACATCAAGAGGCTCTCCTTCATTAAAGAGGGAGAGGTGGGAGGTTTTATCCTTTATCATCAATAGGGGTTGGGTGGTCCCCACTACTATTATTTAATCGAGAGGTTATGGGTTTCGGGTGGTCCCCACATCGTAACCTCTCACGGAAGGTTAAGATCAGGTGGGACCCACCACCATATCCTCTCATTGGAGGTTAGGGTGTGGTGGTCCCACCATCAACTCCCAAGTGGAGGTTCCAACTACCCTCACTCACATGGAGACTCAAAAAAATTAAAATAAAGTGTTACACTTTATTTTTTTTATGATAACCCAAAAACCAACTTTTATCCTCGACTCACTGTCGTCGAAGTGAAAGTCTTCTTAAGTGAGTATTGGTGCTGTGAGTTCAATGGTGCCCCCAAGTTTTAGTTTTGAGCAACGACTCAAAAGTTATAAAATCGTGCACATACGTTTACTAAACGTACCCGAACAAAACTTCATAAAATGATTCCGGGCACATCGCTCCTCAGAATCAAGCACAGTAAAAATTCACGGACTCGTAAAAATCATATGTATTTAAGAGAAAAATTTTCATAGAATTTCCAGGTCTTTACAGAATATATATAATAATAATTTTTCAATATAATTTATTATAATTACATAAATATATTTATTTTAAGTATAATTATATTCATGAAGATTTCATAGAAATAAACTACTGAATCTAACCACCAAAATACTTCATTCAATGAGAATGCCAATTTTTTTATTGAAAAAACATTTTTATTTAGTTGAAAAAATGTTTGATATTATATTTATATTTAAAATATTATTGAAATGTAAAATGATAAATCTTAAGTATATATATATATATACTATTTCATAAAATGTTTTTTAAATATCTAGGATATTCTTAAAAAATTATAAAACCACAAAAACCATATTTTCAAGGAAATGATAGAATTTTGTAGTAAAAATTAAAAAATTCATTCTATGTAGATTTTATTTTTTGAAGTAATTTTTTTTAATTAAGGTTTAAATTTTATAATTGAAATTCCTAATTTAAACATATTTTAATATAATTTTTTAATATTAAATCGTTTTAAATATTTATCATGTATAGTGAATGGATATTAATTGCCAATTATCTTATTATTTGTAATAGTTTTATTTATATTTACTCTTAATATGATGTTGTTTTTCTATGATGTATCTAATGAAAAATGTTGTGTACAATAGTATATATTACACTATATTTCAAAATATCCGGTTACTAAATGGAATACTATATCACATTGTCGATGCTGCTGAATGTTTTAATACGGGGTTGGAACCATGATTCATAGGCAGTGTCCCAGAATATGGGGCCTATATATAATGAATGAATTTTTTTAATGATCTAAAGGGAGTCATTATTCATAATATTTTTCCATGATGATGGAGTTCCTTAGTAGATGTACTATAACATAGTGTATGAAACCACATTATTCAAAATTTCTACATTGTTTTTTATTAAATTTTTTTTATACATATATTATTTTAATGTATGAATATATTTTGGGGTCTTCCCTTCCCCCAATAAACCACTATATTCCTATAAATATTCAACATTATTCTATCATATTCTTCAATCAATATTTATATTTTTTTCCCCTTTTTTCTTTTGATCCATCATGGTATGCCCTTCCTCATGCATTCCCCATATTTCAGATATGTTTACTCCTATTATGGTCTTGGTGACCTATGATTCTTTCTAGCAAAATTTTAATTTATATTTTCTATGTATTTAATTATGTCCATATGAATCTCACAGTAAATATATGGATGGAATAAATATTCTTTTTGGAAAATATTATTGATTTAGGTTGGTTTCCATTTGTAGTTCCTTTCAGAATTCAAAAACATAATTTCATTCCAATTTAAATTATATTTTTATAATAAATAATTATACCACTTAATTTTTATAAAAATTTGTAATAAAAATTAGTTATCTACATGGTTTATATATAATATAAATTTATTTTCATTTATAATTATTTATCTTATATCTATTATAAAAATCAATGAACAACAGATAATTGATAGAATAGTTCTGTGAATATTATTGATGAGTTTTTTCATAATAACATTTTATTTTATATTATTATTTTTATCAGTTTAAAATATTATTTCTTGTGTTATTTTATATTAAAAAGGGATATAGTATCATTTATTATAAATCTTTTATATATGGATAGCTTATAATTTTTGGAGTTATATTCTTGATGAGAATACCCCACAATTCCTACATTTTAGAAGAAATTTTGAAATTAAATAACCATTGATAACTGAAAATAACTTTGATTTTTTTTAATTTGGTGTGAATGCCTCTAATTTATTACACATTTATTATAAGGATATGTTTTTAGCGAGGGGATATTTCCAGAAGGGTTTTTTAGTGGGACCTTTTTGTTATTTTTTATGCATCTAGTCATATATTTATTTTTAAAACATTTTTGTTACTTCTAGTTAGATTACTACCATTTTCAACATCATTGGTATTGAGGGACACTGGATTATCTTCATAAATTAAAATTTTTTTTCATTCATAAATATTTTATTAAGATATTGGACCTTGTTATATATCTTCACTATTAGGTTATATCCAACCTCGTTTGGCTAGAGAGGGTTTTATCTTATGTTAGGGTGGTATAATTACATCATGAATTCTAATATAATGGATTATTATTTAGTATATTCAATATTATAATGTAACTGACTTATTATTATAATGATTACTGGTTCATTTTTTTAATAGTTAATTGTATATTATTAGTATGAATGTAGAGAAATTAGGTTTTTCCATTTACTGTGATTTTTATTGGATCCAATATTATCATTACATTTTGTCTCTACTTCGATTCTGTAATTTATTTTGGAATATATAATTATATGATTGTTATTTCATAATAAATAATCTTAAAATCCATCCCTAACATTGTATATATAATAAAATTTCAAATGTTTTTAAAAAAAATTATCATTCATATTTAATATTTAAGGGCATCATCTTTGAAATTATTATATCTTGTGTTTCTAATAGAACTTGTTGTAGAAGATGAGGTATATGGGATAATTAATAGTCGGAAAAGTAATAGAGAGCATCCTATGTTTGTAAATTATATTTAAAAATACAAGTAAAGGATCATTTACTTAATTGTAACATATGGGTCGATGATTTAATATAATATATAATATGAATAATTTTTTAATACAATCTATATATTTGAAATTTATATTATGGTTCTAGTTCATCCATTATATGAATTTATTTTTATAGGTTTTGAGGATGGATAAAAACCATAGGGTCATACCAAGATTATACCATTTAATTTTTTGTTATGTCTAAGTTATGTATCCATATTTTTTAGAAAGTCATAGGGAAATGGGAAAAAATTTATCCTAGTTTTACAAATTATTTTGAGATGTATTTTTTTAGTCACACTTTTTTTTGACTTATTAATAATACTAATTTTTTATTTTATGTTTACATACATTGTAATGCCTGATTATTATAGAATAATGGGAAGAATTATACTAATTATTAATATAATTTTATTATGAAAAATCAATTACCTAAGGATATATCTAATGCATTAGTTCTTGTCACCATCATATTATAATCAGGAACACACCTCAGGTAGTTTGTGGGCCTACAAAATTGCATATTTTAGGGGTAGGTCTGATATATTCAATTGTGGATTACCTATATAAAATCATTTTGTAGAATATATAACATTATAATCATGGAATATAATTGGACAAGGATTTTGGAACCATTACATTAAATGAATCCCAATTAGTTCTCTTCCCAATGATTCATATTGAACCCATAATGGGAAACAAATGACCACATCACCAAATAAACCTAGGGATATTACACTAAAAATAAATCAATCCATAATTAAATATGGATAAAATATATTATATATCCATTATAATCCTTAAAATATATAAACAAAAATATATATCAATTTATAAAAAGAAAAAGAAAATCAGTTATTACAGAATGCATTGGTCTGAACTAGAATAAGATATCATGTACACGTATATGACTTATATTCCCATTTATATTCATCTAAATAACCTTGGATCCAAAACATATTTAATAAAATTACAATCCCATGAAACATTATCTTCAGATAACCTAGAATCATGATTGGTCAATACTAGAACATTGTGTAACCCTCTATATAAAAGTCAACAAAATAGATTACAAATAAATTAACATTTATATTATAATGATGTAGTGAAACATATAAATGATAATGTATCCAATTAAAAGGTTCAAAATTTACACCCTATAATTCACATAATTGAAATTCCAAAGTATAATAACATATCCCAAAATCAGGGAGATATTTTACACCCTTTCCCAGAACTCCATTTTATATTATTAGGGAAAACTCCAAGGGAATATTGAATCTAATGATGAGAAAAAATCAATCCACCTAATAAAATAATAATTTATATAGTTCAATTTTATCTTCATTTTGTATAAAATAACCAAAACATTTGGTTTCCTATTATTCATCTCTTCTGGTTCAAGGGACACACAATATCCATTTTTTCTATCACAACCATGTTATTTACAGATTTTTTATAAAATCCTTGAATTTGTCTACACTAATTTAATAATGATATATATTATTATTAGAAAAGTCATGTAATGGAATATACATAACCCATGATCCACCACAATATTTGATACCTGCATTCAACCACATTTCCTTGTGATTGAATAGAATACATCTTTAAATTACCTATCATTGGATGGATGGTATTGGTATGCAATTAATTTATAACAATTGTATAATGATTGAATACCATGTATTATGTTGTAAAATAGGGATAAAAATAGATGAGATTATAGACCATAGAACATCTTAAATCCTCACAATAAAATGCCTATAACACATCACTAGAACACAAAAAACACATGACTCTTGAATTAAAAATTACACATATTACATCATCCACCAACCAAATAACACAAAAATAGAATAACACATATATTATTATTGAGGATAATTATTTATGTATTATAACTATATTTAAACAGAAAATCCATCGACAATATTAATTAGATATAATACATAAAATTTTTTATTCCTTCACCTGTTGACATATCAAGAATTGAGATAAAAACTATGTTATAGAATAATATATCTCTTCCAACAAAAAAATAAATTTTTGTGGAATGATTTATAATATAAATAAATGTCTAGAATACAATGTTTGAGCTAGCGATCACAAGAATAACATCCCTTAACTTTAATAATGGGTCAAAAAACACTCTTAAAAACACATAATAATGATCTTTCTTAAACCACCACTTAGCAACATCTCTTTGGAATACAGGACCCCACATAAATTCTGATTCTATGTCTCTTCATGGAGATTAATCTTCCTACTATATCAAGTGAGATTGAACTATTATAGTAAATAAAAAACCAATACTTTCGGCATCCCTTATGCTTAGATTTTTCACTTCATTATCTTGCATAACAGTCCAAGAATCCTTGAAGTTCAGAAAAATCCATACCCCATGACATCATCCATATCCCATTATATCACACACCATACATAAATAACTATATTCTTTATCCCTTAGGTGTATGATATCATAAATTAATATTTTTTTGATTAATATACATCACATTATAAATTGTTCAAAATATATTTGAGAAAAAATATAAATCAGGATCAATGAATATGTGAAGTCCATAAAGATTGTGTTGAAGATGTTATCTCTACACAACATTAGGGAAAACACCATATCTAGTAACATATGATCCTAGGAGGCATAGACATGATCATGGGGATATTATTACATAGTACCATTTTGAGATCCTTATCTATTGATTCATCAAGATAAACCCCAATGAAAAATAACATGTGTCATAAACAAACATAAAAATCATTATCTCATATTTCAATAGAAGGAAGTGAGCACTATTCTAGATCTATTTTAGGTATTAAATAGATTATTAATAAAAATTGGTAGTTTTTAAGGTATATAAAATTTTAGAACAGTCTATCATGGAGTTGAGATCCATGATGAACCAGACTCAACCATAAAATAGTATTATTTGTTTCCAAGGAATCTGCAAGAACTCTATATTATTTTGGGTAAATCATAATTAAAAAACCTGAATATTCTCTTGAATGATTATAAATTTTTGATGGGAAACTAAATATCTACAAAATAATATTCCCATATCCAAAACAAACTCTCTGAAAACATTTACATGAATTTATGGTTTTACTTGACTTAAAATTTACCCAAAGTATACCATACATGATTCTGGGATGACATTAAATATATCATATTATCATCGAAGAAAAATATCAGAAAATGATCTAAGAATTTCTATGACTTAGATCTGTTGAGTCCAGTGATAACATCTAGTATTTTTCTATAATTTAATAGAATAACTATGAACATATTGTTCCAACATCAATACAAGGTTTTTTATAATATTATATACAACCCAAATCTATTAAATCCTATGACATATATCGATATTCAAAATCATGTTATCTCCCTTGGAAAAATATCATAAGGAATATAAATTGATTTGAGGAAATCATTCTATACATTAAGTTGGAGAATATTTTTGTATGAAATTCATAATTTAATACTATCATCCACTCTCTTATAAAACTACAGGAGAGAACCCTATAGTGATACAATTTCACGATTGAAAAAATTCCCTAAAATCATGAGAATAAATCATCAACTACTATTTATCAGAAAAATACATTATATAATATTCAGTAATTATTAAATGGGTAGTATGATACAATACTATACCAAACTCAATATACCATAGAGTTGTAAGTACTATGAATTATATGGGGATGATATAAGAAAACCCATTATCAAATAAAGTATATTCCATAAATTCTTTCACTACTAAATCCAATGAAAAAAATTTGATGATATAATAATGGATTGAGATTCCTATTTTTCATATATAGATCTTTATTAACAAATTAATATACATACCAGAATTCAAAATAATATAAAATAGGAATCCCTTAGATCGAATTGAGAATTGATTTAATTGAATACAATATAATTAATCCAGTTATTAGTTTGTAGGGATGTATGTGTACACTGAATAAATCCCAAACTAGATAATGATACCATAACATAATCTCATAAAATTGACAAATACAATATATATTAAACTATATATTTACAAGTTTAGAAAACGTTTTGGGAACTGGGAGCGTCTGTACATTGATACCAAAGGTGTGGATTATTTAATGTAAATGGAAGGTATATAATTCTCAAAAATAAAATAATATATATAAAATATTATAAAGAAGTTCTATATTTGAAAATTATTGATCTATCATGTGATGGAATTTCCATGGAGAGTAACTAAATATTCCAAACTATCATACCTTTTACCCCTGCTGATAAACACCACCAAAGTTCTACATAAAACTATTTATATAAGGGTGACGAACTTCACATTATTCTATTGTACATAATCCTTCTCCTCAATGCTGAAATAATGATTTCTGATCCTAGTGTTAATAAAACTAATGAGGAAACATCATTTATGTATGAAGTAAAAACTGAATTCAAATCTGTATTATTGCCTCTAACAAATTCCAGGAACATGAAATTCTAATTATAATTAACTATGTATAAAAATAATATAGTTTCATAAAAATCATTAGATGAATGGGAACTGGTATCACTAGAAAAGTGCCCTAAATGTATATTATAGTATCAACCTTATAGTACAAACCATGACATAACTACCATGTAAGATCCTCTATTGAAATCACAAATTCTTGTTGTTCTCTAATGACTATATTCCCTTAAGGATCCCATATATTCATGAACAATCTCTATCATCATAGCCTTAATATATAAAATTTCATTTATTAGAAGAACAACTTTTTTTAACATATTTTAAATCCCTAGGAACTTCAAATCATCCAAATATTATTATTTGGACCTATCATTTTTGGAATGATATTATAAATTTTTTTGATGGTCCTAGAAACAGATCCATCTAAACATCATCCCCAAGCTCGAGAAAAAAATGTAGAGAAATCCCTTCGTCTTCACTAATATAATAATCAACAATACTAAATTTTTATGATGAAACTTATGAAATTAATGCACCAAAAACTATAACATATCCTTCTCTCATAAATTTATAATATTTCACTTACTGATTATCATATGCATTTAGGAAAAATGAATAATAAATTATTACCCAACCCTTTCATGGGAACAAATAATGTCATATATGTATCCTCATAGCATATGAATAATTCGATATAATATATTCTCCCATCATAAATCACAAATCCTTAGTGGTGGAACCTATATAAAATTATCATCAGTGCTTATTCCACATAAATAGGTTAAATCCTATTGTGGTTAATTATATCATCTTTTCATACCTCCCAAATATAAACTATTCAAGAATGATGACCCATATGAATATGATCACACAAGAATGAAACTCCAAAGATCATGATCTTGAAATATATTATAGATTCGTTAAATTATATTCATATTTTTTTCCCGTGATCACCTAAATAAAAAATTTAAAAAATAATGATGATGAACGTAACAATATCATAGTTCTACAATCATCTCTAATTGTCATTTCTAGTCTCACATTCTATATCAGATAGTATGTATAACTAATATTATATCCTTTCCAATCAAAATAAATAAACAATAAAACATATCTCCAATATCCACCATAAATATGATATATATATTTGATTCCCTATTTTCATGACCCACAAACACTGCGAACCATGCATAATACTATAGTGAATAATAGAGTGACCCGTAATGATTTTTTCATATTGGCCCCAAGATAGGGAAATGAACATAGTGTTTAAAATCAGATAATGGTAGGTATTTTAATTTTAAATAAATAAAAAATAAATAAATACCAATAATAAATTGTAAAATATTTCATGAAACATGCATTACACAATAAATTCATTACATGGAATCTTCTTACATATACAACCCTTAATGACAAAATAAAAAAACATCTTAGTAGCAACACCAACTGATAAAATATTATAAAATCCCATATATTCTAGGTCAATCTCTAAAGTCCATAGAAAATATGAAAATGGTTTCATATATATATATATATATAGGTTTATGATAAATGTGTGATCTATAGGGTCCTCTTCAATATCAATTGTGTGTCTCTCCAAGCGATATAATAAATTTTTATTAGATAAATTTTAGATCAAACAATATTCTACCATTTCATCTAATTCTTATCTTCACCAAGGAAAAACCTATAAATAATTTCATAATATCAATATAATAAATTTTTATTGAACCTCCTAAACCATTCTCCACTAGTTATTCACTATCACAACCAAATGAAAAATTTCATTGTGCTCTAATTACATATGCAGTTCTTCCTCATTTAAAATTTCTAATAAAAACAGATTATATAAAAATCTTATAATAATCATATATAATTCACTATATAACATATTGGAAACCTGATTTCATATCGATTTACTATTCATATCCATCCATACACCATTGTTTTAAACTGGTTTTGTAATGAATATTAATAATATAATAATATTTTGGAATTTAATTTTTAAAAAGGTAATTAATGATTATCACTGTTTAATAAGGTAATTTTACATTTTTTCTGTTTACATTGTAGGAGAAGGTGATTTGGAGTGCTCGTAATGGAATTCAATCAAAATTGTCCAAACTGCGCGAGATCCCAAACATGCTTGTAGACAATTATTTGTACTATGGATAATATGTGCATCAAATTTAGGGTAAAATGGGTTTATTAGTGCAAAACAACATGGGATACATTACTATGGAAGATCATGAATCACAATTCATCCATTTGAAGGCCCAAAATAGGCCAACAATGTGAAAACCTTCTTGGGCGGTCCATATTGGACCACCCTTTTGTATTTGGACCATAACACAGGCCTCAGAGATCCAATTGGGCTTATTCCTCCTCCCATGGATAGCTAACTCAATTTTCTGACTCTCCACTAAATGGAAAGTCATTTTCATGAGTTTTGGTCAGTCATACAGAAAAATAAATATGGAGTAAAAAATCATCCTTGAATAGTCACCTATCCCTTTAGATACTTGACATCTTTATGTGGAAATATGGATGTAAATTTCCAATACAATTACTCATACACTTCATTATCTATGTGTAATGACTAAGGGTAAATGTTTTTCTAATTAGAGAGGCCTTTTCATCAATTTTATTTCTCTTCTCATTCATGTACATCAAAACCTCTTATTAATCTATTTGGGGAGTGTCCATTGTTGTAATAACGTGCTCCACAATTGTAATATTTATATGGTAATTTATTTCTAGGTTTGATGTCAATTTTTCTTCATTTATACCTTGTAAATTTGTGTTTATTGTGGTATGATCAAATAAAATAAAAGAAACAAGAATCCACATGCTTCCATGCATAACCCAGATCTTGTGATGATTTGAGTGAGGTTTCCTCTTTTCTCACCCCTCCCATTCATGAGTGTGAAAATGGATTGCATCGATTGATAAAATTTAGTATCTTGAACCCATGAATATGCATGTTCTTGTCTTGTGGAATATTATTATCTTTGACACAAATATGTCATCTCATCGTGTTTTTTGTGTGATTCCTTGATTGAGATCCCTGTTTAAATCCATTCATGTTTGTTGATTTTGACTGTTGTCGATAATCAATATCATTGATAGATCAAATCATATGGGGTAACCTATTAAGAACTCATATACCATTATTGGTTTTAATTTGTATAAAATCTTGAAATCAATGATCCTTCCATTTCCATTGAGAGCACGTAATGGTATTTAAGCAAAATGGGCTAAACTGCGTGAGGCTCAAGAATGGATGTGGATAATTATTTGTACTATGGATAATCTATGAATATAATTATTCTAAAAATGGCTGTAGGAGGGAAAAACAATGTGGATAAATTTCCCTGGAATATCATGAATGCCAATTTTTCCATTTGGAGGCCCAACATAGGTCCACAATGTGAATAAATTATGGGCGGGCCAGATTGGACTGGCCTTTGGTATTTTGGCCATAACTCGGACCTCAGATGTCCAATTAAAATGAGTCTACCTCCCATGGAAAGATGACTCGATGCCTAAACTCTATAGTAAATTAGAAGTAATTTTCACTTGTTTGGCCAGTCAACTATCCAGATAAAAAATGAGTAAAACATCTATCTGGAATAGTCACCTATCCTTTTAGATACTTGACCACTTTATGTGGAAATATAGATGTAAATTTCCCATAAAATCACTCCTCCCACTCATTATCTATGTGGAAAGACCTAAGATAATGGTTTAATCGGATATCTCTCTCCAGCAATTTTATTTCTCTTCTCTTTCATGTACTTCTAAACCTCTTAGTGATCAATTTGGAGAGTGTTTTTTGTTGTAATCATGACCTCCACACTTGTAATCTTCATAAGGTAATTGATTTCCGAGTTTGTTATCAATTGTTCTTCATTTATACCATCTAAATTTGTGTTTATTTTGGTATGATTAGATACAAATCAAAGGAACAATAATCCACATGCTTCCATGCATAACACCGATCTTGTGATGATTTGTGTACGGTATCCTCTTTTCTCACCCCTCCATTTCAGGAGTGTGAAAATGGATTGCGTTGATTGATAAAATACAGAATCTTGAACCTATGAATTTCAATTTTATTGTATTTTGGAATATTTTTATCATTGACACAAATCTGGTCATCTCATCATGTTGTTTATGTGATTCCATGACTGAGTTCTGTTTTTACATCGATTCATGTTTATTGATTTTGAGCGGTAGTTGATAATCAATATCGTTGATAGATCAAATACTAGGTGGTAACATAATTAGAACTAACATACCATTACTGTTTTTAGTATGTATAAATTCAAGGAATCAATGATCCTTACCTTTCCCTTGAGAGCGATGACGGATTAGGTATCAAGGGGCACTTACCCAGGTTGATCATGATTTATCCAACCTATTTCTTTCAGTAGTAATATTCTTTCAATTTCTATTCTTTAAGAAACAATAAAAAAGTTTTATAAAACCCCACTACCCTTTTAGTTTCTTAATCATAACCTCATTTTGTAATTAATTATCTAAAACTTCTTCGAGAGATGACTGTAGGTTGCTGCTATACTGCAGAAATTTTAGTTAAAAATAAACATATAATTTGACGCGCTCGACTACATGATCCAAACCCTGATTCTATCTCACCTAATATATTCATCAAAATAGGGAATTATAAAAATAATGGGAATGAAATCTATAGCGTCTTCCTACCATGCATGAACCCCAAAAATTATCATCATGTCATCACCATAATATCATTATCCATTATATAAGACACCATTTATTTAGTCCATTATATATTTCATTTTTATGCCTATAGTGATCCATCGTAGCCTATTAGAATGCATTAATGTAGAGTGGGAGAGAGGGAGTAGTCAACAATTTATTCCTTAACTGAGGTGAATTTTTAGGATATATCCACTACATAAAACCATTGGGTGTTCATAAGGTTATATCAATTTTGTGGGGAACCTATGATAATAAAAAATAAAATATATGATATAATACATAAAAAAATAGATAATTAGGGGATAATAAAAAAAATCAACACTACAACCCAATTATTACTACCACATGTTCACCCCACATGAAACCATAATTAAAATTAATAAATTACAAAGAATAATTAACATTAACCTAAAAAACAATACCAAAAATACATGATATTTAATTTTGGTAAAATAATTTATTGACATCATGTTTTAAAAATTACTATCCCCAATACATTTAATATTTCATTCATTAATATTATTTATGAAATATATTCATTAAACACTACAAATGTTGTGTCTAAAAATTATGCATTCATTTAAACAATTCACTGTCCAATTACATCCCATAATACATTTTATTCCATTCTACACCGATTTCTATATTCACTAATAAAAATCATATTACATCTCTATATATAAAAATTTATACAACCACAAATCAAATAACACACCACCGTGTAAACCCTATAATTTCATATTACAGCAACGAAAATGATAAATGGTCAAATAATCATTCTAACTAACAATCCATGCTACAATGTCATTATAAAAAACCATTCACAATGATTCTATATAAATAACCTCAGGATACCATTCTAATAATGGAAAACCATCAACGACACTCGATGAAAAACACATACCATTTCCCATAACCACAAAAAATGAATCTTTAGAAGAAATAAATAAATGTAATTTTAAATTAAGAATAAACTAAAATACTTGAAAATCATAATAAAAAGTATTTAAATATTTATTTTTTTTATTTAAAATGTATGTATATAAAAATTAATATAAATAATATGTTCCTATATTTCTAAAAAACTATTTAATTATAATGTATAACTGACTATCATTTTATGACAGATGATTCCTAATAAATAATCACAATAGAAAAAAAATATTGATCATAATAAAAAATATATTATTAACAAGTTAGAAATCCATTACATCATAAGATAGAGCTATAATCATATATAACTCATCTAAATCACCCTTACCTTAATAATCAATTTGATAAATTCATTATATACATTAAAATAATATTTATAATTGAATTAAATATTTAAAAATCATATTCTAAACACATCTTACAAAAAAGGGTTATTGCATCCTCAACCTCAATTAAATCCTCAACAAACAATATTGTTTGAAAAAATGTGGGAGAGATGATGAGAAGCTATAAATCTAATTATAATCCTATGAAACCTAAATCACATAAATACATATCAACCACACACTATAAACATATCAAAAACAAAACAAAAACCATACCCATTAGATAACTATAAAGAAAAAATAGATAATATCAAATAAAAATATAAGTTAGACTAATCATAGGACACAAATAATCAATGTGTTTATACACATAATTAATTCAAATCATAGGGCACTAAAAATTAAATAATTACACACCATTAATAAACTACTGAATAGTGAATATTGTAGCATTTTAATTTATTTTTTTAGGATAATAAATAAATTGTGGTTTTTGAAAATTTCAAAACCAAGAAAACCATGTTTTGTCCAAGGAACAAAAATACTACCCATAATAATTATTATAGAAAAAAAACCATATAATGAAGAAAAAAATGTTTTTAATGATCATAGATAATCTAATACGTTATTACTAAAAAACACTCTAATGAAGAACTAATGTTCTTGGTCTATGATATGCAATGAATCTTCTCTAGAACAATAACATAGTGAACCCAATAATTTCATAACCAACAATATACACCTCTAGAAATATTTATTGTTGTGAAATATTGACTCCAAAACAAGAGTAATTTCCTATGATATATTTAAGAGTAAATAAACCATTATATATGAATTTTTTATCTAATGGAATGATTCATCTCATTAATTAATTATCCTTATGATCTCTCAAATTTTTTAGGACCAACTCTTTGAGTACATAAAATTTGTCAATATATATTAATAACATTAATACATACATACATAATTTTATTACAATCTATATGGTTCTTCACCTAGCATAATTTATCACAATTACCCTCCGTGAAATGTTTATCTTTTTGTTGTCAAACACTCATGTTTATAGAACATACTGTTATTTTTTATAATAATTTAAAAAATACAATTTATATCTACAACATAACATTCTTTTCCTAAATGATATCACAACTCTAGCTCATTCTACCTTCTTCAAATATCATCATTACTGTACCAATAACAAAAAATGTAATCAATCATTAATTTCCATGTCAAAAGAAGTGACGGGGTTGAATGTCATAATAGATTGATCTAATATATTATATATAAATCCATTAATATATATAATAATTTAATATAATTAATATAGTCAATTTATTACCAGCAAAAAATTATAACATATTAGACCAAGTTAACCACCGATATGATATATTATAATATTATTGGATTACCTCCCATATCAAAAAACAATTTAATTTCAGAAAAATTAATGATTTACACAATCTACCATATAATTTTATAATTCGAATATGGACTACATTATATATGTAAATATATATTTTTGGGTAATATGAGAAATATAATAATAATATATGCAAAATAAAATATATCATGATAATAATTTTTTAATAAAATATAGATAATAATATTCTCAATGTATAATAAAAATTCATATATAGAGAGATGATGAAACCTAGAATATACATTCAAAATTTATTTATCAAATGTATCACAAAGCTTTCTCAATTGAGGAAAATCTAGAATTGAAATATATGACAAATCATATAGGGAAAACAATTTCATTCTATCAAAACATAGATGAAATGTTAATTTCATTAAATTGTTTTATTAAAATTGAAAATGTATATACATTATATGTTATATATTTGAAAATAGAATATCATATAATCAAATTACAAGGAATAAATACTTTTAGAGGGATATATATATATATATATATATTTTAAAAATCAGTAAGATAAAGATATTATGAGATAAATATAAAGGATGTTATTGAGATAATGAATCCATCAAGGACAATATAAATTCGCAACAATATACATAATTATATATGAATAATACAAAGAAAAAATATGAGTGGTATTTGATATATCCATGAAATGAGATAAATAGTTTAAAAAGTTGGTATATTAGAGAGGTGTCCAATTTAATAAAGAGGTAAATCATTATTTGTTATACCTTTATTCATACTTTTCACAAATGATCTCTTATCCCCTGTAAAAAAATATTTATTTATTAACTCAAGATTCTGTTGTATATTTTTATTTTTATTATTCGTAACAAAAATGACTTGTTCATTTATTAAATAGTATATAGGCCTTTATGGTTTATATAAATCATTGATTATTTTTAGTTGAAACCAATAAATGAATGTATCTATATAGAGATATCCAAATTAGAATAATTCGATGAATATAATCATATCAATATTACTAAATGTACAATAATTTAAAATGTTTACTTATTTACATAGATAGAAAAATTTTCAAAGGAAGGTACATCATTGGTATCAAAGGCTGTAATATAAAACATCATTCCTTAGGTAATTTTATCATACAGTATAACTAAAAAGAAAATGAAACCATATTAACGTATTTTTATAAAAATAAAATAAAGATAAATTTATATGAAATGTTGGATAAATATTTATATTCTATTTGTGGTTTTCAAAATTTAATGACTATGATTATTAATATAACCTTTATTTATTAATATAACTGGGTGAATGGATCATAAGTCAAACAAGATTCAATGAATGGAGTATTGTGAATCAATATATTTTTAATTAATATATCACTATTTCATAATTATAAAAAGCGTATTATGATTTCATTATCTATTAAAATTTTTTATACATTTCTATTATATTGAGATAAATAATATATATAATGAATAAGTTATTTAAAATAGTGATGAATCGGATATTCCCATAAGGTCCTTTTTTTTAATAAATTTTCAACAACTCATTTATTTAATTAGATGATACCAAACATGTGACTAAATTATAGATGAGTTTTTTTTTAGTGTTTGCAGAAAAAAATAAGTGATGGATGTTCTATTGTTATGGTATGATGAGAAGTTCTCTAAAAGGAAATGGCTCTTTTATTAGGAAATAAGGGCAATCATATAGATGTCTGAAGAAATGAGTTTTACATTGATCCATATAAAGAAGATGTGGAGGGTCATCTGGAACCTCATCAGTCCAAAGATAGTCAATACCATTGATTACATTGTTTTCAATACCATGATCAATAGAATTGTTCTCACTGTAGACATGGTGGATGATATTATTCATGGATGAGAGATAATCCATGAATTTAATCGACCCATTACTATTCTTGTAAGATAAATGTGAAGAGAAAGTATTGATGACAGGGACAACAATAGTTGATTCACAATCAAGAAAAATATTGTTCCCTCTCTGATGATTATTTTTCCTCTCTAAAGTGATAATACCAAGAATTTCATCATCAGGAGAAGAAAAAAATTCACCAGAACCATGGAGACAACCAAGGAAAGCTCTATGTGCTCCATAAAAACGGCCCCATAAATTGAGTCATTTTAAAATACAAATTAATTTAATATTTATGAGTTTTATATGGAGTTTAATATGGACCATAAATATAGAAATTAAGGTTACTCACGATTCCATTATTTATTTTTATGTATTTATTTTTTAGTTTTATTTGGATTTCTTTTAATATAATTTATTTCATTCGATTTAATATATACTAAAAAAATCCATTATTCACCACAATATGTTAAAATTTCAATTAAATTGATTTACTGAATATTATATAATTTCAAAAAAACTGATTTCAAACAACATATAAAAAAAATTAAATTGAAACACTGTTATTGTACAAGTAAAGGACTAAAGATTATTATATTATATCTATTTTTATAATAACAACTATCAATTACAGTGTATAGTTATATTTTAGTTCACATCATTCTTTATTTAATATTTAGATATCAATTATTTAAATTACTCATGCGAATTATAATTTAATATCATACAAAAAAATATAAATGATAATATTTTAATATTTATTACAATTAAATAAATATTAATATAAATAATTATTAAATGTATAAATAAATATGTATAACATGGAAACATCCCTATATAAAAACCCTTAAGACAGATCTATAATCCATAATTGAAGGAATTCAAATAGTGGTAGTTTAATGAGATGATTCAACTAGTATTTTTTCATAGTCTTATCTATAATATTGTATATATTATATAAATTAATCAACTTGAGAAACATTTAATTATGTTCAGTGATGGTTTAGTTGGGGAAAAGAATTTCATATCTATATTTTTTTCAATTATAATCAACTATTACAAATAAGGAATGATTTAATAAAAATGATATAATTAATTATCTCTATCAAGATAGTTAAATATAATGATATTGTTTTATTAACACACATAATTTCTAAACCAGTATTAACAAATATTCATGAAAACTAAATATATGAAAAATTTACACATACAGAAAATATTTTAAAAGACCTAAAAATACATATAATTTTTTGATATATAAAAAAATTAGAAAATAATAATCTCAAACTAACAGCCTTATACGCAATGCTATTTATACCACTATAAACTATAAATGAAATACAACAACCATACTTGTAAAATTTTTAGTGAGTTAACAAAAATACAGAGTACGAATTCTAGAAAGATTAACATGAAATCATATATCATTCAAGAAAAAGTATCAAAACAAAAAATTACATATTCCAATACTCATTGAATAATAATAACATTTGGTACTATGTATTTATCATATCCTGTAAAATATTCCAATGTTTAAGAAGAATATTTAGCTGACTAAATGTATATATTTCTCAAATAATCCATATATCCTAAAAAAATGTTTATCCAATCTGATTACCCCATTTTAAGGAAACCCACAAGACCCCCTAAAAAAATATATAATTATGAATAATATGACATACACCATCAAAATATAAATGAGAACATATAGAAAAATTTTTATCAACCAGTATCAAAATATTTAAATTTTATCTTCTTACCATACCACATATCCTAACCATGATATGTCTAAATACATATTTAGAACCAAATCAAAAAATACATATTCTATCAATATTTAATATATAAAAATCATTGTGATGATTGATGGATATTTAATTTAGACATATAGCTTATAACCATATAATTTAAATATTGGGTCATGGAAAAGTGATTTTCATGTAACTTATAGTGCATGGATTATGATATTACCATCCATAAAATAACATCAATTCCACAATATATGGAATTTCTCACAAATTTTCTAACCCATAATTGTGTCACTAGTGACATGTCATCCTATAAATTTTAATTTCCTCATCCCATAAATCTTAATCTCATATAAGGTCCAGTATGTCTACCTATCATGGTCATTAAAAATTACACCACATTACTGTGTATACACTACTATTAATGATTTTCAACACAAACATACCATAATAAAACAAACACAACACTGTAGGAAAACATATGATGTCTCTATTATCATCATAATTTTTCTTCATCACCAGTGTTTTCGAAAACAAATTCATTCTATGTCGTTATACTCTTTGGTAAATGATCTCAATGCAATATCACAACTGAAATTTGAGATGTTAATGTCATCTTTAAAATTGTCAATATTTTAGTCACCATGAACATCATGCTGATTAAAAATACCATTTCCAATCAAGTATTACAAAAAAACATGTAAAAAACTAGATACTATATGCCTGTTTCGCTATGTTATTTAAGTGTCTGATGAGATGAGAGTATGTTTGGGGTATATTAGTGTTCTTATGATGAAATATAATCTACATAGTATACTAAGACATAATTCATATAATATATGTTGTAAAGGATGTTTCTATAGTGTGGAGAGTTCAACAGTGGTGTACGGTCAAGTGGGGACATTTTTTGTCATACTATAAATATTGGAATAAATTTTACATAGAAAACGTATATTTTAAGGGATGGTAAAATATTTTGTAATTAAGATGTTTCTAATAGGGTAAATATTTGAGGGGTGATATAGGGTTGTTATGTCAATTTTATTTTCTGTTTTATAGGTGTTAGGTTTTTTATAGAAACCCTGTGGATGAAGAGGAAAGCTAGTGTAGTGATTCACCTAAATCCAAGATTCTATTTTTATTTTAAAGGATTTACAAAATGATATGTGTTTTGATCATTGGACATGGGTTTGAAATTTTAGGTTTTCATGTGGTTTCTAATCACATCCATTATTCATGTCATATGTTATATCTACCATGGCGTGGTATTGGAAGATACATTGAGGTATTATGTTTTTTACCATGAAAATAAATAAACACATCCACTATAATAAAAAATTATTCATGAAAATTATACTTGACAGTCATGATACTATATGATATTTCTGATTTCCGTTGAGTACACATTTCACCAGATTCATTCTATGGATTCCTATATTCAATTCACTATTATGTAATTCGATAGTAACAAAATTTATTGTCATTTATTTTCATATTAGTATTGATTTCTCCCATTACTTTATTTTAAGTAATGGTATTTCATTCAAAAATCATTCTTGTGGATATTTTTTTATGTTTTGGTAATGTTTTTTCACATGATGTTATTGTAGTTACATAACATTTATTATTGGAGAGGTGATTAAAGATCCATGTTTTTTTGTATTATCATTCAATTAATGTTTATTTAGTAAGGAAGGAAAATTGTTTTTTTCAATTTTATTTATTTAAAATAATAATATGACCTTGCTTTAGGGTTTTATATGTCAATGGAATTAGTCATGATAAATGATAAACCATATTACTGATATAAATATTTATGGATTATAACCACTCATTTTTTCTACCATGATAACGGTTTTCTATGTGAATTAATATAAATTGTTTTCTATACAATATTATTTAGTAGTATAATTGTTATTCTTGGGATATGATAATGTTTTTGATAAATTTTTAATAAATATAGAAACTATAATTTATTTTTCATTATAAAAATAATTATTTTTTTGTGCATAATGATCTACTAGATAAATATAAATTTATGGAAATCAAATAATTCATGGTGCAAGTTTAATTAAATTATTTGTTCTTGTTTTAATGGAAATGGATATTGAGTAGAAACATGGAATTCTCATTGATAATAATAATGGGAATGTTAAATGATTTATATTTGTATCACAATTTTTTTAAAGAGGTGTATATAATTATAAGAATATATATATAGTTTAATATCTTGTTATTGGTGATTCCATTAATTACTAATATTTCTCTCTTATAATTAATTAATGTTGTAAATAAACAAGAAATAAAACTGCTTGAGTTAAAAATATCTATATATGGGCGTAGAGTGTGGAAATTTTGTTATAAATGATGAATTCCATATGTCTTTGGATGATTGAGCTGTTTATAATGTAAATAATAAATTCCTCATTTCAAGGGACAATTCTTACATATTATATTTTTTGTTTCTCCCAGCATTTTGTGTTTTATGATTAAGAGCCTTGGTGGGTGATTACTAGTATAACTCAGTTGGTTGCTGGTTTGATCAGATATTTGAAGAAAATAATCTATTTATGGAATAATTTGAAACATATAACATTGAGATAGATGGAGAGTGATGGTGTTAATGGTTGAACAAGGTGGGATGGAATTGGATAAAGATGGAATTGAAATGTTTTGTGTTAAAATATTGTTCCATAGTTGTTAATGTTATATATAATGGTGAGTTGGTATAGTTTTTTGTTTTTTGTCATTTTATTCCCCCACATCTTGAGGTGGCTTGTATTTATTTATTTAGAATCGATTTTATGCTAAAATATGATGTTTCCTAGAGTATATATAATTATTGAATGATAGTAGAGCTTAATATTGTATTAACACAAGGAGTCAGTGCTTGTTAGAATAAGAATATTTATCTTGAGAAACTATGGACATAGTTAGAATATGCCTTATAGGAATGTAATACACACTAATGAAAAATGAAATTTAATATGGATTTATTTTAATTAATGGATATTTCATTACATAATATAATTTAAATTTATAAAAAAGGAGTGATGTAACTTAACTAAACTCTATTATTTATTATATGGATATATGAAATCTAGTTTGTATATGTGGTTGCGGGGTTATGCATGATGAAATTAGATGTTTATACTAATACTATGATCATTCTGATAGATGGGTTCTAAGATATAAAATATATATTACATTTTATGATTTCTTATGAAAACCCTCCCCTGCATATAGAAAGTCTCACACCTAGTGGACTCATGGAGGGTGTTTTCACTAAAAGCATAGTTGGTGAGGGATAGGTGGAAAAATACACACTCTATCTTTTATATCATATCATGGTAGTTTTTTGTGCTTCTATGAACCATTGTGTATCATCCTGAACTGGGTTACACACACTAATTTCCTAATCCGATTAGATATAGGACCTCAAGAATACCTCCCCATATGAGATAGGTTGTTGACTAGAAGAAATTGTTAAATATAAATCATAGGAAAATTGTACACTCTTAATCAGAGTAATACAACATCAAAAACAAATAAAATATTCTCAATTGGTAATAAACAGTAACTAAAACAATACAATGATCATAACGTACCGATATCACAAGAGGAAGCATAAAATGTATAACTGGTCATAAGTAAAATACTAGATATTTATTGTAATATACATTTCATGTTTCAAATGAAAAAACCCAAAAGTAATGACATTAAAAACTCTAGAATCATTTCCCAAATCACATCTAGTTTCATAATCTATGATCCTTCCCAACTCAGACATCCAACAAATGGATCTGTCCTTTATCCTCGCATGCAAACATAATGTCTTTTCGGGTACCAATTATGCATCTTGAGTAGGGTGTGAGTACAACATAGTAGGCCACCATCAATGGTGTATAATACAATATGTGGTATCTAATAGTTTATATATTTTTATAATGAATAAAATACAACATTTAAATATATATTTTTATAATTACTTATTCACTAATTAACCACATAATTACATGGGTTCTCTATGACACCCAAACCATCAATAATAGCCTTAGATCAAGTTGGAGTTGGAACCATATATCACATAAGTAATAAAAATTTATTATTTCATGGGATTTAATTATAAATTTACAAAATTAAAAACATGTATTCAGGGAAACATTGTCTAATGCCAATATTTTTGGCCTAGGACACCATGTCTATCATCCTGTGGGTATTTGAAGCATATCCTTGTTTTCCCAAAACTCTTTTCTCAGTCAAAAAAATAGGGTTTCTGAATGAATATTTCCTTCTCTCACCCTTGTATATCAATCAATTCGTATATTATTTTCATGCTTCAATCTATGTCTGACATAAGTATGTCATAATACAACATGTATAAAAATATCATAGATATCACAATTTAATATACACCATAATTAATCCTCGTTAACCTACCCATCAGGTATTCTCCAAAAAAATGTCCCATTTCAATTACCAAGTCAATCATGGATCATTACTTCTATTAACATAGAATAATATGATCTACTCACAATTAAACCATTCATCAAAATTTATTCATATAAATAGTTAACCCTTTAAGGTTAATCCAACCAAATTATTTATACCCATTAATCATTTAATTTAATAACATATTATTTGAAAATTTTCATACTCATAATAAAGCCAAAATTTCATAATCACAATTCAACCAATTTCAATGTCACCAAGTTCATCCAAATTCACAATCATGTTATATTTTAATTTTAATCATTTAAATTATGGATGAAATTTCCCAATCATGGAAATTTTTACTTTTAAAATTACACACACGCAATTAAAGTTAAGACTATGAGAATTTAAATTCATAAAACCTACACCCAAGACATTGAAAATTGATCTCCAAGGAGGTAATCCCCAAATTTAAGTGGAACTTTCAATTTCACAATGAATATTAAGATATAGAAACAAAACCCATCACAATATCAAATGAAAAAAGATCAATCAAAACTAAGATCTAAAACCATCCCTATCACAGAGTAAAACATTTATCTTTATTTGGAATGATAGAAGGGGTGAGATAGTTATAATTTCAAATGAGAGTATATTTTATATTGGGATATGTTCATAACTGTTTATCAGATATTTGATTTATCAGGAATAGATTTCTAATTCCCTAAGAATTCTTTTAAGATTTCATAAAATAAAATTAAATCATATTAGGATGGAATGGGTAGAAAGTGGATGAATTAATGGGGCTTTGAGTATTTTAATCCATTTTTAAGGTGGAATAAAAACTATGTGAATAGTTTCCTAGGCTAGGGTATTTGATTTGTGAAATAGAGGGCCTTAACTACGCACCTCCCCTGAGGGGCGCATGGTTTTTCCTAGGAGGGTGCTCAATTTAAAAAAATTTTATCCAACCATGATATACCCATATTCATATGGTAGACCATTTTTTGGGCTTATGCACACATGTTGAGAAAAGAATCCATTATCCATACAATGCCCATGTTTCTTCCAAATTTATAAATTTCACATGAAAGATCCCCAAAGTAAAACCCCAACAAGATACATTTAAAATATTGGGAAAGAGTTACTGTAAAAGCGTCTAACATATCTCAATAATATTTTTGGATCTAACAATCCCCTACTTTATAAAATATCTTCCTCGTTATATACTCCCATTAATATCTAATATTCTATGGTAAAATGATAAGGCCATTGATCATGTACATCTTTTTCTCTCTCCCTCGATTCCTCCTGAAAATTTTCATGATATTATAATACACAAACTATCAGCATTGTCGTTCCTTGAAAAACCATATCAATATGATCTAGAACATGTATGAGATATTCCAAAAAGGATGCATTAGTCTCAAGCTCAGTATCATCCACATCAATCACAAGAGAATCCTCAGTGTGATACCATCAAATAAATGAAACATGAAAAACATCTAGCACAACACCATACCTATCTGGAATATACAATTTCTACGCCACCATACCAATTCTCTCCATGCCCTCAAAACGTCCAAAAAACTAGGGTTCCATATTGAACTTCCTATAAAGAATATGGTGACACAATATCGGTGAAACCTAATGAAATGTATAATCACCCACATAATACTGAAGGGTTGTCAAAATATATCATTCTATGACTTCTGAATACTCTGAGTTGTATCCATTCATTTCTAAACTATCTGAACCTTCTCTTATGTCTCCTTCACAAGACTCAATCCCAAAAATGTTAACTCACATACCTAAATCAAATATAGAGTTATAGTTCATGTCTGACCATAAAGGATGTCATATAGTTTCATCTAAATAGTTTCTTAATAATTTTTATAGGGGAACTCTACAAGTTCCACGTTCATCTACCATGATCGAAAATAGTCTAGAACACATAAACATGTAATATCTTCCAAAACATGTATTGTATGATCCAACTACCCATACATCTATTGGTGGAAATATATACTCAGTAATACCAACAAATTATGTTCCTTCTACAATCCTTGTAGGAATAACGTAGTGAAATGTGAGTCATGGTCTGAAAATATACTCAATGGAACCCCTTTAGACAGACTATCTCCTGAGAATATACTCAGAATGGCCCGAAGGAATTTTTTTTTGATAATCCACCTTTCAAGGGGTGAGGTGGAACCCTTCCTAAGCATATATTTCTACCAACTAATCCACCTAGAAATGTATCATGTATACACAATAAATGCACTACATTCTTCAATCGGTAAACAATCACCCAAATTGTGTCATTCTTCCTTAGTATACTACAGAGACCCACCCTAAATTCCATGATAACTTCATCCCACATCCATTCTAGAATAGGAAACTTTTAATGTAATGGACCAGGTCACTGATGATTAGAAGTCACCTGTTAGCAGGGGTAACATCATGTCAAGAACCCTTCCATGTGTTTTCAATCCTATAAACCAATATTTTAAACATTATTCATAATATATTTTAGTCAAACTTGAATGAAACTGTCTATTTTAGTAATCAAATTAATGAATAATCTCCTATAACAAAATAATTGGAACAAAACATGGTTTCTGACAATTATGATCTCACCATCATCTATGGTCCAGTATGACAATGAATCCCCACATTCATTGTTCTCCCTCAAGGAAATACAATTTCAATATCCATAATTTCATTCCCAGATCTTGCTAAAATTTTTGGATTCAACTAATAATAATAAAAATATCATATTTTATGGATCCCCAAAACCAAAACATGCATATAAGATAGCAGTGTCATCATCTTCAACATATATCTAGAACCATGGACTAACTAAGTCAATGTCTTCCAACTTAATGAATCTATAGAACTATTTCTATTATAGATTATATATGAAATCTAAAAATAAAATTATTGAATATACACAACAAATATCTACTGAAATTGATTCAAATCACCTTGAGAAATGATATACCTTAATCACTTGTCATCGTAACACATGGTAAACATGTCACCGAAAAGAAATTTCCACCAACAATTCAAGGCATAAACCACTACATCTAAATAGAGGTCATGCATATGGTAGTTATTTTCACCTGGAGCCAACTGCATTGTCCCATATTCTACAACCTGATCCCCATTCATCAAAAGATTCCCATGGATGATCCTAGATTTGTTCATAAAACAATGTACATTACTCCCATGGCTTTTGTATGATCATGATCATTACAGTTTTCAACCACATCATAATATATCATAAAGAATTATCACATGATCTAGAAAATAAAAATAACACTCCCTTATTGGTGAATCCTAAAAGTGGTGTTTTCAATAGGTAAAGGTCCTCGATGACCCTCTGATAATAGCATTCCAAACCTAGAAATCTTCTTATATCAATGAAATTCTTAGGCGGATCTTATGAAAAAATTACCTAAACATTTATGGGCCGACTAACAACCCATCCAATGATTCAATATAACACAATAAATTTACAAAATAAATCCAAAATTGACACTTAGAAATCATATAATATAGTTTAGGCTCTCTCATGATACCTTGGATAATGTCATGATATTGGGAAATATCCTCATAAGTGTTGGATTAAATCATGATTCATCCAAAAAAACACAAATTGATCTTTTTATAAGATAAAAAATTAGTTCATCTATACTATAAACACTACTGTAGAATTCTCTAGCCTAAACGATATCATGATGAACTCATATAGTTTATTACATCTTTATAGAGAATTCCATGGTATATTAGAAGGTATAAATAATAACTGATGATACCCCGATTACATGTTGATTTTTGATAAAACAAAAGATCTTATCGATTGATAAAAAAAAACATAAATACAAGGAAGATGATAGAAGTTCATCCCTATAATTTGCTTCATCATATGACAATCAACACATAAATGAAAATTCACATCACTGTTTTTAGAAAAAAAAAAGGTATAACCCCAAGGTGGCTTACTCATATTGGTAAACCTCTAATATATATACACTTCTACATGAGTCTTATCTTCATGATGACATATTGGTTTAATTATGTATGGTGAAATGGATACTATTTTAGATCAATACATGTTTTAAACTATAAATTCTACATATCTCTCATGTGGAATCCCAATGAAGTCATTTGAAAACACATTATAAAATTTATATACTATTGGTTGAAAGACATCATGATTCACACCATCCTTTTATAACAAAACACATGCATTTGAGGTGGTGAACTCCCCCAATTGTTGATGAACTATAACAACATAGCCCACCATGATATCACACACTCCATGATGAACATAATTATCACCCTCAAGACACATTATGTTCAATTAATAGGATTAAAAATCTATGTGGTCTCGGTATGGTATGAGAAAATACACCTACAATTTCATTTCAAATCCTATAATATTTCGTATTTAGTGATACTAGTATAAACAGTACTACCCAATAAAGAGAGAGCACCCAATTCATAAACAGAGGTCCCTTGAATGTACATAAAAAGGTTCATCTATCATCATACCCTAATAAAAAAATATACCATTAAATTTATACACTTCATATGTTATGAAGATATAATTGATTAAGATAAATAAATATCAAATAAAGAAATAGAAATTGTTAATACTACAAGAATTGTACCTCAATACATCGATGTTCTAGAATTTCCATCCACCGGTATTTGTTGAAAATTATGAAACATCCCCACCCCACGTCCCTGTGATATAGTCTGATTCCCTTTATGTGAACCATTCTGCTGATATGATCACTATTTTCAAGATTCATCACATCCAGTTCCTCAACTTCCACAACTAGTAGGACTCCAACAAACAAACTAATATGTTGTAGAATACCCCCACCCAACACCTTGATTCTTCCTAGCCATTCAATAAGTATGTATATGTGGTATTTTCTAGAATAATTGTTTTATTTGTCCCATCCTGTAGTAATATCAGCTCTCTACTGGTGGGTAGGGTAACTATCTATGTAATTCTCCCAACCTAATTCACAAGTGGAACACTACTTGGTTAATGTACTATGTAATGGATTCATCCCCCTTGATACTCTTCTTGCTACCTCCATGGTCGACATTATGGAAGCAATTCTTCTAACTCTCGAAATATGTACCTCATAGAAATAAAGAAATAACCAAATTTTATCTAATGAAAGCCTCATTCAGCTTCCCCTTATATATTAGAACATGATTCTCGACCATCGAAACCATCATCAGCATAATGATATTATCCTTCATCATAATCCAATATTTAATCCCTTCTTGAAACTATTTTTCGATAGTCATCTCATCTCCTACTAACAATTGATCAAAGAACTAAAATCCATAAATATCTCATACATATTCCATCATGGACATAATCCCTTAGTTTTATCTCGTGAACTCATATTCCATACACATTCTAATCATCATAGGATAAATGTTCTCCAAGAACATATCCAGAATGACAATACACTCCATATTATTTATATGTCAATCCCATGTTGGGATGTTCAAAAAAATCATCACTTAAATGTGTAACATTTAATCCGCTAGATTATTTTTCATCAAATCAGGATTCCCTAGGTAGTCAGGGAACATATATATAGACTCAATTAATAACTATGTTTCCTTAGTTGTATCATATCCAATGAATATCAAATGGTGATGAAACTAGAACTCCCATGTCACGTCAAACATAAATTTAATGACCCCATTGGGTCCCTTTCCATTACCCACATAAAGAGAGAAATTGTCTCACCTAAATCTTATTTGGATCCTTCTCTTGGAACTATCTGAGCCTCTTATTACACTTTTGAAGGATAATTTTATGCCATATCCTCCAATAATTCTATCAAAAATATCCATTATATAGGCATATATCTAAAAATTGAAACAAATTTACTATGAATCATGACCTAACATTGTCATATTTATAAAATAAGGATATACAAAATACATGACAAGCAATTCCCATTTCTATCCCATATTGTCATAATTGAGGAATTATCACTTCCCTAACTATCACTCATCATCTTAAGGGATCATATTGGGTTAAATAAATTAATAGTTCATGATTATAAATAGACAATGATTTACCCATCTGAAACTATCACATTTTGAATCATTTATAATTTCTGATATTCATATAAATCATCATTTTCATTATAATTACACAAGAAAGAAACATATTTTTATTTAAAATAACTCACCCAAAATATTTCTTTTTTTGGTATTCCTAAAATGATTCATGTTACAATATATACTGAGTGACTAAAATGATTCATGTATGCTCAATTATTATACCATACCTCTAAATGATGAATGTATTTGGAAATAACAACATCAGACCACATGTTCCTCACAATATGTTAAATAATTCCCAACTAGAACAATGAAGATTAATAATAGATATTAATCCATACGCACTTGTTTTCCCCACATAAATTGTTTACCTTCTCCCATGATCAATTTCATGACCAAAGCTTAACTCTTCCTAGCTGAGTTTCTATATTTACAAAATAGTAGGATAAAAGAAAAAAAAAGAAAACACCTTCAATACCACTTTGTAATGTCCTGAAATGGGATCCATACACTGGTTCCACTATCCGCTTGTCATATTTGCAAAAGCACATCTCCACATACACCATAGGCTATCAACTAGTAGTAATGGAATATTTTTAATCAAGGGGAGATTGTATCCTCTATATTATAGTAATAATAAATCTAATATTGATAAATAATAACCAATTGGTAAACCCTAATATCCAAAATAATATCATTATCTAAACATAAAAATATCACAAGATGATCACAAACATGGATCGCTAACAATAACTAAAACAATTGATATTTCATTAAATATAATTTTGAACTGTCAAATGAAAACCTCAAAAGAAAACAATTATACTACTCTCCTTACAAGTCTCAAACCACATATAGTTCTATCATCCATTATCCATCCAAATTTAGCTATCTAAAATAAGGATCTTACCCTTATCATGTTCTACAAACATAATTTATATTCGACTATCGATCAGTAACACCAAGTAGGGCTTAAGTAAAACATAGTAGGAAACCACCAATGGAGTCTAAAAAATATCCACTATATGACTATGTATTAATTTTTATAAATAATATAATACCATGATTTAATAAATAGTTTAATAATTAATTATTCTCTATTAACCACATAGTTACAAGGGTTCAAGATGAAAACAAAACCATCAACACCTACTTCGTCACATGTTATATTCAAAACCATATATCTCATAGGTAATTAAAAATTATTATAATATTGTATTTCATTTACAATTTTATTCAATTCACAACATGACTACATGTAACCATAGTTTAGTTCCATCTTTTTTAGGCTTCGAATTCTGTTCCTAGCACCCTATAGGAATTTGAAGTAGTAGCCTATATCAAAAAACCCATTTAATAGTCAATCACATATGGGTATTTGTAGAATCAGTATGTTCCCCACACTCTTATATCAATAAATCACATATAGGCATTTGAAGCATCATTTAATGTCCTAAACATGTATATGAAAACATCAGATATATTATCCTTTTCATTAAACATTCACATCAAAATGTCACATGTCTATTATCAAATAAATCATTTATCATTATGTTTAATGATATGGAATAACCTGAAAAATTAACTATTAATCCATTTCTCAAAATTTAATAATATTTTACATCAACTATTTAAGGATAATACAACCAAACAAATAATTACAATTAATAAACCAATTAAACTACTCATAAATTGCCCAATTATATAATACCAACATCCCATAAACATTATAAAGATTATTCAAACAATTTCAACTACCCCAAGATAAACGCATTTCATTACCACAACATTATTTTAAATTAATTAATTCTATATTATATGGACGTTTCCAATCACATAAATATTAATTTCATAATTAAAAATATGTAATTAAAAGTATTACAATATGAATTAATATTTATACCACTTAACATAAGTTTGTTGAGGACCATTAACCAATATTACAATCCACCAAATTGAAGGAGAGCGATTAATTTCAAAATAATAAGCATGATCTAGAATTAAAACATATATCAACATAAAAATAATTAAGATCTATAAAAACATATATCAAAACCCATATCTAATAATGAGAAAAACAATCCACATTATCTTAAATGTTATATAGAAGAGATATATATCCAAATGGGAGGAGGTTTCATACTGGGAGAGGTGAGGGCCTATCAATTGGATCCTTGATTTTTCAATAAAAGATTTTTGAAGCCCACGGAATCCATCTAGGATCCTCTATAATCCTAGAAAATCTTATTAGGTCAATAATGCAATATGGGGGTGAGATATCAGGGGTTAAAGAAATCTAAAATAAATTTTCTGGTGAAGAAATATTTTTCATCGTTTCTCGGGCATCGGAATGCATTTTTTCAAACAGTGGTCCATAATAATGGAACTCTCCGTAGGAGTTAATGGATTATCTAAAGAGTGAAAATGGATTAAATAATAGTCTTCCAACCATGAAATCCCCCAATTCTTGGGATTTCTAGGTTTTGGGGGGTAGGAGAAAGGATTGGTAAAACTTTGTGCCAACTATGGACTAATCCTTTTTCTTACAAAATTTTAAATTTTAACATAAACTCTACAAAATGAAAAACCAGACCATGTTATATCAATAAAATGGTAAAATAGTACTAATAAATGATCATAGGAAATCCCCAAAACAGTTCAGGATCTTATAGGTGGTTATTTTCTCCATATATATATGTAGAGGACAATATTATACTGTTATTATTTCTCACACAAATATCTAATTACATAGTATCCAAAATACTATTCATGTTATGATGTATAATTTCTATGATGAATCAAGGTATATTACTTAGTGTACGGGTTGTGATATCTTGAGGTATAAAAACTAATGCATTATACATGATATATAGGCTATGGATGATCAAGGAAACAACATGGTTACAAAATTAAGAAGTAGACTAGAATGATAAGATGATGTTATGTATCATATGAAAGGTATGATATATTTGACCATGAATTTTCTGGATTTCTTTTTAGGAGTTTGAATGCTCAATATGTATTTAGTTATTAGAAGGTGAAAAAATTCAAGGGAAGTGGTTGTCTGGTAAAAATGTTTTACTATAAGGATCCAACCATAAACATTATATAAACATTAATTATGTTAATAATTTAAATTGATAATATTTTCAAGTTTAGAGCTTTAAAAAATTTGGTCATAACATATACAAAACATCTTAAATATTACATATAGACACTTCTACCCAATATTAATTTTTTCATAAAATAAAAAATATTAAAATAAAAGAAACATATTTAGTTCCATGATTTAAAAAACATGGATTTTCCTTGATCTCATACTTTACACTATTGCACCTTAAGTCTTTTGAAAAACATTTCAAAAACCTGGGATGATAATAAAATTATCAATAATGGATACACAAATAAGGAAAGCTATTAGTTTTCAAAAATCATTTAATCTATGCATACTTAATCATAAAGTAATACTTTTCACCTTAAAGTAGTATCAAAAACACTTCACTGAATATAAGCTCATTGCATAAAATTTTGTAACCAAAATATTACCATAAATCCCATAGAAATCAATGTATAGAATATGATGGTAACATGGGACATAGACATACCTAAATGGAATAACCATACTGTCGACTTCCACACATATCACTAAATAGAATAGCCATACGGCCGACTTCCATACCCAATGCGTTGGATGTTATAATGTAACCACCCATCACTAGTTAATTATGTCACCACCTGTTATTAGGTTTATCATGTAACCACCCGTCAAATGTACAATTTCCCTTATATAATTATAACACATATAAGATTGAAAATATCAAAATTTAAATCATAAAATTTCATTTTCAATCACAAGAAATAATTTCAATACATTTAAATAGTAAATCCACATTCAAAACAATTTTCAATACCAAAATATGTAAAAAGTTAACATAGTATTTATTTTTAAATTAAAAACATCATGGCATTTTAAGGAAGAAAAATATCAAATAATGCTCATGGTGACTGAAAGGTCATTGATGCCGCATACGTTAAAAAAATTCTTTTGTCATTTAGTAAACTTCTAAGTAGAAAAAAATTCCCTTTGAAGGAAAATAAAAGTAAAAGGGTTTTATTATACATTGTGTAAAATAAGTAGGTGTATATTATCAAAACATGCCTCAATAAAAGGAGATCGAGACGAAGTCCCTTACCTCGAGTCTGACATGACACGTTCATTCTTTAATTTCATGATTAATAAACATAAGTTAATTTCTACTTGATTTAGAACCTTATTAATCATTATTATTATTTTTATATCACTTATTACCTTTCTATAACAATTAGTTAATTATTTGAGTTCATATCATACATTTTGTCGATGTTCGGAACTTGAGTCATAAATAAACTTGTTATAATTATAAATTGTCCATGTGATGAAAATTACATTACCTCCAGAAATATATTCATGATTTTAATAACAAATATATATCATATATATGTATATAACAATCCATAGTATTTGGAAATAATGAATGAAATGCATTGTTCATGGAGGTGGTAGGTCATACGTACGCATTAACGCTACTTTCATTTCATTTTCATATTAAAAGAATGAAAAATAAAATGATACATATTTATATTATAAGTAAAGTATAAAATACATGTTATATAGGTTATATAAGTTAATAAATCCCATCCTTTAGATGGTCCATGTATGGAATGAACAAGTCATATCACATTGAGGGGGCGGTAGTCTGTACTCCCTCAAATAAAATTATCATAATTACACAACATGAAAAGAATAAATTTATAATTTAAATAAAACTTAAAAAATAATAGATAGGTATAAATATAATATATATCATATATAAATAAATTTCCATCATAATGGCCACCATGATAGGTGGTAGGAGATGAACGACCAGTCATCTTTTCGTGAGGTAGTAGTTCACCGTCAATAAAAATAGAATGTTTGTATCCATTAGATGGATGTGTGAGTGATTGTATTAATAATAATTCTCATAACAACATCCTTGTATATTGAGTATACTGGTGTTTCTATATAATCAAATAATAATAAGATCATAGGGAGTGAAGAAGAAAAATAACAGGAAGGAACTTGAGAGAAAGCATTACCCCTAAATCTAGTAACTTCTTTTGATTTTAGCCAAAAGGATTTATTTAATTCCTTAATTCCCAAATTAAGGATTATAGTAGGAATGGAGGTATGTTGGGATCTTATTTGAGTAGAGTTTTTAAGATTCAAGAGGTCTTGATAGGTGTAAGTAAAGGGTTAGAGGTGATTTCCTTTTATATGAGGGATGAGGTACTATTTACAAAACACTAGAAACATTAATTTATTATAAATTAATTTTAGTTTTATACAGGATAAAAAGTTATTTATGTTGAATTTAAGATGTTTTTAGATTTAAATAATCTCAACCAATAGGTTTTATAAAATTTTAGATCATAAAATCAACCTTATCGTTTAGGTTTAACCCTTTGTTATGTAATTTAACTTTTACCATGTCATCTTGTATATTCAAACTATATGATTAATATATTTAAAATAAAATGCCAAGAGGCAAAAAAATGGATCATTAGTAAAATTTTTAACATAATATATGTCATTTGTATGAATATTATATTTTTAGAATTATTAAATTATTTAATAAAATAATATTTTTTAAAAAACTCATTTCTGCCAATAATGACACTATTTAGTAATTTATTTTTGTTAAAGTCATTGAAACATGGTTCCTTGAAATAAAATTAATTTAATCAAATATAATATGTCATATGTGTCTATAAAATATTTTTATGGAATCAAAAGTTCCAAAATATATTTTATTTTAATATTTATTCTCTCATTTATTTATATCATTCATTAATAAGGTAATCACTACAACATAATTGTGTCATAAAAAATATATTTATTTAATGTATAAAAAATATAAATAAAATACCATAATGTTGGAAATATTTTAATATTTATAATTAATACTTATATTCCAAAATATCACTTATATAACCCCATAAAATTTTTTTTTACTAAAAGATAAATTTTTATCTTACATTTTTTTAACATTAAATTATTTTTTATAAAATGTAATTTCCACTTACAAGTGGCTCCATGGGGTCCCAAAATTGACCCAAATATTTAAATGGTTGGACATGTGTAATCCAATATGGTTTCAAAACGTGTTAGGGTAAATTAATATTGTTATAACATTATTTTTTACCCTTATTTACCAGATGTACCATTTAACCATTATAAATAAAATATTTGCTGAAGTTACTATTCCCAATGTATAAAAATAAAAGTTTCCAATATAAAAAATTAGGACCTCATGATTCCAAATATAGAATCCATTTTTTTAAATTCAAAACACATATGTTTCATAAATTAATTTAAAGTTATATCTCGTTTTTAAAACCAGAAAATGTGTTTTTAAGAACTAAAAAGTACCAAATGATTGACATGTGTTTATGTCCAATTTAAATGTGAAATTACTTCCAATGACCAACATTGGAATAAATGGTAAAAATATAATCTAAATAAATTTTAAAACAAATTAAAAAATATTCTAACTATATAAATAAATCAGATGAAAAGACAATGTCGACATGAAATGCAGTATTTTTCACTATTCATTATAGAATGAACTTTATCAGTAAAATAAAACAAATTTTCCCAAAGTTAATTTTGATGTCCTACTTCTAAATAATATTTTTATCTTTTAAAATGGAACATATAATAGTGAAAAAAATATATTGAAAATAGGTTCTTCATCAAAAGACAGTAAATCTACCTTTGAAAAATATTAGAGTATTTTTGATTAAAATTGGTTTCATTCAAATTTTAAGCCTCTAAATTTTATTGGATAAATGTAAAAAAAATTAACAAATATGTTTAATCGTAATATGTATATTTAAGTTCATTCCTTATAATAAATCGGAAATACTTTAACTACCATTTATAATAATAATGTTATGTTATTATTTTTCAGTATGATCCAGCCTTGTGTGCGACATGATATTTTAGAGAAACACATTGTTGCATACCGGGTACTCCATTGAACATTGAATACCCTGTAAAGTAAAATTAATATTTAATTCACAAGTATTAATATATATGAAAATTTCATATTCTTTAATTACTTGGGATGTTACATCCTTTTCCCCTTTTAGGAATCGCATCTTCATAAGTTTATTTACTTATCAAATAAGTGGGGGTATTTATCCCTGAAAGAATTTTTTGTTTCCCATGTTGCCTCTTTAACCACGTGGTTTTCTCACAAAAACATTACCTGATGAATTACCTTATTACGCAAAACTTCCTCTATACAGTCGAGAATCTGGACTGGTCGTTCCTCATAAGAAATATTCTCTTCTAAATGAACTACCTTTGGACTCAAAACATGAGATGGATATGGCATATACATTATTAACATTGAAACATGAAACACATTGTGTACCTGGGATAAACATGGGGGTAAATCCACTCAGTACACAACTGATCCAACTTTCTCCATAATTTCATAAGGTCCAATGAACCACTGACTCATCTTTCCTTTATTACCAAAATGCATAACACTTTTCCATGGAGAAACATTGTGAAAGGGAAAATCACCTACCTCAAAAGTAAGATCCTTCCTCTGGTTATCTACATAACTTTATCACATGCTCTATGTTTTCCTCCCGTGTTTCTGTATCAACTAAATATTCATTTCCATATCTTCTGCCATTTTTGGTCTCATCAAATTTATTTCCCCTACAACGTCTCAAAAAGCTGGAGTTCGACACTAATTTCCATATAATGCCTCAACTGGGGTGGTCAGTATACTGAAATGAAAACTGTTATTATAAGAAAAATCAACTAAATAATGATGTTGGTCCCAAAATCACTGTTAATCCATTGAACTTGCACGTAGCATATCTTCAAATGTCTAAATTTTTGGTTCTGACTACCCATCTGATTGAGGATGAAAAGTTGTACTGAAATTTAATTTAGTACCCAATGAATTATGAATGCCTTTCCAAAAGTTTGAGGTGAACCTTGGATCAGGATTAGATACAATAGATATGGGAAATCCATGTATCTTAACTATGTCCTTAACATAATATTGAGAAAGTTCATCTAGAGATAGAGTTTCTAAAAAAGGAAGTAAATGTGATGATTTTTTCAATCGATCAACAATAACTGATATTACATTATTACCTCGAGAAGTCATTGGTAATCCAACAATAAAGTCCATGGATATATTTTCCCATTTCCTCTCAGGAACCGGTAAAGGACATGGCATCCCTTTTGGTAACATCCACTTAGATTTAACCCGTTGACATGTAAAAAACTTCCTATTTATGTTAGCCATATCTCTTTTCCTTCTATCCCACCAGTAATACTCTCGAAGATCTCTATACATCATAGTACTTCCAGGATGAACTAAAAATGGATAACGACGAGCTTCATTGAAAAAATATTTCTTCAACATTGAAACACAAGACGCAAGTTGTCTCTTCCAAAAATATCAGTACACAGTCTTTAGCAGTGTTAAATTAATTTAACTTACCCTTCTGAACAAACTATAACTTTTTCTACAGGTCACTATCTTCAATCGGTGCTAGCTTTATTTAGTCAGCTAGAGACGATTTCACTGATACCTGAAACGAAATAGAGGAATTTACATAACAAAAAACATATATAAAAACGTTCATCAAGTCGTTAATCAATGGATATTAGTCCAAACAAAACATGGTTAATGTAGCATTACTTTTCAAACTCAATGAATCAGCCTCTTTATTTTCTTTTCCTGGATGGTAGTGAATCATGCAATCATAATCCTTGATTAATTCCAACCATCACCTCTATATCATGATCAATTAAGTCTGAGTGAATATATACATAAAGCTATTCTGGTCAATATATATTTCAAAATTTATGAAAAAAAAATGATTCCTCTAAATCATTGAAGAAAAAACTATTGCAGCTAATTTCAAATCTTGTATATGGTAATTTAACTAATGAGTTTTCAACTTACGTGAAGCATAAGAAATTACCTAGTCATTACGCATTGGGATAGAACCAATTCCTTTCAATAAAGGATAAATTTAGATAACAAAATCACCATTTATGGTAGGTAATGCCAATACTGGAGAATTCACCAATCATATTTTTAATTCCTGAAAGCATTTATCAAATTTTTTTCCTGATAAATTTAACACCTTTTCAAGTTAACTTAGTCTGTAGGCTAGATAATCGCATAAAATATTCAACAAAACTTTGGTAATATCCCACCAAACTGTGAAATATATGGATCTCGTTGATATTGGTAGGTCATGACCACTCTTCGATAACTTTTTTTGGGATGGGTCAATAGTTATTCCATCTTTAGAAACAATATGACCAAAGAATGAAATTTGTTGTAACCAAATCTCACACTTGCTAAATTTATCATAATTTTTTTCTTTTAGGAATTTCAAGAAAACCATTAAATGAAATTCATGTTCCTATTTTCTTTTGAAATATAGAAAAATTTCTTCAATAAACACAACCAAAAACTTATCTATGAACACACAGAAAATTCTATTCTTATGATCCATGAATAGAACAGGTGCATTTGATGACCCAAACGACGTAACTACAAATTTATAATGGTTCTATCTAGTACAGAACATATTCTTCGAAATGTTTGATTCCATTACGTTCAACTAATGGTACCCCATCCTGAAGTAAATCTTTGAAAAATACAGAACTCCATGGAGCTAATCAAACAAATCTTTGATATGAGGAAAATGATACTTGTTCTTAATAGTGATATTATTCAAGGATTTATAATCAATAAAAAATCTCATTGAACAAGAAATGTTTATATCAAAAAGTACAAGAGCACCCCTAGGTGATGTGCTATGTCAAATGAAACCTTTATCTAAAAACTCATGCAATTGTTTCTTTAACTCTAAAAGATAAATTTGAGCCACACGATTAGGGGGTTTTGAAATTGAAATTGCAACAGAATCTAATTCAATAGTATATTTAACTTCTTTGTTAGGTATAATACTAGGGAACTCTTAAAAAACATCATGATACTCAATTACTACTGAAACATCATTAATCTGGATGATTCCTTTATTTTTAGAAATATGTTCGTGGTAACAGTCATTTCTATCTTTCACTAGTTTCTCAGCTTCATGATATCTTATCAGAGATAAGTGTTCATTAATGTACACAAACTAAATGTATTTCTAATATGAATCATTTATAGCTCTATATTCAATCTTATCATGGTAAATAAAAATCCAATCCATTCTCAAAATAACATCATACTCAACTAGAGGTAAAACAAAATGATTTGCATCTAAATTATTTCCACAAATAAGGATAGGAGGATTCTTATAATTTCTTTTTACCTCAAAAATTCCCCTTGGTGTTTTCACCAAATGTTCATGATTCATATCATGATATGGAATTCCCAATTTTATATAAAATTTATAAAAAATGAAATTATATGTAAATCCTGAATCAAATAATACATTGGAATAATTAGAAAAAACAAAGTAGCCCATAACACATCATTTGATGGTCCCACATCAAATGTAGTAGTAAAAAAATATTTTTCCCCACCATTCTGGTTTTTATCTGAACGTTTTCCACCCTTTGTAATCCACTTCAGACACACATTTCCATAATGTCAAAACTCATTGCAACTAAAACATCTAACTAATGGATTTTCATAGCCTGAATGATCATATTCCTTACAATTATGAGTAATATTACTAGCCTAAATACATCAGAAGAACATTCAATATTTTGAGAGACATTCTTCAGTATTATTTTTACCACACTTCTCATAATATGGAAATTGAGTTATCTTACCTCTTGTATTCTTTGAAGAGTTCTCTCCCTTTTCCTTCCAACTAGACCTCCTCTTTTTCATGCACTCTCAGAACACATGATCATCATAAAACTCCATTTCTAACTTATCGGCACATAAGACATGTTTCACATAGCTTTTTAAGTCATGAGAGGCTAATTATATTTGATATCATCGATTCAAACCTATGTAAAATAGTTTTATATTATTATTATGATCTCGAACAAAATTTTGAGCATACCTTTCCAGTCGAGAAAAATTTGCATTGTAAGAAGACACAAAGTCATCCTCTTGCCTGAATTCAAAAAATGGTTTTTCCTTCCTAAGTCGAACCACCATAGGGAAATATTTCTCAAAAAACATAGCTTTTATTGCATCCCAATAAGGAGCCTCAATCTCCTCACTAACCCTGATATTTTTAACTATTGAACACCACCGATCAGCTTCACCATCAAAATTATAAACAACAAAACCATCCATTTGATGTTTCTGAACACCCCCATTACATCAAAAATATTTTCCAGTGTTTTAATCCACCCTTCAGATTGAACAGGGTCATATGAGCCTCATAATGATGGGGTATGTTTCCTCATGAAATTCTCCACTATCAACATATTCTTTTGTGGTTGGTCTGGTTGATCTCATTCATGGACACCACCATAGTTTTTTTCTTGATTAAACTAATGCATTGCTTCAAAAAACTGTTCAGTTCTGATTCTGACCATCTTAGGATGCTAATTTAGATGGTTATTATCCTATCTATGACATCCCAGCATACCTGTCTTGTTTCCTCCATGTCAAACCATTCTGAAAAAACATACCGTAGATGATGCAACATGGTAGTCTTCAAATTCTATATCATTATGTAAAAATAATTTATGGATATTCTATTCACAAAATCCTAACTGTTAAAGTTATCTAAACTGACCTTCAGCAACAACTATAAGGGCCCGACATTAAACATTACATAATCCTGAATTAAGATAATAATTCACATTGAGGGTCTTTTCAGGTTTAGAGAATTAGAAATTTTAGTCACAGCTTATACAAAACATTTTGAATATTACATGTATGAACTAATACTCAGTATACATTTTTTCATAAAATAAAAACACATAAAAGAAAAAAAACTAGTTTAGTTCCATGTTTTAAATAGCATGACTTTTTCTTGATCCCATCCTTGATCCTATTCGAATATAATTCTTGTGAAAAACATTTCAAAAACCTAGGATGAGAAAAAAAGCTCAGTAAGGGATATAAAAAGAAGAAAAGTTGTTAGTTTAAAAAACAACATGTAAAACATGCATACTTAATCATAAATGTTGTACTTTTCTCCTTATAAAGTAGAAAAAAAACATCACTAATTATAATCTCATTTTGTTTCCTTTTTGTAACCAAAATATTTCTATATATCCCATAGAAAAAATATATAGCATATTAAGGTAATTTGGGAGATAAACATACAAAAATGTAATAACCATATGGTCGAATTCCACACATATCACTAAATGAAATAGCCATAAAACTGACTTCTATATCCAATTCATTGGAGGTTATAAAGTAACCACCTTTAATTGGTTTATCAAGGAACCACCTGTAATTTGGTTTATAACATAACCACATTTCAAATTTCCAAATACCATTATATATTCATAAAACATAAAAGATATAAAATATCATCATTTAAATCTTAAAATTTCTTTTGAAATCATAGTAAAAAATTTCAAGATATTTAAATAGTAAATCCACTTAAAAACCCATTTTCATTACCAAAATATGTAAATATATTATATGGTATTTATTTTCTACTTAAAAACATCACGGCTTGTTAAAGAATCCAAATATCAAATAATGCTTGTGGTGGCGGAATGGTCGTTGTCATTGCATACATTAAAAAACGTCATTCTATCATTTAGTAAAATGTTACATAGAAAAAAGATTCACTTTGACAGAAAATAAATTTCAAAGGGGTTTATTATTCACCGTGTAGAAGAAAGCGGTGAATATTATCAAAACATGCCACAGTAAAAGGATATCGAGACAAAGTCCCTTACCTCATGTCAGACTTTACTCTTTTGTTATTTAATTTATTGAATAATAAACTTAAGTAAATATATAATTGCATAAGTACTTTTTTCATGATTATTATTCCATTTATATCACTTATTACCTCTCTATATCAACTGGTTAATTATTTGTGTTCATATCAGACATTTTATCGATTTCTGGAACTTGAGTCAAAAGATGAACATGCTATAATTATAAATTGTCCTTGTGGTAAAAATTAAATTATATCCAGAATGATATTAATTATTTTAATAAAACACATATATCTTATATATATATATATATATAATAATAATTTATATTATTTGGTGATGAGAAACGAAATTCACCGTTCATGGAGACGGTAGGCCGTACGTATGCATGAACACTACATTCATTTATTTGTCATATTAAAAGAATGAAATCTAAATGATACTTAATTATATTATAAATAAATTATAATATTCATGCTATATAGGTTATATAAGTTCATTAATTCCATCCTTTATATGTTTCATGTATGGCATGAACGAGTCATATCACTTTGAGGTGGCGGTAGTCTGCACCTCTTCAAATGAAATTATCATAATTAATAACATGAAAGGAATAAAGGTATATGTTTTAAAAAATTAATGAATTATAGATAATATATAAATATAATATATATCATAAATAAATACAATTCCATCATAATGGCGACCATTAGTGGATGTAGGAGAAAAATGAACAATCATCATTTTGTGTGGCTATTGTCCGTCGTCCACATAAACAATACGTTTGTATCCATTATATGGAGGTGCGTGTGAGTGTAGTTCGAATACATATCATAAATCATCCTAGAATATTAAGGATAATGGTGTATTTATGTAATCAATGAATAATAAGATCATTTGGAGTGAAGAATAAAAATAAATTGGAGGAACTTAAGAGAAATCATTACCTTCATATCAGGTAACTTCTTTTGATTTGAGCCAAAATGCTTTCTTGAATTTCCAACTACCCAAAATACTTCTTCTAGAAGGAATTGAGTTATATTTTGAGATTATCTGAGCTGAGTTAAGACAATCCAAGGTGATCCAGATATGTGATTAAGTGTTAGAGGTGATGTCCTTTTATAGGAGGTAGGAGGTACTCTTTAGAAAACTCTAGAAACATTATTTTATTATAAATTCATATTATGTTTTAAAAAGCTCCCAAGATAGTTAAGTAGAATATTAGATCTGTATGGATCGATATAATCTCAACCAATAGGTTATATACATGTTTAAGTCATAAAAATTAACCATATTTTTTATCTTTAACCCTTAGTTAACTAATTGAACTTTTACCAAGTCTTCTTGTATATTCATATTATATGATTATTATACATACTATAAAATGAAAAAAGTCCTTAAAATGGATCATTAATGACATTTCTAACATCATATATGTCAATGGTATGAATCGTAGATTTTTAGGATTATTATAACTTTTAATAAAATAATATATATTTTAAAAACTCATTTTTGTCAATTTTAACACTATTTAGTTATTGATTTTTTTAATTCATAACATCATTATTACTTCGAATAAAATTCATTTAATCAAAGATAATATGTAATAATTATCTATCAAATTTGTTGATGGAATAAAAAGTTTCAAAATAAATTTATTTTAATATTTATACTCTCATTTATTTAAATATTTCTTTAATAAGGTAATCACTACATCATCTTTGTGTCATAAATAAATTTATTTATTTATTGTCTAAAAATTAGAAATAAAATACTATAATATAGTAAATCTGTTTATATTTTTGATTATTTTCTATATTTGAAAATATCACTTATATAACCCAAAATAATTTTTTTACTAAATGATATATTTGTATGTTACATTTTCCTTAACATTAAGTTAAATTTAATAAAATGTCATTTTCACTTACATGTGGCTCCAATGGGGTCCCAAAATCTAATAAAGGATTCCAATGGTCATACATGTATCATACAATAGTTTTATAATGCGTTTTAGGGTAATTTATTTTTATTATAATATTATTTTTTACCCTTATTTACCAGATTTACCCTTTAACCATGGTAAATAAAATATTTACTAAAGTTATTGTTTACATTGTATAAAAATAAAATTTATCTATTTACACAATTTGGACCTAGTGATTCCAAATATGGAATCAATTTATCCATATTAATAACCCATAAGTTGCAAAAATTAATTTAAAATTAATTCTCTTTGTCAAAACCAAAATGCGTGTTTTTAAGAAGTAATAACTCCAAAAATATTGAAATGCGATTATTTCAAAATTAACAACTGAAAATACTTTGAATGAAAAAATTGGATTAAATGGTAAAAACATAATCTAATTACACTTTAAAAGAAATTTAAAATATAATCTATCTATTTAAATAAATCAGGTGAAAGGACAATTTTGACTTAAAATGTAGTATTTTTCACTATTCATTAAATAATGAAAATTATCAGAAAAATAACAAAAAGTTTACCAAAATAAATTTTTATTTCCGACTTCTAAAAATTATTTTTATTTTTTTAAATTGAAAATATATAATTGGAAAAACAATATTTAAAATGGGTTCTCTATCAAAAGTCTGTAAAACTATCTTTTAAAAATATTATAGTAATTATGCTTAAAAGTGGATTCCTTATAATTTTAAGCCTCTAAATTTTATTGGATAAATGTAAAAATATTTAACAATCATTATTAATCATAATATGGTTAGTTCTGTTCTTTCTTGCCAATACAATGACTATGCGTTAACTATAATTTAAAATAATAATAATATTTTATTATTTTTTAGTATGACTCGGCCTTGTGTGCAACATGAGATTTTGGAGAAACCCAATGTCGTGTATTGGGTACTCTGTCGAACATAGTATCCCCTTTAATATATGATTAATATTTAATTCACAATTATTAATAAATATAAAATTTTCATATTCGTTGATTACATGGTATATTACATTGAACCTGAGGGAGACATCCAACATTAACAATTTAAGATAGAGCGATAAAAACCAACATAGCACGATTCCACAATTTAAGATCATGGGACATGAAAAATCCGTGCAGATTATTTTCATTTAGTAAGGAGACTTGTGTCTAGAAAGTACCATCACCGATGGATGTTTTGGGGATTATGCATAGAATATGCTCTCTAGATAGGTCCAGTAATATGTGGTGGAAGAGGGTGTAATCCCATGATGATCATAAATGGGGTATCCAACAATTTTCGAATATGATAATTCTACAGTTTTACATCATGTATTGAGGAAATTATCTTATTGATTTAAATAATATGACTAGGATGTGGAGCTATGATGCTTAATGTCTTGTGTCTCATATATGGATGGTCTCACTCATTAAGGGTAATGACGTCAACAAATGTAGAAGATGCAAAATTGGGACCCTAACCTAGGATAGGTTCTCAGTTTCCCTCGATGATTCAATATATTTGAATTTTGTGTCCACCAGTAATGTTCTTTTTGGGTGGGAAATTGAATTAGAACTTCAATAGAGGATTGGTCAGTTAAGAGATAACTATCAAGGTACTTATGCATAGTTGAAAAGGGGGATAGGTTACCAAATTTATATTAAATAGGAAATAAAAAGGCATGAGTTTCACATGGAGTGAATTGGAAGAACATGGTAATGGGTGGAACAAGTCATGTTGGGACAAGAGATGCAACTGAACTAGTGCTGGATAAGAATGGGGGTCCTGGGAACTCAACCACCATTAAAGGGGGTGAATAGTATGGATACATCATGGATATTCCTAGGGAAGGATCATTGAAATGATTGGGGAATCATAGAGGGTTCCCTTATGAATAACAACTTCCTTTGGGTGGGTAGGGGAATCATGAAGGATTGTTCTTTTTGAAACATTGTGACCATCCCCAAGGTATTGTCCTAGTTCCCATAATGTGGGATCCAAGAATGGTATATGCATCTTGGTGGTCAAAGACCCAAAATGAGAATTCATCAACCATGAATGGATATTTCCTGCACAAAATGCATCTCGAAGTAGGGTGAAGCCACTCAATATTATAAGGGAGGTTTTTTCATGATGCATGTATAACATTGGGGATCCAATTTTTCTTTCAATTGGGAATATTATGTGGTTCATGAATAGGGAGTTATATTTGAATGTTTAAAGGTCATGTATCCTATAAAAAGTTATATTGAAGGTGGTATTTATCATAGTTTTAGTTTTTCAATAATTGGATACCTTCATGAAGAATAATGAGCTCCATGTGTTCTCATGAACTGTTAGTCCAAATGATGTGGTCAAAATCATATCATCGGTCTTTTTTGATGCCACATATCAATACAATACTCTCCATTTAGGTTTCATTAAGGATACCATGATACCTTGACATGTCCTGGGTTTTTGTGAGAATTGAGCTATCATAAAGGTGGTGAGAATCATGAATAATTCCCTATAATGGTTTTTGGGCTCCTCTGGATTTTATTTTATTCATATTGGTTGTGTAATTCTTAACCTCTCCAATGGAACTAGTTTTATGTCATTAATAAATTCCCCCATTGAATAATTTCCAATGGGAAATGAAGGTACAAATTTTGAGGAAGATTATCCAAAAATATCAATTAACTTCCATTAGTAAGGCACCTTTATTTAGAAAATTAAAGATGCCCACTTCACAAATCCCCTCATGAACCATGCTCAGTTGTACTCTAATAAATATTGTAGTGGCCCCTTATAGGTTCCACGAAAAATTTTAAAAGATAAATAACTCTGATCTCATTTCGATAACATCACACTATACGTGAAAAAATCATGACTTAAATATCCATAACTTATGAATCTCACCTTCATTATGACGTTAGATCCATAATTTGTTCTATGTAAACAATGTTTTATTAATCCAACCATTATAAAATGACTGCATTACTCCATCCTTCGCAAATTAATATCCACAAGAATAACATCAGAAACCAGACCCAAAACAATTCTATTCCTTGAAAAAAATATTTTAAGAGAAAATCCCACTTTCACTCACTATGAAGATAATTTAGGGAAAATTTTTATTTGGTGAGAGAATTAAGAGTTTATCATGAAATTAATCTCCCACTATGCTACCAAATGATTCTAACAAGGATTAATAACTATCTAATATGCTTCTGCATTATGGATTTGAGATGTGGGATGATGGGGTCATCCTAGAGGCAAGTAAGGATGATCCCATATATAGTATTAGTATCTCACATGGGATATACCAATGGTACACATGTTCTAGAAGAAACATCACGAACGATCACGTGTCTAACATAGAGAAAAAATTATATATCAAAATCAACAACATCGATGGAGAGAACCCTGTTGATGAGATTTCCCCCACCCACAAATAGATTATGATATGATTATAAAGGGTGGTTGTGGGGATCCCCTCATGTGGTAGACTTAAAAATGTGATATTCACCATGGTGGTAATTTCATAAAAAAATGGTATTGGGATTATTAGGTGAGTGTATCATGCCCCAAATTTAATATAAATATAAATATTGATATTATCTATAAGGCATCATGTGCCTCACATTTGAATTTCTACATCCACATGGAGATCATGCTGGAGCTATTAAGAATGTGGTCTCGATGGACAAATACATTCAATATATATCTTCATGAGGATGGAAAAAACATGACGGATTTTCAACATTTCACTGGGATAATAATTAAAGGGGAATTTTACAATGTTTTCATACCCTTATAGAATTTGAATGAGGACTTAGAAAAAATTCCTTCACTTGAAAGGGTGTTGCTGCATACAGTGATTGGTGAGGATGATGAAAATATTGGGTTGAGGGTTATATCCTTCAAAAGTGGATTGACTAATTGATGAACTAGTAAGTGGAAAGGCTTCTAGGAACACGACACATATTACATTGGGTGATCTAATGGGGTAAGTAGAACTCATATAGTCAGATCATGGAGGTGATTCAGTGGATGATTAGGGGATAAAACATAAATCATAGTGTTTTATGGACCAATTGTTAGAGTCTTATTTATATTATAATATTCAACTACATGATTCCAGTGATGGATTCAATAGAGATCATTCATTATAGAGGCCATACAGGTGACTAGGAAGAATTTAAATTTGTCAATACTAGAATTTGTGAATCTATACAAGGATCACTACCACATCATCCAAGTAAGGATTCCACTTTTCATGTGAAATACCATCTACATCAGGTAAAATTGTTTTATTGAACCCATAGAGAGATATGAATATAAAAAACTCATATACCCTCCCACTAAAATCATTCATACATGTATATTTAATATAGAAATGAGACTCTAGATCATGTTATGTTTTATGGACCTACTGGATTGGGATATATTAGAATAGAACATTATTGGTCACCAATTCCCCCTCCTAATAGGGATGGGAACCAACTACGGCCAAACTATGGGAGGACACCAGGATTTTGTTGTTATTGGTAGAAATCCTTCCATCAAAGCATTACCTATGAATGGGGTGGAATCCATAATGATAGTTTCTATGCTAGGTGGAATACCTGTGAACTTGTATGTGCTCCTCGCCTGGTTTTTCCGATTACATAATGATATCCCCCAATTCACCTCTAACTATTCTACGTTAATTATCTATATTTGAATGACTCATATTGAAATTGACGTTCAATCTACGTTCAGGTATAAACTAACAACTATAATATTTGAGTTAGTGTCTCCTTAGTAAGAGGCAACAATAGTAGGTGATATTATCCTAGATGAATATTTGGGATTTCTGTCGCATATAAAGATATAAAGTTGATAGTAGAAGGGACTTTTAATATTGTGACATCAGTGGATGGGTTACAGTTGGATCCCACAATTGGGTTGTCGAAGGATAAATAGTGGTGGCACTAGTAATAAAGCTTCCACTTGAGGGAACTATTTGAACCGATGCCTCGATGGATGTGAATGAAAATGTGACAATAGCTAAAATGACCTGAGAGGGTCCCTTGGATGTTCCTATAGTAGAATATCTATAAGTGGATGTAATGTGAGTGGAGTCCAAAATTGTCCCACTGAAAATGGAAATTGGGGAAGGATGTGTATTCACATCTACCATAGATGATTCATAGGGGGGAAATGGGGATTCTTTTATATGTTATGGGGAATGTGATGACCTATTCATGGGAATATAGTCCCATATTCTCACACCTGATGAAAGTCGTATGGATTTAATATAAAATGATGGGTTTGTGGTATTATCTACATATGTGAATAAAATTCTCAAACAATTCATAGATTCAGGCTTCGATGCTGAAGAGGAGAACTGGTTTGTTCATTATAAGGTGTGGAGTTATGTGGGGAAAGTCATTACTCATAGCGAGATAGTTATCTTGACACACTGTGTGAGATCTATCTATCCCTATCTTGTTAGCCCAGTGACTAGTGGTCTGGACTCTAGAAACCTTCATGAATGTGTTGAAGACTTCAATTTACAGGGATGTATGTTTAATGAAAGATACATGACATCTACTATAGAATGAACAAGTATGAGGAATGCATGTAAATTAAGGAAGGTGCGGGGAGATCGTCTTCCTATATGTTATGGTTAATGATTATGTAGTCACAACTACTTCAAACCAATTATCATCAATACATTTATGCTTAAACAAGTTGAAGATGATGATATGGTGGTATAGGTTACATCCTTAGTGGTTGAATGACTATTTGAGTAGAAATGGGAATGGATCCAGATCGAATATGTATATTTATATGATAATGAAATCGTATGAGAACTTCTAGAGTGGAATTGGATCATATTGGACACTCAACATAGGAGTTCCTAGATCAATCATTGAGTTGGAGAGGATAATAAATAGGTTAGATTTTTGAAGGATATTCTACAATGTGTTGATTATCCTCTTGGATATCAGTTTCACTACATTGAATTCCCACATGCCTGAACATTTTTGTTTTCCACATTTTATTATCTAACATCAAACACACTCTTGAGATAACCATAGATCAAAAATTAATCCCACATGACCCATTCTAAATGTTCAAGAAATGGTATTAACTTGGGATTATAATTCTTATAAGAGTATAAGACAATTATTAAACACTACAAGGCTAATTTTGTTGAATGATCATCGACAGTGTCTAAGATTATAGAGGCTAAGGATATAGGAAGGGGAAATCTAAACATTCATCGTTCCTTTAAAATGACATCTTGTGCAAGAAATGGGTATATCTTGGGTGTTTTATTCTACCAAAACAAATTGGAATGGGGAGAGTGAATCAAAATGACCAATACCTAGAACATAATGATGTGTAATGGCATTATTGGATAAATATATAACATGTTCAAGACACGCAATCCATACTATATAGATGATGAGGGGAAAAACTATGCTCACCCAATGAACATGTTATAAATGTTATATATTTCTCAAAATGTTATCCGAAAAACTTAGGGTAATTTTCGTAGGACAAGATATGAGCTATTGTTTCTAGTATCCATTAACATTAGGGGGGCCATTCGTATATAGAACTGGAAGAGGATCCAAATAAAGGGATATGGGAATCATGGATATGATTTAATATAATATTTTAATGGATTAAAAAACCCATGGAATTACACCAACATGGATTTGAGGACATTGGATAGGAGTTTTAATTTGAACAATGGTAAACTTGTCTTATTGGTGGATTATTATCTCCAATATTGAGGGATGGTTAATGGATATTAATGATTTGATAAATGTAATTAATTAGGGGGAAATTGATTTTCTATTAAGGTCATTATATGCCTCAGTGTTTTCCATAATGAAATTAGAAGTGGACATATATTTTAAATTCATACAATGAGAATTATAGACATGAAAATTGACATCATATGGAGATGGTGATGTATCTGATAGTTTAAAATTATGTAACAAGGACATGGAGCATGGTAGTTTTTAATTTTGATGTTCATACGTTTAACCAACATGAATGATACCCACAATACAATGGTTGTAGGAGGTGTAGGAGTGTTATATAATGGTATTTAGACGGCCATGTAATTAGAGATGGAGCCCATGTTGAGTAGAATATTGATTATGATCTTGATTCTTGGACTACTGGATTAATGTTCCCAAGGGATATATAAATTGTGGAAGAGTAATGGTCCAACATGAATGGAGTTAACTATGGGACCTGGTACCATATGACGCATTCCAATGAGGACTGGCGTAGAGTTTAATTTCATTATTCTTGGATGGGGGTTCATAGTTTTTGGGTACTATTGGTTAGTTCATGTGAAATATAATGTGCTTTATATTGAATTATGTTATAATAACATGATGTGACATAATGGAAAAATGAAGCACCACTCCACACAAAACATGAGGGGATGATTGAAAATATTTTAAGGTCATGATTCCCTGACCAAGGAAAATAAATATTGTTGATAATGATTAGACCATTAAGGGTGATATAATCAGATTAATATGTGTTACATTGAATTAAGTTTATCAAATTTGAATGGAGGGTCCAAGGATCCCACATGAGCCTCTTGAAAACACTTCTAATAAAACCAAAACATAGATTAAGGTCACGATTATTAGAGCATTGGTTATAGTATAAGGTCATTTATCTTATATCAAATATGTGGTTCACAAAAAGATATGTGTAGTTTGGTTGAGTAACTGAACCAATGTGAATTAAGGCCCACAGAGGACCTACAAGAGACTACACATTCATGAGAAAACTTATATAGAGTTTATAGTCATGAATATTAGATATTGACTCCTTGTTTAATGGAATATATTTCACAATATGACACACTAATCTAAATAAAAAAAATTAATGGATGGGCCACTATCAACTACTCAAACCCCTTGAGCCATGGTCGATGTTAGAAACAACGAGTCGTATTGAGTAACTATTTCATCGGGTGGTGAATTAAGGGAGTGGTATTGATTAATGAAAATGTAACATGGGATATTTTGATTTTCAATACCTATATTGTTAAAACGGAATAATTGAAAGATGGGAAATAACTATTTTTCATGTTCAAAATATAGGTTCTATTCTCCTGTCTACTTGAAATGGGGTAAAAAATCAACGATTGAAAATTGAAAAAAATTCAGACAAGTGATCTATATTTTGTTATTGAAGATCCATTAAGGCATGATCTACATGTCAAATGTAGGGAAGTGGGGAATAATACCATTCCATTTTTTTGATAATTAATCATTGGTTAACTATCCTGAATGATGTTGATGTCTGTTCAGGGATAAATATGAAACATCTGTACATTATTAATTATCATGTAAGAATATGAATCAAGACACACATAGTTATTAAGAACGGCATGGGTGGAGAAAAGTGAAAGTAGGTTAAAATCCATTGTAGTGAGGATATATATTCATCTCACATTTAAAAAAATCCAAATTTTATAAGAGTTATGGTGTGGTACATATCCTTCTTCCCATATGGGGTATTCTGGTTGTATATATGGTTCTTTATAACCTCTGATACTTGTCAAATCAAGCATCCTAGTGTCATATATTGTAAAGTTATAGTTCGATGTCTTCTGTTTAGGAATTTGGGGTTTTATATTTAATTTAATACAAGTCAAACATGGTTTTCTACTATTTTAGGGTTGTAGGCCTCTGACTATAGGTACAGATTCCATTTTAATGTCAACATTTAATGACAAGGGGTGATTAGGTTTCCCTTTTATGCTTTTTTGACATGAAAGAGTTATATCCCGATGTGAGTGAAGGGTATAAGGGATCATATTCAACATAAATCCTGAAAAACTGTACCACGTGTCATCCACATGCTTCTAGGAAAAATAGAACCCCAAATTGAGTCAATGAAGGGGAATTTTCCCTAGATGAGATATATGGGCTTCACTGCATATCCCACAAGGATGGGATACAAGAATTATGTAGTTTTGGGATACCAAATCTTATGAGATCGACACTGGGTAAGGGATACCCTCTCGAATGAGGATATTGAATCTTCTCATATTTAGTTATGAGGAACCCCAAATCAATATAGGTTTATTCTACTATTAAATATAATGTTCTAAGGACATTGGTTTTTTTCATCCCATATTTGTTTCATGGGGAATCATATAATGATCTAGGGTAAAAGTATCCATTTTTCATTTAAATTTATACATTATATTGGGGAAATCAAAATTTATGTTCATCCACTATGAATGTCATAGGGGATTTCACATTAATATGTATGTTCATTAATTCCTCGTATTGGCCTATGTGGGATTCTTAGCTAGTTAATGAGTCCAACTAAATGAATGGGACTTATACCTAAAAAGAGGCACTTTGGGGTGATAAAACCTTGGTAATAAATGTTTTTGCGATGAATATAAATGTAATCCTAATGAAGAATTCCAATGCATTACAATGTATCCCATGATGATGGAAATCAAGCCACACATTATTATGGATGATAGAAAAAGTTTAATGTTATAATTAATGGGCAAATTGAAAATGGATTATGGTCATAATTTTTGTACCATGGGTAGTGAAATTTATGTATACTTATGATCTAAAAGGGGATTCGACCCAATATAGATTGAACCAAAGAGATTATGCCCCACACGAATCAATATAAATTCTATTGCCACGTAGTTTAAGGTAGTATAGCCTAGAACAGGAAAATCATTTTTAAATCATAATTCTTGTACTACAGGTAAAAAAAATAAGGTAATTTTGATTGAATTAATGAGGTACAACCCAATGTGTATAGATGACATAGTTCCACATAAAACAAAATTATTGGGAAACAATTGTCCTATACTTTACAGTCATAATTAATGGACTCTAGAGAAGGTATCCTGCCAAACAATTTGAATTGATGATTTCTTCTTCAAAATGTGGTTAGAATCAATGTTATCTATGTGGAACTAAAGAGGTACAAAATTACATGAAAGGAACCAAGGAGGTTAATGTACCATTTTCACAACATGAGATGAAGATAACGTTGTTTAGGTTTTGGTTATTGGGACCATAAATGTGACATGGGGCTTAAAGGTTGATTTTTTATGGGTTAAGAGATAGAATTTCCAATCATCTCTACATATCCCATGATAATGAGAATATTTCCACTTGTATATCAAGAATGTGATGTGGTAGAAGATGAAAACTGGTGGGTGAAATCTTATATGGAGAGGGTACTGATCTATTCCATTTTTTGTTGGGGAATCCCACATTTAGAGTATAAGGTAATACTATAGTTTAAATTTTTGTGATGAGGAAACATGATTTCTTTCATCACATATCACATGAGGCATACTATTTTGAAATGAGTTAGTACATAATTGGTCATATCACACTTATCATACAAAACATCACTATTTTATATTGTGAAAATCTTCTTACATTACAGGGAATTCTGGACTTCCATGGGGTAAATCCAGAATTTGACGTTGTCCTCTAAGGATGTTATAATTTTTATTTTAAATTCCTACAATATATATTATATTTTCAAAAAACAGTTTATGTTCATAAACAGTAGACCTCTTGAAAATAGTTTACGGTAATGTTTCTAGGACCATGCATTTTAGTTTAAGGCCATCAATTCTCAGCCGTAACAGTTAGTTTATGTTAATCAATCTTGGACTTATGGGATCTTAAAATAATTTCATAGAGATTGGACCGAAATTTATCTTCATTTAAGGTCTTACAGTTTGTAAAAATTTCTTGAGGATCTCCAACATACATACATAGTGTGGTGAATTGAAAAACCTGATATGAATCAGGAGAAAAAAATGTCCAAAACCACACAAAAATTCATTGGGGGAACTCATACATTTTTTATTGTGTGATACGCTCTTTGTCCATAGTGATTAAATAGTATGATCTATCGGTGTTGACCATCTGATTCATTTATAGTCCATCCATCATGGAATGTAACACTGGTGGATTTTATTTGGTTGTCATCTACGTTGATAGGTCCACTACTACATCGACATGGATGATGGATCAGAGGTAATTAGTCATGTTCAATTCACCCACCATCTTGTTAGATTTCTTATCAAGACTATTCATAGGCTTGAATACAATTTCATTATCTCTACATCATATAATCTTGTGTCATTGTTGGTGAGAAGAGCTGGAGGAGCAAAAAATCGATATATTATTTGTGTCTAAAGACCCGTAAAATTGAAGGAATTTTTTTTTATTAATTTTCTTTGGGATTTTACAAGAACATAGTTTCTGACGGCCCATGATTCCGAGGACCGGTGTGCCCGGAATTTCTATCCGAAGTTTAGCTCGGGTATGTTCAGTGAACGAACGAGCGGGAATTTCTAAATTTTGAACTGGTGCTCAGAATTGAATTCTGAGGGAACCGATGGAACCATAGCGCTGGTAATTGCTTAGGAACACCTGTTCCGGGGTTGCATTTTTTCGAGAGAAGATGATAAAAATTGTGGAAGTTTAATTTATATTTTAACTACAATTTTTTTTATTTTCATTAAGTGGTTTAAGGATTTGGTTGGAAGTTGGGTAACTACCCAACTTCCCAAGGGAGGTTTTGAGGGTGGTGGGGCCCACACGAACCCCACGCCTTCATATTCTTCAACCCCCCTCAACTCACCTTTTAATTTCGATAAATTAAGTATTAATAACTTATGTTATTAATGGTGTGAGTTTAATGTGTGTGTAGGTTTGAATTTCAAACTCATATCTAGTTAATAAATTACGTGAGGGCTTAATTTATTTTTGGTTAGTTTCTTGTGGTGGAGTCTTGGGGAGGAAAAGGCTAAGGATTGAGGAACTTCTTCATCTTCGATGAAGAACGCGAAGAACACATTGGACTCTGTCAAAGAACACCGTGTCCTCGGAGACTGACTACGCGATGCCATAGACCGCGACGGTTCTTCCGCGACGTCTTCATCCGCGACGTCTCCTTCTGCAACATCTCCTTCCGCGACGTCTTTTTCTGTGACGAATCCTCATTCGACGAACCTCCGTTCAAGCTATGCTCCAGGTAGGGGTTTGTTTATTTTATTTTGGTCGTGAATATTACTTTGACGTTCTTCGTGTAATATGACCAAATGATATTGATTAACGATACGGGGGCCGGACCGCACAAACACGGCCGACCCACCTCCTTTATCCTTGTTGGTTATATTGTGGATTTGAACGGAATGGTGTGGTGCCGACGCACCATGCGGAATCATGCGGCAAAGAATGTGCGGTGCCGTCGCGCCGCGCCGTGAAATCAAACAACGATGCAACGCCGTCGCGCCCCGTCGGAGAGAACCGAAGACACCGTGGCCGGAGCGGGGCCGTGGCGGAGGGGCGCAGCGCCGCCGCGCCGCGCCGAATGAACCAAGCTGTGGCGGAGCAGGGTGACCGGCAGCCAGTTCCGGCCGCCAGTGTCGGCGTAGGGAGGGGACCGGCTGACGCCGGTCCCATGGCGGCAAAAACCGGCCGGTCGGGGCGGGCCGGCCGGACAGGAGGGAAGCCGGGGGTTCAAACCCCCGACCAGCCAAGCTAGCGGTCCCCATTAAGGGGGGCCGCGATTTCAAATCATGGGGGGCAGCGCCCCCCCCCCCCCCCCCCCGCAAAAGCTGAACGACTCGGCCGAGCCAGCTAGCGCCGCGAGCCAGCGCGCCGGGTCGCCGAGCCGGGCCACCGGGCCGCGCCGTGCCCAGGCCGGGCCGGGCCACCGGGCCGACCCAAGGGGTCTCGGGCCGGGTCGGTCCGGGCCCGAAACCCCCGTTTTCGGAACCTTTTTGGTCTCTTGCCCATATCTCAGGCTACGGACCTCCGATCGACACGCCGTCAGTGGAGATACGATCCTTGGATCGAGATGGTCGTTTCGGTATATCGCGCTCAAGGTTTCGAAGTACTTTGGGTTCGGCCGGGTTGGTTCGTACACGAAACCAACCGGGCCCTCGGAGCAGAAACACCCATATCTTAAGCTCCGGACATCCGATTGACGTGCCGTCAACTTTGTTGGATTCCTATTAGTGAGACGGATCTTTTGGCTCACTCCACCCGAGGTTTGGACATAGGTGGAGTACGGTCGGGTTGATTTTGCCTTAAAAACCAACCGGGCCCTTGGGACGAAAAAGCCAATAACTCTCAGACCGGGCGTCCGATTGACACGCCGTCTGCGAAGTTGAGTTCCTGTTGACGATATGGAACTTTTGGATACATCAACTCTGGACTATGTGTCAGTTGATGTATCAGCCTCTCGGCTCATGGAGCGAACCCTCCCGAATGAGCTTGCTGTGTGCGGGAACCCTAGAGCTGGCTGCGTTTGCGACTGTGACAACAACGATGACTGTACAGATATCCTCAGTGGATTCGACGGCGACGACTACAGCACTCAGCGATCCTACATGGATCAGTGCTACCGATCCTGTGTGGGTCTGATCCTATGTTGGTCAGCGCTCAGCGGTTCTGTGTGAGCCAGTGCCTACAGATCCTCTATGGGTCCGATCCTGTGTGGGTCTTTACGGGGGTTAGTTACCTATCGATCCGGTGTGGGTCAGATCCTTTGTGGGACATTGCGGGGGTTAGTTACCTATCGATCCTGTTTGGGTCAGATCCTTTGTGGGTCATTGCGGGGGTTAGTACCAATCGATCCTTTGTGGGTCCGATGACTTAGATGAATCAGTGGAAATATCTGATCATCTCTATCTTCATACGAAGAAGTATACCTGTGTGAGCTGAATCTTGTTTGCTTTCCTTTGTGGATTGTGTTGTGCTATCCTATGTGGATTTACGTTTTTCTTTCCTGTGTGGACTGGGTTGTACTTGAGCTCGGATGTTGGATCCGCACGAGAATTGATGACTTAGGTATATGTATGGGCATATAACTAAGTAGTGTCGGATGTTACTTCGTGATTGTATCTTCCCTTTGTGGATTATCCTTTGTGGATTCTGGGAGATCTTCGGGGGTCTCGGGGTCCCTACAGAGTAGCTTATACTCACTCTTGCATGGGCTATGCCCGCACTACGTTGTGTTGGTTGTAGACGACAGATAGCGCTGATCGTGGTTGAGGCTTGCGGAGCAGGACGATACCTGGAGGTGGACCACTGGCGGACGTACTCGGAGTGGACGGTTGGACCCAAGGAGATGTGGAGGCTATCTGTACTCACCCTTCAGGTGGGAGTCCAGTGGACGGATCGAGGCTGCGGATTTACTTATCAGTTGTTGTTTTCCCTTTCGATTTGTACTTTACTTTCAGTTTGGGTTTGTATTCTGGCCCATTACTTTTCTGCACTTACTATTGTACTCAGTTTTTACGTAGTGTTTACTTCTACCGCTTTCTTTCTCTGTGGTGTTTGTTTACTTTACAAAGGCAATGCCTTCCCTTTTTATGCCTTGGTGCTAGTCGCCAGCCCCCAGTCTATAGAAGGCAGCTTGGGTTAGTCACAGCACGAGGCCTGAGGACGGGTTGTGACAAATTGGTATCAATGGAGTTCAGTTCTACCGCAGAACTTGGGACTCTGATCTTTTTCTATGTGAAGCAATAGTGTTAAGTGTATTGGGTGTGGTTATCAGTCCAAGGAGTCCAGTTTTGGTGCGGCGACCGATGTATCCGTACACCAGGACCCTGATTTCTGATTTCTGACTTAATGTACGAAAACAATGATTGCATGTGTGTTTCATGTTTTCTATGTGATTACTCTATGTCAGTTCACCAGGTATACTGTTTGACCGTGGCACACCAGTTTCTTTTCAGGATGGCCCCACGACGGCAGCCAGCTAGGGTTCTGAGAGTTGTACGTGACGACAACCCACCGAGCGACGAGGCCTCGGTGCAGGGCCCTTTGACAGCTGAGGCACTGGCGGTACCTTTACCCGCCGAGCCACCGATGCTTCCAGCCCCAGCTGCTAACGATGCACGTCGCCTTAGTGCACTGCATGAGTTCCAGCGCCAGCGACCGCCCAGGTTCCACGGGGAGACAGACCACCAGGCAGCCGAGAACTGGCTGGAGGCAGTGGTACGAGTTTTTCGGTTAGTGAGGACATCAGCAGACCTCATGGTGATCCTCACAGTGAGCCTACTGCACGAGGCAGCATGCCGATGGTGGAGCTTGATGCTCCAGGTACACGTTGAGGCATCTCTTCTCTTGATGGACTTTGAGAGCCTCTTCCGCTCGGAGATTGTCCCAGCCTCCCTCCGTGCGGTGCACATCCAGGAGTTTCTTCAGCTGCGGAAGGGTAGCTTGACAGTCGCCCAGTACTCGGCAAGATTTAATGATCTCTCACGCTACTCGACCGACATGGTACGAGACCCATTCTTCCGGGCCCAGACCTTTGAGCAGGGATTGAGGAATGAGATCAGGGCATCAATGATCTCCCTCAGCATTCCGACTCAGGCAGGAGTACTGGAGAGAGCTCTTCTCATCGAGAGTTTTGTGGCTGAGTCTACACCAGCGACGAGACCTACCGCAGGGCGACACGTGGCGGATTCTTCTGCAGCCGGTAGTAGAAAGATGTCGCAGAGGTCCAAGAGGGCTAGGCCAACGGGCGGACGACCATAGGATAATGGCTCGGAGGTGCGGGGCACTCGCAACAGAACCAGTCTAACGAGTGGAAGATAGTGCTATGCATGCGGCGGGAAGGGCCACATGGCTCGTGACTGCCCGACCTGTGATGCATAGGAGCAGCAGACGGTTGAGGAACCACCTAGGCAGAGGCAGAGGTTCGACGGTGGTGGTCCGCAGGGAGCAGGCGGACGAGGCAGAGGAGCAGGCCTAGAAGCAGGTGGTGGGCGATGCTTTGAGGCTCTACCACCACCACCACCAGGAGGTCCACCCCGACCTCAGGGGAGAGCACAACTTCAGGCAGCTGAAGCTTATGATCATTGAGCTCCAGAAGCGGGTGGACTAGTGCGGGACTAGCTCCAGGCATAGAGGCCTTTGCCCATAATGCCTCGAGCTTCGTAGTTTGTGTTGCCTTGTGTCCTTGTACTTTGAGTTGAAGTAATAAAAGACACTTGTAATGGTGACGTTTGCTTTCTTGTCTTTTGTTTGTTATTACTAAGAGGTGACGGTTAAAAAAATTGTTGACTTGACCCTCACTTGCGAGATTATTACTGGAGGAGACCCAGGGACCACACACTGATGCCGACAGTGTGACTCAATCCTTGGAGGCGAGAGTAATGGTTTTATCTCTTGGTAGCAGCATCGAGGCCTTACGACGTCATCCATGCCATGAATTAACTAATCATGATGGGATTGACTATATTAGGCAAGGAACGTGGTTCATCCAGGGGATGAGACCTGATTTCCCTTTTCTAAAAAGGAGAAATCTTTGCATCTTTGAAGAACGTTAAGGAGGAAGGGGAAGCCCTTCGTGTGATCAGAAAAATGTCAGCAGAGCTTCCAGGAGCTGAGAAAGAGATTGACCAGTGCCCCTATCTTGAGGTTACCAGAGAAGGGAGTAGGGTACGTAGTCTACTGCGATGCATCAGGGACCGGACTCGGATGTGTCCTGATGCAAGAGTGGGCCGTGATCGCCTATGGATCACGTCATTTGAGGCCGCATGAGCAGAACTACGCTACCCACGACCTGGAGTTAGAAGTAGTGGTCTTCACTCTGAAGACATGGCGACACTACCTGATGGGAGAGCGCATTACAGTATTTTCTGACCATCAGAGTTTCAGGTACATCTTCTCTTAGAAGGACATGAATCTGAGACAGCAGCGTTGGCTCGATTTCCTCCAGGACTATGACTTTGAGACAGTCTATACTCCTGGGAAGGGGAACGTGGTACCCGATGCTCTCAGCAGGAGGACGGGCATTCAGCTACTTGAGGAGGCGACAGAGAAGCTATCCCTTTTGCAGATATCCTTCGTGGATAGAGATGGGGAAGCCTTCCTTCAGTCTCTCACAGTCACATCTCCACTACTGCAGTGGGTCAGAGAGGCACAACGTGGGGACGCTGACTGTGAGACGCGGCGTGCACAGATATCCTTAGGACAGTCACCTGATGGTTTCTCCTCTGGAGCAGAGCACGACGTCCTTTCAGAGGATGTACCTTGGTACCAGTTGCATTATGGGAGGAGGTGTTGAGAGAGTTTCACACTTCTCCCTTGGGGGTACATCCCGGAGTGGCGAAGATGTATCAGGACCTCAGACGACAGCACTGGTGGCCGGGCATAAAGAAGGATGTGGCGGAGTTCGTTTCTCAATGCCTCACTTGCCAGCAGGTGAAGGAAGAACACCAGGTACCAATAGGCTTGGTACAGCCCTTGGAGGTCCCGGAGTGGAAGTGGGACGACATATCTATGGACTTCGTGACTAGACTTCCACGCACTTCCTGAGGTCACAACTCTATTTGGGTGATTGTTGACAGACTCACCAAGTCGTCACACTTCTAACCCATCAGAGAGTAGGGCTCAGTGGAGATCTTGGGACAAATTTACGTTCAGGAGATTGTACGGCTTCACAGTGTGCCATCATCTATCATCTCCGATCGAGATGCTCGCTTTACTTCCCGGATTTGGAATGGTTTTCAGGAGGCGTTCGGGACACATCTACGTCTGAGCACAGCCTTTCACCCTTAGATGGATGGTCAGACAGAGAGGACCATTCAGACTCTCGAGGACATGCTCCGTGCATGTGTCCTCAACTTTGGTCGCAGCTGGGAGGACCACCTACCCTTGGTGGAGTTCGCGTACAACAACAGCTACCACTCCACCATCGGGATGGCACCATACGAGGCATTGTACGGCCGACCTTGAAGATCTCCTTTGTGCTGGACAGACCCTGGGGAGATAGCACTTGTGGGACCGGAGATGGTTCAGGCCACGACAGAGAAGGTCCAGGTCATCCAGGAGCGGATGAGGACAACTCAAATCTGGCAGAAGTCTTATGCTGACAGGAGGCGGAGGCCACTAGAGTTCGAGAATGGAAACCACTTCTTCTTGTGTGTCTCACCTCGACGTGGATTACGGAGATTTGGCCGAGGCGGAAAGTTGTCTCCATGCTTCATCGGACCGTTCCAGGTCCTCAACATGATTGGCGAGGTAGCTTATCGCTTGGGTCTACCACCTCAGTTGCACCGAGTGCACGACCTCTTCCACGTATCTCAGCTGAGGAGATACGTGCACTACTAGACACATATCATTGACCATGGGGAGCTAGACGTTGATGATGGGGCGACTTTTACGGAGGTCCCAATGGAGATCGAGGATCGACAGGAGCGGGTCCTGCATGGGTGGTCGATTCCTCTAGTGCGCATCTGATGGCAGTAAGGGAACCTCCAGGAGAGAACTTGGGAGCAGGAGGCTCAGATGCATGCTTAGTACCCACATTTGTTTCCCTAGCTTATGATGTATCTTTACCGGGACGTAAAGCCCTGAGGTGGGAGTAATGTAAAGACCCGTAAAATTCAAGGAAATTTTTTTCTTAATTTTCTTTGGGATTTTACAAGAACGCAGTTTCTGATAGAACATGATTCCGAGGCCCGGTGTGCCCGGAATTTCTATCCGAAGTTTAGCTCGGGTACGTTCAGTGAACGAACGAGTGTGAATTTCTAACGTTTGAACTCGTTCTTGGAATTGAATTCTGAGGGCACCGATGGAACCGTAGTGCCGGTAAATGCTTAGGAACACCTGTTCCGGGGTTGCGTTTTCACGAGAGAAGATGATAAAAATTGTGGAAGTTTAATTTATATTTTAACTACAATTTTGTATTTTCTTTAAGTGGTTTAAGGCTTTGGGTGGAAGTTGGGTAACTACCCAACTTCCCAAGGGAGGTTATGAGGGTGGTGGGTCCCACATGAACCCCACCCTATCATATTCTTCAACCCCACTCAACTCACCTTTTAATTTTGATAACTTAAGTATTAGTAACTTATGTTATTAATGGTGTGAGTTTAATATGTGTGTAGGTTTGAATTTCAAACTCATATCTAGTTAATAAATTAAGTGAGGGCTTAATTTATTTTGGGTTAGTTTCTTGTGGTGGATTCTTGGGGAGGAAAAGGCTAAGGATTGAGGAACTTCTTCATCTTCAACGAAGAACATGAAGAACACATCGGACTCCGTCGAAGAACACTGAGTCCTCGGAGACCGACTACGCGATGCCGTAGACCGCGACGGTTCTTCCACGATGTCTCCTTCCGCAACATCTCCTTCCGCGACGTCTTTTTCCGCGACGAATCCTCGTTCGACGAACCTCTGTTCAAGCTACGCTCGAGGTAGGTGTTTGTTTATTTTATTTTGTTCGTGAATATTACTATGACTTTCTTCGTGTAATATGACCAAATGCTATCGATTAATGAGAGGGGGGCCGGACCGCACAAACACGGCTGACCCACCTCCATTATCCTTATTGGTTCTATTGTGGATTTGAACAGAATGGTGTGGTGCCGATAAACCACGCGGAATCGTGCGGCAAAGAATGTGTGGTGCCGTCACGCCGTGCCGTGAAATCAAACAAGGACACGACGCCATCTCGCCACGTTGGAGAGAACCGAAGACACCGCGGCCGGATCGGGGCTGTGGCGGAGAAGCGCAGCACCGCTGCGCCGCGCCGAAGGAACCAAGCCGCGGCCCGTTATGTGCCGCGGTGGAGCAGGGTGACCGGCGACCGGTTCCGGCCGCCGGTGTCGGAGCAGGGAGGGGACCAGCTGGCATCGACCCCGTGGCGGCAGAAACCGGCCAGCTGGGGTAGGCCGACCAGACAAGAGGGAAGTCGGGGGTTCAAACCCTCAGCCGGCCAAGCTAGCGGCCCCCATTAAGGGGGGCCGCGTTTTCAAATCACGGGGGGCAGCGCTCCCCCCCCCCCCCGCAAAAGTCGAACGGCTCGGCCGTTCGGCCGAGCCAGTCGGAGCCGTGAGGCAGCGCGCCGGGTCGCCGCGCCGTGCCAGGCCGGGCCGACCCAGGGGGTCTCGGGCTGGGTCGGCCCGGGCCCGAAACCCCAGTTTTCGAAGCCTTTTTGGTCTTTTGCCCATATCTTGGGCTACGGACCTTCGATCAACCCACCGTAAGAGGAGATGTGATCCTTAGATCGAGACAGTCGTTTCCCTATATCGTGCTCAAAGTTTCGGAATACTTTGTGTTCGGCCGGGTTGGTTTGTACACAAAACCAACTGGGCCCTTGGAGCGGAAACACTCATATCTTAAGCTCCGGACGTCCGATTGACGTGTCGTCATCTTTTTTGGATTCCTCTTAGTGAGACAGATCTTTTGGCTTACTCCGCCCGAGGTTTGGATGCAGGTGGAGTACGGTCAGGTTGGTTTTGCCTTAAAAACCAACCGGGCCCCTGGGACGAAAAAGCCAATAACTCTCAGACCGGGCGTCCGATTGATGCGCCGTCTACGACGTTGAGTTCCTGTTGACGATACGGAACTTTTGGATACATCAACTCTGGACTATGTGTCAGTTGATGTATCAGCCTCTTGGCTCGTGGAGCGGACCCTCCCGAACGAGCTTGCTATGTGTGGGAACCCTAGCGCTGGCTACGTTTGCGACAGTGACGACGACGATGACTGTACAGAGATCCTCAGTGGATTCGATAGAGATGACTATAGAACTCAGCGATCCTACATGGATCAGTGCCACCGATCATGTGTGGGTCCGATCCTGTGTGGGTCAGCGCTCAGCGGTTCTGTGTGAGCCAGCACCTACAGATCCTGTGTGGGTCCGATCCTGTGTGGGTCTTTGCGGGGGTTAGTTACCGATCGATCCTGTGTGGGTCAGATCCTTTGTGGGTCATTATGGGGGTTAGTTACCTTTCGATCCTGTGTGGGTCATATCCTTTGTGGGTCATTGCGGGGGTTAGTACCTATTGATCCTTTGTGGGTCAGACGGCTTAGATGAATCAGTGGGAATATCTGGTCATCTCTATCGTCATACGAAGAAGTATACCTATGTGAGCTGAATCTTGTTTGCTTTCCTTTGTGGATTGTGTTGTGCTATCCTATGTGGATTTACGTTTTTCTTTCCTGTGTGGACTGGGTTGTACTTGAGCTCGGATGTTGGATCCGCACGAGAATTGATGACTTAGGTATATGTATGGGCATATAACTAAGTAGTGTCGGATGTTACTTCGTGATTGTATCTTCCCTTTGTGGATTATCTTTTGTGGATTCTGGGAGATCTTAGGGGGTCTCGAAGTCCCTACTGAGTAGCTTATACTCACCCCTGCACGGGCTATGCCCACACTACATTGTGTTGGTTGCAGATGACAGACAACGTTGATTGTGGTTGAGGCTTGTGGAGCATGACGGTACCTGGAGGTGGACCACTGATGGACGTACTCGGAGTGGACAGTTGGACCCGAGGATCTGTGGAGGATATCTGTACTCACCCTTCAGGTGGTAGTCCAGTGGATGGATCGAGGCTGCGGCTTTACTTTTCAATTGTTTTTTTCCCTTTCGAGTTGTACATTACATTCAGTTTGGGTTTGTATTCTAGCCCATTATTTTTCCGCACTTACTATTGTACTCAGTTCTTACGTAGTGTTTACTTCTACCACTTTCTTTCTCTATGGTGTTTGTTTACTTTACAAAGGCAATGCCTTCCCTTTTTACACCTTGGTGCTAGTCGCCAACCCCTAGTCTATTAATAGAGGGCTTGGGGTAGTCACGGAACGAGCCCCGAGGACAAGTCGCGACATTGTGTGTTCACAAACACAATCATGGATTGGGATTTGATTTCTTTGAGATAAATTTCTTATTTCACATTACACTCAAGATGTTTCTAGATAGCATGGACCAATGACATCGAGTCTACATTCGGTAAAGGCAAAATAGTACTTTGTGTTGTGGAGAATATTTGGTAGTGGATGCACAAATGTTTTATGTATATGTAATTCAGGAAACTGCCAGGAAAACTTGATACAGTCATGGACCATGGTGTAATAGATGTTTCATTATTTATAAAGTTGGTGGGAGAGATTTACTCATGCATTATGGGATCTATATATCCCTTAAGGAACTTTCTATATAACCAGATTAATCTCATCTTCAAGAATGAAATAGATGTTAATTCAATCATACCCATGTCTATAGAGAGTCTGATCATGGATCAGACAATTAAGGAGGAGAAATTGTGTTGAACACATGTGAATTCTCTCATAAGCGGCTCTATTTGCTTTAAGGACATTTCCGTAGAGATACTAAAAAAAGTTATTCACCAATATTTGTTTTCCATCTACCATGTTGTGAATTGTGGATACTGATATAGAACCATCGAAGGCAAGTTGGATTACCTTCTACATATAATCATTATCATAACTAGTGTTCCCATGATGATCCTATATTCCACAGGGCTGGTCACTTTATCTATGATAGGTTCATAAAATAGACTTGAATGTGTATGACAATGCATTGGACCAACCATTTGGTGACCAAGGGACAAGAGTCACATCTGACAGAGAGGGATAATGCTCCATCAGCTAAATAGAATTCTCCATTTGGCTCATAAGTAATTTCTCAATCACAATTTAGTTATCATTGATCTTCATGATTACTAACATGGAGTATCCCTTAGAAAGAATATGCGGGAAATAAATATTTAAGGATAGTTCGATACTATTAATGAGATCGTGATACTCTATCTCTTTGTTAGTGCATCGTTATGAAAATAGGATCGAATATGGAAAAATGATATGTGCTCTGGTGATGAAGGGAATATCATGACCTAATCAGTTGATCATATGATTGTTGATCCTTCATCCCATCAGGCTCTAGGAGGCTTAATCAATATTAATAATATAATATGGCATGGCTTGATCTTTTAAGATGATACCTTCATATGGTAAATCAACATACATGGAAATTTCATTAGTGTTTTGATGGGTAATCAATAATTCTACAAATTCCTTTATGGGTGCACTCGATACAACCTATATGTCTTATGATGTTGAACACACATATCCCTATAATGGGGAATGCTTTTTATTTAAAAAATGATCTGAAAAGAGATTTTTTAAGAATCCTTATAAATAATAATATGGTAATTTCTTATGCCTCAGTCAAATTAATAAAATATGAGACAAAATACTCATTTCATGATTTAGATCTAGCGGCAATGGTATTTTCATTATTTATTTAATAAAAATATATCTATTTAGAAATATTTGTTATGTACATTGGTCAAAATAACATAAATATAAATAGAAGGAGTTGAATATAATCCAATGGAGATGGAATGAATTTGATAAATGATTATGATTTCACTATACTTTAGCTCCCATTAAATAAAAAATAAGGGAGAAGATGTTCTGAAAATTATTTCCAATGCTACTCTTTCAAATATTATGATTGAAAAGGGACCAATACCATTGTTTTTATAGATTATTAATCATGTAGCCATACCAAGAGAAGAGAAAACAAATCTTACCAAACATTAATCTCACCCCTCAATATATAAGATAATCAAATTACCCAAGAATGTTTATTCTCATCTGTAAAAAAATTTACATTTATTATGGAGATCAACATTGACAATAATGAATTTATAATAATTAGAAACTAGATACGATTCTTATTAAAACTATTATTTAATATGTTTATTTTTATTATTCATATAGATCTTCTCCTTATATTAATCAAAGATATAAGAACATGTATATTGATAATAAACCAATCATGTGGTTGGATTATATAATGATACATAATGCATAATATGTCTCTTGAGGAAAAATATTCTGGTAAATTGAGGATGGATAAAAAGGGTGTAAGCATATGTTATACCCATTACAAATATGATTATGAAAGTGATAAAACATCACCATAGATTTTATCCTATATCATCACTAAACATCTATGGGCCATAAGGATTTTTATTTATTTAGTTGACATCATAAAAAATTTATTTTAATTTCTATCAATGATGAATGTAATCTTACCTAACTTTTAATTACATAAATAGTGTATGCAGTTACTATTCCTAGAGTTCCAATATCCATTTTATTCTATTCAGATATGAAGGGGTCATAAAACAAATAGAGAAGTATTCTATAATATATGGAGATAGATTTTTGTTTCTTAATTTTATATAACCTTTTTATGAAGGAAAATATGGGAGGATAGATCAAACTATATGTAATATGTTGGGATCAACACTGAACCTTTATTGAGTTATACTATAACAAACATTTAAATTCCATTCTTTTTATAGAACAATATATAGTTCATTATGTGAATATATATTAGAATTGAGTATTCAAAAATGTCGTTAGATTGAGGAAACATACACAACTAGATCATTTCTATGAAATGATGTAGATGGTTTATTCTATTTAGTGTAATATAGATATTGGATAAAGTATATATAAGAGTTTTATCATTAATCATTGATGGTATCTAGTGTTATATGTAATTGAAAATGTTTTCAATTGACAATATCTATGTATGTAGGTTATATGATTTCATATTAATGTGTTGTTTGGCCCTAGATAAATTTATCCATTTTAGAACCTTGATTGCATTGTTGTCATAGAATATCATTATCACTCCCTCTACACTACTCTCATATTCATAATATGTTTCGAAGATCACTTTTGCTAATATACATTGTAAATATATCATATGCAATACACTATGATACTATACAATTGTTTCATGACCATTCATATGATGAAAAAACTATCGATATATTTGATAGAATATATAATGTTTTAATCAACAAAAAAACTATCTCGAACTGTTATATCAAATAATAATTTGATTCAATAGGATACTTGGAAACTATAGGATGTGACTATTCAAAATTACTTTAACCTATTTTTCTTTATATATTAAAATTTTTGGAAAATAATTTATTTCATAATGGTATAATATAGCAACGAATAAATTTAGTATGTAATATTCCATTAATCATGTAGAGTAGCTTCTCATATATTCTATGTTATTATAAAATGGAAATTAATATGCATTAAAAAATAAATTATTAAATACGATTGATTAATTATAGTGACCAAATTGGCGGGGTTCAATCGAATTAATCTTATATAAAACAATATAAAATTTTATAATAAAATAGTGTTTGTTTTATTATTTGGAAAATTCAAGTTTCTAAAAAAATACATATTTTGTATACTAATATGAATAATTATTTTTAGTTTCCACATAAAATTTATATATTAAAATGATTTTTTATCTTTAATCACTAGGTATAAATTTTATATAATAGACTATTCCATTTTAACCATAATAATAAGTTTTAAAGGATTAATAATGGTTATAGTGATAATTAAAAAAAATTATTTTTAAAGACCAATATTATTAACATGGTATAGTTTTTTATTAGTATTAAATGAATTAAAATGATGAGTGAAATGAATCCAATATAACTTTTATTGGTTCATACAAATACATTAACATTAATTCAATTAATAGTAAATACTAACTAAGATGAAATACACATGATGATGGAAACATAATTTTAATAACAAATAGTGATTCTATATTTTAATTGATTTTAATAAAATGAGTATTTTCTATAATATATAAATTTAATTAGTTTAGGTGGGGTATTAAATAATTATTATAAAATTGTAATTTGGAATAATTTGATATATTAGTTATCATTAATTATATTAAATACATAGTAAAAAAACTATTTATAAATTAAAAAAATAATAAAATTTAAATGTAAAAAACATGGTATAAATTCATGAAACATGTTTAAAAATGTAATAAAATCATAATAGGAGTATTTTTGAGACATATCACACCCCAAATAACATTATTTATCAATTTTTGATACGTTTTCTATTGAATAGTCTCGTTCTATTATTGAAAAATAATTAACAATCACCAAATTTAACGTTCATTATACTTAAATTGGTTCACATCTTTTCTACCAATGTCAGACATCCCTTTACAAATTTCCAAGAACATATTCCATATTTTACTCTCCATCACATCCCTTTTATAACAAAAATCCATTGATATCTCTTATTCTAGGGCTCCATAACAATAATAACAAATCTAATTAGGGAAACACAAAACAGAGAACACTATGATTGATACATCTCTATGATTAGAATATATTTCTCACAATTTTAGTCAGAGGACCTTATATAGTAGAGTTGTAGAGTGTTTTTAGAAACAATGTGCTATTAAATATCCATTAATATAATCAAATAAACGTTTTTCCAACTATATATGAATTTAATTATTTCATAACAAATCTTTTAGAACTCTCACATGTTCACTATATAGTATACACTTCTTGTATTATCATATATAATAATTTCCTTCATTACATGGAAAAATGAAGAATTGTACAGGGTTTATCATTTAATTATTATTCAAAAAACAATTAGAATTAATAATTCTGAGAAAAATTCTATGTTTGATGTGTCATAACCTAATATCTGAGGAGATGGAAACTTTACCCAAGGCATCAAAGGTATATATAATTATGTTTCCATCTAAAAAATAATGGAAATAATTAATATGAGGTAAACTTGTTTTATATTAACTTATATTAAAACAATAAGGAAATAAATTTAATTTCATATGGTTTTCAATTTGTTTGAATGTGGAATTATTCATGATTTCATCAATTAACATGTCATGATAAACATATAAACAATAAATTAGTATCAAATTTACTTATGAATCATTAAATGTCAATAACACTGAATAAATATAATCAATCATATGGTATTTAAACTATATATTATATGTATATATGATTTAGTAAATAATTTATCTAGTAAATCAATTTATTGGGAACCTAGGTGTACATATGTAAATCATGTTGAGAAACATACTATATTCTACAATGGACACAATTGCATGAAACAGTTATTGTACAAGTGAATGATATGGAAAGATAAAAGTAATAATGTATTATTCAATATATGAAAAAAAGAATAACAAAATCCAAGTATATAAAAGGGATAATATTATTAGAAGAATACCCTTGATTAGTGATATGAAATAAATTATAAACATATATAAACGAATTTGGAAAATTGATTTTAATATATAAATTTCACTTTTCAAGTTCAAATATTAAAAAAGGCGGTTATTATTTAAACATGATAAAAATATTCTCCCTTAATGTAAATATTAATCATAATAGAATAAGAATCTAGAAAAATGATAATATTGTTGGAATCATGTATTCAAATAAAATGTCAAAAATAGATTCATTTCGGCCAAAATGGTGCCATATATAATCATTTAAAAATAATATTTTAATAAAAGTTTTTTAATAAATTAAATTTTATTGAAAATTTCCATGTTAAAACAATTTGTAATGATGTGATTTTGGAAACAGAAATAAACAATTACTTATAATAAAATCATTTTTTATGATCAATAATTATGAAATTGTTTCAATTCCATTACTATAATATAGAAATTCCATCTTGTAAAAAGTATTTATAACCATTCATTTATAATAGCTAAAGAGAATTATAAAAATCAAGTGAATTATTATTTTATATCCATCTATTAGGAAACATAAATAAATGGATAACAAATATATATGTAATTAGGATTAGTAATAATTCAATCAAGAGATGCATTTTGTAAGTGTTTGTGATACCCAAAATTGAAACTATATAATATAAGAGATTAATATCCCCCATTATAATTAAAATAAATCATATTTTAATGAAAATTATTTCTAAAATGAGCCTTATAAGATAAATGTGATGAAGAAGAACGACAACTCATATAGATAAAAAACGTGTCAAGAAAGATGTAAATTTTTGCAAGATCCTGGACATCTATAGTGTTATCTCATGAAAAATTTCATGTAATTTTTGTTGTCTTTATGTACCTTTGATTGGAGTCATGATTTGGGCTGTGTTTGGGTGATATTTTTATAAAATGTTAAGAAAAATGGATTGTTCATGGTTGGCACATGTTTAGAGCAAACAATGCATCCAAACACAGGTAACTATGTGACCCTGGATAGAGAGATCTGAATGGTTTGTGCACTGTTTACCTAACCGCACACCCCTACCCAGAAAACCATGCACACAGTATCTTTTCACCTGAAAACTTGTTTTAAAATCTTATTAACCCTTGAAACACCTCTTATTCAACCTTGGATCAAGAGAAGAATTTTTTGGATGATTTGAGAGATTTCTAGAGGGGTTCCAAGTCCATACAACATCTATTATTCAATATTCAGTCCCCAAATCAATGATTCTTTCTTATCTGAGAATGTAGATCTCATCTTGATGACTATCTCGATAATTCCTCTATCATTCCATTATACTTTGGTGGGATTTTTCCTCTGTTTGATTTGATATAATCCAAAATTACAAGATCTAGCTCTTGAATTGTAGATTTATATCTGGATTGATTATATCATGTTATCATTTATCTTTATTTAGGTATTTTGTTTTGGATCTCCGATCATTATTATTGTGATTCATAGATTTTGGGGATTTCTGTTGACTGAACATCCATCAATGAATTTAGTTTGGTGTTCTAAACTCTAATTCCCATTTTCATGGATTTGACACATGTATGAAAAATTATAGAATTTCTATCAGTCTTTATTAATTTAATTCATAAATTGGATTACTTTGCTTGACCAATTGAATTATCAAATTATTTTTGAAAAGAATAATTAATTGAGGAATTTATTCTGACACTAAGGGAATTAACTATTGATTGATTAATTTGGGGGAATTGATTATGAGAGTTAGGGGTTAATATATCTAGAATATTAATAAGGGGAATAATTATGAGCTATTTAATTGGTTAGATTTAGAAAATTAATCATGAATTAATTATGTTCCTTGATATTATGATTTAGATAATGAATTGTCCAATTAATTATGAAGAGTTGTGATTTAAAATGAGATAATTAATTCTAGAAAATTAATTATTGGATAAAAATTCTGTTTTTGATTAATTATTTGATGAATTAATTATTGGTTTTGGCATGCTTAATTAATTGTGTAGGTAACTAACGATATTAATGTTTTTAATATAAGTTTTAATTATTAATGTAATTGAGGCGGATAAATAATTATAAATTATTTAGTTGTGGAAGAATTTTAACATATTTAATCAATTGATATGTATAAATGGTAACAATGTCATTTTACTTATGAGTAAGTAATGTGAACATGGTAATTCACATGAGAAGTATAAACAATAACATGATCATTGTAGTTATAAGTCAATGAATGGGAACATGGTCTATCTATTGAGATATAACAATGGTAGCAAGGTTATCTTACTTATGAAATTTTTATTGGTAACTGTACAAATTATGTGTGAATTTAAATAATTATCATAAAGGAACTCTTAGATATGGCCTCACATGATAGTACTTTGATCTCCAGAATGAGTTGAATTAGGTACTAAAATACCACATCTCCATTGAATAATTTTTTCCCTTGCACTAGTTGAAGAAGGTATTATGATATGATATTACCTAGGGAAAACTTCGTGCTCTCGTGTATGTGTATTCTTAGGAACCCTAGAGTTAATAATATAAAATAGATAATAATTGATAATATTCTAACTAGTTTTTTATGAAATGTCTTATTTTCATTATAAAACTGATTAAATTGTCATTTGACTGGAATTATTTTAGACCTCATTGGAGGTGGCATACTAAGATTCACTCAATCCTTACATGGGCTTCCTAATCAGTACCCAAAAAGACATTATTGTTGCTGGATAGATTATGGGAAAGTTCCCTGGTTTATATTGCTTTTGGGGAAGGAACATGGATGAGGGAAGATGACCTGGTTTTGGTCCCACTTGCGAGTCATCAGTGTCTTTATTTTCTGTTTCTCTTTTATGAACTTTGAAACATATATTGAAATTACATGTTTTCCCTTTAACTAGAATATTACATTTATTATTTTGGTTAACTTATGAGATTAGTATTGTTTTGGATATATATGATTCTGTATTTGTAATCAATTTCTTCTAGTATTTAACTCTGATGGAAGATGGTATACTCTCTCTATGATGGACTTACCAGACCCTCACTTTTAGTCAGCATCCTCTTGTGTTTGGGGAGGCATGCTTGAGTTCGTTATACTGACCGACTTATGGAAACATCGTGTGGCTCCAAGATCGGGAATTTACATAGGGGTAATATGGGTCCATATTTCATTCTTCTTCATTAGTATAACTCTTTTAGGATTTTATACATTAGACTAATAAGAGTATTGTATTTTTAATGAGCTTGTGCATTGGAGTTGAAATCCCTTGATAGAGGGAAAACCCAAGGACATAATGTTGGATTGTTGTTATAATTGTTTCCTATTAGATTTGAATATTATTTCAACGTAGGTGATTCACATGTGGCACGATGAGATTATTGTTTCTTAGAAATTTTGAGTATTTATTTATGGCCAACAATTTCATGACAGTGGAGTCTTCATGAATCATTCATGGGTCTCAGGGTTACTGTGACATGCTTCATTTTAGAAGTGCATAGGAAAACAGGTTATGGGCATGTTATTGAACCTAACATTTTTTCCTTGTTTCTGACATTAAAATGATAAAAATGATTTGAAATGAGAATAATTGGGTGAATAAATGAGATATTTTATTGTGATAGTGTGTTTATCATTTTTTACCCAAAACATTTGAGTCAGATAGTTAGGGGTAGTAATAGTGTCTTAGTGGTGATTGTGCAGTGAGATTTTGGAGAAAATACATAGTGTGGCCTATTGTTGTTATTCCTCTTATATAAATTATAAATGGTTGTGTTATCATACATAAAATTCATGTTTTTTATTTTAGTGAATATTACACTTCTACTCTGATTGAGCGGACAACTGAGGGGCATGGCTAGGAATGGTCTACCAATTATAGAACATGTGGCACCAGTGCTACCACCTAGAGATGAAGGGGAGCAGTTCTATGTAAACATTTCTAGTTTGATGCAATTCATGGAAAGGGACTGATGGATGGATGTGAAAATCATGTTTGAGTCGACTATTTATTTTTAGTTTCTACACCCTCCGACTTTACTAGAGAGGGTGGGCCTGAAGGAGCTGAATTTTGGGTTGATCCCATAAGGACAATTCATGACCATTTGGAGACTCTAGCTAAGAGGAGGGTCACGATGTATGTAAAGACCCGTAAAATTCAAGGTAAATTTTTTTCTTATTTTTTTTTGGAAGTTTACAAGAGCGCGGTTTCAGACGGCACCTGATTCCGAGGCCCGGAGTGCCCGGAATTAATTTCTGAAGTTTGGCTCGGGTACGTTCAGTGAACGAACGAGCGGGATTTCCTAACTTTTGATCCGGTGCTCGGAATTGAAATCTGAGGACACCGATGAACTCGTAGCGCCGATATTCGCTTAAGGAGACCTTTCCCGAAGTTGCGTTTGCCTAGGAGGATATGTTTAATTTTCTGGATGAAATGAAGAGTAAAATAAATTTGTTATACAATATTTATTTTATTTATCTTCTTAAGTGGTTATATCCTAAGTGTGGAAGTTGGGGTGGAATCACAAGTTCCTAACTAACCAAGTGAGGATTAAGGTGAGGTGGGGCCCACACGAGCCCCAACCCTTCACCTTCCCCTTAACTCTCTTCTACCCCCTTAAACTCCCTTGCACTTAATGTGCCAAAACCCCTCAAATTCCCTAACTCCACTCTCTCCCTCTTAAAGGCTTGACAACTTAACTTTTAATTAATTATACAACTCATGTATAATTAATAAGTGAGTTTAATTTTGAGTTTTTGAAATTCAAACTCTTGAATTCCAAAGGTTGGGTTGTGTTAATAAATTAAGTGTAAGCTTGATTTATTTTTGGGTTAGTTCCTTTGTTACTTGAGAGGATTGGGAGAATCGTTGAGAGACTTGAAGATCTTCTTCGTCTTCGATGAAGAACGTGAAGAACGGTTCTTCTCCGACAAAGAACATCGATCCCACAACCATCGAGACTCGGCGTCCCGGATTCTTCCGTCTTCATCTTCCTCCTCGACAAGGGAGAAGTCGCCGACCGTGGTAATCATCGCCAACGACAACGTACCTCTCTTCTTCGTCTTAAGCGACAAGTGAAGAGATGGCGTTCCCTCCTCGGACGCACCCCGACGTCCACGGAATCTATGTCCGACGCCGCGACGCCTTCCTCCGCGATAACCGACGTGTGACGTCAATTTTCAAGGTAGGGGGTTTGTCCTTTTTAAATTACGTGTTTTCATTCCCTCGAACATGAAAGAATAATCCGTTGGGCGTAGTTCCAAATTTTATTAAAAATTGTGAAACATTCATTGTTGTGTTTATACGATTGGCCAACTGATATCGTTATAACGGGAGGAGACCGGACCGCACGAACATGGCCGATTCTCCTCCCCCTTCTATTCTTTCGTGTTAATTTAGCGGAGACAGTGTGGTGTCGTCGCAACCGCGCAGGAACAAAAGAATTAATGGCCGGAGCGAGCTGCGACGAAGAAACGCGGTGCCGACGCACCGCGTCGTTGTTTACGAAAGAGACCGCGGCCGGAGACGGGCCGCGGCGGAACAAGGAGGCGACCGGCGGCCAGCCGGGCCGCCGGCGCCGGAGATCATGAAGGGCCGCGGCCCTACGGCCGCGGCGGAGCAGCCAGGGGCGCCGGCCTCGCCGGCGCCGGAGATCGGGGAAGAGCCGCGGCTACGGCCGCGGCGGAGAAGAAGAAGGCGGCCGGCCGCGCCGGCCGCCGGTTTGGTTAGGAGGCGGGACCCGCGGGTCCCGCGTGAGAAAGAAACGGCCGGCCTTAGGCCGGCCGAGATCCGAAAAAAAAGGGGGGGTTTACCCCCCCGCGTGCGGCACATGCGCGGCCCCCTGGCCGCGCCGCCGCTGGCCGGACCGCGCCGCCGCGCCGCCACCGGTCGGGCCGGGTCCAGCGGACCGGGTCGGTCCGACCCTGTTCGGGTCAGATCCGAGTCGGGTCGACCCGGTTCGGGTCAGACCAGGGGGGGTCGGGCCGGGTCGGCCCGGACCCGGACCCCCCGTTTTCGAGACGACTTCGGTCTTTTGGCCATAACTTGAGCCACGGACCTCCGATCGATGAACCGTCTGCGGCAACGCGATCCTTGGATCGAGACGGTCGTTTCGGTATACTATACTCAAGGTGCACCTTCTTTTTCGGGAGCCTACGTGGTTAAAACTCCGTAGTTAAGCGTGCTTGGCTTAGAGTAGTGATCAGGATGGGTGACCTCCTGGGAAGTTTCCCAGGGTGGGTGTGAGACGGAAAGGCTGATATCTTTCAGACTGGACGTCCGATTGACGAACCGTCAGCGGCAATGCGATCCTTGGATCGAGACGGTAGTTTCAGTTTATCGCACTCAAGGTTTCGGATTACTTTGAGTTCGGCCGGGTTGGTTCGTTCACGAAACCAACCGGGCCTTCGGAGCGGAAACGCTCATATCTTGAGCTACGGACGTCCGATCGACGTGCCGTCAGCTTTGTTGTGTTCCTCTTAGTGAGACGGATCTTTTGGCATACTCCACCCGAGGTTTGGACGCTGGTGGAGTACGGTCGGGTTGGTTTTTCCTTAAAAACCAACCGGGCCCCGGGGACGAAAATGCCAATAACTCTCAGACCGGGCGTCCGATCGCCGCGCCGTCTGTTGCGTTGAGTTCCTGTTGACGATACGGAACTTTAGGATACATCAACTCTGGACTTTGTGACAGTTGATGTATCAGCCTCTCGGCTCGTGGAGCGGACCCTCCGAACGAGCTTGCTGTGTGCGGGAACCCTAGTGCTGGCTGCGACTGTTATTGTGACTACTACTGCTACTACTGCTACTGTGACTGCAACGACGACAGTACAGAGATCCTGTGTGGATTCGACGACGACGACTTCAGCACTCAGCGATCCTACGTGGATCAGTGCTACAGGTCCTGTGTGGGCCCGATCCTGTGTGGGTCCGATCCTGTGTGGGTCCGCGCTCAACGGTTCTGTGTGAGCCAGCGCCTACAGGTCCTGTGTGGGCCCGATCCTGTGTGGGTCTTTGAGGGGGTTAGTTACCTATCGATCCTTTGTGGGTCCGACGACTTAGATGGATCAGAGATCATCTTTATCGTCCTTTGGTTAGTTACCTATCGATCCTTCGTGGGTCCGACGACTTAGATGGATCAGAGATCATCTTTATCGTCCTTTGAAGAAGTATACCTGTGTGAGCTGAATCTGTTGCTTTCCTGTGTGGATTGTGTTGTGCAATCCTGTGTGGATTACGTTTTGATTTCCTGTGTGGAATACCTTTACTTTCCTGTGTGGACTGAGTTGTACTTGGGCTCGTAGGTTGGAGCGTATTTGAATTTGATGACTTAGGTATATGTATGGGCATATACCTAAGCAGAGTCGGTTGTTACTTCGTGATTGTACCTTTCTTCGTGGTTTATCCTTTGTGGATTTGAGAGACCTTCAGGGGTCTCGGGGTCCCTACTGAGTAGTTTATACTCACCCCTGCACGGGCTTTGCCCGCACTACGTTGTGTTGGATGCAGACGACGGACAGCGTTGACCTTAGCGGAGGCTTGCAGAGTGGGACGGTACCCGGAGGTGGACCACTGGGCGGGACGTGCATGGAGCGGACGGCGGGACCCGTGGAGCAGAGGAGCTATCTGTACCCACCCTTCAGGTGGGATTTCCAGTGGACAGCTCAGAGTAGCGGCTTTTACATTTCAGTTGTTGTTTTCCCTTTCGAGTTGTACTTTACTTTCAGTTTGGGTTTGTATTCTGGCCCATTTACTTTTCCGCACTTTCAGTTGTACTCTGCTTTTGTTTAGTGTTTACTTTCCGTTTGCTTACTCTGTGGTGTTTGTTTACTTTACAAAGGCAATGCCTTCCCTTTTTACCGGGATTTACGCCTTGGTGCTAGTCGCCAGCCCCTGGCCTATGGAAGGCGGGCTTGGGGTAGTCACGGCACGGACCCCGAGGGCGGGTCGTGACAAATTGGTATCAGAGGAGTTCGGTTCTACCGCAAACTCTGATCTTTTCTATGTGAAGCAATAATGTTTAGCGTATTGGGTGTGGTTATCAGTCCAGGGAGTCCAGTGTTGGTGCGGTGGCCGACGTATCCGTACACCAGGACCCTGACTTCTGATTTCCGACTTAATGCACGAAAACATTGATTGCGTGTGTGTTTCAAAGTTTTCTTTGTGATTTCTTTGTGTCAGCTCACCAGGTATACTGTTTGACCGTGGCGCACCTGTTTCCTATTCAGGATGGCCCCACGATGGCAGCCAGTTAGGGTTCCGAGAGTTGAGCGTGACGACAGCCCACCGAGCGACGAGGCCTCAGTGCAGGGCCCTTTGTCAGCAGTGGCACCGGCGGTAGCACTACCCGCCGAGCCTCCGATACTTCCAGCACCAGCCGCTGACGATGCACGTCACCTCAGCGCACTGCATGAGTTTCAGCGCCAGCGACCGCCCATGTTTCGCGGGGAGACGGATCCCCAGGCAGCAGAGGACTGGCTGGAGGCAGTGGTACGAGTGTTTAGGCTAGTGAGGACACCAGCAGACCTCATGGTGATCCTCGTTGCGAGCCTACTACACGCAGCAGCAGGACGATGGTGGAGCTTGATGCTCCAGTTGCACGATGAGACATCTCTTCTTTGGACGGACTTTGAGAGCCTCTTCCGCTCGGAGTTCGTCCCAGCCACCCTTCGTGCGGTGCGTATCCAGGAGCTTCTACAGCTGCGGCAGGGCATCATGACGGTCGCTCAGTACTCGGCGAGATTTACCGATCTCTCGCGCTACTCGACCGACATGGTACGGGACCCATTCTTCTGGGCCCGGACCTTCGAGCAGGGTTTGAGACACGAGATCAGGGCATCGCTGATCTCCCTCAGCATACCGACTCAGACAGGAGTACTGGAGCGGGCCCTTCTGATCGAGAGCTTCCTTGCTGAGTCTACACCAGCACAGAGACCCACCGCAGGGCGGCACGTAGCGGAGTCTTCGGTAGCAGGTAGCCGACAGATGACTCAGGGGTCCAGACAGACCAGACCTTCAGGCAGATGACCTCAGGGCACTGGCTCAGCAGTGCAGGGCACACAGCACGGAGCCAGTCTTTTGAGTGGAAGACAGTGCTTTGCATGCGGCGGGCAAGGCCACATGGCTCGTGACTGCCCGACCCGCCATGCGGAGGAGCAACAGACGGTTGAGGAACCACCTAGGCAGAGGCAGAGGTTCGACCGTGGCGGTCTGCAGGGAGGAGGCGGACGAGGCAGAGGAGCTGGCCGAGCAGCAGGTGGTGGACGACGCTTTGAGGCTCTACCACCACCACCACCAGGAGGTCCACCCCGACCGCAGGGGAGAGCTCAGCTTCAGGCAGCCGAGGCCTTCGATCATGGAGCTCTGGGAGCCGATGGACAGGAGCAGAACTAGTGGATGCATCCTTTGTACATCTGGTTCCTTGTTTCTTTTGTGTAGCGTCTTGTATTATGAGCTGCAATAATAAAAGACGCATACCTTTGTGATATTTTCATTCCTGTCCTCTTTCGTGATGTTACTAGGAGGTTCCAGTTTTGGCTGTTGACTTGACCCTCACTTGTGAGACATCTACTGGAGGAGACCCAGTTACCACACACTGATGCCGACAGTGTGACTCAACCCTTGGAGGCGAGAGTAACGGTTGAATCTCTTAGTAGTAGCGTCGAGGCCTTACGACGTCATCCTTGGTATGGATTAGTATCATCCATGTTAGGATTGACTGTTTTAGGCAAAGAATGTGGTTCATCCAGGGGATGAGACCAGATTTCTCTTTTCGGAAAAGAAGAAATCTTGCAGCTCTTGTGGGACCTGTGATGGTCCAGGCCACGACAAAGAAGGTCCAGGTCATCCAGGAGCGGATGAGTTCAGCTCAGAGCCGGCAGAAGTCATATGCTGACAGGAGGCGGAGGCCACTAGAGTTCGAGGATGGCGACCACGTCTTCTTACGGGTCTCACCTCGACGTGGTATTCGGAGTTTTGGCCGAGGCGGCAAGTTATCTCCGCGCTTCATCGGACCCTTCCAGGTCCTCAGCAGGGTTGGTGAGGTGGCTTATCGCCTGGCTCTACCACCTCAGTTGCACCGGGTGCACGACATCTTCCACGTGTCTCAGCTGAGGAGATACGTGCACGACCCGACGCACATCATTGACCATGGGGAGCTTGACGTTGACGATGGGGTGACTTTTACGGAGGTCCCGGTGTAGATAGAGGATCTTCAGGAGCGGGTCCTGCGTGGGCGATCGATTCCTCTTGTGCGCATCAGATGGCAGCACGAGAATCTCCAGGAGAGCACATGGGAGCGGGAGGCTCAGATGCGTGCTCAGTACCCTCATTTGTTTCCCTAGTTTTGATGTATCTTTACGGGGACGTAAAGCCCTGAGGTGGGAGTAATGTAAAGACCCGTAAAATTCAAGGTAAATTTTTTTCTTATTTTTCTTTGGAAGTTTACAAGAGCGCGGTTTCAGACGGCACCTGATTCCGAGGCCCGGAGTGCCCGGAATTAATTTCCGAAGTTTGGCTCGGGTACGTTCAGTGAACGAACGAGCGGGATTTCCTAACTTTTGATCCGGTGCTCGGAATTGAAATCCGAGGACACTGATGAACTCGTAGCGCCGATATTCGCTTAAGGTGACCTTTCCCGAAGTTGCGTTTGCCTAGGAGGATATGTTTAATTTTCTGGATGAAATGAAGAGTAAAATAAATTTGTTATACAATATTTATTTTATTTATCTTCTTAAGTGGTTATATCCTAAGTGTGGAAGTTGGGGTGGAATCACAAGTTCCTAACTAACCAAGTGAGGATTAAGGTGAGGTGGGGCCCACACGAGCCCCAACCCTTCACCTTCCCCTTAACTCTCTTCTACCCCCTTAAACTCCCTTGCACTTAATGTGCCAAAACCCCTCAAATTCCCTAACTCCACTCTCTCCCTCTTAAAGGCTTGACAACTTAACTTTTAATTAATTATACAACTCATGTATAATTAATAAGTGAGTTTAATTTTGAGTTTTTGAAATTCAAACTCTTGAATTCCAAAGGTTGGGTTGTGTTAATAAATTAAGTGTAAGCTTGATTTATTTTTGGGTTAGTTCCTTTGTTACTTGAGAGGATTGGGAGAATCGTTGAGATACTTGAAGATCTTCTTCGTCTTCGACGAAGAACGTGAAGAACGGTTCTTCTCCGACAAAGAACATCGATCCCACGACCATCGAGACTCGGCGTCCCGGATTCTTCCGTCTTCATCTTCCTCCTCGACAAGGGAGAAGTCGCCGACCGTGGTAATCATCGCCAACGACAACGTACCTCTCTTCTTCGTCTTAAGCGACAAGTGAAGAGACGGCGTTCCCTCCTCGGACGCACCCCGACGTCCACGGAATCTACGTCCGACGCCGCGACGCCTTCCTCCGCGATAACCGACGTGTGACGTCAATTTTCAAGGTAGGGGGTTTGTCCTTTTTAAATTACGTGTTTTCATTCCCTCGAACATGAAAGAATAATCCGTTGGGCGTAGTTCCAAATTTTATTAAAAATTGTGAAACATTCATTGTTGTGTTTATACGATTGGCCAACTGATATCGTTATAACGGGAGGAGACCGGACCGCACGAACACGGCCGATTCTCCTCCCCCTTCTATTCTTTCGTGTTAATTTAGCGGAGACAGTGTGGTGTCGTCGCAACCGCGCAGGAACAAAAGAATTAATGACCGGAGCGAGCTGCGACGAAGAAACGCGGTGCCGACGCACCGCGTCGTTGTTTACGAAAGAGACCGCGGCCGGAGACGGGCCGCGGCGGAACAAGGAGGCGACCGGCGGCCAGCCGGGCCGCCGGCGCCGGAGATCATGAAGGGCCGCGGCCCTACGGCCGCGGCGGAGCAGCCAGGGGCGCCGGCCTCGTCGGCGCCGGAGATCGGGGAAGAGCCGCGGCTACGGCCGCGGCGGAGAAGAAGAAGGCGGCCGGCCGCGCCGGCCGCCGGTTTGGTTAGGAGGCGGGACCTGCGGGTCCCGCGTGAGAAAGAAACGGTCGGCCTTAGGCCGGCCGAGATCCGAAAAAAAGGGGGGGTTTACCCCCCCCGCGTGCGGCACATGCGCGGCCCCCTGGCCGCACCGCCGCTGGCCGGACCGCGCCGCCGCGCCGCCACTGGTCGGGCCGGGTCCAGCGGACCGGGTCGGTCCGACCCGGTTCGGGTCGGATCCGAGTCGGGTCGACCCGGTTCGGGTCAGACCAGGGGGGGTCGGGCCGGGTCGGCCCGGACCCGGACCCCCCGTTTTCGAGACGACTTCGGTCTTTTGGCCATAACTTGAGCCACAGACCTCCGATCGATGAACCGTCTGCGGCAACGCGATCCTTGGATCGAGACGGTCGTTTCGGTATACTATACTCAAGGTGCACCTTCTTTTTCGGGAGCCTACGTGGTTAAAACTCCGTAGTTAAGCGTGCTTGGCTTAGAGTAGTGATCAGGATGGGTGACCTCCTGGGAAGTTTCCCAGGGTGGGTGTGAGACGGAAAGGCTGATATCTTTCAGACTGGACGTCCGATTGACGAACCGTCAGTGGCGATGCGATCCTTGGATCGAGACGGTCGTTTCAGTTTATCGCACTCAAGGTTTCGGATTACTTTGAGTTCATCCGGGTTGGTTCGTTCACGAAACCAACCGGGCCTTCGGAGCGGAAACGCTCATATCTTGAGCTACGGACGTCCGATCGACGTGCCGTCAGCTTTGTTGTGTTCCTCTTAGTGAGACGGATCTTTTGGCATACTCCGCCCGAGGTTTGGACGTAGGTGGAGTATGGTCGGGTTGGTTTTGCCTTAAAAACCAACCGGGCCCCGGGGACGAAAATGCCAATAACTCTCAGACCGGGCGTCCGATCGACGTGCCGTCTGTTGCGTTGAGTTCCTGTTGACGATACCGAACTTTAGGACACATCAACTCTGGACTTTGTGACAGTTGATGTATCAGCCTCTCGGCTCGTGGAGCGGATCCTCCGAACGAGCTTGCTGTGTGCGGGAACCCTAGTGCTGGCTGCGACTGTTACTGTGACTACTACTGCTACTACTGCTACTGTGACTGCGACGACGACAGTACAGAGATCCTGTGTGGATTCGACGACGACGACTTCAGCACTCAGCGATCCTACGTGGATCAGTGCTACAGGTCCTGTGTGGGCCCGATCCTGTGTGGGTCCGATCCTGTGTGGGTCCGCGCTCAGCGGTTCTGTGTGAACCAGCGCCTACAGGTCCTGTGTGGGCCCGATCTTGTGTGGGTCTTTGCGGGGGTTAGTTACCTATCGATCCTTTGTGGGTCCGACGACTTAGATGGATCAGAGATCATCTTTATCGTCCTTTGGTTAGTTACCTATCGATCCTTCGTGGGTCCGACGACTTAGATGGATCAGAGATCATCTTTATCGTCCTTTGAAGAAGTATACCTGTGTGAGCTGAATTTGTTGCTTTCCTGTGTGGATTGTGTTGTGCAATCCTGTGTGGATTACGTTTTGCTTTCCTGTGTGGAATACCTTTACTTTCCTGTGTGGACTGAGTTGTACTTGGGCTCGTAGGTTGGAGCGTATTTGAATTTGATGACTTAGGTATATGTATGGGCATATACCTAAGCAGAGTCGGTTGTTACTTCGTGATTGTACCTTTCTTCGTGGTTTATCCTTTGTGGATTTGAGAGACCTTCAGGGGTCTCGGGGTCCCTACTGAGTAGTTTATACTCACCCCTGCACGGGCTTTGCCCGCACTACGTTGTGTTGGATGCAGACGACGGACAGCGTTGACCTTAGCGGAGGCTTGCAGAGCGGGATGGTACCCGGAGGTGGACCACTGGGCGGGACGTGCATGGAGCGGACGGCGGGACCCGTGGAGCAGAGGAGCTATCTGTACCCACCCTTCAGGTGGGATTTCCAGTGGACAGCTCGGAGTAGCGGCTTTTACATTTCATTTGTTGTTTTCCCTTTCGAGTTGTACTTTACTTTCAGTTTGGGTTTGTATTCTGGCCCATTTACTTTTCCGCACTTTCAGTTGTACTCTGCTTTTGTTTAGTGTTTACTTTCCGTTTGCTTACTCTGTGGTGTTTGTTTACTTTACAAAGGCAATGCCTTCCCTTTTTACCAGTATTTACGCCTTGGTGCTAGTCGCCAGCCCCTGGCCTATGGAAGGCGGGCTTGGGGTAGTCACGGCACGGACCCCGAGGGCGGGTCGTGACAATGTACACTTATAATCAATAGGGATCGGTGAAACAATGGTGTTAAATTCTGGATAAACTTGAAGAAACTAATGGTATGTCACGTAATGAATTATTGGAGTCGTTCTTGGAGAACTTCTATCCCTAGACACCGATATAAGAAATACATATAGAGTTCATGCATCTGACTCAGCAGAACATGTCTGTGAGGGATTATACAAAACGCTACACAGATCTGCAATACTTTTTCTCTAACATTAGTAGGATATGAGGATGCTATGGAATAATGCTTTTAGAATTGACATATGTGAGATATTATGTCGTAGGTCTATCATTACTAATTATTGAATTTTACTTAAGTGGTCGTTTAGTCTATCATAGTTAAACAGAACATGATAAATGATTCTAGTACTCGATAGGTAGGTGTTACTGTATGATCTGGTGGAGAAACTTTCATGAGAATGAAGCATTGTTATGACAACTTTAGCCCTAGCATTTGGATGTAGAGTACATATACAGGTTTTTCAGTAAGACATGGCCTTATGGGGTGATATATCATCAGTGTGGTTGGTCAGGACATAATATTCGACATTGTCCCCTACCAATAGTAGATTGTTATTCCTTCCGTAGTATGGGACACCTATATATATTCTCTAGGTTGCAGTGATAGACTAGTGCTGAGGGAGCAGTTGGGCAGAGTCATAGTGTGGGATGGGGGTATTCTACAATATATTGCTCTCATAGATGGAGTTGTACTGGCTAAGGTAGTAGGTTTTGTGGACATGGTTCTCCAAGAATGATCACCCTTCTCAGCAGAGAGGTTCTTCTCAGGGGAGTTAGTCAACATCATAGGGAATAGGGGATGGATATTTACATTTAGTGAATCCTACACTAGGGGAGAGTGATGCTTCCGCATCGATAGAGATAAGTACTATTCTAGTAGCGTCTACTTTATATAATTTTATATTCGATAGTAGTTTCTCTCATTCCTTTCTATATTCAAAACTAGTAAATGGTTTGAGCCTGTAAGGGTAGCTCGTTAGTGGAGTGATGACTATCGATACACCATTGGAAACATTGTCTATAGACATATGTTGGTGCAATGGATGTTTACTAAAGGTCAGAGAATATCATTTTCTATGTAATCTATTTATTCTTAATATGGTAGTCATCGGCTTGATTCTGGGTAGGTATTGGGTAGTCACATACCGAGCCCACATCTATTGTTACAATGGGAGAGTAACATTTTCATCTCCTAAGGTTGAATCGTACATTCATTATGGGGAGTGGGATATCTATGCTGGTTGAGCAGGTCCAATTACGCATCATCGAGGACAGATAACAACCCTTGCTTCTAGTATAATGCTAGATTATGGGGGTGTTAGGAAATATATCATTCCACCATTAGTAGAACTGTTTTAAGATTTCTTTCTAGAAGGTTTCTCATGCATACCACCTGAGTGATATGTGGAATTCACCATTGAGATCATGTAGGGGTCTTTGAATGTATCTACTCCACCATGTAATATGGAAGAAACTATTTTTTAAGAGCTCAACACTTAGTTTGAGGAGTTGTAGAATAATGGATTTATCTATCCATGTTCATATACTTGTGGATAAAAGGTGTTGATCAAAAAAAAGGCCAACAATAGATTATGTTTGTGTGTCAATTATTGGATGATAAAGAAATATACATTGAAGAACAGTTATCCTCTTCTATGTATCAATTATCTTCTTGAACAGTTTAAGGGAACAAGTGTGTTTTCAAATATTGATTTTGAATCAGGGTATCATTAGTTGAGAGTTAGGATTTCTGATACACCAAGGACTACTTTCAAGAGTAGGTATGGACTTTATGAATTTGTCTTAATTCGGTTTTGGTAAAAAATTCTATTAAAGTGTTTATGGATTTAATAAAAATAATCATTAATCTATATCTGGTTTATTTTTGCGTGGTGTTTATAGATGACATCATGGCGTACTCTAAGACTCATGAAGATCATTCCAAACATATTAAAATCATCTTGAGTTCACTGAGAGAGCCTCAATTATATGCTAATATATCAATGTCTTAGTTTTGGATTGACTAGGTACACTTCTATGTGAACGTCATCTAAGAGGAAGGTGTGATAGTTGACCTAGAGAATGATCTTGTAGTTGATTCTTGGGATCATTCTAGAATTATTTTTGATACCCAATGTTTTTTTGGGATTAGGTGGATATTAACAGAGGTTCATCTAGGAGTTTTCCCATTTGGAAGAACAAATTTCATGCTTGAACAAGATGGGGATAATTTTTGAGTGGAATTAATCATGCAAAAATTCTTTCCAAAAGCTAAAGAAGAATTGGATTATGACATCAGTTTTTATCCCACCTAAGTCAGGTGTGGAATACATGGTTTAATGTGATGCTTCTGGGATTAAACTCGAACCTATGAGGATTCGAGGAGATCATGTCAAGGCAAATGGGTCTCGACAGTTGATACCACAAGAATGGAACTACCCTACATATGATATCATGTTGGAAGTATTTATTTATTCTATTAATTGATGGTGACACTATCTTATAGGAGAAAAGTTTATAGTTCATACAGATCACAATAGCTTGAAGTATATCTTTTCATAGTGTGATTTGAATCATCTATTGTGATGATGGGTACAGTATATGAAGTCTATTTTCTTAACTGGAATATACAACTAGGGAAAGAAATACTGTGGTTAATTCCATTAGAATGAAAAATCAGAATTTGATGGTTTACGAGTCAAGTGTAGAGCAGAAGATGATGAATTTTCTAGATGAAATGCATGCGGTGGTTCAGGAGTGTCTGGAGAAGATGACTATTGATTCATTTAAAGAGTAGTATACACTTTTAAGATGGATTAGGGATATACATAATGAATATCCAGTGTTATTAGTGTTGGGGGAAGGTTTTAAAGCTGGGGACACACCATTAGAATGGTTGATTACTGTGGATGATATCATCTATATGAAGAATAGATTTTTTGTGCCTATGTGGATATGAGAGAATGTCAGGAGAGGATTTCTTAACTCGAAGTGGGTAATGAATCCATGTGTGACCAAAATGTAATGTGATATGTGATGAATGTTTTGTTGGCCAAGAATGGAAAAGGAGAAAACCGAGTTTGTGACAAGATGCTTCACCTGCCAAGATGTGAAGTTTGAGCATCAATGATCTGGTGGTTTACTATAGATGTTGCCTATTATGGAATGGATGTTTTGAAAAATGAAAATAGATATTGTGGTGGGTATTTCAAAAATAATTTTGATGAATGATTTAATTTTGGTCATTGTTGATTTACTATCAAAGTTAGAAAATTTCATGCCTATAAGAAAATAATTTACAGTAGAGAACTTGGAAGAACTATATGTTTAGGAGATAGTAAATCTGTACGGGTCGCTATAGACAGTATCATTAGGTTGTGATTTGTTATTTTTATCACGCTTCAGATAGGGCTCACATAAATCACATGTAAACAGGTTTTATTGAGTATGGATTACAACCCATAGATAGATGGACAGTCAAAACGTACTATACAGGTGATTGATTTTATGTTGTGGGCATGTGATCTTAACTTCTATGGATATTATGAGAAGCACTTAGATTTATTGAATTTTACCTATAATAATCTCTATCATGAAATTATAATGATGGTTTCATAAGAGGATCTATATGGAATCCATGTAGATCACCTCTATGCTAGATGGAATCATTTTAGTAAGAGTTGTTGGGACTGTGTATCATGTAGGATACATCAGAGTAGTTCTACATATTTCGAAAATATATTCCAATGTATTAGTTTTGGTAGATGTCATATGTAAAAATATGAATACGACCTCTAGAGTTTATAGAGGTTGATTGTGAATTCCATTAGGTGTCACATAGGTTTTGTCCCCATAGGATACGAAGGCATGAGAATTTGGAACCCATGTTTGTTGGACTGTTTGTGGTAGGGGATAGAATCAAACTGATAGAAAACCAATTGGATCTTCCCAATAAAAATTGTTATTATTTATTTCATCCATGTGTCACAACTATGATGGTTTCACCCAAATCCCTCTCATGTTATTTATGTAGATCAGGTTTATATAGAGATAGATGCATCCATCATGGAGCATTTGATAGGTGTGAAAGATCGTAGGGAGAAAGTGTTTTAGGAAAAGAACATACTGATAGTTCTCAAGTTATGGAAACATGGATGTGTGCAAGAGAAAACATAATAAAAGTAGCAGATAAGAGGGCTCATTGGCCCAAAATTTTATCTCAGAATCATAGAAAATTGTAAAAGTACAACTCGTTGTTATATTAAGGGGAGATTGTATGATCTCAAACTTTTTTGGAGTTATATCCAGAAATATTTCTTGTAATTATTGTTGGTTTTATGTAACTTTTGTAGGAGTTATGACTTGGGATGCATTTTAGTGTAGTTTTGAGGAACATTTAAAAAAAGGGACTATGTACGATTGATACACGGTTAGAGAAAACTGTGCGCCCAAACCCATGTAACCGTGTGACACTAGACAATGAGGTCGTCAAGGTTGGAACATAGTTTTCCTAACCATACACCACTACCTAGAAAAAAATTTGTGGAGTTTCATTTCACTCAAAAACTAGATTAAAGTCCCATGAACATCAAAAATCCTCTTAATCATCCTTTTCTTGATACTTTTTTGGATGATTTTAGAGCTTTTTAGATGGATTTCAAGGTTTCCCTCTTCCGTTATTCAAGATTCAAAGCCCGAACTGAAGATTCACTATTCTCTCGATAATTGGATCTCATCCCAATGCATATCCCAATCATATTCTCTATTTCCAAGATCCTTTGGTGGGATTTATCCTCTATTTTGTTAGATCTAGACCTAAATTGTTTGATATAGATTTATGATTGTATGTCTTCATCTAAATTTATTAGCTTTTGTTATCATTGATCATAATTTTGGTATTTATATCAAGAATTCAGATCCACCACATAATGTTTCTTGGATTTTTGGAATTTCCATTGAATGATCATCTGTCAACAAATTGAGGTAGGTGACCTAAAATATATTTCCAACAGTCTTCGTTTTGATGTGTGTACAAAAATTTTTAGATTATCTTGAATTCAATAACAATTGAATTACTAAATTATGTTAATTAGGTTGAATAATTGATTTATCGAAGACTTGTTGAATTAAATGATTATTTGAGGAATTAATCATAAGACTAAGGGGACACCCTATTCAATTATTCACTTGGGGGAATTGATTATGATGGTAAGGGGTTGAAATCTAGATAATTAATAAGGGGATTTACAATGAGATATTGAATTTCCAAGATAGAGTTAATTAATCATCATAACAATTATGACGTTTGATATTATGATTTTGATAATGAATTGTGGAGTTAATTATGATGAGTTGATTTTTAGAATGAGTTAATTAATTATGGAAATTTATTTATGCGGTATGAATTGTTTTATTGATTAATTAATTGAAGAATTAATTAATTGGTTTGTCTTTCTTAATGAAAAGGGGGCCAATTAAGGATAATGATGTATTTAACTAATTTTTTAATAATTAATTGAATTGAGGTGGATAATTAAATATAAATTAATTATGTGTGAAATAATGGGAACATGTTCATTCAAATGAGAATTATAAAAGGAAACATGTTCCATATATTTATGAGTAATTGAATGGGAACATGTTAATTCAATTGATAAGTATAGATTGTAACATGGTCATTGTACAAATGAGTAATTTAATGGGAACACGGTAATTCACATGAGAAGTAAGAATAGTAACATGGCCATCATACATTTGAATTTATTATTGGTATCATTTGGAAGTTATGTATGAATTTAAAGAATAGTAATAAATGCAATTTGTGACACGGACTCACATGACAATACTTCGCACTCCGGCATGAGTCGAATTAGGTATTAAGATGTCATATCACCTTTGAATTATTAAAGATCTAAAATGACTCAATGAACATGTTAATTTATGATATTACCTAGGGAAAACGTCGATCTCTTGCATGAGACGAAGAAAGTATAGTGGTACAGGTATCCCCAGAAACCATGAAGTTAACATTATTAAATAATGAATCCATGAAAAAATTGATAACTGGTAATTTATGAATTTTCATATTTTATTTAATGACCAAATTACACTATAATTTGGATAGAATTTATTTAGATACCATTGGTGGTGACCTACTAAGTTTCACTTACACCCTATATGGGTTTCATCATTGATACCTGAATATACATTATTGTTACAAGACAAGATAAGGGAAAGGGAACTGGTTTAGATTGGTGATTTTGGTATGGAACATGGCAGAAAGAACTAAACATGGTTTGGGACTATATTTAATTTCATTAGTGTCTTTAATTTCAGTTTCTCTCTTATGCATTTGGCCACTTATTTGGGAATAACATGTTTTCTCTTTCAGTTGAATATTGTATTGTATATTTTGGTTATCTTAGGACATTTGTATTATTGTAGTAATATATGATTTGGCATTTTTTATCTAATTCCCCTGGTTTTTCACTATATTAAAAGAGGTTATAGTATCTCCTTGACTGACTTACTAGATCCTTGTTGCTACTTCAAAACCTATAGCATGTGGGGAGGTGCGCCTGAGGTCATGTGACTGGCCATCTTGGGGCACCGTCATCTTGCTCTTGGGTTGGGATCTTACAATTTTTAACAAAAAATATTTTTTATGAAATTACATAAAAATAAACCACAAATCCCATTATCCAACTATATTTAAATATACCATAAAATTTCGTTTTATTTTACCCCATATAAAGATAAATTTCATTATTATGTTAAATGTGTATCAATGAAGGGGGCCTTATACAAATATCCATAACTATATTTCCGTACGTAGTTAATCATATTAAAACATCAAATAAAAAGAAATAAATGTATTTTTCATCTATTTTTTATGATTATTCACATCTATAACACTTTAAAATTATTAATTAATAAGTTTTACTATTAATATAGTGTATTTTTATTTATTATTTTTTTCCTCTAATTTTGAACATTTAGGTGTCTTGAACATTTATTATAGTTATAATGTATATGTTAAATATTTGATATAATGACGATTATTCAATGATTTCCTTAAGTTATGTACTATACATCTGATGATTATTTATAATTTTCCACTTACATTCCATGGTTTTTACAATTATAACATATGTAGATGATATCAAACACAAACATAAATTCATTTTTTAAGAATAGATAAGATATATTTTTATTAGATTGGATAGAAGTATAATAAATCAAAAAATAAGAAAATATATCTAACAAAATTTTATTAAATTTTAGTAGACATATAATAAATTCTACATTCATTTACAATATAAACAAAATAACATCAATCACGTAAGTGGAAAACTAACTCAAACCAAAGTGTTTAATAATTATCAAATGTGAAATAATATGATATTACATAATAACATTATTAAATTTAAATAATCTAAAATGTGTAATATATTTCACATACCTCAATAAACTAAATTTTTTGAACAATTAATGATTTATAGAATTGAAAAATTAAATTCTTCATTCATAGATGTGGTGGTTCGCATGTACCAACGATTAAAAAAGTGAATTCTCAATGAATAGAAATAGTGGTGAAATATCATGTTTAATAATATGAAAAATATGAAAAATATAATAAAATATATTATCATATTAACATCACTTTTATGTCAATATATCTTAGGTGTTCAAGAATAATATGGCAGGTAATTCAAAGAGGCGAAAGTTTGAACATATTAATATTTAATGATAACATTTACTAAGGGATGGAAAAAATGAAGTTAAATGTATCTAGACATCAAGTAAATATTTTATATCTGAAATAATTGTAATAATTATTATTAATTTTAATCCATTGTAGTTTCCCTAAGATGTGATTCTGAAAAACAAACAACTTCAGGTTATGGAAGTAGTTTTACCCACAAATGTGTGATATGTATATTTTTCATTTTTTGAAGATTCTATGAAATTAATTATTCTTTGAAATTAATTTAATATGATGAAATTTCGTTATATATATGGTAAAAAATTCATTATTTCAAAATTTTTAGGATCATTTTGTAGTGGAAAATTAAAAATATATAATAAAATAAATTTAATACCCAAATCATGAACATTTATTTTCAACGGAACAATCTTTTTATATGAAGGGATTATTAGAAAAGTAAGGCCAGTAGATTAGGTAAAAGGGATGTGGTCCAACAATGAATAAGCTGTCATATTTTTAGTATAAAAGTTTAATATATTTGTGTGAAATTATGGAGAGTAAGTCTTTCCTTTAATTTAATATCCCAGTTTAATAAAGAATGTGACATTTTCATTATTATTAATATTTTTGAATTAAATATTAATTTTAATTTAAAGGGGATTCTATTCCTAATAGTATTCTCAACTCACAACAATGGGATTTTTTGAAATCTTATTTTACACACAATGTAGAGTTATACTAAAAAATAATATAATAATATTACCATTTTAAATGGTAGTTTACTCTTTGACGTTGTATTGGTGGGAATGAATAGAACTAACAAAAATATTATTATATAAGTTTGTTAAAATTAATTTACGTTTATTCAATAAATTTTACCGGCTTGAATTAATAATGAGTCCTATTTTATGCATGAAATACTCTAATATTCTTTAAAAGGTCATTTTACCGCCTTTTGATGGAAAACCCTTTTTAAATCTAGTTTTTTTCACTTTTATATGTTCTATTTGACAAAATAAAATTTTCATTAGAATCCGAACATCAAAATTTACTTTGTAAGAAATTTTGGTATTTTTCTGATAAAGTTCATTTTATAATTAATAGTGAAAAATATTGTATTTTAATTTAAAACTACCTTTTAATATAATTTATTTATGTGGTTAGATAATATTTTTAATTGTATTCAAAGTGTAATTATATTTTATTTTTACCATTTAATCTAATTTTGTTGATTTTATGCAATTTCACTTTAAAATTGGACATAAACAAGTGTCAATATTTTGATATTTATTATTTTTTAAAAACACATTTTATGTTTGGAAATCAGGAATTACTTTTTAATTAATTTCTACCACTTCTATGTTTTCAATTATGAAAAAATGGAGTTCATATTTGGAACCAGGTGGTCAAAATTGTGTAAATAGGTAACATTTATTTTTATACATTATGAATATTAAATCGGTTATTATTTTATTTACCATGGTTGAAAGATAAATCTGGTAAATAAGGGTAAAAAAATAATATTTTAATATTAAATAACCATAAAATGTTTTCTAATACTATTGGTTGATACAGTTCTGACCATGGAAATCCTTGGGTCTATTTTGGGACCCCATAGAGCCACATAAGAGTGATAATGACACTTTTTATTAGTTAATTTAATGTAAAGGAAAAAATGACATAAACAAATAACTTTTAGTAAAAAAAAAATTAGATAGGTTTGTATAAGATATCTCTTAGACAATAATTATTCAATACAAAGATAAAAAAATTAATATATCATGGTATTTTATTTATAATTTTTAGTCATCATATATATAAAATTATTTATGATACAATGATGATGTAGTGTTGACCTCATTATTTAATGGTTTAAATAAATAATATTATAAAAATTAAAACAATATCCAAAACCTGTCCAATTAGTATTTGATGCTTTTATTTCAAAAATAAGTCATCCAATCTATTACATTAATGATTTTTTACCTTTTTGAATAGATGATAAGTTTATAATAATATAATATTTTTAAACTTCCCTAAAGTTCCCCTCCTCCCTCTTATAAAACACCATCAACTATAACCCATTAATCACACCACAAAATCCCCTTGGATAGTACACCCTCTTCCCAATTAAGATCCATACATCCCCCTCCTCCTCTTAGAATCCTTACGTTATTCAGAAGGCACTTCAAGAAAACATTTGGGTTCAAACCAAAGGGAGTTACCCGATTTAAGGGTAATGTCTTCTCTAAAGTTATTTTCTATTATTTTACTTATCCAACCCCCTAAAATCTTTTTATTACTTTATTTTATAACAAAAAAATTATCCTAAATTTACAAGTTTTTTTATGAGAATTATTCAAGATACACATACACACACCTCCATCTAATGGGTAAAGAATATGGTATTTCGGTGGACGGTGAACTACTACCTCACGAAACGATGATTATTCAATTATCTTATACCTCTTATCCTGGTGGCCATTATGATGGAACTATATTTATATGTTATATATATTTTATTTATATTGTTTATATTCTTCTTTATTTTCCATTTATATCATACCTTTATGGTTTCTATAATGGGTAAATTTGTTATTTTCATTCGAGGAAGTGAAGACTACCGCCCCTCTAAGTGATATGACTCGTTCATGCCATACGTGGAATGTATAAAGGATGGAGATAATTAAATTATATATTATATTATACTGGAATTAAAATATACCTATTTATACTTATGTTTTCATTCCATTATATATTAAATAGAAATGAAATTAGTGTTAATGTGTACGTACGACTTACCATCTCTATGAACGGTGCATTTCATTTCTTATCTTCAAATGTTATGAACTATTATAAATACATATATATACTAGATATATATGATATATATGATATCTAAATCATGAATATTATTATTTAAATAATATAATTTTGACCACATTGACAATTTGTAATTATAACATGTTTATTTTTGACTCAAGTTTCGAACATCGACAAAATGTCCAATATGAACTCAAATAATTAATTAATTGTTATACCAAGGTAATTAGTGATATAAAATGAATAATAAACTTGAAAATACTTCTTATGAAATTATAAATTATTTTTTGTTTATTATTCCGTAAGGAACAAGGAACAAACAAGTCAAGTCGGACACGATGTTAGGGGTCTCTTATCTCACTTTTAATTCTGTGAGATTTCCATTGTTTTCCACTTACATATTGCATGTAATGTATTTTGAACTACCATTCGATATATATTATCAATATTCTCTTTATATCCATGGTATTATGTGATTTATTTGGTGTTTATTCACTTTTGGTCACACAAATCAACTGATTATAACGTGGTAAGGGGTTTTCATCTCACTTATTATTCCCACGAGATTCATGCTATATTTACCACTATTTCTTTTTGGGTGGTGTATATACTGCCCATTATTATATTAATTATCTAATATTCTTTAATTTATGGGTATTTTAATCTTTATTGTATGATCCTTATTTAATGTGGTGTATGTTTTGTAAGTTACTAAATCGGTTGGGAAACCATTCACCATCCTCTTTTATTGAAAGGTATCTTTTATGTTATGTCTTCTAAAGATCCATTTTCATATGTTGGGATATGTTCTTTATTGTCATTATTGTTGTAAAATTTATGTCCATGTGATTATAGACCCTTTTCTCCCTCATCAACTCATTTTATAAATTTTAATGTGACATCATTGTGCTGTCGAATTTCTGTAAGGGAACTTCTTCATCCAATTTCCATTATTTGGATTAAAAGTCTACTTCTTGGTTATATTGTTCTTTGAATATCTGTCAATGACCTCTTATTGTTTTATAGTTAATATCCACTTATATAGGTTGTATTCTTATTTTTCACACATAATTTTGTCATTCATTTATCCATTATCTAAGGATATGATCTTTGTAAGGGACTTCGTCTCAATCTCCTTTCATTAAGGTATATTTTGCTTTATACATGACTTTATTTTATGCGGTGTATAATCACATTTTACCATTCTTTTAAATCAAAGGGAATATTTTTTCAATGAAGAATTTTACTAAATGACAAAATCAATGTTTTTAACGTTTGCGACAACAATGACCTCTCCCCCACCGTAATCATTAGTAGGATTCCTCTATAAGACTTAATGATTTTTATATGAAAAAGAAACCCCTTATTCAGTTTTTTGGGTGTTTTGGTATTGAAAAAGGTTTTAGAAATTGATTTATTATTTCACTTTTCTGAAATGATATATTTTGATTTCAAATGAAATGTTATCAGTAAAATATTTATATTTAAAATATTTTATGTGTTATGATATTATAATGGTACTTGGACATTTGACAGGTGGTTACCTGATAAGTCAAATAATAGGTAGTGTTGTGATAAACCATAATGGATGGTTACGTTGTAACCTCCGATGCAATGGGTGTTGAATTAGGCCAAACGATTATTCAATTTAGTGATATGGGTGGAAGTTGATCGTATGGTTAATCCATTTAAGTATGTTTATGTCCCAAAATACCAATAAATGATATGTGTGTTATCTATTGGTTTTATGGTAATCTGTTTGATAAAAAATCATAAGCAGTGATATTTTGTTCAGGGAATAGTATTTACTACTTCATAATGGTGAAATGTATTACTTATGATGAAGTATTTAGGGTTTACGTTTTGTTTTAAAAAACTAATAGTTTTCCTTCTTTGTGTATCCTTTATTGAGATTTATTTCCTCATACCATTTTTTTTTTTGAAATTTTTTTCACATGACATAATGTGTAATAGGGTCAAGGATGGGATCAAACAAAATTCATGATTTATAAATCATGGAACTATAAATGACATTTTTTAAGAGTTTTTTTATTTTATAAAAAAATGGAAACTGGGTAGAAGTGTCTACATTGTAATTTTTGAGATATAATGTAATAGTTATGGCCTAATACTTTAAAACTATAAACCTTAAAAGATCCTCAATGTGAATTATTCCTTTAATCCAAGATTAAGTAATGTTATAAGGCTAGGTCATTATAGTTGGTATCAGAGGTCGGTTTAGATTACTTTTGAGGTTAGGGTGTTCATTAATCATAATTGACATAACCATAATGGTTAGGATTTTAGAATGAGTCATAGTTATTTTAGATAAATTGAATGAGTTTAAGATAATAGTAATAAGTATAGCTTAGTATTTACCCAGCTCATAAGATATTATATGATGATTGTATTGATATAATCATGCTGACTTTTTGGTTTTCGTAAATGGCTGGTAATAACAGTCACCATAGTAATAGTGGATGTGAAGAAAACAATGACGATTTTATGAATGCGAATTTAATGAAATGGGAGCTGCAATGAGAAGTCTTGTGGTTATAATCAACCAACTATTTGGAGTCATGATTAACCACCTAAAACATTTTGATTTTAATAGGGCATCATATATCCGAGAAACCAATCCCTAATAAATTTTAGGTAAAAATCATAAATTTGAGTATATTAAAAAACTTATGTGTCAAGGATGTAGAAATAAACAATTAGTAAAATGCTTTAAAGTGACGGGGAGATGTTTCAGATCTGGTAATGATGGTCATGAAGCAAAAACCTACCATGGAAAAGGGAAGTGTCTAGCTGACTCTAGGAAATGGAATGAAGTTCTTTCCTATGGGTCAATAGAATGTTTTAAATGTGGTGTGCATGTTCACAACACTAATATATGTCCTGTAAAGACGTTTTGGGAAAGGGATCAGTAGGATCATACAAATATACATTTACCAATTCCTAAAAACAATCCAATTGAAGATGAGTAAACTAAAAAATGACCTATGAAAGGTATGGATTATTTCTTATCTCATGTTCTAAAATTACGGAAATATTATTAAATTATGCTTGATTTTTTTTGTAGGAAATATTTATAAAAGAATAATATGGGAAAATATGAATAAAGGATTCTGAAGGATGTTCTATGATTAAGATGTCTACATTTTTGGAATTGAAGAATTATGTATGATGATATGTTTGAATGTATTAATGATGGGATTACATTGGAAACTTTTTCATGTTTGCATAACTCCGAATTTAGATATGATAAAATGCTATTCAAAGAGGAATTATCTTTTATTTTGTGTATTTAGTTATAAAGAACCATTTTGGTTTATATGATCCTTCAATTTGAGGAAATTTGGGGTTATTACATTTTTGGATGCAAAATTAATGTTATTAGATAACATTTGGGGTTAAAATGATGTTATATTTATTTTTAATGAATTTATCTCATTTTTGGGAATTTAATAAAATTATATAGTTTTTGAAAAAGGATAACTCGCAATTCGTGTGACAACTTGTCACGTTGGACAAAGTTGTGGGAATCGAACCCACAACAAAAGTGAGATTGGGATTTATCACATACCACTAGACTACATAAATTCCCTGGTTAGTATGACTAATTATTTTTATTTATATAATTTTATGAATCAAGAATAAGTTGATTTTTGTTTTTCTATGGAAAAGATTAACCTACAACGGAGAATATGTGATTAGGTTAGTTACTTTTCATTATGAGACATTGAGAGTAACTTATTTTATTTGGAGATAAATGTTAAGATTTATCTTGGAAGACTATGTTAATAATTTTTTTCTGAGATTTGGGTTTCAATCATATTTTAGATTACTTTGAATAATTTTATAGACATTTGTTTATTGAATGGTCTTTGTTGAACTTTGGGTATTGTTTTACAAATTTTAGAGAATAAGAGTAGTTTTTATATACGTAAAATATTATCCTTTTTGGGGATTATCTAATCATGTACTAACCATTTTGGTTTTGGTTAATTTATAAATACATGAGAAATATATAGTTCATCTTTTGTGGATTATGTGATTCTCGCGAATTTGATTATAGTGCTTTTAATGTGAACAATTCATCTTGAATACTCATCGTATAGAGAAAAGATGAGTTTGTGGTAGGAATCAAGAAAAGGATTATAGTATACATGAAAAGTAAGTATGTTTCATTATGTTCTTATGCACGCTCTTAAATAAATTCCTCAACATTATTAAATAGAACTTAAAACAAAACCATTTTCCATTTACTATTCATATTGGAGAATTAAAGACCCTTAAACCCCTCATAAGTTTGTGATTTTCAGGTCGTTAACATTCTCCTAATCCTGTTTTCTATCACTCTGCATCCAAACATGATTGTTGGTTTTCTCCTCCATATCCATGTATTCATTGAATCCTCGTATCTGCTGTCTCGGGTGAAATTTTTTATTTTTATTATTTCGTTTAAAGTGATTTATTTGTTGACTCTTTTTAGATGTGGTACATTTAATAATGTTTCCAAGCCCAATTTTAAATTTGCGAGGACACAATTCCCAAAAGGGGGGAAGGATGTAACATTCCAGGTAAATAAAGAATATGAAATTTTAATTTTTATTAATATTTTTAAATTAAATATTAATTTTACTTTAAAGGGGGTTTTATTACTGATTGTATACTCAACTCACAATAACAATATTTTTTGAAATCTTATGTTGCACACAATGTTGAGTTATACTGAAAAATAATATATTATTATTATTATTTTAAATGGTAGTTAACACCTCAACGTAGTATTGGTGGGAATGAATATAACTAACTAAAATATTATTATACGTGTTTTTTAAAATGATATTACATTTATCCAATAAATTTTATAGGCTTAAAATAAGAATGAATCATATTTTATGCATGAAATACTCTAATATTATTTAAAAGGTCTTTTTAGAGCCTTTTGATGGAAAACCCTTTTTAAATCTAGTTTTTATCACTTTTATGTATTCTATTTGACAAATTAAAACTTTTCTTTAGAATCGGGACATCAAAATTTACATTGGATGAAATTTGGGTATTTTTCTGATAAAGTTTATTTTTTAATGAATAGTGAAAACTACTGTATTTTAATACAAAACTACATTTTAATATAATTTATTTATGTGGTTATATTATATTTTTAATTGGTTTTAATGTGTAATTAGATTAAATTTTTACCATTAAATCCAATTTTGGTCATTATAAGTAATTTCAATTTGAAATTAGACATAACCATGTGTCAATATTTTAATAGTAATTGTTTCTTAAAAACATGCTTTTTGTTTTCACAACGAGAATTGATTTTAAATTAATTTATTCCACATTTGTGTTTTGAATTTGGAAAAATAGATTTTATATTTTAAATCATGAGGTACAAATTGTGTAAATAGGTATCTTTTATTTTTAAATGAATATTTACTTCGGTAAATATTTTATTTACTAGGGTTGAAGGATAAATTTGGTAAATAAGGGTAAAAAAATAATATTATAACAATATTATATTACCCAATAATGTGTTATAATCCTATTTGTTGATACATTTCCAACAATGGTCATACTTGGGTCGATTTTGGGACCCCATGGAGCCACGCAAGAGCGACAATGACACATTTTTTTAATTTATTAAAAGTAAAGTAAAAAATGAAATAATCAAATACCTTTTAGTTAAACAATTTCTAAATAGGATTATATAAGTTATCTCTTAGAATATAAAAATTCATTATAAATCCAAAAGAATTCATACATAATTGTATTTTATTTATAATTTTTATACATCAAATAAATAATATTATTTATGACACAATGATGATGTAGTGTTTACCTCATTAATGAATTATTTAAATTAATGAGATTATAAAAATTAAAACAATATAAAAAACCTACCCAATTATTAGTGAAATATTTTATTTCAAACATTAGTCATCTTATATATGACTTTAATGAGTTTAGGACCTTTTCAAACCGATGATATGTTTATAATAAAATAATATTTTCAAACATCCCTAATGAGCCCATCCTCAACCTTATAAAAAGCCATCGAATATAACCCATTACTCAAACCTCTCAAGACACTTGGATCGTCCAAACTCTTCCCAATTAAGCTCCTTACATACCTATGGTTTTTCTAGAAGCCATACCTTAGGCAGAAGTCACTTCAGGTAGACCTTTTGGTTCAAACCAAAGGGAGTTTCCCGATTTAAAGATAATGTCTTCTCTTAAGTTCTTTTCTTTTATTGAAATTTCTAACCACATAAAAATTATTTTATTCCTTTATTTTATAACAACACCAGTATCCTCCATATACTAGGTTGTTTTTATGATAAGTATTCGAACTACACATACAAACACCTCCATCTAATGGGTAAAGAACATACTGTTTCTGTGGACGGTGAACTAGTGCCTCATGAAATGAGGACTGTTCAATTATCTCATATCGTCTCTCATGGTGGCCATTATGATGGAACTATATTTATATGTGATATATATTATATTTATATAGTTTATATTCTTATTCATTTTCCATTTATATCATTCCTTTATGGTTTCCATAATGGGTAAACGCGATAATGTCATTTGAGGAAATGCAGACTACAACCCCCTCAAAGTGATATGACTCATTCATGCCATATGTGATAGATATAAAGTATGGAAACAATTAAATTATATATTATATTATATGGGAAATATAATATACCTATTTATCATTACATTTTCATCCATTATATATGAAATAGAAATTAAATTAGTGTCCATGCGTATGTACGGCTTACCGTCTCCATGAACGGTGCATTTCATTTATTATCTCCAAATGTTATATACTATTATAAATATATATTTATATGAGATATATATGATATATATGGTATCTAAATCATTAATATTATTCTGGATATAATGAAATTTTGACCACAAAGACAATTTGTAATTATAACAAGTTCATTTTTGACCCTTGTTCCGAAAATTGACAAAATGACCAATATGAACTCAAATAACTAATAAATTGTTATAGAAAGGTAATAAGTGATATAAAAGGAGTAATAAGCTTTAAAAAGGTTCTTAATCATGTATAAATTAACTTATTTTATTATTTAGGAAAGAACAAGGAACAAACAAGTCAAGTCGGACACGAGGTAAGGGGTCTCTTATCTCAATGTTAATTCCATGAGATTTCCATTGATTGCCACTTACTTATTTCATGTGGTTTATTGTGAAATTCCATTTGATATATATTATAATGATTATATTTATATTCATTTTATTATGTGATTAATTTTGTGTTTATTAACTTTTGTTCATATGACTCAATTGATTACAACGTGGTAAGGTGTTTTCCTCTGACATTTTATTCCCGTGAGATTCATGCTATATTTGCCACTATTTCCTTTTGTGTGGGGTATGTACTACCCATGATTATATAAATTGTGTAATATACATAAATTAATGTGTATTTACATAATCATTTTAAGATCCTTATTTCATTTAGAGTATGTTTTGTATGTTACCAAATCCATTTTGGGAACCTTTCACCCTCCTCTTTTAGTGAAAGGCATATTTTATGTCATGTCTTCTAAATTTACACTTTCTTATGTTGGGATATGTTCTTCAGTATCCTTATTTCTATATATTTTATTACTATGTGATTAGTGAGCATTTTCTCTCTCATTAACTCATTTTACGAATTTTAATGTGACGTCGTTAGGCTGTCGAATATCTATAAGGGAACCTCTTCACCCAATTTCTATTCAATAGGTTAAACTACTATTTATAGGTTATGTTGTGCTTTGAAAATGTGTGAATGAACACTGATTGATTTACCCTTAACATCCACATATATTATCAATGTGTGGAACTCCGTCTCAATCACATTTCATTGAGGCTTATTTTTCTATATACATGACTTTCTTTTATACTGTGTATATACTTTAAGGACATGGCCTTAAACATTACATAATCTTGAATTAAATGGATATTTCACATTGAGGATCTTTTCAGGTTTAGAGTTTTACAGAATTAGGTTATAACATTTACATAACAACATAAATATTACATATAGACAATTCTACTCAGTATCGATTTTTTTCACAAAATAAAAACTCCTGAAAAAGAGACTTGTCTAGTTCAATGTTTTAGATAGAATAAATTTTCCGTGATCCCATCCATGTCCCTTATTCATATTTATGTCCTATGGAAATCATTTCAAATACATGTGACGAGCATAAAAACTCAGTAAGGGATATAAAATAAATAACTAAATCATTATCCAATCAATAAAAATAAAACAATGAAACCATACTTTTCAATCATAACATACCTCATTAAATCATAATATTTATGAACAACACATAGAAATCATAAATAATAAAAGTAAATTATGGAATAAATAACATACTTAAACTATATTTATCACAACTATAGAGGGAGTCACATTTGTAATACCAACCATATTATATTCCGTAAATATCTTAGGAGAAACATTAACGTTTACCTCCATCACGTTACCCAGTGCATTGGAGAGCTATCTCGGGCACACCCGCCCTAGGTTTATCACGGAACCACCCATATACATAAACAATTCCCAATATCCATAACATATTCATAACCCATAAAACAAACATAGTGGAAAGATAACATATCCACATTGCAATCACAATATATAATTTCAAAATATTGACAAAGTGAAAGATTTTATAAAACCATTTTCAAAACTATTTAAAATATTAAATAAATTGATTTTTGAATCAACCTGTCCCATACCACTATAATGATTTTGAAAGAAATTTCAATTTATAAACATTCATTTCCATATGAATAAATCCTAAAAACCATTTTTAAATTATGGAAATTAATGTCAAATATTTAGAATAATAAACCTTTAAAACATTTAAAATGAAATTTTAGTTAAAGATTTTTTAACAAAATGAGAGACCATAGAATAAAAAAAATTGAGGAATAACATTTAATCAGAAAATATAATATCATGATAATAATGTAATTAATGATATAATATGCCAAAGGACAGTATATACACCATATATGTGTGAATTGGTGCATATCAACAATGAAGTCTCAATGGAAATGTCAATTTAGATGAAATCCCTTATAAAGAGGGTATCCTTAGTTAAATGATAAATCAATTACATAATTGTGTTTAAAAAATATAAATACACGAATATAAGTGGATATTAAGTGTAAAACAATCAGAGGTTATTCACACATATTAATAGCACATCATAATCAAGAATTATATGTTTAACCCAAAGATTGAAATTTGTTTAAGTTTTCTTACCTGAATTGGACAGCCTAACGACATCATGTTAAAATTCAGAAAATAATTTGATGATATATAAAAGGATATCTCATACCTTGGAAATAAAATTTACATCAATAAAGATTTAGAAGAACATATCCCAACATAATAAGATGTAAATTAAAAGATATAATAATAAGAAGTCTTTTAAAAACAAGAGGGTGAAAGGTTCCCTTAATGATTTAGTAACTTACAAAACATACACCCCATGAATGTAATATCACACAATGAATATGTAAATACACATAAATTAAATTAAATTATATAAAGAATACAATCATGGGAAGTAAATTTGCAACACAAACGGATATAGTGGCTAACATAGCATGAATCTCACGGGAATAAAAAAGTGAGGTGAAAAAAACATTACCACATTGTAATCAATCGAGTTGTATGAGAAAAAGTTAATAACCACCAAATGAATCACATAATACCCTGATTATAAATAGAATCATGATAATAAATATCAAATGGCTGTACAAATTAAACCACAAGAAATAAATAAGTGGTGAACAATGGAAATCTCACGGAATTAAAAGTGAGATAATAAATCCCTTACCTCGTGTCCAACCTGACTCGTATGTTCCTTGTTCTTCCTGAATAATAAACTTAAGTTAATTTATACTTACTTGATAACCTTTTTAAAATTTATTATAACTTTTATATCACGTATTACCTAGCAATAATTTTATTTTTTTGAAAAGAAAGAAAGATAATATTAATGATGAAGATCAGTAGTCGTACATTAGAAGAGCCATGAAAGGAAATTTTCCAGCCATAGCTAGTTGGAATCGAAGGGACCTGAGGTCACTAGCTGATGGGATGCATTGTTTCCTTCCATTTAGAGTTCATATCAATCATTTTGTCAATGTTCGGAATTTGAGCTAAAAATAAACTTGTTATTATTACAATTTGTCCATGTGGTCGAAACTCCATTATATAAAAGATGATATTAATGATTTATATATCATATATATCATATATATAATATATATCCATTATATATATATATAAGTATATAACATTTGGAGGTACGAAATGAAATGCACCGTTCATAGAGACGGTAAGTTGTACGTATGAATGAACGCTACTTTTATTTCTATTTCATATTTTAATGGAATTAATACATAATGATACACATTTATATTATAATTCTAGTATAGTATCATATATAATATCATTAACTCTATCCTTTATACATCCCACATAAGGCATTATCGAGTCATATCACTTTGAGGGGGCGATAGTCCGCACTTCCTAAAATGAAATTATCGCGTTTACCCATTATGGAAGCCATAAAGGTATGATATTAATGCAAAATACAGAAGATTAGAGAAAACATAAACATAATATTTATCATATATAAATATAGTTCCATCATAATTTCCACTATGAGAGGCGGTAGGAGATAATTGAGGAATCATCATTTCGTGAGGCGTTAGTTTTCCATCCACAGAAACAGTATGTTCTTTACCCATTAGATGGAGGTGTGTGTAAGTTTAGTTAGAATACTTTTCATAACAACATCCTGGTATATTGATGATACATTTTTTGTTACAAAAGAAATAAATAAAAAGAGTTTCGGGGTTGGGGAAGTAAAATCAAACAAAAGAACTTAAGAGAAGACATTACCTTTAAATCGGGTTACTCCCTTTGGTTTGAACCAAAGGGTTTGTTGAAGTATTTTATGCCTAAGGTAAGGCATCTACGATGAATAAAGGGATATTGGGAGATTATTGTAGTATAGTTTGAACGATCCAAAGGCTTTAGAAGTGTGAGGAATTAGTTAGAAGTGGGGGTTTTTTATAAGGGAGAGGAGGGGCACTTTAGGAATGTTTGAAACAATTATTTTATTATAACCTCATCTTCGATTTCAAAAGGTCAACTATTAGATAAAAACGAATTTAAGATGACTTAGGGTCGAAATAAAATAATCCAATAAGATTTGGACAGATTTTGGATATTTTTTTAATATTTATAATCTTATTTATTTAAATAATTTATTATCGAGGGAAATGTTAAATCATTATTGTGTCATAAATAATTTAATTTATTAGATGTCCAAAAATTATAAAAAAAATACCATGATGTAGGAAATATTTTTATCTTTACAAATAATATTTATAGTCAAAAAAATAACTTATATAACCCCATATAATGTTTTCTAATAAAATATATTTGTTTATGTCATTTTTGTCTTTACTATAAATTATTTAATATAAAATGTCATTATTACTCCCATGTGGCTCCATGGGGTCCCAAATTCGACCCAAGGATTCCCATGGTGGGATATTTATCAGCCACTAGGATTAGGACACATGTTAGGGTAATTTAATATTATTATAATATTATATTTTACCCTTATTTACTATATTTACATTTTAATCATGGTAAATAAATTATTTACTGAAGTAAATATTTAAAATGTCTAAAAATAAGAGTTAACTATTTACAAAATTTGGACCTACTAATTCAAAATATGGAAACCTTTTTTCCAAATTCAAAACACATAAGTGGTAGAAGTTATTTTAAAATGAATTCGTGATGTTAAAACAAATAACGTGTTTTTAAGAAATAATAACTATCAAAATATTGACTCTTGTTTATATCCAATTTTAAAATGAAATTACTTCCAATGACCAAAATTATATTAGATGGTAAAAATATATTCTATTTAGTCATTAAAACCAATTAAAAAGATAATATAACAATATAAATAAATTAGATTAAAAGGTACTTTTGAATTAAAATATAGTATTTTCACTATTCATTAAAAAATGAACTTTATCAGAAAAATACCAAAAATTTACCCAAAGTAAATTTTGATGTCTTGAATATAAATAAGAATTTAATTTTTTCAAATAGAACATATAAAAATTTCGAAAACTAGATTTAAAGAGGGTTCGCCATCAAAAGGCGTTAAATCGGTCTTTTAAAGAATATTAGAGTATTTATGCTCAAATGCATTCACATTTTAAGCCTCTAACTTGTATTTGATAAATGTAAATATATTAAAAAACATGTATAATAATATTTTAGTTAGTTCTATTCATTCCCATCAATACAACGTCTAGGCGTTAACTACCATTTAAAATAATAATATTATATTATTAGTGTGCAACGTAAGATTTCAAAGAAACCCGGTGTTGCGTATCGGGTACGCCATCAAACATAGCCTCCCATTTAAAGTAAAATTAATATTTAATTCAAAAATATTAATAAATATGAAAAACATCATGTTATTTATTTACCTGGGATGTTACATCGTTCCCCCCTTTTAGGAATTACATCCTCGGAATTTTAAAACTGGGCTTGGAAACTTCATCAAAAGTACCACATCGGAAAAGAGTCAGTAAAACTATCACTTTAAAAAGAGAAGTAAAAAGGTCACCTGATAAAACCCATACTTAGATTCCATGTATGAAATTATGGATGTAGAAGAGAGAACAAACGGTCAAGTTTTGATACAGAGTGATAGAGAATAAGATTAGGAGAAAGTTAACCACTAGAAAATCTCAATCTTATGATGTGTTAAAAGGTCTTTGATTTCCTAGTAAGAAATGTAAACAAACAACATTTTTGTTTTAAATTTCTTTTAATAATATTTAGGAATTCATTTACTACATATAATAAGAACATAACAAAATATACTTACCTTTATATAGAGTTTCATCCTTCAATAAGCTTCTACCCAAAACTAAACTTTTCTCCAAACAATGAGCATTCAAAAAGATTTGGTCACATCAAAAGCACAAGAATCATTTTCTAGAGAATCGCATAATCCACAAAATGAGAACTATATATTTCCCTTGTCTTTAAACATTAACTAAAACCAAAAATTCTTAGTACGAGATCATATAATCCCCAAAAAGGATAATCCATTATAAAAAAATTACTAATCTTAATCTCCAAAATTCAACATAAGTACCCAAAGTTCATGAAAGACCATTAAATAAATAATTGTCCTTAAAATTCATCAAAATAATCCAAACTAATATTGAAATCCAAAACTCAGAAGGATTTAATCTCACAGTCTTCCACAAAAAATCTTAACATTTATCTCCAAATAGCATCGATTACTCTAAATATCTCATACTGATGGGTAATTAACCTAATCATATATTATCTATGATAGGTTAGTAATTTCCATAAATAACCCAGATATCCAAATATCCAAAATAAAAAATAAATTCTTCGAAAAATAATGTTTCAACCATTACCCCATAATTTAAATCCCATAGTATTCTATTTTCTGTAGGTATATATTGTTCCCAAAAAGAGAGATCGTCTTCCAAAATCCATTTTCTCACTTAATCACCAAATCATTTTTTTATAATAAGGATATCCATTTGATAAAACATAATATCCCAAATCAACTTATTCTTGATCAATAAAATCATTTAGCTAAAAGGAATAAGTCATACAAACCAGGGACTTCTCGTAGTCTAGTGGTAGGTGATAAATCCCAATTGATCATTGGATGTGGGTTCGATTCCCACGACATTGTCGGACACGACGGGTTGTCGCACGGTCTGTGTGTTGTCCTTTTTATAAAATTCTAAAATAACCTTAACATGTTTTAACCTCAAAGGTTTTATTACACCATTAATTTTCATCCCAACACATTAAAACCTCAACATTTTATATATTTCCATTTTTTCACCTCCATATAATAAGATAATACTATTCCAAAAAAAGAAGTAACATCATACCTTGATCATGGTGTCCACACAGTTTCATCATTATCTTATTCACATAGGTAGAATGTCCATGCATTGCAATAATGATTTAGAGATAATTCAAAATCATTTTTTTCCTCCATCCAAATACACCATGTACAACTTGGGTCATATGTGTGTTCACAGAAAAAATAGTTTTGTAAAATAATCGTGTATGACATATAATTTCAAAACATCTGATAAAACATGATATCTATAAAATAGTCGGAACAAATTTGAGTGGAAAATTTCAATTTATTGTCCTTTTTAGAATACTATAAGTATGTGTTGAGAGAATATATTGTAAAAGCAAATATAAATAGTTTGTGCAAGGTTCTCCTTCTTCAATACCTTTTTCAAAATCATAATATGCTTTAAATTCTTGTGATAATGTAAAATCTTTGAAAATTCGTAGAAAATATTTACATTTCCTAAAAATATCAAAATATTGTGATAATAGGATTTTATTAAATAAAACCCATGATCCAAGATGATATAGGGGTATAGTGGAGGTGTTTGATATCTTAAAAAATTTCTTGCATGTGATTTGTATGTTAGAAAAAGTTTCAAAATCATCTGAATAAGACTTTGCAATAATTATTGCAATCAAGTCATCAGGAAGAGATAGGAATGTCGTTTGATATCTTCCTCCTTCCATTTGTACCATACATTCGTAGATATAAAAAAATTTATAAAAAAAGGATTTAACTGAAATAACATAGATAGGGACTAACCATGTGTTTAATGAAAACTCATAACCCCTAAAGTTGTCTAAACCGACCTCTGAAACCAACTATAAAGACCCGACCTTAAACATTAAATAATATTTAATTAAATGGATAATTCTCATTGATGATATTTATAGGTTTAGAGTTTTAGAGAATCAGTTCATAACATTTATATAACCACAGGAATATTACATGTATTCAATTATACTCATTATCTATTTTTTCATTAAATAAAAACTCTTGAAAAAAAAGAGTCATGTCTAGTTCCATGTTTTAGAGAGAAAAAAATTTCCTTAATCCCTTCCTTGACCAATATTCATCTTTAAGTCATGTGCTAAACATTTCATAAACGTGGTATGAGCATAAAAATCTCAATCAGGGATATAAAATAATGAATGAAAACATTATCCCATCAATAAATACAAAACAATGAAACCATACTTTTCAATCATTAACATACCTCATGAAATCATAAGATTTATGAACAACACATAGAAATCATAAATCATAAAGGTAAAATATGGCATAAGTAACTTACTTACATTTTAGCTATCACAACTATAGAGGGAGTCACATTTGGAATACACATCACAGTGTATTCCCTAAATCTCGTAGGAGAAACATTAACCTTTAGCTCCATCACATTACCGAATGCATTGGAGAGCTATCCCGGGCTCACCCGCCCTAGGTTTATCATGGAACCTAACCTATACATAAACAATTACAAATAACCATATCATATTCACAACCCATAAACAAAAAAAACGGATAAATAACATTTCCATATTGAAATCACAATATATCATTTCAAAATATTGACAAAATCAACGCTTTTATCAAACCCTTTTCAAAACCATTTAAAATATTTAATAAAACGATTTTTGAATCAAAGTTTCCCATACCAGTTTGAAGCTTTTGAGAGAAATTTCAATTTAAAAACATTCATGTTCATAGGAATAAATACTTAAAACTATTTTCAAAACATTGACAATAATGTCAAATTTTTAGAAGAATAAACATTTAAAACATTTAAAATTATATTTTTGTTAAATAGTTTTTAATAAAACGAGACACCCAAGAATACAAATAATTGAGGAATAATAATTAATCCGAACTTATAATATCATGAGAATAAAGATATTCATGATATAATATTCCAATGGATAGTATATACACTATATAAGAGTGAATTGGTGCATGTCAACAATGAAGTCTCAATGGAAATGTAAATTGAGATGAAAATCCTTATAAAGACAGTATCCTTAGTTTAAGGATAAATCAATTACATAATTATGTGTGAAAAATATAAATACAACAAATATAAGGGGATATTAAGTATAAAACAATCAGAGGTTATTCACACATATTCATAGTACAACATAGTCAAGAATTAGATGTTTAACCCAAAAATTGAATTTGGGTTAAAGAAGTTTTCTTATAGGAATTCGACAGCCTAACAGCATCACATTAAAATTCAGAAAATAAATTTATGAGAGATAAAAGGATATCTCATACGTTGCACAAAAAATTTACACTAATAAGGATATATAAGAACATATCCTAACATAATAATATGTAAATTAAAAGACACAACAAAAAAAGAAGTCTTTTAAAAAGAGGAGGGTGAAAGGTTCCCTTACTGATTTGGTAACTTACGAAAAATAAACCCCATGAAATAAATATAACACAATGAATATGTAAATACCAATAAATTAAAATATATTTCATAAAGAATACAATCATGGTCAGTACATCCAAAACACAAAATGAAATAGTGTCTAATATAGCATGAATCTCATGGGAATAAAAAGTGAGATGAAAAAACCTTACCACGTTGTAATCAATCGAGACGAATGAGAAAAAGTTAATAACCACCAAATGAATCATATAACACCATGAATATCAATAGTATCATGATAATAAATATAAAATGTCTTCACAAAATACACCATATATAATAAATAAGTGGTGAACAATGAAAATATCATGGAATTAAAAGTGAGATAATAAATCCCTTACCTTGTGTCCAACTTGACTCGTATGTTCCTTGTTATTATTGAATAATAAAATTAGGTTAATTTATACTTATTTAATAACCTATTAAATGTTTATTATTACTTTTATATCACTTATTACGTTTCAATAAAAGTTAGTTAATTATTGGATTTCATATCAGACATTTTTTCGATGTTCGGAATTTGAGTTAAAAATGAACTTGTTAGAATAACAATTTGTCCATGTGGTAAAAACTCCATTATCTATAGATTGATATTGATGATTTAGATATAATATATATCATATATTATCTGTGTGTGTGTGTGTGTGTATATATATATATATATTTATAGTAGTACATAACATTTGGAGGTAAGAAATGAAATGCCCCATTCATGGAGACGATAACCCGTACGTACGGATGAACGCTACTTTAATTTCTATTTCATATATTAGTGGAATAAAAACATAATAATACATAGTTATATTATAATTCCAGTATATTATCATATATAATATCATTAAATTCATCCTTTATACATCCCAAATAAGGCATTAACGAGTCATATCACTTTGAGGGGGCGGTAGTCCACACTTCCTAAAATGAAATTATCGCATTTACCAATTATGGAAACTATAAAGGTATGATATAAATGAAAAATAAAAAACCATAGGGAAAAAATAAACATAATATATATCATATATAAATATAGTACCATCATAATGGCCACCATGGGAGGCGGTGGGAGATAATTGAACAATCATTGTTTCGTGAGATATTAGTTTGTCATCCATAGAAACAGTATGTTATTTACCCATTAGATGGAGGTGTGTGTAAGTGTAGTTAGAATAATAATCCTAACAACATACTGATATATTTATTATACTGGTGTTGTTACAAAATAAATGAATAAAAAGAGTTTTGGGGGTTGGAGAAGTTAAATAAAATAAAAGAACTTAAGAGAAGACGTTACATTTAAATCGGGAAACTCCCTTTGGATTGAACCAAAGGAGTTTTGTGAAGTGTTTCATGCCTACGTTAAGGCTTCTAGGATGAAGATAGGGATCTTGGGAGCTTATTAGAGCATAGGTTTTATGAGCCAAAGGCTGGAGAAGTGTGAGGAATGAGTTATAAGTGAGGGCTTTTTATAAGGGGAGGAGGGGCTCTTTAGGAATGTTTGAAAAAATTATTTTATTATAACCTCATATTTGGTTTCAAAAGGACAAATATTTGTTAAAAATGAATTTATGATTACTCATTGTAGAAATAAAATAATCCAATAATAATTGGACAGGATTTTAATATTTTTTTAATATTTATAATCTTATTTATTTAAATCATTTATTAATTAGGTAAATATAGCATCATTATTGTGTCATAAATAATTTGATTTATTTGATGTCCAAAAATTATAAAAAAATACCATGATGTAGGAAATTGTTTTATATTTCCAAATAATATTTATAGTTGAAACTATAACTTATATAACACCATATACAATTTATTTACTAAAAGATATTTGTTTATGTCATTTTTTTACATTAAATTAATTAATATGAAATGTAATTATTACTCCCATGTGTCTCCATGGGGTCCCCAATTAGACCCAAAGACGACCATGGTCAGATATGTATCAGAAAATAAAATTAGGACTCATGTTATTGTAATTTAATATTATTATAATATTTTATTTTACCCTTATTTACTATAATTACCTTTTAATCATGGTAAATAAAATATTTTCTAATGTAAATATTTAAAATGTATAAAAATAAATGTTACCAATTTAAAAAAATTGGAAATATTTATTACAAATATAGAATATGTTTTTCCAAATTCAAAACACTGAAGAAACAGAAATTAATTTAAAATCAATTCCTGCTGTTGAAACAAATTGCTTGTTTTTAAGAAATAGTAGCTATCAAAAGATTGACTCTTGTTTGTGTCCAATTTCAAAATGAAATTACTTCCAATGACCAAAATTAGATTAAATGGTAAAAATATATTCTATTTACACTTTGAAACCAATTAAAATGATAATATAACTATATAAATAAATTATATTAAAAGGTACTTTTGAATTAAAATATAGTATTTTTCACTATTCATTAAAAATTAGCTTTATTTGAAAAATACCAAAAAGTTACCCAAAGTAAATTTTGATGTTCCAAATCTAAAGAAAAATATTATTTTTTCAAATATAACATATAAAAATGGCCAAAACTATATTTGTAGAGGGTTCTCCATCAAAAGGCGCTAAATCAACCTTTTAAAAAATATTAGAGTATTTATGCATAGATTCATTCACATTTTATGCCTCTAACGTTTATTGGATAAATGAAAAAATATTAAACAAACCTATATAATTATATTTTAGTTAGTTCTATTCATTCTTTTCAATACAATGGCTAGGAATTAACTACCATTTAAAAAATAATATTATATTATTAGTGTGCAATGTAAGATTTCAAAGAAACACATTGTTTCGTATCAGGTACACCATCAAACATAGAGTCCCCTTTAAAGTAGAATTAATATTTAATTCACTAATATTATTAAATATGAAACATTTCATGTTCTTTATTTACTTGGGATGTTACATAAACAAATTTTACTTTTCATTTCATTCAAAGGGAATTTTTTTTTCTATGAAACATTTTAATAAATCACAAAAAGAATGTTTTTAACGTTTGAGGTGATAATGACCTCTCTGCCGCCGTAATCGTTAGATGGATTTCTCTATAAGCCTGAATGTTTTAAAAATGAAAAAGAACCCCCTTATTCTATTTTTTGGGTGTTTTGGTATTGAAAATGGTTTTTGAAATTGATTTATTATTTCAATATCAAGAAATGACTTATTTTGATTACAAATGGAATGTTATTAGTGAAATATTTATATTTGAAATTTTTTATGTGCAATGATTTTGTAATGGTACTTGGACATTTGACGGGTGGTTACATGATAAACCAAATGATGGGTGGTGCCATGACAAAATAGGATGGGTGGTTGTGTTATAACCTCTAATGAATTGGGTATGGAAGTTGGTCATATGGCTATTCCATTTTGTGATATGTGTGGATGTCGACCGTGTGGTTAATCTATTTATGTATGTTTATGTCCCAAGTTACCTATATATGTTATGTGTGTTTTATATGGGATTTATGGTAATATCTTGGTTACAAAAGGGTAAGCAATGGTCTTTTGTTCAGTTAAGAGTATTAACTACTTCATAATGGTGAAAATTATTACATCTGATGAAGTATTCAAGGTTTAATTATTGTTTTAAAAAAACAGTTTTACTTCTGTGTGTATCCCTTATTGATCTTTATTTTCTCATCCAAAGTTTGTTTAAATTTTTTTTGACGGTAAATATAATGTAATAGGGTCAAAGATAGGATCAAGAAAAATTCATGTTGTCTTAAGCATGGAACTTGACATGATTTTTTGTAAGAGTTTTTTTATTTTATGAAAAAAGGAAACTAAGTAGAAGTGTCTACAATATAATTTTTTAGATGTAATGTTATTGTTATGACCTAATTCTCTAAAAATCTAAACCTAAAAATATCCTCTATGTGAATTATTCATTTAATTCAAGATTATGTAATGATATAAGGTCGGGTCCTAATTTGTAATGAGTCATGGGGATGTAAATTTCAATTTAATGATTGGTAAGGAAGATGTATGAATGAAAAGTAATTAATGTTATGTAAGTGAGGTGAGGTAATCACAGTATGTAATTTCTGTGATAAATTTTTAAAAAAATATTTCTAGAAGTTATACAGTTCATGTAATCTGTGGAATATAAATTTCACATTTTTTTCCCACTAATACACCAGTATGGCTTATTAAAATTTTAATAATTATTATTAATTTATTAAAATAAATATTTATAGACCCTTATTAATAAAATTTTACATGATGATTAAACATTTGGGTTAATTCACCAATATTAATTTTATTAATATATATTTATGTGAATAATTGATTTTATATTTAACATACCACATACAAAAGTTATTTTAAAAAAATGACTATTTTATAACACTAAAATTATTTATAAGATAAATTTCAAATTTTTTCTCGATTTAATGATAGTAATTGATTTATAATAAGTAAAATGATGTTTTTGGGACATTAAAATTTCCCAAAGATGAATTTAAACAATATTTTATTTAAATGGATGAAATTACAAAAACAATTTTATTTATTAGGGTAACCTTTTACTTTAGTTATAAAAATAAATATATTTTTATTTTAATGTTCAAATACTATTATATATGCATAATATTATTCATTAAATTAATATATAATTGAAATAAATTTTATTTACACCCTCTTGTCCATTCTTATGGATTTATTAATTATTAAACTATAATTTTTATAAAAACATCATTTTTAAATTAAAATAATTGTTTTGATAATTATTCATAATTTGTACAGTGTTATTTTTTATTTTATAACATATAATTATCAATTATATTTCAAAAAACTATATATTTATATTTTATTAGAAAATATCAAAATATGAATAAATATTGTTTAATTTAAAAAATTATGTTACGAAACATTATATATTAATAATATTGCATCTTAAAACTTATCTACATTATTTATTTTTACTAGATTATTTTAAATATATATATATTACTAGATATCATATTAGTAATTTAAGGAATGATTTTATAAATTACTAATATATATCAAAAAAAATTTGTAGTGTGTAATGTGTGATATCGAACTCAGTATAGTTTAATGAAATATACAAAAAACATGAAATGATAAATTCTATACATAAGAAAAACAAATTCCTTCAATTTTTTTAAAATATATTAAAAAGGATATTCTAATGATAGAAATGAATTATGATAAAATTTTATATGGATTATGTGAATTAGTTACTTATATAGAATTAAAAGAAAAATATTTATCCACATTTTTTTAATTGAATGCTTCATTTCCACTTTACAGAATGAATATTAATTTTCTCCTTTCACACACACAAAAAATTAATTTTCCATTGGGGACATTCCCATTGTGTCTCTTCAAAAAAAATTGACATCAAGGAAATTGATAATTTTCCAACATCATCTCTATCACATGATGTTTCATGAGAATTCACCATATTTTCATTTGTTTATTGTTAGATTTTTACTATGTTCATATTTTTAATAATTTATTTATATTACATTTTTTAAATAATTATAAAAATTTCTAACCCAATCACTTTTTCTAATAAATTATAAGTTGGAAAAATCATCTCCTTGTCAGTTGCATCCAATGTCATATTGGTTCTTTTATACTCAATCCACTGCATTAAAGAAATGTGTTTCGAGGAGAATCCCTAACTTAAACATTATAAGAAGGCAATACTATGATAATAGAATCAATATTTCACAAATGATGATTACAACCAAAATGATGAATCATTTGTTTTATTATAGGTTATCCTAGTTAGTTTTTATATTAGGTTCTATAATAATGTAAACATCCATAAAATAATTTTTTAATAATTTATAATGGATTTTGATGATATTTCGAATTAGTATACCATATCCCATGATACTTAATTGTTAGTTGTGTAATTAGGGATCACTCTTTATCAAAAAATAATATGAATATGATATTCTAGAATAACAATTTTCTAGGTTATAACCCTATATAACAATTTTCCAAAACAATTCCCACTTTCCAATATCCATTCATGGAATTAGTTTTATGTATAAGCACAATATTTATAAATTTATAATTTTTCAGATGATATCTGATACATAGACATATACCCAGGGAGCCCACTAATGCTCTCAGACCATAATCCCCAAAAAACATAAGATATTTTATAATTCCAAAATAATTAATTTTCTATACCATGAATACTACTATCATACATTACTCATCAACCAATTAATTCATTCTAAAATATTATTCCATCAACATCCAATATAATCCTCTCAACTAAATTTATCTAAACAATTCATTGATTTAAAAATTTATCACCTCCATATCCGTGTTCAGGGATTTGGTATCGAAAACACAAAACATACAACACTGTCTTTCAGGGAAAAATATTATTATAATACCGTTATATTATTTATAATCCTTTGAACATTAATTTCATAGTTCTAGGGTGTCGGGATAAAGCATAAAATATGAAATATAAATCATTATAAATATAATTCCTTTATTCATAAGATGTACGTAGCTCCCTAGTTTATAATGAGTCTTTAAGGTCACATTTAAATTCAACAAACAAGTTACTATTCTATTTTTATCATACATAATACATAACTTCAAAACATTGGTAAATAGGAATTTTAAATGGGTGAGGTTAGATTATTAGAATTGGAATAGAAAAAGTAAAGCATAATGGTGAGATATTATATAAAGTTCCTGAGGCATAATACAATTTAAAAAAAGATCATAGTGTGAAGTCATTAAAAATGATTACAGAACATCATATTATATGTATGGTAATATTATAAGTCTTTTGAAATCATAATAATTCATTGGAAATATAAAAAATACTGAAAACATATCTAAAAAACCCCTACCCCATTAACATAATATTGATGGGTTGGCTATCTACACATGAACCATAGTTTTATGGGATTACTACCCACACACCATTATATATCATAAGTGGGAATCATTATACAATTTATTTTAGGGTTATATTATAACATCCCAAACCACAAAATAATAAATATTATATATATGTGTGATAAAAGGTTTATATAATAAATCATAAAAACTCATGAAAATATAATTTTTTTATATACATTACATGACATTCCTATAAGGAATAAATAATTATTTTATCAATAAAGATATCATGATAAATTCATAAAAACAATAAATGGATATCCAAAAAAATTAAGCAGTATTATTGGTAAACACCACTAAATAATGATAAATGTTGTTATGGTATGTATGACAAACAAGAAATTTACATACATTATTGAAAACATATTCACAAATCAATCAATGTATTGAGTAGAAAACCGAAAACCATTCACCCAAGTAGTCAAAATTATTGAATATAAATGGGAAAATAATTAAATGTAAATAATAAATTTTCATGTGGATAATATTGAATGAGAAATGTAGTGATATATCACTCTAAATTTGTAAAAGGCAATTTCTTAATTCATTGAGAAAATAATGGTGTACGAAATCATATAATTATTACCCATGACTAATCATTCAACCAAGACTGATATAAAACATATATGCATCATTAAAATTCCACTCAATCTATCAATATATTATTTCCTCTCAGAATAATTTAAAATTGAATTTTTTATTAAACGATGTAATGAAAAAAATGAAATATTTTAAAATAGTAAAAATTTATGAGTTACTCACAAAGAGAATGAAAATGGTGATGAAAAGATAAGTTCTCATGATAATTTATAAAAGTGGTTAATTTCAGATAAAAATTTCCCATATGTTATAGTTGAAAATATTAAATATTAAAATAATTTTATAATTTCATCAAAGTTGAAAGCAACCAAATTATAAAATTGAGTATGAATTTATTTTATAATATTTTATAATCCTATAGTAAAGAATTTTTTTTGAAAACTATGAATGTCAAAACATTTCAATGAATTTTCAAACAAATTATAAAAACCCAAAAATTAATATGAATTTTATTACCATTGATTTATAATTGGTGGATTTATGTACAAATGAAAAAATAGTATTAATAAAAATATTTTAATTTGTAAAATATTTATCTTAAAGAATGTGATTTTGGTTGATCAGTTGGGAATCATTCAATTAATTCACTCTTTTTGAAATAAAACATGATCCTTGGATGTGAAAAAATGTACCTAATTGGATTGACATCATAACTGATAAGTGAAATAAATCATATTTAAATTGATATTTTAATATAATGTTGGCTTATAAGGTCAATCTTAAAAAAATGGCATATGAAACTAGTACATGTGTGAAGACATACGTACCATAATAACTAAAACCATTAAAGGAGAAATACCTCAAATATTATCTTAATGAATCATTAATAAATTATTATTAATCATTACAAAATAAAAATGTAGAATAATATATGTCATATAAATGTAAATTGGATTATAAATTGATTCACTTATCAATGAAGGGAATATAAAATAAATAACCCTTACCTTATTTCCCATATTAGTTGAACATAATCTAACACCATATTAAAAAACTATAACTGTCATAATAATTTAAAAAAACATTGTCCTATATCATACATTTTTAAAATTCATTTTTAAATTCTTTCTATGAATATTTTTGTTTATTTTATCACAATTTTAACTTTAGAAGTTAATAATTTCAATCATCCTCAACATGATTTGTAATGATAATGTTGATCCATATAGTAAGTCACCATTTTAATAATTCCAAATATACCAATTCTTTTATATTATATATCCCATGTTTATTTTAATGATTAAATTTCATATGGTGTGAGATATAATTATTGTCCATGAAGACAATATTTAAAAAATAATTTTGGATGTTTTCAAGGAACCAATATGATATATTGTGAACATGTCAAAATATTAATATAAAAACTCATTAGCAGTAATTTGTTATTAATTTATTTCCACATGTAATTAAAATTAAATATCATTCCTTATTAATTATTTATACAATCCTTACTGAATCTATCATGCAGGTGGTAATGGGACCATAACAGAATATAATTATAATATATTTAGTATGATATTTATATAATATAATTTTAATATGATAAATATCAAATATCATTAAAACATATATATTATATACCTCTATCAAATCAATTTTTTATCCATTAATTATTGGTGGTCTCGAAAAGTGAACTTCATTATTAATAGAGTTTGTATCCCACACATACATAAGATTAACAATAAAAAATATCCAAGAAAGTAAAGGCTGATAGAATTGAAAAAATCATTATTTTATAACAATGATATTATTATAGAAATTATATAATTCAATAAATTTCAATTTTATTCCCATACATTATTGAGGGTTATGAGAACTATGTGATGCCATTTATTGAGGTTGTATTCCACACATACACATTAGTGATGAAATCATTCTTTAATAAATTGATGGAATAAAAGAAAATGTAAATGGTGATCTTTTAAGAATTTTTTATGTGAAATAAAAAATATAATTAAATAGAAATCTAGTACTTAAAACACACTGTAAGAGAGACTAATAAAATATGAATGGTATTGTGTCTTGTAGGTGGTAGTCCTTACAAACACATGATTGATAGGTTTGTTTTTCTTAGAGGTTGCTACGGGAAGAATGAATTATTTATGTTAAATTATTAAAATAAAATTTTAAAATATATATGATAATGAAGATATTATATTTCAATTTGTTTCAATTATTGGTAAGATGATAATTAAAATGAATGACTAAGATGAGAGTAACATTTGATTAGAGAAAATTGTTTCCCTATTGAAATGTCATTGAAAATTATTTATTCATGCAATGTATATAAGGAAAATAAATTAGGATCATAGTAGAGGGTTCAATGATTATCATATTGGAATAGTTTACAATTTTATTCCAATGGATGTGTGTGTAAATGTCTCATTTCATGTGGGAGAGGATGTGATTTTTTCCACATAATAGATAGGAATGTAAGCCATAAGAATAGAAAGACCTGAATTTCATGTTATTGAGGTGATTTATGGTTGTTATTAATTGTAAGTAGGACACTATAACCTAAAAATGGTATCGTAAAATTCATATAGGTCATTTAAAATTTCTGAAAAAATCTCCACATTAGACTACTCACTTAAACACTCATTAGTCTTAATTAATTATTATTCTTGAAATTGATTAATTATTAGAAATAAAATTATACTATTTTTATAAAGCTTATAGATGATTATTATAAATTAAGGATTAATTTAATTTAATTCATATAATAAATATAGAAAATATTATTTTAAATTAAACGCATAGAATAGAAAAAAAAATATTTTTTAAAATAAAATATTTTTCTTAAACATTATACTTATGTATATGATATATTATTTATAGATATATTTTTTATGATATTAATTTATTTACTATATATTAAAATTAGTTGACATTAAATTAAAATTAATCTATATTTTAATTTTACCAACAATTAATTTACTTGAATAAAAAGACATACAAATGATTGTTTAATTAATGTAACAATAAATATATTTGTAAAATTTACTTACATGCCTTTTCAATGTTAAAATAAAAATTTTAAATGCATAATGATTTTAATTAATTTAATTTTTTATGAAATATATTTTTTATATCCATGTATTTCCATCTTATATATTGATACATTAGTTAAAATTTAAATATTAGTACAAAACAATATTTTAGATAAAAAATTATTTTTACTAAAACTATTTAAAATTCACACTTAGTGATTTTTTATATTACAAATTATAAAATAATATTAATTTTATATAATGCATCTTATACAAATTATATATATTACATTAAATGGGAAATTAAAATTTTAATAATTAATTATATTTGATAATTAAATGTATTTCCGAATCATTGATTTATTATAATATTATGTAATGAATTTTTTATTTTAATATTTTAATATTATAATTTTTATAATTTTATATTAGGTATTTTTTCATGTTGATCATTTGATCCTTATTATTTTAATATAAATAATTTATCATCAACGTCATTTTAGAACATGTGATGAAATATATGGAATTCATTTTTATTCAATATATATACGAAAATCTATGGATATTATAGGAATAAATAATATATAATACATTTTAAATGGTACATTATTATGGATGTTTATGTTCCCACCATGAGTATTACTTATTCCTTATCAGTTTCTTCGAATTTGTTTCCTTCTAAAAAATTATTAACCACAATATTATAGTGACCTCAATATCATTAGTATACTATATTATTATTATATTATCGTTAGAAACATTATTTATGCATCCCCTTCCAAATATAAAAAAACAACAATGATCAAAAATACAGGAAGAATACATTGATGTTTAAATAACGTATTTTAATTTTCCATTTAGATATTCAATATTTTTTAAAAACAACATAAAATATAGTTGAAAATATTATGAAATCATAAATCATACCAACGTGGTAATATTATAATATAGAATGTAAAAATAAACAATTTCATAACTATACTTACACATAAAATTAGGGTGTGTTCATATAGTGTTCGGTCTAACCACCTAAAATAATAATGTTATAAAACCATCTACTGGATGATATTAGGAACAAAAAAACTAATATTATTGCTTTCCAATAATAAAATAATTATTTTATTATGGTTCAAAAAATATATATTATGTATTTAATTTATTTTTAATATTTATTCTTTGATCAATAAATATAATGAAATAGGCTGACATTGATTCGAATATCATGCTACATAACTAAAATCATATTGACAACGATTAGAATATTATACATCAATAAAAATACTTAAACTAATATCTTAAATGATTTAGAAACAATTTGATAAATTAAAATGATTGGGTGTCAATATCTATATTAGAAACGAAAATTATTTTTTAAAAAATTACTAATTCTTGGTGGTGTGTATAGGAAATAAACAACTGAAATATGTACCCAAAATTATTTTAATTCATTAATAAAAATTTAAAACAAAATATGAAGGTGGTTGTTTAATACCTAAGTAATATATTCATTCGTCTATTATTGTAGGTTAACGTTCGAATAATGAATAAAAAATCATGTTTATTATTGGGGTCTCAATTTCTAATTCAATGGATCATAGTCATTCTTACATAAATATAACATTAAAGATGTATTTTATTATTAAATCACCAAATATTATATGAAATATATAGTTTTTATATGAAATAATATCATTCATCATCAAAAAACATTTATTTGTTAAAATGATTTTATAAATAAAGTATAATGTATTCTAAAATAACTCTCATTTTTACAAATTTATCATTTTCTTTCTATTTCCTCAGGTATGCTATTAAATGAATTATAAATAAATAAATACAAATATATTTCGTATTCGGTATATTTTTCTTACTTATTTTATGATATTAAATTCATTCATTATTTATTTTATGAAATGACTTGATATATCATTGTATACGATCCTTAAATATATAATATCCTTGATAGCTTTCTAAATAAAAAAACATGATCTTAAATAATAATTATTATAGATTTTGATTAAAATGTAACTAATAAATATAATCATTAAAACAATGTCATTGAATTAGATGGTTTTACTTGGAGGAACCACATTGTGAAATAGGTGCATAATTAAAAACATCTTATTTTTAGTACAAGTTTACTTTAAATAGAATAGATAAAAAATAAAAAAATTATTTTCTGAAAAAAAATACATTTTTGTAGAATATTCTATCGATTTAATGAAATTATATATCCTATTAAAAATAAAAATATGATATAATCCCAATATTAATAATATATTAATTTTAATTAAATTACTAATTGTTAATTATTTTAATTAAATAATAGTTCATCGTTCTATGTAAAAGTAAATATTCTATATGATCAATTTTCATCTTACTTTTTTTATTTTATTTAAATATATTGTTCCTAAATCAGATTTAAATAATTTGAAAAACATAACACCATTTGAGAAATATGTATAAAAATATATTCATAATACTTTTTTTAAAAGGTTAGATTTTTTTGTTAATATTTTTATATACAATTTTTATAAAAATCATGAATTTGATGACATAATATGTATATTATAAATAATTCCAAATTTATGATTTCTTTTTATAAGAAGAAATACATATTATTTATATAATATTATTAGTTTATAATTTTATAATTTAAATAACTATACATTAAATTTTATAACATATTTAAGACCATTCAATAATATTTTAAATAAATTATACATTCGGTATTTTGAAAAATAAAATTAATTCTTCTTTATAAAATTTATAAATTAAAATATTGTTAATATTTAGAATCATTATAATTAAAATAATTAATAATTATCATTGTATTTTTGTCTATATTTCATTAATTATTTTTTAATGAACCTATTACTACTGTAGAATTCAAAATTACACAAAAAAGTTTAAGTAAGATAGAAAGACCAATATAAAAATATATTCATGATTAGTAATTAATGGATGAGGCCTTTATTGATTATATATATTTATCTTCCCACTACTTCCAAATTACATAGAATCATTATTATATTGGATTTCCATTTTTTAAATAGATTTGGGTGTTCCAAAAAATCATCCCTTTTCACTTCTAAAAGGGGAACTTGCGTAATTATTTCCCACCACGCCAAAAACACCATATATTAATACAAAATCTACCCAACCACCTCCTTAATATTATTCTCCACTATCAAGAGGTTCAATTCTACTCAAAATATGATCCCCTATATGCTTAACCCTCTTTATAGAGGAGATAATCCATGAAGTGAGGTATATATTTTTAGTAACACTTTTAATATTTTATTTATTTGTTTTGAAATTTAAAATACAAAAATTATATTAGGAAAATATGATTTTTTTTATATCAGTATCAATGTAATTATATAAAATTATTATAATTTTTGAAAAATTATTGAGTAAAATTCACATTTCTACAATGACAAAACCCTTCATTTTTTCATTGTGTGTGAAACTACCTCCGTGAAACAACATGTATTGATTTTTATAACTAAAAAAAACAAATGTTACCATTAGGGTGTATAAAACATTTTTCTCATAATTATTTATTATTATAAATCGTTAAATGATAAATCATACTACCCATTTTTCTTTGATCTATGGAAGACTAAATAAATATCCATGTGTACTTGTGGACTATAACCACCATTGAACAGTTTCTTTTCATTTTCCATTTCATAGCCACCACACACATCATGTAATAGGAATGTTTTCAATGTATAAATATGATTTAAAAATAAATTATTGAATGATATAAAATATAACATGTAAAAATTATAAGAAATAAGAAATTTTATAAAATTACTCTCCAAAAGAGAACAACATGAGGGGAAAATGTTTTCAACAAATTATAAACTAACATTGTGTATGTTGTATTTGTTTATAATTATTCTCAATTTTGAATTACAAATATAATAAAAAATTAATACGATCATTATTCATAATTTCTAAATATGTTACAATTAAATAACTTTATAATCAACAATTAATTATGGTATGTTCTTGTTTGTGTTTGTCCTCCCCTATAATTGATCAATTACATAATTTTATATCATTAAATATTCTAGAAATTTAATTATAAATAATATATCATTTTAATATTGGAATAATTATATTTCACTTTTTTGGAATGGTAATATAAAAATTGTACTCATTATGAAATAATAAAACATATATTCTCTTGGAATAATAGACACCTGCACATTAGAAAATTCATTTTTAATGTTCCTACTAAAAATTTTTATAATATGAAATGATAAAATTATAAATAATTTTAAAATATCATGAATTATAATTTTTATATCTTTCTAAGGATGAAATTTTGGGGATGAACAAATAAATATAATTTTATTATGATTGTAGTTCAATTTTATTATGAATACTCAAATAAGATATCAAGAAAAGATGATAAAAAATTAATATACATATAGAGTATATTTATAATATATTTTAATAAATGATTATTTATATTTATAAGGTTCTGAAACCTGTGATTAAAATATTTATATTATTCATGTAGGATATAATAGTAATTTTAACAATGTATGGGCTTAATGTATGGGTTTTTTATCTCAAAATTGTACCACTTTAGAAATATTTATTATTATGAATCATGTTCTCATAAGAATGGAGTTTATAATTTCATTATAATATTTTTTTAATCACCATTACATCATTATTCATGTTGTTTATTATTTAATTTGAAATTATATACATCATAGTGGTTTCGATTTGAATTCATCTGATGTTTTAACTATTTTCTTACTCTAAATTCAGATTCATTGAGACCTAAAACATTTTCTGCACTGTAAATTACTTATATGGTGTATTGGCATAGTATGAATTATTTTTTATCATAATTTATATTTACATCATGGGATAGACTATAATTCATAATATTATTTTTATCAAATGTTTAGGGATTCATTTGTTACACTAGGAAGTATTTATGGTAACTCAACATTCCCTAATTCAGTTATTATCGTTGAATTGAAATTATTTCATATTAGATAAATATTTATTACCCTTGAATATAGTATGTGATATTATCTTTTATTTCTTTTGATATATAATCAATCCATGAAAATACTTGTTGAATGATTTTTATCAAATGGATTATTTTTACCAAAATGGATATTTAATGATCAAAACACATTTGTTTAATCAATAATGAAAAATATCATACATTTTTATTCCATTATTTTTTTCTCCTACACATATATTATATAAATTTTAATTTATAATCCTCACTTTTTATAAGATTTCTAAATATAAATAACATTTTATTACACTATTTTCACACAATGTGTTTTCAAAAAATTAAATTTCAATGTATTAAAAAGTTTCCCCTCATAATAAAATGTAAAATATTTGAATGGAATATTTATATATAAAATATTATTCTATATTTAAAAATTTATTATAATATATAATATTGAAAAATAAATATTTTAAATATTTTTCACTTAATCATTATTAATATAATTTTTTAATAAGACACATATGTTTCTATTTTAATGTACTATTAAAAATATATTCTTCATTTCATCTTTGGTTAATTACATAAATTTTCGAATTCCTATTTTCAAGGATTTAAATTCATTGGTTTTCTGTTACAATATTTACGAACAAATAATAATATTTAATTATAATTTATGTATTTAATATTAAGGTATCATTCAATTCGATTCATGATCCATAATTATTTTTCAAAATTTTAAATATTATTTTATTTGGTTGTTTCCAATGATTTCATAGTCGGGGTACACATCAGCATGGAAACTTGTGTTTGTTGTCCCAATTTCCAATTATCCATTTGTGTGTGGATGTCCTCACAATCAATAGAGGTTTATATTCCATGATCAAAATAGGATGATATGATTTCATTTCATTCTTCAATGGATTCATTATTGGATCTTATTTCCATGTCTAGGTTTTCCTTATATATTTTTTCATGTAGTGAATCTGAATCCGGGTTCCATATCATTGTGGAAATCAGTTAATTATGTTACTTCTATCTAGTAGGGAAGCTACCTCCATCAGAGTAGATGGTAATATCAGGAATGTTTGTACAGATATTTACACTGGGTGAGTTGAGATCATATGAATATTTTTCTCAAGAGGCTATTTAATGGAGGCATATAGTTTGAGGAACCCAAGTCATACTATGTCGATCGTGAGGTATCTAACAAAGAAGATGTATATCATCTGAGGATTTAAACTCTGTAATCCCATATTTTTTAGTGAGGTCGATGACACCATACGATATTATATAATAATTCTTTTAAACTAATAATCCCATATTTATTATGAGGTATGTATATGGGATTACTAGTTTAACTTCTTGTTTGGGTGGAATTGGTTGATCAGAACACCCCACGGAGGTGGATCAAGGAGGTACATCCCTAGGAGGGTAGTCCTTGAAGGATTACTGATGGATTAATTACAACAACATATGGAGGTGTATCCCAACAATGTGTCCCATAAAGAGATTATGTCACACCATGAAGGCGAATGGGTTAGTTTTCCCTATGGGAGTGGATTTGGGAGCAGTGTCCCATAATGGGAAGATGTTACACCATAAAGGTGAATTGATCATGATTATCTATGGAAATTTTATTGGAGGTGTGTCCCCTAAAGAGAAGATTTCACATAGTGAAGGTTGATTGGAACACCCTTATGGTTGGATTAGGGACATGAATCTCTAATAGGGGCACTTAGGATTATCATTGAACATAATTGAACCCCATATAGGTGTCTACCATACCCTATTTAGATTTCAGGGTTAAAAACCCATGTAGTGTGAATACACTATTTAAAGACATGTGATATGTTCGTTCCTTGTAGTTTCACATCGTGATGTATGGACACAAATTTCATGAAAGGATCGTCGGTGAGTGACCATATGAGGATTACACATGGATGCTTCATGTTTTAAGAGAATCTCACTAGTTTGGATGATGTAGTTTGTCTTACACATTAGAGCTACCCTATTCTTCTAGTAGCAGTTATGGAGTGGATGGTTCTTACACCTAGAATCTGTCTTAAGGGACACAAATCATATGTGACATATATGTATGGGAATTATGATACTAAGATGTGGTGGCCCAACTAAATATCATCATGTATGTTGATGGAGTAGAAGGAGTAGATGGTGTGTTGGGTTTGGACCTTATGAAGGCTTCCTGTGTATAATGTCTAGTTGGGAACCAATCCCACATTGTTCAAGAAGTTGTGTTGAGTATTACACCTATGAAGGAGGAACAAAAGTCTTGTATGGTTGTTCGAACATAGACTCAAGTGGATTCCCATTTTAGGGGACATGACATGGATTACCCCAAAAGAGGATTCCTATATTGATTATGATTTTTTATTTCACTAATTGATGAGTCCCATTTGATGGGAAATGATTGGGAAGATGTCATTTTCCCTACACTACTATATACCCTTGTGAGTCATGCTCATTGTGAGAAATAAGTGGAATTATTAGAACTTATGGTCATGTCATGAATAATGAATCAATGATATTTTGTGTGGGTCTTACTCATTAAAATAATAATTTGATTCTAGGAGAAGTGATGATGTTTTCGGGCTATATGCATGTGAGTGACCCATATGTTATTATGAGAAGTGATTATGTGAATGGTGCATACACATTAATGATTCTCATGTACTGCTAGGTGCATCAATGATATAAATGGGGATTATTCATAGAAGTTTTCATTGTGATTCTAGTATCAACAATGATGTCAATTTGTGTTACACAAGGAATTATCCCATGTATAACAAGTATCGTTAATGATGTGAATGGGGCTTACACGTGGAAGCTACCCTGGTACCACTATGGAGAAAGAATTATGTTAATGGGGATTATGTATTTAAGATTACCATTATTTCCCCATCAAATATGGACATGTTGGAATACCATTTTCATTTCATGTGGTATGAATAAAGTTTTTCAGCGCGTGATAAGATTAAATGTATGGGGATAAGGCATTAATACGCCCATTATGTCTTCCACATGTCAGGACGTGAGGGAATATTGACTTGTACCTACGTTAAGGTATATGTTGGGGATTACACCAGTTGATGCAACATGTGGTTATATTTTGGTAGTTATAACACGATTATTACATGAGGAATCTTACTCTTTCCACCTGATACATATCATTCTGGTCACATGAGGCATCCTATATTTTTCATATAGCATATGATCTAGCTTACAAACATTTAGAGAAGACTATATAAAGTATTCTCATGACCTTGGAATGAGGAATATTATTATTATTAAAGAACATATACTATTCATAAATGATATGGTATGCTATAGTTTAATGTCTTCTTATGAATATTATCAAATGACTTCTCCTTATTATGGCATGAAGAATATTATAATGGAAACATGAGGCATCATATTTTTGAATTATTTTGTATTCTAAAACATAAATATATATAGTGAGGACTACCAAGTGGAAGATTATTAGCAAAGGCTGATGTGAGACTTATGCAAGAGTGGCCCCTTCAGGCTCAACCCGACATATGAGATAAGTGATAAGGTTTGAGAAGATTCTTGAGGAATTGTATGATCAAGGTACTCAGCGGATCTAAGATTACAATATCAACTCATGAAATTCGATAGGTAATAATAAGAGTAAATTGAGTAAATATATGTCAAGGATTTTAGAATAGTATCATGAATCTAGGTAATGTAGTGTGGATGTTGGGTCCGCATTAGAGAACAGATAATATGACAGTGAAGCTTCCCAAAAAGATCACAGTACAAATGTCTATTTTTTATCACGATCGTTGAGGGGGATTTAGATAGCTCAACACTCATGAAGGATGGGAATTTGTGGTATATATGGTGTAATGATGGATTACCCTCACAAATCTCATGGACTCGTGAATGAGGAAGGTATGAGAAGGTCAAGGTATCATGAAGGATGTCCTGATTCCAAGGGGGAGTTCTACGCAAAAGATGAATGCATCACAAATAATCATGTTTTATATTGGGAATTCACCATTCATGAAGGATGAAAGACATTGAAAAATTCATATAAACCATCAGTGGATACTCTCAATAATCAATGAATGTTTGTTTTATGATTTCTATTGGCTCTGTGGACGAGGGTATCGTGAAGCCTAGGAGCTTCATGAATTTAGAGCATGAGGACGCAACCCGACCACGTCTCATCTTCTAAAAGAAGAAATGAGGATGGTATTTATAAGATAGGGGTTTCATGATGATTGGAAGTGGTTTTTGAATGAACTTGGGTAGAAGGAAGTTGGGAGTAACTTCTTCATACACGGAGAGGACACTGTAAATCTTTGGTTTTTTTGGGATGTGATCTTTATAATTTGATCCTCCACAAACTGGATTCATGTACTAAATTCAAGAACTATCTTTAGTATCACGACATAAAACAACTATAAAATACAATAAAAACTTCAATAAGGATCCATGACCAGTAAAATTAATTCCAGTGAAATGGGATATGCTTTTTGATCATGTATGGACCATTCATCGCAATCCTTCGATGTGTATTTCCACGTTCTAACAAGGGTAGTTTTTCATATATGTAAAAATACATAAGATTTTCCATTATTAAACTCGGTATCAATTAAATTTCTACAATCAAACTTCATTTTGTGGATGTATTATGTTATTTTATAATCTATCTAGGAAATGATAAATCACTGATATTATCGTTCATAATCATAATCTTTTTATAGAAATTAGTTTAAATTAAATTCCATTACACATTGAAAAATCTATATCTACATCCCTTTTAAGGATGGTTGATCACCATGATTCCAAATATTATATGATTCAGCAAATTATTAACGTCACTATATAATGTTACTATGTAACACCCCAAAATTTACAAAGGGTTAAATTAATATATTATATGACTCATTCTAACATGGTGCACATATATTTTTGGAAGCCTACCTAATTAGAACTTCATAATTATGTACTCTTGTACTAGAGTAGTGTTCATGATGGGTGAGATTGAGGGATGTTTCCCATGGTGTATCTGAATGAGGGAAAATCACACTGAAGGGAACATGTGTTATCATGTGGGGATAATCATTACTATGATGACCCATTCAGGCACATGAGTGGGTCCCAGGTAGTAGCCTAAGTGTTAGAATGTAATCTAGTGGTTCTTGACAGAATGTGATTAGAAGACAACATTTTTCGGAGGTATCTATGATATTAGCAGGGCCCAGTTGATACATTGGTATCATAACAGGAATACAACCATATGATTGGTGTCACTATCAAGTTTAATATGTAGGTTCAATGATAATGAGAGTGTTCTATAAGGTGTTGGGGGTGAATGTTAAACCACAATAATTATAAAGGGTAAAATTAATAAGTGATATGAATCATTTCAACATGGTGACCCTTTCTTTACATGATATATTAAGATTATAACAGAATAGTTAAATATTCTTGGCACGTAGTCCTGATATTGATTTTCGATCTCAGTAGATATTTCCCTTGTTGAGTGTGGGTGGAGAAAAACTACACTATAATGAATATGTTCTTTCCATTGGGTTAATTCATTAGACTGAGTACCAATTCGGGTATGTGAGTGGTCGCCATGTAGGAGACAACATGTTTTGGGGGAAAATAGTGGTTCCTTGTGGGTTAGGACCCAACGACCATGTTATGTAGTGGATTATATGTTATTAGTTGGGCCTAGTTGTAATAGTATCCCCATATTGTTTTATCTTGACTGATTCGTAATTATAAATCTATTCAATTTTTAATTGTTGAAGAAATGAAAATCAACATTTTTTTTTGATAAGATTGTTTATTTATTACTTATGAATGTTATGTATTCAATGCTTAACAATACCCCTTCATTATATTTAGGTGTTATGATATTGTTATCCTAATTACTCAAATATGAAATATTATTTTCATTCCATAAAGTTTCATTTTTATATAAATTATTATTGGTGATGATAACTATTATTTTTTAATTATTTTATCATATAATGAATACCCAGGACATAAAAAAAAGACTGGTGGCCATAGAATTATATAGCACCTCAATGTATTTTTAGGTCACATGAATAAAAAAAATCAATTTTTTATATAAGGATTTTAAAAACATCTTAATTAATTGATAAAGTGAATGTAAGATCATTGGATTTCTAATTATTATTTTCTTAATTTCAGTCAGAAATTATTTGTCTGACATTATGAATTTTATGTATACGGAATGAATTTTTAATATCAATGTGTTATATTTTTCTCTATTGTTATACAATGATGTATTATGCTTCAATTTTCATTTGGTTATTGAAATGATTTTGATTTTAAAATAATTAAATTGTATTTATTCTCATCATATTCTCACTTATTATTATCAATTATTATCTATTATGTTGACACTTTTTTTAGCCAACCCTTTATTTTGTTTATATTTCCATATTTTTTTGAAATGTATTATATTTGATATTATTGATTTGATAGGTTTCGTTGTTATTTTATTATGATATTTGGAATCTATATTATGGAATATTTAGTTTTTTAGAATGTTGAAAAATATAATGTCTTACTAATTTAGTTTAATATTGTTTATTCAACCTAATTAATTAAATATCTACACCTAGAAAGAATTAAGAATGTATGTATTGAAATATTTTAATTTTCACTAGTAATTATGGGATGGATATTCATTGGAATATAATGTTTTTATCGAAGAGAGAATTTAATTTATATGTGGAGTATAGGTCTAGGACACAAAATTTGATTTGGTTTTTATATAAAACTAAATAAATATAATGATAATGTGATTCATTTCTATTATTTACCACACAAGTTTTGTTACAGAGATTTATTTTTCTCATTAAAGGATCAATTTTTTAGAACACATTATAATATGATATTTAAAATTATTTGTTCTCCCTTAAAAAATTTATTTTTATTACAACAATCACTTCATATTTTAAACAAAACATTTAATTTTATTATTAAATCAATATTATTTCATATTTTTTTCTTACAAGAATTATATTACATTTATTTATTTTTTATTAACCTTTATTTTCTAATAATATATGATTCATTTTTTGATATTATATTTTTTATATCCTAATATTTCTGATTTCCATGTTATATATATATTTTTAAAATGATTTACATTCTAACAATAATAAAGAGTTATTTAAGATAAGATGATGATTTATTTAATGCGGAACACATATGTTAAGAAGGAGAAAAGTGGGGTCTTAAATCACCCTATAATTTATTTATAAATGTTCATATTTCATGAGATATTTAGGTATTCAAATATTATATTTTATTTAATATGCATTGGAATAATGAGTTTACTAAAACTTATAGGTGTATAGATAATTAGTTTCTTCACATATGCATGATTATGATGAGTTTAATAAAAAATTATTTCATAAATAAATTTTTGTTTTAAATTTAAATGATTTCTTTCAACTTATGAAACATTTTCATAAAGGTTTCCTTTAATGATATGTCATGTTTTAAGTATATCTATTTTTTTGAAATATTATCTAGTATTCTATAATGTTAAAATGTTTTATTATTATTGAGATATATTTTGTCCTTTTTCATAAAATTTATTGTTATTTAATTATTTTTAATGATATATTGTTACAATACCAAGTTTTATTATTTTCATTTTTGGTCTCATGAGATTTTAGTAGGATATTTATCCTATTAGAACTTTCACAATTATTTTTATTATTTTATGCATAATGAAATTTGTTACCATTTATTAATTTCAGATGTCAATACATTGTTATATATTTATTTTCCTTGTTAGAAAGATAAATATATTTTGCAATAAGTAGAGGAAGGTTTTTCGATGAAAATAGTTCTAGATTAAATTTAATACGAATGTTATATCCATATTTTCTCTAGCTAATCGACATGTCACTGAAACATTTTATTCGTGGGTTGTGTGACTATTTGTGTGATATATAATTTAAATCGTGTTTTTAATTTATTATTTATTATATGTATATTTTTGGTTACTTTATAAGAAATAATTGAACCACTAACATTTATAATCCAATAAAAAATATATTTAAAATAATAACAATATATGAGTCCCTGAATGACACAATTATTATAACTATTGAATTGTGTTACTAAATGTTACAAAGGATGTTCTATCAAAATTATCACAGATTAGTTCTGTGTCACTTTCAGTTTATAATTATAGAAAATGTGAAATGAATCTAATAATATTAAAATTTTATTATGAAAATATTTACCAATAAGGGATAAAAAAATAATATGTAGACAAGATAATAAAAATATCTATTTTACACACACAATAAAATATGATCATTTCCACAAGTAAAAATAAAAAAATCAATAAGAACAACGCCAAAAGAAAAAACAATTACAATAATTATAATAAATTCATTATTATAATAATAACAATATATTTCATATAGTATGAAATATAATCATGAACATTCCTAAAAAAATAAAAAATCTAAATTTAGATTATGTATTTTAGATCTTGTTAAGAATGTTTGTTTATGTCACCATTTTTTATAAATTATATGATATATTATCATAATGAATGAATATATCAAAACATTTTCTCTATGGTGATACTATTTTTAATGATAGACCATAATTTAGTTCCCTTGTTTGTAGATAAATTTAATTTCAAACTATATATATATTACTAATTGAATAGAGTCAATACAATTTATTGAAATCAAATGTTCTAAAATATAAAATATAGAGTTGTTATTATTAACATCAATTTCAATCCATATATTATGTGATGATTATATTTTGGAAATTCATAAGTTAATAATGATTTTAGAAATATCTACATCATATATAATAACATTTTATAATATATAATGAAATAAAATCTTGGAGAATACACTATATGTTTTAAAAAAACCAAAAACCATATAGGCCTCCCCACATCAAAATATTTTTCAAAATAAATTCCTAAAAACACATAATGATGTAGGGGAAAAATATTTAAAATTAGAAAGTGTCCATAATACTGGAAATAAAAATAATGTCATAAAATTTAATAATAATTTAAAACCAGAAAATGTATTTATCAAAGTACATATTTAAATCAATATGATATATCTATAATTAAAATTTTAAATGAATTTTTTTCAATAATAAATATCATCATTAAAATTTTAATATATAATCTGAAATAAAATCCACTACTGAAATGATAATATCATAACCAAAAATAATTTTTATATTTTCTCACTAATAAGACTACCAAAAATGATATTTAGTAATCCAGTGCATCTATTTTCTTTAGAAAATTAAAAATAGAAAATACAGATGAAATATTTTTAAACCAATGTTGGTGAAAAAATTCAATTATGTGGTGTTTAAAACATTCCGTACCATTATAATGCACACTATATTATACTACAATAAAAATATATATTATTCTTAAATTAATGATGTTCCATTAATCCATTGTCAATTAATTTCAAAATTATCATTATGTAGTTTGATTGAAATATTTAGTTTAGGATTAATTAAGTATGTATGTAAACACAAAATAATAAAAATGTATACATTTCTTCAAATAGTGATAAATAAATTTCAAAAATTAAATTTGATTAACTTATTTTTTGGGTTAAATGAAAATAATAATTTAAAAAACTATAAAAAATAATTAAAAAGAGTTAATTTTTAAAAAACATAAGTAAATAATCTAAATATAAAACTACATATTAGTCCATTAAGTTTGGAATATTATTTATCTATAACGAATCTCACATTGGGAATAATTTAAGTATAATAGTCATGAATTGTTTCATTGATAGAAGATAAGTGGTAGAAAAATTTCCATTACTATAATTAAAATAACGATTTTTATAATGATGTTATAACTACCATTAGAGTCAGAAAAATATTCAACTAATATTAATCTATAATAATAAATATAAAATAAGAATTATTCTCCACCATGAGGAATCACATGATTGAGGTTTCATACACTTTTTCACCTAGTAGCAATTATTTTTCACTAATAAATGAAACTAGTCTTAATATAAATTGGATCCTACAAGAATTATTATTAATGAGATATTTTACTGATAAAAAAACATTTTTATGGAGTTTGGGAAAAAACACACGGTACAAGAGTGATCACGGGGGTCTAAAATAGTGCAAGCCTAGAGCATCATTAATGGAATACTTAGTCATCTCCAAAGGAAAAGATCCTATGCTATGGAAATAGGACATACGATGATTTTGTGAAGTCATGGATGCTAGGAAGTCTGCAACCTTGTTCCCATCCTGCCATGTGTGAATGATCATGATGTGATTACCCAGGATCTTTTTGCACTTCCTGATGAAATAAATAAAATTTCCATGGAAACTGGCTTTTACCAGATAGTGATTTAATAGGATTAAGGAGTTTGTCTCCACCAAATTTATAATGATTTGTCTCTGATCACACAATTCCAAACTCATGACCATCGCCTACGCCTCGACCTATAATGCATCTCCCCTGTAATAGAATGCTAAGAATGTTGCAACCAAAGACCCCTCCTGGTTCTTGATGACCCATACACTACACATCTCCCCTTAATAAGAGACACATATATGTTAAGATTGAGCCCAAGGTGAAGAGGATACCAATAGACCCAATTCCCTTGTCCTGTGTCACTTTCCGGATTGGACAGAAACTATTTCTAGGAGAGAGACTATATTGACGGTGCAAAATCGAAAGCATTACACATCCAGACTAGATCATGAAAATAGTTCTTCATTTTGAATATAATTATATTTTAAAAGCCTCTCAGGTTTTTCATCCTTGTGTCATTCCTGGTCGTCTATATAGTCCATCAACCCTCGAAGAGAATAACAGCCAGAGCATCCCTCTCTAGGACATGGTCATGTGCTCATTGAAACCATTCCTTGAGAAAACAAACCTACATCTCTCGATTCCTATTCCATATAGAAAAATCCCCAAAGTCATACCAAACCTAGCTATCCCACTCACTATCAAAGAAGAGATGGCCCATCATTTCTTGTTTGGGATCACGGGATCACCAACACTTGGAATCAATTCTCACATACATGTGTTGAAAGTCATCTTCAGTGGGAAAATATTGATTACTCACATAACATAACAAGAAATTAATTTTTGAATGAACCTCCTTGCACCACAAAGTCACCCCCCATGGGTCTCCATTGAATTCATCCCTCCTCACACGTGAAAATTGCTTAATTGAGAACTCACCCGATGGGCTACCCGTAAAAATGATTTTAACAAGATCATCATTAATTACAATCTGATAGAAGGAAGCATGTTGATTCTCATCAACAATGTCCAAAAAAAACTAGGATGAACGACTGAATCCCTAATAGAAAGATACAAAGTGGGGAATTATAGGAACCACATACTGCCATCCACCCAATATTGATGTCATAAGTTCATGTCCCCTTTCCCAGCTACCAACTAGAGTGCTGGTTCAGGAACTTCATGTATGGATGGATAAGGTTCCATATCCTAGAGGGTAACATCCTCTGCTCATTCACATTTAGAACATACTTATCATGCATTGTCCTTCCCCATACTGTTCTTCCCACCATAACCTCTAGATCTAGTTTATCATAGATCCCTTGCATGGTAAAAAAATTCCTTATGTTTATTTCCCCTTTAATGATAGGACTTTCAAGACGCTTTATCGAACCCCAGTGATGTCCGCCTTCCATCTTCCCATCCGAGATAAAAGAGATCATAATTATCTCCATGGTGGTGATCACAATATTAGGAAACATCATGTCGGGCATTATGTGTATTGTAATGGACAAAGGAACACTATTCACAAGGGTTATGTGACCTCCAATAGAAGGAAATATGTTTTCCAGTTGTAGACGTTCCATATGATCTTGTGAACTTTCCTGTCAAAATGATGCATTTTAAGAGAAAAATGACTCATCGGCGCCCTGAGATACTCCATACGGAATGATCCACTTCTCATATTCAAGCTGTCATCAAGGACCCTTACCCTTATTTCAAAGGTATTCCTAGTTGTATAGTAAAGGCTATTCTCCCTATTCACCACCCGCCCACTCCACTTGAAATAGTCCCCTAGAAGCCTATTTAGCCCCAGCACTAACCTCCTACTTCCATTGATAAATATAATTTTACCATCTATGGACATCAAATGTGAGATACCCATTGTGGCATGCCTATTCCGGTAAGGGAGGATTTAACCTTGCGAAGACCCCAATTGATATATTAGGTAAGAGAATTTTGGGAGAGGGTGAAGATAGTGTGGGAGAGAGGATACCACTACATGAGACCTCAAAAGGCATTGAAGAACCCAAACAATTTTCCGATAATCAAGTTTGAGATCCACGCCGAGCTGAATCAATGGAAAAGAATATATATAGTCCAATTAAAGAACCCCAAGAAGTCCAGCACCTTTAGGATGAAGCCCCATTTTATCATTTCTTATGCCATAGTCATATCTAATTTGATAACCAAGTTAACCCCAATGGAATTGTTGTTGATGTCACTAACCATTTCCTGCACCACTCCTATTTCCCCCGAAATTTACCTCCCTTTTAACAAAACCACTCTTCTCAGAAGTCACCCATGTATTCAAGTGAAAAGCCATCCTATATTGGGAATAATTTCAAAAACCATGTAAGGTATATTGCACATGCTCATGGTTTGGTAATGAACAATGGACCGTGGGTTAAACATATTCGGAATTAGAACCATTTTGGTTGCACAAGATATACACGATAAGTTCCCACCCGTCTTGATGTCCTACAATTCCCTCAATAAGTCTCGCTTAACAGTCTCCCATGTCACCCTATAAAAGGACCATTGGATGCCATCAGGGCCCTGGTTCACTCTCTCGATTCAGGGTCCAGATCACCTCATAAGGACATAGAACTATAAATCCTTCAATATCCAACTGTTCTTGTATCAAGAGAGTATTATCGAGGTGGTATTTCTTATTTCTTAACTCATTAAAGAGGTTTTCATCCAATTCAGGTTCTGGACCAGCCTCCATTCGATCAACCTCCTTGCGTCATCAACCAGATCCTTATCCCGAGCGAGGATGTTCTTCCTCCAACAACATAAAAAATATTTGATCCACCTAATCATGTTATGGATTGTGATCCATGGGTTTCCCAAATAATGAAGACTCGAGGACTCCCTAACCACATAATGGAAACCAAATTCCTCTACCCATGTTTTAGAAAACTAAAACTGATCCCCCCTCGACGACCCTAAGTTTAAGGAGAGGTGGGGTAGAGAGTTCTCTGAGAGGAACCACACTATATGAGAGACTTTGGTGTCTGGTGATATAGATAATACCATCTTGTTCATCATACACTAGTCAAAATGATGCCAATTCTATCTTCCTCCACATTGATTATAACACCAGGTGAAGTTATCTCCCTCATAGCACACATGAAAAAGGTCGTTTCTAGCCATGATTGAGAAGAAAGCTTAGCTAGCAATCTTGGGAATGGCACCACACCCTGTTTCTCCTTAGGGATTGAAATAACATTAAAATCTCCCAAAAAATCCAAGGGACGTTATCTAAGTTGAGAACATCTAAATCCATCAACATCATATCTGTGTCCTTGGTGTTACAATTTGATTAGATGATGGATAAAAGAAACCTGTGATACCTTACTAAAATTTTCGTGGCTAGATATTGGTCTAACACACTATGAAGATCAATAGTTATGTGTTCCTTTCAAAACAACCATATTTGAGAGCTGGGAGGATCCCTATGCATGAAACGACGGACTCTTAGACTTTGATCATAGTCATTGATTTAATGGGACACCTTCATAGTTTTGAGAATCGCAACCATAGATACAGAATTGTCATACAGTTTGTTAGATAAGAAATCGAATTTCTCCCTAGCCCCGAGAGCACAAGCATCTATTTTACGATCATAAAAATTGGGACAAGAATGTCTTCCTTTGTCACTAAACTCTTAGACCTTGACATGATGAGACGAGATCAGGGAGAAGATCATTCCAATTTTTGATTGAGACTGGGTGTGTATACTACTATGCAACATCGTGAGAACTGTCAAAAGCGAGTGTGAACCATTAGACATCCCCATGTGTATGATCTCAGGAGACCCACTGAACTGATTGGTCATCATACACTGATCATTCCTAGGTGACTCTAGTGGTGATTGCAGAGCGGTGAAAGACATTATCCTATAAGGCGATGGCAGGGGAGAAGACACCACTGGCAGAATAGAGAGATACCTTGACAGTGATGGCACAAAAGCTTCATATACATCTAATCCAGGTTCTATCTTGGTAATATCTAAAATTAGGAAGTTGGAGAGAGCCCAAGGATCAGTTGAGAACGAACAGATCTTATAAGCATTGCCGGGATGTGTCCCAATAGAAGGGGAGCATCCATCCCGGAGCTGAAGAGACTGTTCCCCACTCATAACTTTGTTGAAGAGCACAAAACCATGGCTGAGTGATGCTTCCCTTCGTGTCTCAATGGTTTAATGGAATTAGTAGCCTTGGATGCCTTTATGGGGGGGGGGGGGGGGGGGGTCCACACCGTTACCCTTATCACGAACCTCTAAGCATAAAGAGAGATGCGAGCAGGATAACTTTTCTGAAGAACTTGTTTATTTATGAGACCTTAAGTCCCCCATATGGGTTTTTCACCATACTTGGATAGAGTGACGTGAAATGTGAGATAACGAGCAAAATCCAGAAAAAGTGCGGTAGATCAGAGGTTGAAGATGGCCTGAAATCCCTTCGATCTGAATCACAAGGAATTCCTGAAGCGGCTGAGAAATTTCCATCTCAATTCTTATCCTTGAAACCGATTCCACTGCTAGGCTAGTCGTAAAATCATCAATGCATAAACATAACCCCCAACGAGTCCCCAATCACATTTAGGAATGACATGTTCAAATGGGGGAGAGGAATCCTGGACAGGGAGATCCATACCGCCGCACTGGAACAGACTTGGGGAGAGTGGGCATCCCTCGACCAGTGTGACCGGGAAAATCTAGAACGCCCCCACACAACGTGGAATTATTCTCCTAGAATTCACAAAATCATCCTTAGATGCTAGAACAATATAGAAGTCCTTCCGATCCAAGATTGACAATGAAGCCGGTAGATCCAAAACCCATATTCGGACGCATTCATGGAAAACTGCAAGGTGGAATTATTGAGGACAAAACGCGCTACCATGGTCCATTGAAGATCCTTGGTCACCCTGAAAGACACTGCTGAGAAAAAAATCATCGGCCCTTTGGCTAGTCTTCATCGCCCAGAAGGACCCGCCGATGCCTCTTAGCCCCTCCAACCTTGCCCCTATTGCACCGCGCCGCATCAGACACCGTCCGACCGCGCTCCACCTATGAACGCCGAGCTCCACCAAACCTCCACACTCTGTCGTCCCGGGCTTCCCGCTCCCCTTCCAGACGGCCCACCACACCTCCACATGTCTGAAGGTCACCTAATACCCTCGCTCCGCTGCTGGGTTCGGTCGACACTGCACCTCCGATGACGCTCGGCCGCACGACACACCGTGGCTTCCAGGCGAAGCCGATGGCCTCTCCTGCCAGTGGTGATTTGGTGGTTCTTCCAGCGGACCACCGTAGCCTGAACGGATTCCCAAAAACAGATCGGGTGACATCTTTGAGATCCCCGCAATGCGGCCCTCACAACGCCAACCCCTTATCAACGATCCAACGGTCAATTGGCGGATCCGAAAAGTCCGAATGAAGAACGTCGAAGCACGCGTCAAACATGGGATTTAGAACGGGGATCAAGATGGTGGCGTTCATTTGGACATCATCCCAATTAAAAAATTATAAAATTAAAATGACAAAAACCGATGAAAACTCAAAAAATTGAAGAAGGGGCGGAAGACAAACAAAAGCCTACCTCGATCCAACCATTCGACATTAGCGACTCATCCACGACGCTCCGGCTTCGATCCGCCAATGTTACAATGGTGGTTGCTCCTTGATACGACGGAGAATGGTAAAGAATGACGAAGAACATGAGAAAGAGAGAGAGAGAAAGAGAGAGAGAGAAAGAGAGAGGAACATTAACTCAAACACAACATTTTTTCTATTAATAGAAAAACCACTTAGCATATAATCCAAAATCAATGCGCCCTGTCATTTTATGTCGCTTCTAGTGTAAAAACCACATTCCGGACCCAACTGTGGTCTTGGATTTCCATTCTGATCAACCATCTAAGATATATCAAATTTTCTTTAGTTAACCATGTGTGCGTAATATAAAAACACTTAACATTTTTATATAATTAATTCCGGGCACACCGGGCCTCGGAATTGCAAGTCCTCTGAACGCCCTGCTCTAGAATGACATCAAGAAAATTTTCAAAGTCTCAGAGTCCCAAAACCTGTGTTCTTACATCATTCCCTCCTTCAAACTTTTCATCCCCAAAAAACAAAAACTAGGACAAACAACTCGGGATAGAGAGCGTACACCTATTTCTCCCGCGCCCAAGAAAACATGCACAACATCATGCTAGCACAACACGCGAATGAAAGGGATGGTTCATACTTATACGGTTCAATAGTCTTGAGGACATGTGTAGGAATATGCAAGCACCTCATCAGCTAAGACACATGAAAGACATCATGCACACACTCTTACTATTGGGAGGGTAGGGCAAGACGGTAGGCATCCTCTCAACCACTTGCACGATTCCCGGATGAACCAAAGAATCTCGGGGGACTTCCCTGACCAAACATCTACGTTCCACGCCGCGACCAAAATCACGGTTTGTTCTTGGTACATGATCGCGTGATTCCCTCATTCAGAATACCCATAAGGTGTGTCACCCATGGCTATCTAATCATGAAGTACCTCATTGTCGACATCCCCCAACTGTGACTCTCTCACATGCTCAAGGAGCAAAGGATTCAACACCATCGTCTGCAGGAAAGATGTACTCTCTTGCAGAAACTCTAGCCAGCACTGTCGTCTCAGGTTCAAGTATCTCTGGTTTGGGACGCGCCTGAGAAAATGGTGGTCTGAGAAAACCACAAAGTGCTCTCCCAGAAGATAGCGTCTCTACATTTTCTGGGAAAACACTACCACCAACAGCACCACATTGTGAAACACGTAATTCTATTTATGGTATGTCCATCACCTCGACCTATACTTGATAACTGTATCAAGGTTGATGTTGAGCATTGGAGGTACCAATGAACAGTGCAGGTGAGCAAACTCATCCAACCACCAGATGCTAGACACGGAATGCACATGGCATACCTCACGTGTCTTTTCCCCTCTCAGAAGGAGAGTAATCCCCAAAACTAGTGCTCTTCCAAACCCACTAGTGACACCTAAAGCAATGGGAGGTTAAGAAGAAAAGCCCCACTGGCAAAACCAGAACCTGCTCGGACACTCCACCGCACAACTCTTCCATGAATGCACATGTCATAAGGACTCATCCACCGCACCTCAATACTATCCGATTTGGGTGGCATGGACTCTTCCTCACAGTTTTGATCTCATCACAAAAACGCATCTCACTGGGGGAGGAAACCCTCTTTCCAGTGCATTCAGAGCTACATCAGACAACACCAACACAGGGTTACACTAACGCCCTACGTCACCCTTGGTAACCCCTCTAACAAGGAGTTAGACAAAAAGAGTACCTCACGTAGAGTCTAACATGTTCTACTGAGAAAAGTATAAAATAAATAGTGCGTACCACTTATCATCCCATGCGTTGCAGGATTATAGATATCTATAGCACACAGCCGCTCGCGGCCCCGTTCGTCAGCTCCCTGAGCCTGACATGGGCCGCCTAGTGGTGGTGGAAGGACCTTGAAATGTCATCCACCAACCACTATTCTTCCTACTTTATATCCAACACCACCTCCTTAGGGACCACCCTGTCCTCACCTGAGAGTTTTCTAATCATGAAACAACCTCTATCACGGCAGCGCATCTCCCAAAAATCTGGAAGACTCAGCACATTTTTTCGGATAGTCTCAAGCCACGTGACCTCGCACATCACAACATATCACTAGGCATCCCTGGGCTATCTCGGTGCTCTACACTACCCCTCGACCATGTGCCTGAGTCATATCAAGGGATGACATCCGACATCAAGGCCCTTCCAATCGACGTCCCTTTGCCAGAAATTTCTCTGCCAACAGTGCCTACTCCAACATCCCGAGATGGGTGAGGATGCACAAGGGCACTATGCTGGCACAAATATCCTCTACAAAGATCTCACTCAAAAATTTGTGCTCGGAGGTTTCCATCATAGACCACATCCGATGAGTACCGAGTAAGGTCTGCGAACCCATTCGCGTACTCAGACACTGCCATCACTCCCCGTTGAAGCTCCAACAGCTCCCGGAACCGTAAAAAGCTTAAGTAGGAGGGGTAGTACTCCTCACGAAACAGCTTCTAGAAGTCATACCACGAGGGTACCGACTCATAGGGAATCTGAGTAAGCCTGGTTCAACTAACACCAACAGCTTGGTGGAAAAATACTGGCTGTTAAGGCCTCCATCCAACCTGTCAGTATCCAAACTAGCCTGAAGAGGTGAACCACCGACTCTAGCCAACCCTTCACTGTTTGAGGGTATGGACCACTGTGGAACCTAAGCAGTCTCTGATGCTGGAACACACGTAGCGTGCTCATCCTGCGTTTTTCATCGGCCCTCGCTTCCGGTACTATATGCAACTCACAGGTGGAGGTGCTACTACCTGTCCTCCTGGAGAAGGGTAATCGTATGATGGATCTTGAACTAAGGCCTCATCGCTCACGTAGTCGTTGTCACGAACTGGAGCTAGTATCCTGGCTAGCTATCAACACGAAGACATCCTGAATCCGATCAAGGAGTGTAGCGGTCAAATGAGCATATATATATAAACAACGATGGGGAGATTAATCAACAAAGACAGTAAAAGACTCAATCCTATATGATTCACAAACCAAAATCCCTACAACAAATGTCTCAGTGTGCCGAGTTGACAAGCGGGTTATCAGGGTCCTGGTGAATGGATACGTCGGCTGCCGCACCATCATTGGACTCCTTAGCCTGAGAGACGCTCTCAACACATGTTGACACTATTTCCCCAAAACTCAACCAATTCCCTTTTAGGGACGTCCAAACAATGCCACAAGGAACGAACCACCTCTGATACCACTTTGTCATGACCCGACCCATACCGGGGCTCGAGCCGCAACTACCCCAAGCCCGCCTCCATAGGCCAGGTGGTGGCGACTAGGGCCGAAGGGACGACAAACTATGGGAGGCCTTTTCCAAAGAAACTATACACACACACCCAAACAACTCAATGAAAAAGTACAGAGAAAGGAAAGCAAGAAACAACACTACTACAAAAGGGAAACCAACATACATGCATAAACCTCTAACAAGTATTAGTAATGTGCTAAAAAGAATTGACAAGTAAACTGAATAGTAAAAGGGGAGAAACATGTGCCCAACCATAAAGGTGCCACTACCCAGAAATAGGTAAAATGAATGTAAACCGGTGGTGAGTCTCTCGCATGAAATTCCTACTGCGGTCACTGAATGCGGCCCTAACTCCTTTGTCCTCTATGCTCCTCCACAGTCTCAATCGACTTGTCCATCATCTGCAAGGGCACACCAAGTGCGGGCAAAGCCCAAGCAAGAGTGGGTATAAAAATACTCAGTAGGATGCCCCGAAATCCTGAGGGAGCAACAAAGGAGGTACTAAAATGGTGAGCAGTAGACAGAACAAAGAACAGTGCAACAGTACAAAAGAGAGAGTGCAGCTCAACCCAAAAAAAATAAAGGAAGTAGACTCGTCCAATCCATGAGAATCTAGACACAGAAAGCACGTGGAATAACTCGCGCATCTTCGCCCCTACAGGAAGAAGAGTAAATAAACCTAAGGAGTGGGAAAAATAGTAGGGTGTATATATATATGCTCAATAAGAAACCAGAACGAGCGTGTAAGGGGATTTATATATCCAAACTCAGCCCAAGAAAATTCGCCAACTGTTCAAAGGATATCCATCACTAATACCCAACAATCTCATACGTCAATAGACGTCATTGCTAAACTGTACCACCAAGGGTCCCGATCCAGTAATCACAGAGAAAAGTCACTAAAAATCCTCATAGTAAGGGCTGAGTCTGTAATGCCAATAGGTGACCCACTTTATAGCCCTTCTGGAGGGTAAACCCCACTAAGTCGATGGTAACCCACTGCCCAACCCCGCTGGAGGGTAGACCTTGATAAGACGTCGGGTGACCCACTTCCCAGCCCCGCTGGAAGGTAGACCCTAAAAAGTTGTCGAGTGACCCACTACCCAGCCTGGCTAGAGGGAAGACCCTAAGAAGTCATCGGGTGACCGACTACCTAGCCCGGCTGGAGGGTAAACCCGGAATCGGTCCGATAACTCCGCACTGCAACTGACATCATTGGGTGTCACCAACATCGCTATCGTGCATTGGTTCAGGGTGCGTCAAAGGGACCTTCATCCAAAACCCTTTCATGTTTCCACATTTAATGAGATCTCTAAAGAAGCTTCACTCACCCGAACATATTACACCGTAGTAATCCTCGTGAAAAAACATGCGAGATAGACTATTTACTTGCCCGAAACGGACAACCGGTGAACATGTTACAATTCAAATTAGCCAGCCCGTGTGGGGCCCACACCTCGGTCATGAAAGAGGTCAGGCAATCTATGCAATCGCGATGCTCTAGAAAAAACATGCTGAATTGATTATTCATATTCCCCAAACAGACGCCTAATGAAAAAGTCGCAGAACGCTTCTCACAACTTAAAAGACGGCCTATGGGGCCCACACCTCAAGTCCGTCTTCAATGCCTGAAACCACCCGGATCAACTTCGTCTCGATGCAAGGGTCAGAATGCCACTAACGGCACCTAAAACAGACTTCGGATACATAATCCGCAACTCCCCGCATTATATGCAAACATGGCCTTGTGGGACCCACACCTCGACCCCGAAACACGTCACACTAATCATACCATCACATTCATTGCAGATAACCACACGAAGTAGGATATTCATTTGCCCTGAACGGACTTATGTAGCATACGTTGTAAAAACACAACATACATCTAAAAACCACCTCGTAGGGCCCATGCCTCGGAACCGAATTTAAGTGGGCAGATTGCGTCGTTGCAATCCCCTTGTAAATACACATAGAAATGAGTACTCAAACACCGTAAAAATATTTTGGGTGAAAAAGTGGACTTTCACTGTAACACGTGCGAACTAGGCCCTCTGGGACCCACACCGTGTCTCCAACCCAAATGCTTCGGAAAACATCTCAAAAAGTCCGCTTGAGGGTTGGGGTCATGCTGCCGCTGACAGCGCTTCAATCGAACATCCCAAGAATGAGTTATGTCCAACGCAAGATTAATTAATTATTTATTTAATTATTTAATTAATTAATCACATTGAGTGTTTTGTGCCTCCAAGAAACGAAACCAAACCGCAAGGGTTCCGAACAAACTTTGGAAGGACGGTTTCATCTCCAAGGACATAGAGCCTCTGACAGTGCGTCAAACGGATATCCGGCTCGTGAACCATGTCCGTCGCAACTTTAATAATTTTTTAATATTATTAAAGTAAAAAATTTCGGGGGCACCCGTCTTCGGGTGAAAAACCCAAAAACCGCAAAACATACTTCAAAAAGACCGTCTCATTAACACGAACCTGTAGCCACAGACGACGCGTCAAACAGACGTGCCGTTTTGAAATTAAGGCCCCCTGAACGCAAGGGGTCCCAACCAGGATTGTTCACCCCGGCTGGCCCGGTTCGAACAGCCAACCCACGACCCAGCCGAAGGTCCGACACAAACTGCCGCGGCCCGCTCCAGCCGCACCGGACCCCCTCGGGTTCAGTTCTTCATGTAGAACAGCCATTTGGCCGGTCTTCGTCGCCCAACAGGACCCACAAAGGGCGGGTCCTTGCTTCCTCCGCACACTCGGGGTCAAGCCTCAGGATTCCCTTAGTCGGGCGCGCCAGGCTGGCGCCCTCGGCCTCCGACAGCGCACTGCCACGCCGCTCTGACCGTGCCCCGTGCCGCTTTTACTGGACCCGCCGATGCCTCTTCGCCCCTCCGGCCTCACCCCTGTTACACCGCACCGCATCAGACATTGCTCGGCCACGCTCCACCTCCGAACACCGAGCTCCACCGGACCTCTGCGCTCCGCCATCCCAGGCTTACCGCTCCACTTCTGGATGGTCCGCCGCACCTCCGCGCATCTGACGGCCACCTGATACCCACGCTCTGCCGTTGGGTTCGGCGGACACCACACCTCAGACGACGCTCGGCTGCATGACACACGCGGCCGCCACGTGCACCCGCCAGCCGCTCCTGCCGGTGTTGTTCTAGTGGTTCTTCCGGCGGACCACCGTAGCCCGAACAGATGCCCAAAAACAAACCGGGTGACATCTTTGAGATCCCCGCAATGCGACCCTCACACCAACAACCCCTTATCAACGATCCGATAGTCAATTGGCGGATCCAAAAAGTACTAACGAAGAACATTGAAGAACGCGTCAATCAAGGGATTTAAAATGCGGCTCGGGCAATGGTCATGTTCGTTCGGCCATCGTCCCAATTCCAAAATTATAGAATTAAAACGTCAAAAACTGACAAAAACTCCCCAAATTGACGAAGGGGTGGAAAACCAACAAAAATATTACCTCGATCCGACCGTTCGACGTTGGTGATGCGTCCACGACGCTCCGGCTTTGATCTGCCAAGGTTCTGTAGGTGGTTTCTCCTTGATCATACAATGAACGGCGAAGAACGCAGAAGAAATGGAGAGATGGAGAGAGAGAGAGAGAGAAAGAGAGAGATATAGAGAGAGGAACCCTAACTCCAACTCCTCATTTTTTTTTCTACTTATAGAAAAAACCACATATCTTGGAATCCAAAATCACCGCGCCCTCTCATTTTATGTCGCGCCCAGGGTAAACACCCTATTCCGGACCAAACTGTGGTCTCAAATTTCCATTCAGATCAACTGTCTATGATATATAGCATTTTCTTTAGTCAACCATGCATGCATAATATAAAAACACTTAACATTTTTATATAATTAATTCCGAGCACACCGGGCCTAAAAAATGCACGCCATCCGAACGCCCTGCACTGGAAGAACATCAAGAAATTTTTCAATGTCTCAGAGTCGAAAAACCTGCGTTCTTACAATATTAATAAAAATTTAATTCAAAATATTACTGAATATTATATATATTATTTTATTAATAATTTTCAAAAGAATATTTTTTACAACATCTTTCATAATTTAATTGAAGATAGGGAATTAATATAAAATAAAAATTGATGTAATAAACTAATAATTAAAACATTTTGGATTTATTAAAATTATTTGAAGACATTAAATATTTAATAAATATTGATATTTAAAATAATTGTACAAATATTATTTATAATGATTCTAGGATGTGTGGAAAATTTAAAAATAAACAAAAAGTGGGCCTGCTTTATATTTATTTTGAATTTGTATTCAGTAGGAAATATCTTCAACATAGTAAAGAAATTGACAATTTAAATGATTCTAAATTTTTACATTGAAGATGAAAAATTTTATTTTTTAATATTCATATATTAATTATTCTCAATTACATAAATGTATATAATGATTAATTTCATGGAGTTAGTAATTTTCACATAAAATAAACAATTTTTTTCATTAATGATTTGTATGTAGTAGAGAATATATTATTATCAATATATATATATATATATTCCCCAAATAATAATTTTTTTTGTTTGAAAATATTTTCTTTTATTTTCCATTAGTAAAAAATATCTGGTATTCCCATCATCTCATTCAATTTAATATAATATTATTTTTAATAAGATGGAAATTAATTGATTTAATATACTAAATATTATATTAATTAAAAAATTTAAATGTAGAGGATCAATATGGGGACCATTTCCCTTCAACATAGAGTGAAATTATATAAACAATCATATACTCAACTATAGAGTGTAGATACTCATAGAAAACAAACTTTTGACAGATCTTCGCAAAGAGAAGTGACCTAAAACACCAACATAAGATAAGGATAGATATAAAAAAGAGGAGGATACTTCGGATTATCACCCTGAAAAGATTAAGTGGTTATATTAGAGACCCATATACCCAGATCTATGAGTTTTTTAGGATCACATATAGAGATTTAATGAACTATTATATTGAAGATCTTTTTGGATTTGTGAGAGATCATTTCCATGAAACATACATAATGTGGTGAAATACATGAAAAAATAAAGAATTTTAATATACCCTAAATAAAACACTTCAATGATTGAATGATTAATTCATTGGGGATTCTATTGAGTGAGATCTAATGATACATAATAACACATCAAATTAAATAATTAGAAAATTAGATTATTATGACATTGATAATGTATTAATGCATGCAAAATCCAAATAGGAAAAAAGTTATTTTAAAATGTGACCAGGTGTCTTAGAATGTATTATGAACAATTCACATAAAATAGAGATATTATATCTTAATATATGAATATTAATTATATTTTATAAATAAACATACATGGACCATAAAATTTAATTTTTACAATTAATATATATAAAATTTTCATAAACCATAACTGATTATAAATATATCCGACAATGGTCCTCCCATATTGTACTCTTAATAGACCTACGACACTAAAACTGATATACCCATTCCAGGGAATGTTAATATAAGAAAATTCATCTCATATGATCATTAATGGAAAAAAGTAGATACTAATGAGATTATATGTATAACATGATCATTAGGGTTAAATAAAAGGCGAATATCATTTTTAATAAAAATACCTTGTATATAATTGATTATAATACTATGTTATTGAGGAAATCATGGTAGTACATTAGGCATGAATCATAATGGAATAATGGAATCAAATTCTTGAAAAAATAGCATTATCACAAGTTATATTTTTTTTCCAGAAAAATAGGTATAGATAGTTACTTCTTTAGTAGTCAAGAATCACTACCTCATCACCCGTAGTGGATTGGGTTAACCCCTATTACATCATATATATAGTAAATGACCAGTCATAAGACTATCATAGAATTTTAGGGTCACCCACAATTTCATAGTCATGGTTTACACCTTAGATTAACATTGTGGATTGGGTTCTCTCCCAATAATCATGATTCGCAAATGTAACTATCATATTGGTAATAATAACTTACATTATTAAGTTCACTCCACATTATAGTCCGTATTTTCTCATGATATATCTAACCATGCCCAATTAATTTGAGGGTTATATCATTTTGATCCCCCATAAAAAAAGATAATAAATATGATATGTGTTCTATATGATCACTAAACATTATCATATAATAACCCATGGAATATAAATGGGGTTCATAAATATTTTAATATTTCATCATAGTGTTCATGTGGGATATAATCCCTTTTTTAACCATTCCATCATATAGTTATTATCATGTGGGAAAGAAACATGTCACATAGTTCATACATATAGAATAATCATCATATTCCATTTTATAAGATATTTGTATGGTATCATTGGATCGTACCAACAATAATTCAGAGGTACCAACAATAGATTTTATCATAGATGAAAACTATTATTACAAGATTACTAAAACATTTATTGACAAATATATTGTAATACATCACACATTTTCAGAATTAGGTTCATTCATACGTGCAAAAACCTATAATACTACATTCAAAAGAACAATATTTTAATCCTAGAAATTATCTAGGGGGATTTATTGTGTAGGAAGTGATGAATTCATGATATAGGATCACGGTGATATAGTCAGTGACATCGGAATCACGTAGGCCTAGGGACACATTAAAGATGATGCATGAAAGTATCTACATTGGTCCTCATATAGCTATGATCATGGACCACATGGCCTTGGGAATATGAGATATGTAATTGGTCTCTCTTAAACTATATATAATGATGTCTCTTCATTCATAATAAAAATAGGTTTCATCCCCAATATTGAAAAAATTGATATTAAATAAAAAATATTATTGGAAGAAAAATAAAATAAAATTGTTCTTCCATAAAATTTTATTTGGAGTTTTTGTATAAACATATGAATTTTGAAGTAAAACATGTAACCTATGGAAAAAAATATATAGTAAGATAACATTCATGAGTTTTTTTAAGGGTAGATCATGATATTTCATCATTATAGACCTAATAATAAAAAACATGATACATAATGATATTACATCATATATCCCTTCCACTATTGTGAAAATTGATCAGACTACACATGACTAAATAACAACAAATGAATCATTAAAAATCTTAAAAAGATGGGGAATTGTGATATAATATGATATAATGGTATTATATATTTAAGTCCCTAGCCTTAAACATTACTTTATCTAGATATAAGTCAACAATTCCAATTAATTCATTTTGAGAATATTTTCAAGTTTAGAGATTTATAAAATTTGGTAATAACTTATATATAGAAAACTAAATATTATAATTATACACTTGTACTCAATTTCAATTTTTCTCATTAAACAAATACTATATAAAATGAAACGTGTTATTGGTTCATGTTTGGACAAAAAAATTGTCTTTAGACCCATTCTTGAATCTATTGTTCTTTATGTCCTCTGAAAAAACAGTTCAAAATTTGGTATGAGTATAAAAAGATTCGTAAGTCATACTCAAAGAAAGAAAAACTATAATTTTCCTGAAAACATGAAAGCCATGAATACATTATCATAAAGTAATAATTTTCACCTTTTAACTATTGTAAATATACTTCACCAAATATATGCTCATTGATTACGGTTTTTTTGTAACCAATAGATTACCATAAATCCCAAAGAAAGAAATATATAACATATACTGGTAACATGGGACATAAACATACATAAACGGAATAACCATATAGACATCATCCGCATATATAACTAAATAGAATAGCCATACAGTGGAATTATATACCCAATGCGCTGGAGGATATAATGTATACACATATCCATGGTTTATCATGGAACCACTCGACTTTGGTTTATCACGTAACCACACATCATTGGATTATCACATAACCATCCTTCTTTTTCCAAGTATCATTATATAATTATAACACATAAAAGATTGCAATGATCAAAATATCACTCCTAAAATTTCATTTGAAATCATAAGAGATCATTTAAAGATATTGAAATAGTAAATCCTCTTTCAACCCCTTTTCAATACAAAAAACCCAAAAATGGAATATGGTATTTAATTTTATTTTTAAAAACATTACAGCTTATAGAGGAAGCCTAATACCAAATAACGGTCATGGAGGTGAAAAGGTCATTTTCAGCATGTACATTAAAAAACATTCCTTTTTGTCATTTATTAAAATGATTCATATGAAAATTTTCATTTTTTAACAGTATTAAAATTCCAAAGTGTTTATTATACACTATATAAAGAAGTTTTTGTATGCATTGAAATAAGCCTAAATGAAAGGGGAATGCGATGAATTCCCTTACCTTGAGTCCAACTCATCACATACCATCGTTATGATATTGAATAATAAACATTGCATAATTTCAAATTTCAGTAGAACCCTTTTCAAGTTTATTATTCCTTATATATCACTTGTGACATTGTTATAAAAATTACATAATTATTTAAGATCATATAAGTTGTTTTCTAGATATTCGGTACTTCAGTCGAAAATGTACATGTTTTGATGTAAATTTACAATGTAGTCAAAATTCCATCATCTCCAGAATATTATTAAGGATATAAATATAATATATATACATTATATATGTATTTATTATATCCTTAATTTTTTAAGATAATAAATTAAATGCACCATTCATGGCGATGATGGGTCATACGTATGTATGAACACTACTTTCATTTCATTATCATATTAAAAGAATAATAATAAAATTATTTTAATGTATATTATAGTACGAGTATTATATTATTTTCATATATGTATCATATGTTTAATAAAATCGTCATTTATATGTTCCATGTATAGTCAGAATGAGTCACATCGCTTTAAGGGGGAGGTAGTCCACACATCGCCTAACAAAATTATCGTATTTACATAACATCACATGCATAATGTTATGTTATAAATAAAAATTATATAAGTGTAGAGACAATATAAATATAATATATATTGTATATAAATATATTTCCCTCGTAATGACCACCCTGAGAGGTGGTAGGAGAAAAATGAACAATAATTGTTTCGTGAGGTAGTAGTTCGCCATACATAGAAAAAATATATTCTATATCCATTACATGGAGGTGTGTTTAAGTGTTGGTATAATAATTAAAATAACAACATCCCAGTATATTGAGGATATTGGTGTTTTTATAAGTGAATGGAATAATGATAGGTTAGGTTTTTGGTGAAAGAAAATATATGAAAGGAGTTTGGGAAAAGACATTTCCTCTAAATCGCGTAACTCCTTTTGTTTGAGAAAAAAAGATTCCTTGAGAAACCTTATGACCATCGTAAGTATTCTTGGAGTAATAGAGGGATGATGAGAGGTTATTTGAGACAAATAGGGATGAGTCAAGGGGATTTATAGGTGTGGGTACATTTTTAGAGGTGGTATCCTTTTATAAGAGGGGGGATTGGCTCTTTAAAAATGTCTTGAAATATTATTCTATTATAAATTATTTTTAAATTATAATAGCTCAAAATTGATATATTTAGAGGATTAGAATAGGATGGGACACAATACTATCAACCAATAAGATTTACAAATGTTTATGTTTCATATTTAACATTATCTTTTGGCTTTAACCCAGTGTTAAATAAATTATCTCTTACTATGTCTTCTTGTATTTTTACCCTATATGGAAAATAGAGTAACTATAAAATGCAATGAGAACTTAAAGTGGATAATGAATGAAATTTGAAATATTATATACATTATTTTGTAGAATATATGATTTTTATTACTATTGTATAATTAAATAAAACAGTATTTATTTTAAAAACTCATTTAGGTCAATTTTGACACTATTTTGTAATTAATTTGTCTTTAAGTAATAAAAACCAGATTGGTTAGATAAAACTACAATAAATCACTAATATAATTTTGAAGTCATCTATAAAATTCATGGATAGCATATAATTCTTAAAATTTCATATATATTAATAATTATAATATCATTTATTTGAATATTTAATTACTAAGGTAATCACTGGATCATCATTGTGTCATAAATCAATTTATTTATTTAATGTCCAAAAATTATAAATAAAATACCATGATGTATGAAATATTTTTATATTTATAATTAATATTTCTATTCAATTATATCAGTTATCTATCCGAAACTTAAAATTGTTTTTGTAAAAGGTTGCATGTTTATGTTATATTTCTCTTTATATTAAAATAATTATTATAACATGTCATTATCACATCTATGTGGCTCCAAAATGCCAAAAGATCAGCCTACGATTTTTTTTGGTTTCCCATGACTCGTATAATATGTTTAAGACACGTTTTAGGGTATTTTTATACAATTATAATCTTATTTTTACCCTTATTTACAAAATTTACCTAATTTACCCTTTAACTATTATAAATAAAAATTATTTCTAAAGGTACTATTCATAATGTAAAAGAATAAAAAGTATCTATATAAATAATTTAGATGTTCTGATTACAACTATGGAATCCATTTTTTCAAATTCAAAACACTTAAGTTTTAATTAATTAATTTAAAATTAATTCATGTTGTCAAAACTAGAAAGCAGTTATTTTTATAAATAAAAAGTACCAAAAAATTAACATACGTTTATGTCCAATTTAAAAGTGAAATTAATTCAAATTGCCGAAATTGGATTAAATGACACAAAATTAATCCAATTACACTTTAAAACCAATTAAAAGGACAATAAAACTATATAAAAAATTATATTAAAAGGCTGTTTTGAATTAAAATGTAGTATTTTTCACTATTCATTAAAATATGAATTTTATTAGGAAAATAAAAAATTTTCAACCAAAGTAAATTTTAGTGTCTTTATTCAAAAGAAGATGTTTATTTTTTCAAATAAAACATATTAATGTGACAACAACTATATTTAAAAAGGGTTCTCCATCAAAAGGTTATAAAAGGATCTTTTAAAATTACGTTAGTATTTTATGATTAAAACTTGATCCATTATCATTTTAATCCTATATAATTTTTTGTATAAATGTAAAAGTATTCAACAATCATTTTTAATAATATTTTTGTTAGTTATTTTCATTCCCACTAATACAATTTTTAGGAGATAAATACCAATTAAAATAATAATAATACGGTTGTATTATTTTTCTGTATAACTCAATGTTGTGTGTAATGTAAGATTTCAAAGAAACATGTTGTTTCATGTCGAGTACGCTATCAGACAAAGTGTGACCTTGATCCTAAAATTAAAATATTATTCATAAATATTAATAGATATAAAAATTTATTATTATAAAAATTTCAGGGATGTTACATCCTTCCCCCTTTTGGAAATTACGTCCCCAAAATTTTATTTACTTATCAAATAAGATGGGGTATTTATCCCTCATTAAATTTTCATATTACCAAATTTCCTATTCAACCATGTATTTTTTCCAAAAAAACATTACCAATAGAATCACCTTATACTGAAACTGTTTCTCTCTATAGTCAATAATTTGAACTTGCTATTCCTCATAAGAATGATGCTCTTCCCACTGATCCACCTCAAGAATAAAAACATGAGATGGATTAAACATATACTTATCAACATGGAAACATGAAATACATTCTTTACCTAGGATTGAAGTGGAGGTAAATCCACCTTATAATAAACTAATCCAACCTTTTCAAGGATCAGATAGGGTTCAACAAACCTCGGGCTCAGGTTATCTTTCATAATAAAACGGATCACACTTTTCAATGGAGAATCTTTGAGAAAGTCGTGATCACCTAGATTAAATGAAAGATACTTACTCTAGTTATAGAAATATCTTTTCTTCTTTCTATGAGATTTCATCAGGTGATTTGGAATCAAATGATCCTTTTTTACCATCTCTTCTACCCGTTTTGGTCCTCATCAACTTTCATTCACCTACTTCATCCCAAAAGCTATAGTTCAAAACCACTTTACATATAATTCTTCAAATGTTGCCATCTGTATAATGGAATGAAAACAATTATCATAAGAAAATGAAATCCATGAAATATGTTAATCCCAACTTTTCTAGTAATCCATTGAACAGGAACGTATTGTATTATCTCTTATGAATTGATCAATCAGAATTCTAATTTGATTAAGGATGAAAAGATATATTGAAATTTAATTCAGTTCCCAATGACTTCTAAAGGTCATCCCAAATTTTATAAGTGAACTTTGGATCAAGATCAGATACAATTGAGAGGGGAAATCCATGTAACCAGATTATCTCTTTAATATAAAAACGAGAATGTTTATCTAGAGACATAGTATCTATAAAAAGGAATAAATTGAGAGGATTTATTTAATTGATCAATAGTTACCCCGATTTCATTGTAACCTCAAGAAGTATTTGGTAATCCTACTAAAAAATCCATGGAAAAATTTTAACATTTCCACTCCGGAACTGGAAATGGTTGAGGCATACCATTTAGTAACTGTCGTTATACTTTAACCGGTAGAAAAATCAAACATTTTTGGGGAAATTCACCAATATATTTTTTCATTCCACCCCCAGTAATAATCTCAAATATCTTTTTACATCTTAACAATGATATGATGAAATAAAAAATGAGAACTATGAAGTTCATAGAATAACTCTTTCTTAAATAGTAAATCTCAAGGCACACATAATTTATTTACAAACATCAAAACATAATCTTTATCAATGTTAAATTCAAGTTAATTACCCTTCGGATCCAGCTCTACCTTTTTCTGCAACTCACTATCATCCTTTTTCACTTTCATAATTCTTTTTGATACAGATGATTTCAATGCCACTGGGAAAAAGTAGATGAATTCTATTCCCCAACAACTTCTAATCCTAAATTTATTAAATCAAAAACCAAATGATTTCATTCCAAATGTAGAATGGTTAATGTAGAAATAAAATTTTGACTCAAAGTGTTAGCCACATTATTTATATTTTATATATGGTAATGAATAATATAATAATAATACTTGATTAATTCCATCCATCTCCTATGTCTCATGTTTATTTATTTTGATGTGAATATGTACTTCAAACATTTTTTATCAGTTTATATTTCACATTTTACGCCATATGAATAATGCCCCAAAATTGTTAATAGAAAAACAAGATCAAATAATTACAAAATATGTGTAGGATAATTTAACACATGGGGTATCAACTAACATGAAACAAAAGAGATTACCTGATCATTCTGCATTAGAAAAAAACCAACTCTTTTTAATGATACATCACTGTAGAATAATATTCACTATTCTTGGAAGGAATGTCTAAAATAGCAGAATTTACCAATCTTATTTTCAGTATCTAAAAACAATCATCACATTACTTTATCCAAATGAACCTAACTCCATTATATGTCATCTTAGTTAATGGGCTGGATGAACAAGAAAATATTTCATAAAACCTTCTTTAATAACCCGCTAATCCAAGAATACTACAAATCATTGTGATATTGGTAGGTCTTGGCCACTCTTCAACAAATTAATGTTTTAGAAGGGTCAACAATTATTCAATATTTAGAAACAATATCTCCATGTCATGAAATTTTTGGTAACCAAAATTAACTCATAATAATCTTTGGATATAGTTTTTTTTCATTTTGGGTTTGTAAAAAAAGTCTTTAACTGGATTTTAGGTTCCTCCTGAATTATAGAATATACCAAAATATCATCTATAAATACAACAACAAAAATTACTAGAAAATAATGAAAAAATTCATTAATAATATTCATAAATATATTGGTTTCATTAGATATCCCAAAAGGAATATCTTAAAATTAAAAATCCCATATCTCAATCAGAATGTTGTTTTGTAATTTCATCCTCATTCACCATCTGCTAATGGAACACAGACATCAAATCAATATTCCAAAAATAGTAATATCCTTGGAGATATAACCACTAAATTTGATGGTCCCACATCAGACGTACTAGTAGAAAATGATTTTTCCATGCCCTTCTATTTTCGATCTTTTTGGTTTCCACCCAAAAAAATCAACTATTCACAGACATTTGAATAATGTCCCTTCTCATTTCAACTAAACACATCATACAACTTGTTTTTCATTGACTTCCTGAATATCTTCCTTACAGTTATGACCAGTATAACCATTCATACCACATCAGAATCACTTTCTAGTCATTGAGAGGCATTCTCCAAGATTATTTTTACCACACTTCTCACAAGTTGGAAATTTGGTTTTCATACCTCTAGGAATCATTGATGAATTCTTCCCATAGCATGTCAATTGGATTTATTCATTTCTTTCTCTCATAGAACACATGCTCCTCAGAAAACTCCATCTCTATCTTATTAGATCATCTAATAAGTTTCTCATAGCATTTGAACTCATGAGATACTAACACTCTTTGATATTTTGGCTTTAATCATAAGTAAAATTGATTTATCTTACTATCAACATCCCAAATAAATTTTTGGATATACCATGTCCAAAGGGTGAAATTATATTCAAATGCATCCACAAAATGTTCCTCCTTTTGTCTCAATTAAAAATTCTTTTCTATCCTACATCAAACAACTTTAGGAGAATATTTCATATGTATTATATTTTTAAATTCATTAATTTCCATGGTGTCAATATCTTCACATCCTCTTATATTTTTAATCATTGACCACCTATAATTTACTTCACCCTTTAAAAAGATAAATATCAAGACTAACCTTTTGATTATATGAACACCCCATTACATAAAAAATCTTTTCTATTGATTTAATCCACCTTCTTTGTGAACACGATCCGATGATACTCTTAATGATAGGGGACATTTTTTCATGAAATTGCCCAAAATTAATATATTCATATGTGGTGGGTCTAGTTGATCTTTTGTATGGTCACCACCACCATTTATGGATTGATTAAATTGATCCATTAATACAAAAAAAAATTCAGTTATGATTTCAACTATCTCAGGATATTGATTTGAAAGGTTATTGCACATTATATGCCTTCCCAGAACAACTTCCATATTTCCTATACGGAAAACCAGTCTGACCAAACATATCTTAGATGAAGAAATTTGTTAATATTTAAATTCTATATCATTTAAATTTGACCATAATGTGTAAAACTTTTATGGTTATTCTTTGGTAACTATTAATGTTATCTTAACCGACCTATGATACCAACTACAAGGGCATGTACATAAAAAAACTTAATCATTAGATAAGTAAACAAATGACTTTAATTCATGCCGAGGCTATTTTCAGGTTTATACCATTAGAGAAATAGGTTATAACTCACACATAGCAATATAAATATTACATGAATACACTACTAATCACAATTAATTTTTTCATTGAAAATATCATAAAAAGTAAACATGGTATCATTTCATGTTATAATATCAATAATTTTCCATGATCCCATCCATGATTCTACTCTTCATTATTTCATGTGAAAAAATATTTCCAAACATGGGGTGAGCATAAAAATCTCAGTAAAATATACACATTGTAGGAAAACTGTTAGTCATGGGAAACAAGAAAACCATGAATACGTTATCATAAAGTAATTATTTTCTCCTTAAAAAATTAGTAAATATTCTTCACTAAATATAAGCTAATTTCATAACATTTTTGTATCCAAAAGATTACCATAAATCCAAAATAAATTATCATATAACTTATAAAGGAAACCTACGACAAAAAAAATATTAATGGAATAAACATACGGTCGACTTCTACACACACCACTAAATGGAATAACTATACAGACGACTTCTATACCCAATTAATTAGAGGTTATAACATAATAACCCGTCTATGGCTTCTAATGAAACCTATAATCTTTTGTTTATCATTTATCCACCCATAATTGTATTATCATGTAACCACACATCATTGACCAAGTATCATTATATAATCATAACACATAAAAGATTACAATTAGAAAAATTTCAGTCTTAAAATTCATTTTCAATCACAAGAGATCATTTCAAGATATTGAAATAGTAAATCCACTTTCGAAACCATTATCAATACTTAAATATTATAAAAAGGTAATATTTTATTTACATTTCTTTTTAAAAACATTATGTCTTGTAGAGGAATCCAAATCACAAATACCGGTCACGGTGGGGGAATAATTATTTTTACAGCATATGTTAAAAAATATTAAATTTGTTGGTTTAGTAAAAAGATTCATATAAAAAACTACTTTTTAACAAAATTAAGAGTAAAAGGGTTTAATTATATACTGTAAAAAAAGGTTTTGTATATATTAAAAGATTTTTCAATGAATCGAGTTTGAGATGAAATCCATTTCCTTGAGTCCGACTCATCACATACAATCATTATGTTCCTAAATAATAAACATTGCTTAATTTATAATTTCCTAAGAAACATTTTCATGTGTATTCTTTATTTTATATGGATTATTTTAATGTTATAAAAATTAAAAATGTATTTATGTTCATATCAGTCGTTTTGTCGATATTCATTACTTGTGTCGAAAATTAACTTCTTTTGATATAAATTTTCGATGTAGTAAAAATTCCATCATCTCTAGAATATTATTCATGATTTAAATATCATATAGATTTAGTATATATGTATATATAATATCCATAATTTTTGGAGAAAAGAAAAGAAATGAACCATTCATGAAGATGGTAGGCCGTACATAAGCATTAACACCACATTCATTTTATTGTAATATTTAATGAATGATAAAAAAATATTTTTATAATATAATACCATTGTTATATTAATTTCATGAATGTGTCATAGGATTAATAAAACTTCCCTTCATACATTCCATGTATAGAGGATCATGGAGCATCGCTTTTAGGGGCGATAGTACACACTCCATCAAAAGAAAATATCGTATTTACACAGCATGGAATGCATAAAGGTTTGTTCTAAATAGTAATTAAAAAATGATATAAACAATATATTTATCATATATATCATATCTAAAAATAGTTTCATCATAATTTCAACCATGATATATGGTAGGATAATATTGAAAAATCATCATTTCATGTGACTGCAGTTCACCGTACACAGAAACAGTATGTTCTATATCCATTAGATGGAGGTGTGTATAAGTGTAGGTCAAAAACATAGAATAAAAAATTTTAAGTATATTTGGGAGACAGGTTTTGTTAAAAATAATGGATTAAATATTGATTATGCGGTTGAATAAGGAAAATAAATTAAAGGATCTTGAGAGAAGATGTTACTTCTAAATCTTGTAACTCATCTTGATTTGAGCCAAATGGATTACTTGAGATTCTGTATGCCAATAGTAATTCTTTTTGGTAGAATTAAGGGATTTTTGGAGTATATTAGATAACAATTAGGATAATTAAATGGGATTTATTGTTTTGAGTAAGTGGGTAGATGTGGTGGACTTTTATAAGAGGGGGAGGGAAATTTAAGGAACACCTTGAAATATTATTTTATTATAAATTTCTTTTCAAATTATAATAGCTCAAAAGAGAAATATTTCAAGGTTAAGATACGAATGGGTAAAAATCCACTAAAAAAACGGTTTTAGACAAGATTACATCAAACATTTAACCTTATCATTTGGATTTATCCATTAATTAAATAAATTAACTCTAACAATGTCTTCTTGTACTTTTAAACTTTATAGTTAATATAGTTACTAAAAAATGACAGGATAACCTAAAATGGATCATTAATGAGATTTGTAACATTATCTATGTCATTTTTATGAATATTATTTTTTATGACTGTTATATCTTTTAATAATATAATATTTTTTTAGAAATCAATTTTTTTTCAATTTTGACACTATTTAGTAATTGATTTTATTTATGTCATGGAAAGTTGATTAATTCAAAAAAACTACACTAAATAATTTATAAAATTTCATAATAATCCATCAAATTTGTGTATGTCAAAAAAAATTTAAATTAAATTTATTATAGTATTTATAATATCATTTATTTGAATTGTTCCTTAATAAGGTAATCACTACATCATCATTGTGTCTTATATAAATTTATTTATTTAATGTATAAAAAATATAATAAAAATTCCATGATGCGGGTAATAATTTTAGATTTATAATGACTATATATTTAAAAATATATTAATTGTATAACCCGAACTCAAAATCAATTTAGTAAAATGATTCTTGATTATGTTGTATTTATTTTTTACTTTAAATTACTTATTATAACATGGAATTATTACACCCAAGTTCCTCAAAAATGCCAAAAGTTCATCATAAATATTAATTTGGTATCCAATTATTCATAAAATAAAATTATTACACGTGTTAGAGTATTTTTATAATATTATAATATTTTATTACCGTTATTCACCAAATTTACCCTTTAACCATGGTAATTAAAATTAATTACTCTTATTACTATTCAAAATATCCAAAAAATAAAAGGAAAACAATTAAAAAAATATAAATTATTATTCCAATTATGGAATAATTTTTCTCAAATTAAAAATATAGAAGATTCATTAACTAGTTTAAAAATAATTCATGTTTTAACAACCACAAAGCATGATTTTTAAAAAGTAATTCTATCAAATGATTGACAAGTGTTTATGTGCAATTTAAATGTGAAATTACATCCAATGAAAAAATTTGATTAAATGATAAAATAGAATCTAATTATATTTTAAATCCAATTAAAAGGATAATCTGACTATATAAATAAATTAAATGAGAAAGCAATTTTTGAATTAAACTGGAGTATTTTTCAAAATTTATTACAATATAAATTTCATCAAGAAAATAAAAAAATTTCAATCAAATTAAATTTGGTTTTTACTCTTCTAAATAATATGTTTATTTTTTCCAATCGAATATATAAAATATAAAAAACCCAGATTTAAAAAGGGTTCTACATCAAAAGTCAGTAAAACAAGCTATTAAAAAAATTAGAGTATTTTATGTTTAAAATTGGTTTTTTTATCATTTTAAGCTTATAAAATATATTAGATAAATGTAAAAACATTTAAAAAACATGTGTAATCATATTCTAGTTAGTTATTTTTATTCCCACCAACACAACGACTAGGAATTAACTACCATTTAAAATAATAATATAATTATTGTATTATTCAATAGTATAACAAAATGTTGTGTGCAACTTATGATTTATAAGAAATTCGTCGTTGCGTGTTCGTTATGCTATTGGAAAAAGTGTCCTAGTTAATGTAAAATAAATATCATATTAATATATTTTCATAAATATGAAAATTTATTACTCTATTAATATATGGTGTGTTACAATATACTTCTCTTAAATATATGTAGTTACATAACATCAGGTATTCCATAATGAAAATGTTATTTACACGAGAAAACCATACATAATTAGTGTAAATTAAATCCTTGTGGATATAAAACCCTTACATTTACTTCTAAATCCATACAAGTTTCTTGAAAACAGTCATAAAATTCATTCTTGAATGGTATATATACCCTAAAAAGGAGTCAAGTAGTGAAAAATACATATGTCCCGGAAAAATAATTATTGGAAGGGAAATCCCTATACCATAAAATCGACAACCTATGATGCCATCCTAAAAACCTATATAGTTGTATTAAATTTATTATACCTTAATAAATGACTAGTTTCATTACATATAATTCCATATATATTGAAAATATAAAATTTCATTATACATTTATTAATAATTTATAAAATCCTTTTTTCGTGGTGTTATTTGTTTCTTTTGTTATGTGAAACATGGTTTGGTAGTTTGAGTACATGTACATTGATCATGGATAAAAAATAAATATAATAGTAATAATTATAGGAATAATATATATATATAATAATTAAATATATATATATATATATTTATATTATTCAAAAATTGGTCGAGATATGAAAATGGATTAATCTATTCGTGGAGACCACTGGTCGAATGTATACATAATTAATGTATTCAATTTTCAATTGATGGAATGAAAGAATTGTAAATAACAATTAATATTTAATTATTCATTATAATAAAATTTATATCATATATAATAGTTAATTATATATTTATAAAAATCCATATAAATCACAATTAATATGAATATCATAACATCATGAATGTGGTTTTCCACATATACAGAAGAATGTTGTTTTAATTCTTGAATGGATTGAAAGGTAAAAATGTGTATTTTAGTTATTATTCATATATATATTTATTTTATAAATATAGTTTATAATTTTTTGCACCATCAAAATAAATATCCCTAAAAATTTTCATGTATAATGAACTGTATCTCTAAGTGGGAGGAGGTAGTACATAGTTACACCCAAGCGATACATTAACATCCAATTTTTTTAATTGAGATAGGATATTGGAGTTTAATAATAATAATAAAGTTTTATTATATTTAAATTATTTATTTTATTTATTTTCGATTAATAGTATGTACATAGAGGAACAAGAGTTAAAAATAAATTGAAATAGGTTGGCTATGGAGATTAAATCTTCTTCAGGAGGCCTCCTTTGGATCCCTAGATAAATAAAATTTGAATTATTATTTTATTTGACCAGAATAGATACATCATATCTAGAAATTTTTATAATATAATTATAAGATTATTTTAAAGATATATAAATCATAGAATGTGAGGATGAGAGGATAATAGGTTCGATTTTATAAGTGGTTTGAGCGGAACACTTTTTATTACATAAAGATTTAAGTTAGAAAAACAAAATTTCAATGTTCATGTCACTCAAAAATTAATATTTTATAATATATGATGAGGATGATTATAAATCCTATCATTAAATAAAATAATGGAAATTTAATGTTATTTTTTCTCCATTACGTCATTATTTTAATACAGAGTTACCACTTTTGACTATTTCCTAAATATTAACAATCACATTTATCTATGTTTCAGGAATGGTACGAGACACATACAATTTAATAATTATTGGAACATGGATGAAATGTTCATATATATCTCATTCTACTTTCCAATTACTTTTTTTATAAATTTGAAATAATTTCATAAAATATTTTTTATTATACAAAATCATTAATGTTATTTCTTGAACTATTAAAGTACAATGAAATTAAATTAATTAATATATTTATTTAAATAAAATATGAATCATTATATCATTAAAAAAATTACTTTTTATCTAAAAAATTCATTGGAAACAACAAATCGCACATATTGAATTAATTTTTATATTTTTGAAATTATTTATTTAATTATTCTATTAATTGAATAAATACTATGTCGGTGTTGCAAAAACCATTAGGGTAATTAGTGAATACATAAAAATAACATATAAATTAATATGATAAGAAATAAATTATTATATATAATAATCATTTATAACCAAACTGATATTCTTTTTATCCTTATTTAATAATTTTATAGATATTAATGTTAATTGAGTTAATTTTTTTATTTATTACATTCTAAAAATAATAAGATGTCCATGAACAATTAAAAATAGAACCAAGTTAAAATGTAATAGAAATATGGATGATAATATAAAAACTCCACTCATCTATTATGATAAATCTATGTATTAGAAGTATTTGAAAGCCTTACCAAAAGCAATGACGATGTTTTACGTATTTTACCCCTACAATGATTACAAATATATTTGAAGTTTGTTATTCATAATCACCAAAAAGAAAAGGAACAAATTTAGCAAAATTGAGCTACCTAATTTCATATATAGAATCTATTTTTAATTATTTTATTTATATAATTTTTTAAATTAAATTTAATATTATAAATGAAAATTTGATAAAAAAATAATTTTCCAAGATTAAATGTATTCTATTATATTAAATATTTTATTAAAAATATATATAAAATTATCAAATGAACTTAATTTGAATATTAAATATTTCAATAATCTAATTATATGTTTAAGATCATTTTTTTAAAACATGTAACAATGTAATTACTTATAATTAAATGACAACTTTCAATGAAAATCAATTTTTTCACTAATAATTTCAAAGTATATATTTATAAAAAATTAAAGAAATAACAATAAGATAATTTTTACATACTAATTTAAAAAATGTATATTTTTCCAATAAAAATTTTATATTTTTAATATATGATTTAATATTTCCAGAAAATTTGTTATAATTTTTTTTAAACTTAATTCATTTTTTGATGGATAAAATTACATCACTTAAATTGGGTGAATAGTTCCCTATAATAAATAATTAAATATTTTTGATTTATACTAATATAAATTTATATCATAATTTTGTTACTCATACTCATACCCTCCAACTAAATGTATAGAAAATTTTTAAATAATAATATTTTTATAATTCATATTAATTCTAATAAAGGACATTGTTTTCAGTAAGAAATATAGTGGATATATTATTTGTTTAAACTAAATTTTAAATATGTTAAATTATCCCATTCATAAATAAATTTACCCCTCATTATTTTATATCTAACCAAAATTATTCAAAATATGATGATACCATTATTCAAAAACCATACCTTATAAAGGTATAACAAATATTATTTTAAAAAGATAATTTCTGAATCTCAACAGTTAAAAAAAAGTATGTTTATAACATGATAGGATTATCTTTGGTGGGATGTCTATATTTAGTCACGATTGAGACAACTAAAATCCTTGTACTTGTAGGTATTAATAGATAAAATGGTCTTAAAATTTTTTATGACTAGTAATCTATAAATATGTGCTGTGTGAAAATACTAGTGAATCATTAGAAATGAAGGTAAATGTACAATTTTTATTCCTAACCATTTACCTAATGTTTAGGGATTAATTTATTTTCATGATTGACAACAAGATTAAATTTATGTATTTTATTTCATTCAATTTCTTTATAATAATTTCTTCTATTGGTTGTGCTTTGATGAATTTACTTGTAATCAATTATTCGATAAATGTTATATTAAAGATGAATATTGGTTGCTCGATTCACTAAAATTAACATTAAATATACTATAATATCTCAATAATATTGAAATGTAATTATAATATTCCTTAAATATTAAAAATAAAAAAATGTTTTCACATGTCATCCAATATAGATAAATATATTACCATTATATATAAAATATCAATTGTGACACCCAAAATTAAAATCAATAAATTGAAAAAACATTTAAAGATAAGAATATTTTAAAAGACATATATACTAATAATAAAATAATATTTTATAAAAAACCTAAATTTATAAAAAAACTCTCAAATTAATACCCAAAAAAATATATGGTCGATAATAAAATAACAAACAAAATATATGAATACTGAAAAAGATATATTATCAAAAAATATGTTCATCCATTCCGATTATAATTTTAATCCCCAAAAAACATAAATATAATCATAGTATCCTCTTGAATGTAAAAATATCCAATATATTCAGTGGTTCCTAAAAATTACAAATTTTTTATTATTTATTTATTTTTTAATCAAATGACTAATCAATTTATTATCCATCATAACTATAAAATTTATTATATCAGTTTCTTTCACATCTTTATTTAATTGAATAATTGTTTTCTATACATTAAACACATATTAAATTGTATCAATAATTCCATTTTTTTCCTAAAATATTTCATAGATACTACATCTATATTCCTAGAAATAAACACCATTTATCATATTATCGAAATTCACTGAATAAAAAAACTATTGAATAATCCATATGATATTCAAGACTCTTAAAACTACAATAACATTTTCAATGATAATTCTTCAACCAAATTCATGAATACAAATACCAAAAAAACTCCATCATTAATAATCATAATTGAAAAAATTAATATGTTTGGTCATAAAAAATATTATAATGTCAATACTTGTGTTATTTGAATCCTTATCATCATCATAATAAAAATCATTACCCATGAAACATTACTAATACAATTTTTTTAGATTTCCAACAACGAAACTGGTATTCATAATTCACATGCTTTAAATATTTTAAACATTCAATTCTAAATGATACCTTAGAAAAACCATTAAACACAACCATTTTATTAGAAAATAAATTAAATTTATAATTTTAAATTAATGACTCTATATATTTATATTCCACACCCAAAGGATATTATCATTTCGTTAAGAAATTTGATTGACTTATTTTTTCTAAAATTTGGATATGTTGTAGTTTTAATCATATATCCTTCATGTGGTTCATGGAACACCATTTTTTTCTTGTTAGGTATGTTAGGAATCTCACAAATGTTGGGGTCATTAATCATAAAATAATATAGTTGATTAAGAATAAACAAATGTTTTATTATTATATTATCCAAGTAATTTGGTTTCTCATAAGGAAACTCATTCCATCTTCCATAAAATTTAGTGTTAATATAAATTATCATGGTATAAGCTACTGTTTATAACCAAGAAATATAGTGATGGGAACATTAATGACAATGGTTAATCATGTAATAAGATACAAAATTCATTGGATTTCTATATAAATAAATATTATTTGTATTCTATGATGATATTTAAATAATCTATTTAATCCATGGTCATATTTTATAATGTCCCTTCATAATAATTCAAAATGAAATTGTAAGGTACTCAAAAAATATCCCCTTATAGATTGTGAAGCGTGTTGTGTTTTTAGATGGTGGGGGGGAAGGCCCCAAAATATTTTATTAAAAGAAAAGTTCGGAGAGACATCAAGAACAACCAGATACAAAATCAATCAAAACAGAATAATGTTTTCAAGAGTCCCTTTCCGGGGGACCGATCTTCTTTCTGATTTTATCCGCAATGATCTTCTCCTTGATCCGAATCTCATTCCAGAGATCGATATTGATGCGCCCACACCCACGCACACACACTCGCCCTCCAATATATTTTTCTTCTATTTTCACAGCTTGTTGTAGAAAGGTTTCTAAGTCCTTATCAGAACTATCCTCTTGTGACATCTCTCTTCTCTTCCTTTCATCAATTATTTAATCATTCTTCTTTTGGATTCTTGTTCTAACCATCTACCATGCATACCCTTGTATCTCATCCTTGCCATCTTTCCCTTTCCTTATCCACTTCTCTTGCATAGCTGGGGTGATCATTACCTGAACACTAACCACATTTTGGTGATCATATGGGACTTCCAAGGATGTACTCAACTTCTTATCATCTGAAGGTTGGTCAGCCTCCACTTCTGGTAAATCGAAATGTGAATGAGAGGCCCTTTTTGATGAAGTGTCCAGAACCAAGGCATGGTTCTGAACATCCCCAACCATAGCCTGTGGATCTAAAATCGAATCATCCACTAACCCAGTCTATGGATCCACCTGTGTATGACAGGATGTAGGATTTTTAGCAGGTGTGATTGTAAAAGTATGACCAGGAATCTCATGAAAAGTAGGGCATGAAGATGATGCTAATTCACCATAAGGGCCAGTGTTCATTGTTGCAGGAGTACATTCAGACAGGGGGTCGGATTGTAGCCAAGTTGAATTAGAAAAAACAGTAGCTTTGTTACCTTTTATATTCTGGTGAGTGACATGAGATGAGGGTAGTCCCCCTTCAACCACCTCTACCCATGATTTTCTACCTTCAAGGGGATTCACCATAACAAGTTCATACTTACTTCGAGGAGCAGGATTGGAGGGAGATAACTCTCCATTAGATTGTTCCAAATGCAAAGTAGCATGTGCATCAAGAAAAGTAGACTTGGCATCTTTTTTTAAGTGACCAGGATTATCCCTCCCTGACTTCAAACATGATTTGGAATCATGTCCACAGAGGGAGTAGAAACTACACACAATAGACCTCCTAAAATTTGTAGAGTCATGTTCTATGACTTTACAATCAAAGAAGAATTTTGGAAAGTTTTCCTATTCCACTTTCAGTTCAAGTTCTTCCACATCAGTAGATAAGTAGACCTTGTCAATCAGAGTAGAGTTAAGATTAATTTCAACAAGACACCTGGCATAATGCCCATATCTAGAAGATTCAGTCTCCTTATCCATCCTGAGTGGGATCCCAATATAAAGAGATAGATCATTCAAAATGCGTGGATGCCACAGAATCCATCTTAAACCATATATTTTAATCCAGATTTGCACAGAGGAGTTGCCAATTTTTGAAGGGTTGAAGCATCTATCCCACTCTCTGATGTTCAAAGCACCTGGTTTGAGAGAAAGTGAACCGAAGACCCATGCTCATAATTTTAGTTCATTAGATGGAAAAACCAAATGGTAATATCCCTTCTCGAGTGATACACATTGCTAGGTCTCAAACCCCCAGATGATCGAAAGCCTCCGTGTGAGCTGCTCCATCTTCCATGGATTCTCCCCATTTAGTAAAATCATCTGAGCAATGATCGAGTGCGCTCCCAATTCCATTCATTCAGAAATTGCAGACGGATCCGCCTTCACGTGAGAAACAGAACCCCTCTTAGAGATACCAAACCATGGATCCTTAAAAAGAGAAAACGATTGAGCAAAGGAACTTACCGTAATGGCTTTCGCCCTGTTGCTGTCGCCACTCTGTGAATCATGCAGTTTACCGGTTGCATTCTTGTGGGAATCAAATCTCCCTAGAGCCAAGAAATCGTGCGCATTACAAATTAGGAAAACAAAGGAGCCGAAGAAAACCCTAGTAGCCATTCTGAGACGAGGGAGCGCGCTCACGGATGCTCGACTTTCTCTCCATCCATTTTGAAGCGTGTTGTTAAATTAGGCATAATCACCATGAACCATAATGATAGTCAATATATAGTCAGCCATATTATTGGTGTTATTATACCCAATTTCATTTGTTCCATAACCATGAATAATTTTAATATGCACATATATATATATATATTTGTTCTTTATTAAATTAAAAACACATATTCAATTCATATTCATAAAAATAGGATGATATCATATTCTTAGACCTATCTTAATGTATTTTTCCAGTGTCCTCTAATAATAGTATCCAATAAAAAAAAAGTACACTGATATCAATTGTAGAAACCCATACATTTCCTACTAGGATATGACACCATAATAGATAAATAATAATTATATTTTATAAATACATGTGTATGTAATATAAAGGGTTTGTTTCATTAGATACATATCTTCTTATTTCATGAAATATCAATAAACTATTTCTAAAATACCCTTCTACATATCACTTATAATATGAATACCATAATTTATCATTCTACGATAACAAAGGGAATGGTTTAATAGGAATGGGTGACCACATATCTACAATAAGGGTAATCATTTGAGTTATAAATGAATACATAAGTATAACATGTGTTGTGAGGTTTGATAGCATAATCTTAACATTTTGAAACCATATCTTGAAAATCATATATCATAATCATGTACCTTACGATAATTTATTTTTGATAAAATTTTGTGAATATTAAACAAATCAATAATCATGATCCATGATATTATAAAATTTAATTAAGACATATGTTTCTCGAATACAAAATTTCATATAAAATAATATCCTTATTAGTAATGGATAACATAAAAGTATATCATAGTGGATTAAGTTCACTCCCTATTCAACCATATAAATTATAACTATATACTCCATTCAATTTCATAGTTGATTTGTTCACCCCACATTTAGTAGTCATGGTTCAATCACAGGACTATCATAGTGTAAGGGGCCCCATGTTGAATAGGGTTCACACCCAATTTCAATCTTTTTTATCTCACGTGGAATCTATCATCAATGAATCTGTTTGAGGTAAATATATTTTTTGTTCCCAATGTCATGAAATGATAAAAATGTTTGTCCTAATATGATTAAAAAATTTCATATGATAACAGATGGTACAGAAATTGGTATCATAAATATTTCATCATATGACCAAAGAATAACCTATAGAAAATAAATGCGATTAAAAAAGGTATCATTATATCATAATTAACAAGAATTAAATAAATGGGTTCATAAAATCATATATAAATAATAACAATAATAATACATCAAAACAATGAACAAGTAAGTTTTAATATAATTATATTCCCAAGAAAATAAAGGTAAACATGGCATATGTTATCATATATGGAAATGGAATCCAAATATTACTATAATATTTATTTATTTAAGTAATATTATTTAAAGTGAAATTAATTATTTACAATACTAAAATTACCAAAATATCATTGAATAAATAATTATAGAAAATAATAATGGATACATTTAAAGAAATATTCAATGTATTGAGTTGACCTGATGGTCGAAAATAAAGTTAATTGTGGATACGTTAATACAATTATTTATTTCACATTATAAATAAAATGTAAGAACTACCTAATTTGGAAAATGAAAAGTATATTCATTTGTAATCAACAAGAAACAAAGTTATAATGTGTAAAAATGACATTAATAAATCATAATTTAAATTTAATAGTATTCTTGGAAACATTATCTACAAATCCTCATTTAGAAGAAATAATATATTTAACCAAAAATACATATACCCTTTGTTTTAGTTATTAATATTATATTAGTCTAATGACTTATAAACGAGAGGAAATTTGATGGAAACAATATAATATATTCAAATAACCTATGGATATGAAAAATTCTTTCTTTTTACAATTATATCGTAAACTATTATAATTGAAACCTTTTTTTAAAACAATCTCAATATCAAATTTGATTGTAAAATAAATATTATTCTACATTTATATCATTATAATATCAATCACCATGTATGATTAACATAAACCAGGTCATTAGATATCATGAAGATAAGAATTATCAAGGTATAAAATTTTAACAATTGATTTTATACCCCTCATAAAAAGAAACAGGTGGGTAAAATCAAACATGAATTGATGAAACATTATTGATACACTATAACCTTAAATCTTATTTATTATATAAATCAAAAGATTAATAAAAGGATAAACAGATAAGGATTTTAAATTCTAAATAATTGACAAGAAAATAATATTAAAATTAACTCATGGGAAATATACACACATAACAATAAACAACAAGTGGTGAATATGGTATATGTCCCATATAATTAAAATTGAGATGAAAATCTAGTTATCGAATGTAAGGATTTCATTAGAGGAACCATAAATTCAAATATATTATATTTAAAAATAATACTATTATGTAAATGATTTATATATGGAAATATAAATATGTTTATGATCCAAATAATCCATTTAGACACCAAATTATTAAATATTTATTATTAAAATCAATGTTTTATTATGATTTATATTTCATTTTTTCTATAAAAAAATTGGTTAAATATAGTCTCTTTAGTTGGATCACAGTCCCATATTCCCCATAATATTATCTTTTGTATTATTATTCATGTATATTGATTATATATATAGTCATCCAAATATGGTAGATATTGAAATATAAATTACACCATTCATGGAGATGGTAGGATGTACATATATATGAATTATGATTTCACTATTAAATAGATGGAATTAAATAAAATTTAACAATAATAAATATTTGAATAATATTTATTATACTATATATATCATATATATTAATTTAATATATCCTTATTAAAAACCATTTATTGAAAAATTTGATAAAATGAATCACATCACTTTGTCGATGTGGAGTCCACACATACATGGGAGTGTTATTATAGTTATCAAATATATTATGAGGGAATATGTTACATATAGTATTATAATTCCAGAATAATATGTATATAATAAATAAAATTTATTCAAATTAAAAAATATATCCATCCAAGAATGATAATGATAAAAAATAAATTCTATCACTATGTAGAGGCAGTAGTCCATGTTTACATATGAGAAATACTTTCAGTTTAATTGGATGGAATAGATGGTGGATATTTGTTCTTATGTATTTAAAAACAATTATTTGTATTAAAAATAATTAATTTATTATTATATTATCATGAACAAATATTAATAGGAGACATATGAAAACATCAATTAAAATATGCCTGGTATGGCGATTACATATTATTCGGTATATAATATATAGATCCCTTATTTAAGACACTGATAATTGTATTTGAACAATAAAATAGACCAAAAATCATTTACAAGGGACTTTATGTGTTAATTTGGAATGGATTGGTCGATATAGATGGATAAAATGTTCCCTATAATAGATTTGAAGAGGTTCCCCTTCGTATGTGAAAAGAGGGAATCTCTTGGAAGAACATAAATTTTTAAACTAATAAAATAAAATTCCACTTAAAGTGTCTCTATATTGATATATTTATAATCAATTTTTATAATTATTATAATTCCATTCATCTAATATTATTTTTAAAGATTATTTTATTTGTTAACCATTATTACATTGTTTTATCCCCTTACCCATTATGAGTATTCCCACGATAATAATGTTTTTACAATGTAATAGATACGACTGAAACCATAAAAAAATCAAATGAACCATAAATTTATAATGGTTGATATTGTATTCCATATATAATTTACATTACTATAGATTTGATTTCTATTAATTTTAAATCAATTCATAAATAATTATGCATTATATAGTATCATTAACAACATTTTCCAAAAATTCATTTAGTTTCCCATTAATGTCATCAATATAGTTACGTAATTGTAATATAACCCTTCAATGAAACCCCTAATAAGGTATTTGTTTCTATAATATTAGTGGAATATAATAAATCGTATTATTTTTTTCTTTATTATATTTAATAACACGTATTATATTTATATATTCATTGATTAAATAATTTTTTATTCACATATAATAATTAATGATAATTGTTAAATATATAATAATTTGATAATAAATTACTATCAAGATAAAAAATAATTTATATAAAAAATCACATAAAGAAATGTAATAATATTTTTTTTCCTAATGTAAAAAATATAACGATATTAAATTCATGATAATTACATATTGAATATATTATTTTCGAAAAATAAAATATTGTTTATATTTAACATAAAATAGAACCATGTTTCCCTATTTTTGAATCATGGATGGATATGGATGAGATATACTCATACAACTCTGTATATATAAGTGTTACAATAATTTTACTTCATTATCCCACTGTTTTATCCCTATTTCACCCATTTTAGCCTATTGCGGTGATAAATGTTTACCAATTATACTTGTAATAATTTAAAAAGGCACATTTTTAGAAAATTTGATCCCTATGATTCCAAATATAACATTCCATGTTAATCTTTCAATAAAAACTTTTTGAACAATATATAATATTAAAATATCAAAACATGATGAAAATCCATTTTCCCTAAAATAATGATTTGTAAAGTAAATAATGTTTTAATACCAAATTATGAAATAATATTTATTCCAACGGCTTATAATTTATTTTTCATAATAGAATTAAATTAACTCAATTTTTAAACTATCCTATAGAAATGTCAATTTTAAAATTCTGTAAATGAAAGTACAATTTCCAATAATAATATTTTTTTTTACTTTTTATTGAAGAAGTCATCTTCATAAGAATATAAGAAAAAGTAACTCTAATATAATGTCTTCATAATTATTTCTCAAAATGTTTCTACATTTAAAAATATAATATCTAATCGTGGAAAAAAGTAATTAATATTTCCACACAAAGAGATAAAAATATATCTTTTTACTGAATGGTAGTTTTGATTTATAAGTTGAATTTTATATAATTATATAACATATTATGTAATTATTAATCAATGAATTTAAATTAGTTAGTACTTATATTCCAATATTTAATAATATTGATACTCATATCTATACCATCAAATTTATTGACTAGGTTATGTCTAAATAAGAACAAGTTTTAGAAACATCATAATTCAATTAATTGTAGGTGTTGTGTGTTATGAAGGAAGTTGATATAATTAAACATTTGAACTATTTTTTTTCCAATATGGTGAATAAATAGAGAATTCAAGGAAGTTTCTTTACATTTATGAATAGAATGGAACATGTAAAAATGTGGACACTCAAGATTCAACACAAATGAGAATTTCATGACCAAACCATTTGAAATCATATTTTGATGAGGGGAAAATAAAAAAAAATCGAGAGGCTTATGAGGGCCCACCATTTTCATATTTTATATGATAATAGTGAGGATCGACTGATGATCAAAATCATTAATTGTTATCCTACCATAGTTAATAATCACAATAAATTTGCATTAATGGATAACATTGTCTTTCCAAAACTCATCATAAAAGTCCCAAAAAACTATCAAACCAAAAAAATTAACAATTAGATATTAGAGAAATATTAATCTAATGTGTCCACATAATTATTTATGATAACTATATAGATTACATAAGGGGGTTTATGGGACCTCTAATTTTCACCAAGACCCCAATACCATTAGATGCGGGATAACTTCATGGAATAAAGCCCCCCTGAGACTAATTGAATTTGTTTGATTGAAATGTATAAATCCAATACAGGATAGAAATTTAATTAATTGATCATACATGGATTAATAAATAATAAAATAAAAGACAATGGAGGAATATAAACAGATACATTTGAGAACCAGTAGTTAATTATTAAAATATAAAATCTTATAATATTTAACATAACAAAAATAATCAGTCCTAATGGTTATATCATTAATCTTTTCAATAACTATTTTTAATCAAATGTTTATTTTAATGAAAATACACTATTAATAACAATATTTAGATGTAAATAAGAAGAAATATATGAACATTGAATCTTTCCTCCAATAAGACGTAGGATGGAAACTAGCCCTAAGAATATATTGTCACATATTATATGAATTGAAATATATATTTAAATTCAATTAATATGAATTAATATGATAAAAATATTTAGATTCATATATAATTAATAATACTAATATTTAAAATTTATTTTTACATAGATACCAATAGAACAATAATTAAAAAAGGTTTCCAAGGTGACTACTACGAAATTTAAAAATTCTATCTAAAAATCATGAACTAAAAATTATAATCCTTATCATTAATGTACTCTTTCAAACCTAAAAGGGTTTACATATATATTGGTTGGGTATTCCAATATTCTATGATGGATCCTTATTTGAACCACACTTGATAAATATGCAATTTTGATACTAATGAATATGAAATAGTGATACAAAACCAACTGATTGCAAATGGTTGTAATAATACATCTTATTTCTACCATGGAACGATAAATATGTAATGAATAAAACTCATCATATCTATATATATCAAAACTTATATATATATATATATATAGTTTTAATGATTAAAATACTCTAATAGATTGTGACAATCACACCAAAACAGATCACATCATGTGGTCATCTATTACAAATTTAATCTTGTTCCCTTGGTGTACATAACATATCAATGACCCAACATCCATCATATGCATCTCAACACAATCATATCATCTTCATCACGTATGTAACATTTTAGGTGTATGGATTCCACAATATAATTATTATAATGGAATATAAAAACACTCAGTACATACCATCCATGAAGATGAGTTGTATGTGGTAGCCACATGGAGTAGATACACATATGTGTTAGAAATAATAGTTGTATCCAACTAATAGAATTTTTAGATTACTTTTTGTGATTACTACTGACTTGTTTTGATTATAAAGAACATAATTCATCATATAATTGGTATGAAAAAGTAGAATAATACAACTCAATCTCTTGTGTTCATTATTAGTAAATTCATCAATCATAAAATATGGGTACTCTATGAATCATCCTATAATATTCCATTAAAATATTCACTTATAGGTCATTGAGACAAACTATATGTGTTTAGGAAGAAAAAAAATCAAGCAAAAAAATCTATTTAAAAGAAATGATCATGAATCAGTCTACTAATAAGAAAAACTATCATTAATCCTAAACCTCCTAATTGTTATACATGACACCATTTCACACATCTCATTTCATTCCATTAACAAGGAAATTAACTACTACTTGAAATTATAGAAAACCATCCCATTGTAATTAATTATTTTATCCATGATAGATTCACAACAAATACATAATAGATCCATGATACATTTATTAAAAAAAGGGAAAAATAATACAACTCAAAAAAGTAAGGTAACTATATCCATAAACCTAGGGAATCTAATTATTTCATAATAATTAATGGTCTCACCATGTCCTTATCAATTACATAATGTATACAAATAAAATATTAAAATAATGGTTCAATTAATGGATTATACATTGGGTTTTCAAAAATAATATACCAATAAAAAAATCTATCAATATCCAAAAATCAATCATATATATGAATCGAACAAGACATAAATATGTCATTAATATCATGAATGATTCAAAAAATTATTTCAAAATAGTGTTTATTTAACAATAAATTCCTTATAGATTTTCATTATTAAAATAATTTTAGCGTATTAATAAGGCTATAAAACTAAAACTACATTTTAAATAGATATCACAATATCTAGTAAATCAATATTTATGAAATGATTAATTTTAAAAACTTTTGATGACATTTAACTAGTATAGTATGTGATTTTTCACTTTTTTCCAGAATTATTACATTGATTTTCTAAATACTATTAGTAAAATAAGATGATGTATGCTAAATTTGAAATATCACTTAATGAAAGGGATATACCAAATCTAGAATTTAAAATAGATCAATATTGTTCATCATATAAGATCACCCAAGAAATGATGAACCACCATACATAATGGAAACAAAAATATTTCTTAAGAACAACAAAGGATCAATAGATATTCCTCTATTCTATCATAAAATTGAGATATATCATCATCAAAAGGGAAAATAAATTAAAAAAAAGGGGATACCAAAAGAAAATCATGAGTACCTTGATAAAATACATCATTCTTATGATCTATGGTATAAATAATATAAATTGTGTTGATGGGAAGTGTTGTCATGACCCGTCCCCAAGGGTCCATGCCATGACTACCCCAAGGCTGCATTCCATAGGACAGGGGCTGGTGACTAGCACCAGAAAGTCATATCCCTATGATGGGAAGACGTTAAATTTAGACCTATATAAACATACAAATCGTGAACACAAAAATAAGAAACAAGAAAGTAAACTATTGTAGTAAAAAACATACTGAAAGTAAAGGGACCAGAATACAAGCCCAACTAAAATGTATAAGTACAACTAAAAAGAGAAAACAACTCATGGATCCACCACTGAGGATCTTACCTGAAGGGTAGGTACAACTCATGCTCAGTAGACACTACGACATGTCACATCAAATGGTCCACCTCTGAGCACTGTCCAATATTGGCTTCCTTAGCCTCGACCAATGTTGTATGTCAGCTGTACAAGATACGTCAAGGTGTGGGAATAACTCAGGCAGGAGTGAGTATAATCAATACTCATTATGGACCCTGAGACCCATAAAGGTCTCCCAAAGTTCAAAAAAGGATAAACCACAAAGCATGATCTCAAACACAAAGCACAAAGCATTTATCAACACTACATAGGTATATAACCATACATATACCTAAGTTATCAAGAGATACTCATCTCATTCATAAGGAAACCTAAGGCTCTAAATTTTTAATCATTTGCACAAGTGATCCACGAAGGAAGAATACTACAATGGAAACACCACGAAGGTAACACCACAAAGGTAAAAGTGCCACAACGGTAACACCATGAAGGTAAAAGTACCAGAAAGCTAAATACTCATCTCCCACTAGGTATATAACTCAAGTACAGAAGTATATATGATAAGTCATAAATCTAGATCAACTTATTCGGTCAAGGGCCTCTACTTCTAACCCACATAGGATCGATAGATGTTGACCCACACATGATCTCTAGGTGTTTACCCACACATGATCGATATATTCTTACCCACACATGATCGCTAAGCACTGACCCACACAGGATTGATAGATGCTCACCCATACAGAATTAGTGTTCTTTCTTCACGTTATTTCCATCGATGAGATTCCATAACTAAGACGATTGATTCTAGGAGGATCCATTCCTCAAGAAATCAGTCATACCTCAAAAACCACAAATTTCCCTTAATAATCATATAAAATGACCTCCATGATGTAAGGGTTCCAACGCGATAGATGGTGCATCAATTGGACGCTCAGTCTGTGACATAAAAGAACTTTAGTACCGAGGGCCTTGGTGGATTTGGGTCCGATCCATCCCCACCATACTCCAACTTTCTCCAAAACATAGGTGATGTATACCAAATGGACAGTCTCACTCGATGGATCCCAATGCCGTAGATGGATCGTCAAATGGATGCTCGGTTCACAAGTTAGGGTTCTTTTAACAAATCTGGGCATCGAAGGGTCCGAGTCCGGTCCGACCCGGTCTAGGCCGACACGACCCGGTTTGGGGATGACCCGACCTGGCTTGGACTAGTCTGTCCTAGCTTGGTTGGGCTGGGCTGTGTCAGTCATGACCTACTGTGATACGGCGGGCTCTGCTCGCTGGTCTACGGACCGTCCCTGCCCGGCTGGGTGGTGTGGCCCACTAGGTTCACATGGCCCAGACCGTGAAGGGCTTCGCCTGACCTAGCTGGCATTGGGGGGGTGCTTCCCCGTTTGACAATCAGATCGAAGACGCTGCAGGGCGTCCCATTTCACCCTCAGGATCTATAGGGAGTGGGTTGTGGCCCTCTTTCACAGTTTCTGAGTCACGACCACCTTCATCGGTGCACGACGGCGCACCGCTTTCCTTCATCCTTGGCTGGCTGATACCGGTCGTCGTTGCTGGCCATGACTATATGAAAAGTCACCACTTCTCTGACGGCACGCGACAGAATTCCATAACCTTTTTAATGGTCATCCATTACTGGATGTCGCCTTCACCCTATGGTGCCAGTCGCCGGTGACACACCAGAGGTCTTCTGTGGGTCACTGGGTGAGCTCTGATGGCCCGTTTTTTCAACCCGAAGGTACCAATGTCCCTCTCGGGACACACTCTTCGCCGCATGTCCATCTGTTCCATAATCTGTCCAATACAAACCAAATCCCGTGAAGAACACATTATTTAAACAATTAGGGGGTGTTCATCCCTTGTTTTTTTGTCTTGTGCCCTCCATATTAGCTTGATATCATGAGGGAAGAATAAGATTCATCAATTATTTTAAAACTAAAACCAAATAGAAACCCTACCTCAAGATCATTAGAGAACATCCACATTTTAGGAAGAGTTGGTGTTCGTCAGTTCATGATTTGGTGGCATTCGTCACCACCCTCTGGAACCGGTCCCGTCCCCCAAGTGGTTGGCGTCAAAGTATTTTACTAGAGCTTCGTCACATGGTGAAGCCATTCCAACAACCCTCCTGAAGCTCCATATAAATTTTTGTGGGAAGAGGTGGGTAGCACTGTTGGGAATTTATGAGGTTCATTTAATAATGAACCTTCCTAAATTCCAACGGTGATGTTCTAAATATTTAAGACTCAAGCCAATTAACGACTTGGAATTTCATTGGTCCCACCGCCATTGTTTTTCATTTGGATGAATTTTTTTTGTTATTTTATTATTCTTTTCAAAGCCCAAAATCTATCAATTTCTCACATCCTAGTACTATCGAAGTGAATCCTTCCTTAAGTGAATCCTGGTGCTGCGGATTCAATGGTGGTATCAGATTTTTAATTCGAGAACTGGTTCAAAAGTTAGAAAAAACACCGCTCACGCATTTACTAAACAAGCATTAAAAAAGTTCAGAAATTCTTTCCGGGCACACTGGTCATCAGAATCATGCACGGTCAGTTTTTACATACTTGAAATAATTCCATATAATTAAAAAATTACATAGAAAATCCAGGTCCTTATGTTCTCCCCACCTTATGGATTTTCATCCCTGAAAGCCACAACATAGACTAAGGAAACGAATGGAGGTGCCGAGCATGAATCTGAGCCTGTAACGCCCCGACCCCAGCTACCCAGAGTCGGTGCATTACTTCGTAACATTGGCATGATCACAAAAGATCAAGTCTCGAAAGACCGATTAGTTTAGTAGCCTTGGAAACACTAGATACATTCTTAAACGTTACATTACATCAAAAAGTAAAAAAAAACTAATAACAAAGTCTTCATAGTCCACACTCATATCCTCTTCTGACTATCCCTGCAGGTCATTCATAAAATACTTCTTCACATCCTGGAAAATATTAAAACATTGAAAGGGGTGAGCTCAGATGCTCAGTAAGGATAACAATATTGCGGAAGTTTTCATATATAAACATAAACATTTAAGGCAATGTATAAATAAAACAAAAGCCTTTTAAACTTGAATATCAACATAATATGGCAAAAGTAAAATGAGATAATGCCATTCACTTCCTCACATGGATATTATATTGGTCGAATAATCACATGCAATATCAATAACCACTTTCATAATGAGGGAATGTATAATGCCAGACATTCTGAAACATTTTGTCAAGGCCTCGGCCAAGACATCTAAAATGATTAAGGCCTCGGCCAAAACCATAAATAAAATTGGGAAAGGGCCTCGGCCAATTCCACGTATAGTTGTCTCATGAGACCTACCGATGCATCGAGGAGTTATAGCGGGCTCCACCCGTCACTTATTAAGTCCAATACATTCCTCATATGAATAGGTTTAAACATATCATAAACCATAACATAATCGTATCACATAAAACATGCATAAAGGAAACATAACATTTCCACATTTCAATCACAAGATATCAATACAACACATTGATATAATAAAAACACTTTCAAAACCATTTTCAATACCAAAATAAAAGAAAGTTAAAACTTTGTATTTATTTTTCATTAAAAAAAGATGTCTTGTAGAGGAAGCCGAAACACAAATAATGGTCACGGCGACGGAGAAGTCATTGTCGCCGCATACGTACGACAAAAACATTCCCTTTTGTCGTTTAGTAAACGCTTCGTATAAAAAATATTCCTTTTGAATAAACGTAAAAGTCAAAGTGGTTTATACACCGTATAAAAGAAATTTGTGTATAAAACCAAATATGCCTCAATGAAAGGAGATTGAGACGAAGTCCTTACAAAGATCATTTTTAAAATAAAATAGATATATTATGTGTATTCACTATAGGTACACATAAAGAATACAAAATAAGACATAATAATATCATGACATAATTTGAAAGTAGGAGATTAACCCAAAGAATAGAAATTGGGTTAAGAAGTTCCCTTACCTTGCGTCTTGTCCTGACTCGACCGTTATTTAACCTCCTGAATAATAAACTAGAGTTAATTTATATTTACTTAAGAACCTTTTTCATGTTCATTATTCCTTTTATATCACTTATTACTATGTTATGAACATTATGTAATTATTTAAGTTAATAACGGTCGTTTTGTCGATCTTTGGTACTTGAGTCAACAATAAACTTCTTATAATTACAAGTTGTTTATGTGGTAGAATATCCATTATCTCCAGAATTATATTCATGATTTAGATGTCATATATCTCATATATATCCAGTATATACATTCATTCATAATATTACGTAACATTTAGAGGTAAGAAATGAAATGCACCGTTCATGGAGACGGTAAGCCGTACGTACGCATGAACGCTACTTTCATTTCTATTTCATATTTAATGGAATTAAATCATAATGATATAAATTTATAATATAATTACAGTATAATATAGTGTATAATACCATTTAATCCATCCTTTATACATCCCACATATGGCATTAACGATTCAAATCACTTTGAGGGGGCGGTAGTCCGCACTTCCTAAAATGAAATTATCGCGTTTTACCCATAATGGAAATCATAAAGTATGCCATAAATGAGAAATACAGAAGCATAAGTAAAACATAAACACATTATATATCATATATAAATATAGTGACATCTTAATGGCCTCCTTTTAAGGTGTTATATGAGTGTTTGAACAATCATCGTTTCGTGAGGCAGAAATTCTCCATTCACAGAAACCGTATGTTCTTTGACTATTTGATGTAGGTGTGTGTAAGTGTAGCTCGAATAATTCTTATAACAACATCCTAGTATATTTAGGATACTGGTGTTGTTACAAAAGAAATGAATAAAAAGAGTTTAGGGGGTTGGAGAAGAAAAATAAAACAAAACAACATTAGAGAAGACATTACCTCAAAATCGGGTAACTCTTTTTGATTTGAGCCAAAGGATTCCTTGAGAAGAGTTCTGCCCAAAGTGAGGCTTCTAGGAGTAATAGGGGGAAATTGGGAGAGTATTTGGGCAGAGGTTGGCCGAGCCAAATGGCTTGAAGGTGTGAATAAGGTGGGAGAGGTGGGGGCCTTTTATAAGTGGAGAGGAGGGGCTCTTTTGGAAAGATTGAAATGTTACATTATTACACAATGATTTTCGGATTCTAAAGGTCCCAAACTTATATAATTCGAGGCTAAGGTGATAAGGGTTCTAAATATCCTCATCCAATTGGCTTTGGACAAGTGTAAGCCTTGGATTTTGCATTATCTTCCCATTTTATTTAAATCGTTAAATAATGAGGTCATCGCTGCATCATCATGATGTCATAAATAATTTAATTTATTTAATGTATAAAAATTATAAAAAAATACTATGATGTAGAAAATCTTTTTAGCTTTCTAATTAATATTTATAATCAAAATTTGGACTTGTGTATCCCCACTTAAAAACTGTTTTAGTAAAACAACTCATGTTTGTGTCAATTTAATTTTAACATTAAATAAATATATATTAATGTCATTTTCCAAATAAAGTGGCTCCATGGGGTCCCCAAGTTGACCCATGGGTTGTATTGGTCGTCCATGACTCATCCAATAGGAGTAGGACAAGTGTCATGCTCATCTCATATTATTATAACATTATTTGTACCTTAAACTACACTAATTACCTCTAATCGCGATTAAGAACTTAAAAGTTACTATTCACCAAAAAATTATTTTAATCTCATTGAACCACATTTTACTTCTTAATGACAACCATGTATGTTGGATTTTTGAAAATCAAATCACAGAAGTGGTAATATTTCATTTAAACGAAAAATCAGTTATTTAACTACCACTTAGTGGTTTCACTATTCATCAAAAATTGAAGTTTTTCAGAACAATGCCAAAATTTCACCCTAAGCTATAATTGATATTCCAAATTCAAAAATGATGTCTATTTTACAAAATTCCAAACATATAAGTTTCATTAATTAATTTTATAATTAATTGCCGCTGTCACAACAAATAGCGTGTTTTTAAGAAACAATTTATATCAAAAGATTTGCAACTATTTATGTCCAATTTCAATGTTAAATTAATTCTAATGACCACCATTGGATAAAATGGTAAAAATATATTCTAATTATACTTTAAAACCACTCAATAGTATAACTTATCACTATAAATTATTTTGATTAAAAAAGTTATTTTAAGTATTTTTCACTATTCATAAAAATTTGGAAGTTCTCAGAAAATTACAAAAAATTCAACATAGGCTAATTTCAATATTAGGAATACAAAAATGAAGTCCATTTTGAAATATAAAATTTCTATAAATTTAAAAAGTGGTTATTACTATTCATAACGGCTACTTTTATTAGTTGCGGTGTGTTAGAACTCGAAGTTGCGTACAATGCAAGCTATTGCATTATTGAATGAGATGCGTATCATGGAAGCTCGGGGTGTTACATTCTCCCCTCCTTCAATAAATTGCGTCCTCGCAATTTGAAACTTTTCTTTGAAAATAAAAGGTTGAAAAGAGAAAATTCCTTTGTGGAAAACCCACATCGGAAATAAGGTTAATAAATATATAACATTAAAAGAAAGCAAGATAAGTACAAAGGTCACCCGAGATTGACCATTCTAGGATTCTATGAAAATATGGATATGAAGGAGAAACAAACCATCAAGGTCTGATGGAGAGTTATAGAAAACAGGATTAGGAGAAAGTTTAACCACAAGAAAATTACAAACTTGTGATTGGTTAAACGGTCATTGAATCCCCAGTTGGAAAAGTTAACCGACAACATTTTTGTTTTAAGTTACCTTTTATAATGTTGAGGAATTTATTTAGGAGATTTACTAAGAACGTAAGGGAATATACATACTTGTTATGTATACTTTCATTCGTTAATAAATTTTTACCACAAACCCAACTTTTACTCCAAGTGGTAACGGAACTCAAAAATATTCTATTTATCCTAATTGTATAAGTTTCCAAATGTTAACACATACCATTTAGATTAGTAAAACTATTTTGTAATAACCAGGGACTTCCTGTACGCTATTGGTAGGAAATAAAGGCTTGTCGCACTATGGTTGTGGGTTCGATTCCTACAACTTTGTCCGACGCGACGGGTTATTCCCCACCCTGCAGGTTGTCCTTTTTCTAAAACTATAGTATTATAATATTCCAAAAATAATCTTCAGAAATGCTTTAACCTTAAACAATACTATCCATGGTTAAACTTAATCCATTCTAACCTTAATAGTTATCCAAAATACCTCCGTCCAGACTTTCTCTAAAAGGTCTCTAAATTCCAAAATCAATTGTAACATCAGATTCCCCAAACAAAGAAAAGTTTCTCTTATTGTCACATACTAAAAATATGATTACCTTAATCATATTAAAACCTTACTGAAATCAAAAAGTACTGAAGTACAACCCTTATATATATCACATTATTCTTATAACCATAATCTAGTTCTTGAGTCCAAAAACACAAATACAATAATTATTCCGCTTCAACTATAGTCACAGCATAAGATTGGCCTTGATTCCTTGGCCTTTCCTGAGGTAAGTTTCCTTGACGCTTAGGACATTCATTTTCATAATGCCCCATTTCTCTACAATTGTAGCATTCAACATTGATAGCCTCTTTCTTTCCCTTGAAATCACGCGCCTGGTGACCTTTTTCTCCACATTTATAACAAACTCCCATTCCTTTTAGGCAAGCACTGGGGTGATTCTTCCCACAACTATCGCATAATGGAAAATCCTTCTTTCCCTTTTTCCTTTTATCCGTTTCTTGTTCCACCATTCTCTTCTTCTCTTGCTTTACTTTGTTGTCATAAGACTTAGAGAATTCCTTTTCTATCTTGATAGCACATGAGACAATATCTTCGTATGATGAGAAGGTTTGTGATACTAAAGCTCGACGGAGAAATGGTTTTAACCCATAAAAGAAACGATCAATCTTACTTCTTGGGTTACATATATAATCTGCAGCATGCCTCGCTAACCTTGTAAAGTTGGCCTCATACTTTGCGACACTCTCATCCTCCTTTTGTCTCAGACTCAAAAATTTCCTTTCCATATCTGCTCGATGGTCTCGAGGAAAGTATTTTTCTAAGAACAGCTCTTTGAACTCCTGCCATTCCATGTTTGTTAATTCATCATCTTCCTTTGTGTTTTGAATTAGTGACCACCATTGATCGGCATCTCCAGTGAGGCGATAAACTGCCATGACAACTTTCTCCCTTTCACTACACCCCAAGGCATGGAATATTTTCTCTAAGGAACTTATCCATTGCTCAACTACTATAGGATTTGTACTCCCATTGAAGGTTGGTGGTTGTTACCTCATGAAGCGGTCTAACATTGATCCTCCACGTTGTGGATCAGGGTGCTCCATACGAGTAAGGTTATTATTCATAACCTGAGTGAGTTGTCCCAGTATGGTAATAAGTTGATCAGCACCGGTTGTATCTCCAGATCCACAATAATTATCTTGAGCAGGAGGGAAATCCCTACATGGAGTGCGTGCATTAATATGGTTTACATTTCTTCCACTAGGCGCCATTTCTAAACAATGGCATAAACTAGATCAGTTTATGAATCAAAATACATAATCCCATACTTATAAAACACTTAACATAAATTGAACTATTTATGGATATAATCCATAATCATAAAAATGTTTTCTTTGAGGAAGTATATACTCATAACCCTTCATAGTGGTTTATAAAGAAAATGGGAATTATCCAAAGCATATCCCCCGGGAGTGTCGTAACCAAGAGTGCAGCAAGGCCTGTTGTCATGCACCAGTTCCCGTTAGAGTCTAGCTCAAAGCGGTGTTTTTGAGTTTTACCTCTAGGTACATCTGTGCCAGAGCCGCCTCTACCTGCTCGTATCCATACAGGGATGTATTGGTCAGAAAACTCACAAAATCTCTACAATACCAAAATTCTAGGAAGTTCTTCTATACTAATCCTCAAAGTCTATCTTCGGGATATGTGCTCTAATCAGAGTTTATCTAAATCTAGCTTCTAAGGTTAGTACTAAACTGCCTCTGATACCAACTGTAACGCCCCGACCCCAGCTACCCAGAGTCGGTGCATTACTTCGTAACATTGGCATGATCAAAAAAGATCAAGTCTCGAAAGACCGATTAGTTTAGTAGCCTTGGAAACACTAGATACATTCTTAAACGTTACATTACATCAAAAAGTAAAAAAAACTAATAACAAAGTCTTCATAGTCCACACTCATATCCTCTTCTGACTATCCCTGCAGGTCATTCATAAAATACTTATTAAAACATTGAAAGGGGTGAGCTCAGATGCTCAGTAAGGATAACAATATTGCGGAAGTTTTCATATATAAACATAAACATTTAAGGCAATGTATAACTAAAACAAAAGCCTTTTAAACTTGAACATCAACATAATATGGCAAAAGTAAAATGAGATAATGCCATTCACTTCCTCACATGGATATTATACTGGTCGAATAATCACATGCAATATCAATAACCACTTTCATAATGAGGGAATGTATAATGCCAGACATTCTGAAACATTTTTTCAAGGCCTCGGCCAAGACATCTAAAATGATTAAGGCCTCGGCCAAAACCATAAATAAAATTGGGAAAGGGCCTCGGCCAATTCCACGTATAGTTGTCTCATGAGACCTACCGATGCATCGAGGAGTTATAGCGGGCTCCACCCGTCACTTATTAAGTCCAATACATTCCTCATATGAATAGGTTTAAACATATCATAAACCATAACATAATCGTATCACATAAAACATGAATAAAGGAAACATAACATTTCCACATTTCAATCACAAGATATCAATACAACACATTGATATAATAAAAACGCTTTCAAAACCATTTTCAATACCAAAATAAAAGAAAGTTAAAACTTTGTATTTATTTATCATTAAAAAAAGATGTCTTGTAGAGGAAGCCGAAACACAAATAATGGTCACGGCGATGGAGAAGTAATTGTCGCCGCATACGTACGACAAAAACATTCCCTTTTGTCATTTAGTAAACGCTTCGTATAAAAAAGATTCCTTTTGAATAAACGTAAAAGTCAAAGTGGTTTATACACCGTATAAAAGAAATTTGTGTATAAAACCAAATATGCCTCAATGAAAGGAGATTGAGACGAAGTCCTTACAAAGATCATTTTTAAAATAAAATAGATATATTATGTGTATTCACTATAGGTACACATAAAGAATACAAAATAAGACATAATAATATCATGACATAATTTGAAAGTAGGAGATTAACCCAAAGAATAGAAATTGGGTTAAGAAGTTCCCTTACCTTGCGTCTTGTCCTGACTCGACCATTCTTTAACCTCCTGAATAATAAACTAGAGTTAATTTATATTTACTTAAGAACCTTTTTCATGTTCATTATTCCTTTTATATCACTTATTACCATGTTATGAACATTATGTAATTATTTAAGTTAATAACGGTCGTTTTGTCGATCTTTGGTACTTGAGTCAACAATAAACTTCTTATAATTACAAGTTGTTTATGTGGTAGAATATCCATTATCTCCAGAATTATATTCATGATTTAGATGTCATATATCTCATATATATCCAGTATATACATTCATTCATAATATTACGTAACATTTAGAGGTAAGAAATGAAATGCACCGTTCATGGAGACGGTAAGCCGTACGTACGCATGAACGCTACTTTCATTTCTATTTCATATTTAATGGAATTAAATCATAGTGATATAAATTTATAATATAATTACAGTATAATATAGTGTATAATACCATTTAATCCATCCTTTATACATCCCACATATGGCATTAACGATTCAAATCACTTTGAGGGGGCGGTAGTCCGCACTTCCTAAAATGAAATTATCGCGTTTTACCCATAATGGAAATCATAAAGTATGCCATAAATGAGAAATACAGAAGAATAAGTAAAACATAAACACATTATATATCATATATAAATATAGTGACATCTTAATGGCCACCTTTGAAGGTATTATATGAGTGTTTGAACAATCATCGTTTCGTGAGGCAGAAATTCGCCATTCACAGAAACTGTATGTTCTTTGACCATTAGATGTAGGTGTGTGTAAGTGTAGCTCGAATAAATCTTATAAAAACATCCTAGTATATTGAGGATACTGGTGTTGTTACAAAAGAAATGAATAAAAAGAGTTTAGGGGGTTGGAGAAGAAAAATAAAACAAAACAACATTAGAGAAGACATTACCTCAAAATCGGGTAACTCTTTTTGATTTGAGCCAAAGGCTTCCTTGAGAAGAGTTCTGCCCAAAGTGAGGCTTCTAGGAGTAAGAGGGGGAAGTTGGGAGAGTATTTGGGCAGAGGTTGGCCGAGACAAATGGCTTGAAGGTGTGAATAAGGTGGGAGAGGTGGGGGCCTTTTATAAGTGGAGAGGAGGGGCTCTTTTGGAAAGATTGAAATGTTACATTATTACACAATGCTTTTCGGATTCTAAAGGTCCCACAATTATATAATTCGAGTCTAAGGTGATAAGGGTTCGAAATATCCTCATCCAATTGGCTTTGGACAAGTTTAAGCCTTGGATTTTTCATTATCTTCCCATTTTATTTAAATCGTTAAATAATGAGGTCATCGCTGCATCATCATGATGTCATAAATAATTTAATTTATTTAATGTCTAAAATTTATAAAAAAATACTATGATGTAGTAAATCTTTTTAGATTTCTAATAAATATTTATAATCAAAATTTTGACTTGTGTAACCCCACTTAAAAACTGTTTTAGTAAAACAACTCATGTTTGTGTCAATTTAATTTTAACATTAAATAAATATATATTAATGTCATTTTCCAACTAAAGTGGCTCCATGGGGTCCCCAAGTTGACCCATGGGTTGTCTTGGTCGGGAATGACTCATCCAATAGGAGTAGGACAAGTGTCATGCTCATCTCATATTATTATAACATTATTTGTACCTTAAACTACACTAATTACCTCTAATCGCGATTAAGAACTTAAAAGTTACTATTCACCAAAAAATTATTTTAATCTCATTGAACCACATTTTACTTCTTAATGACAACCATGTATGTCGGATTTTGGAAAATCAAATCACAGAAGTGGTAATATTTCATTTAAACGAAAAATCAGTTATTTAACTACCACTTAGTGGTTTCACTATTCATCAAAAATTGAAGTTTTTCAGAACAATGCCAAAATTTCACCCTAAGATATAATTGATATTCCGAATTCAAAAATGATGTCTATTTTAAAAAATTCCAAACATATAAGTTGCATTAATTAATTTTATAATTAATTGCCGCTGTCACAACAAATAGCGTGTTTTTAAGAAACAATTTATATCAAAAGATTTGCAATTGTTTATGTCCAATTTCAATGTTAAATTAATTCTAATGACCACCATTGGATAAAATGGTAAAAATATATTCTAATTATACTTTAAAACCACTCAATAGTATAACTTATCACTATAAATTATTTTGATTAAAAAAAGTTATTTTAAGTATTTTTCACTATTCATAAAAATTTGGAAGTTCTCTAAAAATTACAAAAAATTCAACATAGGATAATTTCAATATTAGGAATACAAAAATGAAGTCCATTTTGAAATATAAAATTTCTATAAATTTAAAAAGTGGTTATTACTATTCATAACGGCTACTTTGATTAGTTGCGGTGTGTTAGAACTCAAAGTTGCGTACAATGCAAGCTATTGCATTATTGAATGAGATGCGTATCATGGAAGCTCGGGGTGTTACAGAGCCTCCCGCTATCATGTTCTCTTTAGGAGGTTCCCAGGATTCCAAATAACATGCAATAGAGTTTTTTATAATCCATGAAGGACACACTCTTATCGGTCCTCAATCTCCAATGCAACCTCCATAAAAGACGCCCCATCATCGATGTCCAACTCACCCCAGTAGATGACGTGCGATGGATCAGGCACATACAACCTCAGCTGCAACATGTGGAGTATGTCATGCACCCTGTGCATCTATGGGGGAAGATCTAGGAAATACGCCATCTCCCCAACTCGATTGAGAACATGAAAAGATCCGATGATCCTCAAGGATAACCTGTCTCCCCAAAGAAATATCTGAAAACCTCATCATGGTGAGACTCATTGGGAGTCATGGTATCCATCCTCGAACTCCAAAGATCTTCGTCTCTTGTCAAAATAAGACTTCTGCATATTCTGTGTAGTCTTCATCCACTCCTGGATGATCTACACCTTCTTAGTGGTAGCTCATACTAACTTTGGACCCATATGTGCTTACTCCCCTAGGTCTTTCTAGTATAGAGGTGATCTGCAAGGTCGAACGAACAAGGCCATAAATAGTGCCATACCAAATGTTGAGTGATAGATGTTGTTGTATTTGAACTCCACCAGGGGCATGTGATCCTCCCAACTGCAGCGAAAATCTAGGATGCAAGCACGAAACATTAATCTAGTTTCTGAATGGTCTGTTCTATCTGATCATCCATCAGTGGATGAAAGGCAGTGCTCAAACATAGCAGAGTCCCATATGCCTCCTGTAACCTCGACCACAACCGGGATGTAAAATGAGAATCAAGTTCAAGGATGATCGTTGATAGAAACCCTTGAATTTGTACAATATAATGTATGTAGAGGTTCCCTTATCCCTCTACTGATCCCTACTCTTAGATAGATAGGAAGTGGGCAGACATGCTGAGCCAGCCAACGGTCACCCAGATGGAATCTTGTCCAATGGCCATAAATGGAAGTCCTATCAGAATGTCCATGAAGATAACCTCCCACATCCACTATGGAAACTCTAATGGTTGAGCTAAACTTATAGGAACATGATGCTTGACCTTCAATTCCCGACAAGTGAGTCATCGTGAAACAAACTCCGCCACTTCTTTCTTCATATATGGCTACCAGTGCTAACAGAAGACGTCTTGGCACATCTTATCCACACTATGATGTACTACCAGAGGGGACATATGTAACTCTCTCAACACCTCCTCTTGTAGAACCACTGGTACCATAGTGTGTCCTTTTAAATAGATGATGTGCTCCACACCTTCATAAAATACATCAGGTGCCTGTCATGATGATATCTGAGCACATCGAGAATCACAGTAAATGTCCCCAAGCGGTGCCTCCCGAACTTGCTGAAGAAGTGGGGGATTGACAGTCATAGACTGGAGGTAATATGCTCCATCTCTCTCCACAAAGGATATATACAATGAGGCTAGATTCTATATCACCTCACTCAGAAACTGTAGGCCTGACCTTCTGCATAGTGTGTATACTACTACGTTCCCATTCCAAGGATTGTAGACTATCTCAAAGACATAGTCTTGAGGGAACTCTATCCAACGTCACTTTCTATGGTTCAATTACTTCTGTAAGAAGTTATTCCTGAAGCTATTGTGAACAAATTATACTATAAAACGTTCTTTTATCAAGTTATGTCACCACATCTTCATGGAGAATACCATTCCTACTAACTCCAGGTCATGGGTAGCATATTTTTGCTCATGTTTTCTTAGATGTCTTGAACCATAAGCAATCACTGCTTTCTCATGCATTAGAACACATCCAATTATGGTCCCTGATGTGTTATAATAGACTACGTACCCAAACAATTCGTATAGTATACTCAATATGGGGGCACTCGTCAGCCTCTTCCTAAGCACCTGAAAACTGTGCTAAAATCTCTCCTTCAATAAGAAGAACTGTCCCTTCTTCGTCAAAGCTGACAAGGGTGCTGTAACTCTGGAAACGATAGGTACAAATACTAGGTAGTACCCAACCAACCCGAAGAAACACAGCACCTCTATCACGCTCTTGGGTGGATCCCAAGCTAGAACAATGACTATCATCGTCAGATCCACTACAACTCCAACCTCCGAGAGAACATGTCCCAGAATTTAGTCCTCTCGTATCCAGAACTATCCCATTGAGATCATACCATAAAGCTGGTTCTCTCGGAGTGTATCTATAACTATATAAAGATGATAGGAATGTTCTCCTTCTGACACTGATTATATCAAGATGTCATCGATGAAGACCATCACAGAGAGATCATGGTATGGATGAAAGATATATTTCATGAGTCCCATGAATACTATAGGGGTGTTGATCACACCTAATGTCATATCCAAGAACACATATTGCCCATACGGATATCTAGAGACCGTCTTCTCCACATCCTCATCTCATACCCTGAGCTGATGATTGCTTGATCTATGGATTATATTCGAAAACCATCGAGCTCCCTTCAACTAATCAGAGAGATCATAAATCCTCGGAAGTGAATACTTGTTCATCAAGTTCACCTGGTACATGTACTGGTATCCCACATAGAGTTTCAAACTCTCATATGCATTCTTGGAAAACAAAATCAGGGCGGCCCATATAGAAACACTGGGCCTTCTTCCTATGCATTTCTTCCAGCTGTACCCGTAACTCACGAAGCTCCGCGAGAGCTATCTGATATGCTGGTGTAGATATTGGTGTCTTCTTGGGGTACAGATCGATGTAAAAGTCTACCTCTGTAACGACCCAAACATTCATTTAAGGAAATACATCTTGATATAATTAAATATCTTTTAATGTAAAATTTTTATATAAAATGTCAACTTAATTAGTTTTATGTTAAGAATTGTGACCATTTCTAGTATTGCGGTTGAACAGTGATCACATGATTAAAATAGATATATGAAATTAAAAATTCCAATTCACTCAGACAAAGGAAGTGATGACCTCATCTAGTAGACATACCCCAAACAAAGCCCAATTTTCACAGTTCGGAAAGGAGGTGACATCATTGTGATTTTCTCTTGACCATGATCAAGCTGAGCTTGAACACGTTAAACTTGAGTGGAACTTCTTACAGGAGAAGTGAAAGTTGATAGATATTACCACCCGATAGATGTTATCCGTGCCACCCAAAGAGTTTGTCTCTATCTCACACCTCACCATTAGATCTTATCTTATTGTTTTAAGGGTTTATATAACAATACCCTAGTACTATGGTTATGTACATTATTTTTTATATAATAATGAATATATATTCATTTTATTATTGTTAGCATGTAAATAGTTTTTAATGCACAAATAGTATTATTAGTTAATGTTCAACTCAGAAATCTATTTTGATGAATTAATGGTTTTTTTGAATTAAATAACATTTTAATAAAATATAATATTTTTATTAAATTAATTTTTATTAAATATAAATGATCATATAATATTCTTAATGCAATTGTAATTTTTTATTATGGTTTGAAATCCATGTTTGTCAAAACCCACGAATTTTTGATAAATGTCGGTTTTTATTTTAAAGTGAAAATTAACATATTTAGAAAGTTATATAGATAAAATGAATAATATTATCATAATCATGAAGTCGAAATTATCCAAAGGTGAATTTTTCATAATTATTTGAGAGTCAAATATTTGGGTAAAAGTTAAATACCGTTTAAATATATAATGTGTTTTAGGACATTATAATGACCCAATAGTGATGTAATAAAATACTATAAACATTATTTTAGGCCACTATATGTTTTACCATTAAAATAATGTGATTTTGGGATTGTTTGATTTATTTTACAAAGATTTAGTGGACCCTTCAAGACTTATTAAATATTTTGACTTTTTAAATTGTTTTCCTTAGGAGTGTGACTCACCTCCACATAAGAAACCTCATTATTTTTAGAAGTTCGGACTATGGACTTATAAAATTTTGTTTTCCACTCCCCTTTGGCCAAAAACATGGTTAAAAACCATGAGTTGGTTTTTGGGTTTGATTAGTTTAATGTGAGGTGTCCCAAACCTAAAAAATAAACAATGCCCTCTCCATTCCAATATAAACCCACCCAAGATCCCACTTCCTCCTCACTCAAATCCTTTTGAGTTCATCCAACCACTTCCATCCTCTCTCTATAATCCTACTAAGGTGTCTGAAGCTCCCAAGAATCCTCTCACAAGCCTATCTCAGGCCTTTGGATGCACACTTCCTTGTAAGGGTTTTTTTCTTCCTTTCTCTTTTTTGTCCAATATTTTTATAAATTGTTATGACCTTTAATTTTAATTAAAAATGTTAGGGTATGGTTTCTCACCTCCCCAATACTTCCCTTTTTTTGTTTTAATGATGGGATACCCCTTTATCTCTCATTAAATTCCTCCCATGTACACCTGTTACTATGCTGAAATTCTAAAAGGAATTTCTCTCTCCTCATTTACATTCAAGCAATTATTTTGTATCATGAATATATATTCCATTAAGTTTGTTGGACATGTATCTATAGGAAACCCCTTACTATCCATGTCATGTAAATATTATGAGACACCCCTTTCATTCTCATCAACCAATTTTATGAGTTCTTATGTCAGGACGTTATGCTGCCAAAATTGCACCACGCTTTTCCAAGGAAAATTCATTGTGTAGTGGATATCGTGCCCATTTTCTATCAAGGGTATTCACCATTATTATCATTTACTTATTTTTTTTTAAAAGTTTCATTTTGGTATTCCACATTTTTTTATCTTGTAATAAATTATTATGTAGAATGATTCTATGTTTGATGATCCATGTGGCACACTTTTGAATGAAATGAAATGTTTAAGAAGGGTGTGCCCTGATAATGGTCTAATGCATTAGGTAAAGTATTGTATCATGATATGTCATGTGAAATGGGTGTTTACTCTTGATAATTCAATTGAAACTAGGGTTTAATCATGCTTCGTGTGCAATAAGGGTTTACTCATGCTCCATGTGCAATGATCCTTAGATCATGCTAATTCCATGTTAAGTGTTATTGCAACATTTCCATGTAATGATTATCAGGATTTATCATGGTTTTATGCTTATGCTTCTATTTTTCTCTATTGATATGCCTATTTTCTAACATGTATTGTATTCCACATGTTATTCCATGATTAATACCTTATTAGGCTTTATAGCTCACCCTTTCATTATGCATGTCCTTAGGTTATCCCATGCAATGCTAAGTATGAGGGAATGTAGTGGTCATGTAAAGGATATTTTCAATAAAGATGTTGTTTTCCATGTTTTATGTTCTTATGTAATGATCTTAACCCCCGAATATAATAGAACTCTCAATCTTCTATGTTTTATCAGATAAAGTTTATGTAATAAATTATGTTTAATTACGTAATAAAAGACCTGGGTTGTCATAGTTGGTATTGTAGGATAGGTTTAGTTATTTTTGGGATTATGATTACAAAACCCTAGTAAAGACTTAAAGACAAGACTATGTATAATGAAAACATCCCTAAGTTTTGTTGATTATTGAGTAATTGGTTTATCAAGAAAATTATCCATGTCTGGATACGAGCAGGTAGATGCGGCACTAGCACAGATGTATCCTAGGGGTAAAACATGAAAACACCGCTTTGAGCTAGACTCAAATGGGAACTTGTGAATGACAACATTCATTGATGCACTCTTGGTTATGACACTCCTAGGGGATATGCTTTGGTAAAATCACAAGCTTAGTATTAACCATTATTAAGGAACTAAAAAAATTCCCTAAGAATATATGTTAGAATGTAGATCATGTATAACATAGATTGAAGCCAATAGATTTATATGTAAAGGAAATAAAAGTTATTTATAAGTCATTAGTTTTTTCCTTATATTACCCTTTATGTGTTACCCCTAACTTTACTTTTATTCCATCCAATGGCCGGTAATAGGAGACCCGGGTTAACAACCGATGTGAAGATCAATGTGATGACTATACTAATGAGATGCCCAATCCAATGGAAGAAGGAATCACGAAATGTTTCATTATTCTATCTCAGATAACTCAATCATTGAATAGAAACATGGGTAAAGAGGAAAATTCATCCCCCCTAAGAATGAAAATGACGCTATCGAGAGATGCATGAGACAAAGGCATCCTACTTTCAATGGATCATCTGATCCCTCAATCACTGAACAATGGATGAAATCCATTGAGAAGATATTCTACATTGTTCAATGTTTTGAACAAGACAAGGTTCTCCTAGCTACTTATCATATGGAGGGTGAATATGATCGATGGGGAATGTTGATAAAAAAATATGAAGCCTGAGGAGCAGATCGAGGTGTTGGAATGGAAGGATTTAAAGAAGATGTTTTTTTATAAATATTTTCCGCGTACCCTGTGGCTTAAGATGTAAAGGGACTTCCATTACCTCAAGAAAAAATATGAAAAATCTGTCATAGCATATGAGGTAAACATCACAAGGCTTTCATGATATGCCTCCTGCTTTGTCGTTACCCCCGAATGCAGGGTTGACCGCTTCTTTGGTGGGCTGAAACCTAGCATGCGGAAAGCACTGGCGATCCGTGACTTCGATAGATATGAGGAAAGTTTCTGATGTGCCCTCATGGTCTAAATGGAGATCGGAAAATCTCATGGGTATCATGGGGATAAGAATAATATGGTGTAATTCAATGCTAGAGGTCTGATGGATAAATCCAATGGTGCTACGAAGATCCAGCACCCCACTTGCCAAAGGTGCGGAAAGGGGAACCCCAGAAATTTCATGAAGGGGACGAGGAAATTATTTGGCTCTGGAAGAGAAGGGAACATGGATATTAACTGTTGGAAATAAATACCTGTGGATTCGACAGAGGATAGGAACGCTCTGTTCGAACCTCAACGTGTGGTTCATTGCTACAACTGCAATGAACCAGGGCATCTGGAAAATCAGTTCCGTAATCCAAGGGTTTTTGGAGGAAACCAACAAACTCCAAGGCAGTAAGGGGGGGGGGGGGCTTCTGCCATCACTACAACAAATGTGAACCCCGAAAATGAAGTGGTGATAGGTATTCTAGTATTCATTCAAGAATAGATAAATTACTTTTTTATTCAGGTTCTACGCATTCTTTTATGTCTCGAATTTTTAGTAGAACAATCCCAACACCATCAAAAATCATGGAAGTAAAGATGTCGGTGAGTATGGATAATGGAAAAATCATTGCATCCCATGAATATAACTCCTCCCTTGTCATAATATATGGATTAAAAAACCATTTCATACTCCCTCTGGTGGAATTTGTTGAAATTATTGGCATGGATTGGATTTTCTTATATAGATCCAACATAAATTGTCGGGAGAGGGAAATCGCTCTCCATGTGGATAATTGAACCCTGATTCTATACAAGTGCAAGGAGGAAGATGAATCTTTCTTAGATCCATCATCTCAAATGTGGATATTTCTGCCCTATAAGCATGCTTTTCTGGCTCAGATGATTGAGTCCAAGGAAGCAACCATCCTTAAAGACATGCCTATTGTGAGGGAATTTGTTGAAGTGTTTCCTGAGTAATTTCCTGTTATTCCTCCTAGAAGTGATGTTGAATTATCAATTTATCTTATTCCTGGGGTATTTACAATATCCAAGACTCCATATAGAAAGGCTGTTTTAGGGTGTGAGGAGATGAAGAAAAAAGTACCGGAGAATCTGGATAAAGGGTTTATACATCCAAGTGCTTCACCATGGGGTGCACCAGTCATCTATACCAAGAAGAATTCTGGTTTAATGTGCCTTTACATCGATTACCATGAGCTCATCCAAATCATAATAAAGAACAAGTATCCTCTCCCATGAATTGATGACTTGTTCAGTCAGCTGCGTGGAGCACAATACTTCTCCAAGGTGGATTTGCGGTCGGTATATTATCAAGTAAGGTTTTAAGAAGGAAGGTATCCCCAAGACTGATTCTCATACAGGATACAGGCACTATGAAATCATAGTAATGACTTTCGGACTCACTAATTCTCCTGCAAAATTTATGGTCCTGATGAATAGAGACTAGAGATTCTCTCAAAAAAAATTTGGTTGTCTTTATAGATGATATTCTGATATAATCTAAAAACAAGGAGGATCTTGTGGAGCATCTAATAAATATACTAGAGGTGTTGTGGAAGGATAAGCTCAATGTAATGTACAACAAGTGTGAGTTTTGGTTGAATGGGGTGTTATTCTTGGGCCATATCATCACAAGAAATGGGATATCTATGGATCCCTCTAAAATAGATGCAATTGAGGGATGGTTGATGCCAACATTGGTAATAGATATCCTTAGCTTGTTGGGGTTAGCTTGATATTATCGACGATTTGTGAGAAATTTCTCACGATTGTCCAAGCCTCTTACCAAGCTAACTCGGAAGGGAGTAAAGTTTGCGGGGAGTGATGAATGTGAAGAAATCTTCAAGGAGTTGAAAAGGAGGCTTCTCACTGCAAACGTGCTCACTTTTCCCACAAGTGGAGACCTTTTTTTTGAATTCAGTGATCCTTCAATGAAGGGAATGAGATGTGTGTTGATGAAAAATGAAAAATTCATTTCCTATGCTTAAAGGAAATTGAATGTTCATGAACAGAACTATCGAACACATGACCTCAAGTTGGCTATAGTGATATTCATTTAGAAAATATAGTGGCATTATCTCTTTGGGGAGAAGTTTGAAATATATACGGACCACAAAAGCCTCACGTATATATTCCCAAAGAAAGAGTTGAACATGCACCAACGAAGATGGTTAGAGCTGACTAAAGACTGTGACTGCTCAATCTGTTACCACCATGGGAAAGAGAACAAGGTGGCAGATGCACTAAGTAGAAAGGACCTAGCGATTCTATCATTGATGAGAAATGAAAAGGATCAAATATTCTTATATTTGATGAAGATAGTCATAGGAATCATAAAGAAGAGAACATCATCAATCTGTTTACCAATGATTTCTCAACCATCACTTTTGGAAAGGATAAAGTTTGCTCAAAAGGATGATGTGGGAATTCTATAAAATGTGGAAGCTATCGGAAAAGGGAAATCGTCGAAGTTTAATGTCAATGAAGGAGTTTTCAGATTTGGGAAAAGACTACATGTTCCATCAAGTCTGGAGCTGAAGAAGGATCTTTTGGATGATGCAAACAGTTCAAATTTCTCCATTCACCCAGAAAAAACATAGATGTATTGAGATATCTGAGAGCATTATTGGTGGGATAATATGATGAAGGAGATCACTGAATATACATCAAAGTGCCTGCTGTGTTAGCAAGTGACAATAGAGAGGAAGAAGTCTGAGGAGATGATGCAACCCTTACCCATACCAGAATAAAAATTAGAGAACATCACCATGGACATTTTCAACGGATTTCTGAAGACATCCAAAGGAAATAATGCAATTTGGGTTGTTGTGGATCGTTTTACAAAGGCTGCACACTTCCTATCTATTCGGGAGGATTTTTCATTGGATCAACTAGCATGGATATATAGCAGGTAAGTGTTAAGGCTTCATGGAGTACCACTATCTATTGTGTCTAATCGAGATCCAAGATTCACCTCTATGTTTTGGAAGAGTCTTTATCATGCTCTAAATAGTGAACTGAACATCAGTACAGCCTATCATCCTCAAACTCATGTCCAATCTGTGAGGACTATAAATACACTTGAGGACATTTTGAGAGTGTGCTCAGTAGAATTTAAAGGAGGATGGAATCAACATCTTCTTCTGGTTGAGTTGTCTTATAATAAGAGTTTCCACTCGAGCATACAAATGGAACCATATAAAGCCCTTTGTGGGAAAAGGTGCAGAACACCAGCGTGTTGGAATGAGGTCGGTTAGCATAAGCTGCTTGGAGAAGAAGTGGTTGAAGAAATGGTGGAGAAGGTGAAAACCATTTAGCAGCATACCAAGGCATCCCAGAGTCAAAAAAAGAGTTATGCAGATAACCGTCGATGAGACCTTGAGTTTAAAGTTGGAGACATGATATTTCTACACGTATCTCTGTGGAAGAAGGTCATGAGGTTTGGAAAGAAAGGGAAGTTAATTCCATTATACATCGTCCCCTTCGAGATTATTGATCGTGTCGGGGCTGTGGCCTATCGACTAGCACTTCCACTAACCATGGACAAAGTAAATGATGTCTTTCATGTATTTCTCTTAAGGATGTACATACCCAACCCATCACATGTACTATCTTCAGAGGAGGTATAGTTAAAGGACGATCATTCTTATGAGGAAAAACCAGTGAAGATCTCTGATCATAGAGAAAAAGTTCTACGAAATTAGACAATGCCCCTCATTAAGGTTTTATGGAGAAACCACAAGTTTGAAGAAGCGATGTGGGACTCAGAGGAAATGATGAAGCCGATTTACCCAAATCTATTTTAGTGTGGGAAAATGAAATTATGACGGTGAAATTTCTTAAGGGGGAATATTATAATGACCCAAACAATCATTAATGGAAATCCCTCTTTATCTAATTAAATATATCTTTATGTAAAATGTTAATATAAAATGTAAAATTCTTTGGTTTTATGTTAAGAATTTTGACTGTTGCTAATATAGTCATTGAATTGTTATCACATGATTATTATAAATATAGGGCTTTAAAAAATCCAATTTACTCAAACAAAGGAAGTGATGGCCTCATCCAGTATACATGCCCCACACAAAGCCCATTTTTAAGAGCTCAGAATGGAGGTGGCGTTATTGGGCTTCGCTGTTGACCAAGCTCAACATGAGCTTGAACTTGTTAAGCTTGAGCGGAACCACCTATAGGAGAAGTGGAAGTTGCTAGAGATTACCACCCGAGCGATGTTATCCCATCCACCCCTAGAGTCTTTCACCATCGCACATCTCACCCTTCCGTCTTATAACAGTGTTTTAAGGGGCTATTTAACAAGACCCTAGTACTATAGTTATGTACATTATTTTTTGTATATAATAATGAATATACTTTTATCTTATTATTATTACCTTGTAAATAGTTTTTAAAGAACAAATAGTATTTTTAGTAAATGTTCAACTAAGAAATCTATTTTGAAGAATTAATGGATTTTTTTAAATTAAATAATATTTTAATAAAAATTTAATATTATTTTTAAATTAATTTTTATTAAATATAAATGATCATATATTTTTATGAATGCAAATGTTATTTTTATTAAGGTTTGAAAACCATTTTTGTCAACACCCATGAATTTTCGATAAATGTGGGTTTTTATTTTAAAAGTGAAAATTAAAATATTTATAAAATTATATAGAAAAAATGAATATTATTTCTAGAATCAGGATGTCAAAATTATCCCATAGTGAATTTTTCATAATTTTTTGAGACAATCCAATATTTGGGTAAAAATTAAATACCGTTTAAATATATAATGTGTTTTATGACATCATAATGACCCAATAGTGATGTAATAAAATATTATAAACTTTATGTTCGGCCAATATATGTTTTAACATTAAAATTTTGTGATTTTGGTTTTGTTTGATTTATTTTACAAAGCATTAGTGGACCCTTCAAGACTTATTAAACATTTTGTCTTTTAAAATTATTTTCCTTGGGAGTGTGACTCACCTCCACATAAGCAACCACATTATTTTAAGATGTTCAGTCTTTGGATTTATAAAATAATTTTCTCCACTCCCCTTTGGAAAAAGTCATGGTCAAAAACCATGGGCTGGTTTGTTGTTTTGATTAGTTCAATGTGAGGCGTCTCAAACCTAAATAAAAAACAATTCCCTCTCCTTTCCTATATAGACCCACCCAAGAACCCACTTCCTCATCACTCAAAGTCTTTGGAGTTCGTCCAACCTGTTCCCTCCTCTATGTAGAATCCTACAAAGGTGTCCCATGCTCCCAAGAATCCTATCTCAAGCCTCTCTCAAGCATTTGGAAGCACACTTCCAAGTAAAGGTATTTTCTTACTTTCTCATTTTTGTCCAACGTTCTTTAAATTGTTATGCCCTTTTAATTTCTATTATAAATGTTGGGGTATGGTTTCAAACCTCCCCCATACATCCCTCTTTATTTTTTAATGATGAGATAACCCTTTCTCTCTCATTAAATTCCTCCCATGTACACCTGTTACTATGTCAAACTTCCAAATGGAATTTCTCTCTCCTCATTTACATTCAAGATATTATTTTGTATCATGAATCTAAATTCCATTACATTTGTTGGGACATGTATCTATATCACCCCCTTACTTTCCATGTCATGTAAATATGATGGGACACCCATTTCTCTCTCATCAACAATTTTTATGAGTTCTCATGTCACGTCGTTATGTTGCCGAAATTGCACCATGATTTTCCAAGCCAAAGTCATTATGTAGGGAATGCCATGCCCATTTCTCTATCAAGGGTATTCACCTTTATGAACATTTACATATTGTTTAATGAGTTTCATATATGTATTCCACATTCATTTATCGTGGAATAAATTATTATGTTGAATGATTCAATGTTTTATGATCCATGTGGCACACTTATCCATGAAATGATGTGTCTATGAAGGGTGCACCCTGATAGCGCTCCAATACATTGGGTAAAGTATAATATCATGATTCATCATGTGCAATGGGTGTTTACTCATGCTAATTCAAGTTCAATGAGGGTTTACCCGTTCTTTATGTGCAATGTGGGTTTACTCATGCTCCATGTTCAATGAGCCTTGGATCATGCTAATTCCATGTTAAGTGTTGTTGACACATTTTCATGTGTATGATTATCATGATTTATCATGCCTTTATGCTTATAATTCTCTTATGATCAATTGATATTCTTGTTGTCTAACATATATTGTATTCCTCATGTTTTTTCATGATTAATCATTTACTGGGCTTTATATCTCACCCTTTTTTATGGATGTCCTCAGGTTATCCCATGCAATGCTATGTACGAGAGAATGTAGTGGTCATGTAAAAGAATTTTTCAATAAAGATAATGTTTTTTATGTTTGAAGTTGTTATTTAATGATCTGAAGCCCCAAATACAGTAGAAATACCATTCCTAGAATTATAGGAAACTACAATGATTAAATCCTATAATATAACTATCAAGATCTACTGATGAAATATATGATAATGATGGAATAAAGAATAAAAAAATTCATGTTATCTATAAATAAAATAAGAAATTAATTACTTCACTAATTCCTTGAAGAATTTATTTGCGATTCTTTTTTGGGAAGCACATCTGTCTGTGGAGGACGTGCTGATTGGTGACATGCATTCCCACTTTCCAAAGGCGGGCGACATGAATCGCTTATTCAGGGACATTTTCTACATGATCGAAACATGATGATGTAATTTTGGTCTCTCCTTCCATGTATTCCTCTGTAGAAGGAATTACCTAGTTTGGGTCTCCCTTAAATATTAAGACATCGTTTGTGAAAATCTTCCCTAGTTCCAAATCATCATGGATTCCAGTTAATTACACTGCTTCTATCACAACATTCTTAGGGGCCATTTCAAGGATGAAACCTTCAATCAGGGGAGTAGTCATGTTGGATATCTCTAGAGTGTCTTGATGTGAAAAAACTCATGCATCTTGTCATTATAACCATATTATAGGTATTATCAAAGAAGTAGAAACCCGGGGCATCCCATGTTGAGTGCAGAAAAATATATGCAATAGGTATGTCCCTAAGATTTTCCCCAACATTACTTTTCGACACAGGGTCTATAGGAGGCGTGGGTATAATAGTTGTGTGCTAAAGGATTTCATTTAAAGAAAGTAAAATAGGTCAATTGAGGGTCTCTCCACTCACATGGGATTTAAAATGTTTTTTATGGCACTAATATGGCTTTGAACCACTTTAAAAAGTTTAAAAGACTTAAAAGTGGCATTACTGGAAAAATGGGGAAGGAAACCCGGACACCCCTCTATGGCCGATTGGTGAGACTGATAGGTGAAACTAATCGGTGGAGCTTATCGGGTGATGTTGATCCCATGAAGCTGATTGGGTGAAGCTGATCCCATAAAGTTGATCAATGAAGCTGATCGGGTGAAGCTGATCCTGTGAAGCTGACCCGATGAAGCTCATCCCGTAAAGCTGATCCTGTGAAGCTGATCTCGTGAAGCTGATCTCGTGAAACCAATCAGTGGAACCGATGGAATGAAACCGAAATGTGAAACCGATTCGGTGAAACATATATTTGAATCTAATTGGGTGAAACCGATCTGTGAAACAGATTGGGTGAAACCAATATGTGAAACCGATTGGATGAAAACTATCAGTGAAAACGATCGATTTAAATGGATCTGTGAAACCGATTGGGTGAAACTGATCTGTGAAACTGATGGGGTGAAACTGATCTGTGAAACCGCTTGGGTGAAACCAATCGTTGAAACCGATTTGGTGAAACTGATTTGTGAAATCGATTGGGTGAAACAGATCTGTGAAACTGATTGGGTGATACCGATTGGGTGAAACTGATATGTGAAACTGATTGGGTGAAACCGATCTGTGAAACCTATTGGGTGAAACTGATCTGTGAAACTGATAGGGTGAAATTGATTGGGTAAAATCGATTGGATGAAACCAATATGTGAAACTGAAATGTGAAACCGATTGGGTGAAACCGATATATGAAGAAGATCGAGTGAACCCGAACTATGAAACAAATTGGGTGAAAAAGATCTGTAAAACCGATTGGGTGAAACCGATCCGTGAAACTGATTGGGTGAAACCTTTTGGGTGAAACCAATTTGGTGAAACTGATGTGAAATGAATTGGGTGAAGCTGATATGTGAAACCGATTGGGTGAATCTGATCTTTGAAACCAATTGGGTGAAACGAATTGGGTGAAACTGATTGGGTTGAAGGGATCTGTGAAATCGATTGGGTAAAACTGATCTGCAAAATTGATTGATTGAAACCAATTTCTGAAACCTGATTGGGTGAAACTGATCTATGAAACTGATCACGTGAAGATGATCTATGAGGCTGATCTGTGAAGCTGATCTTTGATGCTGATCAGTGAAGATGATATGTGAGGCTGATCAGTAATGCTGATTAGTGAAGCTGATCTGTAAAGATGCTCTATAAAGTTGATCAGTGAACCTGATCAGTGAAGATGATCAGTGAAGCTAATTACTAATGTTGATATATTAAGAGGATCAGTGAAGTTGATCAGTGAAGCTGATCAGTGAAACTATTCTGTGAGACAATTGGGTGGAACTGACCGGTGAGTCCTGGACACCCCAAAAGTTAGAATTTGGAAAAGTAATGAACCAGGAGGGTCGGGGCCATTATATCAGATGACTCCCAAAATTATCCTCCCCTCGAGAATACAAGAGAAACCCGAACAACCACTCTAAAGATGCCTCTCAGGGAAAAACCACCCCAAATAGCCATATGAAACCCAAGGATTAAATTGTCCTGAAACAAGGTTCAGTGAGTTCCTTCACCCATGTCATGATACTATACTCTTTGGGTGACACAAACTCACCTGCACAGGTTTAATTGTATCTACGCTGATGCGTCTTGATTAAGAATCAAGTTATCTCTTCCCCACATATACATACTTTTCACAAACATTCACATGGTATAGAAACAAATCATATCTAAAACCAACAAGGTCAGATGTACATCAATAATGGTCACAGAAACAAGAACCACAAGTAAGGTTCTGAAAATAAACTCAAAACAGCTTTGGGTACTGGGCGTGCATTTGAGCTTCTCGCTCCCATGTACTCTCCCCGATGCCATTGTGCCTCCACAACACAAGAACCAAAGGGATTGTTCATACACAATAGACTTTTTTTTATATTCGATCCTCACTGGTCACTCCACGAACATATAATCATCCCCTGTATCCACCTCACCCCAAAACGTTGAAATGCTCAATGAATCTAGGAAAGATCTTTCTCTTCTGGCTAACCACTGCTACCCACGTCGAGGGAAAACCGTCAAGAAAACGTGGTCTCCAACCTCGAAATCCAAGGGCCTCCTCCTAATATTTGACATATGTCTTATGCCTATCATGGGCTACATTAATCCTCTCATGCACAAGATGAACCTTCTCTGTTGTGCCCTGCACTACCTCTGGGCCATGAACACCTACCTCCCCAACCTCAGTCCAGCACAAGGGCAACTGACACAGCCTCCCGTACAAGCCTTCAAATAGTGCCACGCCAATAGTAGAGTGATATCTATTATTGAAGGAAAACACTACTATGGGAATATGTTATTCCCATGATCCACTGAAGTCCAAAACACATGACCGTAGATTATCCTCCAATGTCTAGATGGTTCGCTCTATCTGCCCATCTGTCTAGGGATGTAAAGCAGTGATAAGATGTTGATGGGTGCCAAAAGCATGCTGCAATCCCCTCCAGACTCGTCTGGAAAACCATGAATCCTTATTCGATCTATGGACCTTAGAAATCCATGAAATTGCACCACTTCATCCACCTATCTATGTGCTATGGAATCCACCACACATGACTCCTTGATCGCCAGGAAGTGATATGATTTCGTCAACCGGTCTACCACTCCCCAGAGAGCATCACATCCACCTTGAACCATGGGTAGTTTTGTAAAAAAATCCATCGATATTTCATCCCACCTCCACTCAGAGAAATCTAAAGGCTGCAACAATCCTCCTGGGATGCGGTGTTCAGCATTCACCTGAGAACACACCAGACACCTTTCCATGAACTTTTCCACTGCCTGTTTCACCCCAAGCCACCAAAACTATTCCCTCAGGCCTCGGTAAATCATGGAAACTCCAAGTGGTACTACTACGAGTGAGTAATGTAACTCATAGGGAAATCCCTCACGCATCATCTCTGGGACAAAAAACTTCCCTTGAAAAAGAATCTGATTTTTATCGTCCTCCGACCACCCTTCCAGAGTATTTCCTTGGATAACCCGATTGTGCATCACTTCACACTCTAAGTATCCCCACTAAGACTCCTCCACCTACCACAACAGAGAAAAATGAATTGTCATCTGAAATAGACAACCTCTACCACCATCCACCCTTGAATCCAGGTGTATAGCATTCAACTCTTCTATTTTCTTCTAAGAATCCACAAATTCCAAAACAACATCCTTCTGTGACTTTCAACTCAGGGCATCAGCCAAAACATACCCCTTACCTTTAGTGTAAGAGATATCGAAGTTGTCGTCCTAAAAAAACTCCACCCACCTTAATTGTTGCATGTTCAGGTCCCGCTGGGTAAATATTTACCTCAGAATCTTGTGATCCGTGAATAGAATATAGTGATCCTCGATGAGGTAATGCCGCCACAACATCAACCTGAACAATACTGCTGCAATCTCAATGTAATCATTTTCATAGTTACGCTCATGAGGACGTAACTTCCTAGACCCATAAGATATTACTCCCCACTGCTGCATCAGAACACACCCCAAGCCATGTCCAGAAGCATCCCAAAATACCTCATACAACCCCCTTCCTCTGGCAACCTAAGCACTGAAGCACTAAGGAACCTTTCATTAATATAGAAAAAAGCTACCAGACATTGCACACTCCATACGAAGGCCAATTCCATTCTGGTCAAAGCTGTCAAAGGATATGCAACTCCAAAAAATTCGGGTATGAACCTACGATAATAGCCTGCTAGACCTAGAAAACTTTGAACCTCTATCACATTCATTTTTTCTTCCCAAGAAAAAACCACATTAATCTTTTACGGATCAACCGCTACTCCTTTCTGAGACACCACGTGTCCAAGAAAATGCAGTTCTCATGTCACAAACTTGCACTTGGACACTTCCCATAGAGCTGTTGTTGTCGAAGGACCTCTAAGACCATCATGTGGTGATTAGATTGTTCCTCCTTTGATAATGGGTAGACCAAAATGTCATCGATGAGCACAATGACGAACCAGTCCCAAAACATGCAAAAAATAAATTTCAAGAGCCCCATGAACACAAAAGGTTTGTTCATGACACTGAACGACCCGACGAAGAACTCATAGTGCCCATACCTTCACTTGAAAGCAGTCTTCGGAATATCACCATCCTTCACCCATAAATGGTGATACCCAGACCATAGATCGATCATAGAGAACCAACCTGCTCTCCTTAGTTGGTAAAAGAGATCTTCTATCATCGAGAGAGGGTAATGGTTCTTGACCGTTACATGATTCAGTCTCCGGTAGTCTATGCATAGCCTGAGTCCACTATCTTCCTTTTTCACGAACAAGACTGGAGCACCCCATGGCGACATGCTAGGTCAAATAAAATGCTTCATCATTATATCATCAATTTTAATCTGCAACTCCCACAACTACCACATCTTAGAAGGTGCTATCAGATAAGGAGCCATGGAAATAGGACGGGTACCAGGTTGTAAGTTAATACCAAACTCAAAATTATGTTGAGGGGGTAGAGTCACAAACTCCATGGAAAAAATGTCTAGGAACTCATTGAAAATTTCCGGAACATCCATCATCTCCACATCCACTGATTCTGCTGAAATCTCATCCAACATAGAAAAAAGAGGTTCCACATGCCATCTTCGGACCTAAAAACTTTGTTCCAAAAAAAACCACATTATGTCCATCCTCATCGACGAACATGACTCTTCTTCAGAAGTACCCGATAACAGCATGCATAGAAAATATCCAATCCATGACTAGGATGACATCATATGGTCACACTTGTTGCAGAAGAAGATCCCCACTTCACTGATGTGACCCCAACATCTATCTGCATCCTCGACAAACATCAAACATGCAGGTATGAACCCTAATTGGAATACCTAGCACCAGGGGCCTGGAGAGTCTCTCTACGTCTATGCCCAAGGAATGGGGTAGATCAGGTGTAACAAAGGAGTGTGATTCTTCTGAATCAAACAAGGCGCAAGAATGAGTGCTAAAGAAGATGATCGTACATCGTTCGACTTCCGGCCCAATCCGAACAACTGCCTCTGCGGTGTGAAACTGCCCACACCTAGTTCTTATGCCTCTCGACAGTCGATTGCCTCTCCGAACACACCCAGGTCTAGGTCCATGAAGAGCACCATGGGGTCGGCCTCCTTCTGCCATGCCACCTCTCGGAGGAACGAGATCTCACTGTCCCTACTGCTGCTACTTAAAGGGCCTAACTGGAAACATCTGCTACTGAGGTGGCCGCGGAACCTCCCCACCCCCACTGTACAACACTCGGTCTGGGTAGTAATTCTAAAGTTTCTCGGGGATTCCATAGATGAATTATCTATATTTTAGGCCTATAAGGAAAGGGCGAGGACTGAGAGATCGAAACTGGAACTGCTAGGGCCTTCTCCCCAAAGGTCTAATCCTAGAAGGCCCTAATGCTGGAGGCCTGCTGCCGATGGACTTATCCTTTGATGAGACCAACCAGATCCCCTCTAAGGGCACACCTCCCAATGTGTGCATCCTTTCTACCACTTCAGCTATATTTTGGACCTCCAAGTACATCGGTATGTTGAAGTGACTAATAACATACTGAAGAGAATCTTGGGGTGCCTCCTCTAAACATCTCCCTCGAGGGTCCTCATTCGGAAAAATATCCATATAAAAAAGATGGGGATCCATAAACATGATTCCCAGCTCCCACACTAGCATTATCCCCCACTAAAAGGAGATTATCTACTGCCTCTTCTTCACCTTCATTGTGGAAGAGTGAAATTCTGCCTGGAATTCTCTCTCGAAGACAGTCCATGAAACTTTAGCCTCCCTCTTCTCCACAAGATAGAGCGTCCACCATTGATGCGCTACTCCCTGCATATGTCTTATATCTAGAGGAACCCAGTACTCTGTCGAAGCCCAGATCATGCTGAAAGCCATCACCAGATCCACGAGCTTGCTCTGTGTCTCCATGTTTGAGACGCTGCCCTCTTACATTCTGATGGTCTGCTGCTGAAAGGCACGATGCATCCTCTGCCACTGGTCTTCTTACTCCTCTCAATCAGCCCTGTATTGATCACCCAAATTATCCTCCTGGGCCTCGATCGCCCGCACGACTCATGGTCATCGTCTGGGTACCATAGCTGCATGGTAAACAAGGAATTCCTAAGCCCGAGTAGTGCAGAAGATTGCTTTTAATTTTTTTAAACTTTTTATTTATTTAAATACCCAGAACACCCATAACACACAATAACACACATCATTATAATGCATGTACCTTTCATAGGGTCTCTACCATCCAATTAGTGTATCCTCACTTGGTCGTTTGGTAGGTCCGGAGTCTTTGCATCGGATCACGGGTGGCCCTAAAATCCCATGTCCTAGCAAGTCTTCCCCGACCTATTTCATGCACAAAAATTTCCTAACACTGTTTTCTACCCATCCCATGAAATCCTAACTATTCCTAACCCTGTGCACCATTATGTCTCTCAACCCTACTCTTATACCATTATGTCATGACAAACCTTCACCAAGATGATGGAAGGGACAATATATTTCAAGACCACTCCTTCTTCATGTTGAAGGAGAGATAATGACCCCCAAAACCCACATTAAATAGGTCCCGGAGTGGCGAATAGCACCAAGGGTATAGAATCACATACAAAGTGGAAGGCATTACCCTTTTTATTTTTTATAATTAGAAGATAAGATAATAAATCCCAAAAAATACCTAAACTGGTGGTAGTGGTAAAGCCAAAACAAACCATTCCCATATGCATGTTCCAAAAGTAAGTGCCAAAAAAGTATAAGAAATATGAAATGAAAGGTACGAAAGTCAAGAAGAAAAGAAACAACAACTTCCCCAAAGTTTGAACTAGTAGGGTCCAGTACGGTCCTCGAAGCCCTCCTAGAAACCTGAAAGTAGTTATATATATATAGGGTGAGAATACAGGAATACTCAGTAGGGAAAACCAAAAGCTCTCATGCACAAGTTGGGAGGCATACTAAAGCCTAGTGAAAAAGGATATATCAAAGCACCTCTCAAAGATACTATCCACCCAAACATCACCAAGGAACACTCCCCAAATAACGCATGTCAAGTAATGTAATTGTAAAACACATCGATGTTTGGGTACCCCATGCCAATACACCCCTTGTTATTGAAGATATCATACACGTCTAACCTCTCCCTCCATTCTCATTGAATTCCCACTTCCATCCCTACTCACACACACCTGGGCTACCACAACCACACATCCTGCTCGTAAACACCTGGGTCATGACAAACACATGTAACAATGCCTGCAGACACATGGGCCAGAACAACTACAACCATGCCCGATGACACCTGGGCCTCATCTTAAAGGAACTTGGGAAACCACCTACCCACACACACCTGGGCCAACCACCATTGTGTACCCTGACCAAAGAATCTTGGGCTACTCGTGAAAGGGAGCAGAAAAGGAGATAATAACCAGCCACTCACCGGAGTGTTGGGAAAAACACCCTCCCGCTAGAAATGGGGGTGTTCAGCATGAAGTTCTCAACATCGATGAGGCGCGAATAAGAAACACAAAAACTAAATTATACATATAGGTAAAAAGAACTCATCCCAGTCTAGGGGTTCCATAACCTTCCCATATACAAACACCCTCATTATTATTCATTCATAAGAAGCACCACAACCACAACCATGTCACAAATCATTCTCAGAAAATGATTCCCCTTTGAATCCATTCTTGTTTTTTTATTCAAGTGATTCCAATTAGATAATTCTTCACTGCCAGGAACCTAAAGGCATAGCCACAAGCCAAGGAAGGAAAAATTGCCAAGCAGCAATTTATGTATTCAATCCCAGTTCTCTTGTAAAGTCACAACGACCAAAGGGATCCGTGAGATCCCGCAAAGTACTAGAACCAATCCAATCCCCAACATACGGCCCCACATGGACATAGGTCCAAAAACCAAAAACTTCACAATAGGGGATCCCATCCTCATCCACATCACCCAAACAGAGGAAGGGAGTTTTCAAATTTAAATATGCCATTCATTTAGTTCTGTCTTTCTGTCTAGTAAACCTGGGTAACCACACAAAGATTCTTATTTATTGGGAATCCATTTAATCAACTGAGTTTACATGATTAACCCGTTTCCATTTTACAGCCATTCAACTACATAAATATCCAGAAAACAAAGTTTCATTAGTGTGCTAGAAAGGTCCACCAACGACTAGGATTTTCTGTGGACATAAGCCCATTCAATTCACAATATATTGGAAGAAACAAAAAAGTATAAAAGCATCATCAAATACTCCCCTTCATTCTTTAGATTCATTTATTATCTTTGTTAATATTTGGTTTCATCCATCCCCATAGGATCCATTATCATACCCACCCAACATAATGCACAATAAAGAGAGATGATGGAAAAACCGTACATGGATGATCAATGATCAAATTTTTTCTCCTGGTGCTAATAACTAGGGATGTGTGAATTTCAAGGGATGAACTCGGAGGACTACATGAATGAGAAGGAAAAGCTCTAGCATAGGCACTCCACTAACCTCGGGAAAGGGGACACCAAATTCACCATGGAAATAAGGATACCATTGAAGAATAAGAAGGAAAAAATTCTAGTGCGATAAAAAGGCAAGATCCTTGAGTTATGGTATATAAAATATCTTTATTGGATTTAAAGGTGGATCATGGTTTCACCATGAAGTCGGACGGTAACACTTGACAGAATTAATTATTATTTTATAATTCAAATCAGAGGGGTGGACATAAAAGCTATGTGCTAAAGGATTTCCTTTAAATAAGATAAAATAGTTCGGTTGAGGGTCTCCCAACTCTTAGGAGATTTTAAACATTGTTTATGGTGCTAAAATAGATTTGAACTACATTAAAAATTTTAAAAGATATAAAAGTGGCATTATGAGAAAAATGAGGAATGAAACCCCGACACCCCTCTGTGGCCGATTGGTGAGACTGATAGGTGAAACTGATAGGTGGAGCTAACAGAGTGAAGCTGATCCTGAGAAGCTGATCCGAGGAAGATGATTAGTGAAGTTGATTGGGTGAAGTTGATCCAAAGAAGCTGATCCACTGAAGCTGATCCCGTAGAGTTGATCCTGTGAAGTTGATCCCGTGAAACCTATCAGTGGAACCAATGGGGTGAAACCGATATGTGAAACCAATTGGGTGAAACAGATTGGATGAAACTGATCTGTGATATGGATTGGCTGAAATCGATTGGGGGAAATTGATTAGGTGAAACTGATAAGTGATACCGATTGGGTGAAACCGATCTGTGAAACCGATTGGGTGAAACCGATTGGGTGAAACCGATTGGGTGAAACTGATATGTGAAACCAACAGGGTGAAACCGATCTGTAAAAAAAATTCAGTGAAACTGATATGTGAAACCGATAGGGTGAAATCGAATGGGTGAAAACGATTGGGTGAAACCAATATTTGAAACTTATTGGGTGAAACCAATATGTTTAACCGATTAGATAAAACCAATTTAGTGAAATTAATTAGGTGAAATAGATTTGGTGACACCGATTTGTAAAACTGATCGAGTGAAACCGATCTGTGAATCTGATGGGGTTAAATCGATCTATGAAACTGATAGGGTGAAACCGATATGTGAAACCGATTGGGTTAAACCAATCTATGAAACTGATTGGGTGGAACCAATTGGGTGAAACTGACTCGGTGAAACTGATCTTTGAAACTGATTGGGTGAAATTGATATGTGAAAATGGTTTGGTGAAACCGATTGGTTGAATCCGATTGGGTGAAACCAATTGGGTGAAATTGATTGGGTGAAACCGATTTGTGAAACCAATTGTGTGAAACAGATCTGTGAAACTGATCACATGAGGATAATTTGTGAGGCTGATCTGTGAAGCGGATTTGTTAGGTTGATCAGTGAATCTGATCTCTAAAAATGATAAGTGAATCTGATATATGACATGGATCTAGGAAGATAATCTATAAAGTTGATCCGTGAAGCTGATTAGTGAAGCTGATCTATGATGCTAATCAGCGAATCTGATCTGTGAAGTTGATATGTGACGCTGATCAGTGAAGCTGTTCAATGAACCTGATATATGAAGCTGATCAGTGATGGTGATCAGTGAAGCAGATCAGTGAAGCTCATCTGTAATGATGATAAGTGAAGGCGATATGTGAAACTGATCTATAAAGCCTATCTGTGAAGCTGATCAATTAAATTGATTTATGAGAGATATGGGTGTAATATATCAGTGAGTCCAGGACACCCCAACACATATAATGTTGTAAAGTAATGGACCATGATGGTTTAGGCCATTATAGATGGTAAACAAGTTGATGAGCTTAATCCACAATAGGAAACATGTGTGCCTTGATCCAAAATGGGAAACATGTGCATCCTGATCCACTATCGGAAGATGGGAAAGCAGATCCAATATGGGAAGACGTGGAATCCCAATCCCTTATAGGATGAAGGATAAACCTAATCCCTTATATGGAGAGAACTATTAAAAGAGATGGTGGTCTTTCTCACTTTGTAGTTGTAGAACACATGAACATCCAATGATCCTTCAATTCTAGGGAATTATTTTTATCGGTGAACTTAATTACATGTTTAGAATATTAGGCGTGGACCTATTTTTGTGTTTATAAGTTTATCTGAGTTAAATATATCAAGTCCATATGAGAATTTGTGAAAATGTTTTTATTGACATTTGTTCAAAATGATCTAGGTTAATGTTTATGCCATAAGTATATGAATTGTGTTTATGTTATGTGTTATTGAATTATTATCTTCGACTTCATTATGATTCATGTCTTATGAAGTGTTAATAATCTTGCCATAACTCTTGATTATTCTCTTTAATATTAATAGTTTGATCATCTTATGATATTGTATTGTTCTCCTACCCTTATTCTTAATTTATTCTTATATATCATCCTTGATTACCCTTATTGTTCATCAATGATCACCTATTTCATATGTTTCATTTTCCATGATTACGAATAAATGTATTAAGTAACAGTTCCAAAAGTGGATGATCATTGTGGGTGATGGTGAAGATCATTCACCATATTAGAATAATGTGTTCCTAGATTTCAAAGATACAATAATATATGGGATTCAAGAATGTATGTTTTTAATTTCATTAATATTAATAAATGTTTATGAAATTTTCATTTATTCATTTAATGGTTTATTATAGTTAGTATCAATGAGAATGAATAGTTAATATTTGGAAACTTGAAAGAGAAAAATTAGTTAGATCGATAGGGTTATTTATAACGATATATCTAGTGATGTCTGTATGAAAAAGACTAAGGGGTTGTATATTTAAAAGTATGATTCATTGTTAAGGATTCATGAAAGTATTTTTCATGATTATTTTATTTTCTATTCCAATAAGTGTTTCTCACCCTATGCATTCTGGTTATAATCAATGGAGGGAACATGAATCAAAATAGTTAGCATTGAATGTTTTTAATGTGGAAATTATAGGCATTATGAGCATTGATATCCTAAGTGAAAATCTCATAAAATGAATTCGAAATGTGGTATGAGTATTGGTCATAATACTAATGATAATGGAGATAAAGATGATATATTAAAGGTATGTGATGCTATAACATTATTTTTTACATTAAATATATGATTCCAGATTTGATTTAGGGTGATGAGCCTAAAGACGTGATTTATATTTCATATTCTTAAAATGTTTTATTATGGAATAAGATGACAACTCCTAAGCAATGTTTTTGGAATATGTTTTCATAATTGAAATGTATATGATTTGGAATTCAAATATTATTTTATAAAAATCATGAAATATTTACGTATTTCAAGTATTAGTTTTTCATTAAGGAATGAAAAGGATATGTTGTGTAGTGATGAATACATAGAAAAGTGAATTAATGGAATGGTGATGTTCATGGGAAACACAAAATTAATTGAACTATAAACATTAATATGATCATTATATTGAGATGATGATGTTTGGATAAGTATATGATGGATATGAATAAGTAAATTGGATGAAACTAATTACCTTGGATGTAATTAATGATATATTGAAATGTTTTTTATGATATCATTGATGAAGTTTACAAAAATTTATGGATTTATGGTATATATTTAATAAACATTGGAATATGAAAAATGAATTTTTTCTATAAGTGTTTATGTCAATTCAGGTTATTAACATGTTTCAAGACAATTAATGTAGAAGGTATTCTAATATATGATACATTGTAAAAATGTAATTACCCGAACATAAACATTACATATTCTAGTACTCTTGAACTAGAATATAAACTCAACGATCTTTTATGTTTAGATTTTTAGTGAATTAGGAAAAAATATTACAAATTTGACACATACATTACTTGTATACACATATACTAAGTATCCAAATTTTTACACCAATGGAAACCCTTAAAAATGAATTCATTCAAGACAAATATTCAATTCTTTCATGATGACATATTATGTGTACTGAACAATCATAATACCTTAAATAAATATTTCAAAATATGTGATGTTCAAAAATATATCGTTAACGGATCTAAAGAATGAAAACCATTAGTCCTGTGAAAACCAATAAAACATTTCCGTAAAATAAAATATATTCCACCCTGATAAAGAGATCATCATCTCTAATAGATCATTATATCACACTTTTAAAATAAAATTTTTTCTTGAAAACTCATCAGAAAAAATATAATATAGAATTAGTTTACATAGAAAATAATTATTCTAAAATAGAATAGCCATACGGTCTAGTACCATACATTTCACTCTTACAAATGGAATAGCCATACTACCAACATGAAAACATGTCACTCCTACAAATGGGAACTTCGTACATCCAACTTCAATACCAAATGCATTTTCTGTTATAACGTATCCACCCGTTAGTTTTTTATCATTCTACCACCCATAATTATTTTATCACAAAACCACTCGTTAATCATCTAAGTACCATTATATAATAATAACACATAAAATAATTAAAATTTTAAAATTTTACTAAAAAAATTCATTTGTAATCATGTTAAATCATTTCAAGGAATTTATATAATAAATCAGGTTCCAAAACCATTTTCAATACCAAAATAAATAGAATATGAGAATTAATTTTTCATTTTTCCTAAAAAAAAATATGTCTTAGATATTATCTAAATAATAAATAATCGTCATGGCAGCGGAGAATTCGTTGGTGCCAGAATTGTTAAAAACAATATTTTTTCATTTTTAAATTAAGTTAAAGTCTATATAGAGAAGAAATAAAAATATCACTTTTTGAAAACATGTTAATAGTATCAAAAATTAAATGGGGTTGTTTATACATCTCAGAAAACAAGGTGGTGCATGACATCAAAATATTCCCCAATGAAAGGATATTGAGACAAAGTCCCTTACTTAGAGTCTGATTCAATTGGTATGTTCTTCATATTATTGATTAATAAAAATCTGTCAATTATTTACATTATTGATACACTTTTTCATGTTTATTATTCCATTTATATCACTTATCACTATAACATAACAATAACTTAAATATTTAATTTCACATCAGATATATTGATGATATTCAGTACATGAGTCCAAAATAACTTGGTGTGATGAATATGGAAAAATGTTTTCATTAGTAAATCATCTAAAAAATAATATTACCGATATAATAATCACATTAAAACATGAATTTTACTATTAAATACATTCATTATATATGGATATGAAAAATAAATTATGTTACAATCATGGAGACGGTATGTTGTACCTATACATGAGTAACATTTTCTATTTTTCATTGATTGTAATAGAAAAAAGGTTGGTATTATTTTATCTTTACAGAATTATCATATAATAATTAATAAATTATTAATAAATTAAATATATTTATATATATTATCCAAGTGATGTCTTGATAAAAAACGAATCAGATCACTTCGTGGAGGTGATAGTTCACATGTATGCATGAACGACGTTATCAATTTTATTTTCCTAGAATGTAAGAACATAATTGATATGTTAATTTCATAATATTATAAAAATGTAATTAATATAATATATAATCATTAATTCTATAATTATATATAATATTGAGAGAAGGTAATGTAAATCAATTTATATCGTTTTGTGGAGGTGATAGTTCACACGCACGCACACAAAATTAATTATTTTCCCATATGAGGGAAGTGGATATGGAATTAAGGAATGATTCTAAAATTAAATCCTTTAATTATATTGGGGACACATGAATTATTATTTCATCATTTAGGAATAATATTTTAAGGAAGTGGTTTAAGAAATAAAAAAAAATTCAATAAAAACTATACCTCTTCATCAGATGATTACCTTTGATTAACACCTTTACACCAATAAGGAGGGAATACATCCTAAAATAAGGACTAAATAATGTGGGTATGGATTATTGGGATTTAATTTAGGAGATATATTCAGAACTAATTTTTTTTATGTGTTATGAAATGATAGGAATTAGTTCCCTTTTATAAGAGAGAGGTGGGGAACTCATGGAATTCTTCAAAATATTAAATTAATATAAATTAATTTTCATTAAAAAATGGGTCCAAAATTATTTATTTCTAATTTAGGATCTGTATGGGACTAAATTCAATCATCTAATATAAAATTTACAGGGTTTGAATATTTTCAATCTGTAACATTTTGTTTTATCCCTTTTTAACTCATATAATTTTAAAAAGTAAATTACAATTTTAGGGTTTATATAACTTTCATAACATTCCAAATGACCAATATAGGTGTAATTTAAGACATTATAAGACATATAAAAACATATTAGATGAATCTTGGATTTTTACAAATTTTATTTCATTGAATAATATATTATTTATTTAATGTTTCATAAATGACAATTTTGACACTTTTCACTAATTAGATTTTTGAAAATATCATAAAAACATGATTGCTTCAAAATAATATTAACTCATCCCTAAAATTTATATTTCATCAAAAAAAATTTAATTGGAATCAATTATGTGAAATTATATTAATTTTAATATTTAAAATATCATTTATTTGATTCATTCATTAAATAAATAATTATGACATCATCATTGTGTCTGCATTAATATTAATTACTTATATTATAAAAAATTTAAATAAATTACCATGATGTAGGTAATAATTTTATATTTGTAAATACTATTTATAATGGCTTATATACCCTTTATAGCCTCATATTAAAAGTAAAATACTTTTTCAAAACAAGAATGTGACAAAATTGGATTTTCATTGAATATAATATTATACATTAATTAATGTCATATAAGTGAATCAAAGTAGTCCTAAAATAATCCCAAGGATGATATTGGTCAAAAATCACTCATATAATTAAATTAATACAACTATTTGGATATTTTTATATTTTTATATTTTTATATTTTTATAATACAATTCATACCTTTAGTTTCCAGATTTACCCTTAACCGTGGTAATAAAATTTTCAACTAAAGTTACAGTTCATAACATAAAAAAATAAACCCAGATATGTAATCTTGAGAATATGATTCCAACTATGGAATATATTTTCCAATTTCAATAAAAATTTTATAAATTAATTATAATTTTTTCCCATTGATATAATGGGAAAACTTGTTATTAAAGTAAAATGTTCAAAAGTCAACATTAGTTATATATCCAATATCAATGTCAAATTGACTCAAATGAAAAATATTGTATTAAATGATAATAATTTTTTTATACTTTAAAACCATTCATAAATATTATTTAACCAAGTAAATAAATTTTATAAAAATTACTCTTTAATTAAAATGCATTATTTTTTCATAATTCATCAAAAAACGAATCTTATTATAAAAATACAAAAAATTTAACAAAAGTAAATTTTGATGTCCCACCTATTAATAAGATGTTTATCTTATCAAATAAAACATTGAAAAGTGAGAAATATTGGACATAAAATAGGTGCACCATCAAAATGAGGCTAAACATCCTTTTTAATTTTTTTTAAATTGGATTTTGTTCTTATAGTTCATATATAAAACCCACAAGTTGAATTTTAAAATTTATATAGATTTTATTAAATAAATATTTCATTAATTTAATCAACTGAATGTGATTTTATTATTTATTAAACACACTTTTGAACATTTAAATAGTTTTTCTAAAACTATTTCATTTTTAAAGGGGGTTAACATTAATTTATAATTAATTCTTTACCACATAATTAATTATATATACAATTTAAACAATATTTTCAGGATTTTGTAAATACTAATCATTCTTTTCATTCCATCTTCAAAGTTTTTATAGTAACATTTTAATATTATTTTCTTTTTCCCCTGATCCAAATGTTCCATTTCATGTACTCTATTGAGCATAGTGTTTTCTTTTAAAAACTCAACATATTACATTATCTCCCATAAAAAAATTACATACTCAAAATTTCAAATCAGGATAAAAAATTAAGGTATTAATTTTCAAAAAATCTCTATTCAAATACACACATAGAATGAAGGGTCAAGAAACATTCGACTTAAAAAGAAGGAAAGCGAAGTATGATGGCCACATTGGATACCAAAAATTAGGATTCCTTGTAGAAAAACATGGGAATGGATGATAAAATTAACCGTCATATTCTGATGGAGAGTGATAAAAAACATTTTTAGGAGAAAATTAACAATCCCAAAATAGAAATCTATGATTGGATAAAAAGTTATTGATTCCTTAGTAAGAAAAGTAAGTGGAAAAAATCTTGGTTTAAAAAATATTTAATAAATTTGGTGAATTGTTTTACTACCTGGACTAATAACATACATAAATATACTATCTTGAAAAATAGAGTTCGTATTTTAATCAATTTCCACCTCAAACACATCTTTTACTCCAAATGATGAGTATTTTTTATGATGGTTTCACACCTAAAGCACAAGATTAAATATCTAAAGAATCACATTATCCAAAAATGAATAACTATATATTTCTATTTTTAAATAAATTATCTAAACCCCACAATGGTTAGGTTAAGATAAGATAATTACCCAAAAACAATAATCCATTATATAATAAAAAAATACATTATTCTCCAAAATTCAAAAATATTACCCAACGTTCTACATAGACCAATCAAAAAATTAATGTTCAAAAATTCATCAAAAAAACACAAACAATGATTTAAAACAAAAATTCATCAGGATTTGATAACACATCCATCCAAGATAAATGTTAACACTTATCTATAATAAGAAAAATCACTCTTAAAGTATCATATGAACAAATAATTTCCCTAATAACATATTCTACTTGATAGGTTAATAATATCCATAGATAACATAAATTTTCATAAGTCCACATTATAATATTATATTATACCAAAATATAATTCCACCATTACATCTCATATAGAATCCCATAGTATTGTACATAAAATAGTCATATAGTGTACCTATAATGAAATTATGTTCTAAAATAACATTCTTCACATAATCCCCAAATCATTTTTCAAATACTAACGATATCAACCTGATAATACATAAGTTCCCATAATAAACTTGTTATTATTCTATAAACTCGTTTATGTAAATATAATAAGTCATACTAACCAGGAACATAAAATATGATAGTTGTAGGTGATTCACCCATGTAACCCTTCGACCGTGTGTTCAATTCTCATGGCCTTTCCAGACAAGACATGTTTTCACCCGTCCTATGGGTTTCTATTTTCAAAATAAATATAGATCCCAAAATTTGATAAATTCATCATAAATTACCTTAACAAATTATAACAAAATTTTTTATCTCATCCATTTCATTTTTCATCCCAAATGTATATAACCCATAATTACCTAAAAAATGAATGTCTCCAATAATATTGTTATTAACAATAAAATTTCATTTTTATAGACTAGAAATGTATTCTATGATATTAAAATTATTATGAACCTAAACATAATAAATTCATGATGATGTCTATAACTCTTAATAAAAAATCTTAATCACCAATATAGTAAAATCATCCTTGGAAACCAACTATAAGAACCTGGACTTATACATTACAAATTCTATTGGGTTCCGAACTAGAATTTACATTAGAGTATCTATTCAGTTTATAGACGTGGGGAATTGTTAAGAACTATTACAATTTAGACCCATAAATTACATGTTTACACTTGTATTTTGTATCAATTTTTTCTACCAAAGAAAACCCTTATAAAATATGACCTCTTTTTGAGACAAGTCATCAATTCTTTCATCATGACATATTATTTCCCCTTACCAATATTAAGACCTGTGAAAAAATTTCGGAAGATTCAGATGTGCAAAAAACTATTAGTAAGGCAGAAAAAGAATGAAAACCATTAGTCCAGTGAAAACCCCATAAAACATTTCCTTAAAATAAAAAATACATTTTCACCCTGAAAAGATATAATCATCTAAAAAGTTCGTTATATTTCCCTTTTATAGTCAATTATTATCATGAATACTCAATATAAAACACATAATATATATTTAGTTAACATGCCATATAATTATATTCAAATGGAATATCTATATTATTTACCTCCAAACATGTCACTCTAAAACATGGAATCACAATATTGATGAATCCCCAACATATCACTCTTTAATATGGAATATCCATACCGAAGACATCTATACAAAAAAAATTAGAATTTATAACATAACCACCTACCGTTGGATTATCATAGAACCATAAATCCTTGGAATATATCATAACCACCAGTCACATTTTAAAGTACCATTATATAATCATAAGACATATAAGATTGGAATTTTCAACATTTCACTCATAAAATGTCATTTGGAATAATAAGAAATCATTTTAGTGTATTGAAATAATTAATACATTTCCAAAATAATTTAAAATAACAAAATACATAGAACTGGGGAATAAGAGGTTACTTTTTTGTAAAAACATTAAGACTTGTAGAGGAAGACAAATATCTAATAATGGGCACAACGGTGAAGAATTCAATATCACAGTATACATTATAAATACTAAATTTGTCATCTATAAATAATATAGAGACTCTATATATATATGAAATAAAACATATTTCATTTTTAAACCCATTTATTAGAATTAAAATGTCAAAGGGATTGTTTATACACCTCATAAAAGATGGTGGTGTGTAACATCAAAATATTCCTCGTTGAATGGAGATTGAGATGATGTGCCTTACCTTGAGACTAATTCATCATTCAGGATCGTTATCTCCCTAAAAAAATATTTGTTTATTCTTTACATTCTATAGAAACTTTTTTATGTTTAATATTCATTTTATATCTCTCATCCACATATTATAACCGTTAAATAATAAATTAATTTTTTGTCAGATGTGTTGATGGTATTCTTTATGTTAGTCCAAAATGACTTGGAATAATGTCAATATCAAAAAGTGTTCCTAAGTTCATCATCTCCATAAAATTACTAATTAAATAATTATCACATATATAAGTGAATTATACATTAAAATCCATTCATTACCTATGGATATGAAAAATGAACTACGTTACAATCATGAAGACTGTAAGTCGTACCAATGTATGAGTAACATTTTCCATCTTTAATTGATCATTATATAAAGAAGGTATGTATTATTTTATCTTTATATAATTATCCTAACATAATTAATACCTTATTATCAATGTAAATATAATTTATTTATTATCCTAGTGATGTTGTGATTAAAAATGAATCACAACACTTCGTGTAGGTGTTAGTTTTCATGTACACATGAACGAAATTATAATTTTTATGTAGATGGAATGTAAAAAAGTAATTGATATATCATTTTCATATAATTTTAAATGTTTGATTAATATCATGTATATAAATTAATTATTTCAATATAAAAATTCATGTGTGATGATAAAAGAAAACTTATTATATCGGATCGTGGAGGTGATAGTTCACATTTACTCACAAAGGATTAATTATTTTCCCATTAAATGGTAGTGGAGTTATATTTTGGTTATGATATTAAAAGAATAACATCTCTGTATATTGACGATACTATAGTTATTATTTTGACATGGATGAAGAATATTTTAATTATGTGGAATAATAATTAAAATAAACACACTTAAAAAAAGAAAACCAATTCTTCAGATGATCACAAATGATTAACACCATAACACCTATAAAGAGGGTTTTTCCCAAATTAATGTCAAAAACCAATCTAGATCGCCATCCAACCAGGAACTTGACTGGATCTACGATAGGTCCCGAAGAGAATTCCCAATCTCCAAGGGTTGGAGACTACTATCAGAAATCAAAATAAAACGATTTGGAATGATTTGTCCCTTAAATAACAGAATAATAAATAAATATATAATTTAGAAAATAAATAAACACTTGCAGAAGATGTAAAATAATGATCAACCAATAAACATACCTTGATGTGACATCCTGGGTCACCACCAAACATGGAACCACACTCACTCATAGAGAGATCCAAAATTAGAGGGACCTTAAAAAAGAAGATCGAGTATGCGTAATCACTAAGATGCTTAGTAGGATAGTCAATGGTAAACAATGCCTTGTTCCCTTACCTGTAAAAATAAACCCAAAACAAGATAGTTTGAAAATAAGAAATAATAGATTAATGGTTTTCAGTCTTTTCGAATTCATGTAACAAGTTTTTATTTTTCAAGAAAATCATTTCTCATCCACTATATTTTCAAAATAGATTCCAAGCATGCATTAATATTTCAAAATGAAAGGATACCAATTTATATTAAAAATATGGTTTTCACAAAATAGGGAAGCAATTAAATAACTGAATTTAAAATCACCTCACAATAACCATGTCGAAATCAATCATCATAAAAAATAATTATAGGTAACTATCACAAGTGGGACCATAGAGACCTCATACCTCTGTGATACAAGAAATAACAACCACAAAAAAATGTGTTCTCCTGCACAGTTTACTAGGGGGAATCACATCCCAATGCCTAGTGGTTTCCAATAATATCATAAAAATGCGGTATATAAACTATGACCATCATATTTCTCATCCAAAAGTTACTAGGGGGATCACTTCCCAAGGCTAAGTGGTCTCGGATCAACTCATTTGTTTATTCGGTGTTGTAGATTCAATACTCCGAGAAGAAAACAAGACAATCCACATAAAAATAAACTAGAGTACTAGTCATAGTCTTCCAAGAAAAATGACCCTTGATTCCCATGTTCTATATTTCATGTTGTGGTGAGTTTTCATTAAACTAACATACATTAAGGCGCCATTTTTTTATTCAAAACACATTTACCATCTCACCACCAATCTAAACATGGAGCGCATTCCCCTTTTTCATGTTACACAATAATGCACAATCCTATTTTTTAGGAACATGTCTCAATTCCCACATTCAACTCACATTATTTTATAAAAAAATGGTCATTACTCAAGAGGTGTTTCCCTTACTCGACATCATTATCAATGTTCTGAATGGACCTCATTGTTTTAAAAGGAATAACATTTCTTTAGAAAAAAGAATCACCAACAATTTTAAGTTCTAAAACTGTTGGAAATCACAATTAAAAAACAAAGTCATATCACATTTCAATGAAACATGGAAACCATTAATAAATAAAATAAACAGGTTTAAGAAATACAATACACCATTTTTCCTTGAATTCACATCAAATTCCATACATCTTTCCTAAATTAAAAAATATAGGAAATTTTCCCCTATAATGAAAATCACACACAAACCCATCTTCATTCAAAATCAACATTAAAAAAAACATACACACTGGTCATTTATGGAAGCCAATTTTAATAATTTAACATTTTATCACTAGTTTAGCATTAGAAATGTATTACATTTTCCAAAAAAGTTTGGGAGAATATATAAAAGGAAAATGTACATTGGTATCATAAATTAATTATGTAAAATAATGAATAACTATTTATAACAACTAAAACCATATGGCACAACTTATGCAGATTTTACAGAATATAAAAAATATATTTCAAAAGGAAAAACAAAAATTAAAATCTCAAATTAATTATGTAAAATAATGCATAAGTATTTCTAACAACTAAAACCATATGGCAGAACTTATGCAGATTCAACAAAAAATAAAACATATATTTCAAAAACAATAAAGTAGTTATGGAATTTAAATTAAGGGGTTATTTATAGGTGGACCTCCCTCAGGGTGGAACCAAACCGACATTCAGCTCTTAAAGCTTTATAACAAGTGCTATTTCTCCATTCCTATGTATATGCACTCTCACATTCATATAAAGAAACATATCCTCTATGCACACACCTGCATGGCCACAAACATATGCAAGGGGATACTTACATAAATGCTTATATACATCTACTATTCTACACTCACCTATGTATTCATTTTCATATATATAGATGGAAACACCTATCCCCATACATGTATATTCACTGCAATATATGATTATACTCATAACAGGGAAACCAACACACACACATATATACATACCTATGCACACAAAAATGATTCGCCTTAGACTCGGGGACTCAAAACCACAATTTAGGGACCACACACTACACAAATAAATTAACAAACCATTTTAGAAATTTATAAAACAATCCCAATAAACACCACAAGGACTTATAGAAAAAAGATACCAAAAAATTTGTAATACAATACACACACCTAAAAATATCTAAAATATGATATAAATGAAAAAAATAATTTAATAAAACAATTAAACTAATAATAAAACACTTTCATGAGGCACAACAGGGTTGCACACCAATAATGAACCCCATTTCACATCAATGGCCTAGTTTGAAGAAAAATACACAACCAATCGTTTCCAAAACCACGTTTTCACCCTTCAAATAATCCATACATCACACTAAAACACTCTTTAAATCCAAACACACAACAAAACTCATTCCATCCAGGATTCAAAACAAAAACACAATTTAATAATTCATTAATACAATTATTAAAACCTTTTAAATGGAAACAATATGGACTAGCATCACGATTACAACAATTTGTTTCTTGTAATGTTCATTTTAGAATTAATTGCACATAAAATCTCTTCAAAACTACATTCATACCTTTAAAAACATTATTCTCACAACTTTCAAAATCATCTAGACCATTTGAAAAGATAAATAAACCATTTTCGCAATAAAATGAACCACTGTGAAAAAAATATTAATCATTTTCAAGTAGTATAACATGGATTAAAACCCAAAGAATACCCAACTAAAATATTAATTAATGATGAAATATAGAAAAATAACATACTAAAAAATGCACAGCCCTTGCCTCATTAAATCAACTAACTCCACATTTTATAAATAAATATTTAGTGACACAATATGGATTTTCATACATTAAACATCACTTTTCATAATAACATGCCATATTATAAAATAAAACATGAAATAAAAAATATTATAAAATATTTTTGCATCAATAAAATTTAATTAAAGAACATTTTAAAATAATTAAATAAGAAATATATTTCATCAATTATATTTATACATGGAACCACAAACCTCAGGTGACGAACACTCCAAAAGTGGGTGTGAATCAACAATCGCACACTAAATGCACTATAAAGAAGGAAAATCGGACTCAAATTCATGAATTATAACCAAACTAATTTGAGATCAAATTATAAAAAAAGAGGAACCCAAATTTAAACCCTGTAATGAGGATAAATAGATTACCTATGGGGCCACAATAGGAGGAGGATGCCAGTGAGATCTCAGTCACCAGAGGAGGGAGGTTGGCATGTTCAGTGTGTCTCACATTTAAGAGGGGTCCAGGACCAGGTTCGCATGTGGGGGGTTCACCGAAAGGAATCATGGGGAATGGAGTCTGACTGATGATGGATTTTGTAATGGAAGAACATCCAAGGGGAGGCCACTGAGGTTTTCCAGAATGAGATACGGAGGGGGTCGACATTTCACTAGTTTAGGAAGGGGGTGACATGTCTTGAACCATGGTGGGAAGGGTTCATGGAATTGGAGGGGGAAATAGAAGGATAAAAACCCTGAAATATTAAATAATAGTAATAATAATAGTAGTAGTTATAATCTATTTATTTGTAATAACAATAACTGTAACATTTTAATTTTTATAATTATAATAACAAAATAATAAATTTTATTTTGTATCTCGTATTTTTTTTCATTTTACTATTAATTTAAATTAATTTACTTATTTTGAACATTAGGAAGGATGAAGGCTAACTTGGGTGAAGCTGTGCAGTTTTGAAACAATGATCCACCCGCACACCAGATGCTTCCATGCCCCAAAACACACATATTTCAATGAAACTCAAAAATTATAACTAGTCTTTATCCTAACCCATAGTAAGGATACCTGATTCCATGATAATTAAAAAAATAAATAATTGATAAATGTCGATTGTGAAAATTCTACCCAACAAAACACTTTACCCCCAGAAAGCCACAAGAAGTACTAAACCCAATGTAGAAGTTGATACCCTTTCACAGACTATGAATAATCCTAATGAAAAATGAATCAAAAAATGAATTAACATTATCAATAAACGAATAGAATTAAAAAATAAACTCGAGAGACCCGAAATCACCTCTTTGACAAGTAAACCCCTCCCCAAAGGTTATGACTCTTAATGATGATAATAGACAGATAGAAACTCTCATAATGTACCATTCAATATCTCGAGACAAAACTCCATAAACATTCCAAAAGAGGCTCATTCAAATTACTAATGAACTAAAATGGGGTTACCATAGATATGCTTCAAAACACTACTGGACGTGCTTTGACACCATTATTTTACACCAGATATGGGCTTGGGGTTTGATAACTCTGAATGAGATCACCTAATTCCAAGATAAAACCACGAAAATAATGAAGCCCTAACATGAGGAGGCCCAAATGGACTCCCCACCATAAGAGGAAATCAACACCCAAATCGGGGCCAACGAACCAGTGTTGGAAGTCCTAAACAGACTCCTCTCCATAACGAGTAGACTTCCATCAATTCACTCTAGAGGAAATTTTTAGAGGCCCATTTTGTGTATCCTAATAATAAAGACAAACCAGATTAACTATCTAGTTTGGAATAACAATGAAACAATAATAATAGCTATCCAAGGAGCTCCCAGCATAAAAAAATACCCCACTAAAAAACAAGGTCCTCACAATCCCTCTATGCAACAGGACCATTCGGAATAGAACAGGTTCACCTAATGCATATTCTATATCCATTTCCCAAAATGAATACAACCACTTGACCAAGGTCCCTCACAACCTCAGGGGTTATATACCAAGTACTAGCTTTATTCAATTAAATGTGGTTGGAGATATGATGATTTAAGTATCCCCAACCTCACAGTCCAGCACTAAAAACCCCCAATTGATACTTCTTCTTATCATACAACAGACAACCACACCACAATATGACAGCACCAAGAGAACACAAAAAACCTCACAAAATACTTTTCATATACTTTTCACTACACCCAGATGTGGACCTAGAAGATTCCCATGCATCGTCTACTTTTGAATTCGAATGAGAAACATGATATGGAAGGGCACATAAAAAGGGTGTTCACATGAAATAGAAAAACTCAAAATTCCATGAATGGAACACATGATTCTGGTAAAATAGGGGCTTTATAAAGGCACCACCATATCCTCCTTATCATTTGGGAAAGAAAAAGATATTTAAAAACACCACCAAACATGACCATTGCGGTCTATAATCCCTCACAACGAAAAGGAACTTAAACTGAGTCTTGAATAACACTCGATTCATCGAAATGATCATAATGACAACCTATGACCTGATTTTCCACACAGGTAGTTGAACATGGTCCCTTTCTTAGAAGGAAACACATGAAATTTCCAAATACAATTTTAAGCCAGCGGTGAACACCAACAACCCAGACCACATCATGCATTCCCCATTGTATTTCCCTTCACTACATCTATGTGGGACCCTAAATCATATCAATTCCAAACATCACCATTTACTAGCGAATAAATCAATGATACCAAATTTTCCTTCAACTCCTCTCACAGTGGCACCACTATTGAGAGGAAAGTTTCTGTTCAGAATATGTAGAGGTGGACTCAATTCTATTACCCAAGAAGGATGAACGAACATTGATCAACTGGAGGATCTAACTACAACAAACCACCCGTGGCCGCACATCAGTCATGCATTAACTCTTAATGGGAGCATACACTAACCCATGAGAAAAATTCCCAAGAACCCAATAAAACATGTCTTTTGGAAAAAATGCAACAAACTAAAACCCAACGCATGAGGGGAGCCACCTCAAATGATTCCCAAATATCATCAATAAACACAACCACAAAATTATCCAACAAAGTCATGGAAAAATATATTAACAAGATCCTAGAATAAAACAAGTGAATTGGATAAACCAAAAGGAATAACTATAATTTCGTAATGGCCATTTCTAGTATAAAAAGTTTTCTTCGAAATTTCATATTCATTTACATTAAATTGATGGTACCACAAACAAATGAAAGTCTTCAAAAAATAATGATCTCCCTCGATATGATCAAACAAATCATTGATATGTGGAAAAGATACTTTTTATTAATAGTTATGTTATTACAGGCTGTATAATCAATGGAATGTCTCATTGAACCATCATTCCTTTTAACAAAAAAGACATAAGCACCGATTTGTGATGTGATAGGTCGAATGAAACCTTCTTCTAATAACTCCTATAATTTGTTATTTAACTCTAAAAGGACAAATTGATCCATTTGATAAGGGGGTTTTGAAATTGGATTTACATTAGGAACTAATTCAATAGAAAATTAAACTTCCTAATTAGGTATTATATAGGGAAACACATCAGGAAAACATCACGATACTCTTTTACCACTAGCACATCATTAATCTGAATAGTTCCTTTGTTTTCAATAATATGTGAAAGGTATGTAACGACCCAATTTTTTTCAATGGAAATTCCCTTCTAATAAATATGTCATAAAATCACATAAAAACACAACATAATGAACTACTAAGTGCTAAGTAACATTAAATCATATGTTTTTCACTTCTATGTTTTGAATTTCGAAAATGTGACATACACAATTGTAATCAGTTGGTTATTTGGTGTCTAATAAGAAAAAATTATTTTTTTGGTGAATACTAACCTACCCTAATGAATAGTAACATACCCTTATGAATAGTGATATACCCTAATGAATAGTAACATTACCTATGATATTATTTTAATATTATCCAAGTTGAATTTGTGATATGCATATATTTTAGAATGAGTAAATGAATGATTTAAAACTGATTTTGAGAATAAATTATGATTAAAATTAAATATTAAAATAACATTATTTAGAGAACAATCTTTGAAAAAGGGACTTCAGTTTTTGATTCTACATGTTGAAAAATGGTTAGGGAGAATTTATTTTATTTTTAGGAAATACTTTAATTTTTGAAGAATAGTAAAAATACGATAATTTACAATAAATACTAAATAATGGATTTATTGAGTCATTGAAGATGTTATGTTGATGTAAGACCAATTGGGTCGATATCACATGATACAATTACTCTTCATTGTCATTAAAGACTCAATATTCCTTGTCTTGTGGGGAAATAATAAATTAATGAATTTTATATTGGGAAATCCCTTCTCTCCTCCACTAATAAAACCCCCCTTCACTCCCTCTTCTCTTCACTCCTCTCAAGACTTGTGACTTACTAATATTATTCCCAAATCTCTCCCCAAGTTCCTCCACCACATCCAAAAGCTTAGAGCCTCTTCAAAATACCAGAACATCTCACCTTAAAAGGTTCCCAAAGGAGGAATTCTCAAGAGGTAAATTCATCTTTCCAATTCCTTCATTTCGTTCATGTTCTTTTCTTTTCGATTCATTCCTCACCTCCCATAACCCAAATATTATAATAAATCCATTAACATACATGTACTTGAATTTTTTCATGCTAATGGGATATTTCAATATCTTCTCTCCTTTCCACACCTTCTATTTGAAAAAAAAATGAATGTACCATTTGAGATGTGCTAATTTAGCACATTCAAGGACAACAGTTTATCAATTTCTATTATTACCTATAATTATGGTCATGAAACCATTTGTGTTATAAATGAAATAGTTCGTTATATATGTAATATATCCTATTTTTATTTTTGTAATCCTTTTTTATAAATGGTATTATGTTATAAAGAAAAACATGTTCTTTGTAATCAAACCAATAAATTAACAAAAATAGTTGTCACTATGGTTTTATATATTTGTTTTGACATCATTATAAGTAACCAAATTAAATTTAAAACCATTTAATCTCACGGATTTTAACTAATATCATATAAATTTATTTTTTGACAACCACTTTCATCTTTCATGTTTATCCAAACTTAAATATAAGTTAACCGATCTTTTAAAACCAAGTCAAAAAACGAGCCCGAACAATGAAATTGAACCTTATAAATAATTTCGAAGGCCTTGAATGAACTAAAAAGGGTTATAATAAATAAATTAAATATATAAGAGTTTATGGAATTTTTAATTAATATGCCTAATTTTTTTATTGAGGTCTTTAATAACATGTGGAGAACACCAACAGATTTTAGGTATGGGATCCTCTCCATTTCTCTCTTTAATCAATATTGTCCTTTATGCTATTCCATTTTATTTGTAATCCCTAATGATAGGGAATGTTTACACTCCTCTCCCATACATAACTATTTATTTCTAAGTGATGATAAACCCATTTTATCTCTCATCAATCCCTCTTAGTTACACCTGAATCCATATCGATAAACTGTAATGAATTCTATCCGAACATCCTTTATCCTTTCGGGTTGCTATTTCATTATTTTTACCAAAAAGCAGTCGCCTTTTAATATTGTTTAAAAATTATACATTATGTTTATATGCTCCAAACTCATGTTCAAATATCCATATCTCATTCTCTTTTTGTGATATACATGCTTTTAAGTGAATCCATCATCGATACTTCCCAATAAGCACAATCGTTTTAAAGGAAATTCCCAAATTTTTAACCAATTTAAAGTGCACTCTATCCTATTTGTTATAACAACATTAACATTATAAAATTGTTATATTTATTATGAAAACATTATTGGTTCAATTCTGATTTATAAAAAAATAGACCTCTTTTCTATATTAAAAGCTCTATAGTATTTTCCTTAAAACCACACGAAAAGGTTTTAATGCCAAAATTTCTCAAATACATTCCTTGCATGATTTCAATCTTGTTTGACATCACATACAGAGTTTTAAGCCAATTTTACACTATGAAAATCCATGTATTTTCTATCCCCTTTCTTTCATTGACACTTTCATGATACAATAACTGGTTATTATTTATGTCATGATTGTGGTACCTAATTCATTCAATGGGTATCCTTATGTTAATGAATGGTTGATTATGTATTACTATTTATGTGGAAAGATTATTTATGTGGAAAGAATATTCATGGAAATGTTAATATTGGTGCACCTAGATAGCGCTCCAATGCGATGGGCAAGGTTATGTCTAATGAGATGCGATGTGAAATGGGATTGGAGGTTAGCCATGACCCGTACTAAAATGGGAAACACGATTGGAAGTTAGCCTTGAATCACACCAAATAAATGTTATATGATTCGGGCACATTTCTATAATACCATGTTTATATGAACCCATGCTTATACGATATGATTTCATATCTTCCATGCTTTGGATATCTTTATGTCATGTCACATAACTCTTATGCTTAAGATTTATCCTTATTTTCATTCCCTTATTGGGATTTTCAGCTCACACCTTTGTTCATGTGTTCTCCGGGGTACCCTATGCAGATTTAATGGATCAAAGAAAGTTAAGAGATCTTTATGGAGATTAAATAATGAAGTGTTTTTAGCCCCTTTTTTATTTTATATGTACCTACTCTTCCAAGACACAAGACATAACAATCCTTGGCTTGTACTCGGATGTCTAATTATGCTTCAAATCATGTAATGTTATATGTAAAAGGATTGGATCACTATAGTTAGTATCAGAGGATGGTGTAGTTATTTTTTTGAGATTTATGAATAGAGAACCTTAGTGAGAACCTTGGGGATGAGACTATGTATTGAAAAACATTCCTAAATTTTGGCGAGTACTCAGTACGTGGTTTATGAAGACAATATATCCTTATCTAGATACAAGAAGGTAGATATGGCTCTAGCATAGTTATATCTAGGGGTAAAACTCAAAGACACCACTTCGAGCTAGACTCAAATTGGAACTGGTGCACGAAAATGGGCTTTGGTGCACTCTTAGTTACAACACTCCCCGGGGATCTGCTTGGATAAATTCACAAGATAATTACAAACCATTATTAAGGGAAAAATAATGCCCATAAGAATATAAGTAAAGAAATAGATTTAGGATAACCTTGATTTAAACCTACAGAATCACAAGTTAGGACATACTTCTTCTTTATATGTATATCCATTTATGTCTGTAGATTCCTTTTTATGATCAATAAATAATTATTTCAGACCTCTAATTATACTATTTTTACTTAGTTAATGGTGGGAAATAGAAGAACATGCTCCAAAAACCAATGTGATATGCAATATAAAGATTTCTCTAATGATTTTCTTAATATGATGGGAGAGGGTGCTCAAAAAATTAGGATAATACATGCTCAGCTAGCTCAAGTTATGAATAATAACATGAATCCGGCAGAATGCCCAACTCCTCCATGGAAAGAGCAAGTTGTTGTTGAATCCTTTATATGATAAAGGCCTCCAATGTTTAGTAGATCTTCTATTCCCCTCCTCGCGGAACAATGGATTAACTCCATTGAAAAGATTTTCTCCGTCCTCCAGTGCACGGATGAAGTGAATGTTGTACTAGTGGTCTATCGTTTTGATGGGTAAGAAGATCAGTGGTGGACATTGATCCAAAATACAAAGTCACAAGAAAATATTTATTGCATGAATTGGGAGGAATTCAAGAGGATGTTTTTCAAAAAATAATTTCCTCAAACCCGCCATCTCAAGATGGAAAAAGAGTTCCTCAGAGTCAAGTAGAAAGATGATGAGTCCATCGTGGTATATGAAGCAAACATTATAAGGATTCTAATTTATGCCTCTGGATTTGTCATGAACACCGAATATATGGCGGATCTCATATTTAGAGTTCTAATTCCAAGTCTACAAAAATCATTGACAATTAGAGATGTTGATAATTATGAAGAGATTTTCTGTTGTGCTCTAAAAGTTGTAATTGATATTAGAGACTCCCAATGGTCTCATGGGACCAGTGAAAAGAAGCGAAAAATGGGCAACAACTTGGATGGTTCATCAATCAAATCCCATGATCGATAAAAGCCCAAATTTTCCCCTTGCAAAAATTGTGGGAAGATGCATCTTGGTAACTATTTAAAGGGAACCAAGAATTGCTTCAAATGTGTAAAGTTTGGTTATCTGGCCATGAAATGACACCAGGATATGAATAATCCCACTAATGAGGAAGAAGAAAGGAAGGTTCAAGTCAACACTCAGCCTGCAGCGTAGTGTTACAACTATAAGGATCATGGGCATTATGTGAACAATTTCTGTAAGATGAGGGTTGTTAGAGGCAATCAACAACAACCTCCATGGTAACAAAGAATGGCTTATGCTATCACTACTTCTGATGTGGAGACGGAAAATGATGTGGTTACAGGTACACTAATTATTCTTTCATGAATAGAGAGTATCCAATTTGATTCTAGTTCTACTTATTATTTCATATCTTTCATGTTTTGTATAACTATTCAAACATCGCCTCAAAATTTGGAGGAAAAGATATCTTTGAGAACTGTTAATGGGGAAATTATTGCATCCATGGTTTATAACTCCTCCCTGGTTAACGTTTTTGGACTGATCCTCCCAAAAATTATCGTCACACATTATTTAGTGGAGTTTAATGCTATCTTGGGTGTGGATTGTCTATATTTATACAAAGCCAATATCAATTGTTGGGAAAGGGAGATCACTTTTCACATCCCGAAGAATCCTCCAATTCATTACAAGTGTAAGGAGGAAGATGAATATTTTTTAGAATCTTCTTTGTAAGTGTGGATATTGTTGCCTTATGAGAAAGCATATGTAGATCAAATCATTGAGACATTGGATAGAATCATGTTTGAAGACATTCCCAACATGAGGTATTACCATGATGTATTACCTGAAGAGTTGTCCGATCATTCTCCTGACTGAGAGGTTTATTTCTCAATTGACCTTATCCTTGGATCTCTACTATCTCAAATACACCTTACAGAATGGACACAGTAGAGCTAGAAGTGCTGAAGAAGCAGTTATAGGAGAATATGGAGATGAGTTTTATATGCCCGAGTGCTTCACCGAGGGATATGCCAGTACTCTTCATCAAAAATAATGATGAATCAATGCGCCTCTGCATTGATTATCGTGAGATCAATAAAACAACGATAAAGAACATGTATCCTATTCCACAGATAGATGACGTGTTAGATCAGCTTGATGGGGCCAGTTATTTCTCTAATATGGACCTTCGGTTGGGATATCACCAACTAATGGTGAGGAAGGAAGATATTTCCACGACTCCCTTTCAAATGAGGTATGTACACTATGAGTTCATAGTGATTCCCTTTGGACTCAATAATGCTCCAAAAATTTTCATGGATTTAATGAATAGAGCCTTTAGAGATTACCTTGAAAAATTTGTGTAGTCATCATTGAAGATATTCTGATATACTATAAGAGTAAGGAGGAACATGAGGGGCATTTGAATATTGTGTTAAAGACTTTGCGAAGGGAGAATTGGTATGAAACGTACAATAAATGTGAGTTATGGAGGGAGGAAATATCATTCATGGGGCATGTTATCACCAGAAAAGGGATATCTGAAGACCCTTCCAAGACAAAGGCAATTGAAGAGTGTCCTAGGCCAACATCTGTAACGATGATCCACAGATTTTTGGGTCTAGCTGGGTATTATCGACGATTTGGGAAGAGCTTTTCACGATTGTCAAACCCAATGACCAAGCAGTGACAGAAGGGTGTAAAGTTTTAATGGACATAAGAATGTGATGACTGATTCAAGGAGTTGAAAAAGAGGCTTATCACCACACTAGTACTCACACTCTCTTCAAGTGGAGAACTCTTTGTGGTCTATAGTGATGCTTCTAAAAAAGGAATAGGTGATGTGATAATGATAAATGATATAGTGATATCTTATGCCTCAAGGAATCTGAAAATCAATGAGCAAAACTATCCCACAGATGATCTGGAGTTGGAGCTTGTGGTCTTTGCATTGAAAATATGGCGGTATTATCTCTATGGGGTGAAGTGTGAGATATATAATGACCACAAGAGTCTCAAAATATATTGACATAGAAGGAGATTAATTTGCGCTAGTAAAATGGATAGAGATCCTCAAGAATTATGACTTCTCAATCCACTACCATCTTGGTAAGGTAAATGAGGTGGCAAATGCTCTATATTGAAAGGATCATGCATATTTATCAATGATGAGAATTGAAAAGGATCTGACCATATTATATTTTCAAAGGATGGATATGGGAATCATTAAGGTAGGAACGTAATCCATCCTTTCTCAAAGGATTGCTCAACCATCCCTCTTGAAGAAAATAAATTCTGCTCATAGAAAGGATGTGGAACTATTGAAAAGGGTGGAAGTTGTTAAAAAATGGAAATCCACCGATTTAAATGTTGATGAGGAAGGAGTTATAATATTTGGGTCACGATTATGTGTACCATCCGACCCCGAGATAAAGAAAGAGATTCTGAGTGATGCACATAGCTCAACCTTCTCTATCCACCCAGGGAGCATAATGATGTATCAAGATCTTCGAGAAAACTTTTGGTGGGACAATATGAAAAGGAAGATTGCTGAATATACGTCAAAGTGGCTGGTATGTCAGAAAGTGAAGGATGAGAGACAAAAGTCAAAGGGGATGATGCAAACACTACCCATAGTAGCATGGATGTGGGAGAACATTACCATGGACTTTTTCACTGGACTTCCAAGGATATCCAGATGAAATAATGCTATATAAGTCATTGTATATCATATTACAAAGACAACACACTTTATCGCAGTTCAAGAGTTCTTCTCATTGAATCAAATTGCATATATTTACATCAAATAAGTGGTAAGGATGAATGTAGTACAACTATCTATTGTATCTGATCGTGATCTGAGTTTCAACTCGATGTTCTAGAAAAGTCTCTAAATGATATAAGCACTGAACTGAACTTTAGTATGGTCTGTCATCCTCAAACTGATGGACAATCTGAGCGAACTATTCAAACACTGGAAGACATGTTGAGAGAGTGTTATATGGAATTCAAATGGGGATGGGACCAACATCTTACACTGGTTGGATTACCCAATAATGATATTTTCCACTCGAACATCTGAGTGGCACCATATGAAGCCCTTTATGGGAAATGGGGCAGAACACCGGTGAGTTGGGATGAATTCAGTTAATGTAAGCTATTAGGACATGAAATAGTTTAAGAAATGGTGGAGAAGGTGAAAACCATTCAACAACATATCAAGGAAGCCTAAAGTCGGCAGAAGTGTTATGCAGATAACCGTCAATGTGACCTTGAGTTCATAGTTGGAGAAATAGTAATTCTATGCGTATATATGTGGAAGAAATACAAGTGGTTCGGAAATAAAGGGAAGTTAAGTCCCGGGTACATAAGAACTTTTGAGATCCTTGATCAAGTCGGAGCTGTGGAAAATCGATTGGCACTTCCTCCTACCATGTTGAAAGTACATGATGTATTTCATGTATCCCTCTTAAGGAAGTACATACCAAAACCTTCACATGTTCTCTCTTCAAGGGTGGTACAGTTGGAGGATGTTCATTCATATGTGGAGCAACCAGTGAAGATCTTGGTTCATAGAGAAAATGTTCTATGAAAAAAGACTACATATCTGGTCAAGGTACTATGGTAAAACCATAAGTTTGGAGAGGCCACATGGGAACTTGAGTAAGCAATGAAGGAAAAGTACCCGCACCTTTTTCCGCATAGAAGGTAAAACAAAATTTCAAGGGAGAAATTTCTTATGGGGGAAGAATTTAATGACCCAATGTTTTTCAATGGAAATTACCTGCTTATAATGATGTCAGAAAATCTCATGAAAACACAACATAATTAACTATTAAGTACTAAGTGACTTTTAAATATATGTTTGTCACTTCGGTGTTTGGAATTACAAAATTCCGACATACATGGTTGAAATCAGTATGTTATTTGGAGTTCGATAAAAAACTAAATTGTTGGTGAATAGAAACCTACCCTAATGAATATTAACATACCCTTATGAAAAGTTATATACCCTAATGAATAGTAACCTTATGTATGATAGTATATAAATATTAATCTAGTTGAACGTATGATATACATATATTTTAGAATGAGTAAATGAATGTTTTAAAATAGGTTTTGATAATAAATTATGATTTTAATTAAATTTTAAAATAATCATATTTAGAAAACTAATTTTGAAAAATGGAATTTATTTTTGGACTCTACACGTCGAAAAATGGTTCAAGTGATTATTTGATATTTTTCTGAAATACACGAATTTTTTGATGAATCGAAAAAATGCGATAATTTACAATAAATGCTAAATAATTGATTTATTGAGTCATTGATGATGTTATTCTGATGTAAGACCAATTGGTTGGGGATCACATGATATAATTACTATTATTGGTCAAGGAAGACTAATTATTCCTTGTCTTGTGGGGAAATAATAAATTAATGGATTTTATATTGAGAAATCCCCTCTCTCATCCACTATAAAAACCCCCTTCACTCCCTTTTATCTTTACTCCTCTCAAGCCTATTTCCTTGACAATTTATGCCCAAATATCTCCCCAAGGTCCTCCCCCACGTTCAGAAGCTCCCAGAATTTTCAAAATATCCATACCTCTCCCCTTAATAGGTTCTCAAGGGAGGAAGTCTCAATAGGTAATTTTCTCTTTCCAATAACTTCATTTCTTTTAAGTTCTTTTCTTTTTGTTTCTTTTCTCACTTCCCTTCATCCAAATAGTATGATAAATTCAGTAAAATACCTGTACTAGAGTGTTTTCATGATAATGGGTAATTTCATTATCTTCTCTCCTTTCCCCACCTTTTATATAAAGGAAATGAAAGCACCGTTTGAGATGTGTTAATTTAGCACATTCAAGGACAATCGTTTATCAATTTCTATTATAATATTTAATGTTGGTCATGAAACCATTTGTGTTATGGTTGAAAAAGATTATTATATATGTAATAAATACTATTTTTATTTTTGTATTACTTTTGTACAAATGGTATTATGTTATAAAGAAAAATGTGTTCTTTGCAATCAAACCCACCGATTAACAAAAATAGTTTTCACTATGGTTCTATATAATATTTCGACTTCAATAAATGTAACCAAACTACATTTAAAACCATGTAATCTCCAGAATGTTCACTAATATCATATAACTTCATTTCTTGACAACCACTTTCATTTATCAGGTTTATCAGAACTTTAATATATGTGAACTAATCTTTTAAAACCAAGTAAACAAACAAGCCCGAACAAAGAAATTTAACCATATAACTAATTAAGAAGGCATAGAATGAACTAAAAAGGGTTATAATAAATCAATTACATATATAAGAGGTTATAGACATATGAATAAATAAGCCTAATTTTTTTCATTCTAGTCTTTAATAACTAGTGGAGAACACCAACAAATTTAAGGTAAGGGATCCTCTCCTTTTCTCTCATTAATCAGTGTTATCCTTTATGTTATTCAATTTTATATTTAATCCCTAATGATGGGGTCTGTTTACGTACCTCCCCCATACTTACCTCTGGATTTCTATTTGAGTAGAAACCCCTTTTCTCGCTCATCAAGCCCTCTTAGTTACACCCAATACCATGCCGATAAACCGTAATGAATTCTACCTAAACTTCTTTTATTCCTCTAGGTTGATCTATCAATATTTTTTCCAAATTTTATTTTTCTTTTATATTTATGTAAAACTTATAAATTCAGTTATTTTGATGCAAACTCAAGTTCCAAGATCGATCTATCATTCTCTATCTGGGACATACATGTTTTTAAGTGAATCCCTCCACAATATCACCCAATAATCACCGTCGTTTTAAAGGAACTTCCCGAATTTTAACCCAATTTGAAGTGCACTCTCTCCTATTTTTATGAAACCATTGTCTTTATAAAATCCATATATTTATTATGAAAACCATCTTTGTTCAATTATGGTTTTATATAAAATATTTACCTCTTTTTTGTTTTAAAATCTCTACAATATTTTCCTTAAAACCACACAAAAATGTTTTAATGCTAATGTTTCTCAAATACATTACTTATATGTCTTCACTACTTGTTGACATCACAGTACATGTTATGAGCCTATTTTACCATATGAACGTCCATTTATGTTCTAATACCTCTTTTAATGGACACTTTCATGATACTCTCATTGGTTATGATTTATGTCATGATTGTGGTACCAAATTCTTTTCTTGGGTATCCTTTTGTTTATGTATGGGTGATTATGTATGGTTATTTATGTGGATAGATTATTTATGTGGCAAGAATACTAATGGAAATATTGATATGAGTGTGCCCAGTTATCACTCCAATGCCTTGGGTAATGATAAGTCTAATGATATGCGATGTGAAACATGATTGGCGGTTAGCATTTCCCTGTACCAAAGAAATGTTTTATGATTCTTCCACATTAATATGTTTCCATGTTTATATGAACCAATGCTAATATGATATGATTTCATGTGATCCATGCTTTGGATATCTTAATGTCATGCCTCCTAACTTATGTGCTTCATATGTATCATTATGTTCATTCCCTTACTAGGCTTTTCAGCTCAAACCTTTGTTCAGGTGTTCCCCAAGGTACCCTATATTGATGTAAGGGCTCAAAGGAAGTTTGGAGCTCTTTATGGAGATTAAATAAAGAATTTTTTTAGATCCATGTTTTATGTTATATATACCCAGTCTTCCAAGACTCTAGACTTAACGATACTTGTCTTTTAATCTAATGTATAATTCTGCTTAAAATCATGTAATGTTATATGTAAAAGGATTGGGTCTCTATAAGGTAGCCTTCATTTCCATCTATTACTAGTTTCTCAGCTTCGTGATATGTTATCAAAATTAAGGATTTATTCTTGTACACAAACTGAATTTCTTTCTAAAAAGAATCATCTTTATCTCTACAGTCAATCTTAGCATGATAAATAGAAAGATCTATAAGGTAGCCTTCATTTCCATCTATTACTAGTTTCTCAGCTTCGTGATATGTTATCAAAATTAAGGATTTATTCTTGTACACAAACTGAATTTCTTTCTAAAAAGAATCATCTTTATCTCTACAGTCAATCTTAGCATGATAAATAGAAAGACAATCCATAACCAAAATAACATCAAACATTACTAGAAGAAAAATAATAAGTCTTTTAGGTATATTCTTTCCACACACATGGACAACAAGGTTATTATAATTTCTTTTTATCTCAACATTTCCTTCAGGTGTATTTAACACATGATCCAGATTCATATCATCATATGAAATTCACTATTAACTTGGAAATATTTCCGAAATGAAAGAATGTATGGAACCTAAATCAGACAACACCTTGGAATATTCTGAATAAACAAAAAATATACATGATAATACTTTATTTGACGGCCTTACATATCTTGAAGTAGTTTCAACGAATTTTTCCACCCCTTTATACTTCTAGTCAAACTACATTCCTTGATTTGAGTTCTTTATTGGACACTCATTTTTATAATGACCCATTTCATTGTACTTAAAACATTTTACTAACTGTAAATCGGTTTTTCTCTTAAAACTAACATGATATTTTTCAGGTCCATTATGATACATATGTCCCATTTGGCCATATATGAATCCCTTAAAAATATTTAAAAATAATTCTATAGTGTTCTTTTTACCACAATTCTCACAAAATGTAAACATAAGTTCTTACCATCTGACTTTTTTTGGAGAGTTTTTCCCTTTAAATTTCCACCTAGACCACTTCTTCTGTTCTTTGTCAAAGAATACCTAATCATAAAAAAACTCCCTTTCCACCTTCTCTACACATAGAATTTTTTTTTCAAAACATTTGAAGTCATGAGATGCTAATGACCTTCGATACATTTTCCTTAATCTTGAGTAAAAAATATTGAATTTACTATCAATATCTCTTAAGAAATTTGCAGAATACTATCCCAATAAAGTGAATTTTTCTTCATAATTATCCACTAAGTAATCCTCCTTCCTTAATTCCAAGAATTGTTTTTTTTCTATCCTTAGTTGAACCACCATAGGAAAATATTTCTCATGAAAATGCCTTTTAATTCAACCGAATCATGATCATCAATCTCCTCACTATCCCAGATATTTTTAACCATCGACCACCACTGATCAGATTCAACTTCAAAAGAGTAAATAGATTGTCTAACCATTTGATTTTATGAACACCTCATGACATCGAAAGTCTTTTATTGTGATTTAATCCACCTTTCTGCTATCACATGGTCAGATGATTATCTGAATGATGGGGGTTGTTGGCTCATGAAATTCTCCACTACTGACATGTTCTTATATGACTTATCTAATTGATCTCATTCATTGATGCCACAAACTTTTATATCCTATGTTAATTGTTCCATCCCTATAACAAACTGTACAATTTTGATTCCGACCATTTCATGTTGCTGATTTGGAAGGTCTTTTTCCTCTTGATGTCGTCCCATCATAGATGCCAAGTTTCCTCTACCAAAAAACATTCTGATCCTAGAATATCTTAGGCAAAGCAACATGGTAGTCTTAAAATTCTATATCATTACAGTTTGACCATAAATTAATTTATGGATATTAATTTAACAATATCCCAACTTCTAATGTTTCCTAATATGACCTTTGATACCAACTGTAAGGCCCCGAGATTAAACATAACATAATATTGAATGAATTTAAGATTTCACATTGAGGATATTTTTATGTTTAGAGTTTTAGAGAATTAGGACATGACTATTACATTACATCCAAAAATTAAAAAGTAGGCACTTATACCATATCCAATTTTTTAACAATAATAAAACTCATTGAATAAAATTAGAATGAGTTTCTTGATATAAATCTTCTTGAATTCCTCCTTTCTCATAAACTTACCTTATAAGCGATGAAAAACATTTCAAAAACATTTTATGAGAAAAAAAATATTAGTATGGTTTATAATATATGAAAATAAAACATTAGTTCATCAATACATATAAATCAATGAAATCATATTCTTCAATAAAAACACATGATTTTTAACATACCTCATGAAATCCTAAGATTTATGAATAAAACATAGAAATCATAAACCAGAAAGGTATCTTGAGGCATCCATAACATAATTACATTGTATCTTTCACTGCTATGAAGGGAGTTATATTTGGAATACCTGTCACAATATATTCTTTAAATATTTTAGGATAAAAATTAACATTTACCTCCGTCACATTACACAATGCATTAGAGAGCTATCACGGGCTCACCCACCATCTTTTTATCATGGAACAACTAGTATATGTAATCAATTTCCAAGAACACAACATAATAGTAACACATAAAATAAGTATAAAAGAATGATAACATTTCCACATTCCAATAAAAATATAACATTTCATGATATTGAAATAATAAATGATTTCTAAAAACCATTTTCAATAGAAAAATACATGAAAAGTATATTTTTTATTTATATTCCTTTTAAAAAAGTTACGGATTTCTAGGGAAGCTAGATATCAAATATTGCTCGCGACGATAGAATGGTCGTTGTTATCACTTGAATTAAAAAGAAACATTCTATTTGTCATTTAGTAAAATGTTTCGTTGAAAAAAGATTCACATTGAATGATATTAAAAGACAAAAGGGTTTTTACACCCTATAAAATACTGTCATGTATAATTCATAATGTTCCTTATGGATTGTAGACTGAGATGGAGTCCCATACATTGAGTCTGACTTGTCATGTTGGTTCTTCATTCCTCCTGAATAATAAACATAAGTTAATTTCTAAACGAATAAGAATATTTAAATATGTTTATTATTCCATTTATATCACATATTACCAGGTATTATACATTACATAGTTTTTTAATTTAATATCAGTTTTTTTATCGATATTTGGTACTTGAGTCAAAAATAAACTTATTATAATTACAAATTGTCCATGGGGTAAAAATTAAATTATATCTAGAATTATATTAATGATTTAAATATTATATATATCCATTTTATATATATATTTATTATATTACATAACATTTAGAGATAGGAAATGAAATTCACCATTCATGGAGACAGTAAGCCTTACAGACACATGAACGCTACTTTCATTTCTATTTCACATTTATAAGAATTGTATAAAAATGATACATAGGTATATTGTAATTCCAGTATAATATCATATTTCATATACATCACATATTTTCATTAACAAAATACTTTATACATTACATGTATGGAATAAACGAGTCATATCACTTTGAGGGGTGGTAGTCCACACTTTCTGAAATGCAATTATCGTATTTACACATTATGGAAAGTATAAAGGTATTCTGTAAATGAAAAATATAGAAGAATAATGAAAATATAAATATAACATATATCATATACAAATATAGTTATATCATAATTACCACCATGAGAGGTGGAAGGGGAAAATTTAACAATCATCATTTCCTGAGGCTATAGTTCGACGTCCACAGAAACAATATATTCATATCCATTAGATGTAGTTGTTTGTCAGTGTAGTTCAAATCATTCTCATAAAAATATCCAATTATATTTACGATACTAGTGTTTTTAAGTTATCAATGAATACTAATATAATAGAGAGTGATGAATTAAAAAATGGAACAGAACTTTAGAGAAGATATTACCTCTTAAACATGTAACCCCCTTTTATTTGAGCCAAAAGGCTATCTTGAATTTCCTTTTGCCTAAAGTAAGGCATGTCAGTGATAGATAGCGATGTTTGTAGATTATTTGGGAAGATATTAGATGTGACAAGTGACTTGAGAGGTGTGATTAAATGGATAGGGGTTATTCCCTTTCATAAGAGGGAGGGGTCACTCTAGGAATGTTTTTAAGTATTATTTTATTATAAAATGATTTTTGGCTTCAAAAGGTCCAAAATTAATTTATTTTAAATATAATTTGGGTTTTGTTCGAAACACTCACAAATAATATGTTTTATACAAGTCTAAGTCTCAAATATAACCTAATCTTTTAGCATTAACCCTTACTTAACTAATTTAACACTTACCATGTCTTGTTGTATATTCATACTATATGTAATTATAGTTACTATAAAATGTAAATATTACCCCATGTGGTTATTTAATGACATTTTAAATAGTATCTATGAAATTTGGGTGAATCTCAGATTATTAGGACAATTATATAATTTAATAAAATAGTATTTGTTTTAAAAACTCATTTACCTCAATTTTTATTGTATTAATATCCTGGATTTTTTAAAACCCAAAAAACATGATCCTTTCAAAAAAACATCATTAATTAAAATATAAAAAGTCATAATCATCCATAAAATTCGTGGATAGCATAAAAATATATGAAAAAATTTATTTTAATACTTATAATCTCATTTAATTCAGTCATTCATTAATAAAGTAATCCCTTCATCATAATGTTTTCATAAATACATTTATTTTTCTGATGTCTAAAAATTATAAATAAAATACAATGATGTAGGAAATAATATTATCATTCTAATGAATATTTATAGTTGAATATATAACTTATATTTTCCCATATTTTAATTGTTTTAGTAAAAAATACATGTTTATGTTATATTTTTCTTTACATAAAATTGATTCTTATAAAATGTCATTTTCACATCATAATGGCTCCATGGAGTCCCAAAATCGACCCAAGTATAAAAATGGACAGATATATCTCATCCAATACTATTAGGACATGTGTTAGGGTAGTTTAATATTATTATAATATTATTTTTTACCCTTATTTACCATATTTACCCTTTAACCGTGGTAAATAAAATATTTGTTGAAGTTACAATTCATAACGTTCAAAAGAAGGTACCTATTCACATAATTTGGGAATCCTGATTCCAAATATGAAATCCATTATTTCGAAAATCAAAACATAGACGTTGTAATAATTAATTTAAAATTAATTCTTGTTTTCAAAACCAAAAATCTTGTTTTTATGATATAAAACTACCAAAATATTGACTTGTGTTTATGTCCAATTTCAATGTAAAATTATTTCCAATTTACCAAAATTGGATTAAATGATAAAAATATAATCCAATTACACTTTAAAAACAATTAAATGAAAAATATAACTATATTAACAAATTTTATGACACATTATTTTCGACTTAAAATGCTGTATTTTTCACTCTTAATTTAAATAATGAAAATTATCATGAAATTACCAAAAATTTAACCAATATAAATTTTGATGTCCCAATTTGATAGAAAAAGTTTAATTTTGTCAAATAGAACATATAAATGTGGAAAATAATAGATTTAAAAAGGGTTCGCCATCAAAAGGCTATAAGACGACCCTATAAAAATATAATTGTATTTCATGTATAAAATTGGAATCATTCTTATTTTAAGGCTTTGAAATTTATCCGATGAATTTCGAGAAATATAAAAAACATGTGTAATCCTATTTTAGTTAGTTATTTTCATTCCATCAAATACAACAGGTAGACATTAATTACAATTTAAAATAATAATAATAATATATTATTAAATTAGTATAAGTCAAGTTCGTGTGCAACGTAATATTTAAAAGAAATTATTTATTGCGTGTTGAGTTTGCAATCAGAAAAATCATATCCTTAAATGTAATAATAATAACTTGTTCATAAATATTAATATATATGAAAATGTATTATTCTATAAATACATGGGTTTTTACAGAAACTATGGATACCATCTTATTTTGGTCTATATATATCCATGATTTTAATATTATGTGGCATATGAAGTTATAATTATCAATATAGAAATGGAGTTTAACTAACTTTTCATTCAACCTATTATATCATTATGTGCCCAAAATCAAGACAAGGTGTTTGTATTATTCCTTTCCATTCCATGAGTTCACCTAGATTTCATTCACTATAATGGATATAAAAAGAATCCAAAAATGGGTCACACCCCTTATTCATCATATCAATGAAAATGTATAGAATATTCATGTGTCCAAATGACATTAAAAAATACTCATGAATGAAATACATGATTCGTAAATCTATCTTAGGTATGTATAAAGGACTAAAATATAATTGATGCTAGCCTTATGTCATGTATATCATTGAGAATAATCATGATCATCAAACATTATAAAAAATTCATCTATATGGTAGAAGGGATACAGGTATGTAACATTATGTCGAATCAAAAACCATTAATCAACAAAAATAATAATTTAATAATAATCCATATTCATGATAACTATAGGTGAACCTTAATGTGATGTATTGGATTTCATGAACCCTTTATCTTCCAAGTGTACTAACTATCACTTGATTTATTAAATCTCATTTGGATTGATTTTTTGAGGAAACATAATTATCCATGAATATATAACTAGATCAATGTTAAATTATACCACTATGAAATGAGGTAATAGAGGAATGAATTTATAGAATATGTCCCTATAAGTGATACAATATTGTATAAATGTCTCTTAGATGTGTTTTGAGATCACCCAAAAAATGAGACCAATCTTGGATGTCACATAAGAAAACTAATATCCGGAATATAATGGAAATACCACTCCACATTAATAATGTAGCTACCACCTATTAATAATGAAAATGTTTCCTCTAGTAATAACAATAACAATTTTCCCAATAAAAAACAAAATATTCATTTATATGAAAGAAATCAAAGAATATCATTTCAAATATTAAAATGTAATTAAATAATTTTTTTGGAATGTCATGGGGAATTCACTACAATGGTTTATATACAAAAGTTGAACTCACAACTATTTATCATGAGTAATCACCTAAAAACTCATTAATTACAATACCATGAACTTTGATAACAAAAAGACATATAAAGTTATGCGAAATGCCTATATCAAATAAAGATGATACAAAAATGGATGCTAAAAATGACATCCTTGGTTCTTTTCTACATCTTCTCACTCATTTTCTCATCATCATGACTGGCCTTCTTCATAACCTAGTGAGAGTTCATTAACAATCTTATTAGAGATGACCCATGCCCATAGTATCATTTCTAGTTTATGACGACCCGGATCCCCCCATCGGTGGCATTCCCCCAGAATGATGTAGGGCCATCCAGTCCTAGGTGATGATGGATTAAACACATGTACCATGGAATGTCTTCTAGGACTCTGTGGTGGTGGTGGTGGGGTGTCTCGATGAGTGCAGTATTATTCATTCTGGATAGTCATTGATGTTGGTGTTATGGTTTTGTGATTACTTCATGTAGGAGAACCCATAAATTCTACAAGGATTGCTTCATATGATGATAGATTTGGTCTCCATCAATGTGTGTGGATTTTAGGATTAGGAATACTGAGTGGGTATGGCATTTCCATCATTACCGATCCCATGAATTTTTTTAAGGGACACCTTGCTAACCAGCCATGATCTCGTGGAGGTGTGCCCTAGTAACATTGATGCTAGGAAGGGGTAAATCTATTTAGACTTGTTCTGGGTTACATCCCTCTTAATTTTCTATTTTTTAATGTATCTATGTCTTTGAAGTCTTTTCTCCCCTTTACCATTAAAAGCGGGTTTATCCAATATAAATAAATAAATAGTCCTTCAGGACATTCAGTCATATAGGGTATTCCAAGCTAGAACTATATATCAAAATTATATCATTCTCGACCATGACTGACTCTTCATAATGGATAGTCGGTAGTGATCCATCACCCATATTGACATGGAGTCATATGTCCCACTATAGATCTCATATCTAGTTTGTACAATATTCTGCTAAAAAACATGTGATAGTTTGAAAAAAACATCTATAGATTCTTTATTATACCATAATCACTCTAACAAAAATTATATGTATATGATATAAATTAACATGAGAATAGATTCAATACCAATAAATACTCTTCAATCCCTAATTCGTTAAAAATATAAACAATTATTGATGAAATAGAACAATTAATATCAATAAATGATTGGTGTGATCAATAACCAATAATGTTACATGGTGTATGAGAGTTTGATCTATAACATGATCATTTATCAATGTCTCTGTGATGTTATAATTTTGTAAATCTATAATAGAATCCATCAAGACCTTCTCTCGATGTTTACCATCATGTGTTAAAATATATCATCTTCTCTTGTATTAACTACGAAACATATACATTATGAGATTCACACTATTTTTTTTGTACGATATTATATGTTCAAAAAACATATATCATTCATTGTAGCCATGAATTTGTAAGATTTATACTACCATTAACCAAAAATGTAGGTGTATGTTGTGACTAATCTCCCTATTCAACTCTACCATAGATGGTGAAGTGCATAGATCACTATATATAGACTGAATGAGTCATAAGAAAACCTATCAACAAATATTTTTCCCATATAAGATATAAAATTAGTTATTGAAAATAACAATATAAAAGGTAATATTGGTTGTTTAGGTCCTTAAACATCTAGAAAATACTCATCCCCACCTTCCTGGAGTTCAACATAAGGTCACCAGGGAGGAATACCTCTAGAAGGAAACTCCCATTAATCAAAATGAGACTAAATAAAAAAAATATGATAGATAAATAGAAGAAGACCTCTACAATTACTTCTTACCAAAGAGTCACCCCTACCTACCAACTATTAAGGATGTTTTTTTGGTCACATATGAATTTTACATTATGGGTTTTGGAATATTGTCTTCCCAATGAATGTTATAGAGGGGAAAACCCTTCATGTTATAATTGGATTCCAAATTTAACAAATTCTATTTCATTTTAAAAGTTAAAAGAAACTATTTTCATATATATATATATATGATACTATAATTACATGTGTCTATCATTCTAATTCCAAATTATCTAATGCTTAATTTAGTACAATTTTTACATAATTTTGCTACCACCATCCAAAAATAGTTAGATTCCTAACATAAAAAGACGAATATGAAATCAAATTTATATGGATCACCATCTCTAATTTATAGAATTATATGTATTATAAATTAAAATTCACTTCATTTTAACAACATTAATATATTATTTAATATTACATGATCATAGTTACACTTCACAAACATGTGATAATTGGTCATTTGTAGTGCCCCCAACAAGCTACAAGGGAAAACCCCATTTAGCTTGATTCCAAAAAATTTACTGACTACATATTTATTTCCTTTAACTTTTGTAAATGGAATTTACATAATTGATAGAAAATTTAAGAATCTACTACATTTTTTTCTATTGAATGTAATAAAATAGATATATAAGAATATGTACATGAAATATAAACCTTAAGGTTCTCATATTGATGCATGATAAAAAATTATCTCATCATACCAAGACAAGGGTAATAGAAATTAAATAACATTAAAACATTCTACAAAATCATACATATAACTAAATGTTAAAGTGAATAAAAATATAGTAGGAAAAACCATAATATATGTCGTCTTCCCATATGATATGGAATCTATCATGTATGTGGATTATCTACTATAGTAACACGATCATTACAAAATTCTAACACATTCCTTATGTAAATACTAAAAAACATAAAATTTAATAAAAATGAAAAAATAATATTTGAAACCACATGTAACCACCTAAACCTGGTTCACTCATATATAGTCAGTCATGGTTGGATAATATGACTTAATCCTAATTTCATGTATGCTATAAAATGTTGACTAGTAGTGGGTTTCTAAGGAGTTATGTGGAGAGAATATACCCTCAGGATCCCAGTTATAAGCCAAATTAAAATATTAAAAAAAATCAGAATAAGAAATACTAATGGAAAATTAATATATAAACCATTCAAATGAATATAATAATGAATAAATAATTATAGGAATCATATATAAAATTATTATTCCCTTAATGATACACAAAAATCAGGAATAAAAATGGAATAATATGTACACATTCATAAAAAAATTTATACAAAATATAAAAAAAAGAAATAGTTAACACTAATAGTTTTATAGGCAAACTTTTAGTCATCTTCCCCAGTACTTAATCTTAGTATTGAATATAAATCATAAAATGTTATAAAATTCTCCTTTCCCCTTTATATATCCATTAAATAGATACATGAATGAATATTTTAGCCAATATGGATATGATTAAATATTTTTATTCCAACACCAATGGTGTCTATATTTAATCCAATCTTTGTATAATAGTTGTATCAGTGTGTAGGTATAATTTAATTGAATCTAGAATATGAAATAATAATTTTATTCAGTTCATGATTGTATGATAAATTAGGATAAATACCTAAAATATATATAATTTTACATTTTGGTAAACCCATTAGGTAATTAAAAACAAAATCATTTCATATTTTATACAAGTATGTTTGTATACCCATGGACTGTGACCAATGAGTCCCCCTATTTTCCAAGGAACTAGTCTAATGTAAACATAGTAATGTCTTAAGTGGACCTCTTAAAGATAATATGTGTTATTATACTTCCTTGTATATTATTCCATGGAATTTATATTTAAAAAATGTATTTGAATCATCATTTAGATACCTAGAGGTTGGAGACATAACAAAATATCAATTATTTTTTCAATAATACAATATCCATTGGTTACTTCCATGGAAAAATATCTTTTATCAATTTGATTATAAAATAGATCAGGTGAAACATTTAGTGTACATACACATTTCAATTTAATTCACCACATTCACACCATTAATATTTTCACTAACATGTGAAAAAATTGAGTTCATGTAAATGTTCACTTCATCAAACAAAAATTTTATAGAAAGAACGTAAGGGATGGAATCATCCATCTTATCTAATAAAATCTATAAATTTCAATATCATATCTATTATATTTATAAATAAAAGCTATCAAAAGAGGTATTCAAAATTGGAGATATGTATTTAATATTTTGGAATACATATAATTACATGAGTAATACTCATCGCACCTAGGGGTCTTAGTTAGAATAATTTAATTGGACCCACATCATTGGGTGGTTTAGGTTGAGTTTAGAAACCACCAACTGTGTCAAAGGGATAATACACATCATGATAATAATCCAAATTATAAATAAAAATACTAATTTTTCGAACAAATATATATAGGTTCCATCATGTTTCCATATGAAACATGTTATAATAATTCCTATATTTAGGAAAATAGTAAAAATCACAATCCATATATGGGTAAATGAATCATTATTTAGTGACATACAATTATTCAGGATGAAATAATATAAATTGATGAAATGAAAAATAACCTCTATAATGGCCCAGTATTCTCATATATATATTTTAAATAATGATAGATAATTATTAATTATATAACATAACATAACCATGCTATGAATAAATGGGTTTTGTGTCTTGGAAATATCTAAAAAAAAAGATGGCTCATAAAATAAACACATCTTCACCATCTAATGCCTTTACAACTAGAACCATTTTTAAATTCCACAATAAATACATTCCTTCATATACTAGGAAAATAGACATAAAAATATGGGAGATAAAGTTATTTGGATGATTAAACAAATGAGTTATCAATTATAGTATAATGGCATAAGAACATGACAATTGAAAATTATACCATGCATATCATAGATCATAATCCTATGTAATTCAATAAATCATTTATATTCATAAGACATTAATTATTAAAGAAATTATGATCATGATCCCGGACTATATAAAAATTGAAAAACACATTTAATTTTTGGAAAAATTAACCATAGAAAATACTATATCAAGGGTACCTAAAAAGACAGTAAAAACATCTTAGGCAATTTTTATTCAAATATCCACCTCTATCAGGCTTGGTAAGACCCCTTGTGTACCCTCTTGTTTTGGTCTTAGCATGACTTATCATGTACCGTCTAGATTCAGGATAATGATGAACTCCTATTTACCCACTTGTTGTTGGCTATATCTGATTACTCATATACCTTTTTTTTGTAAGGATAGGATTATCACCTATATACTAATTTGTTTTGGGCTTAGGATGGCCTCCCATTTACACTATTGTTGTGGATTTTGGATAACCTCCTATATACTCTCCAATTGAGGGCTGGGGATGACCACCCATGTACCCTTTGATATCATAGAAAAATTATCATTTGTTTATGAAATGGGGGTAGATATTGTTACAAACTATAACATAATGAAATACCATGATATGTGTTCAAAAATATAGTAAATCATTTATTAAATTTAAACCCCAGTAATGAAATGAGTTTCATAAACCCTCCATATTAACATATGTTTGGGATAGTATATATGTTTCATTAATATGTTTTCATCATAAACATATTTTATTCAATGATATAATAATAATGGTATCCATGGATAATATCCCCAATAATGTCTGAGTAATAGTAATAGATATTACCTTAGATGGAAATAATTTTGAATTGTCTTTTTAAAACATTTCTTACAGAAAATGTCATTTTCTATTTGAAAAATAAACTTTAATCAAAGAGAAAATTAAAAACATGTTTCATTGAATTTATTATTTAAAAAATATGAATAAATATTTGAAAACCATATAAATAATATTTGAAATCAATTTCCTTGAAAAATCATAAAATATCATTTGGAAAAAATTTAATTTTTTTTTTAAAAAACATGGGTTTTAAATAAAAATAGTTATTATCGAATAGATATTATCATTGAAGGAATGGAAAAATATCTTTATAATAATTATATTCATTATATAACATGTCAAAATTCTATACATACACATCATAAAAAAATATAGGTGCATAACACAACATGTGTCTCAAAGTAGGAAAATTGAATCAAAATTAAATTATCAATTTGGTAACAAATTTAATATAATAGACATGAATGAATATTAATTAAATAGATAAATATATACCCATAAATATAGGGATAAGGATAGTAGATTACATTAATGGGATATATATACACCACATAAATGAAACAAGTGCTGAATATGTTATAATCCTTATAGAAAGAAAAGTGAGCCTAGAAATCCCCATAAAAAATATCATATCATTGTTATGATCATCAATAAAGTAATTCAATTATGTTTATTCACTATATATCAATATAAAATATGTTTTAATAATGAAAAATATAATATAAGGTAATTTAAAACATAAATTTATCATAACATGATTAATGATATAGGAGTTTAAACCAATGAATAAATATTGAGTAATGGAATCACTTTCCAATTGTAATCAGTTGAAACGTATTCCCCACAAAAGTAATAAAAAAATTAAACTATTAATATTATTAATATAAATTAATTAATTATATTATATATCAATTATTAGTATCTATATATCAAGATAAAATAAATAATTGTTGGGTAAGACATATATCTGAGGAAAGTAAAAAATTTGTGGGAACCCCTTACTCATGCATCCATTCAGTTTTTTTGTACATTAACATATTGAATAAAATAATTATTAATATTATTAATTCATCTTATAAGTATAATAATATTTTGAATAAATTATATGATTTTTTAAAACTTATTACAACCCATTATTTAATAATATTTCATAATTCTCATTTCATTGGGTGTGTTCGTTTACTAGTTTCCTTATCAATTCATTTAACTATAATTTGAACATTTCATGTAAAAGAGAAATAAAACTACATAAGTGAGATGAAATTTTATTAATTTAATTCCATATGTTTAAATAGTATATTGTATCAATTTTATTTTATACATATGGTTGATTTATTAGAAAAAATATTAATATTTAATGTTTAGTAAAATTGATAGTTTTTTCAACAATCACGAACTAGTATTTTTTTCATTAATATATATATATATATATATATATTATAGAACATGAAATATATTATAATACTATTATTAAAATATTATTTAATGATATTCATATTAATATAATGATCCATGGAGGGGTAATGGAAAACAAACAAAATATTTAATCACGGTGGTGATTAACTCAAATAATTTGGACAATAGTTTCAATTCATTGAATAATAAGAGATGAGAAATGAATTTGTTATGAGATATTAAAATATTAAAATAAAATAATAGAATATAAATTATTTCATTGTAACTATGCCTTGTTGTATGATAGAGGGGAGAAAAGTTCTGAAGAAGAAAATAAAATAAGATATGTGTTTTGAGAAAATAACAATTTGAATATAAACTCCTTAGAGGACTCATTGAGAAACATAGATTTGGTATTTTGGATGGACCAAAAGAACTATTTTGTAGAGAGGGTAGAGAATATAGGTTTTGATAAATATTTTGGAATAATCATGCCATGTGAGGATAAATTGTATGGTGAGGGGTATAAATTATTCTTGAGGAGGATTGGTTATATCTGATTAAATAATGATTTTTTAGAAATTAACTTCAACCACATTAAGGTTGAAATAATTCCAATGGATTTTGATAAAAATTAATTTTTTAATGGATGTATAGAGTCTATTCATACATCAAAAATCAATTAAATGTTTTATTTTAAGGAATTTTATTCTTTTAAAATATTACTTAAAATGTTTCTTTATCATAACTATAACATGTAAATCCGCCTTTTTCCCAATGTAAATTTATTATGCCTAAAAAAAATTACCATAATAACTAATTTGGAACTTATGATTATTAATAGGGAAACCATTTTTTCAAATTCAATTTACTTAATTGTGAATATTATATTAAAAAATAATCCCACATACACAATAGGAATGAATGATTTTAAAGTAAAAATGATCCAATTATTTAAATGTCTTTATATCAAATTTAAATGGGAAATTGAATCAAATGAAATAAACCATATTTATTAATATATAAATTAACTAATTTAAGTTTAAAATATTAATTTTAATTTTTATATATATATAATTTAGATGAAAAATTAGTTTTCAATTAAAAATATGTCTTTTTCTCTAATAATTAAAAATGAAACATTAATGGAAAATACAATAAAATCATTCTATGATGATTTTAATTACCATATTTCAAACTATTATATAATACATTCAATTTAATTTTATAAAAATTTCATCATTTCATTTTAAAATATGTACACCCTTAAAATACAGTAAATTTTTTTTAGAAAAATAATTTTTATGCATAAAATTTGATTTATCTTTATCATACGAATATACAAATTTTATGACAAATTCAAAAATTCTGATTGGATATTAGACATATAAATTTCTCTATGATCATTCATTAATACTGATTAGTTTTATTTATCAATATAAAATTTCTTTAAAAGGAATAAAAAAAGTTCTTAGGAAAATAGTTCCTTTATGTTATATTGGTTTTTAATTTTATTTATAATAAATTAGTAAATAATGAATTCATTTTAAAATGGTAGGTCACAAATAAACTAGGATTATAATTAAGAGAACAATTGTGTAATGTGAAGAAATTGATATGGCTGAAAATTCAATCTATGGAGTTATGATGGAGAATGATAAAAAAATGGTTGTTAGATGGTTAATGACCACAAAACCATTGATGAAATATATCTGAAAAAGCTCATTGTAATCATTATAAATGATGTTAATCGGGTAAAATTTTATTTCAAAAATGGTTTAGAATATGCATGTACCTGATCTCATCTCATAATTTTAATTTCCCACCTCTTTTGTACCTTGATAAATTTTATCTTCATTTATTAATCTAAGGAATTATGTTCCAATTATTTTTGCTTCCAAACAAGTGGATCAAAAAATATACAATGGGAGGATAATACATTCATTCTATTTCTATTATTGTAAAAATATTGTTACCACATATTACCCAATATTCATGTGGTTATGTAATAAATTAATCTATCAAGCCTCTTCCATAGATAAATATAAACTATTTTGAAACTTTTCACCCTTATGATCCATCAAAAAGATAAAAATATTCTAATAATGGCCTCTAAATTATCCAAATCATCATTTAATTAACCCCTAACAATGTGGTGAATATATTAACTTTCACCCCACAAACATGCGAAGATCAATATCATGTATTCCATTCAATTATAGTAATAAATTGAATAACCATAAAAAATTATATAATTCACAGATTTTTCTTCATTCCATATATAATCATTCTTTTTTTCTTGAAAATTTATTTGGGTGATTGGGTTCATCGTTGTACCAATTGAATATGTGATTAAAGTTTTTTATAATCAATGTAGACAACCAAATAAAATTTCTCTAATAGATCAAAAATATGATTTCAAAATGGATGAATCATAAAAAACATTAAATTACCATCTAATTAATGGATGATAAGTAATCCCTAATTATAAAGGTTATCTTCATCCATTATGATAGAAAAAAATATATTTTTCCTTTGTCCAAAAAGCTGTTTGTGGCTAATCATTCACATTATTACATGGATTTGGCTACATAGTATAATAATTCAAAAACACATTGAAATTTAATCATTGATGTTAAATAGGTTTATATTATGGATATTTATCATTATTAACATAGTTATCTAAATTAATTCCATCAATTTAGAATTCAGTAGATCAATTACCATACAATCCATACATATAACACAATATTTTCTCATTTTGGAATTCTCATATGTTATTCTTCCCACATATTTGGTTATTATGAGGGTAAATTTTTTTTCTTACAACTGTATGGAAATCAATAAGAGTTACCATAATGATCTATCTTACTTTTCATACCACTATATCCTTGATGGTTTCTGGGATATATTTCCACTTTTAGTTCACATTGAAAAACTTCTACAAATAATCCAATTTACGTTATGGATAATGCATTTCGATGGCATGGTTTTAAGAAGATGAATATTAAATAAAACTGAAAATATGGGATGATAATTATAACAAATTCAAACCTTGAAAGACATGTAATATTTTACTCATATGTAGTAATGGACTCACTCTCTTTTTTCTTCATTTATAGAAATTAATGCTACATAATTGTATGTAGAATATGAGGAATTTTTTTTTTGAGGAATAACCCTTAGAACACATTCCATTCCTTTGATTTAATTTCTTATTTATTCTTAATATTATTGATAATAAATTACCATTGACCTGATTATCCTTTTAGATGATAAATAACATGTAAAAAAATTTCATGTCTTTAGCATTATAGAATAGAAAATATTTTCTAACCATTATTGATGTATTTCTATACCCCTTCTGGATCAGATGATCCACTAAAAGAAGGTCCACATTTCTTATTCATAGAATAAACTAATATTGACATCTCTTTGGATCATTTAGAATCATAATATGATTTATATCTTGTGTGAGGGGAGGAATAATATTTTTCTTTCTAGTTCCCATATCATTATATTTCTCATGAGGACAATAATTGCCTTTCCCAATGCATTCATTATTAATATAGTTACTTCTATTTCAATCAATTAACTACAACCCTCAATACCTACATCAGCACGTTCCAATGTTTTATCAATTACAAATTTTTAAATTAAAAATAATTATAATTCATGGGAATAAATTATCCATTTCATTTAAATTTAATATCATGGTTACATGGAGCTATAGTATAATGCCAACATTTTGATCCTAGAACACCATGTCTACCCTGTCTATATTTGGAGCAGCAGTCCCTGTCTCTATACCAGTTTATTAGTCAATAACATATTGGAATTTAGGGAATCATTTCATCTCCCACACTTTTATATTAGACAATAAAATTTGTGTATTTTGTGTTTTTTTCTATGTCCCAAACATGTATTTCAATCAATAAAACATTTATAACAATTATATCACTCAAAAGTTTCAATAAACATTTACCATCTTCTAAAATTTCAAATCAAGAATACCATTTCTACTATTAAAACAATCACGCAACAATACTTTAATTACATAGAATAAAAGGAAAAATTCACCACTTAACCATTTTTCACTATTTAAATCATATAACCCATTAATCAACTATGGTCAATTTAAACATATCATAATTTTCATTATCAATTAATTCATAATCACATTAATTACCCAATTTCAAAATTCTAAAATCCCATCAATTCTACACTCACAATATTCCATTAATTAATTAACCAATTAATTAATCCAATTCCAAAAATAAAAATTTCCCCATCTTTAACTAAATTTATTTCCACATTGAAATTAAATTAATTAAATTCAATCTTATTTGAAATTTACCAATCATGTCAATTTCAAATTACAATATTATATTAATATATTTAAATCATAGATATTGGATTATCAAATTAGACTACTTATCTTATATCAATGATGGATGCTTTCCAGTAGAAATCCCCAATTGAAGAGGAACAACCAAGATCATGATAAAGAACCAAGTCTAGATCCAACTCTTAGATCCAAGATCAAAATAATCAATATCTATCAAACCTATGTCTTGTCCCAACACCTTTAGAGGAAAACAATCCCATTTTTATTTAAAATGTGAGATGGGTGAGAGAGAATCCTAACCAATAAAAAACCACATACCCCAAGAGGGGATAATCCCTCAATACAGACTATAATTCATCAAGAATGGTGATCTAGATCCCAAGGAATTTTTCCAATAGCCACCAAGGATGATACGAATACGATTAGAAATTCATGAGAATAAAGTGGCTGTAGTCTGTGGAATTCAATAAATTTTTATCTAATTTTAGGAATAATTGAACCTCCATTCATTGTTTGTTGGATAGTGTCACTTGGTTTTCTAAACATTTCACCCAAACTGTGAGCCTCTTTTATGAGACATGTTTACTCTTAAAAGGGTGAAGGGTGCGAAAAATCATTCCAAAAAAAGGGAATCCCTGTCTCTCTATGGTTGCATGTCTTTATGGGGAATTTTAAAATATTTCCCAAAACCATGAACCAACTGTGCACTGCCAAATCCCCAAACCAAAAACAGTCAAAATTTCCCCAAATCTTCCAAGATAAAAATCATCCATGGTATGCTCAAAATAAGAAAAATGAGTACCTGTAAACTGTCTTTAGGAATATTAATAAAATGTTCGGATCTTAAAATATCTCCACCATTTAACATATCATCCACTATATATACTCTAAAAAATTTATCATTATGAAGTAAAATTATTGGACCTCATAACACACATATATGCTTCTATCTCCCATGTTTCCTTGAGAACACACCCAAGATTCCATAATAATTAAACCAATGAAACACTATTTCCCAAAAAAATCTCAATATAATCAATAATATATATCAGATTCTCCTCATTGGATGAATTAGTTTCAAGATAAACACCATACAAATTGATCACATGAGAAGGGTATGAGTGATATCAATGATGTTGTAACACCTGAAAATAAAAATTCATCACAATATACCTCTATAGAAGATCCAATCACAATTCCACCAGACTGATTCTCACTACAACATCAAATTAATCGAAAAGAGTCACTATCCTTCTATACCTCATGTTTATATAGTGACCCAATCTATGAGACCCTAAAAGGGACATACTACCATCTTCTCTAAGCTCAAGGTATCATCGATATCTATCAAAATATAAAATATGTATTAGTTGAGCTATATCCATATATTTATAGACCATCTGACATCTCCTTCATGAGACTTTATCCCAATTTCACTAACACACCTTCCGCCATCCAACAAAGAGTTTATTTACATGGTCTACCATAAATATCCTCATATGGTGACATAAATAACATTTCCTGGTAACAATTGTTGTAGTAGAACTCAATGACTGAAATGTGAATCTTGTAAGACTCATTTATGTCATGAACACATACTGATATTATATCCTTATGAATCAATATAATATGTTCTAACTGCCCTTCTTTCTATGCATAGAAAATTGTACTCAATAAAACATTTTTATAAAAAACCTTATGCAAACACTACTAGATGCATGAAGTAAATTTTTTGTAATGGTTTAAAATAGTACTCTGTGGAACCCCTTAGAGATATACTATCTCACAAACATACATATCTCTAAACTGATCCACTGAATAAGTCTCTTGAATAATAATGAAATGTGCTACTTTATTTGGTCTATTTGATTATGCCAAAATAAAACCATTCTTTCGAGGAATACTTAAGATAACTACCATAATGTCCATGTTATTGTCATCCTGAATCTATACTAGAATGGGGAAAGTCTTTCATAAATATCATGGTAATTGATGTTCGACCATTACCTCTAGAACGGTGTAGCATCATGTCACAAATCCAATTGTCACTCTTTTCATGTCTAACCAACAATATTGATGACGTAGGTTAGGAACAATATTTTTCAAAACTAGATGTACCAGCCACATTGAGGATTGTAATTCATTTAAAAAATCCTAAACATATTCAAAGGTAAAAAAACCTACTTCCTTATATAGACGATATCTTCCTCACATATTGTCTAATTTTAATTTGATCACCCAAATTCATTCCTTTCTCTCAGGGAAAAACAATCATAATTATCCTCCTATCTTTTTATGATCCATCAAAAATGTTTAGAAACCATTGAAACTAATATGAGAGATATCTTCTCCTGTACCTCTTGAACCACAAAATATGACAACCCTGCTTTTTATTACAACTAAAACATGATTTATTACATAAAACTTCACTTGATACAACAAAGAAGATCGGGAGGTTTAGTGTCTTTGGGGATTTGGATCATTACATAAAAACATAAAACATGAAATACAACATCTTTATTGAAAACTTCCTTTATATGACCACTACATTCCTTCGTACTTAGCGTTGCATGGGATAACCTGAGGACATGCATAAGAAAAGGGTGAGCTATAAAGCCCAATAAGGGATTACACGTGGAATAACATGATGAGTATAATACATGTTAGACAATAGGCATATCAATAGAGCATATGTAAAACATGAAAATAAAGGCATGATAAAGCATGATAATCATAACATGGAAATGTGGCAACAACACTTAACATGAAATTAGCATGAGCAAGAGCCCATTGCACATGGAGGAAGAGTAAATCCTCATTGCACATAAAGAATGAGTAAACCCTAATTTCACTTGAATTAGCATGATTCAACACTCATTACACATGACGTATCATGATACTATACTTTACCCAATGCATTGGAGCGCTATAAGGGTGCACCATTCTTAAACATTTCATTTCATGCATAAGTGTGCCACATGGATCATAAAACATGGATTCATATAACATAATAATTTGTTCCAAGATAAAATAATGTGGAATTCATACATTAAACTTTGTAATCAATAAGTAAAGGTTCATAAAGGTGGGGCCCTTTATGGAGAAATGGGCATGGTATCCACTACACAATGGCATTGGCTTAAAAAATCGGTGCGATTTCGGCAGCGTAACAGCATGACATAAGAATTCCTAAAAATGATTGATGAGAGAGAAAGGGGTTACTCATCATATTTACATGTAATGGAGAGTAAGGAGGTCATATAGATTCATTTCCCAACAATTGTAATGGAATTTAGATTCATGACACAAAATTATTGCTTGAATATAAAAGAAGAGAGAGAAGTTCCTTTCGGAATTTCAACACAGTAACGAGTGTACATGGGATGCATTTAAAGAGAGAAAAAGTGGTATCCCATAATTAAAACAATAAGAGGGTAGTATGGGGGAGGTTTGAAACCATAACCCAACATTCATAATTGAAATTAAAAGGGAAATACAACTTAAAGAAAATTGACAAAAATGAGAAAGGAAGAAAAAACCCTTACTTGGAGGTGTGCTTCCAAAGGCTAGGGAGTGGCTTGTGAGAGGCTTCTTGGGAGCTTGGGGCACCTTGGGAGGATTCTAGAGAGAGTAGGGAAAAGGTTTGACGAACTACAAAGGCTTTTAGTGAGGAGGAAGTGGGAGCATGGGTGGGTTTATATAGGAAAGGTGAGAGAATTATTTATTATTTAGGTTTGGGACCCCTTATATTAAATTAATCCCAACCACAAACCATCCCATGGTTTTTTGCCTATGGTTTTTGGAAAAGGGAAGAGGAAAAAAATTATTTTATAAGGCCAAATTCCGAAATTTTTAAAATAATAATGTTGCTTTTCTGGAGGTGAGTCACACTCCCATGGAAATTAATTTAAAAAGGCAAAGTGTTGAATAAGCCTTGAGAGGTCCATTAATGCTCTGAAAAATAAGTCAAACAAACCCAAAATAACTTTATTTTAATGGTAAAACATATATTGGCGGAACATAAAGATAATAGTATTTTATTACATCACTATTGGGTCATTATGATGTCATAAAACACATTATATATTTAAACGGTATTTAATTTTTACCCAAAAAATTGACTGTCTCAGAAAATTATGAAAAATTCACCGTTGGATAATTTCGACATCCTTATTCCAAAAATAACATTTATTTTATCTAAATAATTTTCTAAATATGTTAATTTTCAATTTTAAAATAAAAACCGACATTTATCGAAAATTCACGGGTTTTGACAAAAATGGCTTTCAAACCTTAATAAAAAATTTAATTGCATTCATAAAATTATAAGATCATTTATATTTAATAAAAATTAATTTAATAATAATATCATTATTTTATTAAAATATTATTTTATTCAAAAATCCTTTAATTTAATAAAATATAGTTCTTGATTAATTTATAACTAAAAACACCATTTGTACTTTAAAAACTATTTACAATGTATCAAAAATGACTAAAAATTATATTCATTATTATATACAAAAGTAATGTAGATGAACATAGTACTACTTATTTGTTTCATAACCCCTTAAAACAGCTGCATAAGACCTAAGGGTAAGGTGTGCGATGGTGATTGACTCTTGGGGTGGCTCGGATAACATCGCTCGAGTGGTAATTTCAATCAACTTCCACTTTTCCCGTAGAAGGTCACGTTCGAGCTTGATAAGATGAAGCTCAAATTGGGCTTGGTCAAGGGAAAATCCCAAAGATGCCACCTCTTTTCCGAGCTCTGACAAATGGGCTTCGTATGGAGCAATTCTACTGGATGAGGCCATTGCTTCTTTTGTCTGAGTAAATTGGATTTGTTAAAGTCCTATATTAATACTAATCATGCGATCACTGTTCAATAGCTATATTAGAAACGGTCAAAATTCATAACATAAAACCAATGAAGTTGACATTTTATATAAACATTTTTCATAAAGAGACATTTAACTAGATCAAGTGGGATTTTACATTAATGAAACTTTGGGTCGTTACAATATTCCCCCCTTAAGAAATCTCGCCCTCAAAATTTTACTTTTCCCACACTAAAACAAATGTGGGTAACTCAGCTTCATAATATCCTCCAATTCCCAAGTTTCTTCTTCAAACATCTGTTTTCTCCACAACACCTTGACGAGGGGAATTGTCTTATTTTGTAGAACTTTTTCTCTACGATCTAAGATCTTCACTGGTTGCTCCTCATAAGAAATATCATCTTCCAATTGTACCACCTCTGAAGAGAGTACATGTGAAGGGTCCGGTATGTACTTTCTTAAGAGGGATACATGAAAGACATCATGTACTTTGGCCATAGTAGGTGGAAGTGCTAGTCGATAGGCCACAACCCCGACACAATCAAGAATATTGAAGGGTTCGATGTACCTTGGACTTAACTTCCCTTTCTTTCCAATCCTCATGACCTTCTTCCACGAAGATATGCATAGAAATACCATGTCTCCAACTTTAATCTCAAGGTCTCGTCGACAATTATCTGCATAACTCTTCTGTCGACTCTGATCTTCCTTGATATGTTGCTGAATGGTTTTTACCTTCTCCACCATTTCCTCGACCATTTCTGGTCCAAGTAGCTTACGTTCACCGACATCATCCCAACATGCCAGTGTTCTGCACCTTTTCCCATACAGGGCTTCATATGGTTCCATTTGGATGCTTGAGTGGAAGCTGTTATTATAAGATAACTCAACCATAGGAATATTTTGATCCCATCATCCTTTAAAGTCCATTGAGCATGCTCTCAACATGTCCTCAAGTGTTTGGATAGTCCGCTCGGATTGGCCATTAGTTTGATGACGATAGGTCATACTGATGTTCAGTTCAGTATTTAGAGAATGTTGAAGACTCTTCCAAAACATAGAGGTGAATCTTGGATCTCGGTCAGACACAATAGATAGTGGTACTCCATGAAACCTTACCACTTCCCTGATATATATCTATGCCAGTTGATCCAATGATAAATCCTCCTGAATATCAATGAAGTGTGCAGTCTTTGTAAGATGATCCACAACAACCCGGATTGCATTGTTGCCTTTGGATGTCCTTGGAAGTCCAGTGACAAAGTCCATGGTGATGTTCTCCCATTTTCATTCTGGTATGGGCAATGGTTGCATCATCCCCTTATACTTCTGCCTCTCTGCCTTCACTTGTTGACACACCAGGCACTTTGATGTATATTCAGTGATCTCCTTCTTCATATAATCCCACCAAAAGTTTTCTCGGAGATCTCGATACAACTTTGTGCTCCCTGGGTGAATAGAGAAATTTAAACTATGTGCATCATCCAAAAGTTCCTTCTTCAGCTCCGGACTTGATGGAACACATAGTATTTTCCCAAACCACACAATTCCTTCTTCATTAACATTAAACTCAGAGGATTTCCCTTTTTTGATAGCTTCCACTTTTTCCTGAATTCCCACATAATCCTTTTGAGCATCCATTAACCTTTCCTAAAGAGATGGTTGAGAAATCATTCGTGAAAGGATTGATGATGCTCCCTACTCTATGATTCCCGTGTCCATCTTCATCAAGTCTAAGAAGATTGGATCCTTCTCAATTCTCATCATTGATAGAATCGCTGGATCCCTTCTACTTAGGGCATCTGCCACCTTGTTCACTTTCCCAGGGTGGAAATGTATTGAACAACCATAATCCTTGATGAGCTCTATCCATCTTTTCTGGCGCATATTATTCTCTTTCTGCGTGAATATATATTTAAGACTATATTGGTCAGTATATATCTCACATTTCTCTCCATAGAGATAATGCCGCAAGATTTTCAAGGCAAATATCACAGCCGCCAACTCCAGATCATGCGTTGGATAGTTTCTCACATGGATTTTCAACTGTCTTGAGGCATAGGATATCACTTTATCATTCTGAATCAGCACACAACCTAAGCCCTTATTTGAAGCATCACTGAATACCACAAAAAGTTCCCCACATGTGGGTAAAGTGGGCACTTGCACAGTGATAAGCCTCCTTTTCAACCCCTTGAATCTTTCTTTTCATTCATCACTCCAAAAAAACATTACTCCCTTCCGAGTTATCTTGGTAAGAGGGTTGGAAAATCGTGAGAAATTCCTCACAAATCGTCGATAATAAACTGCTAACCCCAAGAAGCTATGGATATCCGTTACTGTTGTTGGCCTCGTCCATCCCTCAATTGCATCTATTTTGGAGGGATCCATAGATATCCCATTGCTTGTGATGATATGGCCCAAGAATGAGACTTCCTTCAACCATAACTCATACTTGATATACGTTTCATAGAGCTTCTCCTTGCACAGAGTCTCCAGTACAGTTCTTAAATGCTCCTCATGATCCTCCTTGGTTTTGGAGTATATTAGAATATCATCTATAAAGACTACCAAAATTTTTTCTAGGTAATCTCTAAAGACTCTATTCATCAAGTACATGAATATTGTTGGAGCATTTGTGAGTCTGAAAGGCATTACTATGAATTCATTGTGCCCGTATCTTGTGCGAAAAGCAGTCTTGGGGACATCTTCCTTCTTCACCCTTACATGATAATATCTCGACCGCAAATCCACCTTGGAGAAGTATTGTTCTCCACACAGCTGATCAAACAATTCATCGATTCTTGGGAGAGGATACTTGTTCTTTATCGTGATTTTGTTATATTCATGATAATAGATGCAAAGCCGCATTTACCCATCATTATTATTGACGAAGAGGACTGGTGCACCCCATGGTGAAGCACTTGGGCGTATAATCCATTTATCCAGATTCTCCTGTAGTTGTTTCTTCAGCTCTTCAACCTCTACAATATCCATTCTATATAGAGTCTTGGATATTGGTAGCACCCCAGGTATAAGTTCAATTGAGAACTCAACATCTCTTCTTGGAGGAAGACTAGGCAGTTCCTCGGGAAACACTTCAGCGAATTCCCTCACAATAGGCATTTATTCAAGGATGGTTTCTTCCTTGGACTCAATCATCTTAGCAAGATACACGTTCTCATAAGGCAGTAATATCCATGCTTGAGATGATGGAGCTAAATGATATTCATCTTCCTCCTAACCCTTGTAAAGAATCAGGGGTCGATTCTCCATATAAAGTGTGATTTGCCTCTCGCAACAATATTTTTTGGCTCTATATAAGGAAAGCCAATCCATGAAAAGAATTGTATCAAATTCCACCAGAGGGAGTATGGCGAGGTTCTCCGGGAAATTCAATCCACATATTATAACAGGGAGGACTTATATTCATGGGATGAAGTGATTACCCCATTTTCCGTACTCACCGATATCTTTACTTACATGATTTTTGGTGGTGCTGTGATTGTTCTACTAAACTTTCGAGATATAAAAGAATGCGTAGAACCTGAACCAAAAAGTACGTTTGCTATTCTTGAATGAATAACTAGCGTACCTTTCACCACTTCATTTTCGGGGTTCACTTCGGTAGAAGTGATGGCAAAAGCTCTTCCTTTCTTCCTTGGAGGTTGTTGGTCACCTCCTAAAACCCTTGGATTAGGGCACTGATTTGCAAAATGACCCAGTTCTTTGCATTTGTAGCATTGAACAACGCGTTGAGGTTCGAACAGAGCGTTCCTCTCCTCTGTCGCAGCCGCGGATCCTTCTTGCTGACAGTTAATAGCTAGGTGCCCTTCTCTTCCACACCTGAAGCATTTTCTCGTCCCCTTAAGGCAATTTCCAGGGTGCTTCTTTCCGCACATTTGGCAAGTGGGGTGCTGGATCTTCTTAGTACCGTTGGATTTATCCATCGGACCACCAGTATTGAAGTCCACCTCATGCTTCTTATCCCCATGATACCCATGTGATTCCCCGATCTCCATTTCGACCTTGAGGGCACATCGGACAATTTCCTCAAAGCTGTCGAAGTCAGGGATCGCTAATGCTTTCTGCAAGCTAGGCTTCAGCCCACCAAAGAAGCGGTTAACCTTGCATTTGAGGGTAACGACAAAGCCGGAAGAGTATCGTGCAAGACTTGTGAAGTTTTCCTCATATGCTCCAACAGATTCTTCATCTTTTTTCTTAAGGGAAAGGAAGTCCCTTTCTATTTTAAGATGGCAGGTGCGCGGAAAATATTTATCGAAAAATATCTTCCGGAAATCCTTCCATTCCAACGCCTCGATCTCCTCCTCAGGCTTTGTATTTTTTATCAACATCCACCATTGATCAGCTTCACCCTCCATATGATAGGCAGCCAGGAGAACCTTCTCATGTTCAGAACATTGAAGGATGGAGAAGATCTTTTCAATGGAGTTGATCCATTATTTAGCGATCGTGGGATCGAATGATCCACTAAAAGTAGAAGGCCTTTGTCTCATGAAGCTCTCAATAGTAACTTTTTCTTTCTTGGGGGGGGGGGGTTGAACGTTCTTCTTGACCCGTGTCTCTATTAAAAACTTTAGTTAGCTGAGAGAGAAGCATGAAAAAGTTCGCGATTCCCGCTCCCATTAGATTTGACATCTCATTAGTATAGTCATCACACTGATCTTCACAACAGTTGTTAGCCCGAGTCCTCCTATTACTGTCCATTGGCTGGAATAAAAGGAAAATTAGGGGTAACACAAAAAGGGTAATACAAAGATAAAAGTTGATGACTTATAAATAAACGTCTATTTCCTTTACTCATGAGTCTATAGGCTTCAATCTAGGCTTTTCATGATCTACTTTCTAACATATATTCTTAGGGGAATTTTTTTAATTCCCTTAATAAGGGTTCATACTAAGATTTTGAATTAATCAAAACATATCCCCTGGGAGTGTCGTAACCAAGAGTATAACAAGGCCCATTGTCGTGCACCAGTTCCCGTTCGAGTCTAGCTCAAAGAGGTGTTTTCGGGTTTTACCCCTAGGATACATCTGTGCCAGAGCCGCCTCTACCTGCTCGTATCCAGACAGGGATGTATTTGTCTGATAAACCACTAACGCAGTACTTACCAAAACTTAGGGATGTTTTTATTATACTTAGTCTTGTCTCTATGGATTTACAAGGGTTTCCTAATCCCAAAAATAACTAAACCTATCCTCTGATACCAACTATGACAACCCTGCTTTTTATTACAACTTAAACATAATTTATTATAAAAAACTTCACTTGATAAAACAAAGATGATCGAGAGGTTTAGTGTCTTTGGGGCTTAGGATCATTACATAAAAACTAAAAACATGAAATACAACATCTTTAGTGAAAACTTCCTTTACATGACCACTACATTCCATCGTACATAGCATTGCATGGGATAACCTGAGGACATGCATAAGAAGAGGGTGAGCAATAAAACCCAGTAAGGGATTACGCATGGAATAACATGAGGAGTAAAATACATGTTAGACAATAGGCATATCAATAGAGCATAAGAAAAATGTGAACATAAAGGCATGATAAAGCATGATAATCATAACATGGAAATGTGGAAACAACACTTAACATGAAATTAGCATGAGCCAAAGCCCATTGCACATGGAGCATGAGTAAATCCTCATTGCACATAAAGAACGATTAAACCCTCATTGCACTTGAATAAGAATGAGCCAAAACTCATTGCACATGATGTATCATGATACTATACTTTACCCAATGCATTGAAGCACTATAAGGGCGCACCATTCATAAAAATTTCATTTCATGCATAAGTGTGCCACATGGATCATAAAACATGGATTCATAAAACATAATAATTTATTCCATGATAAAGGAATGTAGAATTCATACATGAAAATTTGTAATCAATATGTAATGGTGCATAAAGGTGGAACCCTTGATGGCGAAATGGTCATGGTATCCACTACACAATGACATTGGCTTTGAAAATCGGTGCGATTTCGGCAGCGTAACGGCGTGACATAAGAATTCATAAAAATGGTTGATGTGAGAGAAAGGGGTTCCTCATCATATTTATATGTAATGGAAAGTAAGGAGGTCATATGGATACATGTCCCACCAATTGTAATGGAATTTATATTCATGATACAAAATTATTGCTTGAATATAAAAGAAGAGATAGAAGTTCCTTTCGGAATTTCGGCATAGTAACGAGTGTACATGGGAGGCATTTAATGAGTGAGAAAGGGGTGTCCCATAATTCAAACAATAATAGGGTAGTACGGGGGAGGTCCTAAAACATACCCCAACATTCATAATTGAAATTAAAAGGGCAATACAACTTAAAGAAAATTGACAAAAAATGAGAAAGGAAGAAAAAACCATTACTTGGAGGTGTGCTTCCAAAGGCTAGAGAGAGGATTGTGAGAGGATTCTTGGGAGCTTGGGGAACCTTGGGAGGATTTTATAGAGAGTAGGGAAAAGGTTTGATGAACTCCAAAGTCTTTCAGTGAGGAGGAAGTAGGATCTTGGGTGGGTTTATATAGGAAATGTGAGGGAATTCTTTATTATTTCGGTTTGGGACCCCTTATATTAAAATAATCCAAACCCCAAACCATCCCATGGTTTTTGCCCATGGATTTTGGAAAAGGGAAGAGGAAAAAATTATTTTATAAGGCCAAATTTTTAACTTCTTAAAATAATAATGTTGCTTTTGTGGAGGTGAGTCACAATCCCATGGAAATTAATTTAAAAAGGCAAAGTGTTGAATAAGCCTTGAGAGGTCCATTAATGCTTTGAAAAATAAGTTAAACAAACCCAAAATCACATTATTTTAATGTTAAAACATATATTGGACGAACATAAAGATTATAGTATTTTATTACATCACTATTGGGTCATTATGATGTCATAAAACACATTATATATTTAAACGGTATTTAATTTTTACCCAAAAATTTGATTGTCTCAGAATATTATGAAAAATTCACCGTTGGATAATTTCGATGCCCTGATTCCAAAAATAATATTTATTTTATCTAAATAATTTTCTAAATATTTTAATTTTCACTTTATAAATAAAAACCGACATTTATAAAAAATTCACGGGTTTTTACAAAAATGGATTTCAAACCTTAATAAAAATTTTAATTGCATTCATAAAAGTATAAGATCATTTATATTTAATAATATTATTATTATTTTATTAAAATATTATTTAATTCAAAAATCCCTTAATTTAATAAAATATATTTTTAATTAAATAATAACTAAAAACACCATTTGTACTTTAAAAACTATTTACAATGTATCAAAAATGACTAGAAATTATATTCATTATTATATAAAAAAGTAATGTACATTAACATAGTACTACTTATTTGTTAAATATCCCCTTAAAATAGATGCATATGACCTAAGGGTAAGGTGTGCGATGGTGACAGACTCTTGGGGTGGCTTGGATAACATCGCTTGAGTGGTAATTTCAATCAACTTCCACTTTTCCCGTAGACGGTCACGTTCGAGCTTGACAATATGAAGCTCAGCTTGGTCTTGGTAAAGGGCGTAGCCCAAAGACGCCACCTATTTTCCAAGCTTCGAAAAATGGGCTTCGTATGGAGCAATTCTACTGGATGAGGCCATCGCTTCTTTTGGCTGAGTAAATTGGATTTGTTAAAGTCCTATATTTATACTAATCATGTGATCACTGTTCAATGGCTATATTATCAACGGTAAAAATTATTAACATAAAACTAATGAAGTTGAAATTTTATATAAAAACTTTTCATAAAGAGACACTTAACTGGATCAAGAGGGATTTTCCATTAATGAAACATTGGGTCGTTACACAAAATATATCATAGGCATTAAAGTCAAAATCATTAACTCAGCATTGGACTCCTCAACTGCTTGAGTATGTGTTTTCCTACATAAAGCGTCAAGAACACTATTTACATCCCATAGAATATATGTTTTCTCAAAATAAAATGGCCTCATATATTCCTCACATATCCACATCTTGATAGTAATATCTCATAACAATTATATAAAATTTATTCCCTTGTGTTTGAAATACAAAGTAAAATATTTACCCAACAGAAGATGTCGCTAACACTTCATGGAGTAAATAAATGAAGCTAACTCAAGATATTTTGGAACGTAGTTCCACTCATGTGGCTTAATCATATTGAAACCTCAAAAAATTTACCTCCCTATATAAAAAATGTTCTATGCCCAATCACATAACATTATCATAACACCATATACTCCTCACTCAAATCAGATTAGATCATGATTTTTCCATAGTCAAACAATTATTCAACATCGGGTAGGCATCCTTAAATTCCTCTCGACAATCAAAATTTACCACATTATTGGACAAGATTGAAAGAGGTACATCAAAATAGGAAGTGTCCCAGATGAATCTTTGATAATAGGATAGTAAAACCCAAAAATTATAGAAATATAAATCTGTTTCTCCCAAATACAACTACCTGGACCATCTGGGCATCCACAAATGACATTCCGCTAAGATGATGTGACATTATAAGTGTATATGTTAGATCATTAATTGACACAGATATTTCATGGAGTTTATTGAGTTATCTCTCGTTGTATGGAAAATGATTTCAAGTTGGTTTGAATGAAATTCATTATTCTTAGATTACACTATGATTTCATAAATAAATACTATTTAAAACTAAATCGATAATGGGCGGAGATTTATGTTCATCAAATCAATTAATACTACTGGTTTTTTAGCCCGAAGGACATTAAAACAAACACATAAGGACCATACCTACATATGAACATAGTCCAGGGTATTTATGATGGCAGGAATCTAAACTAATGAAACAACAATTTATCTTTTTTCATATAGAAAACAATGACTCCTCTCAACTGGTGAAATATATCATCAATATATTGATGGTGATACCAGTTATTCAGGAGAATCATATTCAAGACCCATTAATCAACACATAAGTATAATATTTTTTCATTCAAAATAGAAAACTTGAATATAGTACCCCAGGTGACTTACTCTTACAAATAAACTACATATCCATATACTCTTCTAGTAGAGCATCATTATCATGAAAATATGTTGGTTCAATTTTAAAATGCGGAATTGTAACTGGCTCATCTTCAGGAATGTGCACAATTTTCAACACCATATATCACTCTGGTGGTATCCAAGATTAGTCCTAAAAAACAGTTTGGGAACATATCCACTATTATAGTAAATACATCTTTGTTACTCCAAAAACATCACTCATCATTCTATAAATCAAGATATGGTTCTCCCCAATTACTGGTGAATTGGCCGGACACATCATACATGGATATCACATCCCCCATAATGATCATATATTTCACCCTCATGAGACTTACATGTGAATCTCCCATGGTAATAATCTATGTGGGATCAGTATGCTTGTAACCAATAATACACATAATTTTGTAAAACACTATAAAAGATTGAATGTAATGATACCAAATAAAATGACACTCCACATCCTCTAGAGAACACCCCATGCATAAACAAATGTCCCTCGACTACACTCCCAATGTTTAATTAATCATCATATCATTGATCAGAAACCGTACTACCTGACTCAATTTATTTCAAAGGAATGTAAAAATAAAATGATGATAATAACCTACATAAAATAAGGTTATACCTATTGTGGAATATATAAGAATATTACCTATATTAGTTGATGATAAATACTCTCTATCAAAAAATGTAAAATGAACAAGATAAAATTTTTCTAACCTGATTTTCATTGATATAGTCTTTTTACCCGTTGCAGAACAAGTCTACTTATATAGAAAACCATTCTTAGAAGTACCACATCCAATACTTCTATCACCACAACCACTAGAATTGAAACTTCTAGATAGATACTACGTAGATGTTCCACATCCCTCAACAAGGTTTTATCTTTCCATTGCATACATACAAATATTTCTTGGATTCAAGAATAATATTTATAGATTCCATATCTTAACATTGGTTGAACACTATACTAGTGGTTGAGGGAACTATCTAATAATGTGACATGACCTACAACACTAGAGATCAATCACTCGAATAATCTTATGACAAATTGATCCTTCCACCAAAAAAATCTTCTTTCCACTACTCTCATCATCATTCTCATGACAATTCATTATCCTCTCAAAAGTTGTACCTCATGACCATCTAGTGGAAAAAAACTTCTATCTACTCAATGCCTCTTTCATGTTCCCATCATGAATTGGAGTTGATTTACCACTTCTCAAAACATATGCATTGTGATGATATTATCTTAGGAATAAATGAATAATTAAATCCAATATTGAAACTAATTTTTGTTCTTATCTGCATTCTGAGAAAACTTTATAAAGAATAACATCATGTCAGTAATCTATCCAACATAGTCAATCACAAAAATTCTCCGCTAATTGAACCTCGTACACTCAACTTTACCATCCTTCCTCTGCATCTATGGGTAAAAGTGATCTAATAACATCTTCATAATATATTTCCACAACATATTGTCAATCATCCAATTCTATGTGTAGTTTTCCAATAGCTTCTTTGTTGATCCTTGTGTCATATAAGTATCCACCAATACATTATTCTCAATATTATTCTCTAAATATTCTAGTATTGTCAGGATAGACTCAATCCATAACTTTTATGCCTTTGGTCCACCCTCTCTAGGAATTGTCTTATGTTGATTTAACTAAAACACCAATGTTAGGTCAAACGTAATCATCACATACCACTATAGGTATCTATCAACAATCATCACGATCTAAGCTATATTCATAGAAAACATCTCTCCAACTCCATTACCTAGCACATTCTTTTTCTTCTATTAAACTGCTGGAGGATAATTTTTAGACATATAAAATAATAATCCTATCAGGAAACATCATCAGAGAGGCATATCTCTTTAATTACAAAAAATATATATAGGGAAACACTAGAAAACATTAAAACGTTAATGTAATAGGTATTCAAAATAATCCATTACAGTGCATTTAAAAAAACCCCCTACACATTCAGAAATGAGTAAGTTTCACTATCCTTATCCATCAATCATCAAGGTCTATGTAAAAAAGGATAAACACATTCTCAATTTTTAGATTATAATTATACACGAAATTACTAAAATTTTGATTCATTTTAAAACTTTTAAATCATATTAACCAGTATTTTTGTTTAATTACACAATATAGAAAAAAAATTCAATTTCAACAACATACTTATTACATGTTTTCATGTGTATGCCCGAAAATGAATCATGTCACCATTCTTCATGACTACTAATAATGATTAATTCACAATAATGTTTTTTTCCATACTGATCTATGAGTAAAATCTCATACATTCTCACAAAAAATAATCACATCGGATGACAACTGTGTCACCCAAGGTGAAATAATAGTCAAATGTAACAACATACATCAATAAATTTAATCCCGCCCTGGGTAATTAGTGAATTCCTAAATGCATCTGTTAGTTACTCTCGTGAATCGAGTCATTTACAAGGCATAACTCATCCAATTTTGCAGTCTACATTTCCTGAATAGTAAGGAAAAATTAATGAAAATATATCCCCTTTGTTACTACTTTCTAATATACCGATCTGGGTGCCACATACTAGTGCCCCTAGCTGGTTGGTTACATGACCCTGGGTTCACATACCCATACTCTAGAGGTTTCTATCGAGTAGTGATGGTCTAATATCTATTTTTTGGGTGAAAATATCCTCTTTATCTAGGAAGGGAACCATTGAAAATGAATAAAAAATAACAAATAGTTAATAAACAACATCAAGAATAATATAATAAATATATCAACAAAGATTGTATGATTAAAAAAATGAAAAAAAACCATAACAAAAATTTATATATTTCATGCCAAATAAGATTAATGTGTCAAATGGAGAAACCTATGTGAAGACATCAAAAACACCATTGTGGGTCTCAATACAATGTCTTGTTCCCGCATCCATGATCTATTATAACTCAGTCCATATAACATAGGGTGATTTTGATTATCCATTAGAGAAAACATGAATTCTATTAGGGAACCAATCAGGTAGCCCTTGTAGGGTGTGAATAAAACTTAGTAGACCACCACCAATGACGTGTAAAACAAAATCCACAAAACACTTTATTTTGATGTATATAGAATAAAATACTATCAATATATTAAATAATTATCATATATTCAATTATTATTAATTTAACAACATAATCCCCAAGGATCCTGAGGAGTCCCATATCATCAATATATGCTTCAACATATTCCAGAGTGTGGAAAATAACACATATTTAATTTAAATATCACTATAACAAATGGTATTTCATTATCATTTTCATTTCAATTTAATATCATAACCACATTCAACCATAGTGAAATATATTCATTTTGGTCATAGAACACTACATCTAGAACCCTATGAGTATTTAGAGAATAAGTCCATGTCTCACACCTGGTGGATTAGTCAATCACATATGGGTATATTTAGTATCGGTCTATGTCGCACACTCGTATATCAATAAAACAAATATAGGTATTTATAGAGTAAGTATGTGTCCCGCACTCGTATTCTAATTAATACCATATATATCACATATATAAAATTTAATTGGTTTAATCAACATTAAAATTCTTATCACATTTAATATCATGCATACCATTACAATTATCAAAATAGTATTGGTTTAGTAATTTAATCACATGGAAAATTAAGAAAAATTCACCATTAATCCATTTTAAAATATTTAAATCTTATAAACCATTACTTTCCTATAATCAATATCATAATTCTCATTTCTAGTTATTTCATAATCAAATTAATTGACCTATTTTACATATCAAATATCCAACTTACAATATTCCATTAATTAATTAGTTAATTAATTTATCAAATTCCAGTTTCCCCAATTTTAAAACAATTTATTACCATGTGGAAATTAAATTAAATCAACTCAACATCCAATGAAACTTCTAAATCATGTAAATTTAAAATTTAAAAAATAAAATAAACATTATTAATTCAAGACTACTGGGTTTTTAATTGATACCACAAACCTCAAGACCTTTTAATGATGCTCGCCAATTGAAATCTCACATTGAATCTAAACAACCAAGATCAAAAAAATTGATGAGATCTATATCCCAAACATAGATCCCAAATCAAAAGAATCAATATCCATCAAACCCAATTTTTAAACAATATATATTTAATTAAAAAATTCCCCTTTTTAACAAGAAAGTGTGGAGAGGGAGATAGAGAGAGAAAACAAATAAGGAAGGAACCACCTTCCTGATGAGGTGTAGATATGTCAATTCAGTCATCAATTCATCAATAATAATGTTTGAAATATATAAAAATTCATATAGAAGCCTCCATAAAATTGTACAATATGATAGACATGAGTTCATTAAACATTGGGTGATGTCATACGATTCAATAAATTTTATTGGAATTTTCAAAATAATTGAAACAACAAGAATAGTTTCCTCAGTAGGGGTGCATGACTTCCAAAATCTTATTCCTAAACCATAGGACTCTTCTGAAGGGGGTGTATGGTTACTACTAAAATGGAAAAAAATTTGAAATATTGTGAACCATCCTTGAAATAACACTCCTTCCACAGTTTCATGGTTTTTATGGAATATGGTTAAATATTTGGAAAAATCTTGCGCCAAACATGGACTTCCAAAAATCCTTCCAAAAACAACAATATTTCACCCATAAAAAATGATAAAATTAAAATAGGATATTCTCAAACCAAGGAAAAAAGAGAAACTATAAAACATCATTATACATATTATTAAAATGTTTGGATCTTATATTATACCATAAAACATAATCATATTTTTAATTTTATTAATCCTAATCCCTTTAATTTCAATAGGCCTTCCAAGGAATGTTCATTATTACAATACAAATGTTCTTTCATTGTAAATATTATATTATTAATATTTACTATCAATATAATTAATAGAAAACTAATATGATTAGATTATTATTAACAATATAATTATTATTATTTTAAATATAGAAGCATTATTTAATCATTTTCATTCACATAAATACATAAAATAGTAGGGTGAATGTTTCAGGTGGACTACCACAAACGCAAAGTGATTTTCATTGTGTCATTCTTTACCATCCATCCAATACGGAAACAATTATGGTAATTTGGAACAATGATGATAGATATTATTTATTTTTAGTTCATCAAACTCAATTTAATAACCACATCAACCCCCTTTTATTTTTTTTCAAATGGGGATGCATAACAATCATACATGTGGACTCCCTCCTCCATTATGTTATATTTTATGTTTTTCATCTTTATATAAAAACAAAAAAATAAAAAAAATAAAACATTTGTACAATTATTTTTTAATAAATAATATCTCTATACTTATTTACATATGATATTATTGTCAAATAAACAGCTCATTAACCATACTCTCAAATCTAGGTAAAGCTTATTTATGTTTTGATTGATTTATGCACCTTTGTGAAGAATTATTTAAAATATGATAATTGATTACTATGGTAACATGAAATATAATATTACTACAATAAATTAATTAAATAATAGTTTATTTTTTTAATATTATTTTATCTATTTAAAATATTTATAAAATAAAAGTTTCATTCGCTACGATTAAAAAAATATGTAGTCACTAATTTAATTTTTTAAAAAAAAAGAGAATAAATATAACAATTAAATATCATATGCTAATAAATGGTAAATATGAAAATAACTATAAAAGGGTAATTTTCATATAAATTTACATAAAAAAATGTATTTTTGTTATTCATGATGTTTATATCTTTCTTAGAATGAATCTGGAATAATTTAATGTATTTCTTCTAAATTTACCATCATTAAGACAAATTTTTTTACTATAACCAATTCATATATTTGGTATATTATTTAAACCTATTTTATAGAAAATATGATTTAAAAATTTTCAATAAAGATAATTTATATTTAATTTCATGATCCCTCTTTTATAAATTTTTAATGAAAATTTACACAGGTGATAATGGTTTCATTATTTCAAATTTGGATCCCTTGATGCATTTTTAATCTCTAAACTGTGATACCTTTTCAATGGTCTAAATAATTCTATATGGTTATTTTTTTAACATGGTACACATATATTTCATGATATTTATTTATTTACATAATTTTATACAACACTAGGGTTTTTTAATACCATCATACCTATTAGGTAATGGGTCTTTAGGAATAAAATCTAATTCTTTGGTAAATATCACTCTTCTTTGAATATTATTTTCCATTGATGATAAATAAAATAATATGATAACTTAAGGATATATTCCCAACATAATTTTTGGTGAAATCATGCATCTTAGAAAAATCATTTTCTATTATGATTCAATAATTTTGTTAAAATTCATTGTCTCTATGAATAATTCAAATTTCTTCTATTAAATATTTCTACCATATCCATGTTTTTACTTACCAACAATGTTCGAATTTCCGTAGTGGTAGCTAAAATTTTTCATGTATCCAACACTCCTCATATTCCAATTTACTCATTTTAAAATAAATTATTTTAAATATTTTCAATAATTTGCGTATTTAGAATGATTATTTTAAAATGGAAGAAATTTTTTACATCAATTCAAAATAATAAATTTTATTATTTCTATCGAAATTTCAATTGATAATATTTATTTCTATTTAAAATATCTATTTTAAAAATAATTTTTAATGATATTATTTACAATTTATTTTACAATAATTTTTTGAAAACATTATTCCCTTCCATCTATCTATATTAAAACGATCATTTAAATGTAACAACATAATATATATGACCACTAACAATTTTTGAAATAGTTATGTCCTTTTAATGACAATATTAATAATTATTATTTAAAAATTAATTTTTTTAGTTTGATTTATTTTTTCAACTATGAATCCTTTATGTATTTTCATAGATCATTTATAATGAAATAATTATTTTAAAATTTTTTTGTGTTCCCATTATATAAATTTTTATATCGTAATTTTACTTCAACGATTTAAATTATATTTTTTGAAAACATTTAAATTTTCACAATATTTTACCTTCAAAATATTATCATTAATGAAGATGTTAATTGATCCCCATTTATATGAAATTATTATATTATTTATTTTTTAAATGGGATTTTCTATGTTCTATTATTTTATAAGGTCTTTTTATTTTTAAAAATGATTTAAGAAACGCATAAAAATTTCCATTGATCAATATGTGATGTATTTTATATTAATATGGAACCAAACAATATAAATGGTAAACATTCATTTACTATATGTAATTGAAATGAGTATGGTACCCTTCCAATTAGTTTTTTGTGGTGTTGTAATTTACTAATATGGTTTTCTTTTCTTTTTCAAAAGAGGTGCAGTAAAAGCGCAGTGCAACAATCACAAATAAAATTGATGAAACATGGAGAACTAGGATGTGCCATAGTGAAGGTGGAAATAACATTGATCTAGTAGATAAAAAATACTTCCTTGATGTGGAAAATCCAAATTACGAAAAAATATGGAGTGGTTTCATTGCTACTATGTTTAGAGAGCTAGTGTTGGATTTCGACGGTACTCCCAAAATGTTAGTGACTACGTTGTAGGTCATGTAATAGACCACAAGAAATTTTTTGCAGGTGTGTGGTAGTGGTGTGAATGACTATGAATGAGGTGTGTACACCAAATAAACATTTATAGAATCTTCTTTTGGTTTTTAGATACATCATTGGCTGGGTTATGACAGGGTCTGCATCCTCTATATCACAGTATTCCTATTTTTCAACAGGTTTCAATGGGAACTGAGGCACTACATCACCATCTCTTCAAAAAATTCTACCTATAAATACTCTCATTCCTTTGATATATATATAACTTACCAGTATACACCCTCAAATATTTGTAACCCTAGGGTGGTTTTATTGTATTTTAGAATCCATATTTAGTAGGGATTGATCTCTAATTACCTTATTGAATATGTAAAAATCCATGGAACATTATAATTAACATTACATATTGATTGTTTTTGGATTTATAAAATTTCACCATATTTTATTTTTCATTATTATGGAGAATTCAATCAGTTATTTTGAGGTAGTTTTTATGGTTTATTGTCCATGAAGTTATGGTGGATCATCCTTGATGGGATACAGTTTCTTATAATATAGGTGATCAATGATTAGTAGAGTTAACGTATTGATGTGTGATGAAATTTTAATATTTTTAGGACAAGGATTCATGATTTATATTTTATTTATTTGAATTAAAAAATAAATAATGAATTATTCATTTATATGAGAGGTAAATAATCCTACTAATGATTGAATATGATTGATTAATTAAATTAGTCTATGATTTTTGTGATCACATGTTGTTTCTTTACATCATGGTAATATTTTTCCTCATGATTTTATGTATACTAATCTATCTAAAAATATATTTGTTTATATTGAGGTTTTTCATAGATAATTAGTTTGAAAAAATGAACCAGATAAATAATGTAATACTAGAAATATTTTTTGTCTTGCTAATAATGATTAATGTTGAAAAATTTAGCGTTTCAAAAAACATGGTCATTATAAAATTGAAGTACCTATTCATGTTTAATTGAATTATTTTCCACTATTTAACAGAATCATATGAATTAAATGAATAATGTTAATTATTATTAATGATAATAATTAAATTATTGTTAATTGAAAATTGATATTTAAAGATTTTTATTTTAATTAAATTTATGAAAGAGAGAATGTGTAACAATTTTATATCCTCTTATCAATGATATGATAACTATATTTTATTTGGAATCATTTAATAATTAATTATTTCAATCAATATTGAATAAAAATGTTTTTTAAAAAAATTAAATCATTGGGACTACTACTCCATGTTTGTTTATAAATGTTATACGCCTTATGTATTCTGTGGAGTGAACCCATTTGATTGTAAGAGATGAGTGCATTTTTTAGTGAAAATATCACAATTGACATTTATTTTTTAATGAATACTTTTTTTATTCAGCTGTGATATTTTTTTATGATGTCATATGGTACTAAAATATTTTATACAAGCACAGATGATGAGATATGGGCATAAAATATGGTGTTATGGCATCAACTAATGCATATGATAGAGACACACATGGGGATATGCATTTAGGATTAAGGTATTGAACTCAAGATGTGGCAAATTAGTTAAACATAAATTACCTATTATAATTATAAAGTCCATATTATTTCTTTATAATGAAATGATTTAATATTTCATTGTTCATATACATTCATTTTCTGCATTACTTTTACACTTTATGATGAAAGTAGATGCTATTTATTTCATCTCTACTTCTAGTAGAATTTTTTGGGTTCATAGAGTTTTTAAAATTATTAAATGGAAATTAAAATAATTTTTATTAAATTTTTATCCATATTTTTTGGTTATTGATGTGTTGATAATGATAATGTTAATTGAGATAAATTACAGACTCAGTTTGACTTATGCATGGGAGGAATGTGTTTTATTTTTATTGTCAATGAAATTTGTTAATGAAAATTTCAATGTATATTTACAGTTTTTATTAAAATTTTGTTAATGATATACAAATATATAATATGGGATTATAATATTCATGGGTCCTGATTAGATATCTTCACAATGGTGGAAAGTGATATTTATAGAGTCATTATATAAAGTTTATTCTAATACTAGCATATACCCATAGTGTGACTGTCTGCTATAAATTAGCTTGAGTATTCTTTGATTTCATACAATACACCACCCATATCAGTTAGGAATACTCACACCGAATATACTATGGGAATGTATTTTCCCCAACATATTGGTGGGAGGATGGATTGCTAACTACCCCCTCTGGTCCCACTCTCTTCTCTAGCTCTATTTATATTGTTGTGTTAATGTAGTTTATTTTACCAAAATATTTATGTATAAGGATGAAATATCATTTTATTATTTCACATACATATATATATTGTTATAGTATCTAATGTATTATTATTGGTATGAAGTGTATAGGTTGTGAATGTTTAAGGTACATTACTCCTTAAATGGGTTGTGATGGATCAATGAATAATACTCGATATATGATACACATCCTATGGGTTGTGTTAGATCCCAATAAATATTTGTAAATAATTTGGTGATTTTGGTATGGGATGATATAATAGGGATATCATGATATTCATGATTTGATATACATCCCAAGTGTTTTTAGGAAATCATACATTTAGAGAGATGTGGATGAGGATGTGCAATGTCGGAGAAGGGTAGAAAACAAGCCGAGAAGATATAGTGGGGTATCATTGATGTTTCATTGCTATAATATATTATTCAATTTATGTTTTATATAGTGAAATATTACCATTGTGGGTTTAGGATGATAGTATACCAATTTAGGTGGAAATTTAGTCCCATTTGATGTTCACCGGGCTTTTTTATGATTTCCGCTTGTTTTTTAGGATAGGATCATGGGATTAACCTACTAGGTATACTATTATCTCCACCCCAAGTGTATATGAATTATTTTTCTGGTTAGCTAGATCATGTTGGATATAAAATTGTACATTACGGAATCATGGTTTTTAGGAGTAGTTTGGGATTTGTGGGCATTGTAGCCTTTACATTTTGGTACTTTTATTTTTCATCTCTAGTGGTATTAGTTTTGTATGTTGCTAAATGTATGCACATGATATTTATTTACCATATTTTAGTCATATTTTAGAGTATTGTTTGTATTATTCCCCTTTTTGTAATATTGTGATATAGGAATATTACTCTAATTTATATTTATGATATACCCTCGACAATAGTCACCGACCTAGGGCCTCGTAGAGTAGGGAAACATGAATTTAGCACTTCCATTATCTCATAACCGGACTATGAGGATTTCTATATTTGGGAGGGGTTGATGATTGAGTGGTATAAATGGTTTTGTTTTGGTGATAAAATGGATATTGGAGTAATGTATAAGTGAAGATGAAAATGTTTGGTGGGGAAAAATTAAATTTTAGTTTAGAAACATTCTAAAAAATTGGATACCAAGAAATACATTGGTATTTGGGACCCTTAGGGATCTATTTTATTTAATATTATGTTTAAAAAGAAAAAAATGATGTGATGCTCATTATAGGGTAAAAATCATGGAACAGATCATACATCATTATTCATTTACACATTATCTAAAATTTTTAGACTTTAGGATTGGATAAAATAGAAAAAAGATAAAATATAAATAATTATGTAATATAAATATATCCATATTATAGGTTCATTTGTCTATTAGATTTATTCCTACTGCAGGAATTTCTCTATGTCTATTTCCTCATCATGTTTACTCTAATGATATTTAGATTGATGTTTTAGTATATACATTAATAGTAGATTTTAGTAAAGAAACATAGAGGAATCCAAATGTGTCTTACAATTACAATGTATATAGATGTATATTGTCTATGTTTTTGAATCAGTCAAATAATATTTTTCTGATGATATAGGGACAAATTTTCATTTAATCACTGAATATATGAAGAACTGTTTTTTGTAGGAAATAATGATGTTGTGTGGATTACCATGCGAGTGTTGGATCTTGGTCTTTGTGGATTACATGGATTCTATAGTCTCTTGATTGAGGATTAAGTATTATTTTTGAGAATAATTTTATTCATAGATGATAGTGTTGAAAAATCATTAAAAGATACTTGCCATTGGTCATGGGAGTTCTAATGAGTGGGAGTTTATGATTCATTTCAGGCAACTTTTACAATATTTCTCATTGATGTTACCAGATGTAGAGGCTAGTGAGTGTAAATTAGATGATTCTTTCTATATAATCATATGAACATAGGTAAAAAAATTTAATGATTTTGACATATCTCGAGTATCTAGTGAGAGTATAAATTATAGATTGAATTTTTTAAGGAACCATATCATCATGAGAGGGGATCCATCGACATTGAAAATGATTTATATATGTGTTATTAGGTTCCAAGTTTCATAGATATAGTATTTTATGGTTGGTCGTGGGTAGGCCCTAGAACTAATCATATTATTTCATCATGGTTGGAGTCTCTATGTCCAATTTCAATGGATTATACACCATCATTATTGTGTTGTCTGAAGTCAATGACATCGAGCATTCCCAACCATTCTATGTTGTCTGTATGCACTTGTAGTTCCATATTAGGTTCTACCATTAATGATATTTCATTTCTGGAATAAACAATATGATGTTTTTGAATAGTATTAGTAGATAAGATACCAGGTAGTTAGTGGACATTATAAACATGCTCTTTATTTTCAATGAGTATAGCATAGACATGGAGGTGGTTATCATCTTGTTCAGAGAGGTGATATAGTAGGTGTTTTTTTTGGTTCATGATTTATCGATGGAGGGGCTAGATGACAAGGTAATCATTAGAGATACCAATTTACTATTTTAAAAATGTGGTCCTAGTTTTTTTGACTCATGATCTATACACTCATTCGTATCAGCATCCCTTGTCCATAAATTTTTACTCGAGGTATAGAGGTTTTCATCCCCCTAGAAATTGGATTCTATAATTGGATATTAAGAAAGCCTATATGATTTTTTAGAAACTGAGATCATCCTTTTTGGAAGCACAAAACATTGTAGGGCATCCTATTATTATGAATACATACACAAGACATTATCCTTGACCCGGATTGGTATAATTTATTAGAAACTATGGTTGATTACATTAGGTTATAGTTTTTTTTCTATGATGTGAACACAGGTTGTTAAGGGCTCATTTTAGGGTGACACCAATAGATGATTTAAATAGATTTTTTGTTCTTGTCATCCGTAACCTTTGAGATGTTTTCAGTTATCAGTGGATTAGGAAATGGTTTTTCATAGATATATAGTAGAGTAAAATGATAAAATGTTTGATGAGGTTTTATTATTTCCCCTTTGCTTCAATATTTAGTTTTGGATAATGCTACAACATGGTTTACAATTTGTAACATCCCGGTTCCAAAAGCCACCCAGAGGCGCCCTGTACCCTGTTGGTCACATTGCCTCAAGCGCATTTCCCCAAACACCAGAGGTTGCAGACTAGCAGCGAGGGCCTTGGGTGTGATAGTGAGAAAACTATGCCCTTATTTCCACAGTACACAACGAAAGAGAAACAAAAAACCAATAGAAAATGAAGTAAACAATCCATACACAAGTGAACAACGGAAGACTGATAAAGAAACCACTACAGAATATATATATATATATAAATGATGCATGTTGCATATATGTCTAGGAAATCAGCCAAACAAGTCATCATGCTAAAATATAACAGTGCTAAACCAAAGTGCAAAAGAAAGAAGATAAACTCTTCCGCATCACAAGTCATAGCTTGGTCCCATGCTCTCGAGCTCCAGAGCAATCAAGAACCTGAAGTAGAAGGGCGCTTTCCCTTTTCTATAACTGCGAAAATATAATCTACTTGGTCCCAAAAGCATGGTACAAATAGGGTGTCAGAATAAATCCTACTTGGCAACCACCATGAGATCTATTCCAAACAGTCAGTGAATATATGGCAGGTAAAAGTACTAGAAACAGTAAGTAGAAAAGTGCTCAATAGTAAACAATCCATAGTTTCAAGAATTTAAGGCACAATAGGTAAGAAAGTAAACAAGCAAGTAGAAAGAACAGGTAACCCTCTGGGTAGTTCCCACAGCCAGACCCCTCTGGTTCAACCAACAAGTACTAGAAACCCTCTGGGTGGCACCCACAGTCTCACCCCTCTGGTTAATTAAAAGAATAGACTCTCTAAGAAACCATTCGCCATTAATTCCCCCTATAGTCTCATATTAGTTCTAAAGGCGCTCTGGGGAAGCGCATACATCACATTCCCTCTAAGACCTACGTCGAAGAACTACATACTCTCTGAGGAAGCACTCAACTTCAATTACTCCTATAGTCTTTCATCATAAATTATTATGATACATCGGATCTACTACATTGGGTTCTCACAGCCCTGTGTAAAGTTATCAAGTATTTCATCGTGTAATATCCAAATTAATCCTCATGAACTACTTGGATAGCATTCTACAACATAAAATCATGTCAGAAAAAGAACACTCCATCCTACAACACTAGGCATGGAACTTGCAATATACTAACATGAAAAACTAGACCAATCAGTCATAAACAGGAAAAACATGCATGGAGAATACATCCAAAGAACAAAAAATTATCCTATTCACAAACAATAACCTCTACACATGAATACAAGGAATGTAGGAAAACAACATGGAAAAAACAATAAACACGCAATACCCCGTTCAAGGGTATTGGTGGAATTTACACATAATACTCAAAGACATTCTACAGAAAGGCACAAAATAACTACCTCAAGGTTATGAGATCCATATACATGAACCATAAGTATTGAATCATCTTAGAATTCCATAGATCTAATAAAATGCACAAAACTCTAAACCTACGATAAATCAAGAAAGAGGAGAAATTGGAAAATGATGCTCTAGAAGAAGAGAGAACTCATTGATTCGATTCCAACACAATCGACAGAGTTCGATTCAAAGGACAGATGGAGGTTCGGGGGGTTTTTCAAAGATCCACGGTCGTCCAGTTTCTATTGGATGAACAGAACCTAAAATAAGATGGTTCTCTCCGTTAGACGAGACCTTGGTGTGTTCAATGAAAAAAACATACACGGCGTGTACTTTTGGAGTACACAACATGTACTTACTATTTCTATATTCTACTTCAGGCAGTCTCCACATCACCCCCACACGACCGTGTGTCTGACCAGGACACGGCCAGCTCACATCCTCCTACCGTAATGAATTACACGTCTTGTACTCATAAAGTACACGACGTGTACTTTAAAAATTCCCAAAAAATCCTCTTTTCTCAAAAACTTCATAAAAAGAAAACATACCTGAAAAAAATATATAGGTACATAAAAACTTCCCTGTTTAAAGAAATTCATCCCCAAATTTCTCAAGCAGGGTGTACAAGAAGAAACCTCGAACAACTCCGGCCAATGTGATTGTACATCAGCTTCCCTCTACCAATTATCATCCTAGACTCGCCCGTGCTGCCACAGCACCCGTACCAGTGGATCATATTGGCCACAGAGAACCTTTATACTGTGATCGAAAATGTGGATAGGATGCTCTTCGATGCATCCACCTCCAACTCAACTTCCTCGGGTTGGAAAGCATGAGATAGGTCTGAAAAGTAACCTTGGTGCTGAGAAATGTGGAAGACGTTGTGCATATCCTGGTACCTCTGAGGTAACTACAATCGGCCCAACTCTCTCCAACACCTCAAAAGGCCCATCATATCTCGGAGAAAGCTTACCATGTCTCCGGATCCGCTTGTGTCCCAACCTCAGTGTGACACAAAGAAAAACCTAATCGCTAACCTCAAACTCCAGAGGTTGTCTCCGCTGATCAACAAAAGACTTCTGACGAGACTCTGCAATAGCCATCCTTTTTCAAATCAACTCTATCTACTCTGTGGTCTCCTGAACAAGACGAGGTCCCAAAAAAGATGCCTCTTCTGCCTCCAGCCAACATAAGGGTGATCAGCATGGCCTACCGTAAAAATCCTCATAAGGTGCCATCAGAATAGTCGCTTGGAAACTATTATTGTAGGAAAACTCCACAATAGGTATATGTTTCTCCCATGAACCTCCAAAATCCAGAATGCATGCTCGAAGCATGTGCTCAAGCACCTAAACCGTACACTTGGACTGGCCATCTATCTAGGGATGGTAAGTTGTACTCAAAAGTACCTATGTGCCCAAAGTCTTCTGAATCCCCTGCCAGACCTGAGAAGTAAAATGTGCATACCTGTTTGAAACAACGGAGTGTGGAACTCCATGTAGATGTACAATCTCTCATATTTACAAACGACCAGATCATAATCATTAAAGGTCTCCTTGATTGGCATGAATTGAGCAACCTTTCTGAGTCTGTCAATGAAATCCCAAACTGCGTCATTCCCTCAAGGTGATCTCGGCAACCCGGTCACAAAGTCCTTCACGACGTCATTCCACTTCCACTCGGGAATGTGTAACTGCTGTAAAATCCCTGCTAGTGGCTGATGCTCCACCTTCACCTGCTGAGTAGTGGAATACCTCATGAAGAAAAAAGAAATGTCCCTCTTCATTCTTGGAAACCAATACTGATGGTGTAGGTCACGATACATCTTGGTGATGCCAGGATGAACTACCCAAAATGAAGAATGAAAGTCCCGCATCAGCTCCTTGTGTATATCTGTTGGAACCCATACGTGTCCCTAGAAACGCAAGACCTCATCCTCACCTACGGTCCATCTAGTTATAGGGTTCTCTCCAGAGACACATTCCCGTATGACTAGGCCATTAGAATCTGATAGATGACTCATTCATACTCGATGAAGAAGTGTAGAGGTAACAACTACAGAAGATTGAAAAGTCTACCCCTGTCTATCGTGCACCTCCTAATGCATCTCAGAGAACAGAGTCATAAGCTACCACTAACTGCTGGCCTCCTGAACTGCCTGCATCTGAGTCATCCTTCTCAACGCATGAGCCACAATGTTGCCTTTCCCAGTCATATAGGCAAGCTAAAAATCAAAGGACTAAAGGTACTCAACCCAACTTTACTATCTCAAATTCAGATCACACTGAGTGAAAATGTACTTGAGACTCTTTTGGTTGGTGAGGACCACAAATTTCTCTCCTAGAGGATAATGTCTCCAACAGCGTAAGTCATGAACAACAACTTCCAAATCCAGATCATGTGTCGGATAATTAATCTCATGTGGCCTCAACTACCGTGGCCTGTATACAATGGCCCCATCTCCCTGCATAAGCACAGATCCCAACCCGATACCTGAGGTATCACAGTAGACATTGAATCTCTTTCCTGACTCCGGAAAGACTGGTATCGGTTCTGAAGTCATCCTCCCCTTCATCTCCTGAAAGTATGACTCACTAGAATCTAACCATAATAACTTCACACCCTTCTTTGTCAGACATCTCAGCGGTGCTTCCAAGCGTGAAAAGTCATGTATGAAAAGTATGTATTATCCAGCCAGCCCTAGAATGATTCGCACCTCAAAGACGATCTTCAGATACTTCTAGAAAACTACTGCTCTCACTTTCTTTCGGTCTACAGATACTCATGTCTCTGAGATAACATTACCCAAGAAGTAAATCTGATCCATCCAAAAGTAGCATTTTGAGAGCTTAACATATAACTGATTCTCTGTCAATGTACTCAAAACGATCTCAAGATGTGTGGCATAGTCGTGTAGGGTGTGAGAGTACTCCAAGATATCGTCTACGAAATCATCCATGAAGGAATCCAAGTATGGACGGAACACTCGTTTCATCAGTGCCATAAAAACTGTCAGCATGTTCGTGAGGTCGAACGACATAACTGTATACTCATATAGACCATACCTTCTCTTGAAGGCTGTAAGAGGTATATGTGATGGTCTAATGCACAACTGATGATAACCGAACCTCAAGTCGATCTTCGAGAACACTCGGTCTTCTCAAAGCTGATCAAAGAGATCATAAATATTAGGAAAGGGATATTGGTTCTTGACTGTAAGATGGTTCAGCTTCTGATAATCCACACAAAGCCTAAGGCTGTTGTCTGCCTTTTTTGTGAATAGGATAGGTGAACCCCAAGGAGAAGTACTGGTTCGGATGAATCCCTTTTCCTACAACTTCTCCAACTGCTTCTTGAGCTCCGGCAACTCAATATTAGCCATCCTATAAGGAGGAATGGACACCAGTGCCACTCCTAGAACAAGCTCAAGAGAAACGTCTACCTCAACCTGCAGTGGAAAACCTAAAAATTCCTCTAGAAAGACATACTTGAAAAGATCCACCAATGGAGGAAATTATAACAATGAAGTCCCTTGGTCATCCAAATATAGACTGGCAATCTGGGTTGTAACTCCTCATAGGCCATGATGCACTGGACCCGCTCTACTCACCTGGACATCCCACTCACCGTTTTGAAGAAAAGATCCACCCTGTAGTGATATAAAACTCACCCTGCGATGATAACAGTCAACGACTACTTTAAAGGGAACTAGCCAGTCCATTCTGATAATTACATTATTTCATGTCATCTCTATAAAATAAATATCCCAAAGGAAGTGACACCCACCAAACTCAAGAGGGAACTCCTTGCACTGACGTACACCAGATTTTCTTGTCCCCAATGGAGTGTCTAGTGTCAAAACATTGGCAAAAGAAAAGATACAGAGCCCAAGGCTCTCCACAATAGTGACAGTATATAATGCTATGCTTAACACTAGTATCAAAATGAGATGAAGATAAAACCGAGGCAACTAGGAGCGTACCACAAACTGTAGATGGGTTAGGATCCTGCTCAAGATGGGTCTACTCCACTGCAAAAGTATGGCTAGCTCTGCGGCCCAGTGACCCTACCTGACTACCCTGAGTTGAGACACCCTACTGTCACTGGTGTCCTGGTGACTGACCACCGCGAGTGTGACCTCCACCTTGGCATGAATGGCCGGATGAACTCCAGATCCTAGACTGGTGAGAAACTAGTGGTGCTACTCCTGTACGAGGAGTCATAGATGAATCCCTTTCACCAGCTAATGGTGAAAAGATCTGACAGAAACACTGAAGGTGTCCCAACTTGCTGCAAGATCGTCACTCCACCGGGTCTCTCTGCTAGTGCGGCCTCATATGCCCAGCCCTTCCACACTGGTATAACTCCACCTGGATACCTGAATATGCATACCACCTACTTGGATCTCTCCGTGTAGTCTCCCTGCGGCGCTTCCGGCTATCAGCTAGCGAAGCACTAAATCTGGATGTCGAACCACCCTGGCTCACTACCCCAGATTCCCTCAGATTCTGCTCTATGATCAGTTTCTGGTTGATGATGGAAGCGATGGAAGTCAATCAAAAGATATTAACCTAAGAGTGGATGTTTTTTCTGATTCCAGCCTCAATCTTTCTTGCCATAAATAATGCATCTTCTCCCAGGAAGGGTGTGAAATGCTGAAACTTGGTGAAACAAGAGGAGTACTCCATAACAGATAGTGTACCCTACTCAAGGCTCATAAACTCCCTGGCTCGGTTGGATATCAAGTTCTCTAGATATAATTAGTCATAGAATATACAATAGTACTCTTCCCAAGCCATGACCTGCTGATGACCCGCCCGTGAGATCAAATCCCACCATATCTTGGCAGAATATCATAGCATATATGTAGCGAGCTTGACTATCCTCTATGGAGGCATCTCCAGATTCTCAAAGATCGCCAGCATGGCTTCGAGAAATGACAATGTAGCCTGAGGTCCTCCTTCCCTTGAGATAGTAGGAGGGTGCTGCTGCTGGAAGACCCATGTCAAATTAGCTATCTACGGGGCAGGAGGCAGCACTCCCTAAAAAGTTTGCATCATCCTCGTGAAGCCTTCCCTGAACAGTGCATCGGAACTGGTAACAGGTATAACTGCTAGTGCCAAGTCTCGCACAACATGAGGATATGTAGGTGGTCCCTGATCAGCCATGTTTAGTACTGATCACCACCTGGAAACTGGTGTACAACTAGAGGACGTCTTGGTGCCATGAATCTACAAGGCCAAGCACACACCTTAGATCCGAATTATCATGGAATGAAAACAAGGAGTTTAAGAAGAGAAAAAGAGGAAGAAAACATTCATGTTTTACAAAACATGACTACATGGTGTGTACACTAACTACATGACATGTTCCTTGAAGTCATTCACATGGGCGTGTACTTTTTCCTAAACTGGTCGTGTGACACCCCAAACACATGATGTGTTCTCAAAACGCATGGCGTGTACTTGAATCCCCTTCCCTTGCCCGAGTCCTTCTACATGGTTAAGCCACAAGGATATCCTAAGAGAAAAGTACATGGATTGTTCATGGTAGACACGAAGTGTAATGGACAATCTTCACTTGGCCTGTGTTGTTAGGGAAACGGTCAGACACACGTGTCAAAATACACGGCGTGTTCTAGACAGACACGACATGTACATGAAAGGATAAAACCGACCTGTGTTGTTCATGACAAGTCATGGTACCTGGGTCAGACTACACGCTGTGTTCAAGGTGGACACAGTGTGTATAAGAAGTGACTCTACCAACCCATGTTGTTAGCTACATGGTCGGGTTCCTAGGATTATAATACACGGTGTGTTCAACGCAGACATGATATGTTTCCACCAGACTTTTCCCATCCTGTGTCTCTTCCCACATGGCCTACGACATGGTAAGATACTACATGACATTTATATAAAGTACACAACGTGTACTTAAGAAAAACTATTTCTTCCGGAACAGAAGAACACATGGCGTGTAAATAACATTACACGGTGTGTATTCTGGGTTTTTATAGACAGTAAGCCTCAAAAACTACACCGGATCCCAGAAAACACTGAAACACGAATTGAAAGTGCCAAATTCTGATCTGTGAGGGCCCATTCTCCCAGCGAATCAATGTTTGGCATCTTATACATGTTATAAACAAGAAAACAGTGCAATGATGCACCAAATTTTGGTCCATGAGGGCCCATAACACCTCAAGAACCAAAGTTTGGCATTCATTCAAACAAACCTTACACCCAATTCCCTATCAAATAGTAGGTATTTTTATCAAAGCATTTATCACAACATCATGCATATTCTATACAACATCTATCACAACAACATGCAATCTCTAATTCATCCTTGATAGCATGGAACGAATGCATGTCATGTGATTTCTAACAAGTGCCTATATGATGCATGAGATGGCACACCCTCATCTCAACGGGTTGCGACAGAAATAGAACCTCAATAACAACAACTTTAATAGAACAATGCTTTTTAATCACCCAACGTTGCAATCAAATCAACTGTAAAATTGCAAACTAGTAAAATTTTATTAAACAAAGTTTTATGGATTTTCCTAGTACATGGGTTAGCTACTCCCGGGCACAACTTATTACCAAGTACCTATTCTGTCCTATCCCTAGCTATATGATCCAAATAGTAAGTTAAGAGAAAATAATTCCTCTGATACCACTTTGTAACATACCGGTTCCGGAAGCCACCAAGAGGTGTCCCGTACCCGGTTGGTCACATGTCCTCAAGTGCATTTGCGCAAACGCCAGAGGCTGCCGACTAGCAGCGAGGGACCTGGGAGTGATAGTGGGGAAACTATGTCCCCATTGTCAGAGTACACAGCAGAAGAGAGACAAATTAACAATAACTGAAGCATTAAAAAACCCACATACAAGTGAATAGTGTAAGATTAATAAAGAAACAACTCCAACAAATATATATATATATATATATAAATGATGCATGTTGGATATATTTCATGGAAAACAGACAAAAAATTCACAATAATGAAATATAATAGTGCTAAACCAAAGTGCAAAAGAAAGCATATAAACTTCTCAGCATCGCAAGCCATAGCTCGGTCCTATACTCTTCAGCTCCACAGAAATAATGAACCTGATATAGAAGGTAACTTGCCCTTATCTATACCTACAACAACATAATCTATTTGGTACCAAAAGCATGGAACAAATAGGGTGTAAGACTAAATTCAAGTAGGAAGCCACCATGAGATCTGTGCCTAACTGTCAGTGGATATATGGAAGGTAAAAGTACAGAAAACAGTAAGTAGGAAAGTACTTAATAGTAAACAATCCAGAGTTTGAAGAATTTAAGTCACAACAACTAATCAAATAAACAAGTAATTAGAAACAATAGGTAATCCTTTGGGTATTTCTCACAGCCTAACCCCTCTGGTTCAACCAAAAAGTACTATATACCCTTTGGGAGGCACACACAGTCTCACCCCTCTGGTTCAGCAAAAGAATAGACCCTCTAAGGAATCACTCACCATCAATTCCCCCTATAGTCTCATATCAGTACTAAAGGCCCTATAGGGAAGCACTTACTTCACATTCCCTCTGTGGACCACATAGAGGATCTACAGACTCTGTGAGGAAGCACTCAACGTCAATTCCCCATGTGGTCTCATATCATAAATTATAAAGACACTCTAGAGAAGCCCTTACGTCCATTCTATCTATGGTCTACTACACTAGGTTCTCATGGCCCTGTGTAAAGTCAGCAAGTATCGCATCACATAATGGCCAACGTAAACCTTAAGAACAACATGGCTAGCATTCTACAGCATAACAACATGTAATAAAAATAAAACTCTATCCTACAACACTAGGCATGGAACTAGAAATAACCTAACAAGAAAAACTAGACCAAACCATCAAAAACAAGAAAAACATGCATTAGAAATACATCCAAAGCACAAAAAATAAACCTATTCACAAACAGTAACCTCCAATCAGGCATACAAGAAAAGAATGCAAACAACAGGGGAAAAACAGTAAACAGGTATTACCCTGTTCAAGGGTATTTGTGGAATTTGCACATAATACTCAAAGAATTTCTACAGAAAGGCACAAACCACCTACCTTGGGGTTAGTAGATTGATATACTTCAACCATGAGTCTTGAATCATCTTATAATGCCATAGTTATAAGAAAACGCACAAAACACTCAACCCACGATAACTCACGAAAGAGTATAAATTGGAAACAATGGTCTATAAGAAGATAGATATCACCTATGTGATTCCAACTCAATCAACAAAGTTCGATTTGGAGGATGAATGGAGGATCGGTGGTTCTTCAAATATCTGCAGTCGTACGGTTTCTTTCGGACGAACAAAACCTAAAAGAAGATGTTTATGTCTGTTAGACGTGGCCCTGATGCGTTTAAAGAAAAAAACTAAATACACGGTGTGTACTTTTGGAGTACACGACATGTACTTACTGTTTCCGTATTACTCTTTAGGATGCCACCACTTCACCACACATGATCGTGTAAGTGGCCAGGACATGGCCAGGACACGGCCTCTTGTGGAAATGATGTACATGGCGTGTACTTCAAAAAATTACATAAACTCATCTTTTTCCAAAAACTCCAGAAAACGAAAACACACCTGAAAAGAAGAACCCGGTTCTTATATAATTAATCATTAATTATATGTATATGATGTTCCCATATATGTTGTGAGAGATATAAAAATTTCTCGATCATATGTTTCAATTTTTTTGTTTGACTGAGCCCATCACCATTAGGTGAGCTAATATTGTTCATGAATAAGGTTGGTGGAATTTTTTAATCTTATATTGATTAAATTCATTTTAAATAATAAATTTTAAATAAAAACTATACTTTTTTCATATTGGTGATTTATATGATAATATTAATAGAGTATGTGGGCCATCAAAAAATTAGTACGTAGTCATGACATCATCATATGCGATTGATGGATGTGGATATTTCAAATATTATATTACATTTTTATCATGGGAATGTGATGTCTTTTGTAATTACATTATTTTTGGTGAATTATATAGTTAGGTTCATTGTTTTAATGAGCTTAATGTTCAAAGAGTTATTTTAATGGTTTGTGGTGGGTTTAATTGATGAAATAATATGTACTCTACATTTTGGGAGGATCCTATAGATAATTTTTATTCTATTTTTTGAGTTACTCATCTTCATAATTTGAATAAGAAGTTTTTGAATTATGATTATTATAAATAGAATATTCATTTATCAATGTTTCATGTCCCAATGGTGCGTATTTATAGAATCGTGAATTATTAAAGAACCTATTTCAGTGAAATTTTCCATGATAGTTTAAGTAATAATAAGATTCCTTGGTTCGATAGGATATTATTGGTGGTTCATAAACTATTTAAATCAGATTTTGAATCCTCTACCATCTTGGAAAATGGGTCGTGTGTTCTTAATAATTTATCAACTACATGAAATTTATTAGTTTTAAATTATATGTTGGTCAGTGATCTAGTACGTCATTTTCCATTAGTTGTAGTTCAATTTGAGATTTTTTATGGTGATTCTAATTATGGGGTAGGTTTTCATCAGATTATGTTGTGATACATTTTTTCATATATGTTTATATAATTATATCTTCATGAACATATATATTTATCCCATCATATCTATTTATAAGCAGTTATGTTTTCCTAATATTGGTGGAGTAATTTCCACCTTAGTGAAGGTTTTTTTGTTTTCTCTAAATGAAATAGATTATTAAATGTATTATCCTAGCATGAATTGTCCATTAATAAATTGTTATTGATGTAATTAATATATGATTATGACATTAAGATATCATGACAAATAATAATGGGTAATTTTGTATCTAATACACTGAGAAGGATGTTATGTTGTTATGATGTGTGTGAAAAGTGATATTCAAAGAGAATGTCTCTCTATGTAGTATGCACATATGGAAGAGGTTTAATATGGAGTATGGTTTTTATAGATGATATTTTATTAATAATGGGTGAGTAAGGTTGTGGAGTCATAGTGGCGGGATTATGAATTTGATGTCTAGAAAGACAGAGTAGTTTATGGTGATTCCACTGATGATTGGTTTGTAGATGAACAAATCTATTTTTTTCCATGGGATTAATTTTATATCCTTATATATGATGGAATTGGTTTTTTTATTAACATATAACGCCCTTAGTGGTACTTCATGGAATGAAAAATATGTACCATATATTGAGGTTCAGTTTTTTTGCCTAGTTATGAAGAATGAAGGTGAATAGGTTCTTTCTCAATTTTTGTTCTCCTAAAATGTTAACGTTGAGTACTATTTTCTCAGTGGGTTTTTATCTAATATACTGAGAATTAAGTAATGTTATGATGTATGTGAAAAAAGAGATATTCAAGGAGAATGATGAAATATCTCTCTATGTTGCATCTACTTATGATAGATGTTTATGGTAGAGGATGAGTTTGACAGATGAAAGTGTATTAATAAAGGTTGATTATGGTCGTGGAGTCATAGTGGCAGGATTATGAAGACGATGTCTTGAAAGAGAGAGTAGTTTATGGTGACTCCACCAATGAGTGGATTTTGGATAAACAACTGTTTCTGTTTTCTGTGGTATTAATTTTATATCCTTATAGATTATGGAATTGGTTTTTTGTCATTAACATAGAAATCCCTTAGCGGTACATCTTGGAATGAAAAATATGTACCATGTATTGAGGTTAAGTTTTGTTTTCATGTTCTGAAGAATTAAGGTGAAGAGTTTCTTTGTCAATTTTTTTTATCTTAACATCTGAAGGTTGAGAAAAATGTGCCAAGTGGTTTTATAGGAACATTTTATTTCGCCTAATGGAATTAATTGGTTATTCTTATGGTATTAGTTTTGGGTTTAGATCATTTTTATGGTATATTTGATTTATTATGGGTGTTATGGGGTCTTTTGAATATATAATCACACATTATAGAAATTAGGGATTTATTCTGAGTTGTATTTTTTTGATGAAGCATTTGGTGGATGTGGTGAGACTACAAATATTCCCAAAGACGGTCATATTTGAAAGAGATCCTTGATTTTCCTATAGAATGTAGATAGGAAACTACCAAAGTTTTAGATATGTTTAATTTTTATAAAATTTATTTAATACATAGAAAATTAGTGAAAATAGTGAATTATCATTACTATTACTGATAATCTACATTATTTCGACCTTGAAATTAGTGGTTTTTAGATGAAGAACCTTCCCTTTATTTTGTTTTCATAAAAAATAGTCTCCCCAACAGCATTAGTATAACAATTTATGGTTCATTGTATTGATTAGAATTGTATTCTACATTGTACTTGACTTGGGTCAGATAAGAATCATTTCTCGCAATGAAAATACTATAGATTATAACAGATACTTTTTAGATAAAATTTGATTGGATGAAATAAAAATGCATTAGAATATTTCCAATGATTATCATAATAGGATACTACAATATTTTTATATTAGATATCATGTGTTCCGGAAGGTAACTCTATATTGTGGGAAATTATTGATTTGTTATTAGGGAATGGTTTCACCCTAGTTTGATGGGTATTTGAAGTTGTTGGACCACATTCTATTTTTAAAATATTTGAGATATCATAACTTGTAGATGATCCAAATATTTTATGCTTTTCAATTTTTTATCTCGACCGTTATCTTCATAAATAATTTCACATCATCAATTGTGTTAGGGCTACTATGGAAGAATATGTCAACATCAAGAAGTATCCTTAGGATATCGTATAATTCAAGTAGAAGTGGATTCATCGGAATGTTATTAAATTGGGTTGTGTCCTTTAGTGGAATGGTTGTGTAGAGGATAAAAATTTGCAATGTGAGTCACAAATATATGATCATTACCTGAGGTGTTTTTTGCTTTCCTCATGTAACATTACTCAATGGTGGTAATTTATACATTATAGTTATGAGTTTTCCAATTTTTTAGCATTATTTTGGACATACTATTATATGACATGTATCTCCTTGGAAGACTATTTTTGATATAATTTTTTTCCTTTGTCTGATTTTACCATTTTATTCTAGGTGAGGTGGTTGAACTTATATGATGGTGAGATCCTTGAGAGGTATCTTGTGGGGTGGTTGTTCATATTACAACATTATATACATTATCTTTGCTAGGATGATGTATGGTTGATGACCCCTCTAGTCGTGTTCTCTTATCTTGGCTGTTTTATATTCCAAAATGTAAAAAATTTAGATTCCATTTATTTATATTGGTGTACATGGATTTAATATCTTATTTACATTTCGGAAACATGTATATATAGATATAGCATCCAAAGTATTAGATCATGTATAATGTGTATACTCTATGATTAATTGAGGTACCTTAATAAGTGTATGAGAAATGATGGATTGTGGAACAATACTTGATGTATAATACATTTTATATGAGATGTGGTGTATGATGGAAACTATTGGGTCACTATATGTATATTTGATAATGGAATTTGTGATTATGAGACATATTATGTTCATTTTTGTGTAACATGGATTTGATGTTTTCATATTCAAATGATTTTGGAGGGAGATGGATCATGATGTGAAATGTTTATGAGGACTAGATAAAATGATGGGATGCAGTAGACCTGTACCCTAGTTATTTCATTACTATAATATAGGATTACTTTTCTCTATTACTCAGATATATATAAACATTGAGTGTCTAATAACATTCTATACCTCTATATATGTTGAGTAAATTCCACCAGTTGATAAAAATGATTTAATATTCATCCATTATCATATGAATAGGGCACTCTAGGGATAAACCATATAAATATTTTTTAATTATCACCCCACGTATATCTAAACTGTCTTTAGATACATAGAAATATTATAGTGATTTTGGTTGATATTAACTTATTTTGTTTTGAAAAAGACTATTTTAGAATTGTGTTCATTGTCCCATTTACCTTACTGTTACTTATATTTTCCTAATCTAGTTTTTTTCTCTTAAATGAAATTTCATATATGGCTATTGAATTTATTTTATCTATCTGAGTGGGATTATATTTTTATTATTATAATAATTTCTCATTATTATGTTTCCATTATAGGGTAATTAATCCCAATTATATATGGGATATACGCTCACTAATAAATATTATCCCATGACCTACTATTGGTGGGTTATTTGTATACAACATATCCAATAACACATCAATGAATCAAGAGGGATAATTGGATGGGGGGGGGGGGGTTCGGGTCATGATAATATATTCTTAAAATAATAATTTTTATATATTCATTCTCCATGATAAAATTATGTTATGAGTTAACATTATATTGTCAACAATAAGATGTGTTGGAATTTTTTTGGTCACAACATGAAGAATGGGAAATTTTTCTTCCACAATATGAAGTGCATCTTTTTTATTATTTAAAATATATATAATCACAAAATTTTAATTTAGTACATGAGTCATGGGATTTTTTTAACATGATTTGTGAGAATTTTCTACTCACAATATGTTGTAGGGACATATTTTTTGTTTATAATTCAATAGTTTTATTATATTAATGATATAGTTACATTTTAATGTCATTAATAATGTTGTTCCATGATTTCATGTTTATTCATTTTTATAATAAATTTCACAGTTTTATTTTATGCTCACAAATGGTTTGATCTAGATATGTATTTTCAGCCAAATCATAATTTTTAAGATTCATATATGATATCATTATGATATTATGTTTTTACATCATGTTTTATGAATATTAGCTATTTTTTATGTTATTTATATCTTATTCATATTCTACTTAATTTTTAATATCTGATAAGTTATTAAATATGTTTCCCTTAGTAATAATTTGAGGTATCACCTTTATTATATTTTTAATTCCATTTTTTTTAAAATATGATATCATATGATGAATTTGGATGAGGGTGTAGAGGAACATATTTATGATGTAACAATTTTAAATGAAAATGATTCTATATCTAATATCAATGAAGATAATGATTTTTTTCATTAGGTTATTTTACTTTTGATAGATTTACTATTATTTTATTGATATTATGGAAATATTTACGTTTCGTGTATCTATGGTTAGTATATGGTTGTCTCTGGAAATATATCACAATCTAGATATAACTAATAGGTTCATCTATAGAAAAGAGTCACATATTTGTAATCACTCAGAAAGGGATTTCCATGAATTGAAATGATTACTACCATGTTGACCACCAAAGGGACAAAACCTACAGACATTGTATGAAATATCTAGGGGATATGATTTGGTTGATCATATTTTATTTATGATGCAATATGTATTATTTATATCATTGTTACATTGTTTAATTATCAATTGATGTGCATTATATACGAACATATAACAACCACATTAATACAAAGATAATAATATAATAACAAAATTATGAAAAATATGAAATGAATATATCATAAGTATGAATAATGGACACGTTAGAGAACATATAATAGTATTGAAAATTCAAATTCACGTAATTTTTTTTGATATTATCATAATAATATTTGTTTTAATATTTTATTGAACCAAGATCATGGTAATTAATATGTGAAATTTATGTCCCTCAAAATGATAAATAATCACATTTAGATTAATTAATTTCATAATAAAAGGAGAAAAATTTATGTGGATATCTTTGTTGAATATGTTATTGATTTTATCACGAATCCCTTTTATTATTCATTTTGTAAAACACAATTAAAACCATTAGGATGTAAATTATTTAACTGGGTTGAATTTAATGAATCTTAATTTTGGATCAATTAGAATAAGTTACATGTTCAATAATGTTTCAAACATTATCTACACATTTTTAAGAAAACTAAGACATTTTATGAAGAAATTTGTAATAATTCCCTAATAAACACTAATATGTTAATCCATTATTACTTATTACCTTTAGAATGTAATTAAATAATATGACTTAATATTGAAAATATTAATTTTAATTGAACCATTTTATTTATATTATATATATTAGTTTTAAAATAAATCTTTAAAATAATAGATTATAAAATTGATATATTAAAGATACTTTTAGAATTAATTACAGTATAATCTTCTATCAATATATTTTAATACATTTCCTCAATTAATTTTTATAGGTATACTGAAAATATTAATTTTTTCAATACATCAACTTTTATATCAATTATAATTCTATTAATTATTTTCATACAATAATTTATATTATAAAGTATAATAACATCATTTATAATACTCTATTGAATTCATAAACCCTTCAATACATTTGTAATTTCAATTTTTTTAAGGAAAATTATTTTTTGAGTATTTGGTAAAATATCCAGGACATGATAATATAATTTTTTCTTTATATATATTTTAAAATGATTTTTTAAAAAAAATATTATTTTAAATTAATTGGAATAAATTTAATTTATAATTAAATAATTTTTATAAATAATTTCTATTACTAATATCCTCCTTCAAAGGAGCATTTAATCAATTAACACACTATGGTTAAGAATAATATCCCTACCCATAGAAATATAATTATATAAATTGCATATTAAATTTTTGTTAATAATATCAATTCTTTTTAGTATGAAAAATTTAATTTAATTTTATAAAATATAGTTAAATCAGTTTAATTATAATTATTATGATACTAGTGAAACTGTTATTTTAAAATTAATGTATAATTAATATGACTTAATTCATATCAAATGAATAAAATTTAAATACATTAATGAACAATTCTATAATGATATATAAATAAATAAGTAAAAATATTAACATACATTTATCATGTTATCAATTTTAAAAAATATAAAGAATCGATAATGATCAAAATGTATTTTTTCATCTAAAATAGTTTTTCAACACATTTTTTAATATTTATTTTTGAATAATTATAAATTAAATTTCATCAAATATATGTTTTGTTCAGATTCTCTAGACATATATTTCAATAAATTCATTATTTTATATGTTTAATAAATTATAAATTTTTGTATATGAAAACTACTTAACTCTTTTTAATTTGAAAGAATAAATTGTAATAACATTATGATAAAACCATATATAATGATTATAAATTATCTGTAAACAAGTTTTTTAGAATTTTTTGAGATAATCATAAACCATAATAAATTATTAAAAAATGATGGAACTATTGACTATGAAAAAGAGTCTTGCAATTAGTAAAATATTATGGGTGTCTCAAAAATATCTACTTTCTATTCATATAAATGGATATCAGTTACACCCTTTAAAACACATACATGTCCTTATAAATTACCTCAAAATCATATCTTTTTGTATTACTATAATAAAATTAATTAAAAATAATCCCAACATGTTTCATAAGTATTTGATGCCTTTCATCATCAATTGATCTTCCACATAATTATCAAGTATCCATTGTAAGAATTATTTCATTCTAATATTTTTCTTCTTAATATTATCCAACAAAATATATTTTAACTATAATAATATTATGATTTAATTATCATTAATATTCTTATTTTTTGTTACATTAATTTTAAAATCCTTATTTATTCGTTTAAATCCAAATATAATAACAAAATAACATTTTGTGTGTGTTATGAAGTCTTTATCCTCCTTAAGTGATGTTGTTTGTTTTTTCATTACATAATTATATGGATTATACGATTTGTGGTAATGATGAAAAATTATTATATATCTCATCTAATTATCTTTTAGGAATTTTAATTTAATATCCACCTTCAACCATATTGAGGATCTATGAGACGAGAATGTTAAACATGCTTACATGATGAATCTCACCACTACGGTTAAATGTTTTTTATTTTATTTTGATAATAAAAATTTATATTAAAATAATAAAATATGGATCATAATGATAAATATAGAAAAATAATATCATTATAATTTTTTTATGATTATATAATTTTTAATGAGACACCTCATTAACCATACATTCCAATAGAGATAATGTAAGAACTTGGATCTTCTTTTCAGGAATGTTTTTCCTTTTCTAGTCGTTTTTTAGAAAATTATGAAAACTTGGAAATTTTTGAAGTACACGCCATATAATTTATGAATACACGCCATGTACTACAAGGCCACTGGAGGCCGTGTATTTACCGTGTCATGGCCACCCACACGGCCATGTAGGGGTTTCATAGAAGCCGCCTAAAGCAGAGTACGGAAAAGGCAAGCACACGTCGTGTACTTTCTATTTTTTCATTAAACGGACCAAGGTCACGTCTAACCCCCTGAAGTGTCTTCTTCTAGGTTCCGTTTGTACGAGAGAAATAGTATGGTGCTGAAACTTCTCCGAGCCCCCGATCCCCCGTCCGTTCTCCGAATCGACCGCCGTCGATTGTGGTGGAACCACATCGGTAAGCTCTACCTTCTTCTTGAGTTTCATTCCATGAATTCTCCTCTTTCTCAAGTTACTATGGGTTGAAATTTTTTTGACATTTTTTTAGATCTTGGGCGTTCTAAGATGATTCAAGCATCGAGGTTCACATATATCGATCTCCTAACACCAAGGTAGGTGGTTTGTGCCTTTCTGTAGGAAGACTTTGAATATCGTGTGCAAAATCACCCAATACCTATTAATGGGGTATTGTGTGTTTACCCTTTTACCGATTTTATTTTCCTTCCATAATCGTTTTCTTGTGTAGAGTATGAATGGATATAAATAGGGTTTTTTTCTATGCTTTGAATGCTATTCCCATGAATGTTCTGTTTCCGACCGTTTGGTCCTGTTTCTCCTGTTGGACCGCCTTACCTGCTTTTTTCCATGCCTATTGTTATAGGATGGAGTGTTGTTTTTCTGAAATTCTTAATATGTTATTCAAAGGATATCCAATTACTTATGTAGGTTTACATTGAACATATATCATTACTAAGCATTGACTTACATGGGGCTCTGAGAACCTATTGTAGTAGACTATAAGGGGATAGACCGAGTGAGCATCCTTAGAAAGTCTTCAAGAATTATAAACTATAAGGGGAAAGACTGAGTGAGCTTCTCAGAGAATCATTGAGCATTATATACTATAGGGGGATAGACTGAGCATGCTTCCTCAAAGAGTCTTTGGGCATTATAGAATATAATAAGATAGACCTAGCAAGCTTCCTCAGAGAGTCTTTTTTTTACTTTGAATTACCTTGAACCACTCTAGTCTATAAGGGGAATTGACTGGCTGAGCATCCTAAGTGGTTCTGTGAATGGCCTGGGGAAATAAGATAAATTGACCAGGTGAGCATCCTCAAAGAGTCTCTCAACCTTAGGGCTATAAGGGGAATTGACCTTGTGTGCTTCCTTAGAGAGACCTTGACTAAGACTATAAGGGGAATTGACTGTGAGTGCATCCTAAGAGATTATTAATGAATTCGTATGAATGAAACATAGGGGCTAGACTGAGTGTACTGCCTATAGGGTTTCTTGTAGTTGTAGGTATCACCAAAGGGTATGGCAGTGAGTACTTCCCAGAGGGTTACCTTTTTTTGTGTTAGTTGTTCTTGACATTGGACTGTGGATTGTTTACTGCAGAGTACCTTCCTGTTTAATGATTTCTGTACTTTTACCTACCATATATTCACTGAATCATAGGCACAGATCTTTGGGTGGTTAACTACATGGATTTATTATCACAACATGTTTGGGTCCTGATTTTGGGGCCAAAAAGATTATATTGCTTCAGTAATAGATAAGGGCAAGCGCCCTTCCACTTTAGGTACTTGATATGCATTGGAGTTGGAGAGCATGAGACCAATATGAGGCTTGCGATGCTGAGGAGATGCTAATTTTTCTTTCTTTTGTACTTGGTTTAGTACTGTTCTATTCCAGAATTATGTTTTGTTTGGAAATTTTCCTAGACATATATGTACCATGAATCAATTATATATGTATGTGCTTCAGTTGTATCTTTACTTTAGTTTTCCGTTGTTTACTTTTGCTTGGATTATTACTGCTTCCTCTATTTCTTTTGATTTTTCCACTGTGTACTCTACCAATGAGGGCATAGTTTCCCCACTATCACACCCAAGACCCTCGCTGGTAGTCAGGAGCCTCTGGCGTTCGGGGAAATGTGCTTGAGGCCATGTGACCAACCGAGTACGGGGCACCTTTGGGTCGATACCTGAACCGGGATGTTATGAAGCGATACCAGAGGTTTATTTTCACTTGACATACAGTTTGGATCCTATTGTCAGGGATAGGATGGAATAGGTACTTGGTAATATGTTGTGCCCGAGAGTAGCTAACCTGTGTATAGGGTAAAGCCAATTTAGCTCATTAATGCAATTTTTCTAATTTTTCAATTCTACAGTTGATTTGATTTCACTGTTGGGTGACTCACATGTTTGTGTTGTTACTATTGATATTATTGAGGTTTTATTTCTGTCGCAACCCAATGAGATGAGGGTGTTCCATCTCATGCATCATATAGTAACTTTCTAGAAATCACATGCCATGCATTCTTGCCATGCCATTTAGGGTGCATTAGCAATTACATGTTGTTGTGATAGATGTTGTGTAGAATATGCATGATGTTGTCATAGTTTCTTCGATAGAATATCTTATTTCAATATGTAATTCTTTGTATAAGGTATTTCTTGAATGAACACCAAATTTTGGTTCTCTAGGTTTTATGGGCCCTCATGAATCATAAATTCGTGGATCATTGACTTGTTTCCCTTGAATATAACATTTATAAGATGCCAAGCTCCAATTATCTAGGAGTATGGGCCATCAAAAATCGTAATTTTTCACCTTAACGCATGTTTTCTGTGTTTTCTGGGATCCGAAACTGTTTCTGAGGCTACTATCTGGAAAATCCCATAATACACGGCGTGTACTTTATGAATACACGCAGTGTATATATAAGTATGTCATTGACTGTGTGGGTTGGGACACTGGGTTGTGAAACAAATCTTGCAGGAACATGTCGGGTACAATATATACACGTCGTGTTATAGTGACCTTGTGACTACCCATGTGACTAACGAAACGGATGGGTCAAACATAGGCTATACAAGTCATTTCCATATTTAACACACCGTGTAGTGTAACCTAGGTACTCGGCTGTGGCACGAACAAAAATGGTTGGGGATATTTTTCAAGTACACACCATGTCTACATGGATCACGTCGTGTGGAGTGAACCATGCAGCTGACCGTGTAACTAACAACAAGGATCATTGAAACATGTATAGTACATTATGTGTCTGTTGTGAACACGCCATTTTGTCTTGGATTAAGAGGACCATCTGGGATTGTCGTGTAAGGAGACTCGAGCAGGGGAATAGAGTTCAAGTACACACCGTGTGTAGGGACAACACGACATGTGCTTGGGGGGCTACACGACAAGTTGTGGCAGAAGTACATGCCCATGTGAATGGATTAAGAAAACATGTCGTGTAGTGTTTATATACGTCGTGTGTAGTCATGTTTTGTAAAACATGAATGTTTTCTTTCACTTGTTGCTTTCTTGTACTTTTATATTTTCAGTCCTTGATAATCCTGATCTAAGGTGTGCATTTGACCCTTTAGAATTAGGCCACCGAGACGTCCTCCAGTGGTACGCCAGTTTCCAGATCGTGATTAGACACCGTATATGGCTTATCAGGGACATCCAGTAGATCCTCCTGTTATGTCAGCCTTGGAACCATCCATTATACCTAGCACAGGTGCTGCTACACAGTTCAGGGAAGGCTTTCTGAGGATGATGCAGACTTTTTAGAGAGTGGCATCTCATGCCCCATTGATGGAAGAATTGATGCGGATTTTTCAGGAGAAGCATCCTCCCATCTTCTCAAAGGAAGGAGGACCCTAGGCTGCAGAGTCATGGCTAGAGACCACGCTGACAATTTTTGGGCATCTGGAGATACCTCCGGGGAAGAGGGTGAAACTCAGTACCTATATGCTCCAAGACTCTTCCAAGAGGTGGTGGGAGGTGATCTCCCAGTCAAGATTCCAACATATAATGGATTGGGTTGATTTTCAAGGAATCATCTATGATTACTTCTACCCGGAGTCCTTGAGGGTCGATCGAGCTCGGGAGTTCATGAGTCTGGAGCCGGGTACTCTTTCCGTTATGGAGTATTCCTCTAGATTCGCTGAGCTATAGAATTTCAAACCTATTCTAGGAGGCGATGAGTTGTTCCTTGTGCATATGTTTGAGGATGGTTTGAGCCGTGACATTAGATCACCGATGAACATCTTTAGGTTGACTTCGATATCTTCTATTGTCAACCAGGAGCTAATCACATAGCGTAATATGAGGGATTCTAGAGCAGGGGACTGGGGCGGTTCAACATTTAGAGTTAGTATTCCTCCTACTGATAGAAGGAAGCCCCACAGGGAGTCTACATGAGGATATCATAGTATGTGCAATGCATCTTCTGGTAGCCAAGTGGTGTGCTACCAGTGCAGAAGGAGCAGACATACTAGGACTCAGTGCCAGATAGACCTGATAGAGTGTCGATATTTTGGAAATATGTTCCATATCTAGTGTTTCTGTTAGATATTTTCACCTGCATAGGGTGACATGGGTTCTTCTATGACCCCGCATTCAGGAGCAATATCACTAGTTTCTCACCAATCTGGGAATTGGAGTTCTTACGGATGTTCAGGCCGAGGTAGAGGTTGTGGACGTGGTAGTCAGTCACCAGGTTATCATCGATAGTATAGTGGAATGACTCAGAGTGGTTAGGAAGGGTAACAGGGCTATGGAGTAGGCCAGGACGTTTCAGTAGAGTAGACCCAGCATGAGCAGGATCCCGGACCCTCTACAGTTCGAGGTACGATCCATGTTTCCTTAGTTTTATCTTCAACTATTTTTGATACAGGGGCTTCCCATAACTTTATATATGTTTCTATTTTGGAGATCCTTGAGATTTGTATCTTTTCTTCTACCAATATTTTGACACTAGACACACCATTGGGGACTAGGATGGCTAGTGTAAGATAGTTCAAGGAGTTCTCACTAGAGGTTGGTGGGTGTCACTTTTTATGGGACCTCTCTGTATTTGAGATGATAGGCTATGATTTCATTCTACAGACGAACTAGTTAGTTATTTCCCAGGAAGTTGTTGATTTCTATCCACACACTGTGAGTTTCATATCACTAGAGGGTGGATATTTTCTTCACAAGGGTGAGTGGGATGTCCAGGCTAGTAGAGCAGGTCCAGAGAATCTTTGGTTAGGAAGATTTACAACCCATATTTCTAGTCTATATACGGATGACCAGGGGAATTCAAAGTTTGACTTTCCTCCCATGGTGGATTGTTTTAGGGATGACATTCCAGAAGACATTTTAGGTTTTCCTCTGGAGTGTGAGGTAGACTTTTCTATTGAGATCATTCCAGGAGCTGCATCGGTGTCCATTCCGCCTTATAGGATGACTACACCTGAGTTACAAGAGTACGAGAAGTAGTTGGAGGAGTTGCAAGAAACAGGTTTCATCTAACCCAGTAATTCTCTTTGGGGTTCTCCTGTCCTTTTTGTGAAGAAGGTAGATGGTACTCTCAGGCTTTGCATGGATAATTGGAAGTTGAACTAGTTGATGATTAGGAATTGATATCCATTGCTGAGGATCGATGATCTCTTTGATCAGCTTCGAAGAGCCCGTGAGTTCTCAAAGATTGACTTCTATCCGGTTATCATAAGTTGCACGTTAGACCATACGATATACCTATTATATCCTTCCAGAGTAGGTATGGTCTATATGAGTATACAGTTATTACGTTCGGTCTTACGAATGTGCTTGCAATTTTCATGGCACTGATGAACCTAGTTTTCTATCTATACATGGATTCCTTCATGGTGGTTTTCATGGATGGAATCTTGGTGTACTCTCACACTCGACAAGACCATGCCACACATCTTGAGATTGTTCTGAGTACACTGAGAGAGCATCATTTGTATGCTATGTTCTCAAAATGCCACATTTGAATGGATCATATTCACTTCTTGGGACATGTTATCTCAGAGACAGGAGTATCAGTGGACCCAAAGAAAGTGATGGAAGTAGATTCCTGGGAGCAGCAGAAGAACGTCTTCGAGGTACGATGTTTTATAGTGTTGTATGTATACTAAAAATGCTTTATTCAGGACTTTTTCATGCTTAGTAGCACCACTGATGGGCCTGACTAAGAAGGGTACAATGTTCTTGTGGTCAGATTCTTTTGAGTCAGCCTTTCAGGAGCTAAAAGTAAGGTTGACCTCAGCACTAATATTGGTCTTTACAGAGCTTGCAAAGAGCTACACTATTTACTTTGATGCTTCAGGTATCAGTCTAGGAGCTGTGTTTATGCATGTAGATGGAGTTTTTGTATATGGGTCTCGATAGAGGAGACCACATGAGAGGAACTAACCGACGCCCGATCGGGAGTTGGCAGCTGTTGTTCATGCCTAACATTGTTGGAGAAATTATCTTCTGGGAGAGAATTTTGTGGTTTTCACTGACCAAAAAAGTCTCAAATACATTTTTACTTAGCATGAATTGAGTTTGAGGTAGAGAAGGTGGGTTGAGTACCTACAATCCTTTGACTTTGAGCTTTCCTATATGCTTGGAAAAGGAAACGTTTTGGCTGATTCTTTGAGCTGTGGGACTCAGATGCGGGCAATTCAGGAGGCTAGTAGTGAGTGGTAGCTAATGAATTTGTTCTCTGAGATGCATTTGGAGGTGCACGACCGACATGGGCAGGTGTTTCTTTCTTTTGTAGCTGTTACCTCTACTCTTCTTGATCGAGTTAGAATGAGGCAGCTATCAAACTCAGACGGCCTAGTCCTACGGGAAGGCGTGTCTGGAGAGGACCCTATTCCTAGATAGACCATAGGACAGGATGAGACATAGAGTTTCCAAGGGAACGTATGGGTGCCAACAGGTATACACGAGGAGTTGATGTGGGATTTTTATTCCTATGATTTTGTAGCTCATTCTGGCATCACCATGACATATTGTTATCTACACCATCTGTAATGGTGGCCAGGTATGAAGAGAGATGTTGCTGGGTTTTCATGAGGTATTCCACCTTTCAACAGGTGAAGGTAGAGCATCAGTGACTGATAGGGCTTCTACAGTAGTTACCCATTTTTTAGTGGATGTGGAATGAAGTCGTGATGGATTTTGTAAGCGGTTTTATGAGGTCACCTCAAGGGAATGATACAGTATGGGTTGTTGTTTACAGACTCATGATGGTTTCTCACTTCTTTCCGATCAAGGAGTCCATCAGTGTTGAGGTGTTGGGAAGACTGTACATCCGAGAGATTGTACGACTGCATGGAGTTCCACACTCCCTTAGATCAGACAGGGATGCACATTTTACTTCTTGGGTCTTGTAGGGGCTTCAGAAGGCTTTGGGTACATAGGTACTTTTGAGTACAACATACAACCCTCAGATATATGGCCAGTCCAAGCGTACGCTTCAGGTTCTTGAGTACATGCTCCAATCATGAATTATGGATTTTGGAAGTTCTTGGGAGAGACATATACCTCTAGTGGAGTTTTCCTTCAAAAACAGTTTCTAGGCGACTATTCAGATGGCACCTTACAATGCTTTTTACGATAGGACATGCCGACCACCCTTCTGTTGGTTGTAGGTAGGAGAGGCAGCTATGCTAGGACCTCATCTTGTCCAGGAGACCATAGAGGAGATAGATATGATTCAGAATAGGATGGCTACCACATAGTATCTTCAGAAGACTTATGATGATCAGCGGAGGTGACCTCTGGAGTTCGTGGTCGGGGATCAAGTTTTCCTTCATGTCGCACCGAGGTTGGGACACATGAGGATTAGGAGATAGGGTAAGCTTTCGTCGAGGTACGTCAGGCCATTTGAGGTGTTGGAGAGAGTTGGGAAAGTTTCCGAATGGTTGTAGTTACCTCAGAGGTACCGGGCTATGCACGATGTCTTCCATGTTTCTCAGCTCCGACGTTTCTTCTCATACCCATCTCATGTCTTTATTCCTGAAGAGGTTGAGCTCTAAGCGGATGCGTCATTTGAGGAGCATCCTATCCTAATTTTTTATCACAATAAAAAGGTTCTACTTATCCAGTATGTCACTCTGGTACAATTTCTATGGAAGCACGAGAGAGTACAAGATGAGTCTTGGGAGAGAGGGACCGATGTACGAGCGCAGTGGCCGGAGCGGTTCGGGGTTTCTTCTTTTACGCCGTACTAGGGAAATTTTGGGACGAATATATTTTAGTTGGGAATTTTTTAATATCCTGGATCTTCATTTCAGGTATGTTTCTCCTTTTCTAGTCATTTTTGAGAAAAATAAAAAAACATGGAAATTTCTGAAGTACACACTGTGTACTTTATGTGTACATGCCAAGTACTACGAGGCCGCTGGAGGCCATGTGCTGGCCGTTTCATGGCCATACACACAGTTGTGTAAGGGTGACATTGAGGCTTCCCATAGTTGAGTACAGAAAAGGCGAGTACATGACATGTACATCAAATGGACACGTCGGGTAATTTCTTTTTTTTAAGTAAATGGAACTGGGTCGCATCTAACCCCCAGAAGTGTCTTCTTCTAGGTCTTGTTCAGCCGAGAGAAACTGTACGGTGCCGAAACTTCTCCGAGCCCCCGAGCCTCCATCCGTTCTACGAATAGAATTTCGTCGACTACATTGGAATGGTAGCATAAAGCTCTTCCTTCTTATTGAGTTTCATGCCATGAATTATCATCTTTCTCAAGTTACCGTGGGTTGAGTGTTTTATATATTTTTTTAGATATTGGGAGTTCTAATGTGATTCAAGCTTTGAGGTTTACGTATAGTGATCTCCTAACACCAAGGTTGGTGGTTTGTTCCTTTCTACAGGATGTCTTTGAATTTCATGTGCAAAATCACCCAATACCCATGAACGGGGTATTGCGTGTTTACCTTTTTACCCATGTTGTTTTCCTGCCATGCTAGTATGATTGTGTATAGGATGATTGGATATCAGTAGAGTTGTTTTGTATTCTTTGGTTGTTTTCCCATGCATGTTCTGTTTCCGACCGTTTGGTCCTATTTAGCCTGTTGACAGACTTACTTGTTTTTTTCCATGGCTGTTGTTTTAGGATGGAGTGTTGTTTTTATGACATGGTTAATATGATATAGACTGGATAGCCAAGTAGTTATATTGGTTTAATTTGAACATATAGCATTACTATGTGTTGACTTACATGGGGTAGTGAGAACATGGTGTAGTAGACTACAAGGGGATAGACCGAGTGAGCTTCCTCAGAGAGTCTTTGAGCATTATAAAATACAAGTGGATAGACTGAGTGAGCTTCCTCAGAGAATCGTGGAGCATTATATAATATAGTGGGATAGTCTAAGTGTGTTTCCTCAGACAACCTTTGGGTATTAAAGACTATAAATAGATATACCTAGTGAGCTTCCTCATAGAGTCTTTGTTTTAATTTTAATTACCTTGAACCGCTCTAGGCTATAAGGGGAATTGACTGGGTGTGGTTCCTCAGAGAGTCTGTAAACGACCTGGGGATATAAGAGGAATTGACCGGGGAGATTCCTTAGAGAGTCTCTTGACCTTGGGTCTATAAGGGGAATTGACTTTGTGTGACTCCTCAGAGAGTCCTTGACAACCTTAGACTATAAGGGGGATCGACTGTGAGTTCTTCGTTAGAGAGTCTTAATGAATTAATATGACTGATCCCAAGGGGCAAGGCTGAGTGTACTACCCAAAGGGTTTCTTGTATTTTTTGGTAGGACTAGAGGGGATGGTTGTGAGTACTTCCCAGAGGGTTACCTTTTTTGTGTTAGTTGATCTTGACAGTGGACTGTGGATTGTTTACTACTGAGTACCTTCCTGTTTACTGTTTTCTATACTTTTACCTGCCATATAATCACTAACTATTTGGCACAGATCATCAAATGGTTGACTACTGGTTTTTATTCCCACACCCTGTTTGGGTCATGCTTTTGGGCACAAAAAGATTATATTTATGCAGGTATAGAAAAGGGCAAGCTCCCTTCCACTTCAAGTACTCGATATGCTTTGGAGCTAGAGAGCATGGGACCAAGATGAGGCTTGCGATGCTGAGGAGCTGTTTATTTATTATTTATTTTGTACTTGGTTTAGAACTATCGTATTCCAGAATTGTGTTTTTTTGTCTGTTTTCCTATACATATATGTACCATGCATCATTTATATATTTTTCTTCTCCAGTTGTTTCTTACCTTCAGTCTTCCGTTGTTTACTTTTGTATGGATTATTACTGCTTCCACTCTTGCATTTGTTTCATCCACGGTGTACTCTGACAATGAGGGAATTATTTCCCCACTATCACACCCAGGGCCCTCACTGCTAGTCAGTATCCTTTGGTGTTTGGGGAAATTCTCTTGAAGCCAAGTGACCAACCTCGTACGGGGCGCCTCGGGGTGGCTTCCAGAACCAAGATGATACAGATAATGTTTGATCATGTTTCTGTTGATTTGACCACAAACATCACCAATGATTTAAAATACAATTATGGATGAATAAGGAAACATTAAAGATAATATTATTATATTATAATAAAAAATAATGAAAATTTTAGGATTAATTAAAGGATATATTCTTTATATAACATTTTGTAAAAGAGCCATTTTTATTCCCTATGATTTAAAAATTAATTATTCATTGATATATTTTTCATGAAAATTCATTAAAGAACAATATAATTAATAATTAGATTATGGTAAAAATGATAATTATTAAATTAAATATGGATTTGTTTTCAATATTATTTTACTTATAAACATAATTTGATTATTTAAGATGATAATAATGCATATAGAATGAATCAGGAACACGATAATGAATTTGATATTAATTTTTCTTCTTAGTGACCTTATATGAATTTATAAGCGAATATTTTTTAAGTGGCATGAATAAGGAATATTTTATATTAAATATTATAATTTTTTAATTAATGTAATTTAATAGTTTCTTCTATTAAATTTTTTTTGTCAACTGGATTTTTAACAAGTTTGTAATGGTTGCTTTATCTAAAATTTGAATCCATTGAGACATGTTTTTGTTATAGAATAGGTTTCAATTTCAATGGTGTAAATACTATCCTACTATAATTTAGTACTATTATATGACTATATTCCAAGATATTAAATATTATAATTAATTTCATACCTCACATGAGGTTTGGATTTTAATGTTACAAAGTATGTTAGTGGTTTTAATACCTAAAATATTTTTATCAGGTCATAATCTATATTCCTTCTATATAAATTTTCATGGTCGATATATCCAATACTATAATGGATATTAAATTTTTTTAAAAGTTATTTGGTTGGAAAATAAATTTTCAACTTGGGTTTTTTCCATTAATATATAATTATTTCATTAAAATCATTCTTTCTTCATAATAACTGACATTTCATTTAATCGATATATCATTCCCAATAATGATTTAATTTTGAAAATAAATTTAAATTACAAAATGGAATATAAAATTTTTTTTATCTACATTGATAAATTTTTATTTATTGGATATAAAAAAATAGATTCCCAGACTTTTTAATTATGTGTGTTTATGAGATGGTAATTCGAGAATGATCAATATATTTTTTATCCTTTCAATATTGAAATTTTTTATAATTATATATATATATATATATATTAACATGATACATTTTATTTATCCTTAAATGGGATTTTTTTATTTTCAAATTTTATTTAATTCAATAAATTCCAAATTTTTTTTGAAAAAGTTATACCATTTTTAGTTATCCATTATAAACATTTCATTTAAAAGTAAATTTTAACACTGTATTTTCAATTCCACATTTTGAAATATTTATGCCTTAACAAGTATACATTTTTAAATATTCCTTTAAATGTAAATGTTTTCTATATATGGTACATTTTCTATTCTAAAATACTAAGTAATTTCAAAGATGTTCTAATTTAAAATAATTGATCTAAGGGACTATTATTTTCACCCAATTTGTTTTATAAAATTCAATTTTTAAATGAATGTTGTAAAATAATATGAAACTTTTATTTCACTTATATTTAGCTTTTAATGTTAATCCTTCATTAATTTTTTTTATCACCATATATGTGTCATATTGATATGGGTTCTTTATGGATAATGATAGTTTTTATATTCTATAATTTCAAAACATCATGTTGTTTGATATTTTTTAAAAACAAATGAAACCCATTATTTTTTCATTTTTAATTTATTATAATATAAATTTTGGATTTTATTTTGAAACTAATATATAGGAATTGTGAAGGGTGGGATCCAATATCTCTCTCTAATAACAAGATAAATGATTTATACCACATGAGAAAAATAACATTAATAGTAGAAATTATTTATTAAAAAAATATATGTGTGGGTATTATTTTTGTCACAACATAAAGAATTTGAATTTTATAGTGAAAATTCTGTATAATTAGAATTTATCGGTTCATAGTTCGAAGCGTTGGAAATTATTTTTAATCACAAATAGTTGAGGTTGATTTTTTTATAAAATGAATTGTTGGATGTTTTTTATATCAACATCTAAGGGAATGATTTTATTGTTCTTTAATTTCATTTCATGTATGATTTTTTATTTTTTATTCATGATCATGTTTTCAATGTGTTCCTGAGTATGTCGTATTATTCGTGTATTACAAAAATTTATGTAATGGACAAATGTTTTTGGTTTTTGATATATATTCTGATCTAGGTCATATGTTTTTTCATTTATTAAAGATATTTTTATGACAATGTTTTTCTCCATCATATTTTATGAATATCAACAATGTTTTTCTGATCAATCATTAGGATATTTATGTCTTCATCATGTTCTATATAATTTTTATGATATAGTAAATTATGATATAAATTCCCAATACATAGAATTTTATGTGAACCATTTCTTATGATTCCAAAAATTTAGTTATGAAGGAAAATTATGATATATATTCCCAATAGAGAGAATCTAGTGTGAACCATTTTTTATGATTGCAATCATTTAGTAATTAAGGTGATTTAAACATATGAGGTATCTAAATGTTGGTTTATAGGTTCATAAATTAATAAAAATGATTTTTTATTTATATTATTATATAAATATTTTGAAAATTTTAAATCTTATACAATGTACATAATACAACTATTTTGAGATGATTTAAAAAATCATCAAATAATTGAAATATTGATGTAATTTTTAGCAAGAGCATGTGTATATTTCATTAATAAAGATACACCTAACATAAAGGCCCCAATAGTGGGATATTGATAAGGACAACCAATATAGTGTGAGTTGATCCTGAGATAAAATATGGACCTTAGATAATTTTAAAAGGGTTATATATTTTTAAAATCCCTCTATTGTATATCATTCCACTATATATGAGGATCCTTTAGCAATATTTAAATGCTATGGTTGAAATATTATATTGTTATAGAATGAAATGATTATATCATTGGGTCTAAGATTCTATTATTACAAATATTATTGTTGTTTTTTCATCCATGTACTCCTCTTTTAGTTTTCATATTCCTAGGTCATAGTCTTCATATTATTATACTCTAGCCATCACTACTAGTTGGTAGGATTTTTCATACAAAGTTGAATTTAGGATGTATTGTGCTCTACTAACCCAATGAAATGTGAATAATTATTTCATTTTATTTATGATTATGTATACAAACATCATCACCATTGTAGATTGATATTCATATATTGGCCTGACATACTTGAAAAAATAAATCATATGATTTCATCCTATTTAAAGGGAAAATCAATCCATACATTAATGAAGTTACAAATTTCAGACTAACTCTAGTATCTATGTAATAAATCATACCATATGTTAACATAATGTGAGTGTTCTGGGAAAGATACACTATATGATGACCAAATATCAAAGGTTAAGGGAAAAAGTTAAATTTCATCACACACCACCTCTAATAGAGCAAGTAGCCTAAACATCCTAACCTGGTAATTGAATTTATATGACATAAAATCATCATGTTTTTACATAAAATGATAAAATATGAATGATTATAATAAAATCCTTCTAAACCAATGACCATACACACAACACATTCCACTTCTACATCATATCATATTCATCTTTCTTCAATATACATACCTAAAACACATTTGAGTAATATCAATTATAGATATTGTATTCCACATAAATGTGTTATAAAATCAAGAAAATGACATTTACATATTCCATGTTTTCTATGAACTCCTGAAATCATGTTAGATGAAGTTTTAATTAAAACAATAATCATAAAGTCATGTTTCAGGTCAATAATCAATAGATCTATAATCATTCCAGCAATAAAATAGTTATTATTAATATATTACTTAAATACCACTCAAAATGATAAGTGTCCAAAGTTTATTCCAATGAAGAGTATCTTTGATTAATATTCTATGACCAGTAAGATGAAAAATCCAATTTTGTAGAGAGAGTACATGATTATTCAATGAAACTAGAATCTAGATGGAGTTGGATCACCCAAGATAATCCTGATAATTCTTTCAGATCAAAGATGAAGGAAGTATGTGAATAAGTAATGAATGATATGTTAAATCATTTAATTTCTGGTAAAATACTATATTTATTCCCATACTTATGTATTCATGTCACTAAATCGTAGAATAGATGATATGCTAAAAATCATGTTTCCTCATCTTAAAATACATAAGAATCTATTAATTTCATGAATAATCTTTCATGTCTAGAAGATCCCATGGATGGATCTCAATGAACAATTACATAAATACCTTCCCTACCTATATTAAATATAATTATTCTACCCCGAAACCATTGATGCACTGAATATAAATTCTGGTATTGAATTGAATACTATAACATTTTCCATTTTCAGTCACTTCTATATATGAAAAACTCTAACAATCCCCATCATATATAGTTACAATATAAAACATAAATCAATGGATGAACCATGTCATACATTTAAACTAAATATGTTATAGACATAAGAAACTAATTACCTTTCAACATTGAGTGGTGTCTCTAGAGTTCCTCTTATATTAACATTGTCTATTCATTTTAATCAAATGATTCCCTCTCCTATGTATCTTCATGGATGTACACGTGCTTCCATATTAAATAAACAATATGAACTATTTTCTACTCACACCAACATAATTATATGTTTTTAAATATTAAAAATTCATTTATTATATGATTCTTATGACTCCAATTGATTATCCTCATAGTTAATATCATACATTTAATTATAAAATATGTGGACCACATTGTATATATTGTGATATCATAGAGAAGTTTCAAATGTTATGCATAAATTCTAATGAGTTCGATGTTCCCAAGCGGTCTAACAACCTATATTCGAAACAACCCATACCTCCATGCTCATTGATTTCTTCACATAGTGGATACCCAAAATAATACATCATCACACATAGAGAACTCCAAATGCCATCTCTATAGAGACTCTACATTTATTACATGATTTTAAATAATTTTAATGATAAACCACAAAAATGTGTTACACAACCAATATCCAATGGTTTTCTATTTCAAGAAAATTATGACCATTCAAAAACATATATATAACAAAAGACTCATTATTCAGTTCCTTATTCTTTATCTTCTTATTTTACCTCATGTTATCTATAGTACAAGAATTCACCTTAGGATATTCGTCAAAATAACTGGTGATCAAAAATCCCAATAAGATGATGAATAAGAGACATAGAGCATGGGTGATAAATATATCATCATCATAAAATAAGAAAATTAATCATCATAATAATCAAGAGATAAACCATTTGATAAAGGAATTTTTTTTAGAAATTCATAATATAAACATCATTTCTTCTTGGTCAACTACGACATGTAGTTGTGACCAAATCTATCATCATGTTCACGAATAACATCTGTGCATTATCCTAACATCATCATTATGAAAAAAATATGATCAATATCAATGATATTTCGTATTATTTCATGATATACATTATATTAAAAAATTCATTGGAGTGCTATATAATTTCATGTACCCTAGTCACATCATAACATTTATATAATCATGCATTCCACATAGAACGTATAAAAGTTTTTACCATAAAATAAATAATGGAAATCATATGGGTTTCATGTGAATTGCATTAATAATACATTATAAAAAATTGGGGATCAAAAAATAAGGGTAATGAAATACATGGTATTAGAATCATCAATATTGGATGAAGAACAAACAACCTCATTATAAATCAAATGAGTGTTTTTACAAAGAACAATTCATTTTGAAAAATCATTCCATTTGTCATAAAACCATCTTGGAAACATTTCTATCATAGAAATGAAATGTAAAAGAAAATTAAATGATCATTATGGGTAATTAATGTAAAATCAATACTAAAAATCATGTGAAATAGGGAAATCCCATAGATAGGGAGTCGGGTTTGAGAATATCCTTACCTTAACTCTAAATGATTTAATCAATTTAATGTCCTGGACAATCAAATTAGATTCAATAATAAATATATAGAAAAAATTTTAAATTTTTTTTGGATTCATTATAATTTTATTATTTTCATTTATAGTCATTGTTATTATATATAGTTTTCATATTCATCTTTCAGTGGTGTTCATTTTCATGGATTTAATGATATGTTCAGTTTTATAAATGGATGAATATACATGTAAAAAGTGGATAATTATCCATAATTGATTATATATGTTATTAATAAACTTCAAGATGAATAATATAAATCATATATCATTTATTATATGATACATGAATTATTAATTTGGTAAAATGATAATGATACTCATTTGGATTAATTAGGTGTTTTTGAATCATACTGTAGTCATTTCTTTTTATTATTTAACATTATGTATATAAGTTTTTTCCACAAGAAAAAAGGTTATAAAATATAATCTATAGTATTATTAATCCATTATAATAATTTTATCTCCATAAATGAAGGAAATAGTGAAAAATAAAAATGCATCATCCACAGTAGTAGTAAATCGATAAACCATAAATGATATATTAATTTTTAGAAAAAAAGGAAGCAGAAAGATATCAGAAGATGAATTATTCAATTTAAATTATAAATTACAATATATAAAATATAATAGAGTAATCATTCCACATGAATATGTGGAGGTGATGTGTTTAAAAGAAAATAAATGAAATTTAAAAGAAATTTAAAGAAAAGGAATGAGGGTTTTAACTCCGGAATCCTTCTCTATGAGAACCTCTGTATAATGAATGTTTTTGGTCTATAATTCAGAAAAATGAATATGGAAGGGGGAAGGGGTTTTTGAATATTATTGGATAGATGTTGGTTATGTTCCAAATCATGGAAGGTCTAGAGGGAAGAGGGGGTGAGGGGTAAGGGGCTATATTTAAAGGGGAGGATATAGGTGTTTTCTCGTTATTTTATTCATTAAATTATTATTATTTATAAATAATATGTATTTTTTAACATAATCAATAAATATTAAAAATATGACGGATAGTTATAGAATTTGTAATTACAACATAATTACATCAAAAATTTCTAAAATATCATGTATTTAGTTTTTTGGTAAATTACATTATTTTACTTTTGAGAAAAAATTCATATATTGTATAAAAATTAAAATAATTCTAACAAAACATTTATTTTCACATTTAATCAAAAAATAAAATTCATTTTATGAAAATAACTTTCAAAATATGTCAACATTAATTTTTTTTATTAAAATCAACTTTTAATTGGAAAATATTGATGATTAAATTATAACTGTTTTTATAACACTTTGAATAAATAATTATGATATCATAAAATTATCATTAAAACATAAGACATGAAATTAATATTTTTGGAATTTATTTTATTGAAATAAATCATAATTAAAATTATTTTATTAATTATAAAATTTTAAAATTCTTTTATTTTTTATAGAAATACCACCACATTAATAATACTTTTTCTTAAAATTATTAAAAAATACCATATTATAATTATATCATTTTATAAATTATTATATATCTACTTTATATTTATAATTTAATAGGATAGGTCACTATTTGTTTGGCTGAATTACTATTCGTAATGTTCATGTTACCATTCTAATGGTAATGTTAATATTTCAACGGTATAAGTTCCATAATTTCTAAAAATACATCATATATCATTAATTAGTTATTTATGTAGTTTTTGTTGTGGTATCAATGTAATTTTAGGTGGATTATATTATATGAAATAATTATAATAATCAAATTTCCATTGATAATATATTGTGTTGTTACATTCTTCTCCCATTATGAAATTTCAATCATGAAATTTTGTTTCACATAATATGATGAAAGGAAGTGAATGTACTTATCTTTTATTGATTTCTCTAGATCCCATTTTTTATCGTCATACTTATGGTTTGACCATATTACTGTCAGTAGGTGAGTAGTCTTGTTGCATAGTAAATTGTCTCTACAGTCCATGGTTTTCATGGGATGCTCCTTATAAGAGAGATCATTTTCTAACTATACCACCTCTGGGTTATGTAACACTCCAAGCTTCCATATTATGTTTCACATTAAATAATTCAATAGCTTGCATTGAATGCAACTTCGTGTTCTAGCACACCACGACCAATCAAACAAGTAGTAATGAATAGTAAAACCCAATTTTTGAAAATTTAAATTTTTTAATAATCAAAATGGACTTAATTTTAGATTTTGAATATCAAAATTAGTTTTGGGTGATTTTTTTTGGTATTTTTCTGAAAACATTCAAATTTTGATAAATAGTGAAAACACTAAGTTATTAATTAAAACCTACATTTTATTTAAATAATTTTTTATTTTATTTAATTTTATTTTTTTCAAAATAGATACATAGTAACTATATAAGTTTAATGTAATTCAATGTAGACATTTTATAATAAAATTAGATTTATAAAATTTAATGAAATTTTTTATGTCTTTTACCCACCTTCTAAGCGTGTTAGCAAATTTTAATGAAACATAATTTTACCACTCCTATGAATTGAATTTAAAAAATAAAAAAGACACTATTGGCATCAGTGAGTAAAATTTGGATAAAAAATATGATAATTTTTATGTTGAATAATAAATTTTTACTTTTATTTAACACAGTTAAAAGTAAATAGGGTAATTAAAGGTAAAACTGATATTATAATTACCCTAACACATGTCCTAATTCTACTGGATAAGTGTATTTTGACCAATATCTACCTTAGGAATAAAATATGATCCTCTTTGATCCACTTGGATTTGATTCAGAAATTTATTGTTATTTTATTTAATGAAGAGTTAAAATTGTTAAATTATATGTTTATAACAATTTATTAATATAGTTTTATATATAAGATAAATTAGAATATAAATATTCATTAGAACTATAAAGATATTTCCTACAATAATGGTATTTTATATATAATTTTTATATATTAAATAACAAAATTTATTTATGATACAATGATAATGGAGTAATTACCTTAGTATTAAAATACTAAAATAATAGATATTATACATATTAATATTATTGTAAATTGAGAGTTTTTATGTATTCCAAGAATTTTTTATGTTAATATGAAAAGTTTAGGATTATTAAATATATTTGTTTTGAAGTGATAATGTTTTTATGACTTTCTGAAAAAAATACCCATTTATGTCAAAATTGAAATAAATGTGTTTTTAAAACAGATACTATATTATTAATTGATATAATATTTTAAAAAAATTATGGTATGAAAAAATGACTTAGATAACGATATATTTACCAATAATGAACCACTTGTGGTTCTATTATATTTTTATAATATGTTCATTAACCATTTATTATAATAATATAAGAACACAATGTAAAAGTTAAACTATTTAACTATGAGTTAAATCTAGAAGATTAGTTTAATATGGTGACCTAAACCTTTATAAAACTTTTATGTTGAGTGGATTGAGACCCAGACCCACCTAATCCTCTAAATAAATCTATTTGGAGACATTATAAACCAACGATGATTGTATACTAAAATAATATTTCCAGCTTTTCCAAAAGTGACCCTCACCTCTCTTATAAAAGAGTACACCCCCTCTCTCATAATCACACCTCTAAAGCCATTTAACTCAAGAAAAACCTTGTAAAATATCTTCCCAACTACCCTCACTTCATCTTATAGGCCTTACTTTGATCAAGAATCCATCTTAACAAGCCCTTTTTATCAAATCAAAAGGAATCTATCGAAGAAGATGTAACAATTTTACCACCTATTTTCAAAGTTCTTTTCTTCTTCCACACCTGTTTCCGTAATTGTTTTCATAAAAAATAATAACTCAATTACCTTATATATATTGTGATGTTGTTTTAAATATGTTACAACCATATTCATTATTTTTTTTATCTTATGAATGACAAGCCACCATACGTGCGTATGTACGCCTTACCGTCTCCACGTCGTGGAGTTGTTTTTTATTCGACAATTAATTATTTACATGGGTATAATAATGACTAAAAATGATGTAAATAAAAAATATAACATGTTTATGATTATTTATATATGACATTCCATCCAATTTCACATTATTTCACTTTCAATAGAATGATATTGTCTCTCATGCGTATGTACGGATACCGTCTCTACAAATGCGATAAGATTCATTCCCCGTCGTAATCATTCCAAAATAATTTTAATTTTCTTATTTAAAAAAATTAAACACATAATATCATTATGTATACGAATCAAATACATCCAATACATAATTGACATGACTTAAATAAGAAAACATATAATGGGAAATGAATCAGTTAACAGCCGAAATAGTGATACTATTGAAATATTATCAACAATGCAATAATATAAGATCATATATGATATCATCTTTATGTATATGGTTCTTGAATAATTTAATAACAATGATTTAACTATTTTAAATGAGGTTAATGTACCTTTTACCACGTAAAAGTACATGGTATGCGTTAATTCTACAATCTCTTCACTATATGTGGTTGTTTATACGTGGGTATCTACTAGGAAATTTTTTTCATCCACATCCACGTTTCTTAAAAATTTATTTAAAAACATTTTTACAATTTCATATAAAATGGGTTAATGTCATTTATACCCTTGTTTACATTTTTATATAATTTTTATTGAGTAATCATTCCGTCATTTTCCAAATAAGACCCTTTATGTCCTTTTGACAAAATTAAGGAAATATTTTTTTTATACTTATATGGAGAGTGTGTCTATTTTCAGCCGTTATAACATCTTTGAAGCATCCTTTACAAGACTATAATAGTAATTTTTAAAAATAAATGTTTTCTTTAATAATTATTTGACTTTTATATGATTTAAAAATCAAAAATGATATTTCCCTCAAATAGTTTTTATTTCATATATGTCAACATCCTTTGATGGATTTAACACTTGTTTCAAGTTGATTCATTATGATACAATATACCATATTTTATTGAAGGTTTTGGGATATGTTTAAATGTGGATGTGTTATTTTATTACCATTCATGGTTTATGGATAAGGTGTTGAAATTTCGTATGCAAGATTTAATAAGAATGTTTATGTCATGTTTCAACCTTTTCAAATGAGAAATACATTGGACATAGTAAGTGACAGGTGGAGCCTACTATAGCTCCTCGATGCCTCAGTAGGTCTCATGAGAAAAACTACTATCTTGGAACTAGACCTTGAAAAAATCTTCTTGATGTCTTGGCACGAGGCCTTGACTGTGTCGTTATGATTCCCTACATTATGCATTCCATCATTATGAAATGGGCTATTGATATTACTTGTGATTATTCATCTAGTAAAATAACTATGTGAATATTTAAATTGAATTATATGATTTTTATTTTCCATAGTATGCTAAACTTTATGTTTTAAAGTCATGTTTTTTAGTCATATACACTTAATTAAATGGTTATTCTTATTTATTATAGTTTCCGCTATATTGTTATACTTATTGAAAATCTGAGCTCACCCCTTTCTATGTTTTATTTTTTACAAGATGTGAAGAAGTATGTTTTCACTGACCTATAGGGATAGTCTAAGAGATATAAATATGATAAAAGGAGACACCATGTTGTTGTTTTTCATTTCATAATGTAATGTAAAACTTCTGAATATATCTAGTACTTCCAAGGCTACTAAACTGATTGGTTTTTCAGGATTTGATCCTTTATAATCATGCCAATGTTTGGTAATATTGGACCGACTCTGGGGACTAGGGTTGAGGCATTCCAGTTCGTATCAGTGGAATTTTATTACAATCCATGGAAGCTAGGTTTAAAAAAAACTCTGATTAGAGAACATTACCCTAAGATATACGTTGGGGATTTGTATAGAACAACTTATTAGAATTTTGGTAATGTAATGATTTTGTATATTTTCCCTAAAATACATCCCCATCTGGATACGATTAGGTAGAGGCAGATCTAGAATAGATGAACCTAGGAGTGAAATATTTGACAAAGAGTTTTGGGCTAGACTCGGGGTATCCTAGTACATGAAAACCATCCTTTCTACCCTCTTGGTTACGACACTCCTGGTGGATAAGATTAAGGTAATTCAGATTTTCATTACAAAATATTATGAATTTTTTATTAGTAAATACGTTCTCAAAGAAAACATTTTTTTAATAATTATGGATTATATGGATAAACTATTCAATTTATGTTATATATTTTATAATTTTGGAATTATGTATTGAGATTCATAAACTAATCTACTGAATGTCATTGTTTAGAAATGATGAAAAGTGGAAGGAATGGAAACCTTATCAATGCATGTAACCCACATAGGGATTTCTATCCCACTCAAGATAATTAAAGTGGAGCCGGTCATGCAACTGGTGTTGATTTGTTTATCACCATATTTGGTTAAATCACTCAGGATATGAACAATGACCATACCCATATGGAGAACCATTGTCCCGACCCGTCCCCCGGGGCCCATGCCGTGACTACCCCAAGCCCACCATCCATAGGCCAAGGGCCGACGACGAGCACCAAAGTTTTAATTCCCTAAAGCTAGGAAGGCATTGCCATTATAACATATAAACACACACATCAAGATACGAACACGAGTAAACTATATAACCAACATATGATTACATTATGTAATAAGGGGCTAGAATACAATCCAAAATGGAAAGTACAAGGAACTGAAAGTACAAGTACAATTGAGGAAAAAGGGAAAACAACTGTTGGGTCGTCCTCCGGGTTCCTACCTGAAGGGAATGTATAGATTAGCTCCTCATCACTCCTCGTCCATTCGCCTCCACCATGTGATGACACATTGTACGATCCACCTCCGTGTACCATCCAGTCCATGTACTCTCAGCCACAGTCATCACTATCTTTCATCTACATCCAACACAACGAGTTGCATGCATAGCTCGTGCATGGGTGAGTATAATGATACTCATTAGAGACCCCGAGACCCTCAAGTTATCATAAAATCTATCAAGGATAAACCACAAAGTATAAAATCAGCATATAACCCCACTTAGGTATATGCCCATAAATATACCTATGTTATCAACTAATCCATCTCAATCATGAGGAAAACACAAAAGTTACTAACTCATCTCAACCATGATTTTATTATCGGGGTTGTAACATTTCGAACCCTCGGCTACAGGAGAAGTCCTCCTCTATCAAATACAGTTAGCCTTCCGCCACGACCAGGCACTTCCCACTATGCTTGGACTACTGAGGTACTCCTACTGTCGAGTACGGTGGGTCTGCTGTGTTACACAGAGGCACTCCCCACCATGGGTCTGCCGCCACTACCAGACACTCCCCCTCATAGCCTGCCGAGGTACTCCTCCCGACGATTACTGCGGGTCTGCCGCCACAACCAGGCACTCCTCTACCTTGGGTGTGCCACCACAACCAGGAGCTCCGCACTGGGCTAGTCGAGCCACTACGAGTCAATCAGTCAACAGTCGTCAAGTCTCAGCCAGCTACTAGGTTCCCACACAAATGACCTCTCATCTTTGGAATATCTGCTCCACCGACTACTTGTAGATTCTCCAACAACCACGAAGTCCCATGAAAAAGTATCCCAAAAGTCTGCCACATCATAGGGGTCTCAACGCAACTAACGATGCGTCAATTAGACGCCCTGTCTGTGAGTTATTAGCCATTTAGTCCGGGGGGCCCGGTTGGATTCGTGCATGATCCAACCTAACGATATCTCAACTATACCCCATACTTCAGTGGGGTATAATCAAAAGGACCGCCACACTCCAAGATTAATAGTGTTGCTCATGGTTCATCAAATGGATGAACGATGCCAATAATATGGCCAAATGAAAGTAAAGGGATGTAGTGGGCCTGGGTCTGGTCCAACCCAGTCGGACTGACCCTGACCGACCCCATCAGGGACATCCCAGTTTGGGTCAACCCAGCCTATCTCGTTGGGTCTAGCTCAGCTGGATGGATTCGGCCCGGCCCACTTGTCCCAGCCCAGTGGGCCGCGAGGGCGGTTCGGCCCGGAGGGCGCTACATAGGGTGCTCATCCCAGATGCACGGAGCAGGTTCTCCCTGGATCACCGTGAGGTTGCGGCCGGTTCAGCTAGGGGCAGTGCCGTCAGGGAATAGGGGCACAACCGGTGTGGTGGCACAGCTAGTGATGTCGTGCGGTTGGCGGGGAGGCACGACCAGCTAGTGCGGTGCGGCCGGTGGGGGTAGCGCTGTCGGCGAGGGCGACATGACTGGTGGGGCGGCGCAGCCAGCGAGGGTGGCACGGCCTGGGTGCGGGGGCCAGTTCGGTCGGTGGTCGAAACTCCGCGAGGGCGGCACAGGTCGATGAGGCTGCGGGTGGCACAGCCATTGCCTTCGTCGCCTTTGTCAAAGTTTCTAAGAACACCACAAATAAGATCAGTGGGGGGGGGGGGTCGGGCCATGTTAATTTGGCCCGCACCCTCCGCGTTTAGGGTGGTAGCAATCAATCCATCAAGAACAAAGAAAAAAAACCCTCACTCAAATGGAAAACATCCTCATTCTTTATATTGAATTAAAGTAAGAACATGGGATTAAATCATTCTTAAATAAAATTAAACCCCTACCTTGTTTGTTGTTTGAAGACAGAGTCGCGGGGAAGAAGACAGATCGTTGGGAAAAGATGGACATCAGTGTTTTCCTCGATTGTGGGATTTTGCGCCGCCTCGTCGTAGTCGAAGACATCCTACGTCGGAGGAAGTCCCGAGGAAGAACGCCAAAGTGTGGGTCGATGTTCTTCGTTGGGGGAGCATTCTTCGTGGAGGAAGCGTTCTTCATTGGAGAGTTTTCTCTCAAGAGATCTTGCCAACCTTTTTCCATCAATTGAATAGATATCCCCTCTAAAAAATAGATTACCTATTATTTAGTTTTATGGGTTTAAAATTTAATTTGTAGCATTTAATTAAATGAGATGGCTCAATTATTTAAATGGCGAGGGTTGAACCCATTAAAAGATGGGGGTGGTGGCACCATTGTGTTAAGGGAGATCAAGAGACTCTCCCTCATTTATGAGGGAGTTGAGAGGTTTTCCTCAATTAATTTAGGGTTTTTTCCTAGGTGTTCCCCACACCCTAACCTCTCGTGAGATGTTATGTTCTGATGGGCTCCAACACCATAACCTCTCCTGTGAGGTAATGGTGTGGTGGTCCCCACCTCCAACTTCTACATGGAACATTATAAAAGATAAAATAAAATAAAACATGAATTTATTTTATTTTATTATTTCCATGAAAAACCTAAAAAACTAACATTCACCCACAAACAAATGCAGTCGAGGTGAAAGTCCTCTTAAGAGAATACCAGCACCGCGAGTTCAATGGTGTCCTCTGATTTCAATTCCGAGCACCGGTGCAAAAGTTAGAAAAACCCGCTCGTACATTTACTGAACGTACCAGAACGAAACATCAGAAATTGATTCTGGGAACACAGGGCCTCGGAATCATGCACCGTCAACAATTGCAGACTCATAAAATTCCCATATATTCTAAATAAATAAATGGAAATTTCAGGTCATTACATTGTCCCCACCTTAGGGCTGTACGTGCCCGTAAGAGAAAACACATAACTAAGGGAACAAGTGGGGGTACTGGACACGCATCTGAGCCTCCCGCTCCCATGTGATATCCTTGAGGTTCACGTGCTTCCAGCGAACTCACACCAGAGATATCGACCATCCACGAAGGACCCGCTCTTGTCGATCATCAATCTCTACTAGAACCTCTATAAAAGTTTCCCCATCGTCGACGTACAACTCTCTAAGATCGATGATGTGAGAAGGGTCGTGGACATATCTCCTCAGATGAGATTCGTGGAAGATGTAATGAACCAAGTGCAACTGAGGTGGAAGAGATAATTGGTATTCAACCACACCAACTCTACTGAGGAACTGAAAAGGACTGATGAAACTTAGAGATAACATGCTGCCTCAGCCAAATCTCCACAAACCTCATCGAGGTGAGACACATAGAAAGACATGGTCGCCATCCTCGAACTCCAGAGGCATCCGTCTCCTGTTGGCACACAACTTCTGCCTACTCTGTGCAGTCTTCATCTGATCCTGGATGATATACACCTTCTCTATGGTAGCCTGTACAATCTCTGGTCCCACAGATGTTTACTCCCCTAGGTCAGTCCATCACAAAGGTGATATACAAGGTTGTCCGTATAATGCCTCAAAAGATGCCATCCCTATGTTGGAGTGATAGTTGTTGTTGTATGAAAACTCCACAAATGGTAAGTGATCCTCCTTGCTGCGACCAAAGTCGAGGACACAAGAAAAAAACATGTCCTCGAGGGTATGAATTGTCTGCTTGGTCTGGCCATCCGTCTGAGGATGGAAGACATTGCTCAAAAGAAGCTGCATCCCGAAAGCCTCATGCAACCCCTTCCATAGCCAGGAAGTAAATCGTGTGTCACGATCATATATAATCATCGAAGGTACTCAATGTAGCCGCTCAATCTTCTACACATAGAGGCATCCCATGAGCTCTACTATACTCTGCTCTTTTATCAGTGGTAAGTGGGCTGACTTGGTGAGTTAGTCGATGATCACCCAAATCGGGTCATGTCCCCTGGATGTATGTGGAAGAACCATCATAATGTCCATGGATTTCTCATCCCACATCCACTCTAGGACCTCCAATGGCTAAACCAAGCTTGATGGTACCTGATTCTCTGCCTCCACTTGCTGACAAGTGAGGCACCGAGACCCAAACTCTGCAACTGCAATCTTCATTCCCAGCCACCAGTGCTATCGTCAGAGATCCTGATACATCTTCACTACAACTGGATGTACCTCTGGAGGGGATGTGTGATAGTCCCTCCACAATTCTTCCTAAAGTGACACTGGTACTATGGTAGGTCCTTTGAGGAGAACGATATACTCCCCACCTTCAAAAAATCCATCAGGTGCCTGCCCTGTTGATATCTGAGCACATCATTTCTCGCAGTCAGCGTCCCCCACGTTGTGCCTCCCTAACTTACTGAGGAAGTTGGTGTGTGACTATAAGATACTGAAGGAAGGATACTCCATCTATATCCACAAATACTAATTGTAAAGAATCCAACTGCTCCTTCACCTCGCCTAGAAGTTTTATACTAGATCTCTTGATGAGTGCATCTGCAACAATGTTCCCCTTCCTAAGAGTATGTACTATCTCGAAGTCATAGTCCTGGAGGAACTTAAGCTGACAACGCTGTCTCTGGTTCAGATCCTTCTGGGAGAATATATATCTGATACTCTTGTGATTAGAGTACACTATAAACCACTTTCCCATCAGGTAGTGTCTCCACATCTTCAAGGTGAAGACCACTGCTGCAAACTCTAGGTCATGGGTAGCGTAGTTCTGCTCGTGTTGTCTTAGTTTTCCAGAACCATATGTGTTCACTGCTCTCTCTTGCATTAGGATGCATCCAAGTTAGGTCCCTGATGTGTGGTAGTTGACCACATACACTACGCCTACCACTAGAATCCTCCATATGGGGGCACTAGTTAGCCTATACCTTATCTCCTAAAAGATCCGATGGCATCTTTCTGACAACACAAATGGATTCCCCTTCGTTTGCAAGGCCGATAGTGGTCCTTAAACTCTATAAAAGTATAGTACAAACCTCTGGTATTTTCTAGCCAGTCCCAGAAAACTCTGTACCTCCATCACACTTCTAGGTGGCTCCCAGGCATGTATTGCCTTAGTCTTCGCTAGATCCACTACAACTCCAGCCTCCGAGATAACATGTCCCAGAAAGTGAACCTCTCAGATCCAAAAAAGGAACTTCGAGAGAATTCTATAAAGCTGGTTCCTTCATAGTGTGTCCAGTACTACCTAAAATGGTAGGAATGCTCCTCCTCAATAGTCGAGTAAATAAGAATGTCGTCGATGAAGACTATGACAAAGTGGTCAAGGTACGATTGACAGATCCTATTGATGATTCACATGAAAATTTTTGGAGTGTTAGTTACACCGAATGGCATAACAAAGAACTTGTAATGGCCATACCGAAATCTTAAAGCCATCTTCTACTCATCCTCTTCTCAAACTCTCAGCTAGTGATATCCTGAACTGAGGTCTATCATCAAGAACCGACATGCTCCCTTCAGCTGATCAAAGAGGTCGTCAATACTCGGGAGTGGGTACTTGTTTTTCACGGTCAACTGGTTCAAGCGCCGATAGTCAACACAAAGCCTCAAGCTCCCACATGCCTTCTTGGCGAATAGAATCGAGGCTGCCCAGGGAGAAAAACTGGGCCAGAAAAATAAATTCTCCTAAAAGTCCCCTAGCTGTACCCGTAGCTCGCAAAGCTCCGCGGGAGCCATCCGAAGCGCTGGTGTAGATATAAGTGTCGTCCTGGGGTATGGGTCAATGTAAAAGTCCACCTCTTTGTGAGGAGTTAGACCTAGGACATCATCATAGAAAACATCTGCTTACTGGTCCACCACTACTGGATAAGCCGGACTCTCCACCTCAACAGCTCTGAGGGTATGGCTAGCCAAATGATGAGTGATTTACTGCACTCTCCTCCCAGAAAGTCCATCCTGTTCTGTAAAGGTTCCCTTCTCACTAGTGAAGGTAAACCTAGTCCCATCCATGTAGAAACACCACAATTTGCACATAGTACAATCTATCTGATCATGGACTATGGATAACTAGTCCATACCCTAGATGACATCGTAAGGACTCGACGCTGCTACTAGGAGATCCCAAATGAAGCTCTCACCTCCTAGAGTAATATCACACTGCAAGAACCAGTGCGTAATCATCGAATCTGCTCTTATAGGAATCTCTAGATGTAAGGATCGAGCCAACATCTCTGTTGGGATCTCTGATATCCGAACGAGGGTAGTGGCAATGAATGAGTGACTGGAACCTGTGTCTATAAGTACTACCTCAATGGTGGAGTAGACATAGATCATACCTCAAATAATTTCTGGAGTGCCATGATCATATGCCTCAGATTCCTAGATCTGAGCTCTCCCCTATACACTTTCTCTATGTGGTCGGGGTGGACCTCTTAGTGGCGGTGGCGGTAACACCACGAATCGTCACCCATCGCCAGATGCACGACCAGATCCACTACCATGCCTGCTTGCTTCCAGCAGACTACCTTGATCAAATATCTATCTCTTCTTGGGCAGTCTTTCGATCGTCTACTGATCATCCAAACGGCAGGTTGAGAATTCATGTTCCTTGTGACTCTTCCCGCCACATGAGTAACAATTACCACTCCTGACATGTCCATCTCTGCTTCAGGTGCCCTGCAAAACCTATCCTGAGTCATGCAGTTTTCCACCTGTAGGTATAGTCCTCATGGTCCTCTGTGACATCTGTCTATTTCCAGATACAGAAGACTCCGCTACGTGTCGACTGGTCGTGGATCTCACTGATAGAGACTGCTCAGCAAGGAAACTCTCCACTAAGAGGGCTCTTTCTAGAACTCATGCCTACGTAAGAATGCTGAGTGAGATCATCAGAGCTCAAATCTCCCATCTGATCACCTACTCGAAGGTCTATGACCTGAATTTTGTGTCCTCCACCATATTGGTAGAGTAGCGTGAGTGGTCTGTGAACCTCATTGAGTACTGAGCTACAGTCATGCTACCCTGACGCACATGAAATAGCTCTTGTATGTGCACTGCATGAAGAGTCGCTGGTAAAAAATCTTCTTGAAAAAGGCTCTTGATTTCTACCCAGAGAAGCATCATCTCGTCATGAACATGGAGTATCAGACTCCACCATCTGCCTGCTGCTTCATGTAGGAGGATGGTAGCAAGGATCACCATGAGGTCTGCTGGTGTCCCTACCAGTCAGAAAACTCTCACCACATCCTCCAGCCAATCCTCAACCGCCTGTGGGCCCGTCTCTCCCCTGAACCTGGGTGGACTATGGTGCTGGAACTTGTGAAACGTGCTCAAGCAGCATGCATCATCTACTAATGGGGCTGGTGGCATCAATGGCCCAATGAGGAGTGGTACCACTGGTGCCTCTGCTGGAAAAGGGCCCTGCACCAAGGCCTCGTTGCTCGGTGGGCTATCTATGTGTACAACTCTCAGTACTCTAGTTGGACATCCAGGTGGAGGCATCCTGAAAGAAACAAATGTGACATGGTCAAAATTTATACCTGGTGAGCTGACCTGGTTCAAGTGACTTAAGGAAAACTTTTAGAGACACACACGCAATTAGTGTTTTCATGCACTTTTTATGAAATCAGAAGTCAGGGTCCTGGTGAATGGATACATCGGACGCCACACCAACACTAGTCTCCATGGACTGAAAACCACAGTCACTACCCTTAACACTATTGCATAACAGAAAGGATCAGAGTTCTATGTTCTACGGTAGAACTGACTCCTCTGATACCAATTTGTCATGACCCGTCCCCCAAGGCCAGTGCCTTGGCTACCCCAAGCCCTCCTTCCATAGGCCAGGGGCTGGTGACTATCACCAAAGGCGTAATTCCCTAATGCTGGGAAGGCATTTCCTTTATAATCTGTAATCACACACAGTAAGATAGGAACACCATTATACTATATAACCAACAAGTGAGTACAATAAGTAATAAGGGGCAAGAATACAAGCCGAACTGTAAAGTACACGAAACGGAAAGTACAAGTACAACTGATGAAAAAGGGAAAATAGTCGTTGGGTCGTCCACCGGGTTCCTACCTGAAGTGTAGGTACAGATCACCTCCTCATAACCCCTCGTCTGTCAGTCTCCACTGTGTGCCGACACGCCGTATGGTCCCCCTCCAGGCACCGTCCAGTCCTGGTACTCTTAGCCACAGTCAGCGTTGTCCATCATCTGCATCCAACACAACGAGGTGCGGACATTGCCCATGCAAGGGTCAGTATAAGGATACTCAGTAGAGACCCAGAGACCCTCAAGGACTCCCAAAATCCAACAAAGATAAACCACAACATATAAAATCAACAAATAACCCCACATAGGTATATTACCATACATCTATCTAAGTTGTCAATTAATCCGTCTCAATCATTAGGAAAACAGAAAAGTTACTGACTCATCTCAACCAGGATTTTATTCGAGGGGTAGTAACATTTTAAACCCTCAACTATTGGATAACTCCTATTCTATCGAGTACAGTGGGCCTACTACCACAAATGGTTGTTTCCCACTTACCTAGGACTACTTAGGTATGCCTCCTATCGAGTACCATGGGTCTGTTTCATCACACAGAGGTGCTCCCCACAGTGGGTCTTCCACCACAACCAGGTGCTCTGCCTCATAGACTGTAGAGGTACTCCTCCTACCGAGTACCGTGGGTCTACGACCACAACCAGGCACTTCTCTGTCATGGGTTTCCCGCCACAACCAAGCACTCCCCACTAGGATAGTCAAGTCACTCTGAGTCAATTGGTATGTAATCATCAAGTCTCATCCAGCTACTAGGTTCCTGCAAAAATTCCCTCTCATCTTTGGAAGATTCACTCCACAAGCTACTAGTTGATGCTCAAATTTCCACAAAGTCCCATAAAGAAGTATCCCAAAGGTCTAGCACGTCATAGGGGTCTCAATGCAACTGAAGGCACATCAATCGAACGCCCGGTCTGTGAGTTATTAGCCATTTAGTCCTAGGGGCTTGGTTGGATTCGTGCATGATCCAACCTGATCGTATCTCATCTATACCCCAAACTTCAGTTGGGTATTATCAAAGGAACCTCAATGCTCCAAGATTACCAGTGCCGCTGACGGTTCATCAAACGGACGACTGGTGCCAAATATATGGAGAAAAAAATGTAAAGGGTCGTAGTGGGCCCGGGTCTGGTCCAACACGGTCGGACCGACTCGGCCCGACCAAGTCTAAGACAACCCGGTTCGGGTCAACCCATCCTGACCAGTTGGGTTCGGGTTGGCCTGTTGGGCTGGCCAGCCCTTTGGGTTCGTCCCGGCCCACTGGGCCCAGCCTAGCAGGCTGTTAGGGAGGTTCGGCCCGGAGGGCACCGCGTATGCAGCTCAGCCCAATGTCACGGAGCCTGATCCACCCGAAGCGCCGCGAGGGCCCGGCCAGTGGGGCGGCGCGGCTGACGAGGCGGTGGGGCCGGCAAGAGCAGTGGGGCCGGTGAGGGCATCACAACCGGTGGGGCGGCGCGGCAGGCGAGGCTACGCGACCGTGGTATGACGCGGTCGGCGAGGGCAGTGCGACACGGCCGGGGCATGGGGGCTGGTTCAGTCGGTGGTCGGAACGCTACGGGGATGGCGTAGGTTGCTGAGGTTGCAGGTGGCATGGCCATTGACTTTGTCTCCTTCATCACCATTTCGATGAACACCACAAAGAAGATCGGCAGGGGGGTCAGTCCATGTTAGTTTGGCCCACACCCTTAGCATTTATGGTGGTAGTAGTCGGTTCATCAAGAAAAAAGCACAAGAACCCTATAGAAAATGGAAAACATCATTGTTATTCATTTTTAATGAAAGTAAGAACATGGGAATAAATCATACTTAAATAAAATTTAACCCCTACCGTATTCGTTGTTCGCTGATGGAGTCGCGGGGAAGAAGACGGATCATTGGGAAAAGACGGACGTTGGCGTTTTCCTCAATCGTCAGTTTGGGTGCCTCCTCATTATAGTTGAATACGTCCTACATCAGAGGAAGTCCCAAGGAAGAATTTTGAATTCGGGGTCGACGTTCTTCGTTGGTGGAGCGTTCTTCATGGAGGGAGCGTTCTTCGTTGGGGAGTTTTCTCTCAAGATTTCTAATCCTCCTTTTCCAACCCTTTTCCAATAAATGAATATATATCCCCTCCTAATAATATATTTTCTATTATTTAGTTTTATGGGTTTAAAATTCAAATTTTAGAATTTACATAAATGATATTTCTCAATTAATTAAAGGGGGAGGGTTGACACCATTAAAAGAGGGGGGGTGGTGGCACCATTATGTTAAGGGAGGTGAAGGGACTCTCCCTCATTTATGAGGGAGTTGAGAGGTTTTCCTAAATTAATTCGGGGGTTTTGTACCGGGTGGTCCCCATACCGTAACCTCTCATTGGATATTTGGTTCGGGTGGGCCCCACCACCATAACCTCTCATGGGAGGTTAAGGTGTGGTGGTCCCCACCTCCAAATTCCACATGGGAGGTTATAAAAGATTAAAAAAATAAAACATGCATTTGTTTTATTTTATTATTTCAATGAAAACATCAAAAAACTAACTTTCACCCAGGACCAACTGCCTTCGGGGTGAAAGTTTTCTTAAGAGAATATTGATGCTTCGAGTTCAATGATGTATTCATATTTCAATTCCGAGCACCGGTTCAGAAGATAGAAAACACGCACATACATTTACTAAAGGTACCCGAATAAAACTTTAGAAATTGATTCTAGGCACACCGAGCCTCGGTATCATGCACCATCAACTTCTGAGGACTAATAAAATTCCAATATATTTAAAAACAATTACATGGAAATTCCGGGTCTTTACAATCTTGATCCACAATGTGAAGGATCAATGTTAGACCACTTCATGAGGTAACAACCACCAACATTCAATGGGACTAGAAATCTATTTTCATCTGAGCAATAGATATGTTCTATTAAGAAAATATTTCATGCATTGAGGAGTAGCAAAAGGGGAAAGTTTTCATGGTGGTTTATGGCCTCATGGGAGATGCAGATCAATGGTGGTAAATAATTCAAAACACAATGGAGGATGAAAAAGTATCAAATATAGAATTTATGGTGTTTTACGATCTTTTCTCAGAAAAATAATTTCCTTGTGGTCATCGAGCAGATATGGAAAGACAATTTCTAAATCTGAGGCAAAAGGATGATGAGAATGTTGAAAATTATGAGGCTAACTTTTCAAGGTTAGAAATGAATTCATATGATTATATATTTAACCCAAAGAGGAAGATTGATCAATTGTATGATGGGTTAAACCAATTTCTCTATCTAACATTAGTCTCACAATCCTTCACATCGTATGAAGATATTGTCTCATGTTCTATCAAGATACGAAAGTATTTCTCTACATCTTACGACTCTAAATCAAAGCAAGAGTAGAAGAGATCTGTTGAACAATCTGGAAATGGAAATAAGGTGATGAATAGAAAAGTTGAATTTCTATCTCGTAGAAAATGTGGGAAGAAACACCAAATTACGTTCTTGAATTTAATGGGAGTCTATTACATGTGTTGTGAAAAAGGATACCAATCTTGTGATCTCAAGGGAATGAAAGAGGCTATCAATGCTGAATGCTACGATTGTTAATAAATGGGGAATTATGAAAAATAATGTCCTAAGCAGCAATTAAATGTACCTAAAAAAGGCCAAGGGAGAAAGGCCAAGATTATTTGATCACTACTACTGAGGTTGAAGCTCTGAATGATGTGGTGGTAGGTAATTTAATGGTTTGCTCAAATTTATCCAATACATTATTTGATTTTGGATCATCACATTGTTTCATATCTTCCTAGTTTGTTAAGAAAATTAGATATTTCCTATTTTATTTTACAAGGGTGTTGTCAGCCAATTCATCTAAGGGAAGTATCATTGAAATAGAGTTTAGTGAATCTGTTCCCTTTAGTTCAAATAAATGTTCTTTATATGTTGATCTCATCCTAATACCGATGAATTAATTTGATATAATCCTCTTTGTGGATTGGCTTTCTAACTATGATGTGAAAGGTTATTTTAATGAGGTGTGTTGAAAGCAGAAAACACATCCCAATTTTTTTTTAATTGGTTCCTTAAATGATCATGTAGCATATCCCATTTCGTAAGATTTGATTTTATAGGTTGTATATCCCGAACGAAGTTACGGATTCAGATTTATGGACATTTGAAGTTAGGCTTGAAATCTAGTTTGCGAAGCCCATTCGCGAAGCTCCCTCCGTGATCACAGAGTGGAGGAACATCACTGGAGCCCCCAAGGCCCCATGCTAGCACAACAGTCCTCCTTTGTGAAGCCACCACAGAGCAAGTAGGCGGGATTATCTATGAACCCCTTTGACGTTCGCGATATGCTCCACGATCCTTTTGACGTTCGCAAACCCACCGCGGAGCGAACTTTGTCTTCACACCGAGTGAGCTCTGCTTCGTGGTGCCTCTCGCTTATAAATACCCAAATCACCCCTATTCATATGATGGTCACTCCTCCAATTTGGCGGTTAATGTCTGATTTCATGGAGCTCCGCTTTCTTTTAATAAGAGGCTCTGTGAGTCCATGCTTCGCTAGGAGCTTGCTTCATGAAGCTGCTCCGTGAGTCCATGCTCCGCCAGTAGATTTGTTTGCGAAGCTACTCTGTGAATCCATGCTTAGTGATCAAAATTCCATCGTGAATATGCTCCATGATTCTATGCTTTGCGATCACCTTTCCCTTGTGAATCTACTCTGCGAGACACTATTCCCCACGAGCCCCTTTGCTACACGAAGCTACAATGAAAAGACGCATCCTTTACGTGGATCCTACCTTCGCGCCCACCAGTCCCTACCATTGGTGTTTCACCCGCCCAGCCCCTCTCAAGGTCAGTCTCGGGATGTGGTCCTAACCCTCTGGGTCAGTCCCTTCGCTTTCATCATTGGCCTGCATTAAAAATGGAGAGTCGCACCATGAACTTTTCAAATTGAGGTCTCCGCATTTTCCATTGCGCCCTTATGTGCACCCACCATCCACCTATGGAACACCTTGATTTTAGATACTCATCCTCACACCATTAAACACCTTGAGTTAACATATTCCTCTTGGTTTGTTTCCCATGTCATGAGTTATGATTCTCATCATCAATCCCCAGAGTTCCTTGAGTCAAACCATTCCTCAAGTAACTCATACAAAACCCATCGCTTGGCTCCTATGCCAGGTTGAACCTGAAACAACCTCCCATGGGTAAGCCCCAACACCATCCATTGTTAGGAGCCTTATGACTAACAATCCTATCTACATTTCTATAAACTGTAGTACACCATACGTGCCAAATATTGGATGCCTCTTATTCAATATAAGAGATGTCTTGTGCGCCATGCATAAGATGCCATCAGTCCTATCTACATGATTATAAACTGTAGTACACCCAATGTGCCAAACATAGGATGCCACTTTCTCCAGAAAAGAGATGACTTATCCACCAAGCATTAGATACCTCATGCCATGATTACAGTGGCATAAATTTAATAGGGTTTGAATCCGTTCAAATATTCCTTCACCCCATTGCATGAATTTCGTGTCCTTCATTCATATATTCATCCTATTCCATTTCTGAAGGGAAACCCTAACATCCTAGTTCCATGCCACATCGACACACCAGCCGTTCTGGGCCAATGCCCCATAAGGCATTGGACAACACTTCGAGTCAGGTCCTGTGTTTCGAACACGGTTAGCAATTGACCCTAATTTGTTTGTCCCCATTTTTAGGGTAATGCAATTTGGATTCTATGTCCTGAACATGGTCAATAGCTATCCTCCATCACCACTCCACCTTCACCGTGTTCTGAATGTCGGGCATGCGATTCACACTTTTCATTTCCCTTTGTTTGGGCTGATTCCAAATCCCTTGGCACTATCCATCTTCTGCACTAGCACATAGTTGAAGGCCTCAACCCACTAGTGGATTTGGATTCCCTCATGGCCAGACATGAGAGATACATCATCGAAAGCTTCCATGCATAAACCGCATGCACCATTTCCACTCCACAGCGGCACACAGGTAGCTTCCTTGCATAATCCCCGTGCACCATCATTTCTCCAGAGCGCACCTGGGAAACATCCTTGCATAAGCCCCATGCACCATTGTCGCTCCATAGCAGCTCCAAGGCAGCTTCCTTGTGTAAGGAACACGCTCCATTTCCGCTCCATACCGGCACTCGGGAAGCTTCTTTGCATAATCCGCATGCATGATTGCAGCTTCATAGCGGCACCCGAGCAACATCCTTGCCTAAGCCCCATGCACCATTGTCTCTCCATAGAGGCACCCAAGTGGCTTCCTAGTGTAAGACCCTTTCCCCACCCTTCATGGAGGCACCTTTGCGCCATGATCATCAAGTCCTTATCGCATCATGTTTGTCACACCGAGCACAACTCACGTGGGTTTAAAGTAGTAGGCATTGACTACGACATCCTCTCTAGGTAGACTAGAGTGTAAGCCCCAACCTCCTTTCATAACTACTTGGTCTTTGACCATTTCCTAGGAAAGGTACGTAGAAAACCTCCCTGAGGTTCAAGCCTAACACCCATTGGTCCCGACTATCTTCATGTCGGTTCACCAAACACCCATCTGAACTACAAAGTCTTTGATACCTTCCAAAGCAAGGTATGTAGGAAGCCTCCCTGAGCTTCATGCCCAAAAACCATTGGTTCCGACCCACTTCACGTCAATTCAAAATCATATTGAACTACATTGACTTTGATCCATTCCTAGATAGGGTACGTAGGAATCCTCTATGAGGTTCATCCCCATCCAGTGGTAAGTCGATGTGACACCATCCAATGGTAAGCTGTTGTGATCCCATCCAACCGTAATCCATTATGAACCCATCCAGTGGTAAGCTGTTGTGATGCCATCTAGTAGTAAGCATTGTGACCCCATCCAATGGTAAGATGTTGTGACCCCATCCAGTGGTAAGCCTTTGTGACCCCATTCAATGGTAATCTGTTGAAGTCCCCTGGGGACGGTAATCCATCTTCGGATGAACTCTGTGGACATTGATTCCCTCCGACGTGGATATGTTGGAAGCCACCCTAAGGTTCAAGCCCACCACTTATGTCTCATCATGATCTATCCCTTGAGACTATGTGTCTCGGGAAGGTCATTCCCCAACCTGGAGGTTCCCCATCCTCCAGGTCCCATCCATGAATCCATTCTCATGAGTCACCTCCTCAGGTCTCCCATCATCCCACCGAACTATGAGAGCATTTATTCACTACCATATGAATTCGTAGGAAGTCTCTTCAAGGCTCAAGCCCAACATCATTGTCGTCCTCAAGCCCGTTCAATATAATTCTCCCTCAAGTTCATTCAACTCTCCATCATCTATATTGATTCTTACCCGGGCCACCACATCCTGGTGGGATCATGTCATCCACCTCCTCACTGCTCCTAAAAGTACTTGGGCCACTATCCATGGGTAAGCCATAACTTGTATTCTGGGATTTTTTTCCTTGGTGTACACGTTGTTTCATCACCCCTTAGAACTACGTGGGTTTTGATCCATGTCATCTACACAAGGTATATGAGAAACCTCCATGAGGTTCAATCCCAAGAAAATGTAAACCTTGGTGTTCCCCCACATTGGCGTGAATCTCTCTGAACTACCCTCAGTGGTGTCCAGATCAGCCTTCACGGTGTGACATATTCTCTTTATGGGACACACCATTATGGGTCTTCTATTATTGAGTGTTCTAACCCATCTACCTGGTAAACACTCTTAGAACTCCCTCCTAGGGATGTACCAACCTGATCTGTCTTTATGTGACGTTTTGATCACCCTCATTCCATCTCCAGAAGACGTTAAACTCATAGCCTAACTCGTGTAAAACATGATATGGCTGAGGAATACCTCGGAAGTAATGCCTTTGACATAACCTTCCCTGCTAGATGTTAAACTCACTGCATAACCCATGTTAAACCTGGGAAGCTGAGGAAAACCTCAGAGATAATCCTCTACCATAAGATACCCCGTGACTGACGTGGGATGCCTTAGGTTTTATGCCATTTAGATGCCCAATTATGTAGATGAATACAGATTCCACAATGTCAACACATCCAGAGATGCCACGACATGCCTGATGTTGTCATCTACTCTGACCGAAGGTTGCTACCATGTCAAGACCCCATGGAATGTCCTGACAGAAGTGTTGTAATTAACCATCCTCCAAAAAGATATGGAACTAGGAACGATATTCATGAACCTTGAAATAATCATTAAGGGAGATCAGGATGAGGTAATGAGTTCCTAGGAGGAATCCATGGAAGGAGGGACTGACATCCCATCATCCCATTTCGATCAATGAGAAAAAAATCCCTAAACAAGTGACAGATGCCGCCTGCCTCTGGAACATGGAAATGCGGGGCAAAAACAACGCGTCCTCCATGGACGGATGTGCATAATCTTTTGAAAGCATCGAAAACAACGAGGTTACAGTTTTCGATGATGATAATGAGTACCTTATCTTTAGAGCAGAAACATCACCATATGATTCTTATCTAGATCCACCCCTAATAGCTCTACCAAATTCGATTATTGGGGACGAAGAGAGTGAAATAACTATGGCTGAGGAATGGAATATTAAAATAGTGGACATCCTTATTGATAATGAATATGTCGATGTGCTTCAAGAGGATTTAACCGTACATCCTCCAGAATGAGAAATTGAGTTTTCCATTGATTTAATTCCAAGTACAAGGCCCATATCGAAGAACCCTTACAGAATGTCCACTGTGGAATTAGTGGAACTAAATAAACAATTTGAAGAATTTAGTATTAAATGATTTATTTTCCCAAGTTTATTTCCATGGGGATCCCCTATTAATTTTGTTAAGTAGAATGATGGATCTATGAGGTTGGTAATTGACTGTAGGGAGATCAATGCAATAACAATAATGAACAAGTATCTCCTACCTCACATTGATGATTTATTTGATAAAATACAAGGAGCACAATATGTTTCAAATATTGAACTTAGATCTAGATATCATCAGTATTGTGTGAAGAAGGAAGACATTCTGAAAATAGCATTTCGAACTAGGTATGGGAATTACAAGTTTACAGTAATGCCTTTTGGACTGACTAATGCTCCCTCTGTCTTCATAGATCTAATGAATATAGTTTTCAAGGAATATATTGATGAATATTTAGTTGTATTTATTGATGATATATTGGATTACTCTAAAATCTATGAAGATCATGAAAATCACTTGTGCTCTATTCTGAAAACTCTCAGAAGAAATGAATTATATGGGAAGATCAGCAAGTGTAAATTCTGGCTTCAAGATTTTTTTTCATGGCCATATTGTCTCTATAGATGGAATCTCTGTCGATCCTTCAAAGACCAAGGAAATGAAATAATGGCCAGCACCGATGAGTATAACTGAGGTACACAGTTTTATTTGTTTAATAGGTTATTATCAACGCTTCATCTAAAATTTTTCCTTATTGGCTAACCCATTAACCAAGCTCGCATATAAAGGTGTATAATTTTTTTGGACAAAAGATTATGAATAATATTTTGATGAATTGAAGAAAATATTAGTAAAGTATACTATTTTGACTCTATTATTGGGGAATGATAGGTTTGTTATTTATAATGATCCTCTAAAGAAAGGACTTGGTTGTGACTTTATACAGAATGATAGAGTTATTTCTTATGCATCACAACAACTATAAATTCATGAACAAAACTATCATACCTATGATCTTGAGTTAACTCCTGCAATATTTTCTTTGATGATATGGAGACACTATCTCTATGGTGAAAAATGGAAGATATATACCGATCATAAGAGGTTGAAGTATATTTTATCACAGAAAGAACTCTACATAATGAATAGGTGATGGAACACACTACTCAGGGATTATGATTGCAATATACATTACCACCTTGAAAGGTGAAACATCAATACTTTTTCAAATGGTTTCCAAACAATCTCAACAATATAGGATAAAAAGTTCTCAGACTAATTATGAGGAGTTTCAAAATAAAATTAATGATGTGAACGATGGGGGATTGATTGACTTCGTATATGAAGATTGAATTTTGAAATTTGGGAAGCTACTTTGTTTTCCTGTCATACCTGGTCTAAAAATGGAATTGTTGGATGATGCTCATAGCTCCATTTTGTCTATACACCCTGGTATCACTAATATTTATATAGATTTGAAGGAACATTTTTTTTCAGGACAACATGAAGAGGTATATTGCTGATTATGTGTCAAGATGTATGGTTAGTCAACAAGTTAAGTATAGAAGACAATGTCCAGGAGGATTCGTACAACCTCTTCCCATACCTAATTGGAAATGGGACGATATTATGATAGACTTTGTCAATGGTCTACCAAATACTCCAAGAAGGTGTGATTCGATATGTTTCATTGTTGATCATCTTACCAAGTCAGTACATTTTCTGGATTTAAGAGAAGATTTACCACTTAAACATTAGAAAGACTATATATTAATGAAGTTGTATGACTTCAAGGATTACCACTATTGATTGCTTTTTATCGTGATCCCCATTTTACATAAAGATTATGGAAAAGTCTTTAGAAGGCCCATGATACTGAACTTTGTTTGGGCACTGCCTACCACCCTCAAATTGATGGAATATCAGAACAGACTATTATGACAATAAAGGAAATGTTGAGATGTTTCTCAATTGACTTTCAAGGTATGTGGGATCAATATATACCTATGGTACAATTTTTCTATAAAAATATGTTCCATTCAAGTATTCATATGGAACAATACGATGCATTATATGGAAAGAGATGTCACCACCAACTTGTTGGGATGATGTTGGTGAATGAAAAATCATAGGCCCAGAACTTTTTGAGGAAACAATGGATAAGGTGAAGATTATCCAAACCCACATCAAAGAAACTCAGAGTAGGAAAAAGTGATATGCCGATAACTGAATGAAGTATTTTGAATTTCAAGTAGGAGATATTGTTTTCGTGAAGGTATCTCTAGGGAATGGTGTTTTATGATTCAATAAGAAGGGTAAATTAAGTCCTAGGTTTATCAGACCTTTCAAAATTCATGAAAGAATTTGAGTTTTATCTTACCGTTTGGAAATTACTCTAAGACTCTCCATTGTTCATGATGTATTCTACATATCACTATTAGGAAAATACATGTCTAACCCAAAGCATGTACTCATCTATTAAGAAATAATACTAGAACCTAATCTCTCTTATTGTGAAGAGCCTATCAAGATTCTTTATACCAGAGAAAAAGTGTTGAGAATCCAGAAGACTCGTCTGGAAAAAGTTTTATGAAGAAACTATAAGATATAAGAGTGAATGTGAGAACCCGAGGAACATATGATAAGGAACCACTAAAATATTTCTATGAAGTAGTATTCTATAAATTTTGAGTAAGAAATTATTTGAAGGAGGTAAGAATGTAACACCCCAAGCTTCAACAGTATGTTTCCCTTTGAATAATGAAACAATTTTCATTGTAAAAAACTTCGAGTTCTAGCAAACCATGATCAATCAAACGAGATGTTGTGAATAGCAATACCCTCTTTTGGAAATATTATAAATTTTATTTTTCAAACTGGACTTCTTTTTTAGATTCATAATATCAAAATTATCATAGTTTGAATTTATGGTATGTTTTTGAAAACATTCAGTTTTTAATGAATAGTGAAATACACTGTGTTATTGTTTAAAACCTACATTTTATTTAAATAATTATTTATTTTATGTTAATATATTTTAGTTCAAAATAGATAAATAATACCTATATAATATTAATTTAATTCATTAGAGTCATTTTATAATAAAATTTAATTTATAAAATTTTATTGATTTTTTTAAGGTCTTATACCCACCTTCAAGGCACATTAGAAAATTTTCATAAAACATAATTCTACCACTTCTATGAATTGAATTTTAAATATAAGAGAGACACGGTTGATATCAGTATATTAAATGTGGTTCAATAAGATGAAAATATTTTTTTTTGAATAGTAACTTTTAACTTTTATTTTCTACGGTTAAAAGTAAATTGTGTAATTAAAGGTTAAAATGATATTATAATTACCCAAAAACATGTCCAAATTTTATTGGATAAGTTTATTTCTACCAAATTAACATTAGGAATAAAATATGATCAACTTGGATTAGAATATAACATTTATTATTATTTTCTTTAAAGCAGAGTTAAAAGTGTTAAATTCAAATTTTAATAACAAAAACATTTTTAATATTGGGTTATGCATAAGATAAATTTGACTATAAATATTCATTATAATTATAAAATTATTTCAAACATAATCGTTTTTATTTATAATTTGTAGACATTAAATAAAAAAATATATTTATGACACAATGATGATGCCGTAATTACCTTATTATTGAATGATTAAAATAATTGATATATTAAATATTAATATAATTGAAAATTTAGACTTTTTATGTATTATGAGAATTTTATTGTTTAATATGAAATATAAGGGTTGATTAAATATTTTCTTTTAAGGGTTAAAGATGTTATGACTTTCAGAAAAACAAAATACCAAATAGTGTCAAAAATGAGATAAATAAGTATTTAAAAAAAATACTATATTGTGAATTGATATAATATTCCTAAAAATCTAAGGATAGCCCAAAAAAATAGATAAGGATAGATATGTCAATAATTAACCACCAGGGGTTCACTTGGTAATTTATATTCTGTTTATTAACCATTTATTATAATAATACATGAATACATGGTAAAAGTTAAACTATTTAACTAAGTGTTAAATCTAAAAGATAAGGTTACTATGGTGACCTAAACCGATCTAAAACCTATTGGTTGAGAGTATTGAGACCCATACCCACCTTATCCTCAAAATAAATCTATTTTAAGTCATTATAAACTAATGACTATTGTATACTAAAATAATATTTCAAGCTTTTCCAAAAGTTACCCTTACCTCTCTTATAAAAGGGTACTTCACCTTATCTCAAAATCACACCTCCAAAGCCATTTGGCTCGACCAAACACTTGTAAAATATCCTCCCAACTACCCTCACTTCATCTTAGAGGCCTTAATTTGATCTTAAATCCATCTTATGGAGCCCTTTACGTGAAATCAAAAGGAAGCACCCGAAGAGGAGGTAATAATTTCACCAACTATTTTAATGTTCTTTTCTTCTTCCACATCGTATTTCTTTGTTGTTCTTATACCAAAATAAGTACTCAATTACAATATACAAACTGTGATTTTATTATAAATATTATAAAACCATATTCATTATTCTATCCATCCTATGAATGACAAGTCACCATACGTGCATACGTACGACTTACCGTTTCCATGTAGTGGTGTAGTATGTTATTAAATACTTCATTATTTCGACGGGTATAATAATGAGTATAAATAATGTAAATAATAAATTTCATTTGTTAATGATTCTTTATATATTATATAAAATCTAATTACATAAAATTTTAACATCAATATAATGATATTTTCGCTCATTCCTATGTACAGATTACCGTCTCCACGAACGCGATAAGATCCATTCCGCATCGTAATCATTCAAGAATAATTTTAATTATATGTTTAAAAATAATGTTTATGAACTTAATATCATTATGGATATGAATCAAATACATCCTATACATAACAAACATGACTTATGTAATAAAACATCTAATGTAAAATGAATCCTTTAACACCTAAAACAATGATACTACTGAAATATTATTAACAAATAAATTTTAAAAGATCATATATGATATCATATTTTTTGTGGTTCTTTTATAATTTAATAACAATTATTTAACTATTATACATGATTTTAACATACTCTTGACCATGAAAAAATTCAAGGTAAGTGTTAATTCTACAATATCTTCATTATCCGTGGTTGTTTATATGTGAGTATCTATTGGGACCTCTTTATCATTCACATATGTGATTTTTAAAAATTTATTTTAAAACATTTTTACTATTTCATAGAATATTATTGAATTTAATTTATACCATTGTTTGAATTTTTATATAATTCTTATAAATTAATCTTTCAATTTTTTTCTAATTAAGGTCCTTTGAGAACATTTTGAAAAAGTTAAGGAATGAATTTTTTTAAACTTATACGGCGAGTGCAAATATTTACCACCGTTATAACATCTTCAAAGTTTCCCTTACTTGATTATAAGAATATTTTCAAAATAAATATTTTCTTTTATAATTATTTTAGTTTTAAATTGTTTCAAAAAATAAAGATATATTTCTCTCAAATAGTTTTGATTTCATCTATGTCAACATCCATTGGTGGGTTTTACCCCTTTTTTGATGTTGATTCATTATGATTCAGTCATCCAAATTATATTGAAGGTTTTGTGATATGTTTGACAGTGGATGTGTTATTTTTGGTCAATTCATAGTTTATTGTTAAAGTATAAACATTTCATATGAAATTTTTAATATGAATGTTTATGTTATGTTTCAACCATTTCATATGAGGAATGAATTCAAATCAGTATGTGATGGTTTGTGCCCACTATAGCTCCTCGATGCATCAGTAGGTCTCATGAGACAAACTCGTGTCATGGAATAAGGCCTTGAAAAAAATCATGTTTTTAGTCTCAGCACGAGGCCTTGACTATGTGGTTATGATTTTTAACATTCTACATTCCATCATTATGAAATTGGATATTGATATAACTTGTGATTATTCGACTTGTAGAATATCCATGTGAATAATTAAATGGAATTATTTGATTTCTCTTTTCCGTATTATGTATAATTTCATGTTTAAAAATCTTCATTTTAGTCTTATACATTTCCTTAAAAGTTTATGCTTATTTGTAATATTTTCCGCTATATTGTTATGCTTACTGAGCATCTGAGATCACCCCTTTCAATATTTTATTTTTCCCAGGGTGGGAAAAAGTATATTATGAATGACCTATAGGGGTATTCTAAGGGTTATGAATGTGCTCAAAGGAGATATTATGTTGTTGTTTTTCATTTCATAATGTAATGTAAAAATCATGACTGTATCTTGGACTTGCATGGCTACTAAATTGACTAGTATTTCAGGATTTGATCCCTTGTGATCATGCCAATGTTATGTAATATTGCACCTTCTCTGGGTAACTAGGGTTGGGGAATTATAGATTCAATACATGTGATAGATCTGGTATGTACTTCCTCAATAAGAAAAAATGGAATGCATCATGTACATGAGACAAGGTAGGTGGAACTTCCAGTCGATATGTCATAGCTCTGTGACAATCATTAATATCGATGGGGTCAATATATCTCAGACTGAACATTACCTTCATACCTAGTCTTAATTTCCTAGTACATTGATATATTTAGAAGAATAACACGTATCTAACCTCAATCTCTAGGCCCTAATGATGATTTTGTAAATTTGTCTTCTATCGACTTTGGGCATCCATGATGTTCTACTAAATGGTTTTAAAATTTCCACTATTTCATTAATCATTTTAGTTCCTAGTAGATTACATTCAAAAACATCATCCCAAACTGAAAATTTTCTATATCTTTTCCCCTAAAGAGATTCATATTGATCCATTTCGACTCATGACTGAAAACAATAGGTGTAAGAGAACTCATGCAATGTATGATTTTGGTGACATACTTCATTGAAGACTATAAAACATTATTAAATCATATCATTAAATTTCTAAATTGTCCAATCAAATTGGACATCAGTTTGAGGATGATATATTGTACTAAAGTTCAGTTCAGTGTTTAGAGAATCTTGGAGACTATTCCAAAACCTAGATGTGAATTTCAGATCTCGATCAGATACAATTGAGAGTGGTACTCCATGATTCATTTTCACTACTCAAATGTATATCCATGAATGCTTATCCAGTTAAAAGTCCGATTAAATTGTGTTAAATTGGGTTTTTTGTGAGACGATCCACAATAACCCATATAGCATTGTTTTCTATGGATGAATTTGGATGTCTAGTGAAAGAATCAATTCTAATTTTTCCCCATTTTCCATGATTTTAATTTTAATTAACAGATAATTCCATTAGAAATTTATCATTCCGCCTTAATTTCTTGACATACAATGAACTTTGGTGCATATTCCATGATCTCCTTTATTATATTTTCTCACCAATAGTTCTATCAGATATCTCAATACATCTTTTTCCTCCCTTGCAGAATAGAGAATGTTGAGATATATACGTCATTCAAAATGACTTTATTTATCTCTAAATTATATGGAACACAAACTCATGAACCAAATATTACAAATCCATCCTCATAAATGTTTAACTATTTGGTTTTCCTCTTTCTCAAGGATTCTAGATTCTCCTGAATTTCCACATCATTCCTTTGATCATCCTTTATTTTATCAAAGTGTGATGGATGAGAAATCATCTAATAGTGGATTTATGAAGTTCATTCCATAATGTATCTCATTTCTATTATATTAAAATATATGAATATTGGATCATTCTCAATTTTCATCCTTGATAGTGTTGTTGAATCCTTTCAACTTAGGGCATCTTCAACATTATTCCAATTTACTATGGTAGTGTAATGAGCTTATATGGTCCTTGAGGTAATATAGAAATATTCACTGGTTCATATTATGGTATTTTCTTTGTGAATATATATTTTAGGATCTTAAGATCAGTATATATTTCAAACTTCTCCCCATGGAGATAGTGCTTCCATATTTTTAACTTGCAGATTATAGCTTCCAACTATAGATCATGTGAACGATAGTTTTTTCATGCATTTTTAACTTCCATGAGGAATACGATTTCACTTTTTCATTTTTAATTATTACATACCCTAATATATTATTTTAAGAATCAATATATATCAAAAAGTTTTCCCCACTTATCAAGAGTGTGAGTATTGGTCTGGAAATAGTCCACTTTTTTCGACTCTTTGATGCAGTTTTCACATTCAGTTGTCTAGAATATCTATTCTCCCTTCTGATTCATAATGTTTATTGGGTTTGTAAATCATGATATTCTCTTCAAAAATCATAGTTAAAAAGCATATTTTTCAAGGACTATATATATATCTATTACAAATGTTCTCCTAGCCCACTCTTATATTTCCATTATCATGGAAGGGTCCCCATATATTCCTTTGATAGTGATAACATTCCCAAATAATGATACATCCTATATACATAACTCATATTTCAATTAATTTTCATAATGTTTCTTCATTCTCAATGTTTTATCATACTATACAAATAATATTCATGTTCTTCTATTATATTAGTGTATATAATAATATCATCAAAAAAGTATAAAACATATTTTCCTAGGTAATGTATAATAACTCTATAAATTATTTCCATGAACATTTTTGGAGGATTTTTGTGTTTGAAAGGAATCCCTTTGAACTTATACTTATCATACCATGTTTCAATGTATTTCTAAGAAATGTCTTCCTTCCTCACCTATAATTGGTGATGCCTCGACTGACGATCCACCTTAGATAAATACATATCCCCACACAATTGATCATAAATGTCATATATCCTTGGAAGATGATACTTTTTCTTTATAATTATTTGTTTGAGCTCACAATAGTCAATGTATTGTTGCATTGATCCGTCATTATTATTTATGATGAGGATTGGTGCACCCCATGGGTATGTACTCAGTCATATAAAATACTTATCCAGATACTCTTCTAAAAGGTTCTTAACTTCCTCCAACTCAGTGATGGTTATTATATAATATGTATTTGATATAGACATATATCCATGAATAATTTCATTTGATAAGGAAACCTTTTATTCAAGTAGAAGACCATTCAATTCCCATGGGAAAACATTAGTGTAGTCCCACACTATGGGAATGTATTTGGGCTTGATTCACTCCATTTTCCCATCAATTTCAGATATATATAATTACTCATAATTTAATAATATATATACATAATATTATGAATCTGATGATTATTCATCCCCGTCCTTACATGTCTATAGAATTGGAGGATTCCTCTAGAAGTGTGGAGTGGTCTCCATTTCAATATAGTTGATATAATGATATCCAATCCATGACCAATATAGCATGAAAAATTTCCATTGGATGTACAATATGATTTTCCAGGATTTTCAGTCCACATTGATTAACTGTGGAGGAATTATATACCTTGGATTCATTAATTTTCCCATTAGTTTTTCTCATATACAACTAAAACACTATATTTAGAGGTGGGGTTTTAATTATTCTACTAAACATGGATGAGATGAAATAATGTGTTAAACTAGAATCAAATAGTATATTCACTATTTTTGAATGAATTAACATCATACCATTCACCAAATAATTGTTGGGGTCCACCTCCACATTAGTTATGGGATATTATTTTCCTTTCACATTTAGATATGGTGGAAACTACTAATAATTACACTCTCGAAATTGAGGTTTATTTCACTAGATTTCATTGTGACCATTCTACCAATAGTTAAGGCATTGAACCATAGGTGTTAATATACTTTCAGTCACCACATTGGCCATATTCCCATTGTCTATTTGTTATTCCTTATATAGGTGGCCTTCTCGGCCACACATGAGTCATTTCCATGTACCATTGAGGCAATTAATAAGATGATTATTTCGAAATTGATTACATATGTGTGGTTGATTTGTATTTCCACATTTATCATTAGATCCCCATATTGAAACTCCATATTTCATTTCACATCTCAATATAAATTTCACTATTATCTAAACTCCATATACACATTTAGAGAATATAAAACAACTTCTTCTTAACTCCCAATGTTTCAAATCTAGAGATCCGGTTAATAGTTTGTTAAACCACTAAAAAAATATTTATTACACAATCATCATTTGTAATAAACCCTGATGTATAAATTGATATCCTTCTGAAATATACATCATATTTCTTGTTAGATTCAACTTTTCTTATCATTAGAACAAATAATTTTGTCTACATCATTGTATTAAGAGGTTGATGGAAATACTTTTAAATAAATATTTTCATAATGTCTTCCCACTACATCTCTTAAATTTTTTCTGACATACTTCCATTCTTAATCAATTCCATTATTTGACCAGCCTCTACATTTAAATTATAAACAACCACAATAACCATCATTGTCTTAGAATAGTGACACACATAATATATCATCTCTATTAAGTTGACCCGTTATTCCATGGCTAGTTGATTGGATGATCCAAAAACATTAATGGTATATATTGTATAAAAAAATTGATATACAATTTCTCCACCATAGGTGATGAAGGAAATTCCACATTATTCAGGTAGTTGTTCATAGCCTGAGATATCAGGCTAATCATATTCCTGAAATTTTGAATTCCACCTCACATGAAATTATGCCTGTGATTTGGGAAATCATTACATTATACTCAGACAGTTTGATAGATAGGTTTGACTTGGTTCCCACCATTTTCTAAAATAAGAATGGATTCAATAGAACATATTTAAATAGGTTATAAATTATTCCATTGCAAAATTAACATTTAAGGTAAATCCTATGGTATTTATGTTTTTATAAGTTTTCTAAAATAAATATTCTTGGGAGCTTAGAAAAATCATACTAATGGTTTTCACTAAGATTCAGTTATCTAATTTCCCAAATTAAGTAATCCATGCTATAATACTATATATATTGACACTACATTCATTACATCATTATTACATCATCTGGAAAAAAAATTACAAAAAATATTTACACAACCACGATCAAAAGTTTTAGAGTAACGGGTAAATTAGAACCATAAACAATGTATACATAAAAAAACATAAAAATTATTTAATTATTTCTTTTATAGTTTCTTATTGGACCTTGTATTCTTTTTGTTACTAGTATTCACTAGATGATATACATCTAAAAATGGGTGATCTAAAAGAAAATTAAAAGGAAAAATAGGTTATATGAAACATGGTTGAACATAAAAATCAAAATAATAACAATATAAAATGAATGATCACTATAATAATGAGAGTGAACATTTGATAAAGATAAATAATTTTTAAATCTATATAAAATAAATATCATGTCATAGTGGTCAACTCAAACACATAGTTCAAATGAAGGCTCTCATCATGTTAACACATAACATAAGTGAATAATCATTACATCATCATTGTGAAAACATATAGTGTCATTTTCTTGTATATTCCACATTAACTCATGAGTCATATCACATTACCCAATTGACTTGAGAAATATATAATTTTGTACACCCCCATCTCATCATAACATTTATATAATCATGTATTATACAGAAGATGTATAACAATCTATTCCATCATAAAAAACACTGAAATGAAATTAATTTAATTATAATTTCTTAAATAACAAATTCATTAACATTTGGTATCCCAAAATCAAATGGAATGACAGAATTTTTATAAGAATGACCAGTATTGGATGATGGAGATACAATCTTAGGAGAAGTAAAATGTTTTCTTTTAGAATGATGAATTATTTCTAAAAAAGTATTTTCATTTATCAGAAAACCATATCAGAATCATTATTTTCTTAGAAAAGAGCAGGTAATGAAAAAATTATTTATATTTAAGGAACATTAAAGTAAAAATTGATACTAAATATGCAGTGAAAGATGGAAAATCCAAAGAAAGAGAGTTGGGTTTGAGAATCCCCTTACCATAATTCTGAATGATTTCTATACATTAATGTCATAAAAAATCAAATTAGATAAATTAATATATAATTATAGAATGTTTTTTTATTATTTTTGATTAATTACAATTATAATATGTTCATTTCTGGTGATTATGATGAGTTATAGTGTTCAATTTCATTGTTCAAGCATATTCATTTTCATTATTTTCATGATTGGTTCACTTGTATAATTGGATGGAAGTTTGTGTATAGAGGGTATAATTATCTGGAATTGATACTATATGTTATTAATGAAACTATAGAATATTAATTTCTCTTACATAGAATTTGGATAGATGGTATGAGGTGTAATCCGTAGATAAAACCTTAATGATAATCATTTGGATTAATCTAGTGGTTTTTCGATCACAACAAACTTGTTTTTTTATTATTTAATAGAATATATATAAATTAGTTCTAGTGAATAAAAATGGTTATTAGATACATTTTAAAATATTTTTCATCAATTATAATGGTTTTATTTTTAGCCTTGAATGTTTTCGTGAAAAATGAAAATCCATAGTCCACGGTGGCAGTAAATCGACACACCACAGATGATATTTTCATATTTGGTATGAAAGCAAAATAAACGAGATTTGAAGATTAATTACTCCGTTAATATATTAAAATTTAATTAAATAAAGGACACAGGAGTTATCATGACACTTGGATAATTGTAGGTGATGAAAGGATAATGAAATCAACGAAATTGAATAGAAATTAAATAAAAAAGAAAGATGTATTTGCCTCTTCAAACCATCTCTTTAAGAGCATCCATATGGGGATTAGTTTTGGGAATTTTTGTGACAAAACAATTAAATATATGGTTGAGGGGAATTGTTAGATGATTTTGAAGATAATGGAAAATGATAATCTATTGTAATGTTAGAGGAGAAGAGGTGGTGAGGGTTAATATTTATATTGTAGGAGAGTGATGTTTACACATTATTGTATTCATTAGTTTATAATTTTCCCTCAATATAATGAATTGTTTTAATATTTTCTATAAATATATTAAAAAAATATTAGAGAGTTCTATTTATTGGTATTACATCATCCTTACATCAATTATGTCTCAAAATTTCATGTCTTTTTCTTTTATTTACAATTATTGTAATTTTCTATTCATAAAAAATTCATTTATTTTAGATAAATTAAAAAAAATATCCCTACCCGCTTTTCATATTATAGAATTAAAAATGAAATCCATTTTACGAAAATAAATTTTAAAATATGAGATATTTATTTTTTATTTAAAATTATGATTTTCTATGAAAATAATTACTTTAAAATTTTAACTAATTTTAAAACACATGAAAAAATTAATTAAGGTCTTACAAAATTATCTTACAATCATAAATTAATAAAATTTTAATTTATGATTCTATTTTTTGGAAATAAATTTTAATTTAAATATTTATATTAATTATTATATTATAAATAAATATTTATGTTTTATGAATATAAAAATCATAATTAATACTTTTTACAATATATATTTACAAATATCCTGATATAATTATATCATATTATCATTTTGAGATGCCCTAATTTTATTTATACATTAATAAATGAAGTTAATATTCCTAAATTACATTCATAATGGTTATTTTTTATTTTATTGGTCGTGTTACTGTTCCATTGGGATATGGTCCTTTATTTCTAGAGATACCATTTATTACATTCATTTTTCATTTATAAATAATTTTTTACAATGTGATTTTATTTGGTTTATACTATATTGCACTAGTATATTAAGGTAGTTTCCATTGATATAATTTGGGTTGTTACAATATCATCAGGTCCTCAAAATTCCTTAATATGATCTAAGTATTAATTTACATCCTAAACTCTAGTGTACTAAAGGCACTATCTGAGTTACTCCATTAGATTATATAAATGGGGTAATCATGTAGGACATATCAGTTTTGTGTCTTTGGATATATATAAGCATATATAATATCCATTTTAAAATGTGGAAATGACATAAAACGTAACAATGGAAAAGTGTTGGAATCATTGAACTCATTGAATGAAATCAAATTCGTTTCATATGGAATGGAGTTAAAATAATAGTGAGCTCAAATTCATTGTAAGGGTGTCATACCATTAAATATTCAAGAGTAAATAATTCATAATCAATATGGATAGGTAAGTATAAAAAACATATTACATTTAATAATAAAATACTACAAATGTGTCAATATATAATATCAATGAAATAATATTATTGACAATAATAAAAAAAATGCTCAATAAAAGAAATTATTAAAATTGGAAATCATGATCTCATAGGGAATGCTATTTGTAGTATCAATATTATTCTCCAAGGTAGTATGAGACTATATAAAAAACCCATTTAATTTGACCTACTAATGTGTCTCTTCAGGCGTGTCGAAGCATTGAGGGGATTTATAATTATTTGAAACACAATTAACTACATGATAAAATAAATACTCATATATCTATTGATCGACAAAATTCTTATACAATAGTCATTGTTAAGAATATTTATTTTCATTAATTAAAATAAAAACTAACTTGATTTCCCAGTTAATTTGATAACTATATACGTAAAACATCAAATTTTTAATAGATATACAATTTAGGAAATAAGAATATAAAGGATAATTGATATATATATTTCATAGAATCATAATTTCAAAAGATCACATGAATTTTATTGTTGAATAATAAATTTAACAAAAACAAAATAAATGATTGATAATATTAATTTTTTAATAATTTAATGTATTATGGAAGAAGAAATGGAATGGTGGCGATATATGAACAAAAATATTCATAAATAAGTTTTATTTATCAAACTATTGATATCATGTTGAAGATTATAAATTTCAAAAAAAATTCAGGTGGTGGGAAAGGCTATTTTCCCCGTATATATAAAAATTTAATTTTAAATCTTTTAAAGATTGTGTAAAAAATAAAATTTGGAAGAAAATATAATTATTATTTCAAAAACATTTTATATGATTATGATAAAATTCAATGTACTCTGTAAATCATTTGAGTTAATTAATATACCTTTTTACAACCATTTTGAAAAAAATATATATTTAATTAACATATATCTACTTAAATATAAAATAAAATAAGTTCTTCATTCAAATTATTGATTAGACGATTCATGTATGAATGATAAAAAAGGTGTATGAATATATTGAACTATGCGATTATGAAAATTATATTGAAATATTTCTAGTTTATAAGGATATATTATAATATTCATACTATTAAAAAAGTTTATTAAAAATGGTCGTTAAATAAATTTATAATTATTTTGTAACATTAAAATTTAAACACCTTTATGGAACAGAAATTAATTGAATATTAATCATCATTAATAAATAGTTTTTAGGTCACAGATAAAATATGGTTATTTTATATAAAAATGATATTTTAATAGGTGAATAATAACATATATATCTCATTAGAGTGTAAATTGAGACATAATCTATCACGTCATTCATAAATTTATTTTAATGTTCATTAACCTCATTTATAATTGTTTTAATAATATCAGAAATTTCTACCAAAATAATTTTCATAATTACAATATCATGTATAATTCCCTAGAAACATGTTACCACCCATTTGTTAGTTAATATTTCATTATTACTAATGTATTAGTTGTTAATTTCATTCTGTTTCCATTCTTTAATAATCATGACTAATTCAATTATTTTTCATATAATTTAAATGTATAATAAAATCATCATTTAAATACTATAGATGTCATATTTTTTTATGAGATGACATTTTTTGTAAAAATTATGAAATGATTATCATGGAAAATGAATCGCATCACTTCATGGAGGCGGAATTACACACACATTCATGGATGATGATAACAGTAACATTATGTAGTTAATGTAATGGTAGTTAATGTTATATTAATAATATATAAATAATATTGTGTTATATTTATCATATACATTAATTATTTTTATAATTGATACTATCCAAGTGAGATAATGAGGGAAAAAATTGTATCTTTTCACGGGGTTGTATTCCATCATAGACATGATCGATGGATTCTCATTCCATTTGATAGATATTGAGTTTATTTAGTATAATTCCCTAAAAAATATAAATATAATTATATAGTAAATAGTATTATTATTATATTTTCAATTTAATGACATAAATTAATGTGGTTAAATGATAAGTAAAAAAAGAAACATCTTAGTGATGAAAATTACTATCACATATAAGAACGCTAGTTGGATCTCTTATTAATGAACTAGGGTATCTATTTTAAGATGTAAGATATACTAGAATGTAGCTAAGGAATTTGGGGAATTATTTTATTACGGTTTTCATTATGTATATTTATTTATATGTGTGTATAATCTAGGGGAGGTGGTGCCCATTTATAATTGAGGAGGTGTGTTATTTTTGTAAATATTGAAAACTATTTTTTAATTGGAAGTAAATATTTATCCATGTACCACCACTATTGATAAAAAATTTCTTTTATTTAAATATCTATAAACAAAAAATATAATAATAAAAATGTGTTTTATACATGATATTTTCTTTACTATCAAGGTTACTCTATTAAACATATTTTTGTATCACCATAGGAACAAGTAATTTAACTGAGTAATTTAACAATTATTCTTGAAATAAAATGATTTTATTTGGATAATTTAGACCAAATGATTATAAATATTATATCCATTTTATGAAATATGAATAACTGGTGTTTAGTAAATTATTTTAAACAAATGATAAAGTATTGAAAAAAACATCATTCTTCCAAAACAATGATATTTTATTTTTACTATTGTTACTATTCACTATAATGAATTTATGTTCCTATAATACATAATATTAATTGTGAATACTCTAAAAATTGATTCAATTTTATCAATTTTACATCTTAATAGTGTTAGGATTTAGTGTGAATAAAAAACTATAAATTGTGTAGACAATTGTGTTTTCAATTAATTATTTTTTCAATCATAAATTGGACTTATGTTAAATATAGGACTATTTATTTATATTATTAGAATTTAAATATATATATTTCGATGTAAAAAATATTAATAAAATTTAATTCATAAATAATTAAGGAATAAATTATTTAATAATAATTCATTGACATTATTTCTTTTCTAAAAAAAGGTTTTTGAAAAAAAAAAATTCATGAAAAATATATCTTTTTTCCTCAAAATGATCATATAATTAATTCTATCAAATTTATATTCATTACATTTATAATTATTCATAAAATAAAATTATATGATAAAATAATATTATGAAATGATATTATTAATATTTAAATAATATATTTTATATTTTTCATAAAATCTTACATCAATGGGAAGTTTTTAAATATTCATTATATGATTATTTTAAAATAAATAGTACATCATCGATATTTATAAAAATAAATAAGTTTTTTTGTTCCAAGATACTTTAATATTTTAATTTTATCCTATTTTCAACACGATTTGAGAAATATGATTCCTTAGCACTTAGTCTTTAGTGCAATGAATCTGGTTGTTATCCTCAATGTAAGATAGAACATGTTATAATTCAATTTCTTCCAAAGAATGTAAATGAATTGGTTCATGTATGTACTTCCTTAAGAATGATATACATAACACATAATTTACATTATAGAGGCTTGGTTTGATTTATAATAAGAAAACCATTGTTCAAATATCTTGAAAATAATTAAAGGGTCTAATGTACCTGGGCCTCAATGCTACCGTCTTACATAAACATTTAACACCCTTAAAAGTTGTAACATTAATGAAAACCTATCTCCAAAATTGAAATTATAAATATTTCCTTAAATTATTTACATTAATATTGTTCCTATATTGAGTTACATTTATATGAGAATGAATATACTTTTCCATGGGGGTTTCTCCTCAACTACTTCTTTTTAGGAAATTTTCATTTCACCGACTTCATCTGAACATGTCAGTTAAAGAAATCGGTTTCCATATAATGATTGATGAGGGTCAAGTTCAATATATGAATGGAAAAGTTTTTAATAAGAATACAATTTCAATATTAAATAATACTCCTATTTTCCTTTAATGTCATGTCAGAATAACATCATCATGTATTCCAATTTTTGATTGGTTCATTCAAACATTCCATTGGTTAGATGAAATTAAGTCGTGCTCTAACAATGCATAGTATCAAGATCCTTTTATAGAGTTATATAGAGTTCCAAAGAAAATAGGGAATCATGAGAAGGAAAAATTGAATGTGGTTCATGATTAATTCATAAAACATCATTATGATAGATCTTGTGGTGGCATTCATGAGGTAAATCATATCTTCTATCAAATAAATGTGATGATCTTGTGTGGCGATAAACAATGAAAACTATTGAAGCATTCCCTCTATGAGTATATGGTGATTGAGTAATAAAGTCTATAGTTATATAATCCAATTTTTAAATTAGAATAATAATGTGTTTCAAAACACGGGTTAGATAATGTATCATCTCCTTTAGGTATTAAAAAAATAAGCATCACGATACATAATCAACTTTTTCATGAATCATTTTATTAGACCAAAAATCATCCATAAATTCCATATTCATCATAGTTATTCTATGGTTGATATATTATTTTTTATTATATGAATCATCAAACAAATTAATTTTATTTATACTTATATAGAACATACATAATAATTGATTGTTTAAGAATTCCATCTCTATAATAGAACTATGAAAAATTTACCTAATTCATGACATAAATTTTCATCAGAAAATTATCATAATTCTAAGGGAATATATTATTTTTTCAACAATTATGGTAAACAAATAATTAAATAAATGACAAATTTCTCATGTTCCTTAATAATTTAAATATCTATTATACTATTTATATGAACATTGGATTCATATATATACTACTTTGGGACATAAATCTTTGATCATTTCTACTCATGGAATCCAAAAAATAATTTTCCTTCCTTTGGTGAGTCATAGCCCATCCCTCTAAAGACTCCCCTACTATGATGGAAATGTAGAAATGGGGATAATGAACCTTTAGTCACCCCTCCAGTAGGCCCTGGATTGGTGACTAGAACCATGGGTATAAATATCCCACAAAATGGGAGGAATTTACATTTATAAGAAATCAGGTTGGCAGATAAGATGGTTAATCCCCAAAACAACTCCAACACACACACACACACACACATATATATATATAAGAATTCTAAAAACAATAATACGTTCATGCATCAATTATAACTATTAAAAATATGAAAATTTACAAAGTATATAGCCAACATAATGCTAAGTAGCGACATAAAAAAAGTCAAGATCTGAGCTAGTGGGGTGAAGTACAGTTTGAAAATTCCTCCTAGAAACCCAAAATGACTTTATTTATGTTGGGTGAGAATATGAGTATACTAAGTAGGAAAAACAATTTCTATTTTTCACATGTGAATGAAACATACTAATTCCCCTATGATAAAATTTCAGAAACAAACAACATCTTACACTTATAATAACTATCCCAACCATTACAAGTAACGCTCACCAAAAAATGCAAGTCAATTAATTTAATATAATGAAAATCGATGGTAGGGAACTATACACCACATTCCCATGGCTTATCCACTCACAAAAAAAAATATTTTTTGGTGATCGCACCTCTTATGAATATACCACATCACGACCCACCCACACACACAACTAGGCCTCACTAGCACATACTGCCTTCAGATACTTTGGCCAAAAACCACATCCTTCCTGTAGACACCTTCAAAACAAACCACATCACATCCTTACCATAAATAAGTAGGACAAGAATCACACCACATCCTCACCGCAAACACATGGGTCCCAAACCATATCAAAATTTACCCATAGAAAACTGAGCCATGAACCACACCTCGTCTTGAAGACACCTGGAAAGGCACAAAACATCTCATCATGAGGACTCATGGGAAATAATAACACATATCATCATGATGATAAATAGTAAAGAACAACCCTATAGCACCCATATAGGCTTCCAAAACACCAAATTTCCTTAATAATGTTTGGACTTCAAATCCTAGAAGAGGGAGTAGGAAAGAGTCGGTGGCTTTCCATCTGTCTAACCACCAGGGTGTTTGGGAAAGACCCCATCCTCATGTGATGATGGGGTTGTTCGGAAAATATTTATCAACTATGGTGGGTGCATATAGAAGTTATAGGGAAAATAGAAGTGTGCACATACCTGATACCAAACACTCATGCCCTTACAATGCGTTCTCTAACAAACAATAAGATCACATCACTTGCTCCTTTTCTGCTACATCTGAATGCACAACATCACCGATTGAGCCAACCCCCCCCCCCCCCATTTAAATTCCAAAATAATTTATTTAACAACATTTATTATTTATTGAATATTTCATTTACCATTTACACCACAATAAAAAAAATACTAAGAAAAACACACAACATGAATTACAGTTCTCTGATGTTGAATATCCCATATAAAATAATGTGAAATTACATTTCCTCGACATTTAACACTTATTCATGGTATTTCATATATCAATCTATAGATATGAGGTGAAGCTCTATGAATATTACTCATGGAGAAAATCTAGGTGAATTACCCATACAGGTCACTACTTTCCTTCATCAAACTTATCTTTCTTAGGTCATGTACCAACAGAGCCATCCCCTAACTCACAACACCATTCTATAACACATTACTGCACAACATGTTTCAAAGCCTCACTGTGCAACAATTCTGATCCGTTCCTCAATAAATCAATCTCTGAACATGATATTCCATTAAACAACACAAGAGAATTCACAACATACATCCTTGCTAACAAAAAAAATCACCAACTAGAGTAGACACAATAATTTATTACATCACCACACATTCAATGGAAAATCACAACACAATATTTAATAATGTATACATTATTAAATTTCACTTGTTAAGTCAAGGGTGATCATAGAAACCTTATGATCCTAGGGAATCCATTAATTACTCAAGAAGACATGATAAGTGTAACGACCCAAAGTTTCATTTAAAGAAAAACCCCTCTTGATCTAGTTAAATGTCTCTGTATGAAAAATATTTTTATAAGATGTCAACTTCTTTGGTTTTATGTTAATAATTTTGACCGTTGCTAATATATTCGTTGAACAGTGATCACATGATTAGTATAAATATAGGACTTTAACAAATCCAATTTAATCAGACAAAGGAAGTGATGGCCTCATCTAGTAGAATTTCCCCATACGATGCCCATTTGTCGGAGCTCGGAAAAGAGGTGGCATCTTTGGGCATCTCCCTTGACCAATCCCAAGCTGAGCTTCATCATGTCAAGCTCGATCGTGACCGTCTACGGGAAAAGTGGAAGTTGATTGAAATTACCACTCGAGCGATGTTATCCGAGCCACCCCAAGAGTCTGTCACCATCACACACCTTACCCTTAGGTCTTATGCATCTGTTTTAAGGGGTTATGTAACAAATAAGTAGTACTATGATCATGTACATTATTTGTTTATATAATAATGAATATAATTTCTAGTCATTTTTGATACATTGTAAATAGTTTTTAAAGTACAAATGGTGTTTTTAGTTATTATTTAATTAAGAAAACTATTTTATTAAATTAAGGGATTTTTTAATTAAATAATATTTAAATAAAATAATATTATTATTATTAAATTAATTTTTATTAAATATAAATGATCTTATAATTTTATGAATGCAATTACAATTTTTATTAAGGTTTGAAAGCCATTTTTTGTCAAAACTCGTGAATTTTCGATAAATGTCGGTTTTTATTTTAAAAGTGAAAATTAACATATTTAGAAAATTATTTAGATAAAATAAATGTTATTTTTGGAATCAGGACATCGAAATTATCCAATGGTGAATTTTTCATAATTTTCAGAGACAGTAAAATTTTTGGGTAAAAATTAAATACCTTTTAAATATATAATGTGTTTTTTGACATCATAATGAATCAATAGTGATGTAATAAAATACTATAGTCTTTATTTTCGGCCAATATATGTTTTACCATTAAAATAATGTGATTTTGGGTTTTTTTGACTTATTTTTCAAAGCATTAATGGACCCCTCATGACTTATTCAACACTTTACCTTTTTAAATTAATTTCCATGGGAGTGTGACTCACCTCCACACAAGAAACCATATTATTTTAAGAATTTAGGACTTTGGCCTTATAAAATAATGTTTTCCTCTTCCCTTTTCCAAAAACAATGGTCAAAAACCATGGGATGTTTTGTGGTTTGGATTAATTTAATATAAGGGGTCCCAAACCTAAATAATAAAGAATTCCCTCACCTTTCCTATATAAACCCACCCAAGCTCCCACTTCATCCTCACTCAAAGCCATTGAAGTTCGTCCAACATCTGCCCTACTCTCTCTAGAATCCTCTCAAGGTTCCCCAAGCTCCCAAGAAGCCTCTCACAAGCCTCTCTCTAGCCTTTGGAAGCACACTTCCATGTAAGGATTTTTTATTCCTTTCTCATTTTTTTCAATTTTCATTAAGTTGTATTGCCCTTTTAATTTCAATTATGAATGATGGGGTATGATTTTTCACCTCCCACATACTTCCCTCTTATTGTTTTAATGATGGGAGACCCCTTTATCTCTCATTAAATGCCTCTCATGTACACCCGTTACTATGCCGAAATTCCAAAAGGAACTTCTCTCTCTTCTTTTACATTCAAGCAATAATTTTGTATCATGAATATAAATTCCATTACAATTTTTTAGAAATGTATCTATAGGACCTCCTTACTTTCCATTACTTGTAAATATGATGAGGAACCCATTTCTCTCTCATCATCCATTTTTATGAATTTATATGTCACGCCGTTACGCTACCGAAATCGCACCGATTTTCTAAGCCAATGTCATTGTGTAGTGAATACCATGCCTATTTCTCCATAAAGGGTATTCACCTTTATGCACATTTACTTATTTATTATAAATATTAATGTATTAATTCCACATTCCTTTATCGTGGAATAAATGATTATGTTTTATGAATCCATGTTTTATGATCCATGTGACATCCTTATGGATGAAACGAAATGTTTAAGAAGGGTGCGCCCTTATAGCGCTCCAATGCATTGGGTAGAGTATAGTATCATGATACGTCATGTGAAATTAGTGTTGACTCACTCTAATTCAAGTTAAACGAGGTTTTACTCATGCTTTATGTGAAAATAAGATTTACTCATGCTCCATGTGCAATGGGCTTTGGCTCATGCTAATTCCATGTTAAGTGTTGTTGCCACATTTCCATGTTATGATTATCATGCTTTATCATGCATTTATGTTCACATTTTTCTTATTCTCTATTTATATGCCTATTTTCTAGCATGTATTGTACTCCTCATGTTATTCCATGTGTAATCCCTTACTGGGCTTTATAGGTCACCCTTTTCTTATGCATGTCCTCAGGTTATCCCATGCAATGCTAAGTACGAAGGAATGTAGTGGTCATGTAAATGAAGTTTTCAATAAAATGTTGTATTTCATGTTTTATGTTTGTATGTAATGATCCTAGGCCCCAAAGACACTAAACCTCTCGATCTTCTTTGTTGTAACAAGTGATGTTTTATGTAATAAATCATGTTTTTGTTGTAATAAAAAGCAGGGTTGTCATAATAAGCCTATTTTTATATATAAGTGTCTAACCATAGACAAAAAACAAGTATTCCACAATTTTTATAGTGTGCACCCATGACCCCCAATATATGTAAGGACCCGCAAAATTCAAGGGAATTTTTTCTTAATTTTCTTTGGCATTATACAAGAACTTGGTTTTTTACGGAACTTGATTCTGAGGCCTAGTGTGCCCAGAATTTCTATCCGAAGTTTAGCTTGGGTACGTTCAGTGAACGAATGAGCGGGTTTTTCTAACTTTTGAACCGGTGCTCGGAATCGAATTCTGAGGGCACTGATGGATTCACAATGCCAATAATTGCTTAGGAACACCTTTTCCGGAGTTGTGTTTACATGAGAGGAGTTGTTAAAATTTATGGAAGTTAAAAATAAATTTAAACAAATTTTATTTTTCTTCTAAGTGTTAAAACCATTGGGTCGAAGTTGGGTAACCACCCAACTTCCCAAGAGGGTTTATGAGGGCAGTGGGGCCCACACAAACCCCACCCCTTCACCTTCCCTAACCTTTCATAATCCTCCTTTAATTAAGTCAAGTTGAGTTAATTAATTGAGGGAATTAATTCAACATTTGAAATTCAAATGCTTAAGTTATGTTAATAAAATAAGTGATGAACTTATTTTATTTAAGTTGGAATCTTGTTGTGGGAGTCTTTGGGGAAACTTTGAGGAGCTTGAAGAACTTATTCTTCTTCTTCGGTGAAGAACGCGAAGAATGCAAAGAACGTCAGATTCCTCAGAGGTCGACGAGGCGACGCCGACAAATCATTTCCCCGCGAAGCGACTATCTTCTTCCACGACGTCTCCTTCCCCGACGTGCAATTCTGCGACGAACCTACATTCAAAATACTCTCGAGGTAGGGGGATTATTATTTCGTTTGTTCCTGATCACTTCATCGTTGGATTATCATCATTTTGGGGCCGCCTGTTATCACAATAACGGGTGGAGGTCGGACCGCATGAACACGGCCGACCCTCCTCCCCTTTTTGTTGTTTGATATTGTTGAGGCACGAGCGTGGCAACACGGTGCCGAAGAACCATGCTGGAATTATTATGGAAAGGGGGAGAAGCACAGCGCCGTCGTGATGTGCCATTGAAAACGAACCAAAGACGCGGCGCCGTCACGCCGCGCCGTAGAACGCCAAAAAACACCGCGGTCGGAGCGCGGCCGCGGTGGATGGGAGCAGCGCCGTTGCGCCGCGCCGGATGGTCCAAGACCGCAGTGTAGGCCGCGACGGAGTAGGGGAACTGGCGGCCGGGTCTGGGCCGTCGGAGTCGAAGCAGGGGGACCGGCCCTTGCCGGTCCCGAGTCGACAGCAGTTGGCCGGCCGGAGCCGGCCGGCCGGACAGTGGAAGAGCCAGGGGTTCGAAACCCCCGGCTGGACGGATGTGAGCTGCCCCCATTATAGGGCTGCGATTACTACAAGCGGGGGGCAGCGCCCCCCGCGCATCCCAAACGGCTCAGCCATTCGGCCGAGCCACCTGGCCAGCATGCCAGCTAGCCATCGCGTCGGGCCATGCCCAAGCGGGCCTGACCCAGACCCTCGTCGGGTCGACCCGGTTCGGGCCGCCCCAGGGAGGTCTCGGGCCGGGTCGGTCCGGGCCCGAAACCCCCACTTTCAGACCTTTTTTGGTCTTTTTCACATAACATGGGCTACGGACCTCCGATCGACGCACTGTCAGCTGCGATGCGATCATTGGATCGAGACGATATTTTCGGTATATTACACTCAAAGTTTTGGAGTACTTTGGGTTTGGCCGGGTTGGTTCGTACACGAAACCAACCGGGTCCTCAGAGTGGAAACACATATAACATGAACTCCGGACGTCCGATTGACATGCCGTCAACATTGTTGGATTCCTCTTAGTGAGACGGACCTTTTGGATTACTCCTCTCAAGGTTTGGACGTAGTTAGAGTATTGTCGAGTTGGTTTTGACTTAAAACCCAATCGGGCCCCTGGAACGAAAAAGCCAATAACTCTCAGACCGGGCGTCCGATTGACGCGTCGTATGTGACGTTGAGTTCCTGTTGACGATACGGAACTTTTTGATACATCAACTCCGAACTATGTTTCAATTGATTTATCAGCCCCTCGGCTCGTGGAGCGGACCCACCCGAACGAGCTTGCTCTGTGCGGGAACCTTAGAGCTGGCTACGACAGCGACGACGATGACTACTGTATAGAAATCCTCCGTGGATTCAACGTTGATGACTACAACACTCAGCGATCCTACGTGGATCAGTGCTACCGATCCTGTGTGTGTCAGATCCTGTGTGGGTCAGTGCTCAGTGGTCCTGTGTGGGCCAGCGCCTACAGATCGTGTGTGGGTCCGATCCTGTGTGGGTCATTGCGGGGGTTAGTTACCTATTAATCCTTTTTGGGTCATTGCGGGGGTTAGTACCTATCGATCTTGTGTGGGTCCGATGGCTTAGATGAATCAGTGACTAAATCTGATCATCTGTATCTTCTTACGAAGAAGTATACCTGTGTGAGCTGAATCTTCACTTTCAATCCTTATCTTCGATAAGATTAACTTGATATCCTGTGTGGATTACGTTATGCTTTCCTGTGTGGAATGGGTTGTGTTTTCCTGTGAGGAATGGGTTGTGTTTTCCTCTGTGGACGGGGTTGTACTTGGGCTCGGATGTTGGAGCCGAACTAGAATTGATGACTTAGGTATATGTATGGGCTTATACCTAAGTAGTGTTGGATGTTACTTCGTGATTGTATCTTTCATTTGTGGATTATCCTTTGTGGATTCTTAGAGAGCTTTGGGGGTCTCAGGGTCCCTACTGAGTAGCTTATACTCACCCATGCACGGGCTATGCCCTCACTACATTGTGTTGGTTGTAGACGACGGGCAGTGCTGATCGTGTTAGAGGCACGAGGAGTAGGATGGTACCCGGAGGTGGACCACTAGGCAGGGCGTACTCGAAGCGGACGACTGGACCCAAGGAGCTGTAGAGGCTTTTTGTACCCACCCTTCAGGTGGGACTTCCATTGGACAGCTCGACGCTATGGCTATACTTTTCAGTTGCTGTTTTCCCTTCCAGTTGTACTTTACTTTCAGTTTGGGTTTGTATATTGGCCCACTTACTTTTCTGCACTTACTTCTATACCCAGTTTTTACTTAGTGTTTACTTATACTTAGTTTCTCTGTGGTGTTTGTTTACTTTACAAAGGAAATACCTTCCTTTTTTACCGGGAAATACGCCTTGGTGCTAGTCGCCAGCCCCTGCCCTATGGAAGGCGGGCTTGGGGTAGTCACGACACGGGCCCCGAGGACAGGTTGTGACAAATTGGTATCAGAGGTAGGTTCTACCACAGAACATTGGACTCTGATCTTTATTCTATGTGAAGCAATAGTGTTAAGATTATTGGGTGTGGTTATTAGTCCAGGGAGTCCAGTGTTGGTGCGGCGGACGACGTATCCGTACACCAGGACCCTGACTTCTGATTTCCGACTTAATACATGAAAACATTGATTTCATGTGTGATTCAAGTTTTCTTTGTGATTACTTTATGCCAGCTCACCAGGTATACTGTTTGACCATGGCGCACCTGTTCCTTTCCAGGATGGCCCCACGACGGTAGCCATCTAGGGTTCCGAGCGTTGTACGTGACGAAAGCCCACTGAGCGAAGAGGCCTCGGTACAGGGCCCTTTGACAGCAGAGGCACCATCGGTACCTCTACCCGCTGAGCCACTGATGCTACCAGCCCCATCCGTTGATGATGCACATCGCCTTAGTGCACTGCACGAGTTTCAGCGTCAGCGGCCACCCTGGTACCGCGGGGAGACGGACCCTCAGGCAGTTGAGGATTGGCTGGAGGAAGTTGTGCAAGTTTTCAGGTTAGTGAGGACACCAGCAGAACTCATGGTGATCCTCGCAGCGAGCCTCATGCACGCGGCAGTAGGCAGATGGTGGAGCTTGATGCTCCAGGTGCACGACGAGGAATCAATCCTCTGGACGGACTTTGAGAGCCTCTTCTGCTCGGAGTTTTTCCCAGCCACACTCTATGCGGTGCGCATCCAGGAGCTTCTACAAATGCGGCATGGCAGCTTGATGGTCGCCCAGTACTCGATGAGATTTTTCAATCTCTCGCGCTACTCAACGGACATGGTACGTGACCCATTCTTCCGGGCCTGGACCCTTGAGCAGGGATTGAGGTATGATATCAGGGCATCACTGATCTCCCTCAGAATTCCGACTTATGCAGGGGTACTGAAGCGAGCCCTTCTGATCAAGAGCTTCCTTGCTGAGCCTGTATCAGTATTGAGACCTACCGCAGGGTGGCACGTAGCAGAGTCATCTGCAGCAGGCAGTCGACGGATGAATCATGGGTCCAGGCAGACTAGACCCTCTGGCAGACGACCTCAGGACACTGTCACAGCAGTGCGGGGCACACAGCGCGGAGCCCGTCTTTCGAGAGGCAGACAGTGCTACGTATGCGGTGGACAGGGCCACATGGCTCGTGACTGCCCGGCCCGCCATGTAGAGGAGCATCAAAAGGTTGAGATACCCCCAAGGCAGAGGCATAGGGTCGACCGTGGCGGTCTGCAGGGAGTAGGTGGATGAGGTAGAGGAGCTGGCTGAGCCGCAGATGGTGGGAGATGCTTTGAGGCTCTACCACCACCACCACCACCAGGAGGTCCACCCCAACAATAGGGAACTGGCGGGCAGACACAGGCACAGCTCCAGGCAGCGGAGGCCTACGACCACAGCGCGCCCGAGTTGATTTGAGGTACTATCTGTGTCTATTCCACCATTTCTGCAGTTATTATAGAAACATAAGCGAGCCATTATTTCATATCCGCTGCCCTTGTTCGGATCTCTGAGATTCCGACAGAGCCGTTGGCTCGATCCTTATGGCTAGAGACTCATACGGGGGAATACTCGACGATTATGCACTGGTGCCAGCAGTGTGAGCTTACTCTAGGAGGTGAGAGCTTCAGCTGTGATATTCTTGTAGCGGCGTTGAGGCCTTACGACGTCATCTTGGGCATGGATTAGTTATCTACAGTCCATGCTCAGATCGACTGTATTACGTGTAAGGTGCGGTGTGTACGCACCGATGGGAGCAGGTTCACCATCACCGGTGAGAAGGGAGCCTTCACATCACAGGATGGACTCTCGCAGAGGAGATGACAACCTATCACTCATCAGTTGGCTAGCCTCATCCTAGGAGCAGTTGACGTGCGGAGTCCTGGTTTTCCTGCAGTGGTGGATCAGTGTGCAGACGTTTTCCCCGACGATGTTCCAGGACTACCTCCTCGCAGAGAGGTAGACTTTTATATTAATCAGTACCTCGGGACAACCCAGATATCCACTCCAGAATATCATATGGCTCCCTCCAAGATTTGAGAGCTACGGGTACAGTTGGAATACTTGCAGGGAAAGGGATTCATCAGACCTAGTGTTTCACCCTGGGCTTCCCCGATTTTGTTCTCCAAGAAGGCGGACGAGAGCTTGCGACTTTGTGTCGACTATCATCACCTAAGCCAGGTGACAGTGAGGAACAAGTATCCACTACCAAGAATTGATGAGCTCTTTGATCATCTCAATGGAGCACGGTGGTTCTCGAAGTTAGACCTTTGGTCGGGCTATCATCAGCTCAGAGTTCGGGATGAGGACGTGCAGAAGACGGACTTGAGATGTCGGTATGGCCAATATGAGTTTTTGGTTATTCCATTCTGCGTAACCAAAGCTCTAGAAAGGTTCATGGCCCTCATGAACATGATCTTTTAGCCATACCTCGATCGATTTGTCGTGGTATTCATCAACGACATTTTGATATACTCGACGACTAAGGAGGAGCACGACTACCACTTGCGGGTTTTACTGGACACACTCCGAGAGAACCAGCTTTATGGTAAGCTCTCGAAGTGTCTGTTCTGGATATGTGAGGTCCACTTCTTGGGACACTTCATCTCTGAGGAGGGAGTTGCGGTGGATCCTGTGAAGATCGAGGCAGTGCTAGCTTGGGAGCTACCCAAGAGCGTGACAGAGGTGCGGAGTTTCTTGGGACTAGCTGGGTACTACCAGAGATTCATGCCAGACTTCTCCAGAGTTGCAGCATCAATCTCAGCTATGATGAAGAAGGGGAAACCCTTTGTGTGGTCAGACAGATGTCAGTAGAGCTTCCAGGAGCTGAGATACAGATTGACCAGCGCGCCTATCTTGAGGTTTCCGGAGGAGGGAGTAGGGTACGTAGTTTAATGCGATGCATCAGGGACTGGAATCGGATGTGTCTTGATGCAGGAGAGGTCCATGATCGCCTTTGGATCATGTCAGTTGAGATAGAATGAGCAGAACTATGCTACCCATGACATGGAGTTAGAAGTAGTGGTATTCGCTCTGAAGATGTGGTGACACTATCTGATGGGCGAGCGCTTTATAGTCTATTCTGACCACCAGAATCTCAGGTACATCTTCTCACAGAAGGGCCTGAACCTGAGACAATGACGATGGCTCGAGTTCCTCCAGGACTATGACTTTGAGATATTCTATACTCCTGGAATGGGGAAGGTGGTAGTCGATTCTCTCAGTAGGAGGAAAGGCATTCAGCTACTTGGGGAGGTGATAGAGCAGCTAGCCGCTTTTCAGATATCTTTTGCGGATAGAGATGGAGCAGCCTTCCTTCTGTCAATCATAGTCACTCCTCCACTACTGCAGCGGGTTAGAGAGGCATAGCGTGGGGATGCCGACTGTGAGATGCGGTGTGTGAAGATATCCTCAGGACACACACCTGATGGATTCTCCATGGGAGAAGAGGATGAGGTCCTTTTCAGAGGACGTACCTTGGTACCAGTTGCTTTACGGGAGGAGGTGCTGAGAGAGTTTCACACTTCCCCTTTGGCAGTACATCCTGGAGTGGCGAAGATGTACCAGGATCTCAGACGACAGCACTGGTGGCCGGGCATGAAGAAGGCTGTGACAGAGTTCGTTTCTTGATGCCTCACCTGCCAGTAGGTGAAGGCAGAGCACCAGGTACCAGCATGCTTGGTGCAGCTCTAGGAGGTCCCGGAGTGGAAGTGGGACAACATATCTATGGACTTCGTGACTGGACTTCCACGCACTTCCAGAGGTCACGACTCCATTTGGGTGATTGTTGACCGACTCACGATGTCGGCTCACTTCTTACCCATCAGAGAGAAGGGCTCAATGGATAGCTTGGGACATCTCTACGTTAAGGATATTGTACGGATTTATGGTGTGCCATCATCAATCATCTCCGATCGAGATGCTCGCTTTACTTCCCGGCTTTGGAATGGGTTGCAGGAGGCATTCGGGATGCAGCTATGACTGAGTACCACCTTTCACCCTCAAATAGATGGTCAGCTGGAGAGGACCATTCAGACTCTCGAGGACATGCTCCGTGCATGTGTTCTCGACATTGGTCACAGCTGGGAGGACCACCTACCCTATGTGGAGTTCGCGTACAATAACATCTACCACTCCACCATTGGGATGGAACCATACGAGGTGTTGTTCGGCCGACCTTACAGATCTCCTCTGTGCTGGACATACCCTGGGAAGTCAGCACTTGTGGGACCAGAGATGGTCCAGGACACAACAGAGGAGGTCCAGGTCATCCAGGAGCGGATGAGGATAGCTCAGAGCCGGCAAAAGTCTTATGCTGATAGGAGGCGGAGGCCACTAGAGTTCGAGGATGGCGACCACGTCTTCTTGCGTGTCTCACCTCGACGTGGATTACAAAGATTTGGCCGAGGCAGAAAGTTGTCTCCACTCTTCATCAGACCATTCCAGGTCCTCAAAAGGATTGGAAAGGTGGCTTATTGCTTGGCTCTACCACCTCAGTTGCACCGGGTGCATGACGTCTTTCACGTATCCCAGCTGAGGAGATACGTGCACGACCCGACGCATATCATTGACCATGGGGAGCTTGATGTTGATGATGGGGACACTTTTGCGGAGGTTCCAATGGAGACCGAGGATCGATAGGAGCAGGTCCTTCGTGGACATTCGATTCCTCTAGTGCGCATCAGATGGCAGCACGGGAACCTCCAGGAGAGCAGTTGGGGGAGGGAGGCTCAGATGCGTGCTCAGTACCCACATTTGTTTCCCTAGTTTTTGATGTATCTTTACGGGGACTTAAAGACCTAAGGTGGGAGTAATGTAAAGACCTTTAAAATTCAAGGGAATTTTTTCTTAATTTTCTTTGGGATTTTACAAGAACGCGGTTTCTGACGGAACTTGATTACGAGGCCCGGTGTGCCCGAAATTTCTATCCGAAGTTTACCTTGGGTACGTTCAGTGAACGAATGAGCGGGTTTTTCTAAATTTTGAACCGGTGCTCAGAATCGAATTACAAGGGCACCGATGGATTCACAATGCTGGTAATTTCTTAGTAACACCTTTTCCAGAGTTGCGTTTACATGAGAGGATTTGTTAAAATATAGGGATGTTAAAAATAAAATTTAACAAATTTTATTTTTCTTCTAAGTGTTAAAACCTTTGGGTGGAAGTTGGGTAACCACCCAACTTCCCAAGAGGGGTTATGAGGGTGGTGGGGCCCACACGAACCACACCCCTTCACCTTCCCTAACCTTCCATAACCCTCCTTTAATTAAGTCATGTTGAGTTAATTAATTGAGTGAATTAATTCAACTTTTGAAATTCAAATACTTATGTTATGTTAATAAAATAAGTGATGAACTTATTTTATTTGGGATGGATTCTTGTTGTGGGATTCTTTGGAGAAAAGTTGAGGAGCTTGAAGAATTTCTTCTTCTTCGGTGAAGAACACGAAGAAGGAGAAGAACACCAGATTCCTCGGAGGTTGACGACGCGAAGCCAACGAATCATTTCCTCGTGACGTGTCTATCTCCTTCTGCGACGTCTCCTTCTGCGACGTGCAATTCCGTGATGAACCTCCATTCAAAATACGCTCGAGGTCGGGGGATTAATATTTCATTTGTTCCTGATTACCTCATCATTGGCTTATTGTCATTTTGGGGCCACCTGTTATCACAATAACAGGAGGAGGTCGGACCGCATGAACACGACCGACTCTCCTCCCCATTTTGTTTTTTGATATTGTTGCGGCAAGAGCAAGGCAACGCGGTGACGAAGCACCGCGCGGGAATTATTATGTATAGGGGGAGAAGTGCAATGTTGTCGCACCACATTGTTGAAAATGAACCAAAGACGTGGCGCCATCGCGCCATGCCGTAGAACCCCGAAAAACACCGTGATTGGAGCAGGGACAAGGCGGAGGGGCGCGGCGCCGTCGCGCGGCGACGGACGGTCCAAGGCCGCGACATAGGCCGCAACGGAGTAGGGGAACCGGCGGCCGGTTTCGGGCCACCTGCGTCAGAGCAGGGGGACCGGCCCTTGCCGGTCCCGAGTCGGCAGTAGTCGGACAGCCGGACAGTGGAAGAGCCGGGGGTTCGAAACCCCCGGCTGGCCGGACGTGAGCAGTCCCCATTATGGGGTCACGGTTACTACAAGCGGGGGGCAACGCCCCCACCCCCCCGCATCCCGAACGGCTCGGCCGTTCGGCCGAGCCGCCTTGCCAGCGTGTCGGGCCGCCGATCCATGCAACACCCAGGCCGGCCAGACCACGCTAGCCGGGCCAGGCCGTGCTCAAGCGTGCTCGACCCGGACCCGGGTCGGGTCACCCCGGTTCGGGCCGACCCAGGGGGTCTCAGGCCGGGTCGGTCCAGGCCCGAAACCCCCATATTCGGACATCTTTCGGTCTTTTTCCCACAACATGGGATGCGGACCTCCGATCGACTTACCGTCAGCTAAGATGTGATCCTTGGATAGAGATGGTCGTTTCGGTATATTACAGTCATGGTTTCGTAGTACTTTGTGTTCGACCAGGTTGGTTCGTGCACGAAACCAACCGGGCCCTCGGAGCGGAAACGCTTATAACTTGAACTCCGGACGTCCGATTGACGTGCCGTCGACATTGTTGGATTCCTCTTAGTGAGACGGACCTTTTGACTTACTCCGCTCGAGGTTTGGATGCAGTTGGAGTACGATTTGGTTGGTTTTGACTTAAAAACCAACCGGGCCCCTGGAACGAAAAAGCCAATAACTCTCAGACCCAGCGTCCGATTGATGCACCGTCTGCGCCGTTGAATTCCTGTTGATGATACGGATCTTTTGGAAACATCAACTTCGGATTATGTGTCCTTTCACCTATCAGACCCTCGGCTCGTGGAGCGGACCCTCCCGAACGAGCTTGCTGTGTGCGGGAGCCCTAGAGCTGGCTGCGACTGCGACGACGATGACTACTATACATAAATCATCTATGGATTTGACGGCGACGACTACAACACTCAGCGATCCTACGTGGATCAGTGCTACCGATCCAGTGTGGGTCAGATCCAGTGTGTATAAGGCCCCAGCCTTAAACCTTACTTAATATTGAATTAAATGAGTAATTCACATTGAGAATCTTTTTAGGTTTAGAGTTTTAGAGAATTAGGACATAACTATTACATCTCAAAAGATTACAAAGTAGTCGCTTCTACTAAATTTCCATAAAATAAAAACTCTTAAAAAGAAACATGTATAGTTCCATGTTTTAGGTAGCATGACTTTCCCTTGATCCCATCCTTGACCCTATTCCACGCTAAGTCCTGTGAAAAACATTTCAAAAACTTGGGATGAGCATAAGAAGCTCAGTAAGGGATACACAAAGAATGAAAACTGTTAGTTTTTCAAAATAACAAGTAAACCATGGATTCTTTATCAATGTAATACTTTTCACCTTCATGAAGTATTAAAAACTCTTCACTGAATAAAGTATCATTACTTACCTTTTTGTAACCAAAGGATTACCATAAAACCCATAAAAATAACACATAACATATATAAAAGAACATCCCCCAACATTACAATGAGGAGCATAAAAGAAGTGACATAAAGGAGAGTACTTAAAAAGAAAGAGAGAGGTTAGATCACTTACGAAAGTTCGGCAGCCTAACGGCGCCACTCAAAACTTCAAAAATGGATTGATGAGAGAGAATAGGGTCTCTCATCACATGAACATAAAAATTACAGTAAGTGTAATATAAAAGATCATCCCAATAACAAGAAATATGAGATTTAAAAGGAATGACATAAAAGTGTATACTTAAAAAGAAAGAGAGGAGTAGGATCCCTTACCTCGGGTCCGACTTGACTCGATCATTCTTTAATCTCCTGAATAATAAACTTGAGTTAATTTCTACTTCCTTAAGAACCTTTTTCAAGTTCATTATTCTTTTTATATCACTTATTACCATGTCATAAACATTATGTAATAATTTAAGTTAATAATATTTGTTTTTCCGATATTTGGTTCTTAAGTCGAAAGTGGACTTCTTATAATTACATGTTGTTCGTGTGGCCAAATGTTTATTATATCCAGAATTGTATTAATCATTTATATTTCATATATGTCATATATATCCAGTACATTCATGCATTTATAACATTACATAATCATTTAGAGGTAAGAAATGAAATGCACCGTTCATGGAGACGATAATCTGTACGTACACATGAACGCTACTTTCATTTCTATTTCGTATTTTATAGAATGGAATCATAATGATATAAAGGTATATTATAATTCCAGTATAATATCATATATAATATCATAGTTCCATCCTTTATACGTCCCACATATGGTATTTAACGAATCAAATCACTTTGAGGGGGCGGTAGTCCGCACTTCCTAAAATGAAGATATCGCGTATACCCATAATGGAAGCCATAAAGGTAAGACACAAATGAAAAATAAAGAAGCATAAGTAAAACATAAACATATTATATATCATATATAAAAATAATGACATCATAATGTCCACCTTTGAAGGTGTTAAATGAGTATTGAACAATCATCGTTTCGGGAGGCACAATTTCGCCATCCACGGAAACCGTATGTTCTTTAACCATTTGATGTAGTTGGGTGAGAGTGTAGCTCGAATAAATCTTATAACAAAATCCTAGTATATTGAATATACTGGTGTTTTTACAAAAGAAATAAATAAAAAGAGTTTAGGGGGTTGGAGAAGAAAAAAAAACAAATGAACATGAGAGAATGAATTACCTTTAAAAGTGTAACTCCTTTTGATTTGAGCCTAAAGGATTCCTTTGAAAGGATTCTGCCCAAAGGGAATCCTCTAGGATGAGTAGAGGGATGTGGAGAGAGTAAATGGGCAGGGGTTGGCCGAGAAAAAGGCTTGAGGAGTGTGTGAAATGAGGTAGAGGTGGGGGCCTTTCATAAGAGGAGAGGAGGGCACTTTTGGAAAGTAAGAAATATTACTTTATTTGAAAATGTGTTTCGGTTTTAAAAGGTCCCACATTGATATAAGTCGTGGATAAGGTGATAATGCTTCGAAATCCACTCATCCAATAAGTTTTGGACATGTGTAGTTCATAGATTTTACATTATCTTTCCATTTTATTTAAATCGTCAAATAATGATGTCATCGCTTCATCATTATTATCTCATAAATAATTTAATTTATTTAATGTCTAAAAATTATAAACAAAATACTATGATGTAGGAAATCTTTTTATCTTTCCATTGAATATTTATAATAAAAAATATGACTTTTATAACCCCACTTAAAAATTGTTTTAGTAAAACATATCATGTTTGTGTCATTTTTACTTTTACATTAAATAAAAAGTTATTTATGTCATTTCCCAACCAAAGTGGATCCATGGGGTCCCAAAGTTGGCACATGGCTTGTCCTGGTCGTCCATGACTCACCCAATAGGTTTAGGACAAGTGTAATGGTGTTTTCACATTCTTATAATATCATTTTTACCTTAAATTACACTAATTACCACTAATCGCGATTAAAAACTTAATAAGTTACTATTCACCAAAAAATTATTTTCATCCCATTGAACCACATTTTACATACTAATGACAACCATGTATGTCGGATTTTCAAAATTCAATACACATTAGTGGTAAACTTTCATTTAACTGAAAAATCAGTTTGCTTGATTACCACTTAGTGGTTTCACTATTCATCAAAAATTGGAGTTTTTCAGAAAAATACCAAAACTTCACCCTAAGCTATATTTGATATTCCGAATTCAAAAAATGAAGTCCGTTTTACAAAATTCAAAACATATTAGTCACATTAATTAATTTAATAATTAATTCCCGCTGTCATAGAAAATAGCGTGTTTTTATAAAACAATAAGTATCAAAAGATTGACAGTAGTTTAAGTCTGATTTCAAAGTGAAATTAATTACAACGACCACTATAGGATTTAATGGTAAAAATGTTTTCTAATTTCACTTTAAAACCAATTCAAAATATAATCTAATCATATAAATAAATTAGATGAAAAAGAGGGTTTGAATTAAAATACAAATTTTACACTATTCATTAAAAAAATGAACATTATCGGAAAGATACCAAAAATTTACACAAAGTAAATTTTGATGTCCCGATTCTTAAGAAGAGTTTTATTTGGTCCAATAGAATGTATAATAGTGAACAAAACTATATTTAATGATGGTTTGCCATCAAAAGGCGATAAGTGAACCTTTAGTGAAAACTAGGGCATATATGCCTAAAATTGAATTCTTTTCGTATTTTAAGCCTCTATCCTTTATTGGATAAATGTAAAAACAGTTAAAAACATATATAATAATATTTTAGTTATTTCTATCCATTCCCGCCATTACAACGGCTACATGTTAACTACCATTTAAAATAATATTATTTTATCATTAGAGTGCAACGTAAGATTCCCAAGAAACTCTTTGTTGCGTGTTTGGTACGCCATCGAGCATAGAGTCCCCTTTAAAGTCATTTAAATATTTTATTCACAAATATGGATAAATATGAAATGTCATATTCTTTATTTACCTGGGGTGTTACATCCTTCCCCCTTTTGGGAATTGCGTCCTCGCAATTTTAAAATTGCGCTTGGAAACATCCTTGGAAGTCCCACATCAGAACAAAAGTCGGTAAAACAAACACTTTAAAATAAAGAGAGATAAGTACAAAGGTCACCCGAGTTAACCCATACTAGGATTCCAAGTATGAAAATATGGACATGGAGGAAAAAACAAAGGGTCATGTTCTGATGGAGAGTGATAGAAAACATGTTTAGGAGAAAGTTAACCACGAGAAAATCACAAACTTGTGATGGGTTAAACAGTATTCGATTCCCCAGTAGGAAACGTTAATAGAAAAAATTTTTGTTTTAAGTTACTTTTTATTCAGGAATTTATTCATAAGGAAACATAATCACTTATCATATTGACTTTCAACTTTTACTAGATTCCTTAATCAAACTCATATTTTTTCCAAAAGATGAGTATTTAGGGAGACTTGTTCGCATTAAGAGTACTATAATCAACTTCTAGAGAATCACCTAATCCACAAAAGAAAACTATATACTTCCCATTTCTTTAGGCTTTAACCAAAACCAAAACCAAAAGGTTAGTACAAGATCAGATAATCCAGAAAAGGATAACCCTTTATAAAAAGAAAATCTATTCTTAACCTCCAAAATTTGTCCAACAAAACCCAAAGTTCAACGAGGACCATTCTATAATCAAATTGTCCATAAAATTCTTCAAAGTAAACCAATATAAGATTGAAACCCAAATATTTGAAGGATTTAGTCGCATAGTCTTCCAAGATAAATCGTAACATTTATCTCCAAACAATATTAGTTGCTCCTAAAGTCTCGTTTTGAAAAGTAATTAACCTAATCACATATCCTCCATGATAGGTTAATCATTTTCATAAATAACCCAAAATCAACTTACTCTTAATTCATAAAATCATATAACTAGAATGAATCAGTCAAACTAACCAGGGACTTCACGTAGTCCAGTGGTAGGCGATAAATACCAGTCGCACATTGGTTGTGGGTTTGATTCCCACAGCTTTGTCCGACGCGACGGGATGTCACACGGTCTACGTGTTGTCCTTTTTCCAAAACTATATAATTCTTAAAACATTCCCCAAAATGAGATAAAATCTTCAATAATAATCATAACATATTTTAACCTCAAGTTTATCTCATTCCTTTCATTTTCCATCATATTATAGAGTAACCCATAATAACCTAAAAATTAAGTATCATATAAACCCTAATGGTTACCTTAATAATTATTACCTGAATTTCCACATCGGGTTGGCCATCTCATACATGATGCATTAGAGAACTCACCAAGGTTGAAGTGGTTGATCATGAATCCTTGATATTTGGTTTAGAACAACCATGAGTTTCCTCATTGAATCCTCCATTTTATCTAGTCTCTTAATCAGAGAACCACCACAGTTTCCTTCAAACCTGTTGTCTCTTTGGTGCCTGCTAGATCAATCCATTCACTAAAAATAGAAATGTCAGTGTGAGTATATCAACAAAACCATCAAGTACTAATGATGAAGGTAAAAACTAAGATACACTTACTCATTCACTTTATCTAAAACTAGGACTCTTTCTGAAATCCTAACCATTATGGTAATGTCACTTGTGCTTAGAGAATACCCTAACCTCTAAAGTTAACTAAACCGACCTTTGATACCAACTATAAGGCCCCAGCCTTAAACCTTACTTAATATTGAATTAAATGAGTAATTCACATTGATGATCTTTTCAGGTTTAGAGTTTTAGAGAATTAGGACATAACTATTACATCTCAAAAGATTACAAAGTAGTCGCTTCTACTTAATTTCCATAAAATAAAAACTCTTAAAAAGAAACATGTATAGTTCCATGTTTTAGGTAGCATGACTTTCCCTTGATCTCATCCTTGACCCTATTCCATGCTAAGTCCTGTGAAAAACATTTCAAAAACTTGGGATGAGCATAAGAAGCTCAGTAAGGGATATACAAAGAATGAAAACTGTTAGTTTTTCAAAACAACAAGTAAACCATGGATACTTTATCAATGTAATACTTTTCACCTTCATGAAGTAGTAAAAACTCTTCACAGAATAAAGTATCATTACTTACCTTTTTGTAACCAAAGGATTACCATAAAACCCATAAAAAGAACACATAACATATATAAAGGTAACTTGGGACATAAACATACTTAAGTGGAATAACCATACGGTCGACTTCCACACATATCACTTAATGGAATAGCCATACGGCCAATTTCCATACATACTTAATGGAATAGCCATACGGCTGACTTCCATACCCAATGCATTGGAGGTTATAACGTAACCACCCGTCCTGGTATTCACGGCACCACCCGTCATATGGTTTATAACGTAACCACCCGTTAAAATGTCCAAGTACCAATATAAAATCATAAAACATAAAACCAATATAAAGGAATGATAACATTTCCACATCACAATATATAATAGAATCCATTATCAAAACCATTTTCAAAACCATTTAAAACATTTAATAAAGAGATTTTTTAATCAAAGTGTCCCATACCACTTTGAAGCTTAAAATTTTAAACCATTAATATCCATATAAATAAATCCTTAAAACCATTTTGAAACATGGATATTAATAAGAACAAATAATTAAAACATTTAAAATGACATTTTGATTAAAGGGGTTTTACCAAAATTAGAGACACTTGAATACAATAATTGAGGAATAAAATTTAGTCAGAACTTTATAATATCATGAGAATAAATGGATTCATGATATAATACTCTAAAGGACAGTATATACACCATATAAGAGTGAATTGGTGCATAAAAACAATGAACCCTCAATAGAAATGTCAAATGTGATGAAATCCCTTATAAAGAAGGTATCCTTAAATTAAGGACAAAGCAATCTCAAAAATATGTGTGAAAAATATAAATACACCCAATATAAGTGGATATTAAGTGTAAAACAATAAAAGTCCATTCACACATATTCAATGGATGACATATTCAATGACTACATGTTCAACCCAAAGAAATCAAAATTGGGTTAAAAAGTTCCCTTGACAGCCTAACGGCATCACATCAAAATGAGTTGATGAGAGATAAAAAAGTGTATCTCGTCACTTGGACATAAAATTAACATCAATAAGGATATATGAGAACATATCCCAACATAACAATATGTAAATTAAAAGACCCAACAAAAGAAGTCTTTTAAAAAAGAGGAGGGTGAAAGGTTCCCTTACCGACTAGGGTATCTTTCAAAACATACACCCCATGAAAGAAGGACAATAGATCATTGATGTAAATACTCATAAATGAAATTATATTACAAAAAGAGTAGAATAATGGATATTACATACACCACTCAATGGAATTTGTGGCAAATGTAGCATAAATCTCACGGGAATAAAAGTGAGATGAAAAATCCCTTACGAAAACTCGGCAGCCTAACGACGCCACATAAAACTTCCGAATATGGATTGATGAGATCAAATAGGGTATCTCATCAAATTACAATAAAATTTACAGAAATAGGAATATAAAAGAACATCCCCCAACATTACAAAGAGGATCATAAAAGAAGTGACATAAAGGAGAGTACTTAAAAAGAAAGAGAGAGGTTAGATCTCTTACGAAAGTTCGGCAGCCTAACGGCGCCACTCAAAACTTCAAAAATGGATTGATGAGAGAGAATAGGGTCTCTCATCACATGAACATAAAAATTACAGTAAGTTTAATATAAAAGATCATCCCAATAACAAGAAAGATGAGCTTTAAAAGGAATGACATAAAAGTGTATACTTAAAAAGAAAGAGAGGAGTAGGATCCCTTACCTCGGGTCCGACTTGACTCGATCGTTCTTTAATCTCCTGAATAATAAATTTGAGTTAATTTCTACTTTCTTAAGAACCTTTTTCAAGTTCATTATTCTTTTTATATCACTTATTACCATGTCATAAACATTATGTAATAATTTAAGTTAATAATATTTGTTTTGCCAATATTTGGTTCTTAAGTCGAAAGTGGACTTCTTATAATTACATGTTGTTCGTGTGGCCAGATGTTTATTATATCCAGAATTGTATTAATCATTTAGATATCATATATGTCATATATATCCAGTACATTCATGCATTTATAACATTACATAATCATTTAGAGGTAAGAAATGAAATGCCCCGTTCATGGAGACGGTAATCCGTACGTACGCATGAACGCTAATTTCATTTCTATTTCGTATTTTATAGAATGGAATCATAATGATATAAAGGTATATTATAATTCCAGTATAATATAATAGTTCCATCCTTTATATGTCCCACATATGGTATTTAACGAATCAAATCACTTTGAGGGGGCGGTAGTCCGCACTTCCTAAAATGAAGATATCGCGTATACCCAGAATGGAAGCCATAAAGGTAAGACACAAATGAAAAATAAAGAAGAATAAGTAAAACATAAACATATTAAATATCATATATAAAAATAGTGACATCATAATGGCCACCTTTGAAGGTGTTAAATGAGTATTGAACAATCATTGTTTCGGGAGGCACAATTTCGCCATCCACGGAAACCGTATGTTCTTTAACCATTTGATGTAGTTGTGTGAGAGTTTAGCTCGAATAAATCTTATAACAAAATCCTAGTATATTTAAAATACTGGTGTTGTTACAAAAGAAATAAATAAAAAGAGTTTAGGGGGTTGGAGAAGCAAAATAAAACAAATGAACATGAGAGAATGAATTACCTTTAAAAGTGTAACTCCTTTTGATTTGAGCCTAAAGGCTTCCTTTGAAAGGATTATGCCCAAATGGAATCCTCTAGGATGAGGAGAGGGATGTGGAGAGAGTAAATGGGCAGGGGTTGGCCGAGACAAAGGCTTGAGGAGTGTGTCAAATGAGGTAGAGGTGGGGGCCTTTTATAAGAGGAGAGGAGGGGCACTTTTGGAAAGTAAGAAATATTACTTTATTTGAAAATGTGTTTCGGTTTTAAAAGTTCCCAAATTGATATAATTCGTGGATAAGGTGATAAGTCTTCGAAATCCACTCATCTAATAAGTTTTGGACATGTGTAGTTCATAGATTTTACATTATCTTTCCATTTTATTTAAATCATCAAATAATGATGTCATCGCTGCATCATTATTATGTCATAAATAATTTAATTTATTTAATGTCTAAAAATTATAAAACAAATACTATGATGTATGAAATCTTTTTAGCTTTCCAGTGACTATTTATTATAAAAAATATGACTTGTATAACCCCACTTAATAATTTTTTTAGTAAAACATATCATGTTTGTGTCATTTTTACTTTTACATTAAATAAAAAGTTATTTATGTCATTTCCCAACCAAAGTGGATCCATGGAATCCCAAAGTTGGCCCATGGATTGTATTGGTCGTCCATGACTCACCCAATAGGTGTAGGACAAGTGTCATGGTGTTTTCACATTCTTATAATATCATTTTTACCTTAAATTACACTAATTACCACTAATCGCGATTAAAAACTTAATAAGTTACTATTCACCAAAAAATTATTTTCATCCCGTTGAACCACATTTTACATAATAATGACAACCATGTATGTAGGATTTTCAAAATTCAATACACATTAGTGGTAAACTTTCATTTAACTGAAAAATCAGTTTTCTTGATTACCACTTAGTGGTTTCACTATTCATAAAAAATCGGAGTTTTTCAGAAAAATACCAAAACTTCACCCTAAGCTATATTTGATATTCCGAATTCAAAAAATGAAGTCCGTTTTACAAAATTAAAAACATATTAGTCACATTAATTAATTTAATAATTAATTCCCGCTGTCAGAGAAAATAGCGTGTTTTTATAAAACAATAAGTATCAAAAGATTGACAGTAGTTTAAGTCTGATTTCAAAGTGAAATTAATTCCAGCGACCACTATTGGATTTAATGGTAAAACAATTTTCTAATTTCACTTTAAAACCAATTCAAAATATAATCTAATCATATAAATAAATTAGATTAAAAAGCGGTTTTGAATTAAAATACAACATTTTACACTATTCATTAAAAAAATGAACATTATCGGAAAGATACCAAAAATTTACACAAAGTAAATTTTGATGTCCCGATTCTTAAGAAGAGTTTTATTTGGTCCAATAGAATGTATAAGAGTGAACAAAACTATATTTAATGATGGTTCGCCATCAAAAGGCGATAAGTGAACCTTTAGTGAAAACTAGGGCATATATGCCTAAAATTGAATTCTTTCCGTATTTTAAGCCTCTATCCTTTATTGGATAAATGTAAAAACATTTAAAAACATATATAATAATATTTTAGTTATTTCTATCCATTCCCACCATTACAACGGCTACATGTTAACTACCATTTAAAATAATATTATTTTATCATTAGAGTGCAACGTAAGATTCCCAAGAAACTCGTTGTTGCGTGTTGGGTACGCCATCGAGCATAGAGTACCCTTTAAATTCATTTAAATATTTTATTCACAAATATGGATAAATATGAAATGTCATATTCTTTATTTACCTGGGGTGTTACAGTGTGGGTCAGCGCTCAGCGGTCCTGTGTGGGCTAGTGCCTACAGATCATGTGTGGGTCTGATCCTGTGTGGGTCATTGCTGGGGTTAGTTACCTATAGATACTTTGTGGGTCATTGTAGGGCTTAGTACCTATCAATCCTGTGTGGGTCCGACAGCTCAGATGAATCAGTGACTACATCTGATCATCTCTATCGTCTTACGAGGAAGTATACATGGGTGAGCTGAATCTTGACTTTCAATCCTTATCTTCGATAAGATTGACTCGATATCCTGTGTGGATTACGTTATTCTTTCCTGTGTGGAATGGGTTGTGTTTTCTTGTGTGGAATGGGTTGTGTTTTCCTGTGTGGACTCGGTTGTACATGGGCTCGGATGTTGGATCCGAACTGGAATTAATGACTTAGGTATATGTATGGGCTTATACCTAAGTAGTGTTGGATGTTACTTCGTGATTGTATCATTCCTTTGTGGATTATCCTTTGTGGATTTTGGGAGACATTCGGGGGTCTCGGGGTCCCTACTGAGTAGCTTATACTCACCCCTGCACTGGATATTCCCTCACTACGTTGTGTTGGTTGTAGACGACGGACAATACTGATCGTGTTAGAGGCACATGGAGCCGGACTGTACCCAAAGGTGGACCACTGGGCGCGGCGTACTCGTAGCGGACGACTAGACCCGAGGAGCTGTGGAGGCTATCTGTACCCACCCTTCAGGTGGGACTTCCAGTGGACGGCTTGACGCTGCGACTTTACTTTTCAGTTGTTGTTTTCCCTTCTAGTTGTACTTTACTTTCAGTTTGGGTTTGTATACTGGCCCACTTACTTTTCCACAATTTCTTTTATACCCAGTTTTTACTTTGTGTTTACTTATACTTACTTGCTCTGTGGTGTTTGTTTAATTTACAAAGGCAATGCCTTCCCTTTTTACCAGGAATTACGCCTTGGTGTTAGTCACCATCCCCTGGCCTGTAGAAGGTGGGCTTGGGGGTAGTCACGACACGAGCCCCGATGATGGGTCGTGACAATAGAAATGTTTTTGTGGGTTGTTATCACGTACAGATCAACATATCACAATAACAACAAAGCTATAAAGGCATGAAAATCAACCCCTACTACACTATTTAATTCAATTAGCCAATTCATATTAATGGTTAATTTGGCACAAACAATATATTTTGATAGAGAATAATAAATCCCTAATCCATTATTCATAATAAAGATAAATGAGGGAAATCCTACCTCGATAGAGTTTCATAGTTATTTTCTCAAAAAATGGGTTGTGTAACAGATCTCTGTTCACCTCCCCCACTTTATCTACACCCATCCAAGGATGCCTTGATACCCCTACATCAACTATAAGTGATGCAAACCCCTTTATAACCAATTAATATCATCCAATATCACATAGAAATAAGAACATGTGGGAAAAAGAGAAAAACATAGAAAAATTCACTAGAACAAGAAATTAATTCACCTTGTATCAAATTTCGATCGCTACGAATCGAACGAGATAAATATAGGAGTCATTAAATTGTGAAGGAATCCTAAAAAATCAAAAGTGTTGTTTTCAGTCACTTGGGGTCAATGGGGAGTTGTTGTACTCATAGAGTTTGACAAGCCGAGTGGTTAGAAAAAATTATTTAAATTTTTTATTAATGGGGTATTATATGACATGTAATAACCTTTCAAGCCTTGGAATTCCCCTTTGTCAACATCCTCCTAAAAACCCCATCGCCTTTCAATTCATTTTTATTTTTATAACCCCAAAATATTACGCATTGTGAAACATCAATGGAATTCCATGAAATAGAGTTTCACATCATGTAATCCAGTTACAAGACACATAATCCCCCTTCTTACAGCCTTTAGCAACTGAAATTCTCCAAACACCATCCAATCCTCCTTCGAAGACACCACCAAACAATACTAGAAATGTAACAGACATATAGGATAGTAACAGTTACATCAGATTCCTCTCAAATGATTTTATTCCTTGAGAATCAATGACCCGACCCATACGAAAAGGCGTATAAAAACCCACCCCATGAGATTCCACTTAATGATCTCATCTCGCCTCAAACACTACCACCTACTAAACTCACCCAACAAAAGGACACCAACCACACTACACAACCTCAACACCAATACCAAAAGTGTATACTCTCCCACAAAAACCCTTCCACCCAACCACCTTGTAACCCTCACAAAATCTTCACAACCCAAACCAAAAACCTCTATGACCAATGAATTGCACTATCTAAAACACACAAAATAAGGAATAATGCCTTCTTTTCCAAGATATTATCCAATAATTGAGGCACAAAATTTCTCAAATGGGTTTAATTTCAATACAAATAATGCATCCAAACTAGGAATCATGTCCTCCTACTTCCACAAATTATGTTTTTATCAGACAACACACCACAAACATCTCAAGTAAATGGAAATATCTAATTTTATAAAACTCGGTTCAGACATCAAATTTCAAAATAGAATAGTGAAAAGAAAAAATAGAAAAATAATATTTGTACTAGGCATATATCAATGTTTCTCACTAACATGTACTCTCCTCTATGACACCATGCCTCCACAACACTTCAACCAAGGGAATGGTCTGCCCATTAGATCCTTCTCTCGATGATCTTAGATCGCAACTGGTCACTATGTAAATGTAGCATCATTATTGATATCCCAATATCTCTAGTGAATGACATGTTAGTCATTTTGAAGATACTGAAGAAGATAAGATAAGTGGAAGACATCATGGATTCTCACCAAACTGTTTTGGAAACACAAACTGGTATCCACGTCACTAACTCGCACAAATTCCACAAAGGGTCTAACAATCCTGGTAGAAATCATACTCCCTATGAAAAACCAATACTGGCAACATCTGGGATAAACTTTCTAGAAATCATGGTCCCTAAAAATGAACTCCATGGGCCTTGTCAAAAGATCTACATAAGTCTTATGTCAGTCCTTCTCTACTTTTATCTTCCCACAAACCATATGGAGCTTCTATGTCATGCTCTATAGTACCTTGGGACCCAGAATAGTTGTCTCCCCAACCTTAATCCAGCACAATGGTGAACGAAATAGGATTTCGTACAAAGTATCAATTTATTCATTCTAATAGATTAGTTATAGATATTATTATAAGAAAAATATACCAAGGGTTGGTGTCGCACCCAAGACCCTCCAAAGTCCAAGATAGATGCCCGCAAAATTTACTATAATGTCCGGATAATTCATTCCATCTACACATCTATATAATGGTGTAAGGAAATTTTGAGTCTTAACTGGGTGCCAAAAACAACCTACAACCCATTCAAGAATTTAGATGAGAAACCTGTGTGTATATATGATATGATGGACCTTATTACTATATGCAACCACACCACTTCATCAATGTACATATTTTCCAATGAATCCACAATTCCCAACTCCTTGATCACTATGAAATGACTTGATTTCATCAGCTAGCCCATTACTATCCAGATTACATCATAGCATCCCTATGATATAGGTACCCTTGTGATGAAATCCATCGAAATTTCATCCCACTTCCACTCAGGAACATCCAAGGGCCGCAACCAACCATTATGAACACAGTCCCCGTATTTCTACTACCAGAAGACCAAGCACATTTCCACAAACTCTACAACTTACTACTTTATCCCAGGCCAGAGAAACTGCATACTCAAACAACATTAAAACTTAATAATTCTTGGGTGTACCATTAAAGGATAGATATAAAAATTCCAATAGACTCCCTCATGCATGGAAACTATAATTAACAATCTCCCATAGAACAACATCTTATTCTGACCATCATGAAACTATCCCCCTAAAGCATCACCATGGACTGCATGGTCATGAAACACCACTATTGATATTTCTCCCCACTGACACTCATCCACCTGATATATCAGAGAAGTATGCACTATCATCTGAAATAAACTGGCTATCCCGCCATCCACTCCTACATCTATGTGAAAAGAAAAAAACTCCTCTATCTCTCTCCATGAAAATAAGGATTCCCGAATGAACTCCTTCTGGGACTTTATAGTGAATGCATTATCCTTGACATTACCCTTTATTGAGATTTATTAGATATCAAAATCATTTTCATGAAGAATCTCTATCCACCTACATTTTCCAGAGGGAATATCTTATAGAGAGAAGGTATACAGGAAATATCTTTGATGCATGAATACCAAAAATTGATATCTGAAGTGGTAATGGTACAAAAACTTTATCAATAATATGAACACTCCTGTCTCTAGATCATTAGTTCATAGTTATTCTAATGGAGGAAAAAATCTCTAGACCCATAATAGATCATTTCTCACATGTGCATAATGAAACATCCCAATCCTGGAAGAATATACTCAGAAAACACCTCAAACCTCACACATTAGTCTTCTAAACAATGTAATGGATCACTAACTGGACTCCCCAAAAGAAAACGGAACACTGCCTGAGAATGGAAACTCCACAGAAAAGGTTGGTCCCTCCTAGTCAATGATGTCAATTGGGCTTCATGTCAAGATAAATCATATTCAAACATATAATTATGGCTTACAAAAATAAGAAAACTACAAACTTCCATAAAATCCATGGTTTATTTCTAAGAAACAACTACCTCCACCTTACAAGGGTCTACATATACATCCCACTAAGAGAAAAACTGCCCTGTAAAATGAACCCATGTGTCTAAAACGTAAACGTGGACAACATTCCCTAGAGTGTGTGGCATCAAAGATAATTCAAGACAATAATGAGAAAATATATTTTCTCCTCATCACACATCATGTAAATCATTATATCATTAATGAATAATATGATGAACCAATATAGTAACTCATGGAACAATTTTTTAATAAGTCCCACGATCAGAACTAGTGAATTAGTTACACTGAACGACATGACTATAAACTCCATGTGTCTATACCTACACCGGAAAGTATTATTAGAGATATAAAACTATTTTACACATTACTAGTATATCAAAACTGTAGATCGATATTAGAAAAACCAAATTTATCCTCTCATTTCATCAAAAAGATCACCTAAGCTTATAAGAGGGTAACCGTTCATGACTGTTACTATATTCAAGAGACGATTTTCTATACACAACCTCATACCATCACCCTTAGTCGAGAATAACACTATAGAAACCCATGGTGATACAAAGGGGTGAATAAAACCCTTCTTCATTAGATCATTAATCAAAATCCTCAACTCTTGTTTATCATAAGGTTCCATGTTGAAAGGTGGCATCTAAATTGGAGAATCATTAGGCTATGTGTCTATCCCTAATTCAATGTCGCATCGAGGGGGTGACGTCCCAACCACCTCCGGAAAATTATATAGGAATTTCCTAACAACTAATGTGACCTCCACCATCTCAATGTCTTCTCATTCCACTAAATTCTCTTCATAAAATGAGAGAAGGTGTTCCACACAAAGACTTCCCATCTGAAAACTCCTCTATCAAACAAAAAACAACATTTTTTCCATCCACATATGAGAACTCGATTATCCTCTAGAAGTAGTGGATAATGACATGCATATAATAAAAATTGAAGATGACAAGGAATTAATTGTATGAATTCATCTATATTAACAAGATATCCCCATGAGACTTATGCAGTATCATCATCAGTCTAAACCCCTGTCAAACATCAAAATATATATTCATTCCTCCGACTAGAATATTTATCACATGAGGAATAATAATACTCTCTATTTCGCATCCCAAATAATGAGATAGAGCGGACAAAAAAATGAATGTGAAGCTCCTAAATTAAACAAGGTCAAAATAAGGGTACTGAATAAATTAAACGCACCTGTGACGACCTCTGGACCTACTGGAACTACTTCTACTACCTTTTGTATCAAACCACACTTGAATAAAATGCCTCTCTATTAATGACCACTCCATGGTCAAACTCGGGTTACAGCCCCTAAGAAATAGGAAAATCCTAATTCCAGACAATATATTCTCCACCTCTTCACTATAGAGTTTGAGCCTACATCCTCTACTGCTGAATCGAACTAATTGGAAACTATATATGAGGCTGGCACTAAACCTGACTACCTCCACCGTGTGGATCTCAAATAGAAATTTAACACTGGTGATGAAGATGGATATGAAATCACCAAAAGAAACACATCATCCCAAATTACTCATGAAATTCATGGGAACCACTCGAACGAGAAGGCTAGAAAGGAAGTTATTGAGGCTGACTCCCTGTCAGTAAAAACCTCAATTGTCTGGACACCTGAGACAATCCATTGGAAACCCTACCTCTCCAAGATCACTCATGACTCCCCTATCATTGTAGAACTCCTCATGAGTGAATCCACTTGATCACCTCTAACTTCTTCTTATCCTCTATGTAAATTTTTATCATGTAAGGAGTAAAAACATATTTGATAGAGGGAGGAAGTACCTCCTTGGGATGTCTTTCAAGAGACTCCTCATCTGAAAAGAGATCCATTGGAAAATGAAATAATTACTTGGACATTATCCCAATATCCCACACAGATATACTCCCCTACATAAAGTATATTAGCTCCTTCCATTTCTCATCATTCATTGTCTATGAAAGGAAAAATGCTTGAAATTTATTCTTGACGTAGACTACCAAAACCTTTTTTTCCTTCCTCTCCACCAGATAAAGTGTGCACCACTGACGTTCTTCTCCTCACATCTGAAATACTTTCAAGGGATCCCATTATACCTTCATGTCTTATATAAAACTAAGGGTGATCTCATTATCCTTGTTCTTTCTTTCAATATCCATGTCTGAAGGACTTGCCTCATACTTCCCCAAAATCATTCACATGAATGCACAAAATGTCATCTTCCACTGGTCAACCTCCTCAACTGGATCAACCCTACATTAGTCATCCAGATTATCCCATAGATACTCCACTACATGAGCTATACACAAACGATGATGAGGAGCCATTACTAAATGGTAATAAAATATTTCACAAGCTTGAGTAGTATGAACTTCTTATTTAAGTTTCATTTTATCTCTTTTAACCCATTCTTTATTCATTTAAAATTTTCAAACAAAACCTTGTCCAAACAAGAACATATATCATTATGATTCATTTAACATTCTTAGCGTATCTACCCTGATAATAGTGAATCTACAATTGGTCGTTCATTAGGATTAGATACCTTTCATTAGATAATGAGGGTACCTAAAATCTTGTGTCCTAGCTAGTATTCCATGACCTATGTCACAATCCAAGATCACATGACATTGTCACGCTACCAATTGATGAAATCCTCACTATGACTAACCCTAAAATCTACACTAACTCTCAACCATTACATTTGATTGCATTCTATCCAGACCCCTCTCCCCAAAGATGCCCCTCTGAGACTGGAATTATATAAAAGGAGAAAATTACCCCCGTGTGTCACCTCCAGTAGGTCCCAGGTTAGTGACTATCACCAAGGGTATACAAATATCACAAAATGGGAGGAATTTCTATTAATATGAAACAAGATCGGGAGATATGATTCTTCATCCCCCGAACAACACCATCATATATATATATATATGAGAAATCCAAATACCATCCAACATGAATTCATAACATATAATTATTACCAATACAAAACTCAACAAATGAAATACAAAATGTAATGAAAAAAAGAGACATAACAAATGTCATTATTTGATATAGTAGCTCCTTCATGGTTCAAGAAATCCACCTAGAAAGTTAAAAGTAGTATAAAAACATTGGCTTATCATAGTTTTATACTCAGTAGGAAATCTAAAGGCTCTCATTCACAAGTTAAGGAAACATACTGATGACCATATGAGAAAATAGAATATCCAAACCCAAACTAATAGATATAATTACAATCCCAACCTCACCAAAGTACAACATTAAATAAATTTAATTGAATTAATTTAATATAATTCACATCTATTATAGGGTACACCATACAACTTTCCCATCGATTAGCCACTCACACCCAAACATCTGACGTCATGGGGCTCTCACTTCTTCTGAATATACCACATCACAACCCGACCATAAACACCTTGGCCTCACAACAAAATCCCCCCAGCAGACACCTGGGCCATAAACCATATCCCATCCACAAACACCTGGTCCACAATCCACATCACATCTCACATAGGGAAACCTGGCCCACAAACCACATCACATCCCACCCATCGACAATTAGGCAACAAACTATGTCACATGCCACATACAGACACCGGGGAAACAAACTACACCTAATAATGAAGAAACATGGGAAAGAACAACACAGATCATCCCAAAGACACATGTTAAAGAACAACACATCTCATCCCATAGACGACTAGGAAATCAAAAATCATCCAGACACACCGGGTCCTCGCAACGAAAACATTCCCAATGATTCCTAGGTTATCACTACCTAGAAGAGGGCGCACATAAGAGAGAGTTTCCAGCCACCCTTTCTCTTACCAAGATGTTAGAGAAATACACCCTCCCCTATGGAGATGGGGGTGTTCAACACATACTGATTATTTCGGTGGGGCTCATGTAGAAATCAAAATAAAAAAATACAGGTATATTTATATGATACCAAACACTTATTCCCAATCGATGTGTTCTCAATCAAACAAGCAGCTCACAACACTACCTACTTTTCTTCTATCTATAAATTCCCAACACCACACAATACACCACAAAACCCAATTTACATTCCCATCTAAATTATTTATTAAAAATCAATAATTATTGAGCCATTCATCTATCTATTCAACCACTACCTGGTAAACAACATAAGAATAACACAAAATAGGAAACAAAAAATTCAAAAGGTAAAGAGTGCAGATTAACTAAAGGTAATTCCCATTTACACTATGTTTAACTCCCATTCATAGTATATCAAATATTGAGATCTAGAAACAGGGTGAAGGATTTTTGGATTTTACTCATGGAGAAACTCATACTGAATTACCCATACCAGTAACTTTTGTTCTTATTCAAACTCAAATCGCTTAGGTCATGTACCCAATAGATACAACCCATACATCACATCCACATTTTATAACACATTACATCAAAAATATTGGCACTACCTCATTGTACAACACTTCTCAGCCATTCCTATATAAATCAATATCTCAACCAGAGATTCCATTATACCACCCAAGCCATCCCAAATTGCACATCTAGGATCACAAAAATACAATATATCCAACAAGAATAGACCCTCACATGCATAAACTCACCACACATACCAAGGAATATCAAAAATCAAAATTTAAAAAAGAATCCCTTATTTAATTCAACTTGTTAGTTTTGGAGTCATAAAAAGAACAATATGGTCCTAGGGTATCAATTCATTAGAAAAATATACATGATTAATCAGTTTTTATATATAAGTGTGCAAAAAAAGATAAAATACATTCATTCCTTAATTTATCTAGTATGAAACCAAGGGCCCCAACAACGGCGATTTCTAGTGGCAAGTTAACCCATACCGATCATAATATCACAATAACAAAAAATATGTAAAAAATTTCAATCAAACCCATCTAACTATTTCTTTTAATTTAGAAAATTATTATAGTTTGATAATTTGGAACAACCAAAATATATATGTAGACAATAGTAAACCCCTCCAGTATGATGCACAATACAGAGAAACGTAGGAAATCCTACCTTGATAGGATGTCAACATTATTTTCAATATAACATGTTATGTAAAGGTCCTTTGATCTCCTCTCCCACATGATCTTCACCCACCTGATTATTCCACAACCCCACTCCATCAACAAAAATTGAAGATACCCACATTAGAACTAATAATGATCATCCACCATCACATGGAATGAAGAATTGGAGGAAAAAGGATTTCAACACTGACAAAACTATATGAATGGGGAAATGACACACCTTAGATCGAATATGCATCATTGCTGATATAAAAAGAGAAGTTTAGAATCGTTACTTGGTGAAAGAATCCTAAAAAGACTAGAGATTGGTTGTTGGGTAACCTTGTGCTGAGAGGGAGTTATTGCAGTTATAGGGTTTGACAACCCAAGGGGATGGATAATGATGAAAACATTACAATAGCAGTGTATTACATGATGTGTAATACCCTTTTATATCGAGTAATTACACATAGTCTACATCCACAAAAAAACACATATCCTTTGAATTTATTTTACGTTTCTAACCGTGAAACATTACAAATTATGAATCCTCTGAGACATGCTGTGAAATAGAGTTTCACATCATGTAATATAATTACATGATGTGTAATCCCCCTTCATAATTACTTTAAAAACTAAAAATTTCAAAACTCCCTTTGATACTCATTAAAATACTCCAAAAACTGATCACTGGAAATATAATAGATCAAGAGGACATGGACCATTACAATGTTTTAGAGTATTGATAATTCATAATCCATGAGTAGCTCGAGGCAGCACCTATTTAACAGATAGAACCCTTTTGGGAAATGTGTTATTTTTTATTTTGTTTCCTTTTTTATATATCACCTCTTTCACCATATAGTCAATGTATCCATACCATCAAATAAATTATTATATATACCAACACACTATGGTGGGTCAAATTGTGTTGTTCTTGAGTTTTTATTTACGTTGGGAATATGAAATAGATTTTTTCATTTACCATAAGAACAAAAAATTATTCCATTATTAAATGCATAAATATATATATATATATATATATAATTGATAATTTTCATATAGAAGATTAAAAATTGAGTATTGACCACTATACTCACCAGTACACTAAGAATGTCTTTATAATCCTCTGTCTAATGGAATACAACCACTTTATGTTCGCCCATGGTTAACATGTTATCCCATTTTGAAACAATGTGATTGAATTGCTGAATGTGACTACCGAACAAGTGAATATATGTTCCTCATATTTTTTATTGGTTTTTTACATTCTATGAATTACACTTTAATCATATGATCAAATGTGATTCCACCCATGGTAAAAATATTTTCTTGATTTTTTTTTCAGAATCTAGAATATCAACATTCTAAATTTTTCACATAACACTTTTTATCTAATAGACTTAAGAATGATATGTAAATGATTCTCATGGTCCTATTAGATAATATTTTTATCTAATATATCATCAAAAAATTCAATAACAAAATCATAAATGATTTCCTCAAATCCTATTTTTAGTAAATTAATAAAACTAGAGTGTGCATTACTCAATCAAAATGGTATTACGGTAAACTAGTTTTATAAAATCCTGATAAGATATTATTTTCATAGAATATATTAATTAATTATAAAAAAAATATTGATACCTATAATATAGGAAAATATTAGAATAATATTGTGCTCTAATAACTAGATCCAATCATTCATCAATATGAGCTATAGGGTGCATGTTCTCTATAATAATAACATCTTTTTCTCTTTTATAAATTAATCACCTCATTGATGCATAATTTTTCTATATAAAATATCATGGACTCTCCATGGTGAAACATTTTAATGAATAAATAAGATATAGAAAAATTCGTATACTTTTTTATTCAACAACACTAATTCCAAAATAGACATTGTAGAGTTATTATTTGATATAGAGATCACATAAAAGATTAAATCAATAGGAATATCGACTTATTTCTATGTTGGATGATGAGGTAATTTCACTAGAAATAAATTATTTATTTCCTATATAATAGGTTCATTTTAAATTTAATGATAACATTTTCAATCCACTGATTTTTTCCAATATTCCGCATGAATCATATTCAGAAGAGATAATATAGAAGAATATATACACGTATCATATGATTATGTCACTTCTTTAATGATAATGAATTCCCCATATTCATCATTAATTGTAATTTGATTCAACATTAAATAAATTTTATCATCATATTCTATATTTTAAACCCATATCATGGTCTATATCAAAACCAACCATGGTAGTGATAATAATTTTTGAAAATAGATTATCTATATGTGTCATAATAGCAACTTAAAATCATGTTCTTATTGAAGTGAGACATCCACTATGTTTATAAATATAAACATCATTTCTATGGTTCTAGGGAAAATTTATAATTTTCATTGAAAAATAGATAGATATAGAAGATTATGAGGATCCATAATCAAATAAATTGTTAGTTATTTTTTAATGAATAATGTAACTAGAAAAATCGTTGGTAAACTAAACATTAGTTGTTCTAAATGTATACGTTTAGTCATCAAATATTGGCCACATCCAACGTATGTTTTATGGATTCATTGGGATTTTTTTTAATAATGCACCACATTTCTACCCAATATGCTCGATTCAATTTTTTAAATTTCCTTCATTATGTGGACAATTATTATCTCTAAAAATATAAAAAACTCACAAGCCCATCATATATTTTGAATTATTTTTTTTTCCAACAAGTTCACATGATGAAAATTGATTAAATTTGCATTCTTCTTTGACACATCCTATTTTTACTGTTGTTTATATTACCACATATTATATATTTTATCCTTGAATATATTTTACCAATAAAATAATATGTATATTTTTGTGGAACATATTACTATTTCCCGATATGATGAAGTGTTTTGATTAACCACATCCCTTCATGGACCTAGCATAATACAATTTTGTGAATGGTCAATCTTATGTTTTATATAGAAAATATATTCTTTAGAATATGTTTATAGTCCTATAAATGTATCAAAATAATAAAAAAATTTCTTCATCAATATTATTTAACATAATGATCATTATATTTATCTCATATTATTTCTCGCATTAGTAATATTTGATAAAAAATGATTCAATAAAATATTTTCAATCCAATTGATGTATTTCTTATTCCTGTATATTATTATTGATAATTTTCCCTCATTGGTAAATGTACATAATTAGTAAATATAATATTAATATAATATTTTCCTCTTAATGAAATTCCAAAGAATGAAATATATTTCCTAGGTAATTAATCTGTTTCTCATCTACCTTTTTGTTATTATACCCTGAAATTATTGTGGCTTTTATTGCATGATTATATCTATAAAATAGAGAATAAATTTTTGAAACAAAAAGTTACTAAATTCAGATAAGGGTTTTTTTATCATTACCTGAGGAAGATACCCTAATATAGTCATGATACACTCATATCTAATAATTGTTATATTGGATGTCTCAATAGCATATTTTCTACACTGATACAGAGATTTGAGACAACATTTCTTTCATAAAATCATTTATAATCTATGGATTATATTGTATTACATTACATGAAATTGGGTCTATACTAACACACCTATCCCAATGGTTTAAAAAACCATTGGGATGTATGGTTTAGTGAATCCTATCCCTACAGTTCTAAAATAACCATATGTATACAACACCCTGATATTAATTTTCAGCATGCACATCCACTCATTCCACTCCCCTAAAAACTCTTTTGTCACCAATAATTTCTCCTCTCCGCCACAAATCCATGTCTCCCACACAAACCATATCCCATATTATCCATCATGATTACATCATCTACCCTCTCCCCTAACAACCCTCTTATCTTCCAATTCCTCAATCATCTATCTCGATCATCCCAAATCCAAATACATTCCTTGATTCTTTAGTTCCTTCTAGTTCAACTGTTCTTTCATAAACATCTTTGTATTCTTTCCAACTTAGTAATATTCAAAGGTAATCTCTTATTTTTATGATGTTGGTTGCAAAATATAGTCTCTTTTAATATATTTTTCAATATATCTATCACGCTTTTATCTTGGTTCTGACTTCAACTAAGAAAAATAAAGGTCTTTTTGGATACTATAGGGTTCATAGTGGAAGAAATATTATGTATTTTGATGTTTAGAGATCACGGAAATCACTTTATTCTACCCATAGTTTTAATGGTGTGGTAAAAAATCCCCCGATAGTAAACTCCTACTATAGACCTTAGTCATCAATCTATCTCATTCAACACCACACCAACATAATCATTTAAACATAAATGTAAAATTATGTGATATTGTATACCAAAACATAATTTTCATCCCCAATTATAATTAACCATGTTAATATCTTTCATGTGAAATAATTGATTTAGTAAAATCATATTATATTGTTTTATCCTCACCTATGGGGACCTTAATGATTTATGGGAAAAATACTTAATATCACTTTTGGGTTTCATTTTTTAACTTTATTTAAAGAGTAAATTCTAATATAGGATCACAAAGGGATGAAAAGAGCTAAATGGGTTTTAGAAGTTGTTGGATATGTTCTTTCTATAGGATATGATTTGAACCATGATTAATTAAATCATATCACTACTCGAGTTCATAAAGATAATTTTGAGGAAAATAAAAATATGGATATGGATAATTAGGTAGGGAAATAAAATTATTCAACTAAATTGGTAATATAGGTTGCACATATTTTTAATTCGTTATGTCAAAAAAGTTGATTATCTTGGAAAAAATAGAAATCACAAAAAAATCAGGTTTATAATATTGGATTTTGTAATGTTATTTGTATATTACACAAGGTATTGTACTTTACCATTTAATGATAAACTTTTTACACCATCTAGGACATTTCCACAATATGATTTATTTTGAACTTAATTTCAATTGATATAAAAACAATTGGATTATGCCATTTTTATGAGGTTATTATATAAAGTGGATAATGAAATTTATGGTGTTTTTTTATAGTTTTTGATCTCACTATGAATATATTTTTTGTTTTATAATTATATATAGAGGTGTGTTATTAATTTTTTCTAAGTGAGCCTAATGCTGGGAAGTAAAGGGTAAAATTATGATATGTTTGATGATCGAGATAATGTTAGGGATTTTCCCTGAAATTATTAGATAATGTAAATAATAAGCATTATTTATTTAAGGGGGGCTATTCACAAATAAATTATTGATCTGATCATTTCACCAAGACAGATTTAGTTATCTCATGAAAGTTACTAACTACATTGTTTTATATCACAATAAAAAAGTCGTACTATGTAGAGTCAATTTCTATATTTATAGTAGAAGTAGTTAGGATTTAATTATTGAATTATGAATATAAATTTTAGTATCTTAAATTGAATTAATGGAACCTAATGGCCATTCTAAATCAAATTGGTACATCAGACATAATTCTAATTACTTTTATTAAGGTGAATTAATAAAAAATGATGGATAAATGGTTTAATTATTATAATCATATAAAATTGTAAATGAGGAATATTTAAATAAAATAAAGAAATATATAGATATAAAAAAAACATGGATACATCATAATCTTATATATAACAAGATGAATATCACTACTAAAGGTGAAATGTTTTGGATTTCCCAGTTCAATATTCACTTTTGGAGTTATATGTTTCATTAAATTTGTATCATTTTGGTATTCAATGACTCGATGAGTTTTATAAATTCCATTTTGATGAAATTATTTCTCTATATTATAATATTTGGTGTTGTGAAATTGATCATTGATATTTATGTCATGACATAGAGGAGTTCATATATCAATCTAAAATGTCTTTTTGAAATAAATATCTAATCATTCTTAAATCCTTGTAAAATTTAATAGAAGAATTTATAATGTATTTTTGATATAAATTCAATGATTTTATCTTTTTTAGGGTTTTAATATAAAAATACATGGTTTAAAAAGGTTATGTATAAATGTAAATAGTTTGAAAAATCATAAATGCCTTTTTGTGTTTTCATGGGTTAAATGGTTGATCTCATGTGGGACCAAATTGATTTATACTTACTGTTTAGAACAGTGGTGGATGTATTATTTTTTTGTGATTCATATGTGATGTTGGAAAGGGTTTTTTTCTATCAGATGGTGTTATAGTAGAGGGTGGTTTATTTTCTGAGCATCGTTCCTCAATCTTCTCTTGTAGGTTTATTCACCTCCACTTTTCTGGGCAAGGTAACATGGATAACATGGGGGTATTTCTATATTTATGCTACACTAGTCTATATGGAGTCCTTATGTGTATCCTTTAGCATGATATTGGGCATGGTTGGGTTATCTCAATGATGTTAGGGTAGGATATGCAAGTGTCTTGTATTTTATAGAAAAAACATTTGCTAATAAATAGTAATACAATAGTTTGGTAAATTCAATATCATATAAAATTAAGATCTAGGTCATATCACAAGACACATCCTCACTAATTTTGGATTTAATAAGTGACTATTATCTCTGGGTAGAATGTATTTTCCACTAAATTATATTATGCGGTATAATTATCTCATTTACATTCATTAATTAACTCATGATGGGTGGTGTCTTCCTAGTTGTATTCATTTCAATGGAGTGTGGTTTGATTCATTTTAAATTTTTTTTACATATTTTTTTGGAATATATTTAAAAACAATGGCGATTGTTTTGTGTTTTAATATTTGTTTTTGAAAAGGTTGGTTTGACTAGAAATGTCTCAGTCCAAGGATTTTGATTTAATGTGGTTTTTTAATCTAATGAATAAAAAAAGGAATGTTTTTTAAAATTGTCATGTACGTGATATTGGATTTATAATTTTTATATTTAAAATAATACTATTTTATAATTAAATTTAAAATTAGTTTTTATTAACTTCCACAAGAATGACATTTCATGGATTCCTTGGTGACATCCTATTGGACCTGTTAGCTTTTATCCAGAATAAAAATTTGTTTGTGTTGTAGCTCATACTATGTGTATATGTTCAAGAATCATCCTTTAGTATAATCATCTAATTTTTTTATCGATTGGTGACTAGGGATATAGTGAGAAACAAGATATTATAAAACAGATATATGGGTATAATGGATTTTTTATTCTATTTTGGTATGTGCTATTATATTTTTCAACATTCCTAAGCTTATGTTCGATTATACTTTCCCTGGATCTTGTTTTTATGATTCATGTTAAAATTTTGAATTGATGTTAATTATGTTATTCTAATTTTGAGTATTTATGTTTTTTACTAATATTTAATTATGTTTCATTTATGTCCGGTGTATGGGTGACCCATTCTAGATTCTCAATAACTGATTCAATGCCATTAACACAATCTTGAGAACAGTTTGTAAGGTGATGTTTTGTATTGACCTGGTAGTATTTTTTATTCAGTATTAATTAGAAAGAACTTATTTGATATTTTTGGTTTCCTATATGTTGTTCATTCGTTTTTGAGAACAATGTAATTGATATTACACACTCAACAATTCATGAAGTATTCAATTAGGCTTCCATTAAATAGGTCCAATCATCCCCTTGGATAAAACCAATCCATTTTGTTTTACATAATAATATTTTTTTAGAAAATATATTGATTTTAAAGAATCCTAATGCATTTTTGTTTTAATGTAGACTCACAATTTTCTATAAAAATTTGTGTCCCCATATGAGAATTAGATTTTTTTGGAAAAAATGAATATTTTCATAGGTTTTACGTATGTTTTGTTCTGGTTCAATTCATTTCTTTTTCATAATTTTGTGTTCATTTGGTTTTTAGTTTTTTATGTTTTCCTAGAATATGTTGGACCTCACTATGGTGGTTTTGGGTTTCCTATTCCAAAAGAGTCTAGAACATGTATTCATTGGTAGGAATATACATATATAAGTTCCCCCCATATATATATATATTCACTCATGGAGTTACGAATATATATATATATATATATATTGGGGTTATGTTATCATAGGTATATACTTGAAAAATCAATATATGTTTATGGTATAAGGGTATATGCATGTATAATCAAATATTTAAGGTGCCCCTTGTACATATTTTGCAATGAAAATATATACACAAGGGAAATGTGTCCTTAAATATATTCTAAATAGAATACATGTGAAAGTGGTAAATTGATTATTTAAGTTACTATATTCATATGTAGAGCTCTTTTAGTTTGGTATAGGTTCCCTTATGATTTAGCCTTTAAATTTAAACAATCATTGATTTCTTGTATTTCCCACCAAGTTTTTTAGTAAATAATGATATATATTTCATATAATAATTGTTAGATATGAAATGGAGTGTTTATAAAATTGAATCATATAAAATGAAATCGAATAAACATAAACTAATTCAAATAAAAAACAAAATTAAATGAAACCAACATGAAATCATTCAAACCAAAATGAATGAAATAAGAAATAATATATGTTGGAAAAAAATAATATGAATTATATTAACCTACTATGATTAAAACTAAATATTCCAAAATAAATATACATTAAATTAAATTAACCTATAATGAGAAAATTAATTAAACCCTTCTATATATAAAACAAATCATTTCATGTTGAACCAAAGTGAATCAAACATAATAAGTATAATCCAGTTAGACATATCTTGACCTACCTCAATTAGGATTGGATAAACTTTAATGATCCATGATGAACCAAAAGAAACCAAACCCAATAAGATTATTTATAGTAATCCAAAAATGATTTCAACTAAATTAAGTGTCACAATAAAAATCCATAATGGACAGAATAAAACCAAAAAAAATAGAATTAATCATTTAAAAAAAACATTATCAAAATAACCCAAACATATAGGTATAAATGTAAATTGGATCAACTAAAATATATAGAGAATGAAAAAATAGTATTCAAATAGGAAAAAATTGAATGAAACTAAATTGGAATACATCAAGCTAATATAATTTGAACTAATATGATATTAAAAACAATATATAAAATTAGAAAAAAAATATAATGATTTGAAACCTACATGACCGCAATTGAAATGAACTAAAATGAACTAAAACAAACTAATATGAACCAAATATAATCAAAATTATTCTCTTATAACCCAAAAGAATGAAATTTTCCATGCCAATATAACAAACAATACAAAATAAATCTAATGAAAATGTCTCAAAGAAACTTTTATTGATAAAAACAAATATATGATGAAACTCAAGTCAAACTGATTATATACCGTTAATAGGAAGGGTAATTGTTAATTAATATAAATGTAATATTTTATAGTATCATTTTTAACCTTGGATATGTTTTCCCCTTGATTTTAGGAACATTATTTTACCCATGGGGCATTATCATTCATATAAATTCAGAGGTTACTTGTAAAGTAAAAAGAGACCGACATGTTGTAGTTTTTTTATCTATCACATCACCAACATATAAATTTTACTTCTTTATACTGATATAGGGTAGTGATATTATATTAAGGGGCATAGAAGGGCATTGGATGAGGTTACATTGGTTTCATTGCAGTGAAGGAAGATCGGGGTAGTGGATGGATTAATTATTATGTTTCATTTTTTTCCTACCATTATACCATGTTGCTTTTTTAATATTAATTTCCTTTGGTGTGGATGTATGATGAATGGATGGGTCATGCTGAAATATTATTCATTTTCGATTTCAATTTTAATTAATTGTTTGTCTGTGAATTTGTTCCTAATTGGTGAATCCTTGACTGTTTGATGCCTGAACACTTGTTGCAACCTGTGGAAATAGCCCATCATCCTTACTCAATACTTTTCATTCCTAAATTAGAGTCTAACAAGTTCCTTGTTATATCCGAACAATGGGAGGGCGCATGAAACATGGAATAATAATGTAGGTATGAAGAAAAAATTAAAAATTCTATATATACTTTATTTCAGTACATTTATACTATGTAACAAAAAAACAAAATAAAAAATATTCGGATCAAAGAATCATGATCTAAATATAGTTAATTCATGTTTTACATTTTTTATATCCAAGGATTCATATGATTTTTATTCCCAATCAGGAGGAATCAACTATATCCTTTTATATGAATAATTTTTCCCACAACAATCTTTTCACAGTTCTTTAATTAGAATTTATATACTATTCATGTATAATAAAATTGATAATAACCATTCTAGAAAATACTCAAATATTCCTAAGTTCAAACTATATCCTAAAATATTGAAAAATAAGTGACATTATAAATTTCATGTATGAAAACTCATTACGTTCATCTTTAATATTAAAAGGGATAGAAATAAGTGTTGAGGTATCCGTTATTTTTAGGGGATAAATTTCATCTATCCATAAAAATTATTATAGGATCATTTAACATCATATACCGTAATAAAAATAAATTATCAACCATTCAATATATCACATTCAAGTAAAAAAATAGATAAATAATGTTTCTACTAAAATAATATTTTTATTAATCCTGATCAAGCACTTGTAGATGTTTAGTATGAACTGTTACAAATAAAAATAAAAAATAGGAAAATTAATATACATTCAGAGTGATCTAGAGAAGCAGAGAACTAGAAGAAGAATCATTTCCATCACTAAAAATTATACATTGATCTGACATGAATTTCTAGGAAATTTATTTCATATCATGTGTTCCTTAGTAGGACATTCATGACCCTTTTGATGAGACACCTGAAAAAACAATTCTATGAATTCCTCTTCCTTGATTCCTTTTTCATTTATAAATTAAATTCTAGCTTTAATTTATATCATTATTACGCATTTTTAATGCTCCTAACTGCATGGAAAAATTATATAGATGAAAACAAACCTTCTCAGACTTCTATTTGGTAACCTTAGCATCGAGGAAATCAGTCATGAGAACATTTAGAGACATACGTGTCTCAACTATATATTAATTTTAGTCCACATAAAGGATATACATAGTTCTTTTTTAATCTGTGTTGATTGGGAGAGGTTATTCCACATCGATCAACACTAAATCTCTATAAGACTCACTCTTTAAGAAAACATGAGAATGATGTTTTTGGGATGTGGTTTCAGAAGATAAATCGACCATGATTTAATCACTTCCATAATAAGATAGACTATCTTAGGCCACATTCTAATTAGAGCCCTAAATCCATTATACAATAAGAACATTTCATTTTCCTCATCAATTATAGTTGGAAGGACTTTTAAGTTCTAGAGGCACATTTTAGCTGAATTCCATTGTCGATTTCAGAGATGGAAAATTATTACAAATACCATAAGTGAACAAATTGTTTATATAGTTATTATCCTTAAATTTCACCTAAGGTAATAATGAATTGGGTTTTGAAATATTAATGCTAATTTTTAATTAATTGGAATTTATTATTTGATTGTATCATTTTTAGACATGTATTTGTTTCCCCATTTCTTTTAGGAACATGATTTGACCTGTGGTGTGTCTTGGTTCTTATATGTTGGGTGGTGAAATTTATAGTCACATAAGACTTGTATTATGTATTTTAGTTTTGATTTTATTATCTTCATTTCATCATCTACTTTGGCCATTTATGGTTTTTTTTCAGATGAAGGGTAGTTATATTCTGCAAAGGGGGCCAGAAGTCCACTTTAGGAAGCCATGTAACTTTTATTACTGGAGAGGGAGATTGGGGAAGTATTGATATTGATTTAGTTTGTTTCAATTTATTCTCCATTATACCATATTTATATTGGTTATTTTTTATTTCCATTAGAGTGGATGTCCGACGTATGGATGGGTCCTGCTAAAATTCTACTTATTTTCTACTTCTGCTTAAATTAATTTTGTGTTGGAGAAATATATTACAAGTGGTGATTTCCTAATTCCTAGTAAAATATTCCAGCCGGTGGTAATTTCTCAACCCCCATACATCATATTATTCATTTAAATTTTAGACTCTTAATATTTCATTACTATGTATAAACCATGGGAGGGTCTGTGAAACATGGAATAATTGGGGAGGTATTTTAACATCATCACGATTATGATGAGAATTACCATAAAATAACTACATTTTATAAGAATTATATTGGTATACAAGATAAAATATCAAGAAGTGGTGATATATTAGAGAGATTCATCAAAACAACCAATTAACAAATCAAGGAAACTAAAATAAATTTCACATGGATGGATACACGAATTAACAAACTCTCCCAAAACACCCAAACTTGTAGAAATAGTTTCAATGATCATGTGGAGGTAATTGAAATAATAAATAGTTAAACTGACGTTAAATTAATTCCATAGTAAAATGAAATACACCATATATATTTTTTCATAGATATCACTTTAATAAATTTCATGTATATGAGGTATTTAATCAACATGACCACGTGATATAATAGATTTTCTCACATTCTAGTCAGATAAATCAAACTAGTATATCATAAGAACATTAAACTTTTCCTCATCGATTCCATTCGGAAAGACTTTATAGTTACAATGACACATTTTATAAAGATTCCATTGTAATCTATAGGGTTAGAAAAGTTATGATTAAGACTGGAAGTGAACCGATTGTTTATACATGTTCTAGCCTTCAATTTCATCTAATGTATAATTCAATAAGGGTATCAATATATTAACCTCCATGAAAATAAAAATGGAGAAACAATGATAGAAATATTTATTTATGTGGTCTAAACCAAGATATTTCTCAATCATGTTTATAATAACCCTAGTGATGTAAATGTTTTTAAAATGGAGTGTTGGGATATAAAGAGTAACCCAAACTATTGATAGGGACAATCAAGAATTAAAAGATCGTCAAAACACCATCAGTGATAGTAGTAATCCATAAAATTGAAAAAATGATGGGTGGAAGTCAAAGAAGTAATACTTCTTTCATCTTAGAAGAAATTGATGAGAATAATACAAGGGTAATTTTTTTCCACCATTGTGTGAAATCTGATGCTCCCAATGTCCATTGATGGCCTTATTAAAATTCATGATCGATGGGTGTCGACAACCTAACCAATCTAAAAAAGATAAGATGTGTATGGATGATGCATCCTATAACTCATAATTTTTAACAAAAATATTAGGAGGAACCTTGAGTAGGTTAAATAAAATCTGGTATACGGATGACAGGGGGAATAGTTGTAAAGAAAACAAATTTGTAAATGGAATAAAAATGTGTGGGGGTCAGAACAAGTGGTAAAATGAGGGCCCTATCAAGTGAGAGAGTGGGATGTCTAATTACTATGTTATATTGAGTATTGTTATTAAAAAATTTATATAATATAATATAATAATAAAAACAATTACCAGATATAAATAAAATCTCCAAAACACATATAAGCGAGAATATTGATGACACAAGTATGGTCATTATATTGAAAAATGATGTCAGAGGGAGGAATTAACCTCTAATTCTTACTAAAAAGTCACAAAAAGACACCCATATATCAAAGGGTCATATAGGGGGAGGAGGGAGAGATGCATTCCAATGGATTTCAGAACTTTTCAATGTAAATATACCCAACACTTTAAAAACATAATGGTGAAATGTTGTAACTCTTCCCCTTAAAAGACCAGCTGTTATCTAGTGGTCTATCGCAGTTTTTCTACAGCCACCTCCTCCTAACCTTGATGCTCACATGAGAACATGAGATACATCTAAATCCCTATTATGATCAATAGAACTCAAACATCTATTAAAAAATTGACCCCTACTTATATTGAAAATTCAATCCTTTCCAATAATTTCGAACACCTCTATAAAAGCTTGGCTTCAAATTATATCCACTATAATTATTCTCATCCCCACGAATTCTCAGATGTCAAACCATCCAGATATTTTAAACTATTTTGGTCAATAATTTAAGGATGAACGCCCTCATTCCACTTCAATACACTCAAAATTAATCCAAGAAATAACCATTAATTTATGGTTCTCTAACCAGAAACCGAGATCTAATGCCTTTATTCATAATTAAAACACTATGATGATTCTTACATAAGCCCATAAATCTAAAAAAATTATGGTGTCATTATTCAAAACCTATTAGGAATATGGTTCTCCCCACTGTATTCTTTATTTTACAACCACCAATTCATATGCTTTTGTTCCTCCTCCTTTGAATATTCATATTGAAACATTTCTCCCATTATCTAATGACATTTTTAATAGGGTTTATAGATCAAATCACTTAAACATACACTATAAAAATAGTAAAATTCATGAACCCAACTTCTTTACTAAATTCCATACATGGATGAAAAAAAACAATTCTTCATGAACATCCCAATAATGCAGTGGATTTTCAATTAAATGGGTTTTTATTCACAAAACATATATTTTTTCATTAAAATGTCATGAAGATTTTGTTTAAAACTAAAAAAAATCCAATTATGATTGGAATGCAGATTCATTGATCTCATGTTTATAAGTTAGGTTCATGATGGACATATTTTGATTGCTGGGGAGAAGAGAATATACCTACAGTTTAGAGAACCATTATTACATAGCCTGGATAGAAGAGTGTATTCAAATGAGTTTCTATACTATTGTTTTACAACTTTTGTAGAATTTATGTATACCATGATTCTTGTTCCATTATTATCCATATATCTAAACGGTTTCATTGAAACCATTGGGATATGTTGGATAGTATGTACTCCATAGTTCTTGAACTGATGATATACATATATCCCCATGATTTTGTTAAAAACATTGGGATATTTCATACAATATTATTCCATAGTTTTTGAACCATTTGGATAATGTAACATTAGACATTTTATACAAATAGATCTATAGAAATTATTGGCATAGGGCTATTGTGACAGCCGATAGGCCAACGATTCCAAGAATCATTGGGATAGCCTATCCAAATAGTATTAGGGGAGATCACAATTTTTGGAAATCAATGGGATAAGTGAAATTTTCAGTATAGTTAGCACATGTAATTATTAATTTTCTATCATAAAATAAAAATTTGATTTTGTAGTAACAATTATCAAAATTTTTTTAACCAATAATTCATACACACTGAATCATAAACATGATCTTTTTGAATATCATTAAATAATAAAAAATATTCAAATATGTCATAGTTTATTTTAAATAAAACGTAAATTATCTTAAGAATATATTGTAATAGTGTCAAAACATGTTCATGGTAAGACCTGTTTTCATGCACCAGGTAAAAATTAGATCTAATCCCAATTCAACCGGTTAGGATTTTTTACCCCAATGTATAACTATTCTATAACTATATCCACTTCTACTATATAGTTGGGGTTATATTCTGTTAAAAACACTAAACCTATAAAATAAAAAAATTTAATGATATTATTCCACAATTCCCCATATCCACATTCTCTGTTATAGGGATATGTTTCGCAATATATATATATATATTCTGAAATAATATTTTCATGGATTCTTCAAAAATGACTATAATTCAAACTATATATACCATTACTCTAGTAACCTAGAGCCACATTCATCTTTAATACATTTTCATAGATACATGGAATTATTTAAAGTGGAACGATTCATTTTAGTATTATCTAATATCCAAATGAGTACATGATTCCCTATTTTTAATGGAGATGAAATAGAAAACAATGTAGTCGAATACTTTTAACATCCACTAAATAATTCAAAAAATAAATCATTATAACAAGGGGAAGGAAAAAAATTGGTGGGAACAAATTCTTTGTAGGTGTCACGTGTAATTTAAGAAATCATGTGTAAATAATGAATAATCAATATGTAAAGGTAAATAAATGAAAAAACGTTCCATTTTATCAATAACATGACAACCAATCAGATAAAAATATATTATCAATTTAATAATATCATAGAAAATAATGATTGAATTCCAATGATGTCCATGATTAATATTTTATATCATGATATCATTAGTCATCATATATATACTATCATGAAATTGTTCCTAGGAACATTAAAACAATGGGTAAACCCCCATTTAACTTTAATACCCTATTTTTCCTATACTAGAAGTCAATTAATTAAGGTTAAATATATTTTTGGCCATGACCAATCACTATAGCCAGCATGAATTATTCATATACTGAATGATAGATTTATGTCATGAATAATTCACATAACCAATAAATATATGTATTGAGTAAAGAATATTTATTTAAAAAGATTTCATGTGTCACTAAAAAAACTATCAAATTGAAACATTATAGAAATAAATAATATTTGTTTTAAAAAATAATCATATTTATGATAATTAAAATATATATTTGAGTAAAATATAATATCCAACATTTATTGTTTCAAGATAATTTATTCATGAAAAAATTTAATGATAATATATAAAAATATTTCAAGACAAATTCTTTTATTTTAAATGTACTAATAGAATGGAAGAGAAATTTTATATTATCAAATCATAAAAAACTATTTTAAATATAACTTATAAAGCATATAAGAGCCTTATTTTTTTTAAAATGTTACGGAGGATGTGAATTTTTACATCGATGTATAAATTAAATCATTCCATTGGGCTTTATATGGAAATTAAAAATCCTCTTTTCTTGAAAATAATAGAAATATTCCTTTCTAAAAATATCTATAGTTAATAGATATGATAAAATTTCCTAAATTTTTTTTAGTAAATCAATGGAATATTTTTAGAACATTGAAAAACATGTACACTGAAAATAACTATGTCATTTATAATAAGAAATAAATTCATTTTTTTCACTAAATCATTCGATTTCATCAATAACGTAAAAAAATAGGGATGTTTGGTGTTAAAAATTGAATATCTAGAAATATCATTAACAGGGTGAGATTAATGTATATTATAAAGGATATCGTGTAATATCCCTTCATTGAATATTAAGGAAATCGAAAAACCTGGAATTAAATTATACAATCCCATCACAATGATAACATTCATATTTTAATCCCATTAACAGATGTAAATGAATTAATAAAAAATAATCATGATTAAATGGATTTTTACATTAATTTAAATTTATATACATCACATAAATGTTAGTAGGTTTAAAAAAATAGATGTCTCAACACAGAATATGTTGAGATAGTATATTGAATATCACATTTCCCTTAAGTTATTCCTTCTTTAATATCCTGGAAAATATTTTTTAGATAGTTATTAGTCATTAAGGAAACCATATTCATATTAATAATATCATATATGATACTTTTAGAACATCTCTCCACCTATTCGTAAATAATATTCTTTATTAACATTGTTTTTATTGTTATCGTCTTAAATTTCTCATTCAAGGTTTTTCATAGAAGATAAGGTTGATATTCATATATCATTTTATCAAAATCATTATAATTTTATTAGTGTTATAATTATCATATTTTTCATTATATTTATATTTAAAAAATTTATTTAATGTTTAACAAGAAAAATAAATCGCATCACTATATGGATATAGTAGGTCATATGTATGCACAAGTGAAAATACCATTCCCTTAATGGGTTAAATTGTATGGAACATGATAATGTATTTATTTTAAATATTCATATCATTTCATATGTATAATATATATTATTTATTTATTCATTTTTTTATCTATGTGAATCATTGCTGGAAAATAATTCTCCTTAATTCACGAGGTAGTAGTCCACCGTACACATGACGGATGATTTTGTTTCACATTTAATGAAGAATATGATGAATGAATATTCTTACATAAACACAATTATATTCAAATATATGTATGATAAATTTTATATTATATTGAAATATGAAATAAATAATTTATTGATGTGAAAAAATTTGTAAAAACTAATTTTCTTAGTTAAGAAAATTACTATCTTTTAGAAGAACATCACTTGGATATCTAACTAATTACCTGTTGGATTTAATTTTTATATAAACATATCCTCTAGAATGTGGGAAAAAAATTGGGGAGGGATCTTTTTAGGGTGTGGTTGAAAGTATTTCTTTGAACTTGTGAAGATATTAGGGGAGTGGGTTCAATTTTATAACAGAGTAGGGGTTTAATTTTTATAAATACGTAAAAATATTCAATAATATGAAATAACACAAAAAAAATTGCCTCAAAATTTATAATGGGTTTCATGAATGTTAACCTTTATACAATATTCCACCTCTAAAAACAAATGTGCTTTATAATGTTATTTCCATTACGACCATAGTTACTCACTTTTACCATTTTAGTTTTCCCCATGGTAAATACTATTTTAACCAAGGAAATGTATGCATTAAAATTAAAATTAAAATATACATATTATTTTATTTATATCTATTGATTAAAAATATTAAATTTAATTTATCAAATAATAATCCAATCTTTTGGATAAATTATTTTAAATAGAAGATCACTTAACAAAAAAACAGCCATTTAAACATTAGTCGTGGTAATAATTTTTAATTTTTTCGTTTTTCAATAGGAAAATAAAATAAGTATGCCTTAATATATAATTTCAATTATTATAAATAACTCTAAAAAAACCATTTTATTGAATTTAAATCTAATTTTCTTAATTTAGATTAAAAATAAACCTCCAAATTGTGTTGAAAAATAAATTTTTAAAAAATACATTAATCTTGCATAATATAGTCATATATTTAATTTATTAATTGTAATAATATTTTTATATATTTAAATTAATATAACCTAATATTAAATTTAGAGGTTTCATTATAATCATTCATCAATAATTGTTATATTGAATAATTAAATGGATAGAAATTATCCTATTTCAATCAAAAATATTTTTCTGAAAAAACATTGTGTTCTTAATAATGATGCATTCTTCATCTAAATTTTCATTTCATAATGTATATATAATTTATCCTCAATATAATATTTAATATATATATTATATTATTTTAGTATATATAATATGAGTAATATTTAAATATTTCCTTTTCTATTTTTCCTAAATCCACATTTCTTAGGTAAAATTAAAAAATAGAATTTTATTTTCATTTTTACTAGGTTATATTAAAATAATTATTAATGAAATATAATTTCAATTATTCATCCCCAAAAACATAAAATGAGAATTGTATTTTAATTTTATTGATGATATTTTTCACCTACTATATTTTGGGTAATATGTTATGTTTCTGAATTCCAAACACCTTCATTGAACATATTATTTTATATATGAATCATTTTATAGGAATACCCTACATGTTTTGTAATATGGGACAAACTTATATTCAATTTAATCTACAACAACATCATAATTCATTAAAAATCTATGACATAAAATGTGCATCCCTATATGATATGATGCTACAGGTCACACAATATTTTCATCTAATCTATTGAGATGAAAGAATGATTAGTTCATCTAAAAATTAATTATCTCGAATCATACCGCAATAATTCAATTTGGAAAACCAGTCAATTATAATCAGAAAAAAATAACTACATGATGTCATAGAAGAAACCATGATGATTTTCATCGATACCATGTCACACATTCTCACAAGAAGAATTTTTGGTTGAAGTAACCCTCTCACTCACTGATTATTATCATTAATCACTCGGATAATCATATAGTATGAGGAAAAACCATCTATTTATAATTTCATGTATGGACACGTGATTCATTAATTAATATTATGAAGCATCTTGGATGATTATAGGTTCACTTTCCACTATAAAGCAGGATAGTACCTAATTATTTACACTCTAATAAATAATGGAACTAATATATATATATATATATATATATATATATATATATATTCATGAACATGAAAAACAAAACATACTTCTTTGTTTCTTCTCATAATAGAGTTCTTTCTACAAAAAAAATTCACATATGATGAGAAAATAAGGATTATATGCATGAAATTGTATTACATATCTATGAACATGAATGTATTAATGAAATGTGTAAAATAACATACTCCTTGATCCACAATAATTTCTCCTTTTAGTATAAAAGTTATGACATTATCTAAAACTCCTCTTATAACATTCACTCCATTTGTTCTTACATTTTCATACCATGATATTCAATGAAATCATTCCATTTTCCTAGATCATACATCAGCTCAATGTAATATATATATATATATATATGTATGTAATATTTCTAATTCATCATGAGGTGATTCATTTATTAGTTGTAGAAGATTCACTTCACACTCTGTTTGATGTTATATAAAAAATAACTCAAAAAAATTGTAATGTCACTAAACAATCAATACAGGAAGCACAATAACTAACTCCAAGTCATGAGTAGGGTCGTTCTTCTCATGTGGTAGTAACTGATGATTATTGTACACACATACATTTTTACTGAGAGTCAATATAGATCCCATGAGAATCAAATAGGTATCTTAATACACTACATAATAATAATTGAGTTAATTTAAAAAAAGAAACCCGGTAGAATTCAATGTTCTACTTTATTTATGAATACTTATTCCAACTATTTTCCCAATTTAATATGTAATCCCTTATTTTATTGAGTTGTAATGGAACAACCCTATGTGGATTGTTTTGAATGAACTATCTATTAAACCCATTAAGCCTATTGAAACTCTAATTCATTAACGAATTGCATTACAATACCCAATACATAAAAACAACAAAATTATCCCCATTAACATATGTTTAAACTCTATAAATCACAATCCATAGGATACACAACTTATTTATCCAAATGATATATTTCGGCATGTTATCATTAATATGATTTCCTCATATCCTAATAAATTCTATATAATGGTTTATAACATGCGATTTTTAGGTATTTAAAAATATTCAAATTTTATCAATAAAAAAATGATTATGGGGACTATTAATGGATGAAGGGTCCTATTAGTGTGATGCATGAAAATAACTGGAGGACGTGTTAAACCAAAAGTAAAATGGGGTACTCATTGAACACATATCATCTCAAAAAAGCTATCTTTTTTCACCCCTTTCCTAAAGGTTTGGTATATGGATCTCAAATCACCCTTGGAGAAATTATAATATGCCAGTAACTAGAAAAATATTTAATCATTCATTTAAAATGGGTACATGTTTATTATATTATACAGATTTAATATTATTTGTCACACACAAACAATTAATGACTATTATCATGTTTCTTAGGCAACAACATTGGATCACTCAAATTGGGACATCATTGGTCAAATGAAGACATTTCAATATAGATCCTAATGTTTTGAATTAGGATAATTCAAGCTAACCAGATCTATATATAATGTAGTAATAGATATAGGCTTTGTACTATGAATGAGTTAAATTTAACAATAAATCCCCATTCCATTTATAACTGAATATATCTTTTGGAATGACCATTTTGTACTTGTATATCATATCTGGAATAGTTGAGGCAGTAATTGTTTCATCTACAAAAAAGTTCATTCTAGCTAGAAATATTGTAAATTCTAAAATCTGACACGTGTCTGGATGCACTGACATAATTTATCAACCACCTTATCATACATAAATTATCAAATCTACACTTATATCCTCTGAAATTTACACATCTACATTTAAGGAATTAAAATTATCTTCATTAACAATGATACGCTTATCGACCTAATTCATTACTCTTGAGAAAGCCTCATACAACATGAAGACTCAATATCATGGATCTGGTAAAATCTACACAACATTTTAACAAATTCTAATTGGTTTAATAAAAGCTATCACATTATCTACAATTCTAATATATGGGAGTTAGTTGAGGATTGGTATTAACAAAAAACATTCAATTTAATTCGAATAGATTACGGACATGTAACACATAGATATACACCATGACATTTCATAATAATTTAATGCCACAAAAGAATCATATAGAAAATTTACATTCAAATGAAAAAAATCATAAGACCATGTATTATTTAACTTAAACCACATAAAAAATGTAAAACACATCAAGAATTTATTTGATATAACCATGAAAATAAACACATTGTGTAACATCCTTACTAGGGTGACACATACCGGGGCCCTGAGATGATTGGTCACATGACCTCAAGCACACATCCCCATACAACTGAGACTACTGACTAGCAATGATGGTCTGATAAATAAATAATGGGGAAACTATACCCTTTTTCTATATGCTTAAAACACATTAGAAATAAAAATATTTTTGACACATATATTACCATAAACAATTCGATATCTTTATAAACTAAAAATGAAATACAATATCCAACTAAAAAAGAAAACATGTCATGTTGATGTACTTGTCAAGTGTCCAAAATGAAAACTGAAAATACCGAAACCAATGTATCCCAAGAGGGTCCTAAAACACATCTGGTTCCCTCAACTATTCTTCATCCCCGTATTATAAATCTACAATCAGGCCTCTTACCTTATCATGTACTCCAACAATAGAGTCTATTCGGTTATCGACCATGAATCCCCAGTATGGTGTGAGTAAATATTTTTTGGCCACCACCATAAGTGCCTAAAAAAACCTTTTCAATAATAGTGTATGGAGTTCTATAAATATATATGTACAATTCATAATTAAATAGTTATCATATTATCATTTAATCTCTATAAAACCATCTAAACTACATGCTTCCCAAGGACACTTGTACCTCAATGATTGCATTGGCTCGAGCTAGATCCTGATGTTTTCCAAATTCATATAATGTCTTAATACATTCATTGGCTCATGGCAGAGCCTAAATTATTCAAAGGTCACTTCATATCTCAATACCTTCATTGGTGCATGTTAGATCCTATAGTATTGTCATGTGATGCCGTGTATCGAATTAAATTTGTTATGATTCATTAATCGATACATGATTTCATATGGTTCCATTATTATATTCAATATTAAGGTGAACATGTATCCTTTATTTCATAACAATAGTGTTACAATGTTTCCATTTATTTACTCACAAGAACATTGACTATGTATCTATATGCACTTCTCAATTGAATGTCCATGTTTACAATCTTACCGACAAGTGCAATGACAATGTTACCATTTATACTTCCCAATTGCAGGACCATATTATCAATATTACTCACAAGTACAACAAACAAGTTTCCATTTTCACCATTAAATTTTTAAAAACCATTTTTTAAATCGTTTAAACATAATTAACTCATCGATCAATTATCTCAGGTCTACCATCCGAATATCACATAATTATTTATAAAATTACATATCTCAAAGAAAGGACCCAATATAACCTAAATAATTTTGACACATAATTATTTCATTAAATAACCAAATAGATACCAATTAATTCTAAAATTAATTATTTCAACTCATCACAACAATATATCATAATTAATATAACATTAATTATCTTAAATCGTTCATCTCAATATCTCTTAATTAATCCACCAATAAATAATCTAAATTTCTTATCCATAAATCTCATACTTAATCCCCCATTCAATTATCTAACTGGATAGCCCCATATCCTCATAATTAATTCCCCACTAAATTATATAATAGGTAATATATATGGCCTCACAATTCACTCCAAAATTAATCATGAATTTCTACAATTAAGATAATAAATAATGTGTCCACATTAACTACATCAATTTATGAATTAAAATTGATAAATAATGCTTGTAATACTTGAACATAAAAAAATTTTATTAAAAGGAAGTCTATGGGAATTGAATATTAGACCACATACATTATTTTTTCAATGAACAAATTCTTAGATGATGTCCCAAAACAATTAGTTTTACAATGACATAGATCTAGATTTAAATATCAAACAATAAATCTCAATCAATATATCAAGATCTCATAAATTTAAAATATAGAACCCCAAACATAGATCAGGATTTTGAAAATAAATTTATAAATCTATAAAAATAGAAATTATCTCTTTTAAAAAGAAATAGTAAATGATAGAGGATGAATGTGAATGTAAAGGAATAAGATTCACATACTATGAGGGATGAAAATCTTCGATCCTAGCTTTGAATCAGGATGAATAGAGGACAGGAAGGCTTGGAGTTCATCCAGAGAGCTCCAAAATCATGAAAGACTTACAAGGATCGAATGTGGGTGAAAATATGTAAGTTTTCAATGTTTGGAGAATTTTTAAATAATTCATTGGGAAATATTAAAAATTAGTCATGTTTTTCAGGACACTGGCACATAGTTTGACCTAATTGTGTGACACCCATGATCCTATTGTTTTTGGGGTTCAATGTTTAGATTTTTAGGGTGAAATATTTTCTAAATCATGATCGCTCTTTGAGAATAATAACTTTATGTAGTTGTTACAGTTTTCTCGCATAGGGTGCATGGTTTTCCTTGACCATTCTCTAACTGTGAAAAGCCTTATTTTCATCTATTTTAATAAAAATTCTCCTAAACATCCCAAATATCATAAATAAATCCAAAAGTTATAAACACAAGGCAAAAAGGTACAAGAAAAAATGTCATAAAAAACTACAGAAATGGTTGGGTTCATACAATTTTTACACTATATAATATCACATACTCATGATATACTCCTAAGCATCTCAAATATTTAAATCTAAAATTGGTGGAACACTGAGCCCGTAAAACATCTTCCTGTCCCCATGTATCCTCCAACACACATCCATTCTTACATAATATATTTACTATAGTCACAGTATTTACCTACATCACTTTCTCACTGGGATACAATACAAGTATTAGATTATCCTCAAAGGAAGCATCTTCCTCGAAATCAGAATCATTAAAATCAATCACATGAGAAAGGTTAGGGTGATACCTAAATTATTATGATATATGGATAACATAATGAATAGAACCTTATTTAAATGCATGATCTAATCTGTACACCACTGGCCAGATTCTATCTACAAGCTCAAATGATCTAATGAACCTGGGTGAAAGCATTACATTCTTCTTTATCTGAAGGTGATAAAAATAAGTTGACCCATGAAAAATACATGATCACACTATATAAAACCTAGGTGTAATCATCATCTTTTACTATAGGACTTATATCTCCTCAGATCCATATCCATCTTTTTTTAATAAAATTATCCTTAACTGACATCTCCTACAGGATACTCGGTCCCAAAAACATGAACTTACTTACCTCTATCCACCATATTAGTGATATCCATGGAAAACCATACAGAGACTAATATGGTTCCAACTATATCATTCTCTTGGAAATATTTCTATAGAAGAACTACACTATAATAGATTTATTCACCAATGACCCACTGAAGTAACAAACACTTTCCCCTAAAATGTCCTTAGTAATCAATATAGTACGCTCTCACTACAGATTTCTCTATGCATGAATATATAATCTCAATAAAACATGATTACCAAGACCCTTCTAAAATCTCTACTAGAAGCATGAATTGAAACATGATTGTTGATATGAAGCTATAGTTTTTGAAACCCCATGAAGATAGAATAATTCATAAACATACTATTATCCCAACTACACTACTAAAAAATCTCTCATATAGGGAATAAATTCACTTCATTCATCAGTAGATCCAAAACCACCCATATAGCATCACTATTCCTAAGCACCCTCAAAAGACCCATCAAAAATCCATTTTCACGTTGTCACACTTCCTCAATGGAATGTGAAATGGTTGTATAAATCCTCCAATTCGTCGATTCTATTCCTTTTATTGATGACTACTGTAGCATCAGGTCACAAACCTTGATATATCTTTTTTGATTCATGACCACCAAAACATTTGTCATAGGTCAGGGTAAATTTTGGTCACTCTGGGATGTACCACCCAATTTGAGGCATGGAATTCCAATATATACTCAATTTTCATTATCATATTCACAACATCACAATGCCATCCATATATGATCTCTTATTCATTTATGAATAAATCATGAGGTGACTCCCTACATTTAAGGCTTTCCCTTAGGGTCAAACATTCTGTATCATTAGACTACATATCTGAAATTCATCTCAAAAGATAAGACTCCAGTTAAACTTACACTACAGAAATCTGTTCCAAACTCTCTTATTCCACCACATTTATATCAGCTATAAAGGGATTCAAATTGTACACAACACTTGAATAATCTACCATCTATGTATGAGGTTTCTTGAACAAATATTCGACTATACATTTTCATTTTCATGGTGTATATGCTACCTCAATATAAAATGACTACATATAATCAACCAATCTCTAATAGATGTGATTAAAATATGACATTGAGAAGATATACCTGAACCTCTATTGATTAAAAAACACTGTAAACCTCTCTCCCAATAGATAATGTATTCAAAAATTCAATGGATAAACCACATATTCCAACTTGTGGTCATGTATATGTTAGTTATATTCATTTGGCCTCAGTTGAATATACATGCATAAAGAATTCCTGTTTATGGTGCCTCTGTTATAGTGAACCATAATCCATAACTCAATATCATTTAATTGACACAGCATGGAGTCCAATTCTAGAACCATAAGAATACACTATGTACTCCTCACCTCTCTTAATTAGGGTAATAATAGGTACAAATTTCAAGAACTTCCTCAAACCCAATAATTTTATATCATATGATTCTGACCATTAAAACATTTTCCATTTATCAGTCAAGCCCATGAGTGGAACTTCCAAATGAGAAAATTATAGGATCAACCCCTGATACTATTCAGTTATGCCATAAAAGCTACAAATATTTAATACGTTCCAGGTTTTCTCCCAAGAAAAAACTTCCTAAACCATATCTGGGACCACTGGGACAAATTCTTCTTAGATGATGTATCCCACGAAGTGTACCAGATCAATCCAGAATTTTCACATAAATATCTTGGTGTATATTCTGATGCCTTATCAATATACTTAAGACGACATCAAGATGTTGAGAATGATCATCATGAGTCTTGGTGTACACCCATTCATTATCCATAAAACCAATTAAAACTGGTCTTGTTACAAATTGAATATTTTTTATGACAAGGACATATAAATTTTTAGTGAATTCATAAACCCAAAAAATATTACGATGAACTCATATAGTCCATACCTTTTTTAAAAGATGGTATTTTTATATTTGAAGTATGAGAATGAATTTGATGATATGTTGATCTATGTTTGGACATTGCGAAGAAAAAATATTTTATCAACAAGAAAAAAATACCATCATTGTTTGGAAAATAATACTAGTTCTTTACAATAATCTTTTTCAACTACCGGAATTTGACACTCAAGTGAAAGCTTCTATGATCCTTTTTTATAAAAAAATATAGTTGATCTCTATGGAAATGTATTCAGTTCGATAAATAAAATATCCTCTAACTCCTTCAACTGAGTGTCGAGATGCTGATGCTCTGTTGGTCCCATTATGTATTGTAGATTATATACTGGATCAACCATCAACATGATTCCAATTGTTAATTCTATGTATCTATTAGGTGGATGTGAGGATAAGTCTTCAAGAAAGATATCCATAAATAGTCACATTATTGGTGGAAATATATATTTCTTTACACCATCATTTTCCATAAAATACTAAAAACATGGGATATGATCACTTCATGTTGCAGAGTTACCATCCCTAAATGGAATACCTTTATTTCCCACTCCACATGGAGAATATAATGGTCACCCTTATGAGATGAAAATATAACCATCATATGGTAACAATCAATGTAAGATATGCATGCAATTAGTAAGTCCATACCCATAATATGGTCAAATATTTATATGTCAAAGATACAATGAACCTACAAAAAATTATACTCCCTAACTTTGTGAGAGGAACCCTTGTAATAAAAATGTCTTTTTACCGAACTCCAATCGATGTATCTATACTTATTAAGAAACTCACAAACACCCATGCCTTCCATAAACCATTAAAAATATTTGAATATATAATGTAATGATAGGCACTATAATCAAATAAGAAACAAGATAATGTAGAAGATACAGGAATAGTTACTCTCACTACCAATGGTACATCCTCGATGTCCATAAGTATATGATGCATTTAATGAAATTTTCTTGACCTTGTTCCATATGATGTAGTATGACTCCCCAGAGTTACACAACTCTACCAATATGGGTTATCTTTTCAAGAAGTACAAATTCTGCTACCAATACCCCTGCTTCATAGAACTATAATATTCAGAGTGATGTGGTGTTGAATATTCCCATCCCACACCTCAGTTCTATCCATTTATTTCTTAAGTGACATTCTGGTGTTGTCCCATGTAGAACATCTATTAATTTCCAATAATTCCCAAATATCATCACACCATTAGTGGTTAGAGGAAGTGTCGATGATAATGGTTGGGCCTACCTCTCTAATGGATGATCACTCCATTAATGTCTTATGCGACTGACCCCCCTGATGGGAAACTCTACATTCCACTTATTTGGATAAAACTATAATAATATAACTTCTTGTTTTCAAAAGTTTCACCTCTTGACCTTCTAGTAACAACAATATATATAGAATTTGAAGCATTATTCAGATTTCCCTCAGCAACTAGAGCATGATCCAATGCCTCAATAGAGATTCTAAAACAAAATTTGTTAACTTAGCACATAATCTCACACATAATCCCATAACAAAATTGTATCATCGTAGTTTTCTCATCAACTACTAATAGTTGAGTAAAGTGACATAGGTATGTAAAGTCTATAGAATAATCCATCATAGAGATTATCCCTTCAGCCAGCCACATGAACTCTCTCACTTTATCCCACAACAAAATAAATTGATACAATTACTCTAAGAACCTTTCCAAATAGTCATTCAATAACATGCTGCCAGTATTTCCCTTACACACCTAAACATACAAATAGTGCATCACTGATTCTCATATCATATAAGTATCCAACATGAAAATTCTTTAATTATGTGTCTTTTAATGGAATTTATAATCTCATTGGACTCATCCCATAACTATTCTCCATCAGTTACACCCTCTATAATACAATACAGAGGGTGCTGCAACTGAACTCCCCTGTTATGTCTGACATATTCTTCTCAATCCATCATTGTTATCTTCCCATTAATTACATGAAACATTACATGTTCTCCTAAGACACCTCCCCTACATCATCACCCAACACTATCGATGTCTTTAGTTCCACTATCGATAGAGAATTACCATATATAACCTCTTGTCTTCCTCTCAGTAAGCATCATCATGAATGAAAATCTCTAGAATTTCAAACACATGGCTTAGGGCTCATAAAAAATATTTTAAAACATTTACATTTGGGGGAAACAAATCATGGAACAACAATTAATTTCCTATAATCCTTCCAGGTGGTAAAAATTATGTCGTTATATTTACGCATGACCATACTAAACCTATACCATTGTTATCAAAGGGTTTTCAAAGAATTATTATTCATATTTATCATTATACACCCATTTTTTTTATATCTTTCATCATATTAATTCTGTCAATTTCATATATGGATCTATTTTCAATTCAATTTATAATTTATTGGAAAACATTTCATGTTCAACAAATTACCCAAAATCCCTTTTCCCATTTCTGCCTAAATTATACATATAAAAAATTAATCCTCATTTCCTAGTATGATGCATGATAAATAATATATCATTCCTTAATAGTCCTTGAGTAACAACTCAAAAAATATCAAGATAATTCTAAAACAACCACTACATAACACATTATGTGTTTCATCCAAGGTGAAGTAATATTCAACAGTAACATCAAGTAACATTAGTTACAATCCCACCATGGGTACTTGAGTTTTCCCCCATACATGGGTCTACAACTCCCATGCATGAGCTCATTACCATGGCCCAAATATTCCTCATATACATTTTTCATTTATCTAAAATTAAAAAAATGAAAATAAAACTCCTCTGATACTACGTTGTAACATCCTAAAATGGTTTCCACATTGCGAATCCCCGATCTGATCAGTCACATAACATCAAGGTCACCTCCCCATATTTAAGAGGCTTACGAAAAGAAATGAGAGTATGATAAGTCAATAATGGGGATATAATACCCAAATTTTATCTCTATAAACTTCAGTAGAAATAATAAAAACTACCAAATAATAAAAAACCCATAAAAAGTTCAATATCACATGATAACACAATAAGTAAATACAAAATCATTTTAAATTAGAATACATTCCTTGGTAATGTATGTGTCAAGTGTTCAAAATGAAAAATGAAAATAATTACTCCAATGATTCCCAAGCACTTCATGAACTATGTCACATTCACCCATCTAATCTCTATCCCCTAATTTGCAACATGACCCAACACCTTTTCCCTTAAACTATCCTCTAACAATAGAGTCTATATGTGTACTAATCAGGTAACTGTAGTAGGGTGTGAGTAAAACTTATTATTACCCCACCAATGGAGTCTAAAACAAATCTAGTCAATAATAGAATATTATGTTTTAAAAATAAATAATTACAATTCATAAGTAGATAGTTATCACATTATAATTTATTCATTACTTAACCACATGGACTCCATGGTTTCTGATGTCACTCATATCTCAATGCCAAAATCTCCTTATTCGAGATAAGTAAATTTTCCAAGGTAATAAAATATAGTAATACATAATTATGATCATGCTAAAGCATATAGTATTCAAAGGTGACATCATATCTCAATAGGTTCATTAGCTCAAGTTAGAGCCTGAAGTATTCTCAAGTAATGCCATATCTGAAAGTACATTTGTTAACAATATTTAATCTATACTGGATTCCCATGATACAAGTATTAAATTTTAAGGTAGATTTCCATGATACAATTTATAAACCACAATAGAAAGACCATGCCACCATTCCCTTACTCAAAAGTATAATGACCATGTTACCATTTTTACTCTCAATTGAATTACCATGTTACGATACTTTCTAACAGGTATAATGACCATGTTACCATTTTTACTTCTCCATTGAATAACCAATTCTCCATTCTTACTAGAAATTAGAATGAACATGTTACAATTTTGACTATTCAACATATAATGACTATATTTCCATTCATTTACACATTATTAATTCATCAATTAATTATATCAAGTTAACTATCCCAATATAACATAATTAATTCTTAAATTAATTATCTTAAACAAATATCCCATTATCTCATAATTATTTGTAGGACTAATTATTTTATGAAATAGCTCAATATCTCAAATTTTATGCTATAATTAATTATTTAGAATCATGAAATCAATGTATCTTAATTAATTTACCATTAATTATCATAAATCATTTATCTCAATATCTCATAATTAATCCCCCAATTAATTCTATAGATCGGAAATCCCCAGATCTCAGAATTAATCCTCCAGTTAGTTATCCAACTGGACATCCCATAAAAATCAAAATTAATTTGGTAATCATTTATCTAAAAGGGAAGCCCCTTGGTATACCACTATCTCCTAAATTAAGCATCAAGTTCATCAATTAATTCAATTAATCAATTTGACTAATTAACATAATAGGTTTTGGAATATAAGTTCTAAAGAACACACAAAATTATAAATAATACATAAACAAGTCAATATAAATACTTTGTGAATTGAATTTTGTACCACCCACATAAATTTATTGATGAAAAATCACCCAACTAAAATCTGAAAAAATTGATTCGCACCATGATGTAGATCGAGATCTAAATCTCAAACCCTATATCATGATCAACATATCATTATCTATTTATTTTCAATTATAGATCAAAAATACTAGATATCGATTCACCAAATATAGATCTAGATCTATAAAAATAGAAAATTACCTTCCATGAAACGAATAATTTAATGAAGGAGAATTAAATGAAATGAAACAAATAAAATCCCCTAATAAGGAGGGATGTTGATTTTTTATCTAGGATTCAAATCATGGGGAATGTAGGTCGATATGTATTAGAATTATTCTAGAGATATCCAAAATCATGAAATACCTCATAGGGTCGAATGGAGGGTGGAATAGGTGAGTATGTGGGGTACATGGAATTTTAATAAAAACTCAAGCCACATTAAAAATCATGCATGGTTTCCTAGGTAGTGTATCATGGATTGACCTAACACTGTCCAAGCTATGCACCTATTTTTTAGGGTTGCATGATATATCTTTTTAAAACATAAATCATCTATGGCACCCATCAATGTCACGAATGTGAGGTTTGGTAGGGTTGTGATGCATAGTTTTCTCTAGTAGTGGGCCAACCGTGCATAGCACAGTTTTCTTCCATTTTTATGAAAATTCACTCAAACAAAACCCATATTGTAACCTAATAAAAAATAACACAATAAAAAAAAGTATGAGTTAAAAAGACTCAGAAGACTCTATAAAATTATTAGATCATATAAATTTTACAATAAAATTAGAAAAATTTATATATGACATATATGGTAAAAATTCCCTACCTCAAAAAAATGTTGATATGATTTCATGAATAATCACCCAAGACATGTTTCACATCATTGATTCATAAAAATATGCTAGTTCAAGATTTGGTTCTTTCATTTAAACATAAATGGGCCTCCATAGAGAAGGTATTACCCAATATCTTCTAGAAAAGACCAAGGGTTTGGAGAAGAAAGAAGCATGATAATGTGAATGTAATTAGTGTTTCAATAATTTAATTTAATTGAGAAAACAAAATTGAATTTTTTAACTTCGGGATTAATTTCATAAAATATTGAAATTATAGAGTTGTGGAAAATTAAGCCAACTCAACATCAAAATTAGAATTCATATTCATGTCATGTCTAATATTTTACATCATTAATGACCTCAGACTCAGTCATAATAAATCTACCCCAAAACAATTAAAGACATGGATGATGTTTTTTTTATTATGATTAAAATCCATTCATGGAATGAATATTCATTTGCAGCGTGAACCAACTATTATAAACTATTTATAGATTTATTGTAATTACCTTCTTTGATAATTTATAACATTAATCTAGTCATTTAGTTTTCACATAAAATTCATATAAAATCATAATATAATATGTACCAGAAAATTTATTATGTTATAAATATCACTCTCTAACAAAATCATGTCGTCAAAAAGTATCTCAAAATATCAAGATAAATTTACTTGGTCCATTGTGCCTATATTTCCCATTACATCTCCTTAATCCGTTTTTGAATATTCTCATTCAATCATAGAACACATACAAGAGGAACCATTTTCTAATAAATCACCTTTTAAATTATATATTTAATAATAATTGAACATTCAACATTTGATACCCTGGAATCCATCTCAATGTCATTATATTCGATAAAATGTATTGGATGGGACCTATATATTTTATAATGAAAAAAATATGCAACACCTTATGAATTAATTGATATTTTGTAAGAATATTAATCTTGTTTTAATGAATTATGAGGTATTTTTTGAACTCAATTTTTCAAGAAACCATAATGAAGAGAGAGATAGATAGAGAGTAACCCCTTTTTCTTTACCTCTAGTAGGACCTTAGTTGATGACTAGCACTAAGGGAATAAAATACAAAAATAGTAGGAATCACTAAAAAAATTCCAATAAAAAATATATCCAAAATAGTAAAAATATCCATATAGGATAAAATTTAACATATATCTATAAACACCACTACATTAATTCACAATAATAAATCCACTCAATATATTAGATCTGTCATGGAACACCAATAGACATCAAATAATTCACCTACAAAAACCCATAGAACTAAAATATCATAAGCGAACATGCTCATATATATCAAACCATTACAACAAATAACTCTTAAAAAATTCATATTCGTTTAAATGAAAGTTAATACAATAGAATAAAAATATAATTCCCTCATATCGATCACCTATAGGATTAAACTTATATTAGTTGACATCACTTTAAACTCCCTCATCATGAAATGATCCGGAAATGCCGACAAAAAAATTTTGACCATAAAACCACTCAACCATGGTTGAGGAATCTTAAACAAGAACACTTCCACAACTAGATAAAGCTAAAATGGAAATATCCTACTCGATAATTATCTACTATACACAAAACTAATCTATTAACCATTAATGATTTTTATGATTTAAACACAAAAAAATTCAATTGATTGTTTACCTTTTTTTTGAAATATAGAATATATGTTCTAAATTTATGATAAAAACATTGATGAAGAAATTTCAAAATTTTAGACACCATTTCAATACATGATTTAAAATTAACTACATGGTTTCCCTAAAAAATGTAAAACTTAACCAAGAAATTAACTCTATGATAACTCTCTCCAATAATTATAGGGTAACATAGTAAATATTCTGATAAATGTAAAAAATATTCCCAATGAAATTTCATTGGATATTAATTATCTATTTCATATTAGGTTACATAAATCTAATAAAACAAAAATAATGAAACTATTATATAATTATATAAGTCTATCACACACCTTTTTTTATGAAAACTATACTCCACAACATAGAGAATTAAACAAGACATTATTCATAGAATCTGATGGGTCTGTGCTATAATGAATTACAATACAAAACTGTTATCCATGACATCATCTTTGGTGCTCAAATCATTTAATGAATAAATCTGTAAAATCCATGACATAGTTCTCAACCTATACTCGTAAATTTATCTAATAATACATACAAGCCTTCTCTGTCATTCTCTAGAATGTGTTGAATCCAACTGAAAATATGTAAAAAAAATACAATTCCTCATGCAATGAATACTTATAACCCATAGTTTAATTTCACTAATGAAAATCAGAAAACCACATATATACACTGGAGAAAGGAAACCCTTCCTGAATATGTCATCCAAATTCACACTGTATTCCACCCCTATATACCTCACGACATCTAATAATAATGCTATCCTATTTCTAAAACATTATGTATGATAGATAGTCAAATAATTATTTAAGGGTATTTATTAACAAAAATATGTATCTACATTATCCAACCAATTCATAGTATCCAAGATTTAGGATTTCCTAATAAATAATAGCTCCTATAGTTGGAATTCATCCACATTTCATCCCAAGATCACTCATTATCATTCCCGTGCTCCCAAAATTTATGGTGTGTTAAAATCACAGAGAAATACTAAAAAAAACAATTTTCAAAAGAACACTACAAAATATTCCATAACCATATTACTTAAAAACACTCATAGTATATAATTAATTATATTATTTGAGAAAACCATTTCACTATACTAGTATATTATCATATATCGTCAGTCCTAACAAGTGTGCTCTATTTTAAAACATATCCAATGGATTGAAACATATTTTAAAATGTTCTCAACCTATTCATATGTATAAATTCATAACATAAACTAAAAACATTAATCAATTACATTAACAAATCAATATCCACAAAAATTTATCCTTTCTTTATAACTAGCTATCAACCACTACCAAAAGTCGATATGAAAGAAACTCCTTCCCACGAATGAAACCTAAAGTATCTATACAACTCCAAAACTCTATCATTCAAATCAACACAATTGAATTAATAAAAATAAATTATACCCATTTATTTCATTAATATATTGTATTCTTTTCTTCTTCCCTAAATTGAACACATGATATTAAAATATGTTTCAAGGTACAAATCTAGATGGAGGAGTGGCTTACCTATTTTAATATACATTATTTAATTACATACATCACTGATTTAAAAAATATTACGAAAAAACAGTCAATAATTATTTATTCAAGCACCTGTATCTATTATTTCAAAATAATCATTACATAAAACATAATGGACATTATCTATTTAATGATTTACACTTAGCCATTTAAGATCATAAAATTTAGAAGAGTAAACATTATTATGGGGTTGTATATTTACTGAATACAACCACAAAACTATATGAATGCATGGAAGGGATAGATGTTCAAAAGTAGAAGAATCTGTATCCCAAGGTCTTCATCGCACAATTCTCACGATAAAAAAATATTTCAATGAAGAAACATGATTATAGAAGTAAAAATTATATATACGAAATTTTAAATTCCATTTCAAAATTTGGTATGCATATATTATGATGAACGCCAAAAATTTAATTAAATTTATACAAAATTTCACCATAAATATTAATCAACATTATAAACAGATTTTTATTGAAAACTCCTTGAATTTTATTTAATAAAATATAATATCTATATTAATTTAATCATAAGACACATGATATAATACTATAAATTATTCATTGAATAATTATGAAATCTAATTTATATCAAGGTAAAAAAGTTCTTAACAAAAAATACATTATTTATCATTTGATTTTTTCATGACATTACCAAAAAAACATTCATTAAACCTTTCATCACCTTTTTAAAAAGATTATATACTTCTAAAAAGGTAAAATTATCCAAAATCCATAACAAAGAAACAAATTCATCACATAAAATATATTTATATTCACAATAAAACACTCTAAACACAAAACATGCTAGAGAATCACAAACCGTCAATCCCAAATCAAACCTCACATATGTTTTAGACATTAGACATGAAACATAAAATGTATCCTTAATTTTCAATTCCCATGTATGTAATACTAATATATATTTTGACAACTAGTCATAGAAATATACTCATGAGTTTAATGTTTTCATATAAATGTTAATACTATACATGTTTTTCTATATTGTAATAACAGTATCAATAATGTAAAATAATTTCATGTCTCAATGTGTTTCCTAATTTCATGGTCATTAAATTTCTATATTTTTTAAATAAAAATAGCCAAGCTAATAAGGAATTCCTAACACATTTGAGTAAAATATCATGAAAAATTGTAACAAAATTCCTACCCCTCAAATATTAGTGTTAAAGTAACCTAGTATAATAAAAATTCCAATCATGAATTGAAAATATGAAATATATTTAATTTGAAAAAAAAAATAACTTTATATTAGTTATCAATTACTAAGTATGTCTCTTAGAATCATTTATAATTAAAACACTAATTTTTCAGCATTGAATTGAATTTATTACACTACCATTAAACATATTAATTATTAAATACTATAAAATTGAAACCAATCCGAAAATTAAATGGGAATGATATCAGTGTAAATTTATAACAATTTAATTGAAATTAAAATAATCATACATATCATTTTTATGTATTCCATAATATATATCACAAAAACTGAACATAAAAATCAGTCCACATCCCATTACCAAACTAAATCATGAATGAAAAACAATAAATTACATATCTACATTGAAGGAAATCAAATTAAATCTAACAATTATTTTCATATAAGTATTTTTCCATTGATAATATTATGTATATTAAAAGAAAAAAGTTCCATAATGTCTCTAATTTTTAACAACTAATCATAATAAATACAGATTTTTTATTCAATAATTACGTTGAATATTTGGAAGACATGTGATCATTCTATTAACAATATAAGAGAATTGAAATGTTATTATTGAGATAATATGCTATCTAAATCATGATAATAACTCATTCAGGTCATGGAAATGTTTCTTAAATATTTATCATAGGAATTAATAACCTTTTTCCTTTTATTTTACATTACAATAAAAATTTAGTAATAAAATTTTATTATTAAGTATAAAACATGAATATTAAAAAAATCACATGCAACTCATTATTTAAATGTTATTGAAAAATATAACCATGAAACATGTACCTATCTTCAATTTCGAACATAAAATAATTTCCATTTCACCTAAAATGACATGTTTATTTTCGAGGACCTTCAAAAGGATCAAGTTGTATGCATTTTAATCATGTTTCATTTGTACAAATAAATTTTTAGTCTTGAGACTATCCATGTACCTAAAAATCAAATAATATTAATAAATAAATGAATTTTAGGAATTTACCTACACATACTATGTACCATCATATAGTCGTATATATAGTTTCCACCAACTCTCTTAGCCAACACATTTCATACAAATTTTATCCAAACTCCCCTCCACTAGTTGCCATTTTTGATTATAGTGATATTAGTGACTGTCCCACTTTCCTCACATGAAGTTTGACCCAGGCTGGATACTATCCCTAAGGGTATAAAACACTCATATTGGAGCCATTACAAAGAAAACTCAAGAAAAATATATAGTTATAAATATCCCCATTAAAACCCCATATAATTAATATTTAAATATAAATATATCATTTATTTAATATAACCCAATTAAAATGTACCTGGTATAAATATTCATAACATACATGTAGTGAAATCAATGAAGAGTAAGTCATCTTCAAATTTATAACCAATATAAAAAAAAGAAGCTCATTTCCTCGTTATTGTCTTAAGAAAACACTAGATAATAGATTTTCAATTATATATTTAGGTGTATATTATTTCGAGTATCCCTATAAATATGTTATCATATATTATAAAAAATATACATTATCAAAAAATAATGAAAACAAAAATGAATTTTAACATATGATATCAAAAGAATCTATATCAACGGTATAATTAGAATCCATCTAAATTATGAATACAATCAATAATGATCTTGTTTCAGTTATATTAAATCATAATATATATATATATATATATATATTTAATCCCACATCCATATTTCCTGCATGCTTTAAACTCAATCCCAATGAGAATTCACCATTTTCAATCACCCCTTCCAAATATACCAATAATTGACCCAACAACATATGATATATGAGGACACAAAACTGAAATAAAATATTAGGGATTAAGCCTCATATATCACCTCACATAACAAACCAAAAAAAACCAATCATGGCATAAACCACATTTCACTTCTCTTTGAACTAACAACATATCAGACATCATAGTATAGAAGTATATATCATATACTATAATAATGGTATTATGGAATTAGGAATGATTCAGATGTAAAACGTTTTCCTCCTCAAACCATTCACTACCCCCATATCATGTTTTAATATAAACAACCAAGTAAAACCCAAAACATCATATAATTGGTTTAACTAATAGATAATTAAATTGTGTGAGAGAGGGGTAGATATGGTATTCATCCATCTATATCATCATGGTAAGGGTTGATGGTAAAAAATACCATTGACTATAACTGAGTGATGTTATTGTTATCATAATCATGTTGGGATAGAATAAACAATAAAAAATTTGGATATATATATATACTACACTAACATTATCCCACAACTACAGGTTCACATGAGTAATCCCCAATCACCACAAAACATTATCAACTCACAACTAATAATAATAGTTAATGTAATAATATCCCCCAAAACAATTTCACATATAACCACAATATAAATATCATTTTCATATCCTATATAATTATGTAATAATTTATTTAACAAAAAATTAATGATATATAATCATATTTAGATCTTTTTAACATATTGAATTACTGTCTAATATACCTTAATATTTTATGATTGATATCAGACAAAACAAAAGATACAATGATAAACCCCACAAATTAAACAATGCTATATATAACCAATACAAGAAATCTATACACAAATGTCGTAAAATGTATCAACATTTTTTTTACTTATTTATTGAAATGGATCTATAATAAAATCCATCATATTAATGAATTTTTCAAAATAATAATGGGATATCAATAATATTAGTCGTCATGTTTTATTCATTATATAAAATAAATTATATTATTGTAAATAATATTTTATTAAATTTTAATAAATTATCTCTTAAATTTATATATAAAATTTTATTTTTCATTATTCACACTAATCTCCCATTAAAATCAATCAAAAACAATCCATTCAAAAAAAATTGGGGATTATAATTTGTTGTTCATAAGGATTCACAGTATGTTTATAAGAAACTATTGTTGTGTATGTTGAAGGGGAAGTTCACAGATACCCTTCATCAAATTGTTCATCCCAATCATTCTATGGTTAAATATAAAAATAAGAATAACAAATATTGAAGATTTGAACTTAAATAGAGGATATCTAAACTATAATGGATTAAAATAAACCAATATGTAAGATTAGATTGCTATTATTGGAAGAATGGAGATGACAGACAACCAAAATATCACAACAGGTTACATGGTTCTCAGTGAGAAATTATGCGACATTTTAATTCATATTGGATTTTTAATTTATAGAGAATCTAGATAAAACACTTATTCATTGAATGACATGATATTCTACACGTGAAATCCTATATTCACTATGAAATCAGATTTGTAATGGTTAATTAAATTCAAAAATTATTCTTGTCTATAATCTTCTAGAAAAAATTTCATCATGATATTAAAAAATCATTGTATAATTAATTTATTTAATATAGCTAACCGATATGGAATATTCATGATCTATACATTCATCTAATTTTTGAAAAAATCATTAATTTAATGAACATCACCATTCAATATGTCCAAAAATATTAATGTATTAAATATTTATTTTCATGTATCCAAGGATATATTTAATTGGAATATGGTTTAATGAATATATATTAATTTTTTTAATATGTGTATACGAAGAGGGTAGGTTATTTTACTCAAGAAATGTCCCTTATCATCTTTCAAAATTATTTTACATCAATGATGAATTATATTAATTTCATGTAATAAATATAATGTATAAGATCCAATGATATTAGCATTAATTATATAATGTATGTTTAATGTATATTATGAAAAAGTGATTATGAAAATTATTTCACTCCTTTGGTTATTCTATGATAAAATGTTTTTGAAAGCATTTTCTGTTTCAGGTGTTCTTATATAATGACTATTTATTAATATTATTACAATAAAAAATGTATGGATTATGTAAAAATTGGAACTTATAGGTCCCACTAATGAATAGTGTAGTGATTAATGTTCAATGATCTAAATGGGTACACATTTAGTTACCCCAATAATGAAAGTGGGTACATAGGAGGCTATCTAAATCTAGAAATAGTCTACATGGGATATTCTACCAAGACTAAATGTGTATACACATGAGGCCATCCCTATTGAAATAAAGCTACATGGGTGGATAACATAATCCTAACATGTTATGAATAATATAGTTAATAAACTTTACATATGATTTTATATGATTATTTCTATTGCATGTATATAGGTCTTCTGCAAATGTTATTCTCTTAAGGATTATTTGTTTTATTCCATTATTAATCATGTCTTGAAATAAAATAGTATTTATGAATTGAAAAATGTTTATGATATATGATATTCATTGTATGGTTATCAAATTATATTATCACATTATCAACCCATTATGTCAATATTATGTTGATATCTCAATTTTTTCCCATAGTAAGAGTCTGAGGTAAACCTTTATAATGTTTAATATCCTGATGATATGGTTAATTTTATTATTTATGATATTTATAATAATGGTTGTAGTTATGAGGAAAATTTTCGAATATGGCATAGCTCAATCATTAACATGTTTTTTTAGGTCTCCAGGTTTCTAAAGGCACTAGGCCAAAATGATTATATCATGAAATATTTTGTTTTTCAATGAAAATTCATCTATTTAGATTTATATTTTCTGTATGAAATTTGTTGATCTCTAAAAACCTTGATACCATTTATAAATATTATAAATATAAAATCCACTTATGAGACCATAATATAAAGTCCCACAACCCCAAACCTCTGACCATTTCCAATTCTAGTAGAAGGCATCACAACCACTAGTACAACTACCTAAATATAATAGGTTACCAAGTAGTTGTATGGGACAGTTGTGGTACATTTTGGAGGGTACACAATCATATTACATTAAAATAACAATATAAATAATTTTTTTTCATATAGATCAGAAAATTATAATCGAATATACAAACATATGAAAATAATTACAAATATACAATAGACTTTGTTATATAAAAGATGCTAATTTCTTCATGAAATATTGGGTACACCTCATACACCACATAGGAATCATCCTAACAAAATATAAAATTACAAATAGATGGAATCACAATAAATGAATTCTGAACTTTTACTTAACAAGACTTTAGATCTATCCTAACAGGCCAAAAGAAACCAAATATGAGACACTATCCATAAAATTATACCTCAAATAATGTCGAATCTTATCAGGTTCACAAGTTTCCTAAATAAACTATTATAGTGTTAGTAATACATTTTAGGAAACCATGAATTAAATATTAAAAATAAAAATTCCTTAATTAGTCCATAGAGATATTACAAAGATAATAGTTAAAATTTAAACCATTAAAAATAATTAATTCTGAATCAAAAAAAACAACATAATCAGGGGCCCAGTTCACCATCAGAATGGTATATACCAGGTACAACTAGTGTCATGGTATCTTTAAGAATATCATAATTTTAATTCTAAACCATACCCTGACCATGGTTAATCATCATTTTCATTTTCCATATAATAAAATATGAGAAATATTACCATCCTCGAGGCCATAGAGTCCCTATGAGGGCCACTATTACATTGGGATTACCCAAAAATATCAAAATCTTAATTGGACAGTAGTTTACCTTGTGTATAATAATAAAAATCAACCATCAATGAGGATGTGTTCAGCCATATTGTGAAATCAAACAAAACTAATTCTACATGGGGGCATGGTTAAACACAAGGTGAATAATAGCAAAACCAAAACAATTTCATTTATATTATAACAAAACAATCCCTATTGGGTTTTTTTTCTTATCACCAAGAGATTAACTTATAATATTACTATTTCAATAAATACATTTTTACTCATTTACATTTACTAAAATGTCTCTAAAACTATTAACTATTAAACTATTACATTTAAAAATGAATGGATTTTTATTTCCAAATTCATTTTCAAATACCACATACATGAATCTTTTCTTAAATGATCACCCCTAAAAACTAATAAAAATGATTAATTTTCATGAATCCTTCCACATTAACATTACAAAAAAATTATATTTTCCAATTCCAATTTCTCTTTTTAAAAAAACTCTTCTAAATTGTGATACCAATTTCAATTTTCAAGAAATACAAATCCATTTATCATTTCAACATTTTTATTTCATGCTCATATATAATTTAATACCCCTAATAGGTACTTGGTATATGATTTCATTTGGGATAAAATACAAAGAAAATGTAATTTTTTTATAGATAAGCTAACATAGAAAATATTAAATTAATAGTGTCCTTATAAAAATAATCTTGAACGCCCACATAATGAACCTCTTAGAATAATTTTATGCATAGATATGGGTAAATTTTGAGGGACCACTAATCTTTTGTGATACTTATTTCGTTAAATTATTATATTAGAAATTAACTACATGAATCAATCGAGGGCCAAAAACTGACATTAGACTACCCATCATTTAAACTCACATAAAAACTAACCCAATTTTATCATTGATAATAAAATTAAATTTTTTAATAATCTTAACATAATTACCCATCATATTTTTCATATGTATATATGGAAATTTACTCTCCATATGTTTTCAAAACACCAAAACCATTCAAAAAAATCACTTGTGTCATTTCAAATATATGATCACCTCATTTATCTAATTCATCATCATTATTAACTAAAATCCAAATCCATTAAATTTATTTTACTCTAATCCATAGGGAAAACATACCTATTTTCATATAATCATCAAAATAAATGGCATTGTTGTGCAGATGATTTCTCAATACATTTTATTGTATTGTATCCTAGAACCATATTCATCGTGGGAAAATTTCACTATTTGGAAAAGCAATTTCCTCTTAAAATACATGATGGGGAGAAACAAAAATAAGAGAGAAACCATGTGGCAAGTGGGGATCACCTGAATGTTGGACATACCAATGATCCCCATCAATAGAAACCCATGGCCTCCCTGTAAGAATGGCGATTAATGATGTTGATGTAGAGAGATTACATAGTCTGTTTTTTTTCAAAAAAAAATTATCATAGTTGATTAACGTGTAAAAATATATTAGGGATGAATATTAATTATAACCCCTAAAACCCCAACTACATAGAATGTGATCACATTTTAGGGAATTCATTTATCTAGGAAACCAAAATGCTCATGACCAACCCTAGGTTGGCTGGTGGGTATATGGTTTACCTTCAGCCACCAGACCTATCTATGAATCTATTATAATTCTACAAGAGGCCCCATGGTCCGAATACCAACATTAAAAATCTTTTGTATTTTTTTATCCCTTTAATAATCTATACCAAAAACATGTTATGAATATATCATTCCCATTAGTTTGAAAATGAAAACGACTCTTGAATAATGAAACACCTCTGTAGACCCATGTAGTACATTTTAAAAATCCCAGAGATCTATATGCTTTCATCTAATAAAAATTATGTTGGTTTAGGAATTTTATTTCATTCCTTATGTTCAAAAATTTCTTAGTTAATGTAACTCTATAGTTATATTTATATTTATTAAATTATTTTTATGAAATTCGAATATAATTTTATTATTTAATGGTCTATTATTTTTTAGTCATATATCCCTTGACATTAACTATATAATTCATTTATAGAGACTGAAAATTATTAAAAATACCTTATACAAAAAAATTTCAATTACATTCTACATTAGAATATTGAATATTTAGTGAATTAAACTGTAACTTGAAAGCTATTTTATTTTTTTAGGAAAGAATTTTAGATATTTTTTATTATTGAAGGGTTTTAATATTTTGAGAGGTCATTATTTTATAGACAAAGTGTTATATTATCGATACGAATTTATGATATATTATTTCACATTTTATGTTTACTTGATTCATTTAACCAAGAGGGATAGAAATTCAATAATACATTAAATAATAACTAATCAAATTAATATCTATTACAATGAATTGTCATGCATCTATTTATTTTTACCAATCAAGAAATGAATCTGTCTTTTGTTTTTAAGAAAAATAAATATTAGAGACACTATTCCCCATTTTCATCCCTCCTATATTAATTTAATAATTTTTTATTCAGTTATTTCATATTTTTTTAATTAAATTTATTTATAATTTAAGATTAGTAACACTAAATGATTCCGTCGACATGAATATTTTTCAAAAAAAATGTATTTGGTCAATTTTTCATCAATAATAGTAACTAAAAAATTATAATTTTACATATAATAGTTAATTTTTATTGAACTATTCATTTATAAAAGTAAAACTATTTTCAAATGTAATGACACTATATGATACTACCATTTATATCGATCAATTTACATGGACAAATAGAAAAGGTTAATGTATAAATACAGGTTGATTATGTTAATTATTTCAAATAACTAATAATTCTACCTTCTTCAAATTGTTTTCTAGTTGTTAATAAATATAACATATAGTCAATTTTGGTACAAATATTTATTTTTTACGGAATATATTTACCAATAAATAGTAATGACTTTATAAGCTTGATTAGGGTTAAAGTAGTGTTTTTGATCATTATGTGCACTTCTATTCAAAATTAAATTCAAAAAATTGTAATTTTATATTTTTTAAATTGATATAATATTTTATCATCATTATATAAATATTTTATATAATATTTAACCTTAATAATTTCTAAATGGATTAATTATCTTTTTTATAAAATTAATTACCTTCAAAAAATAAAAATTGTAAAAAACTGGGACAATAATATGTTAAAGAAAATGAATCTAGAAATTCAATTACTTTTGTGTGGTGGAGGTGTGTCTTGACCAAAGAAACCAAAACCTAAATTATTATCCATTTTTAGAGAAACATTAGGGAAGGGAAACCTTCCAAAATATAAAACATTTGGTTATTTAAAAATAAGGCCACACCTACTAAACTATAAAAGGGAACTCAATATCCCCCATTATTCACACCAAAAAATCCATTTGGATAAAACAAAATCTCTCCAATTTACTTCCGATCATAGCTCCATTAATTCTTGAAGCCTTTTTTCGGGATAAACCATTTTAAGGTATAATTGAAAACCAAAGTAGGATAGTTGAAGAAGAGGTAATGTTATTCTAAAATCATTTTATTTTTATTTCATTATATGAATATTTAAATTTATAGTATTACATGAGTATATAATAAATTTAGTACTATAATATTCATATGTGTTTCTTAAATTTCTATGATCTGAAAATACCCAGGCTTCCATCAAATAAGTTATAAAATGATATTTCTTGTGTACGATGGACTACAACCACACGAACTAATGGATTTCCTTTTTTCTATTACAACCTTTAAAGGTTGGTCATAATGGTGAAAAAAATGTGTTTATTTTTATATATAATATTTTAACAACTCCTTTATTACTCATTAATAATCATATAACAGATTTCTTGATCCATTCCATTAAATGGGAATATTATAATGTTGTTTGTGTAAATGGTGTATTACCTCATTGTAAACTGTTGTGATTCATTGACGCTATACATGGAATTTATTAAGGATAAGTTAATTTAAAATATGAGAAATATGTAAAATAAAAAATATTCTAGAATGATAATATATCATATAATCCATATTCTTGTCATATTAAATGGAGATGAATGCAATATTCTTGCGAATGTACGGCCTACCATCTGAATGAATATAGTATTTCATTTTTTATTTGAATGATATATTGATTATTTTAAAAATATATATACTAGATATATATGATATTTATAAAATTTTAATCATTCTATATATTATTAAATAACTATTAATTAAAGATAATATCATATAACAAATAAAAAAAATATAGAAAACATAATAGTTGTTACCTAATTATTGAGTTAAACAACATATTGTTAATAAATGGAAAATTAAAGGCAATAAGAAAACAAAAAATGGAATAATTTATATTAATATGGTTCTACATGATATTAATAATAAACATATTTTTACTATATATGATGTTTTAACTAGTATGAACGAAGTTAATTGTCACGGTAATGGATTTATAGCCGACTTATTACTTTTATGAGACACATGGTATACTCAATTATACATTATTTTATCTATTTCATATACTAACCATCAATTTAATATATGATTAATGTACTTATAATATTTTTTATTCAGATATACATATTATGATATCTCTTTCATGAGGTAAACGTTTGGAAGTTACCAAATATTTAAGTAAATTTTTGTCTCAATTATGTCTTTTTTTGACACATGTTTTGTTATGAACCTATATTCTTTTAAAATGTGTATATATTTATACTATGACAGGTAATTAATTTCATAAAAATCATTCTTTTCATGATATTTTAGAATTTTTTTAATGTTATTATTCTACTATTATTATGATTCAGTTTTTCCAATGTGGTAATAATAATATGTTACAATCTCAAAATATATGGGATTTGATTGTGATTATGATTCCATTAATGAAATATTATGAACTATCTCTAAATAAATACCATAGTTTTATATATCCTATACTAATAAATTATATATTCAAGTAAAATTAAAATTTTACACTCTTTTCCACATAACAAATATATGAAAATGCTTTAGAAAAATCTAAATTTATTTTTATCGTCATTCATAATAATTCATTCTTTTAAAAAACTGATTTATAAATTTAGAAAAAAAAAATAAATGATATATTATAATAATCCTAATAGAAAATTATTACTAAAATTTTTAATTTTTTTAAAAAAAATTTAATTTATTTTTATGCTATAAATTACAAGTTTTCATGTTGGGTTTCAATGAATAATATATTGAAATTTATTTATGATTTAAAAATCAAATATTCATGGAACGTAATTTTACATAATAAATATTGAATTTGACCTTTGAAAATCATTACCATTATATTATGAAAACCTTTGACAAACTTTATGCTTAAATGGGGAAATAATCCAAAGGGAAACATTCTAATCCTTTATTAAAATGGTTTATTTTTAATTTGAAATACTGATTATGAAACCCATTTTACTTCCAAGGGTTTTAACTTTAGGTAATATTTTTGAAACCCACTTATTTTCATGGGTTACGATATGATGATATTATTATAAAACTTATTTAATGTTTACATGTTACAATAGGATGAAATGATTATGCTCCCCATTTGATTTCAATGGTTATGAGAAGATGAATGTTTTTGATATTGTGGAACAAAAATGTATGATTATTATGTGATATGTGTTACATATATCTCCGTACAATGAATTTGATAATAATTTATAGTAATTGTTAAAAAAAATTAACTCTGAGTGAACAGGGTACAAAAAGGGATTTTGTCCAAGATGATTGTTTAGGGAGTCAACCCATTCCACTAGATAGAATAGACTATGACTAATGATGGTGGTGTATGCATTATAGTAGTTATATCCCATTTTATAATCTATAAAATTTCATTTATATGAGCCTAAAACTATAGGGAATGATTTTATATGATCATGTGTATAGAATAAATTCAATATCGTATGAAAATGTTATGCTTTCACGAATCATGTAGTTTCATTTTCTTATGAATCAAGTCCTCTAAACTACCAATCATTATTGAATGAATTATTAATATGTTATTTGATATATATGGTATGGTTACCAAATGTTTTTATCATGTTATATTATGATTATGTATGTTTTATTCTTTGATATATACATTGTTTATCCTTAATGAGCATTTGAGCTTACCTTTATTAATGATCCCCTTTCTCATGTTATGAATAATTTTTTTATGTAAGAGTAGAAAATGGGATGATCTATATGGGATTTGTATAATATATTTCACTATGTTATATGATTATGTTTCCATTTTTTCAATTTCACAAAAATATTATGGTCTTCATTATTTTTTTAATGTGATGAAAATTTATCAATTATACTGTAATATCGATGTGTGAAATTATCGGTTCACTATTGTTGGTATTAGAGAAGATGATTATATAATATTTAGAAACTAGTATGGAATTTTTTTAAGATCCCTATGTATATAGATATGTGTATATTAAAATGCATTTATCAAATGAAAATTTGATGGACAATCTAGGTATTAGAAAATATTTAGGAATTTTTGTAAAGGATAGACTGATTAATATACAGAAAAAGTATCCAGTTATGGATACTACACATGGATGTGTCTCTAGAACATTTGTTCATTATTCTAACATCACTAAAAAAATATATTGAGCAAAGCCGAATAACTAACTAGGGCATGAAAACATTCCATGATTCACAACTAGTTTAACACTCTCAGTAGAAACCATTTGGATATGAAAAAACACATTAAAAACCATCATGAAAGATTTAAATATTTGATGAACATGAATAAATTTTGATAGAAATTTGGTATTGTTGATTTAAAATAATGTATCTGGATGTGTACATTCAATAATTAATCATTAATGATTATGGGGGTTTACACTGTGATAATTGTTTCAAAACTCTGATTTCAAGTTTTAGTCTTTGGTGAGATCCAGTAGGAATTAGATTAACAAATAATGTGAATGAAGTTTTGATGATGATAATTTCAATGAGATGATCCATGTAATGAAATATGTCGTGATCACCCCTAATCTTTTATCAGAGACCATGATTAACAATGTAAAACATAATTAAATCTTAGACTCACCAATGAATAGAAGGAAATGGTATTTTGAGAATTTGGTTGATGATACTATATAATAATGAAAATTCAATTTACTTTTTTTCTAGAATATGGGAAAAACCAATAATTGGATATATTAATGGAATAAGAAGATGTTTTGAATGTATAAATAAGGATACAAATAAATTCAATAAATTGCAAAAAATTAATGATTAGTTAATGAAAAAAATGATAAATGGCGTCCCCCATATGTTATCAAATGTTAACTACATTAAATGTGGAAGGTAGGTTAATTATGAAAATTGATGTCATAAGTGGAATTATCATGAATAGAATTACCAACTTGATGTGAGTAATTGTTATATTTCTAATGATTAAGAGAAATTGATTGAATTATGAGAAAAAATAGATATTAATGAAAAAGATAGTTTAGACTAGTTAATTTCCACAGAGTAGGTGGAATGATCTATGTATTAATTTATTTGAGTTCATGGATTATGTTATATGAATCATGAAAAATATGTATATATTTATTTTTTAAGATTATTTTCATTAAGTATTTTCAATAATCTTGTAAATGATTTTAGTGGCCAAGAACCATTTATTTAATGGCTATGTTATATTTTGAAGAAGAATCATGATTAAGGGAGGGTCACACTTTTTGCCCCAAATTTTATGAAAGTGATCTTTATTTTGGATAATGATATGATTAATATGGAAAATAAAAATTGGATTATATTAATTACTTTAGAACTAAAAAAATTATTTTTTACAATGTAGATTATGATATCATTTATGGAGTTTAAAGAATTATTAGATCTATGTGATATATTAAAAAAGTAGTGGTTTCATTCAAGTAATATCGATGAATGATATTTTCCTTTAAGGTTATATTGTAATTCAGGTTATTACTATGTTTGAAGATTTAATATTAGGAATATATTCACATGTTGGGTATCAAAAAATTAATATCTAATTAATGATATATGGTTGGTTAATGTTATGTTTATTTTGTGAAATACAGTCAACATATTTATCAACTTTTTGATATTATTTCTTTTCATCGGTCATAAGACTCACCATCTAAATAGTGGTTTCTGTTAAACATTGAATGTTCTTTTAGAGATGAACGTATTATACTTCTATATAATGATTTAAACATATTGGATAACAAAATATAACCATTTTTATTTTGTGATAATGAAAGATATATAGAATCAATTTTCATTATAAGAATTTTTTATTATTTAGTGGCTTCAGGAAAATAAAATCAACATTTATCTTTTAAGGTAATAGATAATGTGTTATTAGATCAAAACCCAACCCAAGTGTGATATTGTTATTATGAAATATAATTATATAAAGTAATCATATCTTCGTATGAAAATTATTCAAATTTTGGATATGGATATTGGAACCAAAATTTTACCCTAATAACTTCATTTCAGATAATTCAAATGGCCCCTTATATAATCACCAAATTTTTTGTTTGTTTAATTTTTATGGAACACTAAATTTTTTGTGACTAATGATATATTCAAAACACTATATTTATTTTTTCTTTTATTCCATTTCCTAGATAGTACATTCCCCCCATGTTATACTATGTGGAAACCAAGTTATAAGTAACATTGGGTAAACGTTATGTTTCAGACGTTCCATTTTTAAAAGATGTTTTAATATTCAATTTCATGATGTGGGATTATATGAAATGAAATTTACTGTATTGAACCACTTATGAAATAAAATAATTTCACATGTAAAATTAAATTTTTGGTAGTTGAATGTAACATCGTTATTTTTTAGGAATCTATTTTTTATTAAATTAAAATTATTCTCCATCAAATAATGTACGCCACAAACTATTACGAACAATTAATGTTAACAAATAACTTAATCTCATGGTACATGAAATATTGAATTCATCTTGGGGTATAAACAACACTGATTTTATCTATTTTTACAATTAAATTTTAATATTAGATTGAGTTATAGGAAATACCAATCATAGATTATGTTACGTAAAAAATTATTATTTAAGAAAACATAACATATTAAAATATTATCATAGTATTACCAAATTATTGGGATGGAGTGTTTGAAAATGAATAAATAAAATTTTAAAATAAGGTTTATTCACATTTAAAAATTGAATTTTTTGGTAACATGTTAATATTAAATTAATATAAGAACTATTTGAAAATAATAAAAATCTATTTAGGAAATACTATTTCCCACGAAAAAACATTTTCTATCTTAAAAAACATTAAATTTATTCAATGAAGTATTTTAATGATGTATATATATTATATATGTAATCAACAATTTGACATTAATATTATGTGTTTTCTTGACAAGATATACAAATAATTATTTTTTAAAAAAATATGTAATTTTTATAAAAAAAAATTTGACTCAATTTAATAGTGAAAATATTTTAATTTTTTTAAAATAGTATAAATTATATTTTACAGAATTAAATTCATTTTTGAAATTGGAAAATAAAAATTATCGTAATTAAATTTTTGTGATTTATCTGAAAAATTTTGAATTTTGTAAATATTGAAGAAGAATAAATTTCAAATGAAAACAACCATTTTCATTAATTTATTGATATATTTAATTTATATTTGTATTAAATTATAGGTATTTAAATTATATACATAATAAAATTTAGTTTATTGGAATCAATTTAAAATTTGAACTTTATAAAAAGACATTTCTAACTATTGAACAGTTTCACATTGAAAAGATGATGTCTTCTCCTACCTGCATGATTTATTTATATTAAATAGTACCAATTAAAAGAATAGAATATTAAAAAACAGATTCCATATTTGGATTCTTCGGGATTTATAATTTATATAAATATAACGTTTTTTTTCTGAAATTATTATTCAAAATATTTAAAAATAATCATGACGACTATTGGAAAAATTATTTTCACATAGGGCTAATCAATATTCAAAAGCGAAAAAATAAAATACAAAATTGTAAAAAATATATATTGGTTGTAAAATATTACACAATTTTTACATTTTGATATATTTTAAGGATTTTTTTGAGGAACTACTCCTTTAACAAGACCTACATAATTAATTTAGTAAATAACCGAGAAAAAATGATCCTTCCTTACATTCAAAATTTATAAAGAATTATTAGAGGGAAAAAATCATATTTTATGTTATAAATAATATTTTTATCTAAAAATTAGTTTTTCATATAATGAATTTTTTTCTTCTTATTTTTGAATATAAATAATAACTATAAATTATTAAGAACCACCAAATCATGAATTATTTAGTTATCAATTAACTAAAAAAGTGACACCAAAAAATATAATGGTTATCCAAATTGAATTAATTATTTACATTATTTAGTTTTATTATATTAATAAAACTTATGATATAGGGTTGAATGTTATATATTAAAATTCCATTAGTGTATTCATATTTTATAAAATAATGTTAAATACATAACATCAATGTTAACATTACAATAATTTATTTCATAACTGATATTTTATTAAGTTAATTAATTTTCATAAAAGTTAATATTCATACAATTACTTATTAAATTTTAATGAATATAATAAATTTTTTATTAATGAACCAATTTATCAATTATAATAAACATATCAACTCAAAAATAGTAAAAAAATTGTTATCATGGTTATGGATAATGTTGGGTTTTTTGTATTACATGTGGTAATGTTAAAATTAATTTCCACCACATATGGAATTTTTTATTTTATAATTTAATTATCATATTTTAGAATAATATTTTCTAATTTTTATACAAATTTTCATTTTTAATTAGTAATATAAGATATATTTTCTAGGTTATATAATTCGTTATCTGAATAAAAAAATAAATTGAAAAAATGGGGAATCATAGAATATAAGTAATAACATTACAATAATTCATTTAATTTTGTTAGTTTTAGGTGTTAATAAAAAATAAACCCCAACACGGATTATTTTTTATTATTGATGAGTCATTTTTTATGAGAGACCTCCCAATAGTAAATAATTTTGAGTATTTAAAAGAATTACACTCATCCTCATCTATAATAGGGCGCCCAGTCTCTTGCATTATTCACAACTCTCATGAAATTTTTCTCGACCATGATATTACTAAGTAACCTAAAAACCTCCCTAAAATCATCAAATAGCCTTAATTTGGTCAAAATGAAAACCATTGATGGATTAAGTTCGAACATATAGAGGATACACTAAGAAGATTTAATGTCCTTCTAAAAGCATTTTTCTTTTATTTTCTTCTCCATATACTTCACATTCTATTATAACATTCATATATATTTACATATGGTACATCCATATACTAATATGTTGTTATTTTATGGGTTTAAATGAAAATTACACACAATTCATTCATTTTGGATTTTAAATCATTATTCGTATATACGACCGACTATCGCCTCTTGAACTGTTGTGGTGTATTTTTTTCATTAACAACATTAATAGTTTTATATAATGATCAAAATAATATTATTATATAATGTTTTAAATTTCTTTATTTCTATGGAGTAATTATATAAAAAATGCAGTCATTCATTGTTAGAATATTATATGATTGTTCATGTGTACGGTGGACTGCCTCCTCGCCAAGTGATGTGGTTCATTCTCCAAATACATTTGATTGTATTGCATATGGATTTAATAAAACTATGTGATATATATGTCATAATTTTTTTTAATTATAATATTTTATATAATTTTCATTCTTTTAATTCGATGGGATAATGAAAAAATCATTCATGTGTACGTATGGCCTACCATCTCTATGATAGGTGTATTTAATTTCCTACTTCTTCAACTAATAGATTTTTATAAAACAATTGTAATAGATATATAATAACTATATATAAAATATTTTATTATTTAGATGCATAAATCATAGATAATGTAAGAGAACAAAAAATGTAGCAAATAAAAACCTCTATGGAAAACAAAGTGGTTATTTCCCTAAACGTGACTTTAACGTGGAAGTGTTAATAAAATGATAATAAAAAATTTAAGAGGAACATATATTGTATTGATTATTTTAATATGTTTTTGGAATATCTATATAATATAACTATATTTATTACACAGGAGGATGGAATATAAATTAAAGAATTCAATACATAAGGTAAGGGATTTACCTATAACTTCTGTCTTTTGTGAGACACATTATATATTCTACACCACATGCTTATATGTGGTGTAAATGTTTCCAGTGAATATACTTTATGATTATTCCAAATTAGTTTCTTATTCACATATACATTTTATTATATTTATTTAACGATGCTAAAATTATAATGATACCAATGTGGAAAGGGAAATTTAACGGATTTCAAAATTTGAGTACATGTTATCATATGAACCAATATTCATTTAAATATTCTATATGAATACCGTATGAAATTTTATAACATGATCCATGTTATTTTCATGATATTGTAATAGTAATGTATCTTTATTTATTTGTGGGGATTATTATTCAATGTATCGTAACTGGTAGTGATTTTATGTTAAAATATAATATTTTTTATAAAAAATATTTATGATGTTGTTTTTGTTGATGTAGTATTATGACAAATTTCTCATGAAATATCTTGAAATATCTTATTCACTATATATATACAATGTCTTAATATAATTGAAAAAAGTATTATCTCTTATGTATTTACATACTTTGGAAAATGTTTTTAGAAAATCTGACTTTATATCACTTCTCAGTTGTGAATCTGTGATTATTAAGAAATATATTTTATAAATATAATTCAAAAATAATATTTAAATTATATTTTAAAATAGTTTTAATTGAAAAAGGAAAATTGATATGATATATGTAAGGGATAAGATATGCTTTCATCGAACCATTGGGTGTTTTTGGTGCTTGATGTACCCAAAAGAGGCTTAGATGAAGTTTACAGTATTTTGATTTCTAGTTGATAGAAGCATGGAAATATTTCACATCATAAAGTGTTACATGACATGAATGTGGGATTCATGAAATTTAATAGCTGTGGGTTTAAAAATTAAATATAATGAATAGGATGTATTTTCTTCATTAGAAACCGACCTCATGGATTTTCATGGCGTGGAAGGGGATTACACATCATGTAATCCCCAGATTCTATAATGTTTTAAAACATTCCATCCTCTAAGGAAATCAAAACCAATAGTTGATTCTTCCATCCCACTCCTCTTACCCAACCCCATAGTTCCCTAATTAGGAATCTAGTGATCCCTCTATGGGGATCGATCATTGGGTATCCATCTTCGATCCGTGGTGACCAAGCGTGATCCATGGTGTGTTTTCCTAAATTTTCAACTGGTTTATCCTAGTTTGATATCATTATACACTCTTTCTTCTTAATTGTGTGATGGAGTTTTTCACACATGATTATAATGGAATTTCACTCGATTGTTGTTGATATAGTGGTCCTACAATATCCTTTTATGGATGTAGATCTTGTGGGAGGGGCGATCAGAGATCCATTATGCTGTTTGTTCTCATGTCAAGGAAGTCATTACCCTTTTGAGGGAGGGGATTCATTGATCCTCTATTTATTTATGTGGAATCATGGATCTATAATGATTTATCCCCTTGGACTAAAATTAAATTTGAATAATAATATTTTGAACCTAAATTAATGAATTAGTATCAATCTCATAGTGATGTTTTTTCTTTATACCATGTTAACTATTCACCTATTTATTTTCTGGATATTTTTCTATATTTTCATTTATTGGTCAATCATTTTTTTTCTTGATGTTAATTTTTAATGAATTTAAATCGATAATTAGTTCATAATTAAATTTTGAAATGGTAAACGAGGCATGTTTGATAAATTTTGTTATTGTTTTCATAATATGATTATAATCAAATTGATGATGACCATCATTTAAAATTTATTTTTAATTGAGACTAATGTATGTTGGTTATTATTGATAAAATAATTAATGGAATATTTAATTAATTTTTTATTTAATTTTTGATAGCTTTTGAAAGCATATTTCTTAGCTCAACCATAGTGGGAACCAATGAATAATGAATTAGTTAAATAAATATTGTATGAGAAACCATTGTGTGATAAAAGATAATTCCTTATTTGGGAATGAGTTTCTTCTTTCTTGTAACATTAAAGTTCCTTATACCTTAGATTCATGAGATATCATTGTGTGTAAAGATTGAATTCTTTTATTTAGGGTCAAAATCGTAGTTTAATTTTGTTTTCTGACTACTTTTTATATGGATGAGCCTAGAGGGTTATTGGGTTATTTGGGGGTAGGGATTCTCAGATATGATGTGAGCATGGAGATCTTGGAGGGAAATTGTGGTATGTGTGGTAGTTAGGCATGGTTTTTGTAGAAGTATTTGATGCCTAGAGTAGCTAGATGCAACTATTTATGCATGTGTCGTCGAGGATGACACCGAAGATTATGGAATGGGTTGACGTTGGGCTTACCCATTATTGTGAAAGGAGGATGCTTGTTTTAATCGGTTATTTGTTTATCAACTATCATTCACCCACTAGTCTAGGAAGATGTATTTGGTTACTCTCCTTCCAAGAGAGTCGAATACTTTAGAGTTATTCCATGTGCATTCTGTGTTTAGATTTTCATGGTTGGAGGGGTCTATGATCCTACTATAGGTGGCAATGACTCGACAATTAGGTTATCTACACTCAGTGTTTTTCCCCTTGTGTTTTTTATATTATAATTTATTTACAGAATACTTGGAATTATGTAAATTTTTAATTTTTGTTAATTAAATGAATAAATGATTAACCCATGGGGTTGTAACTTTATGGGATGAAATGTGGAGGTTGTGATTCGGTGAAGTTATAGACATAGTTTTCTTATGCATGGATGGAATGGATCTTTATTGTGTTTCTAATGAAAAATAATGTGGAAATGATAATGGTTATTTAATGGTTCATGAATTAATTAACATAATCTGCAATTGATATAAATGGTTAATGTAACATAATTTAGCTTTTTATATGGAAGTGTGATTATAGGATATCTTGTCTTAGCAGTGCCAACTGTGATTCCAAGAGACGCTATATGTAGTTGATTATATGAATAGTTTATTACCATAGTGTGGTTGTGAGATATATAATATGGTTTGCCTTCTGTATTTGTATATGGTTCTCCATCCTATCGATTAGGGAAATATACACCCTAGTGATACATAGTCATATGATGTGTCTTCCCCTAACATCCCGATGGGAGGATGTATACATAACTACCCTCTATGGCTCTACTATTTTCTATTGGTGGTGACACATGCTGGTATTCATAATGGTTAGTTTTTCCAATATATGAGTATAGAGGACTATAATGTATTGTTTATATTTAAAACAAATATATTCTAGATAATGTTTCCAAAGGACAACTATAGGTATAATCTGTATAAGCTATGATGTCTTAAGGATAAAAAATCTATGTATGGGATATGATGTATTGTGGTATAATACCCAATGTATGATACACATTATACAGGCTGTGGTGGCTCCCATAAAATACATGGTTACCTTTTTATTTTGGTACGTGGTGGTAACTGTTGCATGAGGTGAATGTTTTGGTACTCTACTCAGGTCTCTGTGGCCAACACTTTTTTGAGAGAGATGCTCAGGATGTGTGATGTTTACGAAAAGAGACAAACTAGTAGGGATTTCTTAGTGGGTTAACATTGATATTATCTACTATATTATATTCTCTTTTATGGAATACATAGTGAGTGTAGCCAAAGTGAGGTTGGGAAATTATTATACCACATTAGGTGTAGAGTTAGATTCTCTTGTTTTTCACATTTATTTAGCGAGAATTCATTGATATTTCCTTAGAGGCTGTGGGTAGGATCCTACCGAGTACAAAATTACACTCATCCTACATATATAAAATATTTTTTCAGGTCAGTTGGATGATCGATATCAGGTCGTTTACTACTAGATTGGGGATTTGTAGGAACAATTTGGGCTTCTTGGTCCATGTCACCTTCTCTTTTCTTTTCGTACTTTCAGTTTTTCTATAAATGTTTAGTAGTTATTGAATGAAATTACATTTGTGTACCAATATTCTTTTTTATATTATTGTATATGTATGATTTTTTTGGTGTTTATCATATCACTCACCTCCCCATGTGTTTCACACAGCGAGTAATTGCTCCATAATCCATATTTTTATATTTTTCAAAATGGCACATTATGGATAAATGCAACCATAAAAAATAGATAGATATTCCTGCATACCCATATCCACATAATCCTTTACATACAACAATCATTCCACAAAATTGATCATTCAAATTTTAAAAATTAAAATTTTGAAAACCACCAAAATCTACTTTAAGGCACGAGGAGACCCGCTACAATCCACAAAGAACTAATCATGGCAAGGATACATCGAACAAAGAGGCCATTCATGTCATTGTTATCTGCAATCATTAGTACCATTAAACATCATGAGTAAACCTTGAAATAGGTGGTCAGTTCCATCACTACCTTTTGAAATCATCAGAACCATCATCATCGCAGTCCTCAACACCAGATAAGGTAACCATTAAAATTCAACGACATCCAATTCATCGAGTTCAATATCCAAAACCACTGAGTAAACCATAAAAACAAGAGATGAACATGTGCTTTTGATAACATTTATAAAGAAAAACGGAATAAAAAAACATAGAAAAATAAACATTATTAATTTTTATATCTATATACACTAATAAGAAAACCAAATGTAAAGACATAATGAACAAAATCCATCATCATAGGAGAAACCTAAAAAAGAAAAAGAAACTAGAGAAATCCACCACCGATCGCACAACTCGTAAACTCATATCACTCCCCTGACATTTCTTAAAACCTCAATGTAATACTCCTAAACCAACCAATCTAGATGGAAGAAACGTACTATGATTCTAGGGAAGGAAGGAGTTAAATAGAATGGGAATGGGTGAGACAACGTCATCAAGGGACATTAATGAGGAACACATGGACTGAAACCCTAAAGAAAACCAGAACAATGGGATCAAAGTAGAATCGATTAATGAATTACTGAGAAATGGGAATAATGGGACTGGGGATGAATTCCTAGAATAATTAATAGAAGAAGACGGTACTAAGAAGATCAAAAGAAGTAATGTTGGGAGAATCCACCAACACCTCCCAACCGGTCATGGTTGCAATCATGCTGGACAAAAAGGGGTCAAGCATGAGGTGGATGATCCAATGAGTAGCATAAGAATCCCACAATAGTAATTTTAGAGTGAAGAGAACCAAAAAAGAATATAAAAAAACAAAAATAAGATAATGAGAAAGATCGATCGATGATGGATGCTCCGACACTAGGAGGAAGAATCCCTAGAATAAGAGGCTCTCTATAGAGAGAAGGCCGAAAGAGGGCATATGCATTCCTACAAAAATTTCTATCAGTATTAGAAAATATAGGGTAACTCCTCCCATATTCATGTTAATTTAAATCTAGTATTCATCATAAGGAATACATGTGGTGGGAATTTGGGGTCACCATCTCCCTTCTCCCATTTTTGGCCCCGGAGGGGTACACATCGTGGGGAGGACATCTTGACAATATATTTTCTAAAATGTGTTTTAAATGATTGTACAAAATTAATTTATTTTTTCAATGTTGATTTCAAATGATAGTATATTGATATTATTTTATGTTTTGATAAGTTATTTCCATCAATGATTAATTCTATAAGAAATATTCCTAGTGATCATTCAAAATCATTCTCCTTCAATGTTGACATACATTGATATAGTTTAATGTTTATAAGGGATATGACTGAAGGACCCCATTCATATTCATTAATTGAATGGTTTATATTTAAAATGACATTTTATTAATGAAATATATGTTTCATATATTTTTTATATCATGTTTAAATGTGTATGAAACCCTCTAGATTAAACATGGTATTCTATATTAAAATAGTTATGAAAACTACACTTTTTCAAATATTATTATATGATGAAATGATTATGATACCCATTTAATTTAAATTCTTATGAGATGATGAGAGTTCATTATCATGTAGCACAAATATGTATGATTATTATGTCACCATTGGGATCAATATATCCTTCCAATGAATCAGGTAAATATTTTTATCACATTAGATAAAAATGGTTGGAACATTAATTTACCAATGTATAGTAATAGAATTTTCATATTATAAAGGATTGGGGAGTGAACTAATTCAATTATAAGGAAATGGTGGTGATTAGGGATGGTGGTGTGTCCTACCCATTTGGTTTTCCCCCATGAAGTGGCCTAATATGACATGTTGATCTTCCTTCGCCTAACGAAATTATTTTATATGATAATGGGATTTACAAAAATTCTATGTATTATGAAAATGTCATTCTCTCATGGATCATGTTCAATGAATTTCTTATGAATCTTGTTTTATGAAATACCAGTTTTATTCCCTTAATGATGACTATTAATTTTGATTTAAATGTTATGGATTCAAATTTTTATTTTCATGTTATCATATACTTATATTATTGTTATTTATATATATTTCCTTTATTATCACATACTGACAATATATGCTCACCCTTTATTATGTTTCCTTTAACTAGGATATAGTGAAATGATTTATATAGGATTAATAAAGGGGAATATGTTTACGGGATACACTTAAAAATGTTAACAGTGTTATATGATTTTTTACTAGAATCAAAATGAACTAATATATTATGTTACATTGGCATGTGTTTGTGTAATGAATGGAATATTGATACAAAATACTTTAATATCCATGTTAGAGAAACATGAGTCTCCATATATATATTATAGATATATAATGATCACTCATATATCTCCATTAATATAAAAATTATATACAAAATAAAATAATTTTTTATCTTATTCATAATATTTTAACAAGAAAAATAATATACTCCATAACTGAGGATTATTATTTCATCTAGGAATTTTTTTTGTTAAACTCACAAACGTAAATATAGAACTATGGAGTCCACATAATTTCTATCATGTAACACCTTTAATATATTATTAATGTAACTATTTTTTAATTGATTTTGGAAATAGGGGCTATCAGTCATCAATTTTTTCATCCAATTTCCACATATTATTGAAATAATGGGTCATGAACATCATGTCCTAAAAGTACCACCATTAAACACTAGAGTAATTACACCAAGATATAGTGATCATATATAAGAATGATGATTATTTGATAGTCCATCCTTGGAATATTTAATATTAAATTTCATGTAATCCCAATGATAAACATTTAATAAATAGATGATAAAAAATGAATGTGGGACTAATTTAAATTAATATTAACCTCCCCTCTAAAGGCACACATTTTATCCAAAACCAATTTGGAGGGATGAAAATTTAATAATATAAGGTTTTTGGATTAAAAAATATGTTTAATTTAGAAATAGAAAATCATGCCTACCCAAGCTAACAGTATCATTTATTAACAAAATTTGACCATGAAATTCAATGATGATTACACAATTCTGATGGTGGGGGGAAATAATATAACCATATTTCACCCGGATACTAATTGTAATCAGTCTAACTGATACATTTTTGTTATAAATGATGTTCCTATGATTTTTCTAGGTATTTGTTTTGGCCAATTATGGATCTAATCTCTCTAACCTAGATAAAAATGATATGATGATATATGTAACCCACTAGAAGATGGAATGCATCCTTTTCATAATTGAGGTTAATGATGTTGGTATGATAGATAATAATAATCTATAGTTATAAAATTCGTCTTCTTAAATAGAGTGGTTTTTAATACTGATTTAACTAATCATGAAATATCTCTAAAAAATTTATTCAAAACCTGAAATAAAAATTTAATAAATTAGAATATCATTTTTGAGAACCATCTTTTTTGAATGTCACAATTACATGAAAAATTATATTTTTTATGGGGTCCTCCTCTAGTGTGTGAAATGAGGGATTACTGTAACATCCCAAGTAAATAAAGAATAATACATTTTCATATTTATTTATATTTTTGAATTAAATATTAATTTTAATTTAAAGTAGACGCTATGTTCGATGGCTTACCTGATACACAACAACATGTTTTTTTAAAATTTTACATTGCACACTAATAATATTATATTATTATTTCAAACGGTCGTTAACACCTAGTCGTTGTATTGGTGGGAATGAATAGAACTAACTAAAATATTATTACACATGTTTTTTATATTTTATTACATTTATCCAATAACATTGAGGGGCTAAAAATATGAATGAATCTAATTTTAAGCATAAATATTCTAATATTCACTAAAAGGACGATTTACCGCCTTTTGATGGTGAACCCACTTTAAATCGAGTTTTTCGATCATTTTTATAAGTTTTATTTGAAAAAATATAATTATTCTTTAGATTTGGACCTCAAAATTTACTTTGGGAATGTTTTTGGTATTTTTCTGTTAAAGTTCATTTTTAATGAATAGTGAGAAATTCATTATTTTTATTCAAAAGTGCCTTTTAATATAATTAATTTATATGGTTATATTATATTTTTAATTGGTTTTAAGGTGTAATTAGGTTATATTTTTACCAATTTTAATAATTTTGGTCATTGGAAATAATTTCAATTTGAAATTGGACATAAACAAGTGTCGATCATTTGATAGTTATTGTTTCTTAAAATCGCGGTATTTGTTTTGACAACATGAATTAATTTTAAATTTATTATTTCAAATTCTATGTTTTGAATTTGATAAAATAGAAAGCATTTTTGAATTTGGAATATCAAATATAGCTTAGGCTGAATTTTATTTTTCTGAAAAACTTCAATTTTTAATGAATTATGAAACCACTTAGTAGTAGTTGAAAAACTGACTTTTTCATTTAAACGAAAGTTTACCACTTCTGTGAATTGAATTTTGAAAATCCAAAATACATGGTTGTTATTTGTAACTAAATTTTTTTTCAATAAGACGAAAATATTTTTTGGTGAATAGTAACTGTTGACTTTTATTTAGCTCGGTTAAAGGTAAATAGTGTAAATCAAGGTAAAAATAATGTTATAATCATACATAATTACCTTAACACTTCTTATAACCTTATTGGTTGAGTCATTTACAACCATGGGAATCTTTGGGTCAATTTTGGGACCCCATGGAGCCACATGTCAGTGATAATGACTCTATTGAATAATTAACTTAAAGTAATGATACAAATGACACAAACAAATATATTTTAGTAAATAAACTTTTACATGGGGTTGTATAAGCTATCTTCTCGAAAAAAAAATATTCACTATAAATATAATAAAATTCCTACATCATGGTAAATGTTTTATAATTTTTAGACATGAAATAAATTAAATTATTTATGACCCAATAATGATGCAGTATTTACCTACATAATAAAATATTTAAATAAATAAGATTAAAAATATTAAAACAATATCCAAAACCTGTCAAATTCTTAATGGATGATTTTATATAAAAAATGAGTCATATTATATTCGACATTAAGTAATTTTGGACCTTTAGAAACCAAATATCATTATATAATAAAATAATATATTAACATTTTTCAAAAGATCCCCTCATCCCACTTATAAAAATCCCTCATTTATAACTCATTACTCAAACCTATCAAGACCATTGGCTCATCCAAAACCTTAACAAATAAGCTCTAAATATACATATACTCATCCTAGAATCCTTAACATAGGCCAGAGACACATCAAGAAGTCCTTTTGGTTCAAACTAAATGGAGTTACCCCAATTAAAGATAATAAATCCTCTTAACTTCTTTTCTTTTATTTTAATTTTCCAAACCCTAAACTCTTTTTATTCCTTTATTTTATAACAAAACCAATATCCTCAATATATTAGTATGTTTTGATGAGAAGGATTTTAACTACACTTACACACCCCTCCATCTAATTGGTGAAGAACATACTGTTTCTTTGGATGGAAAACTAACACCTCACGAGATGATGAGTTTTTGGATTATTTCCTACCTTCTCTCCTAGTGGACATTTAGATGGAACTGTATTTATATATGATATATATTATGTTTATGTTTTCTTTATGACTCTGTATTTTACATTTGTATCCTACCATTGTGGTTTCCATAATGGGTAAACGTTTTAATTTCATTTGAGGAAGTGCGGACCACCGCCCCCTCAAAGTGATATGACTCGTTAATTCCATATGTGGGATGTATAAAGTATAGTGATAATGATATTATATATGATATTATACAGGAATTATAATATATCTATGTACCATTATGTTTTAGTTCAATTAAAGTATGAAATTGAAAAGAAAGTAGCGTTCATGTGTACGTACAACTTACCATCTCCATGAACGGTGCATTTCATTTCTTATACTCAAAATGTTATGTACTGTTATAAATATATACATATACTTGATATATATGATTTATATGATATCTAAATCATGAATATCATTCTAGAGATAATGTAATATTGACCACATGGACAACTTGTAATTATATGGTGTTTATTTGTGACTCAAGTACCAAATATTGACAAAACAACCATTATTTACTTCAAGGATTACATAATGTTTATAACATGTAAATAAGTCATATAAAAGGAATAATAAACTTTAAAAAGGTTTTTATGCATGTATAAATTAACTTTATATTATTATTCAGGAGGTTAAAGAACGAATGGGTCAAGTCAGACTTGAGGTAAGAGACTTTGTCTCAATCTCCTTTCATTAAGGCATATTTTTTTATACATGACTTTATTTTATACAGTATATAAACCAATTTAGCCTATCATTTCATTAAAATGTATTCTCTTTATACGAAGAATATTACTAAATGAAAAGAAGAAGAAAAATTTAACGTAAGGGGTGATAATGACCTGTTTCCGCCGCCGTGAGTATTATTCGGTATTTGGCTTCCTTAAAAGGCTGTAGTGTTTTTTTAAATGAAAATATATACCATATACATTTTACGTATTTTTGTTTTGAAAATGGTTTTGATAATGGATTTTTATGTCAATATATTTTAATGATATTATGTGATTGAAATGTGGAAATTCCATCTTTCCTTTATGTTTGTTTTATGTGTTATGAATTTGTTATGGTTCTTGGGAATTAGTTACGTATACTGGTGGTTATATGATACACCTAAATAGGGTGAGCCCAAGATAGCTCTCCAATCCATTGGGTAACGTGACATAGGTAAACATAAATTTTTCTCCTAAGAAATTTAGGGAATATATTTTGATGGGTATTCCAAACTAACTCCCTATGTAGCTGTGATAGATACAATGTAAGTATGATATAAATGCCATAAGTACCTTTATGATTTGTGATTACTATGTGTCATTCATAAATCGTATGTTTTCATGAGGTAAGAAAAAATGTTAATGTTTTGATGGACTAATGATTTCTATCTTATTTTATAACCCTTAAGGAGATTTTTTATGCTCGTCCCATATTTTGAAATGTATTTCACAGGACAAAAGGTGAATATGGTCAAGGATGGGATCAAGGAAAAGTCTTGCGGTCTAAAACATGGAACTAGACATGAATCTTTTTTTCAAGAGTTTTTATTTTATGAAAAAATTGGATACTGTGTAGAATTTTCTACATGTAATATTCATGTTGTTATGTAAATGTTATGACCTAACTCTCTAAAACTCTAAACCTGAAAAAATCATAAATGTGAATTATTCTTTTAATTCAATATTATGAAATGTTTTATGGTGGGGTACTTATAGTTGGTATCATAGGTAGGTTTAGATAACTTTAAGAGTTAGAATATTTTTAAATTAATGTCCCTAAATTAATTTATAGTATGATTTAAATGATATAGAATTTGTAGATTACCATGTTTCTTTGCTTAAGGTATTTCGGTGTCTCAAATGATTTTCCACAGAGAAAACAGGGCAGCTATGTTGGGATGACATCAGGAGGAAGACAACCTTCCAAATTAGAAACCTGAGATTGTTGGTATTGGAACTGAACAGTTTTTTACAGTGATGGCACAATTGACTCAGGCTATAAATGTTGGTGGTATCCATGCACGAGATCAGCTAGATCAACCATAGAGGAACATGTGAGTTGTGGAGCATTTCATGAGGCAACATCCCCCATCATTCAGATGATAATATGACCCTATGCTAGCAGAAGTGCGAATTAAAGCACAGGAGAAAATTTTCGATTTCATGTGTTGTTTAGATTATCAAAATGTTAGTCTCTCTGTTTACCATTTTGAAGGTGAAGCTGATCAGTGGAGGTTGATGGTGAAAACAGTCAGGAATAGTGGGGAGATTGATTCTCTTTTTTGGGATGAATTCAAAGGTATGTTCCTTGAGAAATATTTTCCTAAAGTGGTTCGACATTGGATGGAAAACCAATTCTTGGAATTGTGTCAGGAAGATTACTCAATGTCTTGTTATGAAGGAAATTTAACTCGAATAGAAAGGTATGCTCTAAATAACATCCAATATCTTGATAGTAAGATAAATCAACTTTACTCAAGACTGAAGCCACAATATCGAAGATAATTAGACTCTCGCGAGTACAAAAGTTATAAAAAACATGTTCGATATACGGAGAAGGTGGAAGTGGAGTATGACGATGATCAGGTGTTCTTTGACAAAAAACAGAATAAGATGTCCAGTTTCCAGGCACATGGAATGAATTCACCAAAGAAGCCTGGAGGTAAGAAGACTAAATATCCATCTTATGAGAAGTGTGGTAAAAAGAATCCTGGAGAATGTTTATCAGAGTCTGGGAACTGCTTCCGGTGTGGTAAGTCTGATCATATTACTAGTAACTTTAAGGAAAATGATTAAACATGCAATGAAAAGCCAGCGGTAAGATGTTTTAAGTGCAATGAAATGGGTCATTATGAAAATGAGTGTCCTGCTAAGAACTCAACTGATGGAAAGCAACTAGACTACAAGAAAATAGGGGTAGTGAAATCTTTCGCAACTACTTCATTAGATTTTGGTACATAAAATGAAGTAGTATCAGGTACACTATTTGTTTGTTCATATTATGCCAATGTGTTTTTTGATTCACGGTCTACACACTATTTCATTTTTGAGAAATTTTTTAGTGAATTGGGAATTCCATCTCAAGATATTAATCATGAACCTATGGTAAAAACCCTTGGAGGAAATGTCGAGACAAAAAGAATTTATAAGAACCTTTCTATCATTGTGTGCATAAAAAATCTACCTGCACACCTTATTTTTTTGCCTCTAGTAGAGTTTTATGTTATTCTTGGTATGGATTGGAATTCTTTTTATCATGGTAAGATTGACTGCAGATCTAAAGTGGTTTATTTTTAAAAATATTTTCAGTTTGTGTAAAATAATGAAACCTTGATTTTGATAACATATCAGGATGCTGAGAAACTAGTAAAATATTGAAAAGAATGTTACCTTGCTCATATTTATTGCAAATAAAGGTAGTGTTGATATTAATGATGTGCTAGTGGTGAATGAGCACATTGATGTTTTTCCTGATGATTTTCCTAGTATTATACCTGATCAGGAAGTTGAATTTACAGTTGACTTAGTTCTTAATGCTAAGCCAATTTCAAAACTTCCTTATCAAAGGGATCAAATTGAAATTTTAGAGTTCAAGAATAAATTTCAGGAGTTATTAGATAATGGTTTCATTTGACCAAGCACATCACCATGGGGTGCTCCTGTCTTATTTGTCAAAATAAAGATAGTTCAATGAGACTTTAAATTGATTATAGAGCATTGAATAACATCACTGTTATGAACAAGTATCCTTTTCCTCGTATCGATGTTTTTTTTATCAGCCCAGAAGCTCAGTATGTTTTGAAGATTGATTGTGGTTGGGGTACCATCTGTTGAAAGTAAATAAAATAGAAGTTCTGAAGAACAGATCTCATGCCAGATATGTCCATTATGAATTTGTAGTTACGCCTTTTGTTTTAACCAATGTACTTGTTGTATTCATGGATCTTATGAATTGAATTTTCCGCGAATTCATCTATAAGTGTGTGGTTGTGTTCATTGAGGATATTTTGGTTTATTCAAAAATTAAATAGGAACATGAAATTCATTTTAAGTTTGTCTTGAAAACCATAAAAGAAAAGAAACTGTTTGGGAAATTTAGCGAGTGTGAGTTTTGGTTACAACAAATTTCTTTCCTTGGACACATTTCTTCAATAAACGAAATAACTGTTGATCCTGCTAAAACATAGTTTTTTGAAGAATGGCCAAGACCTAAAAATATAACTGATATCCATTGTTATTTTTTGTTTAGAAGGATATTATTGGAGGTTTATTGAGAATTTTTCACGGTTATTTAGCTCACATACTAAGTTAACTCGAAAAAGAGTTAAGTACATTTAGAAAAAATAATGTGATGATTGTTTTCCGAAATTGAAAAGAAGATTTTTGAATGATCCAGTTTTGGCACTTCCTTATAGAAATGGTGAGTTTGTTATTTATAGTAATGCTTATTTGAAAGGAATTGGATGTGTCTGTATGCATAATGATTAGGTAATTGCTTATGCTTCACGTCAGTTGAAACCTCATGGGTTAAATTACCCTACACCTGATTTCGAATTAGTTGATGTTATTTTTTCTTTAATAATTTTGAGGCATCATATGTATGGAGTAAAATGTGAAATTTATATTGAATAGAAATGTTTGAAGTATATATTTACTCAAATATAATTGAACATGAGATAGAGGATATGGTTGTAAATAATTAAGGATTATGATTGCATGATTCATTACCATCTAGGAAAGGAAAATAATGTGGATGATGTGTTGAATTGAAAACGTAATGCTTCATTAACCATGATATGTTTTGAATGAGATACTTTGGTTTTTTATTTGATGATCATTGGCATAAAAGTTATTGGTGCAGGAAATTCATCTTTTTTGTTTCTGGTGTCAGTGAAATCATCTATATCATACAGAATAAAGAAAGCGCAGAAAGTAGACAATGAGTTTCAGAAAAAGGTAGAGTTGGTTCAATAGGGTACGTTTCCTGAATTTAAAATTGAAAATTATTGTGTTTTGAGGTTTGGGAAAATATTATGTGTTCCTTGTGATTCATAGTTGAAGAAAGAGTTGTTAGGTAAAGCTCATAGTTCCCCAATTTCAGTTCATCATGGAAATACAAAGATGTACAGAGATATTTGGGAGTATTACTGGTGGGATGGAATGAAAAAAGATATTTCTGATTTTACTATGAAGTGTTTGACTTGTCAGTAGGATAAAGAAGAGAAGCAGTTACCGAAAGGGATGCTTCAGTCTTTACCAGTTCCAAAGTGGAAATGAGAAGATATATCCATGGACTTCATTGTGGGATTAAAAAAGACATCTCAAGGTAACAATACAACCTGGGTTATTTTTGATAAATTGACTAAAACTGCTCATTTCCTTCATATTAAAGATATATTGACTCTATATCAACAATATCAGTTGTATGTTAAAGGGATTGTAAGGTTTCATGGATTTAACCACTCCATTGTATCTGATCGTGATACCAGATTTACTTCAATCTTTTGGAAAGTCCTTCAAAATTCATTGGGCACTGAATTAAATTTTAGTACATCTTTTCATAAGTAATTATATGGGCAGACATAATGAACAATAAAGAATATGGAGGATATGGTACGTGCATGTTCACTGGATTACTAGGGAGGTTGGGACCAGCATCTTTATTTGGTTGAATTTACATATATTAACAATTTCATTCAATTATTCAAATGGCTCCATTTGAGGAATTATATGGAAAGCGGTGTGGAACTCTAGCTTTTTGGAATGAAGTAGCTGAAAGGAAACTAATGGGACCAGAATTGGTAGAAGAGATGGCAGAAAAAGTTCAGTTGATTCAGAAGAACATGAGAATAGCTGAGAGCCAACAGAAATGTTATGTAGATAACCGGGGTAAGGATATTTCTTTTGAGGTACATGACCATGTATTTCTCAAGTTTTTTCCATGGAAAAGTGTCATGTGATTTTTTATGAAAGGAAAGTTGAGTCCAAGGTTTGTTGGACCGTATAAAATCCTCAATAATGTTGGATAAGTTGCGTACAGAGTGGATTTACCTCCATGTTTATCCCATGTACACAATTTTTTTCATGTTTCAATGTTGATAAATAATATTCCATATCCATTCGATGTTTTCAGTCGCGAGGTAGTTCCGTTGTAACAGAATATCTCTAATTAGTAACAACCAGTCCAGATTCTTGACTACATAGAGAATGTGTTGCGAAATAAGGTAATTTTTCAGGTAAAGGTTTTGTGGGAAAACCATATGCTTGAAGACACAACATGGGAATCTGAAAATGCTATGAGGAATAAATACCCCTATTTATTTGATAAATGAAAAAAATTACGAGGATGCAATTCCCAAAATGGGGGAAGGATGTAACATCCCAAGTAAATAAAGAATAATACATTTTTATATTTATTAATATATGTGAATTAAATATTAATTATACTTTACATAGGATTCTATGCTCAATGTCTTACCTAATACGCAACAACAGGTTTCTTTGAAATCTTACGTTGCACACTAATAATATAATATTATTATTTTAAATGGTAGTTAATGCCTAATCATTGTATTGGCGGGAATTAATAGAACTAACTAAAATATGATTATACATGTTTGTTAAATGTTTTTACATTTATCCAATAGAATATAGGGGATTAAAATATGAATGAATCTAATTTTAAGAATAAATACTCTAATATTCAATAAAAGGTCGATTTATAGCCTTTTGATGGTAAAACCTATTTAAATATAGTTTTGGTAATTTTTATATTTTCTATTTTAAAAAATAAAATTCTTCTTTTGCTTTGGGACATCAAAATTTTGTTTTCGTAAATTTTTAGTATTTTTCTGGTGTAGTTCGATTTATTATAAATAGTGAAAAATAATGTATTTTTATTCCAAAGTGCCTTTTAATAAAAATAATTATATGGTTATATTATATTTTTAATTGTATTTAAAGTGTAATTAGATTATATTTTTACCAATTAATCCAATGTTGGTCATTCTAATTAATTTCACTTTGAAATTGGACATAAACAACAGTCGATATTGTGACAGTTATTGTTTCTTAAAAACATGCTATTTGTTTTTTTGACAGGAATTAATTTCAAATTAATTAATTCATATTCTATGTTTTGAATTTGGTAAAATAGAAATAATTTTTGAATTTTTAATATTAAATATATCATAGGCTGATTTTTTCGTATTTTTCTGAAAAACGTCAATTTTTGATGAATAGTGAAACCACAAAGTAGTAGTTGAAACACTGAATTTTTCATTTAAATGAAATTTTACCACTTCTATGAATTTAATTTAGAAAATAAAACATACAAGTTTTTTATTAGTAAGTAAAATTTTGTTCAATAAGATGAAAATAATTTTTGGTAAATAGAAACTTTTGACTTTTATTTCCGCGGTTAAAGGTAAATATGGTAATTCAAGGTAAAAAGAATATTATAATAATACAAAATTATATTAAAACATGTCCTAATATTATTAGTTGAGTCATTTACGACCTTGGTAATCCTTGGGTTTATTTTTTGACCCCATGGAGCCACATGGGAGTGATAATGACTCTTTAGATTAATTAACATAAATTCATGATAAAAATCACCAAACAAATATCTTTTAGTAAATAAATTTTTATATTGGGTTATATAATATAAAATTTAAACTATAAATATTAATTGGAAAGATAAAAGTATTTCCTATATCATGGTATTTTTTTATAATTTTTAGACATCAAATAAATTAAATTATTTATGACACAATAATTATGCGGTATTTACCTCATTAATAAAAGATTTAAATACATAAGAATAAAAAAATTTAAAAAATATCCAAAACCTATCCAAAACTTATTGGATGGTTTTATTTAGGCATTTATTCAAATTATATTTTACTTTAATTAGTTTTTGACCTTTATAAATCTAATATCATTATATAATAAACTAAAATTTCCCCACTTTCCTAAAGAGCCCCTCCTCCCCCTTATAAAAATACCTCACTTATAACTCATTCCTCACACCTCTCAAACCCTTTGTCTCGTCCAAAACCTAACCAAATAATATCTCAAGATCCCAATCCTCCTCCAAGAAACCTTACCTTAGGAATAAGACACTTCAAGTTGTCTCTTTTGTTCAAACCAAAGGGACTTACCCAAATTAAAAGTAATGATTCCTCTAAACTTCTTTTCTTTTATTTTAATTTCCAACCCCTAAACTATTTTTATTAATTTCATTTATGACAAAACCCGTATCCGAAATATAATAAGATTTATTTATAAGAAGTAATTGAATACACTTACACACACCTCCATCTAATGGGTGATGAACATATTGTTTCTGTAGATGGAAAACTAACGCCTCACGAAATGATGATTGTTTGATTATATCTTACTGCCGCTCCTGGTGGCCATTAAGATAGAAATGTATTTATATATGATATATATGATATTTATTTTTTCTTTATTCTTCTTTATTTTACATTTATCTCTTACCATTATGGTTTCCATAATGGGTAAACACGATAATTTCATTTGAGAAAGTGCGGACTACCGCCACCTCAATGTGATAAGACTCATTAATGACATATGTGGGACATATAAAGGATAGTGTTAATGATATTATATATGATATTATTCTTGAATAATAATATATCTATTTATCATTATGTTTAATTACATTAAAGTACGAAAGAAAAATGAAAGTAGCATTCGTGCGTACGTACGGCTTACCATCTCCGTAACCCGTGCATTTCATTTCTTACCTCCAAAATTATATATAATGTTATAAAAAAATTATATACTGGATATATATGATGTATATTATATCTAAATCATTAATATAATTATGGAGATAATGTAATATTGACCACATGGTCAACTTGTAATTATATGGTGTTCATTTGTGACTCAAGTACCAAATATCAACAAATCAACCACTATTAACTAAAATGATTACAAAATGTTTATAAAATGGTAATTAGTGATATAAAAGGTATGATAAACATTAAAAAGGTTCATAATAAAGTATAAATTAACTTTAGTTTATTATTTAGAAGATTAAAGAATGAATGATTCAAGTCCGACATGAGGTAAGGGACTTCATCTCAATCTCATTTCATTGTGGCATATTTTGTTTTATAAACGATTTTTCTTTTATACAGTGTATAAAACCCTTCGACCATTCATTTCATTCGAAGGGATTATTTTTATAATAATCATTTTACTAAATGACAAAAAAGAATGTTTTTAACATAAGCAGTGAAAACAACTTTTTTCCCCTGTCGCGAGTATTATTTGATCATTGCATTCCTTATCATGTCGTAGTGTTTTTTAAAGGAAACAAAATACCATATAGTTTTTACGTATTTTGGTATTGAAAATGGTTTTAATAATGGATTGTTTATGTCAATATACTTCAATGATATATTGTTATTAAAATGTGGAAATTTCATCTTTCCTTTATGTTGGTTTTTTGTGTTATGAATTTTTTACGGTTCTTGGGAATTATTTACGTATACAGTTGGTTCTGTGATAAACCTAGGGCGGGTGAGCACGAGATATCTCTCCAATTCATTGGGTAATGTGACATAGGTAAACATGAATGTTTCTCCTAATATATTTAGGGAATATACTTTGATGGGTATTCCAAAGTAACTCTTATGTAGTTGTGATAGCTACAATGTAAGTATGACATGAATGCCATAAGTAACATTATAATTTGTTATTAATATGTTTCATTCATAAATATTATGTTTTCATGAAGTAATTAAAAGGTTTTATGTTTTGATTGACTAATGATTTCGTTATTATTTTATAACCCTTACTGAGCTTTTTTATACTCATCACATGTTTTGAAATGTTTTTCACAAGAATTAAAGGTGAATATGGTCAAAGATGGGTTCAAGGAAATGTCTTGCTGTCTAAAACATTGAACTAGAAATTTATATTTTTTTCAAAAGTTTTTATTTTATGAAAAAATGGATACATAATAAAAAAATTTACATGTAATATTCATGTGGTTATGTAAATGTTATGACCTAATTCTCTAAAACTATAAACCTAAAAATATCCTGAATGTGAATTATTTATTTAATTCAATAATACATAATTTATAAGGCCAGGTCCTTATAATTACCCTCAATGTAGTGAAATAATTCAGTATTTGAATGTTTTGATCAAATCAATAAAAAATACCACACCTTGAATCATATTAATATTATTTTTATTATAAATAATTTATAAGTAATAGTGTAGATAAATTAGTATCGTTCAAATTATAATCATGATAACATTATTCACTAATATTATGAGTTGATATAAGACATAAGTAATTCATTGTAATTTTCTTTATCATGGATATATTTCATGGGGGCCTAAACTGAAATTAATAATTAATTTTCTTAATTAATCATTCAGAATTACCCATATTCAAATATTGGTAAAGGTTATCATATAATAGACAATAGGGTTTGTTATGTTGTCATATTCTTCAAATATATAGTCATTTATTGATATAATGCTGATCATACATTAATTATAGAAATTGGAATTAATTTTTAATCATACAAGGTAAAATATATGTATTAAAAAATTATAATCTAATAAAATTTTTATTGCATCAATTATGAGTATACTAAAACTATAATATAGGTGTATATAATGATTATATATAAAAAATATAAAATATGTTAAATTAAAATAATAGTTAGTATTTTAAAATTATATCAAAGTGTTATTATATTATTATCCTTCCACACACACCAAGATAACATTATTATATATTCATCGTTATATGGGATTAAATAGTGTTTCCTATAAGGATTTATCAACCATACTCAAAAATTAATTTTTTCCCAATTTTGAATAAATACAATAATAAATATATATGAATGTGTTGGAAGGTCAAAATAAAATGAGACCTAGTTTTCTATATAATATGATGGATTACAATAGTTGGATAACAAAAGAATTATATATGAAAGATTTTCCATGAATAGGTTCTTTGGTATAAATTTTGGTTTCTTTAAAGACACAATTTATTCATGGAATTATTCATCTTAAATTGGTGGTCAACTATGAGTTTTCTATTTTATTTGTAAATAATTCTCTAAATATTTAAATTTTCTTAATAATGTATTTGAACAGTGAATCATGTCTCTAAAAAATATTTCAATTATAAAAAAATTAACATGAAAATATATTTTATGACCATGATATGGTCGACACCATATGACATAAAAGTATTTGGTATATAGTCCCAACAATGAAATTGTATGAGTTATGATATGTGGTACAGATAATTATATATTCAAATTTATGATTTTGGGTTATTATTATCTGATCTTAATCTGCATAACATATCACAATTATATACTATCATCAAACAATAAGTTTTTGTCTTTTAAAAAATACAAAAATCCCTAAAAAATAATTCCTTTATAAAATTGAATATTGAATCATTGATCTATATTTTTGGTGATATCCTTGACTATATAACATAATATCATCATGAGATGACATTAAAATGTGAAACCCTAATTTTCAAATATATTATCTTGATACATATAATCCTCCTTTTGAATTCTAATCATGTTATATATTTCATTAATTTACATGAAATTCATTAAAATGTGTTATATTTCAAAAAAAATCATTAAATTTCACTAATTAAATATAATTTAAAACTAATAAAACCTCCATATTTATAATTTTTAATTTTCATCTAAATAGACACCATATATCATTTATCTAAGTGATCTATTAAAGTGCGTGTTTCAATAAGTGATGTTTTATTTTCATAGACTATTCATATACATGTATGTCACATTATCTGAAACAATATTTTCATTTATTCTTAATAACATTATATGTGTAATGATTGTACAATATCTTCAATTAAGCCATATTAACAATTGAACCACTAATAAAATTACTTATTTAACGAATAATAATGTTTAGACCTATAGTATAACAGAAAAAAATTCAAAAGATGGCAATTGTATTTTATAGGATACACATCATGAAACAATGTTCTTAAATAACATAAGAACCATATTTCCTTTAATTTCATCACATCAATAACATACAAATAAATGAAACACTCAGTCTAAATGAACAATAATATATGAGAGAATTATATCATATTTGAAATTTTTTTGGGTATGAATAGCAATAAGTAAAATATAATGGTTATATTATTTAAACATTTTCAATTTTTATCATTTGATTATAAATTAAAAAAAAAATTATTTCGATGGAAAATAAATGTAATCTATAATATGTATTTTATAATCATATATTTTTATCTCTTTAATGTCAATGCCCAAGATTTCATAGTACGTAGTTCTTCAATGTAATTCAATAACTTACACTACACACAACATCGAATTCAAGCGCACCACGACATACCAAAATAGCCGTTCTAAAGCAATTATGAATAGTATTAACTGAATTTTGAATTTTATATAATCCTTATAATTTTATAATCTATATTATGAGTTTCATAGACATAATGTAAGGATAAATTCATTTTTTCAAGTAAAAGAAGTATTTAAAAAAATGAAATTTTACCACCTTTTAATGGAGAACCCTTTCTAAATAAATTTGTTTAAAATTTTATATATTCAATTTGACAAAATAAAATTATTCATTTGAATCGGGTTATAAGAATTTAGTTTCAATAAAATTTTTGTGTTTTTATGATAACTTTCATATTTCGGTAAATAGTGGAAAATACTATATTTTAACTGAAAACAATTTTTTAATAAAAATAATTAATAGTAATAAATTACAAATTTTAATGGTTTTGAAGTGTAAATAGATTATATTTTTACCATTTAATCCAATTTTGGTCATTGGACGTAATTTCACATTTAAACTGGTTAAAAACAAGCGTTAATCTTTTGATAGTTATTATTTCTTAATAACACGCGTTTTGTTTTGACAAAGAGAATTAATTTTGAAATATTTTCTGTCACTTTTGTGTTTTGAATTTAGAAAAATTTATTCCATATTTATAATTAGGAGGTCCAAATTTTTTAAATAGGTAACTTTTATTTTTAGACATTTTGAATAATTATTTCGGTAAATATTTTGTTTACCATGGTTAAAGTGTAAATCTAGTAAATAAGGGTAAAAAATAATATTAGAATAATATTAAATTACCATAAAACGTGTCATACCCCTTTTGGTTGATACGCGTCCAACCATTGGCATCTTTTGGTCATTTTTGGGGCCCGATGGAGCCACTTGTAAGTTATAATAAAAAATTATATTAATTGAGTTAAAGTAAATACAAAAATGACAAAAGTGTATATCTTATAGAAAAACAAATTTTACATAGGGTTATATATGTTATATATTTGACTATAAATGTTAATTAGAAATCTAAATATATTTTCTACATAATGGTATTTTATTTATAATTTTTAGACATTTAATAATTAAATTTATTTATGACACAATAATTATGGAGTATTTTCCTTATTAATGAAAGAATGATATAATTTGTATTAATAATGTGAAAATAAATATAATTTTAATTTTGTGATGACATACACGAATTTTATTGTTTAATATGACATGTTAGTATTACATAAATGAATTTTTTTCGAATTAATAATGTTATTAAGACTTTAAAAAAAATCAATTATTAAATAGTTTCAAAATTGACCTAAAGGTGTTTTTAATACAAATATTTTATTAGAAATTGATATAATATTCCTAAAAATATAATGTTCAGCCAAAATAATTATATAATGATATTTTTATCATTAATGAACCACTTGGGGTCTCTTGGAAGTTTATTGTAAGTTTATTAACCATATAATATTAACATACAAAGAGAAATGGTAAATGTCAAACTTATTAACTAATAGATAAATCAAAAAGAAAAAGATAATATGTTGAACCAAACCTATCTAAAAGCTATTGTTTGAGTGGTTTTAGAACTATCCCCACCATAACCTTTAAATAATACATTTTGGATCCATTAGATACCTAGAATAAATTTATTATAAAATAATATGTTAAGTTTCTCCTAAGGTGCCCCTCACCCCTCTTATAAAAGGGCACTCCACCTTCTCTCTAATTCACACCTTCAAAGACATTTGGCTCGGCCAATCTCTCCCAAAATACCCTCTAAAATATCATAAATTCATCCTAGAGGCCATACTTTAGTGATAAAGCCATCCTAAGGATCCCCTTTGATCAAATCAAAAGAAAGAACCTGAAGATGAGGTAAATTTTCCATCACCTCTTTCAAGTTCCTTTCTTCTCCCACTTCCTTTTTCTTTGTTGTTTAAATTATAAAATAATAACTCCCGAATATTCTATATAATGTTATGTTATTATTAATATGGTACAACCAAATTCATTATTCTATCCATCCTTTGAATAACATGTCACCATATATGTGTACGTACGGCTTACCATCTCTACGTCGTGGTGTAATTGTTATTCAATACATTATTATTTGGATGGGTATAATAATGATGTATAATTGATGTAAATAATAAATATAACCTGATAATGATTCTTTATATATGATATAACATCCAATTCCACACATTTAATGAAATGATATTGCTGCTCTTGCGTACGTACGGGTTACCGTCTCCACGACGCGATGATATTCATTTCTAAGTTCACTATTCATAGATAGTTATAAAAATATATATTACAAATTAGTATGTAATATATGAAATAATAATTCTACTGGAGATATATATATTTATATAAGTTTTTATGTACTATCATATATATTATTCACTTACTTTCGTTCAATACGATATGAAAACAGAAACAATGTTTATTGCTTACGTACAAACTACCATCTCCATAAACAGTGTTTTACATTTCATATATATGTCTATTATACATATTTATATTCTAAATATATATGATATATAAATAAGGTTTTATATTATGGAATTATTTAAATCATGATCTACGTGATACAATCAAGAGTAACAAGTTAAAACACGTACGATAAAGAAAGCGATTATTACCCAAAATGTTAATTTAACATGTAAATTATTATTAATGGGTAGTATAAAGTCATAAATGAATAATTTATGGTATAATAAATATTAATATGGTTCTGTTATAATTTAATAACACACTATGGTCTTCATACAATAGGTTAAACGTACCCTCAACTAAAAGAAAGTGCGAGGTAAGGGGTTTTCATCTCACTCCTTATTCCTGTGAGATTCATTCCATATTGCCACTATTACCTTTTGTGTGGTGTATGTACTTCCCATACTTGTATTCATGGTTTAATAAAATTTAATTTATTTGTATTTACATATTCATTGTATGATACTTCTTTCATGGGGTGTATGTTTTGTAAGTTACCAAATTAGTAAGGGTTAATCTCACAATCTCATTATTATCCGAGGTTGTTTTTACGTAAGTATCTACTGGGAACTATTTATTATCCATGTCCATATTTCATAAAAGTGTTTTCAAATGGATTATTTTTAAGGTAATTTTTACTAAAACATCATTTGAAATGCATTATTTATTTATTCTTCTAAATCATTCTCATTAATGTCCATGTTTTCAAGATGGTTTTTAAGGATTTATTTATATGGACATGAATGTTTAAAAAATGATAATTCTTTTCAAAAGTTTCAAAGTGGTATGGGACACTTTGATTCAAAAATGAATTTAAATTTACTCCATTCTAAATTGGGTAACTTTTAAATGTTTATATAAATAAAATGGATTTTTCTCTCAAAGAATTTTACAAAACATTTTTATCTATGAACACATCCTTTGATGGATATTAAGTTTATTTGAAGTTGATTTATTATGATAAAAAACTTCCATATTATATTGAAGATTTTGTGATTTATTTGACTTTGGGTGTGTTATTTTTACACCATTCATGGTTTATGGAAGAATTATAGACATTTCATATGATAGTTTTAATACCAATGTTTATGTTATGATTAAACATTTTCATATGAGGAATGAATTGGACTTAGTAAGTGATGGGTGGAGCCCTCTATAGCTCCACAATGCATTAGTATGTCTCATGAGACAAACTAGTGTCTTGGAACATGGCCTCGATAAAAATCATTTTTTTAGTCTTGGCACAAGGCCTTGACTATGTGGCTATGATAGTCTGGCATTATGCATTCTATCATTATGAAAGCGACTATTGATATTCCATGTGATTATTCCACTAGTAGAATATCCATGTGAGTAATTAAATGACAATATTTTGATTTATATATGCCATATTATGATGAAGATTATGTTGATAAGGCTTTTGTTTCAGTTTTATACATTGCCTTAAATGTTTATGCTTATTAATGAATGTTTCCGCTAAATTGCTTACCCTTAAAGAGTGTTTGAGCTCACCCATTTCTATGTTTTATTTTTCACAGGATTCCATGAAGTGTATTTTGATTGATATGCATGGTTAAGCCAAGGGAATAATGTCTTTCATAAAGGATTATTTATTTTATTTTGTATGTTATAAAGTGTAATGTAACATTCATGTATCTAATTTATCGTCCAAGACTGCTAACCCGTTCGGTCCTTCGGGACATGATTCCTTGTAATCATGAAAATGTATTAAAATAATGCACCGACTCTGGGTAACTGGGGTCGGGGCAGTACGGTTGGTATCAGAGGAAGATTATTACAATCCTAGGAAGCTAGATTTAGATAAACTCTTATTATGGAACATAGACCTAAGATGGATTTTGAGGTTTAGTATATAATAACTTACTAGAAATTTGGTATTGTAGAGATTTTGAGAGTTTTATGAGAAATACATCCCTATCTAGATACGAGCAGGTAGAGGTGGATCTGGCACAGATGAACCTAGGGGTAAAACCTGAAAACACCACTTTGAGCTAGACTCGAATGGGAACTGGTGCACGACAACAGGCCTTGTTGCACTATTGGTTATGAAACTTCTAGGGGATATGCTTAAGATAATTCTCATTTCCTTTAAAAACCATTTTGAAATGCTTATGAGTATATACTTCCTCAAAGAAAACATTTTTATGATTATGGGTTATATCCATAAACTGTTCAATTTATGTCAAGTGTTTTACAAGTTTATATTTATGTATTCCGATTCATAAACTAATCTAGTGTATGCCATTGTATATAAATGTCTCCTAGTAGAATGAATGTGAAATTCATCAATACGTATGATCCAGGGAGTAAGAAAGATCATATATTTCACGGTATTAAGCCATCATTTAGAAGAGAAATAGTTTCCCATGTATTCTCAACATATGAATAAATAGTATCATGTTTTAATAAGATATGTAAAGAATTATATGAGTCCAATGGATTTTGATAGAAGCAATAGAAGAAAAGGATAGAGGAGAGAAAGATGGATACAGGGAAGAGGGAAAAGGAGAATTTTCCTAAATGTGATAACTGTGGGAAGAAACACCCTTGAACTTGCTTAAAGGGAACACGAGTCTGTTATAAGTGTGGAGAAAAAGCACACCAAGTACGTGATTGCAAGGGTAAGAAAAAGGTTTCAAATGTACAATGCTTCATATTCAAGGAGTTGGGACACTATGAAAACAAATGTCCAAACCATCAGAGTATGCCCCAAATGATGCTATTGGATAATAATCATGTTATGATGCTACCATAGATGAGGAAAAATTATTAGAGTTCTTATTTTGTTATTAAAGAATTATTTCATTTGAGTGTCTTATCAATGATGTTCTGGTTATAATAAGTATGGAGTACATAAGGATTGTACTGCAATACAATTTATTAAGGACTTGAGATTGTGTGGGACAAAGAAAATTGACTCAATAGAAGTTTAAGTTTTTGGATAATATAGGGTTGAGTGAATGATAAACCATAATATGGTTCTGATACCGAGGTAGTGATTTTGGAATAATACGTGATTGATTTGGATAAATTATATTGGAGATTTTTTACTCCCTTGAAACTGATTAATGATTTGTATAATCAATTATTATTGGATTTTACATCATTTTTGTATAGAAGGAGTATATCCATTATTCTATATGGAATAAGGGGGCATGAATGTAATCAATAAGGTATTATGGTAATTCTAGATGTTACATTGTTTTAAAAGATTTCATGATAAAGGTGTTCAAATGTTATTACATGGAAAAAATGATCTTCATTGTGTTTACCTATCCTATAAATTTTGGACTGTGAGTTTGGACAAATTTATTTTGGATAATTCTAGTTTGAGAGTATTTTTTTCCATAAAAGGACAACCCAGGGGTCGGGCGGCAACCTGTCGTGTCCAACAAGGCCACGAGACTTGAACCCGTAACTGAATGGTGACAAGGGTGTATCACCTACCAATATCCCACATGATGTCCTGGATTGAATAATTTAGTTTTTCTAAAGGTCTGGTAGATGAATTAGAAAATCATTTTTTTAGAACCCTGTACAAAAATGATAAATAGAATATTTTTTTAAGAACTATTATCTTTTAAAGTGAAAGATGAGTTTGTGGTAGAAATTAGTTAAAGGATGGAACTCTACTTATCATGTATATATTTTTTTTCTTCTCTTATTCTATGAAGAAATTAATTCTTAAACTCTAATGTAGGGATCGTAAAACCAAAAATGTGTTATCCTAATATCTTATGTTTTGTTGAACCGATTGTATTTTAAATCGCCATAGATTGATGAATTTAAGGCCCTTAATTTGACACTTGTTTGTGATCGATGAACTCAATAACTACCAATTAATATTTACATTTTTTCTCAAATTTACGTCTCTAATTGCCATAAATTTTCTCCTATTCAATATCATAATTTGGTGGTGACCATTTTATTTCCCTTCTCCTCTTATTAAGACTAAAGTTTGTTAACCAAATTTATGATTTGGGTTTTCCCACAAAAGTATTTTCTATTTTAAACATTTTAGTTTAGAAGAACAATTTCTAATTGTGATGACGCAATTTATTGAATGAGGGAATAATGACAAACCCCATGATTTTATATTATGTTAGTTCTTCAAATTAATTCCATAACTTACACTACACGCAACATCGAATTCAAGCACACCACGACTTACCAAACTTGCCGTTCAAAAGCGGTTATGAATAGTATCAACTAAATTTTCAATTTTATATAATTATTATAATTTTAGAATCTATTTTATGAGTTTCATAGACATAATGTAAGGACAAATTTATTTTTTCAGGTAAAAGAAGTATTTTTAGAAAAATGCAATTTTACCTCCTATTAGTGGAGAACCCTTTTTGAAATTATATATTTGAAACTATTATATATTAAATTTCAAAAATTAATCTTCTTCAATAGAATCATGATATAATAATTTAGTTTCAATAAATATTTTGTGTTTTTCTGATAACTATCATATTTGGGTGAATAGTGAAAATTAATATATTTTAACTAAAAACAAATTTTTTAATCAAAATAATTTATAGTGATAAATTATAAATTTTAATGGTTTGGAAGTATAAATATATTATATTTTTACCATTTAATACAATGATGGTTATTGGACGTAATTTCACATTTAAAAAGGACATAAGCAAATGTCAATCTTTTGAAAATTATTATTTATTAAAAACACACTTTTTGTTTTGACAACAGGAATTAATTTTTAATTAATTTCTTCCACTTCTGTGTTCTGAATTTAGAAACATTTATTAAATATTTATAATCATGATGTCCAAATTGTATAAATAGGTAACTTTTATTTTTAGAAATTTTAAATAATTACATCGGTAAATATTTTATTTACAATGGTTAAAGGGTAAATCTGGTAAATAATGTTAAAAAAATAATATTAAAATAATATTAAATTTCTCTAAAACGTGTCCTAATACTATTGGAAGATACATGTCCGACCATGGGAATCTCTGGGTCGATTTTGGGACCCCATGGAGCCATTTGTAAGTGATAATGACACTTTATATTAATTAAGTTAAAGGAATATAAAAATGACATAAGCATATATCTTTTAGAAAAACAATATTTACATTGGGTTATATATGTTATATTTTAGATTATAAATATTAATTAGAAATCTAAAAATATTTCCTACAAAATGGTATTTTATTTATAATTTTCAGACATTGAATAATTAAATTTATTTATGACACAATAATGATGCATTTTTTCCTTATTGATGAATGAATCAAATAATTGGTATTATAAATGTAAAAATAAATATAATATGAAAGTTGTGATGAAATAAACGAATTTTATTGTTTAATATGACATGTTAGGATTGTTTAAATGAATTTTTATCGAATTAATAATGTTTGTAATAGTTTATCAAAAATCAATTACTAAATAGTGTCAAACTTGACACAAAGGAGTTTTTAAAACAAATATTATATTAAAAATTGATATAATATTCCTAAAAATATATGGTTCGGCCAAAGGACTTATATAATGATAGGTTTATCATTAAAAAACCACTAGGGGGTCTCTTTTAATTTTATTGTATGTTTACTAACCATATAATATATAAATACAATGTGACATAGTAAATGTCAAACTAATTAACTAAGAGTTAAATCAAAAATAAAAAAGATAAAATGGTCACCGAAACCTATCTAAAACCAATTGGTTGAGTGGTTTTCAACCCATAACCACCTTATCTTTTAAATAATACATTTTTGAGCCATTAGAAACCAAAATTGATATTATTATAAAATAATATCTTATTGTTTTCCTAAGGTGCCTCTCACCCCTATTATAAAAGGGCACTCACCTTTCACTCTAATTCACACCTTCAAATCCATTTGGCTCAGAAAAACTCCACCGAAATACCCTATAAAATATAATCCTTTAATAATAGAGGCCTTACTTTAGTCATAATTCCATCCTATATATCCCTTTTGATCAAATAAAAAGAAAGAATCTGAAGAAGAGGTCAAAATTCCATCACCTCTTCCATGTTACTTTCTTATTCCACTTCCTTTTTCTTTGTTGTTTCCATTATAAAATAATAAATCTAGTATCTTATATATTATGTGATGTTATTATAAATATGGTTCAACCAAATTCATTATTCTATACATCATTTGAATAACATGTCACCATATGTTCGAATGTACGGCTTACTGTCTCCACGTCGTGGTGTAATTGTTATTCAATACATTATTATTTGGATGGGTATAATAATGATGTATAATTTATGTAAATAATAAATATAACATGATAAATATTCTTTATATATGATATACCATCCAATTCCACACCTTTAGAAAAAGATATTGCCGCTCATGCGTATGTACAGATTTCCGTCTCAACGACGCAATGAGATCCATTTCCATGTTCACCATTCATCGACGATTATAAAAATATATATTACTAATAAGTATGTAATATATTAAATAACAATGCTAATGGAGATATATATATTAATATAAGTATTTATGTACTTACATATATCTTATTCACTTACTTCCATTCAATACGATGTGAAAATGGAAACAACGTTTATGCGTACGTACGGACTACTGTCTCCATAAACGGTGTTTCAATTTCATATAAATTTATATCATACATATTTATATTATTAATATATATTCTATATAAATCATGTTTTATATTCTGGAATTATTTAAATCATGATCTGAGTGATAAAATTAAGAGTAATAAGTTAAAACACGTACGATAAAGAAAGCGATTATTACCTGAAATGTTAATTTAACATAGAAATTATTATTAATGGGTAGTATAAAGTCATAAATGAATAATATATGTTATCATAAATTTTAATAAGATTATTTTATAATTTAATAACATACTACGATCATCATGTTGGAGGTTAAATGTACCCTCAACTAATAGAAAGTGCAAGGTAAGGGGTTTTCATCTCACTCTTTATTACTGTGAGATTCATTCCATATTTTCATTATTACCTTTTGTGTAGTGTATGTATTTCCCATAATTGTATTCTTGGTTTAATACAAATTAATTTATTTGTATTTACATATTCCTTGTATGATACTTCTTTTATGGGGTGTATGTTTCGTAAGTTACCAAATTGGTAAGGGTTAATCTCACAATCTCATTATTATCCGAGGTTGTTTTTACGTAAGTATCTAATGGGACATATTTATTATCCATGTCCATGTTTCATAAAAGATTTTTCAAAGGGATTCTTTTTAAGGGACTCTTTACTAAAACATCATTTTAAATGATTTAAATATTTATTCTTTATATTCATTCTCATTAATTTCCATGTTTTCAAAATGGTATTTAAGGATTTATTTGTATAGAATTGAATGTTTTAAAAATGATAATTAATTTCCAAAGTTTCAATGATGAATGGGACACTTTTATTCAAAAATGTATTTAAACGTCTTCCTTTCTAAATTTTGTAACTTTTAAATGTTTTCATAAAAAAGGGATATTTCTCTCAAATATTTTTACAAAAAAAATTCATCTATGTCAACATCCTTTGATGGATTTTAATCTTATTAGAAGATGATTTATTATTATACAGAACTTCAATATTTTATTGAAGGTTTTGTGATATGTTTGACTTTTGATGTGTTATTTTTACACCATTCATGGTTTATGGTTAATGTGTCGACATTTCATATGATAGTTTTAATAAAAATGTTTATATTATGTTTAAACCTTTTCATATGAGGAATGAAATGGACTTAGTCAGTGATGGGTGGAGCCCTCTATATCTCCTCGATGCATCGATAGGTCTCATGAGACATACTAGTGTCTTTGAAGAAGGCCTTGACAAAAATCATATTTTTAGTCTTGGCACAAGGCCATGACTATGTGGTTATGATAGTCTGTATAATGAATTCCATCATTATGAAAGAAGATATTGATATTTCATGTGATTATTCTACTAGTAGAATATCCATGTGAGTAATTAAATGGAATTATTTTGATTCATATTTTCCCTATTATGATGATGTGTATGTTGAAAAGGCTTTTGTTTTAGTTTTATACATTTCCTTAAAAGTTTATGCTTATTTATGAAAGTTTCTACTATATTTCTTACCCTTACTGAGCATTTGAGATCACCTATTTCTATGTTTTATTTTGACCAAGATTCCATGAAGTGTATTGTGATTCATATTCAAGGTTAATCCAAGGGAATAATGGCGTTCATAAAGGATTATTTATGTTGTTTTGTATGTTATAAAGTGTAATGTAACATTCATGTATGTAATATATCTTCCAAGACTACTAAACTGTTCGGTCCTTCGAGACTTTATTCCTTATAATTATGTCAATTTATTAAAATAATACACCGACTCTGGGTAACTGGGGTAATGGTGTTACATTTAAGGATATAATTTAAAATTTATTTTTACATGATATAAAAAAATTAAATTCATTCTTCAAATAAGAATATAAAAAATATCTTATCGAAATGTTTTGGTATATTTATTAAAATTATCATTTTCCATGAATATTTTATAATACATATATTTAATGAAAATATACTCTTCATTTAAATAATATTCAACGAAAAAATATTTTTAAAATTGGGTATAATGTAAACTGACATTAATTATATTAATTTTTTTAAAATTTATGTCATTTTAATCAATTTTAGGATTTTATTTTATATTAAATACTTCAATATGTATTTTAAACATCTATTTTAAAACACTCATTTTAATTTAATTAATGAAAATAATTTTAATTTGGATTCATCCACTTATTTGAATTGAATTAGTAATAATTTTTTTTATATTTTGAATAAAAATAATATATATTATATAATATGGAACAAAAAAAACATGAAAATACTGAATAATGGAGAATTGTAGTAATTAATTACCTCAGTGATGGTAAAAATGGTTTATTTTTTGTTAACTATGTAGATAATGGTTTAGAAATGATCTGAATATAGTAATAACCACTTTTATATATATATTAAAAATTTATCACAGGTAATGTTAGATAATAAACTAATTTTTAGGATTTTTTACTTGAAAAAAATATGGGTGTAATTGAATCACTTCAGAAATTTTATCAACGTCTTCTTGGCAATTTATAAAATCACACAACGTCTCATCCATTATTTTGTGGTAAAAATACATTTGGTTCGTCAAATACCCACCCAAATAACTTCATTTCTTACTTAAAATTTAGTTACTGATTGGTTTGATCAAAAATCCATCTGATGATGCATTTTTCTGAAAACCAAAAGAAGGTTTCCATAAAAGAAGTAACACTCTTAAAAAATGATTATATTTTTTTTCTTATTCTACCTATAATAAATATTATTAAAATATTCTTATAAAATATCAAAAATATCATAGATATAATTATATTTTTCTTTTAAAAATATATGATCTATATACATCATCTCAACCATCATATATTAAATGATACTATCGATTGTATGAATGGAGGACAACCACCTCATGAACACATATAATTCCTTTTCCATTAACAGATTCCAGGAATTTTTATAATAATTTATTTATAACATGTATATCACATTTAACATAATATTACAATTATTTAATTCTAATGTTGATTATATCTTATCACATCCCAACCCATTTAATATATGAAAATGTCGGTCATCTATTCGGTGGACCACCACTACATGAAGTGTTGTGATTCATTTTCACTGTATATATTAAATAGAGTTTAATAAGGATAAACAAAATGGAATTAAAGTGATATATTAGAAATTATTTATGTTCTCCAAAATTAATATATCACCCACATATTTACACTTTCCTTCATTAATGGAATGATATGTCGATCATGCACACATAGACCAACCATCTCCAAAAAGTTGTGTGATACATTTTTCATTTCGATCATTAAAGAAAAAATGAAATATTATATATAATGATTTAATATGATATTTATAATAATAATATAATTAAATATATGATTGATATAAACCATACACTAGAGAACTACAACTTTTATGAAAAATAATTCCATAGAAAACATGTGAATTAACACCCATGTTAATGAAAAAAATGAAACACTATTAAAAAATGGGTAGTAAATTGTTTCAAGAGTATAATATATGATTTGTTTAATATTCATATCCTTATATTATAAATTAATAACTTTTTAAAAATTTGTACACATGATATTAAATCATGTTTTACCAAAAGATGTGTGGGATAAAGGACTTCATCCCAACTTCCATCTATTGTCGCATGTTATACTCTTATGAAAACAATTTTTTTATATTGTGTATATAATACCCTTTTCCATATAATATCATGAATAATTCATATTATATGTTATATTATTCTTATATTTAAATTATTTCATCTATTGTTATTTGTCATGAAAATTACCAAGTATAAAATAATTTCAAAACAAAATATCATTTCATTGGGATATATTATTTGTTAAATTTTATTAAAATTAAAATATTATATCTGTATATAAAATTGATTATATTATGTTCTATATAAAAATTTTAATGTGGTGATTTAATTTTTATAAACACAATCTGTTCATTGATTATTTTTCACTTCATCATTAAAATTACATTAAGGGTTTATTTTTGAAATTAATTTTAATGAGAATTATTAATGATTGAATTTCCATTTAAATAAATTAATTTATAATTGGATAATAAAACCATTTCATTTTATTATATTAGTGTTATTCATGATATTATAATGTAATCTTACAATGTTTTACACTCATTAGTATTTAAAAATGCTAAGAAACTATTTTTTATAATATGACCCTACATTTCTCTCTTCGGTCAGGACTTATTTTCATTCAATACATGTCACATAATATTGGTGTATTTTTTTAAATTTATACAAATTAATTTTTATATATATTTTATCTTTTGAATCAGATTAAAAATTAGTGGAATATTTATGTGGTTTTCCAAACAAGGTCCATTTTATTTTTTTCGATCATGTGAAAAAATTCAATATATTGTCAGGCATGACATGTACCGAAATTATTTCCTTCTTGAATAATTAATATTCTTTAATTTTATTTTATATGATTCAAAATGTGTATTAAATGAAACCTGTTTTAAAAAAATTAGACCTTTTATTTTTAAAATTGATTATCCTTGTTAAGAGGTTATTTTCCTTAATAAAATTTTAAAGGAATTATTATGCCATTATCATTTATCATTGAAATCAATCCATTATTGTAGAAAAAATATATTGTAGATATGTTTTATTAAAACTATCCTTATTATATGTCTAGATTTTTTTATCATTATAATTACCATGAAATGTATTGAAATTATATTTCATGAATATATTTTGTATTAATTAACATTCCCATGAAATATATACTTTATTGTAATCATTAGAAATTATATTTCCTCAATATATCCATATTTTAATTTCATGGTATAATAATTTAATAAACCATATATCACTACTATATAAGTTATTTTACTTTAAAAGTTATATGACTAACTATGAAAAAGATATTCTATAATACTTAATCGACACATTAATTGGTTGATAAGGCAAATACTTCATGTATAAAATTCATAATCAGATAAATGATGAATGATTTGGACTTGAAGATATGTTGTTTTAATTTTGATATATTCTGAAAATTTCTCAATGATAAAATTTATATCTCTTTGATGATAAAATATTTTATATTATATATAAATTTAGATTTATTCAAAATCATTCACATCATCTTTTAAAATGAGACATTTTAATAAATATTTAAATTATTTTTTAAAATAAAAGTTAAAATTATTCTAAAATCCTAGAAATTATTTTCTTTCCACATTGTATTTTCTAAAATTAATTTACCATAATGGGGTTATTAATTCATAATTTATCCTATACAATATATAAGTCATTTTTTTGTTATTTAACATTCTGAATACAAAAATTATTTCATAATACCAATATTTTAGATATATTTTAATGAATTAATTTTGAGATTATTGTAGAAGAGATGTAATCATCCTTCAATTATTCTATTGTTATGTTCTGATAATGCTCTCTTGAAACCATAAACCACATTTTTCAAGTGCGAATATTATCATGTAATTTCCATATTTACATGGATGCATACACATTTATCTATATGGTGTTAAATGTCTATATTATATAATTATTATTGGTGTTTGTTCCCCTTGAAATTATTTTGTTATATTATCTTTGTGGAATGTATTTTCATTCCTGTATGGATGATTGTTGGAATGTTGACTATTTATTTTTTGAGAATCCTCCATTATTCATTTTATGGGTTATGATATTGTAATATAATTATAGAAATGGTGAAATTTATTAATATTAATGAGGATTATTTGGGTATAATGAGATTTTATAGTGTATGGAAATTCTATATCATTCATTATATTGATATCGATTTTTTATTTAGTAAAGGTATCCTTAAATAATTTTGTAAAAATTCTAATGTACTATTATACTGAAAGCATTAGAAGTAATCTAGTGGTGGGTGGGGACTAGAATTATATATAACGTTGATGAATCAATAGGTCTCATGAGAAAAAATATATTATCTTATATTATATAGTTATCTCAATAATATTATAGTGTCTTTGAATAAGGAAATGATTTTTTTGATTTATTATATTATATATTTCCTCATAGTGAGAATTATATTATTGTTATCCATTTTAAAAAATCATTATTTTATCATTATCTCAATTTTATTATTATTATATCTTTTTATGGTTTACATATTAGTAATAAATTTATTATGTCATGTTTTTGTAATGATTTACACAGTTTTATGTTTTCCCATAAAGAGTGTTATGTATGGACCTTAAATTGTTTCTATTTCTCTATGTTTTGTGTAAAATTAGAACATGTGATAATTTTAAAATAATACCTTGTGTGAATGAATTTATAGTAAATTTTAATGACCCATTATATATTATTTAGATACATATATAATTTTCAACAATTTTGTTTGTTATAAATAACATAAAAGTTAAAAATTATAGTTTTATTATATTTATCTAAATTTATGAAGCTAAATAGATCCTAAAAATAATATAGGAAGAGTAATTATTATGTATTTGTTAATAATGGAAGATTATATCCACACATTTATAGATAGTATCATTGAATTGTAAAACCCTAACCCCAGAAGCCATATACAGTGCATTATTACATTACATTGGCATTATTATAAGGAAAAAAATATTGAATGACCATTCAGTTTAGCAGTCTTGGAAATCCAAATTAAATACATTATAAACATAATATATTATGAAAACAAAATAAAACAAGCTACATAATAACTGAAATAAACTACATCAATAAACCATTATTCAATTATCTCTTCTTCATAACATTTTGAAAGAAACATATTAAGGGTGAGCTTAAATGCAAAATTATGTTAGAAAATGTAATACATAATGAATCAATAGGTATAAATTAAAATGGAAAGGTGAGTAACTGATAAAAAAATCCATTAAAATAACTAAATAAGTAGTCATCAATATAAAAATTTAGGAAACTGAAACACCTGCAATTTTATCAGCGTACAAAAAATGAAATGCATCCACATATATGTCCATGAATTATCTCATGGATGAATATTATCTGAATAATGAAGATGATATGCATCGATATATATATTGAAGAAAAATATCATGGATAAATAATATCTTAATATAAATTAGAGTAGTGCTTAATTTTTGAAATCCATGTTTTCTAGGTACATGGTACATTTACCGTGAAGACCATTCAGAATACAGTTTTGAAAATGTTGGGTAAAAACACATCTAATTGGCCAAATGATTTGTCTCATGATAATTACGATGCATCGAGGGAATATCTATAAATAGGCTGAACCCATGTAATATGAGTCCAATTAATTTATCATTTTCATGAAAAATGTTCCATAATAAGATGTATCCTTATTGAAGAGAAGATACATATTTATCAAAAATTCCCTAATTAATCAAATAACTGTAAAACTGAACGCCACATGAAAATGATATACAGGTTAGGCTGTAATAATATCAACTGTGTGATAATATGGATATAAAAGGTTGTTTCCAATGTAAAATAATTACAATAATGTGAATGTCTCTAAAATAATATTAACAATCCTAAAGGGAAGAAATATTTCAAAAATAATTATTTAGAATAGGTTTTATGAAATTAATCATTAAACATCCCAAAGAGTCTCATACCACATGAAACATTTAATTCATAATTCAAATTATCTAATGTTTTTCATACCATGAAGAAAATTTATTCATGATATAGTGTGTAAAATGGGTAGTTGTTACTCTATAATAAAGATGTAAGGGGTCTATATGGCGTATGCCTTACGAAAATAAAATTAAGACAAGAATAATTTACCATCTCATTCATTTTTAATGTGTGGTAATTAGACTCATGTATAGTGGTTTAAAATGTTCTAAAAACAAATAACAGAACCACAATCATGCTTCTAATTCCATATATTAACTGCTTTACAATATTTTATTAGTCGTTTGTTAACACTTATTCTTTATTTTAACTATTTCAGGTTTTAATTTCTTAGTTTTACCAAATATGTTTTTACTTGTTATTTGGTATTATTAATAAATATATCATGGTTTAATAATCTCCAGAATGTAAAATATGACTAATTTATCTTATATATTATGTACATATGTCTTTATAATAGTCTATAATATTTATTGATTAGAAATGAAGTGCACCATTCATGGAGAGGGTCAGTTGTACGTACGCATGAATACTACAATCATTTTCTAATTGTTTTTAAGGAATTAAAAATAAATGATACTTATGTATTTTTTTAATTAAAGTATCATATTTATATTATTTATGTTATATATGATTATTAACACCATCAATTATATGTTTTATGTATGGCATGAATGGGTCATATCACTTTGAGTGGGTGGTAGTCCACACTTCCTCAAGAGATATTATAGTATTTATGCTTCTTAGTAGAAAAAATATATGTTCCAACTAAAAATTACAGAATAATATGTCATCATAAATAAAATATATAAATTATATTAATATATTTTCCATCTTAATAGCCTCTATTATAGGTGTAATGGAAAATTGACCAATCATCATTTTGTGGGGCTGTATTTTGACGTACACAGATACAATATGATCCTTAACCATTAAATGGAGGTGTGTGTATTTTTAGGTCAAATGATGATCATAAAAACATAATATTATAGTGAAAGTACAATTTTTGTTATTTAATCATTAAATAAGAAGATTACAGGGAGTGGAGAATGTAAATGAAATTAAAATTCATGAGAGAAGGTGTTACCTCTTAATCGAGTAACTTATTTTGGTTAATGCCAAAAAAAATTCATGGAAAACATTCTTATAAAATAAATAATTCTTTGTTGATGGGATGGATGTGGGTAGAATAATGGGTTATGTCTTGGGATAACATAATTGGTTTTAGAGATGTTGGAAATGGGGAGGGGTGGTGGCCTTTTATAGGGAAGGGTGAGTGGAACTTTTGTAAATACCAAATGGTATTCATTAATGGGTGGTAAATCATTCATAAAGAGCCTCATAAATGGATGAATAATGTATTAAAAGTAAAAATTGGTTGATAAAAACCTCATCGACATAGAAATATTTGAAATTTGATAATTTGGCTCATTACCTTCTATGATTCAAAAATATCAACTTTTTGGTTTTGTATTAAAGCATCTAGTGTTATAATAAAATTAATTAATAATTATGAATAAATTAAAGTACCATTTACTATACTATATATAGATTCTTAACTACTAATTATATATCTAAATTTTAAAATAAAATTCCCTTATGTAATGGAAATTAATATTAAAATAAGGTCATGTGATTCGCTAAAACACTGCTTGAACCCAGACCATGTTAATAGTGTTTTAACAATATATGTGAAAATATATTAATAATAAAATATTAATTGGTCCATTAATTTTAAATACATAAAATCAATTAACACTTAAAAATCACATGGCATAATATTGGATTTTATTTAATTTCAACTCATTTAATAAGATTCATTTATCGTAAAATAACAATAATGTATATTTTGACATTATTTATTTAATGTTAATTTTAAAAATTCAATATAATATTTCAATTAAAATATATTATTTTTAAATATGTGAAACTTGATATTTTCATTTTCATAAATAAATAAAGACAAAAATTCAATCAATTTACTTCAGTTTTAATGTTTTAAATATCATTAATTTTTGTTAATTATTGACCAATAAATCATTATGTTATCTTTTCAAAAGAATTTTATGTAACTAATTAATATATAAAAACTATTGATATATTAATATGATAACAAAAAACCATTAATCATAAAAAATGGAATGTATAAATGAAAATATTATGTTTTGTACATATCGGTAAATTTTATAAATTTTAAAGCTAAGGAAAGATCATTTTTAGCTTTTTTCTTTAATTAAAATTTTATATATGGAGTTCATTTTATAATATCCCAATAAATATATATTTCTAGCCATGTAGTACATGGTCAAATTATTTGTAGCCAATGGATTTTAAATAAGTGTCTAAGTCCTTTTGATGCTTATTATAAATGTTTTGTACGGTGTTAACCATAATCATACATTAATCAACATAATTAATCTTAATCACATTCACTAATCATATTAATCAAACAAATTAATTTGATCTTATTAAACAAAAAATATTATACTAATTAAATCAGTGTGTGTTGGATTTTCCAAATTCAAATAACAGAAGTTTGAAAATTAAGAATAACGCTAATCCTTGAGATGGGGCTAAATAATAGGTGTTAATAGTAGAAAAAAATTTAAATGTATGTTATCTTTTTATATTCAATTTGAAATTAAAATTAATTTCAATAAACTTATTATTATAAATAGATTGATAAATTATCAAATTTTCCTCTAAAACATACAAGAGATCATTTATAATTAATAATAATGTAAATGAAAATACTATTTTTAACTAAATTATAGTGATTTTCACTATTCATATAAAAGTGATGTTTCTTAGAAAACCCATCAAAATTTTCCATAAGCTAATTAATAAATTTTGAATTCAAAAATGATGTTTATTTTTTAAAATAAAATTCATAAAATTGCGACGTTTTGTTTTTAAATAGGTTCCCCATTAAAAGATGGAAAAAATCAATCTTGGGTGTGACACAAGATAATTTAGTGTCTCATTTAATGTATGTTTAACATTGTAAAAAAATAATTCCAACAAAAAATTATCCTTAATCCAAAAGGATAATATTTTAATGTCTTGGGGTGTCACATTATCCCCACCTAAATTTTATTGCGTCCTCACAACTCAATCAATGGAATTGTAATCAAGGGATTTAAAATAAACTATTGATGAAATTCCGACATCATAAAAAGGGTTAATACCACATTTCTATATTAAGAGATAAAGGAAAACACAATGGTCACATAACTAGCTTAACTTATTGGTGAATATATGTGGAGAATTGAAACATATATATAAAAGAAGAAACCAACAATCAATTTCTAATAGAGAGACGTATATTACATGTTCTGATGAACGTTTTATCCCACAAGACCATTAACCATAGGTGTGAGTAATGCTCTTTCATATCAGAAATTTTTTTGTTAACAGGAAAATTTATTTTTTTACAAAACAAATTTTCTATAGTTAAAGAATTCGTTCACTCTAAATGATTATAAGTAAACATACATTTCTATAAACATAATCCTTTACATTGATTATGCTTTGAACTATTTATACTTTGTATCTTATCATATGATACATAATATAGTTAATTAAAACATTACCATCTACAATATCATCTAAATATAATTTGAAACCATTTTTTAAATGGTTATCTTTTCAAACATATCGTGATAAAATACCTTCCGAATGAATGTCACTAAACTTCCAAAGTAAAATTATCATTATCCATTAATAAACATGAAGGGGTTAAAAATTTTCACATTCCAAACATGTTAATGAAATCATCATATATCCTCTTGATATATGGTAACAACACAAGTTTCCATAAAACATGCATTCCTCCGTATTCCTTCTGTAGGACACTTGTTATTGAATATATCCACTAAATACAAAACAGTGTTATAATCCATCAAGTATTTCATATAACACTTATAGAAAAGACATTAATCAATTCCAAGGTAGTAATTACTTATCCAAATATATCATTTCATCATAATTTTATTTCTATTTGGAATATTTTGACGGTATTATTTCCCTCAATCATGTGTCGACTAAAAATTCTAACTGTATACTGAATGATGGTTCTTCGTACCACTTAACATATGATCTCCAATAATTAATAGAAATGTACTATAATACAATAATCATATATTTAAAAATTCATATAACCATCATATTGCTAATAAAATATTCAAAATGACATTATAGTTGGACAAGCATATTAATCATTCGTATTCATATGTTGAAATATCATAACATCATTAGTATCCAATAGCATCATATAAGGTATATTCCTTTGACTCTTGGGACATTGATTCCTATAATGTATCTTTTCCATGTAGTGGAATTATTGATCATTGGAAACCATTTTCTTACCCATGAAATCATGAACATGGTGTCCTTTTTCTCCATGCATATAACAAACTCCCATTCCCTTTAAGAATTTAATAGGGTGAATATTTCCACAATTATCACATGAGGGAAAATCCTTATTTCCCTTCTCCCTTTTATCTAAATATTTCTATGACATCCTCTTCATCCCTTAAAATACATAGGACATGGATAATTATTTACAAATCTTGTTAAAACATGATACTATTTCCTCATATGATGAGAGTACATGGGATACTGTCTCCCTTCCAAATGATGTCTTAATACCATGAAAAATATGTTCCTTATTACCCATTACATCACATGTACTGGTGGAGTTCGTGTTCCTTCAACTAGGTATCATTCCAAAATAATGGAATACAGTAGATAATCTTATCAGGTAATGAACTCTGTATAGCTCTAAATATGGAATAACACATAATACAAATTTGTGATCATAAATCCCTATAACTATAAACATTGGATAGTTTGGGTAAATAATTACTTATAAATCCTTAAAATGAAGGTAAATAAAATTTGAATCATCCTAAGAATATATGTCGAGTGTGTTAATCTAGGGGCACCTTATGGCTAGTTTTCATGTACCAGGTTACCTCAAGTCAAGCCTAAAACACCATGTCGGAGTTGTTACTCCTAGTCAAATCAATACCAGAACCACATCCAATTATAGTATCCATACATGGATGTATTACTGGTAATACCTAAATAATCTCTTCCATACCGTAATTCTAGGATATTCTTGTATAATTATCCTCAATTTCTATAATTTGTTATTAAACATCCATTGATAAATTCTATAATGACCTGACCCCATATGACCGGAGCTAGTGCAATATTACATTACATTAGCAATATTACATGGAAAAGAATCCCAAAAGGACCATTCAGTTTAGCAGTCTTGAAAATCCAAATTACCTAAATGATACACACAATTCATTGGGAAAATTAAATAAAACATGAAACATATTAATTGAAATAAACTTAATCCATAAAAATTTATTCAAGTGTCTCTTATTCATAACCAGAGGAAATAACCATATTAATGGAGAGATCAAGTGAATTAACATTGAAAGGTGAATAACTGATAAAAAATTCCATTCAAATAACTAGATAAGGAAATATCAACATGTAATGTTAGGAAACTAAAACACTTTCATTTAATCGATGTACAAAAAATTAAATGTATCCATAAATATGTCGACGAAATATCTCACGGATGAATAATATTTATGCCATGAAGACGAAATGAATCATGTAATAACCTGGATTTTCCCCTGGCCTTTCAATTGTGAAAATATAGTGTCGTGGTGTTTAGGGGGCTCTTAGTGTCTTATTTCTTAAATTTTAAAAAATTCTAGGTTTTCTATTGGCATGTAAATGCGTCGGTATGTTAGTGCACCAGTATGTCTGGGAATCGTCATGTCAGTGCGTTGGTATGTCAGTTTTTCAGCATGTCATTACAATGGCTTATCAGGGAGATGGCATGATAGTTCATAAGAGATTCAAGGGGCATCAAAATTATTGAGTCACAGGGTGTCAGCGTCGGTGATTCAAGGGGATTTGACATCGATGAGTCAAGGGTCATCGGCATCAGTGAGTCATGCGGCGTTGACATTGGTAAGTCAAGGGGCATTGGCATTAGTGAGTCAGGGGTGTGTGAATTAGTGATTCGAGGGTGTCAATGTCTGTAGGTCTAGGCATCATTAGCTTAGTGTCATTAGTTTAGGGTATCGGTAGGTCGAGGCATTGGAAAGATTCTTTAGTATCTCATCCATCAGTGGCTCATCATTGGTGGTTCAGTGTCAACAACTCATCCATTAGTGAATCATTTCCATTTTTTCCTAATTTTTTCATTATCACTTAAATTACATTTTTTTCTATGTTAAATGTTAATATATGAACTCATAGACATTATCTTTCCTATCTCCACCATTTTAGAAGATAATTTTTAAATTAAATTTAATTCCAATGGGTGAAACCGCCAAGCCTCTTGGTCAATCCATAATATGACTTGTAAGTACTTCGAAATGGACTCCCAGATTTTAGGATCTTGCCTCTTCTTAAACTAAGATCCAATTTTTCTTCTTCCTTTTCATTTATCTTGGTGTTCCTAGAGACATTATCCAAATATAAGTCATGCAATGTTATAGATCCCTTTCTACTCCGCTATGGAGTTCTTCCTACAAGTCGCATCATCCCCTGTTCATAGCATTAGAAGGAACTTCAATCATTGATCATCCAAGTAGGTATTTTTTTTCTTCTATTTATTTATGGACCACATGGGGTGAATATATTAATGGTTATTTGGGAGGTATGGAGGGATACTCTTCTTAAAATTATAATTAAATAAGGATTTAATATGATCAAAAGATAACTCACGTAAGTAAAATAATTGGAAGGGGTGGTTGATCTTGGTAGCCAATTTTTATTTTGTTATCATTATTTCTATTATTGGTGTTTTGGTTTTATGACTTATGAACATCATGACCATTGGTGGTCATTGCTTGTGCACTAGTGGCGTTTCGTTATGATGTATTGATACACATATATAACATGAAATATATTTAATCATGTACACTTTATTAAATAAATGAATCCCTCATGATAAAACCTATTCTGTGATCACTCTTTTTTTATTCAAGTAGAAGTTAAATTACCCATCTTGGTAAAATTTGAATATTTTTGGTTTGGTGGTTGTGGTTATGTGCAGTGTGTTCTGGTCTGAGATATGTGGGTTTGGTATCTAGGGAGGAATAGGGGGTGTTGGTGTCTCAGTTTGAGATATTGACTGATTGTAAAATTGTTAAAATAGTAAGAAGTGGGATTGTCTATTTTTTTGTCTCAGTCCAAGAGATTGATTGATTGTGGAATGGATGAACATGTTGGCTGTTGTACTTCCTCTATTTTGGGTTTTGGTTGTGAAGCGACATCGAGCAGTGGGGATGCGATGTGGTTATGGACTTGTTATGCAATGGGACTACATATGATGATTTTTTTGGTTATTGGTGCTATAGGGATGGTTTGTGAGAGAAGGAATGCGAGGTGTTACTTTGAAGCATCTGATAGTAGTTGAATAGGGATGTGTAGTGGGAATGCAAGTCTAGTTTTGTTCTGTTGTGTAGTTGGAACACAATTTAGTTTTTCTCATTTCTTAGTGTGGTTATGGATATTAGTTTCCCTGTAGTGATAGAAATAATATTAAGTGATTCCCATTAAATAAATAAATTGTTTTTGAATGAAATGAGTGATGTATTATGCTTTGGCAGTCGCTGTTGTGGGATTGTTCATGTAGGAGTAATAAAAAAAGTGGTACGTGTGTGGGCTTCTTGTATATTCATGTGAAACTCATAGGTTGGGGTTGAGTGTTTGATTACCTATATATATATTGTAGTTCATTGTGATTTCTATATGCACCCCATCCCTATTTAGCACTATTTTATGAACACCACCATTTCATGGTGGAGGGTGTCTTTCCCAACATACCGGCGGGAAAGGGATGGTTGGTTACTAATTTTCTTACACGCACCCTCTTTCAGATATTTCCACACATGCACATCTGGGTGGGTGGTTATGGCTCGAGCCATACCATTGTCCATGATTCTTTATGCAATTGTTTATTTGGACCAAGGGATCAGTGTTTTTGGGCCAGCTATATTTTCCCAAGTATCTTGGGGATGAGGCCCATGAGTCTTTAGGTGTGGTGTGTGGTTGTTGAGGCCCGGGTGTCTTTGGGTGTTTCATTGATTATTGTTTCCCATATGTCTGCGAGCAGTTTGTGTATGGTTTGAGACCCAAGTGTGTGCAGGCAGGTTGCAGTAGTGGAATTGCATATGGGAAAAGTGGAAACTTCCACACATCAGATTGTTAGGAGTGAGCAATTAACCATTGGCAAAGTGGTGTGCGGGGAACCCAAGTGTTGATGTTATTATACTATTACATTACATGAATAGTGTTACTTGGATTAGTTTTCCATGGTTGGGATGGGATAGTTAGTATTCAGAAGTTGGTGATTGAGTTTCTTCTTTCTTCTTAGAGGGTTATTATTGTGTTCCCTCAATTGTGCATGAGTATCTTTATTTTCCCTATTGAGTATACTTGGATTCTCACCCTATGTATGTGAAAATGATTTTGAACATTCCATTTGGTCTTCAAGGACTGTGCTAAATGTAGTAGCGAGCTATTTAGAATAGTTGTTGTTGTTTCATAGTTTCCCTCCTTTTTGGTACATCATATATGTGTTTTTTCTTACCTGGTATCAGTTTTACTTTTGAGAACGCATATAGGAGTGGATTCTTTTCTATACAATTTACCTTTTTTGGTGTTTCTTGGAATTAACATCTTATCGCTGGATCTTGTTTCAAAAGAAGATTAATGACTTTCATTTGTGTGAGATATTATAACCTTGGTGCTATTTTCCACTCCAAGGACTATTAAAGGAGGGACATAGGGGTCACTATCTCTCCATCATCGTGAGGAAGGAAGGGAATGGGAACTTTTCCATACCTTCCCTCATCTAGAAGAAGGCAGTTCATGAAAAAATGGTTTTAGAGGTGCTGGTTGAGAGATAGGATGGAGTTAGGGGTTAGGAACAATGAGGATTTAATGGGATGATAGTGAAATAGTGGTAGGAAATCTTGGTGCATTAAATAGTACAGGGATGACCGGGTAGGACATCAGATTTTATGGCCCCCCTTGAACCAGTGTAAGGACTCTGGACATACTGAACAACCAGGTTACTATACACTTATTATTAGTAGACCCAAAGAAGGTTACATGCAAAAAAATGACATGTGTCCTTGTGTGTGTTGAGTATTTCAGTAACTAAAATAAAAAAAATCAAAAAAGAAATTTGCACAATACTCAAACTTAGGAGTTTATTGTTTTCATTTTTAGCTATGGTACCATAACATCTTCCATGAGTTGTACAATATGTCGAGTCCCAATAGGTTGATTTCATTGATAAATGGAGGGTTGATGGAGAGGAGGAGGATGACTAGTGGTAGAATATGATTTGTGCTTTCTAGCGGTAGACTTTTGGAATGTACGAGGGAAGAATCTCAGACATGGAGATGAAGCAATGGCTCAAGGAGCTGGTAATTGATTTCAGCATGATCTGGTCTCCAACAGATTACAGGGTTCCTCTAGTAGTGATCCATATTCATGTAGTGGAACGTCCGTGGTGGACGCTTTACTTCTAGGAAAATAATGAAACTGCAATTTTGAGGAATGTCCTAGAGAAGGATATTTTGATGAAATTTCATTCTTCTGTGATGAAGGAAATAAGAGGTATGACCTTTTCTCCCTCTAGAAAGAGAGTATGTCGGTGAGGGAGTTGGGGATCAGGTTCGAGAATCTCCATCATTTTTATATGGACCTCTTTCTAGATGTAGAGTCGAGGCCATTACGCTTGGAGAAAGAACTCTGACCTTCTCTTCAATATGATGTTACTCCCATCACTATACCAAAATACCATGAGGTTCAAAATAAGGATGAATTAGGGGAGAGGTTTCACAAAGTAGGAGGTGTTCCTTGAGTGGGGAGAAAACTGAGTTCATTGAAGGGGATGTCCGTCAGCAGCAGGTGTACATCATTAGGGTCTTCCATGTTACAGCCAGTGAGGAGTAGGATTCAGAATTTCTGGTGCTGATATTTTGTTCTTCTCCCTTTTTCCATGGGCCTGAAACTGAGGTAATTTATCTAGGGAAGCAATGGTAATATTGGGAATTAGTGGAATGTCTAAATGCAGTACAGTGGGGGTGGGTAGGTTCAGCGCCCACCTCAACAGCAGCAGTTTCCAGTCAGGCCTTTCCAGCCGGAGGGTCAGTGTGCTCCTACTCCACAGAGGTGGGATGGTGCTGAAGGAGTCCATCCTCATGGTGTTACTTAGGGACCTCAACTAGAGTGTGTTCACGGATGTGACCGATGTCAGAGAAGTAGAGGAGTTGGGTGTGGGTAGTTTGACATCATAGAGGAAACATTTCCCATGGGACCTAAGGTTGTTAGAGGTTTGATTAGTCTATTTAGTACTATTTTTTGTTCCTTTTTTGATTCTAGATCCTCACACTGTTTTGTTGTACACAGTCTAGTCCATGACTTGTGTCAAGATATAGAGAGACTTTCCATGCCCCTGCAGTTGAGTACGCTTGTTGGAGCTCAGACCTACCTGTTTGAGGTTTGTCTAGGATTTAGACTAATGTAGGGGCCACATTAGTCTAGTGGGTATCTCATACTGCTACAGAAACAACCACACAATGTCATCCTAGGCGTCTACATGCTATTTTTTTGTACATGATGTTATCGAATGCTTCTGGAGGAGGGTTTTGTTCTCAGATATGGGGGTCTAGCATGTAGCGTTTGTTAGTGAGTGGATATTCTTGGATGGTAGCCAGTGTGTGGAGAACCTTCTTTCATTATTTGTAGAGAAGTTAGGTGAATAAACACACTCATAGATGGTGGAAGTTCTAGGGATTGTTCGTAAGTTCTTATATTTCTTCCCCTAAATGGTTGTGACTCTACCCCCTCAACATGATGTAGAGTTCAGGATAGGATTAAAACCTGGTGATGATATGATTTCAATGGATCCCTATCAGATGGAACCTTCTAAGTTGTAGGAGTTGCTGACTTAGGTTGAGGACATGATGATGAAGGGTTTTATCCGACCATGTGTGTCGACCTGGGGTGATTCAATCTTGTTCGTAAATAAAGTAGATTTTTGTCTCAGGTTGTACATAGATTAATAGAGACATAATTAGGTGATGACAAGAATTGTTATCCCCGCCCAAGGATCGACAAACTTTTTGACCAGTTAAAGGGAGAAGGTTGGTTTTCTATGATTGACATGCAGTATGTATATCACCCGTTGAGGGTGACGGAAGTGACATCTTATAGACAACTATCAGGTGCAGATACATGCAAAATGATTTTTTGGTCATGTTGTTCTATGTTAAGAATTCACCATGTGTGTTCATGGGGCTCATGAACTCTGTTTTCCACTAGTATTTGGACCATATCATTGTCTTGTTCATTGATGACATTCTAATCTACTCAATATCAAAGGAGGACCTAGTCGAGCATCTAAGGATAGTTTTGGAGGACCGCCAACAATTCTATCTCTACAGGATGTTGTCAGAGTGAATGTTCTCGATATGAGAGGTACAATTCCTTCAACACGCGGTGTCCCAAAAGGGAATAGATGTGGACCCATCAAAGGTCTAATAAGTTGTTTATTTGAAAACTCCCAAGAATGTGGTAGAGATTCATAGTTTCCTAGTTTATGAAGGTTACTACTGGAGGTTCATCCCCCGCTTCTCTCATGTCAGGGCTCTGTTGAATGCTTCGACCAGAAAGGACCAATCGTTATTATGGAGTTAAAAGTGAAACATAGCTTTCAAATATCAGAATGGGAAGCTGGTCAGCTCCCTTTTTCAAAGGTTTCTAGAAGCATGGGTGATGTATTATGTGTGTTGTTATTCCTCCAGGCTAGAATTGGGATGTGTGATGATGCAACAACGAGGAGTAATATCTTATGGGTCATTTTAGTTAAGTCCTCATGAACGTAACTATGCTACCCACGATCTGGATCTTATAGTGATAATGATCGTGTTGAAATTCTGGTGGCATTACTGTTGTACCTCTCGAACCCCTCAAGGTTTTATTTTCATGATCACAATCACTTAACTATTTCTCTAATCTTGTTTTAAGTGTTTTTGGTTGATAGGCATAAATTCAGGTTGCCAAAGATTTGGGCCAAGAAGGCCATGAAGGCAAATAGCCAAAAGTGCACTGTTTTCATGGGCACCGGCCAACCGGTGGATCAGCATCGGCCAGCCGATGGCCCTTGACAGAAAGGCTCTCCACTGTCCAGAGCACCGGCCAACCGGTGGCCTCAGCACCGGCCAGCCGGTAGAGCCCAGACTGAGAGTCCAGCCACTGCCTCCGTACCGACCAACCGGTGGCCTCAGCACCGGCCAGCCGGTGGCACCCAGCCCAAACAGTGGAAGCTACTGCCTCACCACCGGCCAACCGGTGGACTTCTCACCGGCCAGTCGGTGGAGCCAGTCAAACTAGCCGTTGGGCTTTTGACCAGCCTGTCCACTTGGCCTCCAACGGCTCCGAAAGCCTCTCCAACGGCTCCGAAGTCTCCCAACAGCCATATGAGGGTTCCCCCTCTATAAATAAAGGACTAGGACCCCCCCCCCCCGGAAACTTAAGGAAGCCATACCAAGCCAACGGACACATTTTCCATTATTTGGCAAACCTCCGGTGGACTTCCTCCAAGGAACCTCAATCGCTCCAACTCAATTCCTCATCCAAGGAGCATCACCATAGAAGCTTGGGAGTGCACGTCTTCAACTCCAATCATCAATTGGCGCCCAAGGCTTCTCCAAATACGGTTTTTCTTGTCTTATTTAGTTTGAGCTTAAATTTGGGTTTGTGCCTACAAACCCCATCTCTTTCTCTCATCCCCTTTCATTTGGGTTTTCACACCACCATTAAGGTGTGAAGAGGTTAGTCAAGCCTTTCCTTTTAAAAGGCTTGAGTCAAAGGTGAGCTAGCCTTCACCCGTAAAAAGGCTAGTGGGTTTCTTGCTCAAACCATTAAAAAGAAAGCTGTAATAGGTGAGCTAGCCTTCACCTGTAAAAAGGCTAGTGGGTTTCTTGCTACAACCATTGAAAAGCAAGCGGTAGTGAATCTCTCAACGGTTGAGTTGGGAGCGGAGACGTAGGCCGGGTTTTTGGCCGAACTCCGTTATCAATTCTTGTGTCTTGCCTCTTTATTTCCACTGCACTTAAACTTTGATTTTAATTTGTTAATCAATTTTGTAAAAGGCAATTCACCCCCGTGCTATTTTGATAATCACAAAGGGGGAGAAATTCTTGATTGATTGGGGGAAAAATCTTTTTTAGCATGCCTTTAATTTCGATCTTTTACATTGTTTGTTTTGGTGATTGTGATCATCAAAATAGGGGGAGATTGTTGTACCTCTCGAACCCCTCAAGGTTTTATTTTCATGATCACAATCACTTAACTATTTCTCTAATCTTGTTTTAAGTGTTTTTGGTTGATAGGAATAAATTCAGGTTGCCAAAGATTTGGGCCAAGAAGGACATGAAGGAAAATAGCCAAAAGTGCACTGTTTTCATGTGCACCGGCCAACCGGTGGATCAGCATCGGCCAGCCGATGGCCCTTGACAGAAAGGCTCTCCACTGTCCAGAGCACCGGCCAACCGGTGGCCTCAGCACCGGCCAGCCGGTAGAGCCCAGACTGAGAGTCCAGCCACTGCCTCCGTACCGGCCAACCGGTGGCCTCAGCACCGGCCAGCCGGTGGCACCCAGGCCAAACAGTGGAAGCTACTGCCTCACCACCGGCCAACTGGTGGACTTCTCACCGGCCAGCCGGTGGAGCCAGTCAAACTAGCCGTTGGGCTTTTGACCAGCCTGTCCACTTGGCCTCCAACGGCTCCGAAAGCCTCTCCAACGGCTCTGAAGCCTCCCAACAGCCATATGAGGGTTCCCCCTCTATAAATAAAGGACTAGGACCCCCCGGAAACTTAAGGAAGCCATACCAAGCCAACGGACACATTTTCCATCATTTGGCAAACCTCCGGCGGACTTCCTCCAAGGAACCTCAATCGCTCCAACTCAATTCCTCATCCAAGGAGCATCACCATAGAAGCTTGGGAGTGCACGTCTTCAACTCCAATCATCAATTGGCGCCCAAGGCTTCTCCAAATACGGTTTTTCTTGTCTTATTTAGTTTGAGCTTAAATTTGGGTTTGTGCCTACAAACCCCATCTCTTTCTCTCATCCCCTTTCATTTGGGTTTTCACACCACCATTAAGGTGTGAAGAGGTTAGTCAAGCCTTTCATTTTAAAAGGCTTGAGTCAAAGGTGAGCTAGCCTTCACCCGTAAAAAGGCTAGTGGGTTTCTTGCTCAAACCATTAAAAAGCAAGCTGTAATAGGTGAGCTAGCCTTCACCTGTAAAAAGGCTAGTGGGTTTCTTGCTACAACCATTGAAAAGCAAGCGGTAGTGAATCTCTCAACGGTTGAGTTGGGAGCGGAGACGTAGGCCGGGTTTTTGGCCGAACTCCGTTATCAATTCTTGTGTCTTGCCTCTTTATTTCCGCTGCACTTAAACTTTGATTTTAATTTGTTAATCAATTTTTTAAAAGGCAATTCACCCCCCCCCCCTCTTGCCATCACTTCCCTTTTTCTCCGCCCAACAATTACCTCATCGGGGTACTCTTCAAGGTCTTCACAGATGAAAAGATATTATGTTATGTCTTCTCTGAGAAAGACTTGAACATGCAGAAGTATAGGGGGATGGAGTTTCTTTAAGAAAATGACCATTAGATCTCTTAAACCTCAATAATGAAGTATGCGGTGGTTGGTTCCTTGAGTGGGAATTCATAGAAGGATGTATATTGAGAGTCAACATATGTTTAGAAGGAAATGGGGAGTTGGCTGCTCTACATTGGGCTTGAGAATGGAGGACTATAGAGGCAATATATTTCAGATGATAGTGTTGTTTTCATTGGTAAAACAGGTGGAGGAATCTTCGTGGGGAGAATCATATGCTGATGTGATTCATAATTGTGATAGATGGGGTTATGTATTAGAGGGATGCTCGGAGGATAGTCAGAATAAGATACAGTTCTGTGGGAAGCTGTTTTTCCCGACGTCGATGTACGCGGGATTTCTTAGTGAGTTTCATATCTCACCCTTGACTATACATCCTGGAGTCCCTAAGATTTTTCAGGGATTGAGAGGTTAGTTATGTGGTCGTGGAGTGAAGCGGGAATTTGTGGAGTTTGTGGTAATGTTCTTAGTGTGTCAGCAGGTGAAGGCTTAACGCTGTGTTCCCGATGGTATGTTTTATCACTTAGACATTCTCGAGTGGAAGTGGGATGATGTCTTGAGGGATTTCCTCATAGGACTACCATGTGATGAGGGATGATTTGATTCAATCTGGGTAGTGGTCTATTGATTGAATAAATTGGCTCACTTCTGACTGATTAAAGAGTTGAGCATAGTGGATGTATTAGCAAAAATTTTTGTAGGTGAAGTGGTATGACTACATGGAGATCCAAGATCCTTCATTTTGGGTATGTCACTACGGGAAAAAAGGCATTTGCGACGGGTTATTTGCGACGGGAATAAATCCCGTCGCAAATAGTCATGTTAAAAACTTATTTGCGACGGGGTTATTTGCCCGTCGCAAATAAGTAGCCTTTTGCGACCGGACAGCTTTCCCCGTCGCAAAAGGACTGGCGCGGTTTGCGCGCCAAATCGCGGGAAACTTATTTGCGACGGGGGAATATTCCCGTCGCAAATAACCGGCGGCGGTAAAAGGTATTTGCGACGGGGATATTCCCCCGTCGCAAATAGTATGTCGGCAGGTGGTTATTTGCGACGGGACCCGTCGCAAATAACTATTTACCCGTTGACCGTAATAAAAGTTGGCTAAGGTATTTGCGACGGGTATCCCGTCGCAAATGGGCCCGTCGCAAATAATCTAACCTATAAATACCCCCATCCGTTTTTTTTCATTTCATTCTCATTCTCTATCTTCTCCTTCTCTCAAAATTATATTTCTAGAGTTCAGTTTTTTTCCAGTTTAATATTTTTCTCCGGAGCTGATATTAAAGTTTTGAAGAACGATCAGAGCAGATCAATTTTCAAGGTATTTATGTTCATTTTAATTTAATATTTATTTTTAATTTTTTATTAGTTTCAATTATTCTTAATTAGTTGTAATTTAATTATGTTTACATTGTTTTATTACTTAATAAATTTAAATTATTAGTATTGTTCATAGTTAATGGTAATTAGGAATAATTAGTAATAATTTTTAATAATTAAGAATAAATATTAATAATTAGTAATAAATACCAATAATTAGGAATAATAACATTATTACATTTTTAGTCTATTTTATTATTAATATTAAAATAATATAATTTTTTATATATATACAATTTTCTTTTCATCTGTGTGTTTGTTGTCTTCACATGTATTATTTGTATGTGGAGATAGAAAACGCACAGATGAAAGGAGAATTGTATATAAATTAGAAAATTATAATATTTTAATATTAATAATAAAATATATTAATAATGTTATTATTTGTAATTATTGGTAATTATTCCTAATTATTGATAATTATTCATTTAATTACTAATAATTAGGAACAATTATCAATAATTATCTATAATTAAGAATAATTAGTAATAATTAGTAATAATTACCAATAATTAGTAATAATTATCAATAATTAGTAATAATTACCAATAATTAGTAATAATTACCAATAAGTAGTAATAATTACCAATAATTAGTAATACTTACCAATAATTTGGAATAATTACCAATAATTAACAATAATTAGTAATAATTAGTAATAATTACCAATAATTACCAATAATTAGTAATAATTAGTAATAATTACCAATAATTACCAATAATTAGTAATAATTAGTAATAATTAGTAATAATTACCAATAATTACCAATAATTAGTAATAATTAGTAATAATTAGGAATAATTCGTAATAATTAGTAATAATTAGTAATAATTAGTAATAATTAGTAATAATTAGTAATAATTAGTAATAATTAGGAATAATTAGGAATAATTAGTAATAATTAGGAATAATTAGGAATAATTACCAATAATTACCCATAATTACCAATAATTACCAATAATTACCCATAATTACCAATAATTACCAATAATTACCAATAATTTCCAATAATTACCAATAATTAGGAATAATTAGCAATAATTACAAAAAATTACCAAAAATTTGGAAAAATTAGGAAAAATTAGGAAAAATTAGGAAAAATTAGGAATAATTAGGAATAATTAGGAATAATTACCAATAATTAGTAATAATTAGTAATAATTAGTAATAATTAGTAATAATTAGTATTAATTACCAATAATTAGTATTAATTACCAATAATTAGTAATAATTACCTATAATTAGTATTAATTACGAATAATTAGGAATAATTACCAATAATTAGTAAGAATTAGGAATAATTACCAATAATTAGTAATAATTAGTAATAATTACCAATAATTAGTAATAATTACCAATAATTAACAATAATTAGTAATAATTAACAATACTTACCAATAATTACCAATAATTGCCAATAATTACCAATAATTGCCAATAATTACCAATAATTAGTAATAATTAACAATAATTGCCAATAATTACCAATAATTGCCAATAATTAGTAATAATTGCCAATAATTAGTAATAATTGCCAATAATTACCAATAATTAGTAATAATTAGTATTAATTACCAATAATTAGTATTAATTACCAATAATTATTATTAATTACCAATAATTAGTAATAATTACCTATAATTAGTATTAATTACCAATAATTAGTAATAATTACCAATAATTAGTAAGAATTAGGAATAATTACCAATAATTAGTAATAATTACCAATATTTAGTAATAATTAGTAATAATTACCAATAATTAGTAATAATTAGTAATAATTACCAATAATTAGTAATAATTACCAATAATTACCAGTAATTAGTAATAATTACCAATAATTACAAATAATTAGTAATAATTAACAATACGTACCAATAATTAACAATAATTGCCAATAATTACCAATAATTGCCAATAATTACTAATAATTAGTAATAATTAACAATAATTGCCAATAATTACCAATAATTGCCAATAATTGGTAATAATTGCCAATAATTACCAATAATTGGTAATAATTACTAATAATTCCCTATAATTAGTAATAATTAATAATAAATATTAATAATTACCAATAATTAGTAATAATTATTAATAATTAGTAATAATTACTCATAATTAGTAATAATTACTAATAATTAGTAATAATTACTAATAATTAGTAATAATTACTAATAATTAGTAATAATTACTAATAATTAGTAATAATTAGTAATAATTAACAATAATTAACAATAATTGGTAATAATTACCAATAATTAGTAATAATTGGTAATAATTACAAATAATTAGTAATAATTAGTAAAAATTAGTAAAAATTACCAATAATTAGTAATAATTACCAATAATTAGTAATAATTACCAATAATTAGTAATAATTACCAATAATTAGTAATAATTACCAATAATTAGTAATAATTACCAATAATTAGTAATAATTACCAATAATTAGTATTAATTAACAATAATTAGTAATAATTACCAATAATTAGTATTAATTACCAATAATTAGTATTAATTACCAATAATTAGTATTAATTACCAATAATTAGTATTAATTACCAATAATTAGTATTAATTACCAATAATTAGTAATAATTACCAATAATTAGTAATAATTACCAATAATTACCAATAATTAGTAATAATTAGTAATAATTACCAATAATTAACAATAATTACCAATACTTACCAATAATTACCAATACTTACCAATAATTACCAATAATTACCAATAATTAGTAATAATTACCAATAATTAGTAATAATTACTAATAATTAGTAATAATTACCAATAATTAGTAATAATTACCAATAATTAGTAATAATTACCAATAATTAGTAATAATTACCAATAATTAGTAATAATTACCAATAATTAGTAATAATTACCAATAATTTCCAATAATTACCAATAATTACCAATAATTAGAAATAATTACCAATAATTAGAAATAATTACCAATAATCTGGAATAATTACCAATATTTACGAATAATAATATTAGTACTTTATTTGTATATTTTATTATTAATATTAAAATAATATAATTTTCTATATTATATACAATTCTCTTTTCATCTGTGTGTTTTCTGTCTCCACATGTAATATTCGCATTCTTTTTCAAAATTATCAACCTACTCGCCAATGGAGAGGTGAAAGTGAATGCAAATATTACATGTGGAGACAGAATGTTAAACACACAGATGAAAGAGAATTGTATATAATATAAAAAATTATGTTATTTTAATATTAATAATAAAATATACTAATAATGTAATAATGTTATTATTATATAATTAATGTTTATGAAAAAATTATATTAGTATTATTAAAATAATAAAAAATCAATATAATATTAAAATTATCAATATTTGTAACATGTTTTGCTTTATTCTCAATATATTCAATCTTTACTTGAGTGTTTTTTCTAACAAATTATTCAAAACCAGTAATGCTTTTATATTTTGTAGAGAAATATGGAACAACGAGGTCATCAACAATCATTATTAGGTGACCGCATATGGATAAATCAACGTAGAAATCCAAACGGTTCTGGTTTAAATCCAGTATATGTTGAGGGTGTGGAGATTTTTTTATCATTTGCAGCATCAAATTCAGAATTTGTTTCAGAAGGCAAAATAAAATGCCCTTGCAGAAAATGTGCATTGAGAACGTTTGACACGTTTGACAAAGTGGGAGAACATCTCTTGCGTTTTGGTTTTCAACCAGATTATGTTTTTTGGTATCAACACGGTGAACGCAGTTCCAGAGCAGGTGATACCAACTTGATTCCGGATCCATCCCGGTTTCAAGATTTAGTACATGATGTTGTAGGTTCATCTGTTCAACATACATAAACTCCGACTGATATAGCTTCAAATCCTGAGTTGGCACCGTCTGAATTTTATGAGTTGTTGAAATCTGCTGAGGATGCATTATATCCTAGCTGCAAGATGAGCAAATTAGAAGCAGTTGCAAAATTTATGGCCATCAAATCAGATAACAGAATGTCAAACACCTGTTTTGACCAGATATTTTCTTTGCTGAAAACACTGTTACCCGAAGGAAATGTTTTACCTGCAAATTACTATGAGAGTAAGAGGCTAGTTCGAAATTTGGGACTTACTTGTCAGAAGATTCATGCATGTTCAAATGACTGCATTTTATATTCTGGGGAAAATGAGTCGTTGGATAGTTGTCCTACATGTGGGAAACTGAGATATAAAGAAGGACAACACGGGAAGTCTGGTTTGATTCCTGTAAAACAGTTGAGATATTTTCCGCTTACATCCAGACTTCAGCGTTTATTCATGTCTAAGAATACAGCGACAATGATGTCATGGCATAAAGAGAATATTTCAACCGATAAAAGCTTGAATCATCCAGCCGATGGTGATTCATGGAAACATTTTGATAGAGTGCATCCATCCTTTGCTTTAGAAGCTAGAAATGTTCGACTGGGCCTTTCCACTGATGGTTTCTATCCGTTTGGATCTTATGGTAGTCAATATTCATGTTGGCCTGTTTTTTTAACTCCGTACAATTTACCTCCATGGATGTTGATGAAGGAGCCATATATCTTTTTGACTTTACTAATTCCAGGACATCCGAAGAAAAATATTGATGTTTATTTGAAGCCATTGATTGATGAATTAAATTTATTGTGGAGTACTGGTGTCAGTACATATGATGTTGCGACGAAATAGAATTTCATACTGAGAGCAGCATTAATGGGGACAATAAGTGACTTCCCGGCTTATGGGATGTTATCTGGCTGGAGTACACATGGTCAGAAATCATGTCCTTACTGTATGGGAGAGAACAAAGCATTTATGCTCATTCATGGAAAGAAACCTTGTTATTTTGACTGTCATCGCAGATTTCTTCCAGCTGATCATCCTTTTCACAGAAACAGATCTCATTTCAGAAAAGGACCAGTTGAAAGGGATGGACCTCCAAAAATGCTATCAGGTTCGGAGTTAAAATCAGTTGTATTTTCATTACCTCCCATCACTTTTGGTCCCACAATAAATCAACAGAAAATTTCTGGTTTTGGGAAAGAACACAATTGGATTAAACGTAGCATATTTTGGGATTTTCCATATTGGTCTGATCTGTTGGTCCGACACATGTTAGATGTCATGCATATTGAGAAGAACTGTTTTGATAATTTGTTTCATACAGTTTTGGATACGCCCGGAAAGAACAAAGACAATGTAAATGCACGTTTAGATCTTGCCCAAATTTGCAGGCGTCCAGAATTGGAACTATTTGAGAATGTCAGAACAGAAAGGTTACTGAAACCAAAAGCAGCTTATACACTGTCTAAAGAAAACCGTTTATTATTTTGTCAGTGGATTGCAGATTTGAGACTTCCATATGGCTGTGCTTCTAATTTGGGTAGATGTGTAAAGAATTGTCATATTACTGGATTAAAAAGTCATGATTGTCATGTTATAATGGAGAGACTTCTACCCATTGGATTAAGAGGTCTGTTGAATTCTGTGATTTGGGATTCCATAACAGACATGTCTCATTTTTTTCGGGAAATTTGTGCGGCTACGGCAGATTATGATGCTCTAGGCAAACTTGAAAAAGATGTTGTTGTAATTATATGTAAACTGGAAAAAATATTTCCGTCGTCTTTCTTCGACTAAATGGAACATTCGATGTTACATTTTCCATATGAAGCCAAATGTGGAGGTCTGGTACAGTTTCGATGGATGTACCCATTTGAAAGATGCATGCAAAAATTGAAAAGAAAAGTACGTAACAAAGCATCTATTGAAGGATCTATTGTAGAAGCTTATTTGCAAGAGGAAATATCTTTTTTCTGCTCCCATTATTTTGAATATGAGTATCCTTCAAAACACAACCGAATGGGACGGAACGAGAGGAATATTGATGAAATCGACAATCAATTATCTATTTTCAACCAGTCAGAGCTTGGTTTTGGTGGAGTTTATGAACGCTGGCTTTCAGATGATGAACATCAGAGAGCTCATACGTATGTTCTGCTCAACTGTGAAGAGATGACATCAGTTGTACTGTAAGTGTTTATATCACTTATTCTATCATTTATGTTACAGTAAATAACTTTGGTTTTTATAGGTTGTATGATAATCATATCAAGAAACAAATTCCACTTATTACAGCAGCTGCTCTCGAAGAACGTCGACTGAAAAATTTCACTCAGTGGTTTCAAAAACTGGCAACATAAATTCTTTATCTTTTAGCAACTCATTCAATGTATAGTTTACTATATTGATAATTATTTCACAAATTTTCAGGTGTCTCGACATGCTGATAAAATTGACAAACGGCTGTGTGTATTGAGTAACCCACCTTCCAAACTTGTTAAAACTTATAATACATATGTGGTGAATGGATTTCGATTCCACACACATGCATATGGGGAATCGAAAAAAACAATGAACAGTGGAGTTAGCTTGAGAGGATCTCATCATCGAGAAAATGAAGTTGACTTTTATGGAATACTTGATGAAATCATTGAACTCTGTTATCTTGGACAACATTACATAACCATGTTCAAATGTCGGTGGTTGGATACAGAGAGAGGCGTGCGTGTTCATCCGACTCATGGAATCATCAATATTAAATGTAAAAGTGTTCTCGCAGTAAATGAACCATTCTTATTGGCTCAACAGGCATATCAAGTTTATTATGCAAAGTACTGTGCAACATCAAGAGACTTGACTGATTGGTGGAGTATAATAAAAATCAAAATTCGAGACAATTAGTTTAGTCAAAGTGAATGTGCTTTCACTGATGTGCAAAGAATTGAAGTTTTTCAAGAGAGTACTCAAAATCAATATTTTTTACAAAGAGACATGAGTATCGATGACGACACCCCACATTTAAGAGTCGGTGATGACGATGATGTTAATGACGTCACATATGAATTTGAAATGGTAAGAGATGAAGCAACTGTAACTCGAATGGATATCGATGATGTTGAGGAGGAATATGAAGATGACATTGACATATATGAAGATGATGATGAAGATGAACACTGATATCATTCCATGGTATTTATATACAATCATAATATGTATATATGTATATATAATAGTAATTATCAATTATTTGATAACATTAACATTTTCTGTTTCAGATGGACGAGGCCACATTTCGTGAGTTGGCGGATGCTGACCTGACTTTCGATGCGGATGCGTTGCTGATAGATGACCCTTAGCCTGCAGGCGCTCCAGGGAGTACGCGGATGGGGCGCGGTCTTGCACGATTGATGATTCCTGACCCCGTCCCCGAGCGACGTCCACGTCTTGGGTTTGATCCACGCACGCGGAGGTGTGATAACCTGTGTGATAACCTGTGGATTTGACTAAGATTTCATTGATCTATTCACATAATAAATGTTTATTATTTTTTCAGTTTTCCGCATATAGCAGTCGGACAGGGCAGCGCTATTTTGCGCAACTATTTCTCTCAGCCGTGGACCACATGGGAGCAGATTCCCATTGATGTGCAGCAGGCCATGTTCGGCCATTGGTTGGTACGTACGTAAATAAATAATTTTTATTTTGAAAATTATTTCATTTCTAACTTGATATTTTGATTTATTTGTAGGGTTTATGGTATCCGATCGAGGATACTATGCGTAACGCCATCCACGAGGCATGAGAGGTGGCCATGCGTGATCGCCTTCGTCAGTTTTTGCACAATTTAAGAAAAGCTGCGATGAAGAAAGAAGGAGTGTCAGATTTTGAGGAGTCATATAGAGCACACCGACCAGAGTATATTTCATCCCATGTATGGGATGGATTATGTGCGCACTGGTTGAGTGGTGCCTTTCAGAGGAGATCATCGGTGGGGAGGCAGAATCGGGGGAGACAGGAGGTGACTCATCGAGCTGGGAGTCGTTCTTTCAGTACTCATAGACAGCATCTGGTACGTACATTATTTATAAATATTTTATATAACTATAAATATTAACAGTTTATTTTTTATTCTTATAGGCTGTCGAGCACCCCGATATTACAGAGTACGACGTATATCGGAGGATGTATAGTGATCCTGCTACTGGGGAGCTCAGAGGTGATCGTCAACATCACATCGTGGTCAGTATTATTTGTTTTCAAGTTTAAAAATTAACTGCATATAATATATTCACAATTTTAATTTTAAATTGCAACTATAGGAGTCATATGAGGCCGCAGCATCACAGGCCCGGCCTGAGAGTCAGGCCGAGTCATCAGATCAGACCACTGCCCATCAGTTTGATGAGGCGGCATGGATGCAGGCCACCCAGTATGCCTTCGAGAAGGGCCGGGTAGTTGGTATCGGCTCTCGACTGACTCCCGGAGATTATTATGGCAGTGTTGCGATGTCGGTGTCTAGCTCGAGAGGAGCTCGTGCTTCTTCTTCTACTGCACAGTATGTGGATCAGTTGCGATCTCAGACTGCACAGATAGAGAGTCTCCGACAGGAGCAGGAGCAGATGCGTCAGCAGCATGAGGAGGAGCGTCGACGCCATCAGCAGTTGTACGAGGAGCAGACGAGTCGGTGGCAGCAACAGCATCAGGAGCAGATGGAGTACATGCGCCGACTCACTCATGCTTTAGAGATGGAGTTTCCTCCACCACCATCTGCAGATCCCCCACCTCCCCCCTCCCCCCCTCCTTCAGATTAGAGTTTTTATTTATGTTATAAAATTTAGGAAATCAATTTTTTTTTCTATTCTTAGTTTTTGTCTCATTATAAAATATTAATAATATTATATTTTTAAATAACAATATTAATATAAATAATAATATTATTTATAATTTATAATATTAATATATATATATATTAAAATTTTATAATATTATAATTTAATTATATTTTTTGTAATACTTGAATTATTTTAATATTTGAATGTAAAATAATTTATTATTTTTATATTAATTAAAATAACTTATTAATATTTTTTTTATTTATGAATTATAATTATAATATTATTATATTAATTAAATCATTTATTAATATTCTATTATTTTTTATTTTTGAATTATAATTTTATTATTATTATATTAATTAAAATAATTAATTATTTTTATTTGTGAATTATAATTCTATTATTATATTAATTAAAATAATTTATTAATAATTTATTTTTTTTTATTTTTTTTATAGTATTTGTGACGGGATACTATTCCCGTCGCAAATACTAGTATTATTAATAGTTTTTATTTTTATTTTTTAAAATAGTATTTGCGACGGGTCCCGTCGCAAATACTAGTATTATTAATAGTTTACTATTTTTTTTTAAAAAATCGTTTTTGCGACGGTACCGTCGCAAAAACCATTTTAAAAGTTTTTTACAAAAAAACGGAATACTATTTGCGACGGGGAGAATGACCGTCGCAAAAAAAGCCTTTAGCGACGGGCCCGTCGCAAATAAGTGTTGTTGCGACGGCGTTTTCAGCAACGGGCTATTTGCGACGGGCCCCCGTCGCAAAAGGCCATTTGCGACGGGATCCCGTCGCAAATACCTGTTTTTCTAGTAGTGTGTATAAACTCTTTACATCATGATTTTGGAAAGTATTATAGTGTTACTTTGGATCCCTGCTATAGCTCAGCACTACATTCCACCTTTATATGGATGGGCAGATAGAGGGAACCATACAGACATTGGAGGACAAGGAGTGGTCATGTGTAATGGACTTTAAAGGAGCATGGGTACAAAACTTTCTGCTGGGGAATATTTCATACAATAATAGATATCCCTCCACAGTTGGAATGACACTATTCAATGCCTTGTACGAAAGACCATGTCGTTTGACTGTGTACTAGAGAGACGTTGGGGATGCAGGTGTTCTTGGCCCAGAAGTAGTGCTGAACATGATGAAGAAGGATAGGCTTGTGTGCGAAAGGATGAAAGCATATCATGAATGGCATAAGTTGTAATCAGATCATATGAGGAGACCCTTGGTGTTAGAGGTTGGGGACCACCTGTTCTTGATGGTCTCCCCTCAGCATGGACATTGCATGTTTTGGAGGGGGAGTACGATTTCTCTCATGTTCATCGAATCTTTCAGGTGTTGGGATGAGTTGGCAATATGGAATATCAGCTAGCATTACCACTACGCTTGGAGATGATCCACAACCTCTTTCATGTCTCTCAGTTTTGTTGGTATCTACACTATGACTCCCACATAGTAGACTAGGGAGATGTGGTTATCGAGGAAAATGTGACATTAATGGAGCGACAGATTAGAATCGAAGATCGTATGGAGAAGGAGATTCATGGATAGACCATTCCCTTGGTTCCTGTGTTATGTAGGCATGTTGGCCTCAAGGAGAGTACATATGAATGAGAGGGAAAAATGTGTTTCCATTACCCAGATCTGTTCGGAGTTTTTATCTTTTGTTTTCTTTGTGCATTTCTTAGGATTTAATGTTTATCCTCCCGTGTTTTATGATATGTTATTTCCCTATTATATATTTTAGTGAGGAAAATTATGAATATGTGGAGGGGAGTACCATATCCCTAATCGAGACAAATTAATGAGGATGTGAGTAAACCCATGTGGTAGAGTTAGTGCAACCCAATGAAGATGGTATCATGACATGGAAGAAGGAGATCCCTTATATAGGTATCTGGACATTGTGACCCTTGGTGTTTTTAGGATTAATTGGGGATAGAGGACCCATAGTGTATTCCTAGTTGTTCAGGAGATATATGCGAGAGATTTCTTCTTGAATTTTGAGGTTTACCGTACAGTTTTCAATAGAGGGTTGTTTAATCCTGAGACGTATCTTAAGGGACAATTTTTCAGTCCTTGTTTTATCTGGGTAAGATTTAAATTATCAAGGATGAGAATAGTTTGAGATGTATCTGATGAAGTAACCTAGAATTTCCCCAAGAACATTGTGAAAATATAGGTTCAATGTGTTCCAGGGGATCTCGGTGGCACATTTAATGAGTTTTCCAAAATTCTGGTTTTTTACATTGGCTTGTTAGTGTGTCTCATGTCAGTGCGTCTTCATGTCATCGAATCATCTTGTTTTTCCATTAACATGTTAGTGCATCGACATGATAGTGAATTAGTGAATAAAGTGGTGTCGACATTCGTGAGTCCAGGGGCAATAACATCAGTGACTCATGTGGCTTCTGCAATACTGAGTCATGGGGCATCGAAACCAGTCATTCAAAGGGTTTCAACATCAGTGAGTCAAGGGGCGTCGACATCGATGAGTTAGGGGTGTCAACATCTGTCAGTCAAGGGATTCATTGTTAGTTGGTCGAGGAGTCAGCACCTCAGTGTTAGAAGGTTAGGGTGTCAATAGGTCGAGGTGTCGGTAGGTCATGTCGGTAGCTCACCCTTCAGTGGATCATCAACAATGACATGCCCATCAACGACACATTTCCATCTTTTCCCAGTTTTTATCAGTTTTCTCCTATAATTTATTTCTCCATTTAAATTTAATATATCAACTCACCGCCTCATTCTCGTCTATCACCACCATTTATGAGGTGTATTATTAAATATAAATTAATTCCAATTGGTAAAATCTCCAAGTATCATGGTCAAGCCATGATTTGACTATTATGTAATTTGAAATGGTCACCCTAATTTTACGATATGGGAACTTCTTAAGCCAAGATCCTCTCTTTCATTATCCTTTCCATTTTACTTGGCGCGCCTAGAGACATTCTTTAGAGACAAGTTGAGTGCTGTGTGGGAGCCCTTCTATCTCATCCTTGTAGTTCTTCCTATAAGTCATGTCATCCATTATTCTTGGTACGAGAAGGAACTACTTTATCTGATCATCAAAGTAGGGATTTCATTTTGATTCTATTTATTTTTTAATCATTCATAGTGGATATATGAGTGGTACCATGTGAATAATGGTGGGATAAACTTCTTAAAATTACAATTATTTAAGAATTTAATATTCAGATAACCGTCATAAATTAAATAATGGGATGTGACTGGTTGATCCTAGTTGTGTGATTTTATTTTGATATCTTTGTTTCTCATATGGGTGTAGTGGTTGTATGTCTTCTTAAAATCAAGATTTTTCGTGGTCTTTTCTATTTCACTGGTAGGTTTTTATGATGCCTTGATGTATAGATATAATAAGAAAAATGATTAATGTAATAAACTCAGTTAAATAAATGGAAGCTCAATAATCAAACATATTCTATTATCACCCTAGTTATATTCATATCGAAATTAAAGGAACTATGTTGGTTAAATTGGAATATGTTTGGGTAGATGGTTATGGTTATGTGTTGTGTGTTGTGTGTTCTATTCTAGGTTTTTTGGGTTTGGTATGTTGGGTGGAACAAGGTGTGTTTTGGTGTCTTAGTCTAAGAGATTGATTGATTGAGAAATGGATGAACTTATAGGTAGTTGAGCTATCCATTTTTTGTGGTGTCTCAGTCAAAGAGATTGATTGATTGTGGAATAAATTAACATATAGGTACCTGAACTGCCTTTATATTGTGTTTTGGTTACAAAGGAACATCGAGAAGTGGGACTACCATGTTTGTATAGACGTGGTATGCAGTGGCACTACATCTTTGGACTTTTTTGGGAAGTGGGGCTGGAGGGATGGGTTTTGAGAGAAGGAATGGGTGTTGTTACTTTGAAACATTTTACAGTAGTTGAATGGGGATGTGTAGCGGGAATTCAAGACAACTTTTGTGATGTTCTATAGTGGGATCGTAGTTTGGTTTTTCTCATTGGTTAGAGTGGTTATAGTTGTTATTTTCATGGTAGTGACAAAATAAATTTTAAGTGAATCCCATTAAATAAATAAATGGAAATTGAAAAAAATGGGGTATGGGTTATCTGTTGGCGTCGGCTATTGTGTGATTATGCATGTCGGAGTAGCAACAAAATCGGTGATGGAGTGGGCTTGTTGTCTATTCATGTGAAACCTGTAGCTTAGGGATGAGTGATTCATTACCAATATATATATATATATTGTAGTTCCTTGGGATTTTTTATCCACCCCACCCTTATTAAGCAATATGTGCTGAACTGCTTCATTTCATTGTGGATGGTATCTTTCTAAACCTCTCGGTGGGAGGATGGATGACTAGTTACTGATTTTATTCCTCACACCCTCTTTCTGATCTTGTCGGTCGGACTTATCTAGGCAGGTTGTAATGGCACAAGGCTTACAGTAGTCCAAGATTCATTAGGAAAGGGTTTGTTTTGGAACAAGGGAATAGGTGTCTGATGGATAATTATATTTTCCCATGTATATTTTGGATGACTCCCATGTTTCTTTGGGTGTGGTGTGTAGTTGTTGAGGCCCATGTGTATTCTGGTGTGGCCGTGGTTATTTTGGACCAAGGGTTTGTGGGCGTTATTATGTGTGTCTTGAGACATACATGTGCGCATGAATGTTGTGGAAGAGGGAATAATTAGGGGAAGAGTGGGAGCATCAAGAAATAATATTGATATGAATGAGCTGTTAAATAGTGGGAAAGTGGTCTGTGGGGCATCCAAATATCGATGTTCTTATTATTTTACTTTAAATGACTTGTATTACATGGGTCAGTGTGCCATGGTGAGGATGGGAAGGTGAGTAGTCCTTAGAATTTTCTTGAGAATCTATTGTTTTCTCACAGAGGTAATTGTATGATCCCCCACTTGTGCATGTGTATCTTTAGTCTTGCTACGTAGTATACATGTATAACCACCCTACACATTTAAAAAATGTTTTCAGCTTTCTAGGTGGACATTGAGGACCGTGCTGGACAATATTAGCTTTGGTATTGGGATAGTTTCCGATGTGGCTTAGTTTGAATCATTTTTTTGTACTTTATTTGGGATTTTTTTCATTCTTTGTATCAGTTTTAATTTTGAACATTCATGTAGGAATTGATTCTTGGATTTATATTATACCATTAGTCTTTGGAATTGCTGGGATTTAGCTTTTTATCTCCCAATCTTTTAAAAAAAATAAATGGTAATGCCTTCCATTTATGTGAGATTTTATACCATTGCTTCTTAATTCCTTTATAAGTCCTATTGAAGGGGGACTTATGGGTCATAATCTCTTCTTCATCTTGAGGAAGGAAGGTCATGGAACTTTTTCGCCCCTTCCCACTTCTTGAAGAAGAAAAGTCATGAATGATCCATAGATATGTTGACGCAAAATCTCATAGATGAATAACAAATTAATATAACTGAGGGTAACTCTTAATTATTTGATCCCATGTTTCCTAGGTTCGTATTTCCTTTTTCGGCATGACCTTTTACAAGATGGTTTACATAATGTATGGTAAAACCCCATCTAAGTGGATAAATTTATCATATCATGAGACATCCAATGCATGAAGGGGCAATATATAATTGAGTCATAACCTTTTCATACTGGTCCAATTAATTTCTCATATTCATGAATAGTGTTCCTTGAAAACATGCATCCATATTGAATAGAATATATAAATTTTCTAATAATTCCCCAATTTATCAAATAACATTCAAAGTGAACATCGCTTGAAAATTATATATGGTTTAGGAAATAATACTATACATTGTGTGATAATATGGACATACAGGGTATGTCCTAATGAAAAAATAATTTCATGAAGTGATATTTTCTGAAATAATGATAAAAATAAAAAAGGGAAGCAATTTTCGAAAAAAATTAATAATAATAAGTTGTAGGAAATTAATCATTAAACATCCCAAATGTCCCAAAAAACATGAAACATTTAATTAATATTTCCCATTAGGGAAATTCTTCAATACTATGAAGAATAGGGATTAATGATATAATATATAAAGGGGGAAGTAGGTACAATATAGAAAAGAACTATGTTGTATATATGGTGTATGCCTTATGAAAAAAAGAAAGAGAAGAATCCCTTACATAACCCTTAAATTTTGATGTGTAGTCCTGAGACTCGTGTATAGTGGTTTAAAATATGTTAATATATATTATTAGAACCACACTCATGTTTATAGTACCATATATTATATTCTTTCAATATTTTATTACACATTTTTCACACTTTTTCATTATATTAACTATATTAGTTGTCAATTGCCTAGTTTTATCAACTATGATTTGAAATATTATTTGGTGTTATTATTAAATATATCATGGTTTAATCTTATACATTATGAAAAAATTACTAAATTATTTTATATATTTAGTACATATGTATTTATAATAGTCTATAATATTTGGAGATTAGAAATGAAGTGCATCGTTTACGAAGATGATATGGCTTACGTGGCCATGAATACTACATTTATTTTTTATTTTATAAAAAGAATTAAAACTAAATGATAAAAAATTATTTTATAACTCCATTATCATATTTATATTATATATTTTATATAGGTTTATTATCACCATCTAGTATATGTTCCATGTATGTCATGAATGAGTTATATCTCTTTGAGGGGCGATAGTCCACACTTCCCCAAACGAAATAATATTATTTACAAAACATGGACAGAATAATGGTATGATAGAAATAAAAAATAAAAAATAATAATACATCATAAATAAAATATATTTATTATATAAATAGATATTTCATCATAATGGGATCCATGACAGGTGGATGGTAAAAATTGAACAACATCATTTCGTGAGGCTATATTTAATTGTACACAGAAATAGTATTATCATTTCCTATTATATGGAGGTGTGTATAAGTGTAGGTAAAACCTTTATCATAACAAAATAGTATTATATTAAGTACACTGTTTTTTTGGGTAATATTAGAAAAAAAATATTAATGGGAGTGGAGAATGGAAATGAAATTAGAAAGCATGAGAGAAGGGGCTACCTCATAATTGGGTAACCTCTTTTGGTTCATACCAAAAAGTTTTCGTGGTAATATTTATTCCTGATGGGATGATTCTTGGTCAAGGGGAGGGATTTGGGAAATTATTTTATAAGATAATTTCCTAATAGATGTTTTTTTGAGTTAGAAATATAAAGTGGTGGTGGTCTTTTATAGGGAAGAGGGGGTGGCACTTTTTTAAATACCAAATGGTATTCAATAATGGGTGGTAAATCAAACCTAAAGAGCCACCAAAATATAATTATAATGGAGTAATGTAGAATCATTGTTGATAAAAAACTCATCCACATAAAATTATTTTATTTTTAAAATTTTGGTTCCTTAACTACTATGATTCCCAAATTTTATCATTTTGGTTTTTATTAATTTTCTTTTTTCTAATCTAATTAATTTAACCATTAAGAATAAATTAAGTAATATTTATTAAAAAATGTATATCCAATGAATTATTAATATTATATCTAATTTATAAAATAATATTCTCATGTTTTGTGGAAATTAATTTTAAATCAAGTGCATGTGACGCATTAAAACACTGCTTGAACCAAAACCCTGTTAAAAACTTTTTTATAGTATAATTGTCAATATTTTACTTATAAAATATAAATTATTCCACTAATAGATCATTTTTAATTATTATTAGAACTTTAAATTTACATGTAATAATATTGGGTGTTTATTTATTTTATATCTTTTAATAAGATTCTTTTATTGTAAAATTTTTATAATGTCAATTTTTACATTATTTATTTACGGTTAATTTTAAAATATCAATATAATATTTTCATTGAAATATATTATTTTTAAAATTTGAATTTTTTTTAATCTTCAAAAATTCATTGAGATAATAATTCTATCAATTAACTTCACATTTAATATTTATTCCATCATTTACTTTAGTTAATTATTTATTAAATAATTATTATATTGTCATTTCTTAATCATTTATGTAAGTTAATAATTTATTAAATTTATTTAAAACTTATTATGACAACAATAAAAAAATGTCTTAAAAATGGGTATGTAGAAATGAAAATATAATTTTTTCTACATATCTCAAAATTTTAAAAATGTTAAAGGTAAGAAAAGTACACCTTTTCATTTTCTTACTTAATATTTTATATAGGTAACGTTCATTTAGTAATATCCCAATAACAATAAATTTTGAACCAAGTAGGATATTGGTAATATTACTTGTATCCAATAGATTTTGGACAAGTATCCAAGTCATCTTGGTCTTTAATATTAAGGTTTAGTCACTTTTTATGCTTAGTCATACCTTAATCAATGTAATTAATGCTAATCACATTCACTAATCATTTTGGTCAAAAAATTATATTGATATCATTAGACCACAACTATCATACTAATTATATCCAAATATGTCAGATTTTTTAAATTCAAACCACCTATTTTGGAAAATTATGATTAACGTTATTCCCACAGATCAGGTGATATAATACGTTTTTATAGTAGAAAAACATTTATATGTTTTTTATGTTCTTATATTCAATTTGATTGTAACAATAATTATAATTATCTTTTTTTAGAAAATAAATTTATTATTTATCTAATATGACTCTAAAAATATATATGATATTATTTATCGTTAAAAAATAGTAAATGGAAAGGCTATTTTTATCTAAATTGTTGTGATTTTCACTGTTCATCAAAAAATGTAGTTTCATAGAAAAATCCCAAAAAATTACCATAATTTAATTTTGACTTTTTGAATTAAGAAATGATTTATATTTTTGAAAATATAATTCATTTAATTTTTAAAATATATTTTTAAAATAGGGTCATCATTAAAAGGTGATAAAACTTTGTCTTACGAGTAACACAAGCTAATTCAGTGTCGTATGTAGCGTAAGGTTAACATTGTTTGTAAACAATTCCAAAAACAAAATTTTATTTCATCTAAAAGGATAATATTGAAAAGTCTTAGGGTGTTAGTAAAATACTTAAATGAATGTTTTTATGGAACCAGATCATGTATTACAGGTCCATGGTGTTATATTTGGTATCAAATTAAATGATTCAATATCATTAGGCAGAGTCATTGCTCTGAATAATAATATTTTTGATATGTTTTTATCTTATTTTAAATTTATTTATTTCCAATTGGATTAGTATAATAATTATTTTTATTTAATTAATTGTCATTTTATATAGTAATTATGATAATAAATCATTTTTAAAATTGTAGGAATAAGAATATGTTTAGAAGGAAATTTTAGATTTTTTAAAGTCATTAATATGATTTATTCACTGAAATTAAGTCTATATTTGGATACTATAATGTTTATATGGATTTGTAATAGATAAATCAATGGGAATTCACCTATATATATGACGATAGAGAATTGAATCGATCTTCACTCTAGTTCCCGGTGAATGGGCCAACGAGTGTCCACCATACTGGACACTCTTGACAGATATTCTTTAGTCAATAAAATTATATTTATGAATAATTATGAGGGATTTATTGGTTTACAGTTGATAAAATTATAGGAAATTGGTATGGATGAGATTGATTCATATGTAGTGACCCATATGTTATATTATATAGTAATAGGTATTTTTTATCCTAGATTAATGATATTGTAACTTTTTAGGGGTTATATTTAAAGGAAATTTTGGATTAGAATAGTTATGAATTTTTATGGTATTTTAGGTTTTGTATTTTGAAAATTATTTTGATAATTATAACATTACCCAATATAAATTAGCATATATTGTATTATGATTGATGTAGGGTTCTCTAATTAAGTTAAATTATAATGTCATTATAATGGGAAATGGTTTAATTCTTGAATACATTAACTATTTTAATTTTGATAAATACAACTTCATATTAATATTTCACCACTCATTTCCACAATTTGGGTTTTTATATTGAAAAATCCTTAAGGAATCATGTTAATAATATATGCATTTCAAATGGAAAAATTTTACCAATGATAAATCTAATGGGAATAGATCTAGAGTGGTATATTTAGTAATTAATCCAAAATTGATATCATGTTTTATCATTAACAATGTAAACATAGTTGAAATCAAAAACACACAAATGATTTTTATGACGGAATTTCATAGAAATTGAGGTGGTCTTGATGATACTGAAAAAAAAAGAAATTTTTTTTTACACTGACGTGAATGTGGGATGAAATATTTTAGAATATTATAAAATTATTATTTGATTGTAATCAAAAATTGAGTTGTATATAAAAGATAGAAACTAAAAAAATATATTAATACAATAACAATAGAGATTTGAATAATGGAGCCCAAAGTACCAATCCAAGGGATGATATGGGAGATAGTCACCAAAATCCATGTGAATCAGGGAATAGCCTATGCTATAACTATCATTATATCATATAGTGAGTTTTCACCATAGTTCTCTAATTTTATATTTAATTTACTCTTTCCTAAACCAATGGTCTTGAGTTTTTATATCCCAATGTGGATTAATTGTTGCATAAATCATTTTAAAGTTTTTTTTGGATTATATTAATTAAAAATCAAGATCATTTTTACATAGTAAAATATTATGTACTATTAGGAATTAGTAATCTCCCTTTATAAATGTTTTGTAACAATTTTCTATATAGATAAACATCATTAAAATCCTAAATAGTCCCATTCTATTATAGTGACATGTGTTTAATTATAAGTTTTAACAGAATGTTCTATGAGTAAAATTGTGTAGAAATAAATTATTTAGTGGGATGAGAAATTATAACACCATGACATCTTAATATATAATAAGAATTAAATAATTCAACATGTTATACTACTTGCCCATAATGGTCCGAATTTCCCCGGGTCATGCAACGGTGAAAATATAGTGCTTGTGGTTTTCTTGGGGGTCGTAGTGGTTTGTTTCAGGTGTTTTCCAAAAACACAATTTCACCAAATGGTTTCACAAAATGAGTAGCACCATATTGGTTGTACCATAACTGTGGCATAACAAAACAATGGCACACTGAAATGGTGGCACACTGAAACAGTTGTACACCCAAACTGTGGCACCGTAAGGTTGACACCGTGATGGTGGCACACCAAAACGATGGAATCATAATGTTGGAACTATAATGGGGGCACTATAATGGTGGAACACCAAAATAGTGTCTCACCCTTTTCCAAATATCCTGTTTACCGAGTTTTCCAGTTTCACCCCTCTTGCATTTTATTTGACATATTAATGTTTAATGAGTTTTTTTGGGTGTTTTTAAGGGTGTATAAAAGTATATAATGTATATGATTAATATCTTAATGCTCCCAGGAAATTAAGATATTCATACTAAATGATCATGACCTTGATGCCACATTGATGGAATTTGGAACTGTATCATTCTATTGATATAAGATCTGTTATTTTTTCTAAAATATGAGGTCCTATCTTATATTTTCTCTTGGATATCCTAGAGCCTTTTTCTCTAGATATGTTGTGAAACTGTGCTAGATCCTTCTTCTGATCAGTTTTCATTGAGTTTCTTTCTACTAATGTAACCCTCTCTTGGCAGATAGAAGAGTTTTGGTCACCTATTGATTCCTGTTGGGATTAATCTGCCTCCCTTTATTTGTATATCATGCAAGTGGGTGTATTAGGGTTTCTTCAGGAAGAACAGCTGAATAATTTCCCTTAATAAGTAATAAATTGGGGATGGTAATATGATCATCAAAATATTATAGGGTTTAATAAATTAACAGGAGAGAGTTATCTCTTATGGGTCCTGGAATTTACATCCAAATGAACATAACTATTCCACTAATGATTTGGAGCTTGAAATGTTTGTATTCATGTTGAATTTTTGGGGGAATTACCTCATAAGGGAGTACTTAGTGGTCTTCATGGATCATGAGTTCTTGAAGTACATTTTCTCCCAGTGAGACCTGAACATGCTGCAATAAAGGTGGATGGAGTTTCTGCAGGATATCATCTTTGAGATCACTTACACCCTAAGAATGGGGAACAAGGTTGCTAATTCCTTAAGAAGGATGTCATAGAAGAAGGTATTTTGGGATTCCCCAGATGTGTGGAAGGAAATAGAGGATTTTGTTTCTTTTTGAATAGATACTAGGATGGATAGTAAGAGGCTATCTGTTTCAGATGACAATATATTTTTCATTGGTTAGGTAGGTGTATGTGTCTCAATTCAGAGACTCATAGACTGAAGTGATTTGTAATCACACTATCCATAGTGATACTTCAGACGGATGGTTGGAGGATAGTCAGAATCCGATTTTGTTCTGTGGGGTGCTGTTTTTTACCGTGGAAATGTGAAAGGTTATTCTCAGGGAGTTCCAAAGATCACCCCTAGCGGTGTATCCAAGAGTTTATAAAAGGTAATGAGCTTTGAGGGAAGATTTATAATGTCCCGGGGTGAAATGGGATGTGGTGGAGTATTTGGAACGGTTCATAGTGTTTCAGAAGGTGAAGGCTAAGCCCCATTTTCCCAGGAGTCGGTTTATGCCCTTAGACGTTCCCGAGTGAATGTGGGATGACATCTCGATGGCTTTCATCAGAGGATTTCCCCTGACTCAGGATTATGAGATGATCTTTGTGTAGTAGTGGACCAGTTTATGAAATATGCTCACTTATTAATGATAATGGAGTCGATCGCATTGGATGCCTTATCACATAGGTATGTGGATGATGTGGTTTGACTTCATGGAGTTCCATGATCCGTTCACTCAGACTGGGATACACATTCTATGTCGCGAGTATGTTTGGAATTACATCATGCATTTGGAAATTAGTTACACCTTTGCATTTCTTTCCACCCTTAGATGGATGTAATGATTGAGTTGACGATAAAGACATTGGAATACATCTTACAGGCTTGTTTTCTGGACATTAGTATGTCTTGGGTGAAACATTTTCCCATGGTAGAGTTTTATTAAAATAATTGTAATCACTATTCCATTTGGTATGGCTCTATTTGAATCTTAATATGGGATGTCATGCTGATCACCCTTGTACTGGATGGAAGTTGGGAACGCATCTATTCTTAGTTCTGATGTGTTGACGGGTATGATAGGGAAGTTGCAGCTTTTCCTTCAGACATTTAAGGAATTCCAGGACCAAGAGAAATATTATGACCATCTTAGGAAGAGGCCATTGGAGTTCGAGGGTGGAGAACATGTTTTCTTGAAGGATTCCCATCGACATTGGCAGGTGATTTTTGGAATAGAAGGAATCTTTCACTCAAGTTCATTAGACCTTTCGAGGTGTTTGGGTGAGTTGGAATGGTGGAAGATCAGCTGGTATTACTATCGTAGTTGGAGAGGATCCACAACGTCTTCTATGTTAATGAGATCTGTCAGTATCTATATGATGACTCCCAATTAATTGACTGGGGAGTGTCAGATATTGAGGATGACACGATGTTCATGGAACGACCATTATGAAATTATGATGATGATGCGGTGATTCGTGGATGGAGCATTCCTTTGGTTCATGTTTAACAGATGCATGGTTGCCTCACGGTGATTTGTGTTTTTATGTGATTTTCATATGGTGTAATGCTTGTCCTCATTTTCAATGAGATGAGTCATTTCCCTGTTCAATGAAATTGTGTGAAATTTTCTATCTATGGGGAGAGGAGGAACTAATCCCTAATAGATACGCATTAATTAGGATATGTTTAAATCTATGTGGGAAATTCAATGATTCCCATACTGGATAGTATATTGACATGGTGGATGGGATTCTCCAATCCATATGTTCAAGAAGTGGGGCCTAACTATTTGTACAGTTTTTTCGGAGATAAATATCAAGGACGTGTTCTAAGATGTCCGTCTTATCACCCCAATTTTCAAACGATATAGGGTGGTTAGTCAATGAGGGGTATCTTACGAGGTAGTATTTCAGACGCCTATTTTTAGGAGTTTGGATTTAAATTCTAAAGGATAGGAATAGTTTAAGTGGTATATGATGTATTGAACCAGATTTCCCCACACCAATGCAGTGTAAAATTCTAGTGATTGTGGTGTTTTTGGGGTCACAATAGTTTGTTTCATGAGTTTAAAAAAAATTAGTTTCTCCAAATAGTTTCACCAAAACGGTGGTATCATAACGGTGGAATAATAAAACAGTGGCACTATAATGGCGGTACTGTGATGGTGGAACAAAAAAATGATGTCCCTATGATGGTGGCATCCCAAAATGGTGGAACCATAATATTTTCCCTATAATCATGGCACTTTGATGGCGGCACACCGAAATGGTGTCTCACTATTTTCTATATTTACAATTTCCTGAGTTTTTCCACTTTCTCCTCTCTAACATTTTATTTTATGTAAACTGAATTTATAGACTTATTTGGGTGTTCTTAAGATAATTTCAAGGGATATTAAGTATATATTTAGTATAATAATTCTCATATGTCTTTTAGATATTCAAACCACATGATCATGACCATGGTCCCATGATAATTCCATTTGGAACGGTTTCCATACCTTGATATTGTATCTAGCTTTTTCATAAAATATGAGGACCTCTATTTTCTTTTCACTTAGTGCAGCTTGAGACATCCTCTCTTGAGAATTTGTGGTCATATTCTAGATCCCCCTTCAATGGATTTTTTTTAGAGTTTCCTACTGCTTGCGCGACCCTTTGATTTAGCATAAAGAGGAGTTTTGGTTTCCTATTTTTTCAAATAGTGATTATTCAACCCCTTTTTATTTTTGTATCATGTGTGGTGGTTGAAGTAATGTTTATTCATGGAGAATAGTTGAATTATTTTTCTTAAGAAGTTATAATTTATGTAAGGGAATATGAAGATCTAAATATAATAGGGGTCAATGAATTAATGGAATGGAATAGATGATGTCATGTATGATATGTTAGTTTTTATCAATGAACCACGTTTTTCATTGTATGGGATGTAAGGCCTTATAAAAATCGTGAACATTGGTGGTATTTTCGTTCCAATTGTGTCTATTCTGTATCTTTTTGTTGTGATTCTTTGATAAACAGTTCTGGCATGGAATCTTCTTAATAACGTATACTATGTTAAATAAATGGATTCCGCAGTATCAAAATTGTTGTGTGATCACCAATGTTTATCAAAGTGGAATTAAACAACCCATGTTGGCTAAATTTGAATGTCATTGGATTAGTGGTTTGTCTTTGTGTCGGGTTCTGTTGGGTTTGAGACTAGTGTGTGTTTTTGGTGCTATTGTTTGAGGAACAGTTGTGGGTACCATGGGTGGACATAAGAGTAGGTCCTACGAATGGGTTAGGGTTTTTTTTCATAGTGGGGATGCTTTTTGGTTGTTTTCTGATGTGGGGTTTGTGTATGTTGTCGTACATAAGGTTTGAAAGAATCTCAGGATGATAGGTTTATTGATTTTATAATGGATAAACTTGTAAGTAGTGGGACTGCCTTTGGTATATATTGTGTTCATCAAACCGGTTGTGCAGTGATACTACATCTGGGTTGTGGTTGGGCAGTGGGGTTGTAGGATATGATTGTGTCATGACTTCATGTTTATTTGTGTGTCGGGTGTGGAGTCATTGTGCAGCAGGGCTGCTAGGTTTGGTTGTGAGGGAAAGATTGAGTAGGATAAATATGAAGAATGATGATTGTTAGTGGTTGAATAGGTTTCTAGGGAAAAGGGGGTTTGGAGTAGGAATGAATGTTAGTTTTTCATTTTTTTTGTTTATGAATGGGTGTCAAAACGGATTCCCTTACCATAGTCCATACTTCTTTGATGGCCTTGAGAGTGTTTAATGGCTTTTAGCCTTTTCAAAATGGTTAAAGATGTTGTTATTGAATGTTTCCATAGGTAGGACTAGAATAAATTAAATTTAACCCCTTAATTAATGAATGGAATGTGGTTAAATGAAAACGGGTGAGTCTTGTGTTTTATTAAAGAAATTTGTGTTGTTGTGCATATAGGGGTAGTTGTAAAGTTGGTTTGTGTGGGATAGTTGTTTTTATTAAACTCGTAGGTTTGGTTGATTGTTTCCATACCTATATGTATAAATTATAGTTCCTTGTGATTTCTATTCACACCCCACCCTGGTTTATCACCATGTTCCGATCACCACCATTTCATGGGGGATGGATTCATTCCCAACATCCTAGTAGAAGGATGGATGGATGCATTCTGACTTTCTTCCTCACTCCCTCTTCCCTGTTCTTACCAATCGAGCATATCTAGGAAGGCTATATTAGAATGAGGATTACAATAGTCCATGATCCTTGAGTCATGTTTTGTTATGGATTAGGGTCCCAGGTGTTTGTGGGTGAGGTTTTTTTCTCATGTGCGTTCGGGATGTGGCCTAGGTGTCTTCAGGAGAGAGGCATGGTTATTGTGGCCCAGAAGTCTATGGGAGAGATGTGTGGTGTGGTAATGGCCCAGGTATATGTGGGAGGGATTTTTGTGTGTTATGAGTCCATGGTGTGTGTGGGAAGGTTGTGGCAGTGAGACTTAATTTTGGAAGAGTGGTAGCATGAATATGTTAGTTTTTAGGGAGGAGAAGGAAATAAGTGGGAAAGTGGTGTCGGGTACACAAAATAATGATGTTCTTATAATAATACTATACTTCAAATGCATTAATTGTTGGGTGTGCCTTGGTGAGGTTGGTCTAGTTATTATTCCATGGTAGGTTCCTTGAGGTTCTACTGTTCTCTCATAGGGGTATTAGTATGATCCCCATCTTATTAATGGGTGGATATTGTTTTCCCACTGGGTATACTTGTATACTCACCCAATGTTTGTAAAACTTCTTTCAGGATTCTAGTAAGACATTGAGAACCATTCTGGGATTTACTATCTTGGGAAATGGGATAGTTGTTTTGATGAAGCTTTGTTACTTTCTTTTAGTACTTGATTTGGGGCTTTGGTTGTACATTTTTTTTATTTTACATTTTAATCATGCATGCGTCTGATTTTGGGTTCCTTTATATAAATGTTTGATATTTTCTAGGATTCATAACATCTTATCTCCCGATCAAGTTTTCATTGAAAAGGGTAATGTCTTCCATTTATGTGAGATTCTATACCAATGGTTTTAGTTTATACTACAATACCTATTGAAGGCATAACTTGGGGGGTCATTATCTCGCCTTCCTAATGAAGAAGGAAGGGTGGGGTACTTTGGTGTCCCTTCACTAATCTTGAGTAAATCGTGTCCTGACATTGACAAACATGAAACCCTGAATGTACGTGAAAGAACGATGTATTAAATAAAAAATATTTTTATTTGTTCTCTTAAGAAACTACTAAATGAATTATTGGTAAATAAAATGGGTAACCTATTTATAAAAAATTTATACATTTAATATAACAGTAACTTCTAATATCAATGAAATTACTTTAGTATAGTTAAAACAACAGATAAAGAAATATTGTTTGAAATTAACTTTTCCCAAATTGGTGTTTAATTTATTGATATTATTTATATTATCACAACATAATAAAACAATATTGATAATAGATATAACATATTTTGAATATACAAATTATTATCTTCTTAAATATCATAACACAGAATAGTAATAGTTTTTAAAAATAAATTTTATGAGTTGTAAATTTATCCACTATATTATAATCATTTATTTAATAATTTTAATACCAAATATATGATATTTAATTTAAAAATGTGATTAAATATTTTTTTTATGAATAATATTATTTCATTATGATGATTTTTTTGGATTTTTCATAAAAACAATGTTTATACACACCAATATAAATTTTTTTTTCTTCTCATATTAAATTATTATATTAATAAAATATTATTTATATATTTATAAATAATAATTATAAATGTTATTATTTTTATATTATTTTTTTATTAATTTAAAATAAATTACATAGGGTAATGATTGAACATATCATTTAAAGTAATATTTTTTTAAAATAAATGTATATTACATGAGTTAAATAATTTTTAAATAATAAAATTTCAATTATGATTTTAAAAATATCATATTAATATGAAGTATAAAAAGATAAAAATCTTATAAACCTTTATTCATTTAAAAATATAGAAACATAAAATGTAAACACAGAAAATATAATGAAAATATTTTCTTATCAATATTTTCTAATATAATATTTGTTAATTAAAAGTTAATTTTCTCAAAATTAAAAACGGAATTAGTTATAATATATCATAAATTTTAATTATGTTGGTGAAATTTTTTTATGATATTTTATATTATATAATTAGTAAATAATTTCATGGTTATGTTTTACTAAATATAAATAATATATTCCTTGATAAAAATTGTTTAATGAATTTTTAAAAATTAAAAAGGCACTTAAACTATCTATAAAGCCTATATATATATATATATAAATTAGATAAATAATTATAATCATACCACATCTTCACATATAAATCCTAAAATTAAGTTCTTATCTAATACCTAAAATTTGATTCCTAGGATTTGTCTCATTTTTTCACTTCTTAAAGGATATCACTTCCTAAAAAATCATGCCACACCTATAGTTCTAAATTGCTATAAAATGTTACCAAAATATAATTATTCAAGTTCCCTTAAATATATATTCTATCATATTTCCTCGTAAATATTCATATAGTCCTTCATATACAATTGATAGTATAGGATAATATAAAAATTCCCAATGTATGTATTATTACCCATTTTACATTAATTCATTATCTTTCACATCCACCGACCACAAAACCCAATCTATCAGTATGTATATCATGAATTCTGTATATGAAATATTAAAAAAAAATATTGAATATATTTTGTAGCAATTATTTTCCCCCATTAAATTGACCAAAAATAAATTGTTTCTCTTGCATGTCTCTAGAACACCGCCCTAATGAAAGAGACATTTCCTTTTTCATCACAATAATTAAATTTGGTTATAGGACTGAGTTGAATGTACATATATTATTTCCTGATTTATTTTTTTAATTTTCAATTATACAATATATATTTAATATTATAAATGATCAATCATTGTAACATTTTGCATCTTAAACAATCATACAAAGATGAATATATTTAATTCACAAAATTTAATATTTTAAAATATATTACATCTTATTCTATATACATTCCCATTTAATATACCACACTAATAGACAAAAAATGTTCATTATAAATATGTTATAGTTATACTATAAATAAAACACCTCAGAAGCATGAATTAATTATGGTATGATTATATTCATGTCGGTATGACAACCTACTTGAATAATACTATAAATTTTTATCACTAATTATTATGAGATAATATTTACTTGTAGTATATCATATAAATAAGTAAATAATTTTTTTTATTTTTTTCAGGTTATAATAAATTTTATATATTAATTATTACATAAATAATATTTTATTAAGATTCACAAACGAAGATCATTATTGATTCAATATTAATGGATTGTGGGAATAACTACGATGGATAGATATAAAAAATTTATAAACACTCATGGTTGATATTTTAATACACCATACATGAAGTATGTAATATTGAATTTAAAACAATGTTTAAAAAAAAACTATTTGTAGAAAACCATTTTAATGTAATAACTATTACATACCCTCATTTTTTAAAATCTGTGAACACTAAATATTATATATATATATATTAATTTTAATGAAAAAGTTTTACAATGTATAGTTATGATTACTATTATATTAAATTAATTAAATGAATATAATTTTATTATTTATGATTTTTTTGGAATGTTCATAATGAATCATGACTATTGTGATGATTTTCATATCAATTTGCTCTATTGAGACATATTCTGTATTATGCGTATAACAAATTTTTTGTGTTTTTATATAACACCTATTTTTTATTATGTATCTTGAAATATATTTTAATAATCTTTTCAGAATTTAAATTTAAATAACACTCATTCAAGGGTTATTTATTAACATTACTTGCATGGAAATTGTATAATATTTCTCAATTTTGGTTCCTTCAGACATGTTACATGCTATGCACCATATGTTTATGGATAATATTATATATTATTACTATCTGATGAATTTTTTATAGTATTATAAATTATTATTCATTAAATAATCGATCAAAATAAAAATAGTTTCATAAAATTTCATTTGGACTAATAGTTACCGAAATTAGAAGAGTTGTTGATAACAAAATTTTTGTTAATTGAGTTATGATTTCTCGCATGAAATATTTTTTTTAATTTTCATAATTTTTTCATATCAATTTAATAACATGGAATTCTCTCACTGATTGACTTTTGACCACATAATCCCATATTAATACGAATCAGTCCTCATTGAGTGTGTCTCTCAAAATAAATTTTCATAATTTTAGTCTCATATCCTTATGTTATATTATTTTTTCATGAATATATAGCTTCAATTTCATTAATTCCCTAAAGAAATAATAAAAAATAAATTATTTTGAAATTAAATTTTATAAAAGTATGTTTGAATTCAAATGAATGTTTTTACTCAATTCATAATGTGACATTTGAACAATGATATTTTTAAGGTCATAAAAAGTTAGTTTCCAATTAATTTCATATATGTTTTCCTCCAATAAAAATTTCTCCACGATAAATTTAATGTATTTTTAATGATCTAATATTCTATAATGTTATTTAATGTATTTTCTTTAAAAATTATTAAATTAATATTTTCATATGGTACCTTTTAAGGAAATATATAATTTTTATTTTACATAAATAATGAAAATGTTTTCTAATTTTTTTTTAAATTATTTTTCTACTTTCTATTTTATAGTCAAATGTATTTAAACTAATGAAATTTATGTGTCATTATTTATTATATAGTTTATAAATATATATATATATATATATATTAATTTTTCATATTTAAAACACATAATAATTAATTAAATTCATGATCACTTATTTTCAAATATCATTAAAATCATTCACTTTTTCACTATATTTTACCTTAAAGATAATAACCCTTTAAGATTCCATTGAAAAACTAGGGTAATTTTATTTTTAAACAATGTAGATTCATTCTATATTGTTTTATGATACTTTCACTATTATATTGAAGTATCCATATACATGTTTCTCTATATATGTTGGTCTTCATAATCAATATAATTCAAATTTAATGATTTTCACATATAATTAATGTTTTTCAATTGACATGGGAGAATATATTGTAATTTTTGAAAAAATTATTTTTAGAATATTGGTTTTATTGTTAAACAATATTTTTTTTTCTAATATAGGTTATGATAATATTATCCCCTTATAGACATATAAAAAATTATTGATTTTCATGATGATTATTGAGTACTAATGTAGGATGATATTGTAATAATGTTTAGTATCATTAATTTTACGAATATCCATATTTTATTCATGAAGGGATACATTAAATAATGAGATTAAAATTATTGTTGATTCATAGAGTGAATGAATTGCGATAAATTAGTTTTTAGGAGAGGCCTGTGATTATATATTCCCTCGATACATCAAGATGTCTCATGAGACAAAATATTTTTGGTTTTACTGTGTACATATACACAGACTGGTTTGTGCCTTTTCAAATGGACCTAAAATACTTGTTTTGATATCAAACATTATTACTTCCATCAATATGAGATAAATATTACTGATATCCTTTTGTACATTAATTTTTGAAAAATATAAAATTTTCTTAGTTTCATGTTGATTAAGGATTCATATAGTTTACTTATTCATTTTCTATTATTTATACAATGTGTTTTTATGATTTGATATGTTTTATCTTTTCCATTATTGAACATTTGTACTCACCCATTAATTTTTTTATAAAGTCATATTTTATATTGAAAATTATTTAGAATTTCAAATCTATAAAGAAAAAACATTTGATTGGTTTTTTTGGAGATATTGAACACTAATTAAAAATTATATAATTTAATTTATATTGGTAAACAAATATTTTTGATAGATAGAACAATGTATATTCACATTATTATAATATCTTAATTCTATAAATATTTAACCCTCACAATATCAGTATAAATTTATGAACTCATATCCTTGTTTTTGTTTTAATAATTAAGTATGATTATACCAAGGATTTAATGATTTATATCAATTTGTGTATTAAAAGTACGAGTTTGTGGGAATAGATATAGGTGGGTTTGATGCATCAAAATAATCCATAAAATCATTAATCAATTATCTAATATATAATATAGTAATCCATGATATTCATATATTAATAGTAAATTGATTCCATGGTTAAATTAGTTTGTCTCAGAAATAGTGAAAACTCGTTAAAAAAAATTTTATTGGATTAAGACTTGCTTTATATAAATATTATTTTAAAAAAATTATTGAATTGCATTGATAATCATGATACTATGGACATTATTCTTTAAATATAATATGAAATAATCAATTCTTAACCTTTGGACTTTAAACCTATGAATGCATTTAGCTTGGATGTTTAGTAAGGGAATAATATCATTCTGTAATAACTATAAGATAATAAAAAATAAGTAAAACCTGAGTAAGGTATAAATAAAAATAAAATAATAATTGGATCATATGTGACAATAATAAAAAAATATTTGTTATTACTGATCATGGAATAGAAATAAATGACCCAAGAAACGACATCAAAAACAATTCACAAAATCATATAATAAAAATGTTAGAACTCAAGGAAGCATTACTATAGAAGAAAAATATCATTATATGGTGGAAAATAAAAAAAAATTATGTATTTTAAAAAATGAATATAATAGAAAAAACAAGACATATTATGATAAGAATTGGTAATCAAATCATAATGTCTTATGAATCACCACATCATTCCCTAATATATTAGAGTATTGATCCCCAAAAAATTCATTTAGTGGATAAATAATTCCATAAGTGATTACCACAGTTACATAAAGGGATAAAGAAAATTAACTTTTATATTAGAGGGGTTATAATGGACCCAACCCATTATCATAAATATTTCTTAGTTCCACATAAAATTAAACCATATACCTTATCATAAATTACCCATATGATGAAAATGTTACTCATAACATTTCAAAATGGTTACAATAAAAAAAGATAATTTGTTACTAAAAAATATATAATACAAAAATATTATTCAATAAGAACACATATATTTTTATTTATGAACCATTACTTAATTGTAGAATAATTCATTATAATAGAAATTGAAAAAACAATCATCATTAAAATTGTTTCATAATCTAAGGAATGGTGAAAACAATAGAATAAAACTCACATCCTTGAGAAATTTATTGAACAGGGAACAAATAATACAGATTGAAATCATGGTAGCAATATAAAAAAGAGTGGTACACATTTCACCCCAAAAAACTAATAGACTACCCTACACAGTCGTTTTTTTCTACCACCCTTCCTGGTGAGTGTGGTGTGATCTTCGATGCATGCCTCTCCTATATGGTATTAGTTTTTTCCCAGAATCACCTTGATCTTGCATAAACCATGAGAAATAATTATCATTATAATGGTAAATATGATTATATAATTCCTCATTATATCTCGGTATCATAGATTGACTCTCTTTCACATTATCAATCAAATATTGTATTATGGTACCAACATGAGGAATTGCGTTGTTAATATTTTCCCCAGGAAAGTCGTGAATTGTTTTATACCCAACCATGGACTCTATAGAATATGAATCCAACTTCATATCCACATTAAACACCTTAAAATTATCAAGGGAGAGTGAAGTGATACCATCATCCTTCCTTATAGGTTGAAAGTCATACAGTGTTCAATTTTTGTTCCTAATGTCTTTCCTTTCAATGGTCTCAGTATAGATAACTTAAAACACCGTGTTATTAATTTAAAACAGTTTGTAAAAAATTGTGTGTACTGAAACCCATAGACCGACCTCTTTGGTCCTCTTGAGAACCAATTCAAATAACTATGTAAACATTAATATTAAACACCGTGGAAGAAAAAAGGAATGTCTTCTACCCGATAAAGATTTAACTCTCTGTTCTCCTTGAAACCTAAAACATCATATTGAAATGAGAGTTCATCCTCTCAATATTTAAGATTAAATGTACTATAAGACTCTCCACTACCACAAACCGGGTATGGGAATCCTTGAATTGATGTACATGGGTATGGGGTGGGGCTTACAATTCAGTACCCATTTCTCCCTATGAAATCAATTTCCATGTAATAGACTCGGGAATCATAAATTAATTGTGGGTATCTATTTTCCTAATGATTAATAGGGAAAAGTTATGTTATCATCCTTATTATTTCCATTCAAATAATTAACACTAATCAGCTCAATCTCATCCTCAGTAGATTCATCTTGGAGATTCATCCATAGATCACTCCTCCTATACGCTCGCATGTTAATCATCATCTTGGTGATCCTATAATTATTATATTCTCAAGTTATAAGAAAAATTACCTTATTATTTGTATCATAACAGCCTTCTGGAATGTAAATAATTCCATGTATTGGTATTGAGGACATTATATATTTTTTCCCTCATCATCCAAACATCCATGAGGACAGATAAAGGTGTGTAGAGTAGTGATCATCAAGCTAAAGACTAGGATTTCTTTATAATTGGTCTCAGTAGAAAATATGAGATTTTCCTTATAAGATAATTGAGGAGCGTGAAGTTTCAACATACAAAAATTGATTAATAATTATCTATCATTGTACATTGACCCATTCTTTAATAGACCCTTTCAATATACATTGATTTTCCCCCTTTTTCAAATCATTCACCAAAGGAAGATTGAACTTACAAAGTTCAACTTAGGGTCAATTCATATTACCAATGGGATACATCAAACCCTAATAAACGTTTTCATTAACATGAACAATATAGAAGAAGCCGAGGCATTAAAAAATTACATATTCATGGGATAATTAAAACATGTATTAATAATCACTTAAATAAATAGAATCAATCAATGGAGAGAAAGGATTAAACAAAACTATATTCTATTTAAAATGAACAAATCGAGTAACATATGTATCCTTGTAAAAATTGATGGGATTTACCACCACAGAAAAAACATCCCAAAAAATAGTATAATGCCAAAAAACCAATTGAGGCATGTGATCAAAGTCTAGATATGGTTTGTTGAATCCCTCACATGAGATTGGTCAAACCAATGATCCCTGTCTTGTAATATCATGGTACTCAGATTTAGGGATATATTGCCAAACCCCCAAGAATTAAATTTCAAATCCAATGAAAGGATAATGGTATTGAAGAATAGCATAACAAATTAAATGATGCACCATCAATCAAATCCCCATACCTGAAGATGATGCATCTTTAAATAAGAAATATTTAATGCACTAGAGCTTTATAGTGGTGAAAAAATTAATGATAACATAATTCATTATTTCCTCAACATGTTCCCAAAATAATTTACGATTCAACTAAACAAAATCTACTGTTACATTCATTGTAATATATTGTCATGACATCAAATTCTATTGGGTACCATAAAAGAATCTAGAATCAATATGATTATCGATTATTGACAGTTTTTTATCAATCATATAATTTTTATTTTCTATTGGATTGACCTCATTTATAATATTTTATGATGGATATCCTTCAAAATCCACATATTCATAGATATTTGAAGGGGTTTTCACAAAAACATAAAATGCTCCCATCGCTACATATTTGATATTATTCAATGGGGAACCCCCCCATGTATCATAGAAGAAGATAAGATCCATCATAACTAAAAACACTAAAAAAATGTGATCCTAGGAGGAGATTCACCTAAATGACTCATATAACTTCAACATTAAATCATTTCATAATATTACTATATAAAGTACACAATTTTGAAGAAATATTAAAAAACAATTTGGTGAATAGAAAAATAACATAAAACATTACATCAATGGAAATTCAATTAAGTATTATTTGATATGAAGAAAACTATATGTAAAAATATTAAGTAGAATATATGAAAGCATGAACATGTAAAGTTAAATCCAATTTAGTAATGTAAAAGTATATTTTTGATAAACTCTATCATTAAAAGCATAAACACTATTTTTTAAAACATAATAAAGGGGGTGATAATGATCATTAGCTATATAAATTTTTTTATATTTTTCCAACAAAGGAAAACATTTATGGAATATATAAACATGAATATAAAAGATGAAAATCCATTAAATTAAATGGGAATGCATCATTAAAAAATATAAATCCTAATAAAATAATATATTTTTTTTATGAAGAAATCATTTTTATGAAAAAAAGATTTACTATGAAGAGATGATAATAATAAAACATGAAATCACAATTGGATAAGAAAATCAGATCATGAATGATTATTATAGATGTAGTGGGACAATAACTCAAGTAAAATTTCTATTCATGAAACACCATTAAAATTTTGACTGAATAGTCAAATGGGATATTTCCTCTAATAAAAAAACAATCACTGAACTATATTTTATAACCTTATTAGTGTATACTATACTTTTATATAATTCATTTATGATCATATATTAGGAATATATTAGTTATATTTTTCGAATTTTTGACAACAATATTTAGTAACATTAGGTGTGTTGCACATGAATTATGAAATAAATTTCTCCACTATTTCAATGACAAGATATATATAAGTACCAGTGAAAGTCAGAAACTATAATGTATGTTTTATGATGATTTATAATTGTATTATCTGATTATATGTGATTAATATTCATTTTCAAAATGAAAAAATCAATGATTAATTATGTTCATGACATTCTTTGATATTTATGGATTTACATATAATGATCATTACATATTTTGTTTTTCACCATGAAAATATTGAAAATATTTATTCATACTATATAATATATAATTAATTATTATAATTTTTTTTAAAAATTAGGTTGTTAATGAAAAAATATCTTTTCCATAGTGGTAGTAGTCCGTACTAATTCATTAATGATGGTATCATTTCCTATAGCACGATTAAAATGAATAAGATTTTGTCTGTGTACATAAATCATGTTAATTTTTTTACATAAATATTTATTTTGTTACATATAATTTAAATATATGGAGGTGGTTGAAAATGAAACATTATTTTCATGGAAGTGGTAGTCTACATATACACATGATCGACATTTTCTGTTTTTGTAATTAGAATGGTATAGATGATTATTATATATTCCCACTATGAAAATAAATTATATATAATTTAAATAATAATTTCATCATATAATATTTTTATAAAAATTTATTTTAAATATTTGTTATATATTGACATCCAGTGTCATTAAATTTAAGGATATTAAATTTTAATTCAAAAAGGGGTTCCAATTTTAATGATATGAAAATTCTTTGTCACTCTTATAGTGAATGAATTAGATTGAATAATTTTTAAATAATGAAATAAAATTTATAAATCCACTAGAAATCGACCAACCTCATACTATCAATTTTTTTGGGATTTTATTCTTATTATCAATAAATTTGTATTATATTTTTTTCCCGGCCTTGAAAAAAAATCCTAAAATTTTGATTTCCAAAATTTTGATATCAATATTATTAATATCCACAATTTAATTTATTATAAAGAATAATAATATATTTTTTTATTCTTGATTAAATATCCATTTTTTAAACCTTCCACCCATATAATATTATATCATGTTAATTATATGATTTCATAAGTTATATGCATTCCCATAATTATAATATTAATTCATCTGTTATTATGTTTCCATTAACCTTGGTGAAATTTATAAGTTTTAGAAATTTTATTTTTTTAAGGATAACCGATGAAGCTATAATTTTCACATATTTAATACTATGTATCATAGTTGTAATACCAACAATAGTGTTATTTTATGGGAAATTGTCACATTTTTCTGTTTTAGTGGTATTTTGAGCTCAAATGACAAAATGGCTTAATTTTTGGGATTTAACTGTTTTATTTTTATTATGTAGTTTGGTCATAACATTTTTTAAACTGAACATAATTGTAAAATTTATTTTTTAGGTTCCCTTACATCATTGGCCTCATTTCATCCTTTTGGAGTCCCAGCTCAATCAATTATTTGGAGGCCCAAACTAAGATCACAATCTGTGCCTCGAAAATTGTGTGCAGATCTGGAATGTTTTAAATATGAGCTTGTATCTCGTAGTAGACAGATCCATTAGAGATGGAATTTAACAAGGAGCTGGAAGAGTAATTAATAAACAACTTTAATTAAGGATTACATGTCTGAATACACTGATTAAAAGGCCATAATTACATGGGAATTTGGAGTTGGGGAATATGAAGAGTCGCCAAGGAAGATTAACTAAGACCCACTAAACAGCTACAACTCATTCATACTTGGACCGATAAGGCTCAATTTTTTTGGAGGGACGTAGGAGGAAAATTGGAAGAATTTTCAAAAGGGTACCAATTCCCAATTATGACACTTAATGGTCCTAAAAGTAGTGAATTTAGGGATAACCGAATTGAGAGAGATTTCTCCAACCCCTTTTCCTTATAAATTTGTACCTCTTCTCTTTTTTCATGGATAGACATTTCATGGGGGAAAAGGTGGAGTTTTGTACATATAATTTATATTAATTATTATATTATATATTAGTGTAGCTTTTCTCTTATTCTATTCATTTCTTCATTTCTTTCATTTCTTTTGTTTTATGTGTTTCTTCTATCGTACTTCTTTCTAACTCCATGTTTGTAGAGAGGTATCCCTCACTATTTATTGAGGTGGAATGTGGTGGGATTTGAGTTTATTATGAATTTTGGTTTTATCATGTTTTGTTCTAAGAATTCAGTGGTGGTTAAATGATTGTGGTGACCAGTCCCCCACTTTCTCTACTATTGTATTCTTCCTTCTCGTTTTATAATTTTCCTTCTCATCGAAATCTAATTCAATCAAACGGTGGAGATTGGATTGTGTAATGATGTGGAAGAGTTTACTACTGCATGAAATGGTCTCGGTGTAGTGTAATACATTTTAAATCAAAGGGTGTTGAGTGATAGGTCTTGATCTCTGCATTGAATTACACATTGATAGATATTTTTAATAGCAATGATAATTCCACCATGGTACCCCAAGAACAATGGGTTTCTTCTACTAACTTCTTTATGTATTTTCAACCATTTATTTGTATTTTTTATTTTAATATATATATATATATTTATAATATATCAATATTTTATGCATTTTATACTCTCTCCTATATTTCTATTAGTATTATATTTTTATATTAGATATTTTGTAATAGTGACAATAGAAATATAGTGCCTTGATGTTTCCTCCTTGTGATCGATCCTACGATGTGCCACTATTGTGAATTATTAGGTTAATAAGAATTTCATTTAATTGTGGTTTTTGAAAAACCACTCTCATCAATTTGGCTTTGTAGCTGGGGAGAGAAAACTCTTACACAAACTATTTTATATAAAAACCAAAAAATATATAATATTTAAAAAACAAAAAAAAGAGCATCATTGATTATTAATATTTTTTCGGTCGATTTGGATTACTTCAGTAATTTTTCATATTCATGGACTAGTACTGAAAGGTCTTTAAAGGATAAGGATTTTATGCTGCAGATAGATCATGATGCCTCGATGATTCAAAATAATTTTAAAATAATTGAACAAGAAAGCAAGATGGTTGCATCGTTGGCAGTTGAAGTAGAAGAAGTTAATTCTCTATGGCTGGAATGACAAAAAAAAGAACCAAGATGAAGAAGAATATGTAAATGTTTTTCCACCTACATTTGAAATTGAAAAACCCAAGGAAGACTTCAAGACTCTTCTTGAAGATGCAATCGTCTCTCCATGGCCACTACTTGAAGAGGTTTTTGAAGAAGTCATGCCAGCTGATACATCTGTGTTAGATCAACATGTTTTAGATAAACATTTGTTAAATTTTGTTAAAGACAAAAAATATGTGATAGTCTCATATTTTTCAAAGAAGATTCAGTACCTTTCTACATCTCTCTTGTTTTGGAAGAAGATGAAGAAGTTCCTGCAGAAAAAGAATTACCAGTGGCCTTACATGAAGAGATCATGTCTGAAGCTAACCTACATGAAAGGTAAGATTTTTATATTGATTCTTCATGTTTTAATCATATTCAAGTGGAATTATTTTTTGACTTCCCTACTGAACTTTTTTCAAACAAAATCACAAGATCAGGCCATGGATGTTGAAGTCGATGGGGCCAATGAAGTTTTGGCTGAAGAAGTGGAGGAATTATTCTTTATCATTCCCCCATATTCTTAGTTGCACAATAATGAAAAGGGGAAGGAGCTATTGTATACTATTCATGGGTTTCTCTATGGATTTTGTAGACTGAAGAGCATTGGAAGAAATAATTTATGGTGGTTTCTAAGAATGAAACCCTACCCACCATCAGATTGGGGTTAAACTACTGCAACTACTAAACTAGGGGTAGTAAAAACCTATCACCTGCTTGGGGGTCAAACCAAGAATTATCCCCTTTCTTTTAACTACCTCGTTATTTTTAATTATGTTTATCATGTTTTATTTATTTAATGTTTTCTCGGTCATGTGGTTTTATCAAAGAGCTTAACTCAAATATGCCACTAAAAAATAAAGTCATGGTGTACCTTTCCTTCCCCTTATTTTTCTGCCCTTATATTAATTTTGTGTTGAACTCCAATGAGGGGTGTTGAAATCTTGGTGGGGATATTGTCAAACTGCTTAGTTGTTTTGTGTGATTTATTTTTATTTTTCTTTTTCATGTTTTTAGTAACCTTGTACTTTAATGAATATTCTAATAATTTGTCAGATACTAATTTATTTTGATATGTTTGAAATCATTTATGAAGAAATGGATTTTAAAGGATGGTTGATTCGAAAACATTTTCCTTGAATTGGATTTTCAAGCATTTTTACGAGTTTGACTGATTTTTTAAATCCAAGACCACGAAACACTAACTCTAATTTTTTCCTGTCCTGTGAGGTATTCTGAATCACTTTGAAATATTTTTTCTAATACCCACACTTTCTTGAGAGAAGCTGGGATTTTGTTTGAAAAACAGAACTTGTGATTTTTCTCTTTCGAAGATTGGGATTTCATTGAATGTTTTTGATATTATTGAGTAATTTGTTTGGTTATAAATATTTTATCTTGTGACCTACTTTTACATCTATCATTCGTTATCCCTTAGATTCCATGAATTTTTTTATATTTTTAAGCCACATTACAAGCCGATTTTTCCTTACCTTCCTACACTATTTGTATATTTGCTTGGATATTTCAAGTCTGATTATGGGCGAAGGGCCTTTTTTGTGTGTTATTAGGGATGTGTTTCCTTTATAGGGGAGGTGATGTTTATGTTAACATTTTGGGTAGTGTATGATAAAGAAAAAATTGGTCATGGTTAATCTTTTCATTGAGCTTTATTTATTTCGTCTAGTTCTCCTTAAAAAAATGAAAAAATAGAAAAAATAGAGATGAGCTTTAATTTATCATTGTACTTCCTATAATGACTCATGTCCCTATCTAAATTAAAGGACATGCTGGTCATTATTTCATTTTATTCAATTTTCAGGTCATTCTCCATGAAAAAAGATAAAAAAGAAAATAATTTTGTGCATTTAGGGATAATTACAAAAAAAGAAGAAAATAAAAAATGGGAGAACAAGGATTCAATAATAATTTTGAATCATTTCCTGAATCATATACCATGTCATAAAAAATGGGAGGTGTTTTCTATCACACTGTTAAGGGGATTGAGTGTGAAATTCCCATGTTTTCACTTGAATATTAATGCATTGTACTTAAGAGTCTAACCTCCTCTTTCAAGCCTTAAAAATTTCAATCATTTTCCAACCAACCCAAAGCCACAGAATTCACCTTGTAAAAAGTCCTAATGATTGAATTAATTTCCATGTTTTGCTCCATGGAGAGATGTGAATTGTCACAAGCCTATGGGGAAAGATGCACTTTCCAAGTATGATCATTACTCAAGATACAGTTTCTCTTAAGTAAAGAGTGACACAAAATTTCAAGGTGAGGTATGTTGTGATTGGGACATAGATGGATTTATGAGGTTGAAAAAATTTAAATGTTAGGAATGAAAATTATTGGGAATTTTTTTTATAGAGGATAGATGATGGAATTTCATTTTGGAAGAGATCATTGAGGTTTTCTAATTTTTTAAATTTTGTGTGAATTTTTATTTGAATATATGATGATTTCCTAGGAGTGAAATGATTAAGTGTGGGGGAGTAATGAATCTTGAATTTTTAAATTTTTAATACTATATTTCATAATTCTAATATCCACCATAGTGTTATTTTATGGGAAATGGTCACAGTTTTCCTGTTTTAGTGGTATTTTGATCTCAAATGCAAAAATGGATTAATTTTGGGATTTAACTATTTTATTTGTATTATGTATTTTGGCCATAAAATTTTCTAAACTAAACCCAATTTTGAAATATTTTTTTAGGATCCCTTACATCATGGTTATAATTTCATCCTTTTGGATTCCCAGCTCAATCAATCTTTTGGTGGCCCAAACTGAGCTCTCAATCTGTGCCTTGAAAACATTGTGCAGGTCTGGAATGGTTTAAATATGAAAGTGTATCCCGAAAAGAATGATCCATTGGAGCTAGGATTTAACAAGGATCTGGAAGAGGATTTAAATAAAAACATTCCTTAAGGAGTACATGTCTTAATCTGCTTATTACAAGGCCATAATATAATGGGAATTTGGAGTTGTGGAATTCGAAGAGTCACTAGGACAGATTAAATGTGCCGCACTAAAACAACCATAAGTCTATCATAAATGGACCAAAAAGGATGATATTTTGTGGAGAGATGCGGGATGAATATTGTAACTATTTTATGGAAGTTACCATTACCAATTATTCAATTTAATGTCCTAAAAGTCATGATCTTCAGGCAGACATAGTTGAGCGAGATTTCTTCAACCCATTTTCACTATAAATTTGTACCTCCTCACTTTTAAAAAGGATTTCCATTTCAACGGGGATAAGGTGGATTTTTGTATCTGTAATGTTTGCTAAATATTATATTATATATTAGTGTATCTTTTTTCTTCTTATGTTAATTTATTTTTTTCATTCATTTCTTTTATTTTATGTGTTTCTTCCGTCGTGCTTCTTTCTTACTCTATGATTGTGGAGAGCTAACCCTCACTGTTTTTCAAGGTGGAAAGTGGTGGAATTTGAGTTTATTATGCATTATTTTTTGATCATGTTTTGTTATAGGAATTTAGTGGTGGTTTAATGAATGTGGTGAGTAGTCTCCCCACTTTCTCTACTATTGTCTTCTTACTCCTAGTTTTATAATTTTCCTTTTCATCGATATCTCATTCCTTCAAACGGTGGATTATGGATTTGGTAATGATGTGGAAGAGTTTACTCCTACAAGAAGAGGTATCAGTGTAGGGTAATACATTTCAAACTAGAGGGTGTGGATAGATAGGTCCTGATCTTTGCATTGAATAACACATTGATAGATATTTTCAATAACAATGATAATTCCACCATGGAACCCCAAGAACATTGGTTTTATTCTACTAACTTCGTTATGTATTTTAAACCATTTATTTGTTTTTTTTAATATTAATATATCTATATATTTATATTATATCTATATTTTATGCATTTGAAATTATCTCCCCCATTTATATCAGTATCATATTTTTATATTAGATATTTTTTAATAGTGACAATAGAAAGATAGTGCATTGAAGTGGCCTCCATGTGATCGACCCTAGGGTGTTCCACTATTGTGAATTATTAAGTTAATAATAATTTAACTGAATTTTGGTTTGTGAAAAACTACTCTCATCAATTTGGCTCCGTTTCCGAGGAGGCCAAACGCTTACACACACTATTTTTCATAAAAACCAGAAAAATTAAAAATTTCAAAAAAAAACAACATCATTGATTATCTATTTTTTTTAGTCAATATGGACTAATTTTGTGATTTTTCATATGCATGGACTAGTACTGAATTTTCTTGAAAGGAAGAGGCTTTTATACTGCATATGGAACAATATATTGTGATAATTCAAAATAATTTTAAAATCATTGAACAAGCAAGCAAGATGGTACCATCGTTGGCAGGTGAAGTTGATGAAGTTAATGCTATATGGCTATAATGACAATAAAAAAAGAACCAATATGAAGATGAAAAGTTAAATTTTGTTCCACCAACATTTCATGTTGAAAAACCCACTGAAAACTTGAAGACATTTCTTGAAGATGCAATCATCTCTCCATGGCCACTACTTGAAGCGGTTTCTGAAGAAGTCATGCCAGCTAATACATCTTTGGGAGATCAACATGTTTTGGATAAACATTTGTTAAATTATGTTGAAGACAAAAAATAAGTGATTTTATTAGAAGAATCAATACCTTTCTTCATCTATCTTGTTTTGGAAGAAGATGAAGAAGTTCCTACAGAAAAAGAATTACCAGTGGCCTTGCCTGAAGAGATCGTGCTTGAAGCTAACCTACATGAAAGGGATGAATTTTATATTTATTCTTCATGTTTTAATCATATTCTTGTGGAATTATATCCTGAAATTCAATCTGAATTTTTTCAAACAACATCACATGATCAAGCCTTGTATGTTGAAGTTGAAGTGACCAAAGAAGTCGTGGCTGAAGAAGTGGAGGAATTATTCTTTATCCTTCCCCCATATTGTAAGTTGTACCACATTAAAATGGGGAAGGAGCTATTATAATTTATTCATGGGTTCCTCTTTGGATGTTGTAGGATAAATAGCATTGGAAGAAAGAATTTATGGTGGTTTATAAGCAAAAAAACCTACCCACCATCGGATTGAGGTTAAACTGCTGCAACTGCTAGACTAGGGGTAGTAAAATCCTAGCACCCTCTTGGGGGTCAAACCAAGAATTATCCTCATTATTTTACCTTCCTCATTTTTTTTATTTTTTTTATCATGTTTTATTTATTTAATGATTTCTAGGTCATGTGTTAGTAGATAAGTGCTTAACTCAAATATACCACTACATAATAATGTTAGGTTGTATCCTTCCTTCCCGTTATTTTTCATCCCTTATATTAATTTTTTGTTGAGCTCCAATGAGGCGTATTGAAATCTAGGTGGGGAGTGTCAACCTGCTTAGTTGTTTTGTGTGCTTTCTGTTTCTTTTTTTTTCATCTTTTTAGTAAACGTGGGGGTTTAATGAATATTCTGATCATTTTTAACATACTAATTGATTTTGATATAGTTGAAATTATTTTTTAAGTAATGTATTTTAAAGTATAGTTGATGTGAAAACATTTTCCACGAACTGGATTTTCAAGAATTTTTATGAGTTTGACTGATTTTTTAAATCCAAGCCCATGAAACACTAACTCAAATATTTTTCCCATCCTGTGATGTATTTTTATCCACTTTGAAATATTCTTTCTAATACCCACACTTTCTTGAGAGAATCTTGGATTTTGTGTGAGAACCAGAACTTGTGATGTTTCTATTTCGAAGATTTGCATTTCATGGAATGTTTTTGATATGATTGAGGCATTTGTTTGGATATCCATATATTATTTTGAGACCTAAATTTACATATATCCTTTGTTAGCCCTTAGATTCCATGAATTTCCTTTTATGTTTAATCCACATTACAAGCCAATTTTCCCTTACCTTCCCGCACTGTTGGTATTTTTCCGTGGATATTTCAAGTTTGAGTGTGGGTGAAGGGCCTTTCGTTTGTGTTATTATGGATGTGTTTTCTTATCTTGGGGATGTGATGTGGGTGTCAACATTTTGGGCAGTGGATGATAAAGAGAAAATTGGCCATGGGTAATCTTTTCATTGAGCTTTATTTGTTTCGTCTGGTTTTCCCTAAAAAAAGAAAAAATATAAAAAATAGAGATGAGCTTGAATTTATCATTGTACATAATTTTATGACTCATGTTCCTGTATAAATTAATGGGAATGATGGTCATTATTTAATTTTATTCAATTTTCAACTCATTCTCCTTGAAAAAAATAAAAAAAGAAGAAAATAAAGTTGTGCCTTTCTAGAGCATTCCAAAAAAAGACAAAAAATTGGAGAACATGGATGTAATCATTCTTTGGATTCATTTCCTGGATCATGTACCATGTTATACAAAAGGGGGAGGTGTTTTCTATAACATTTTTTATGGGATTGGGTGAGAAATTCCTTTTTTTCACATGAATATTCATGCAGTGTACTTAAGAGTATAGCATCCCCTTTCTAGCCTTAAAATTTTCCATCACTTTCCCACGAACCCTAAGAAACAAAATTCACCTTGTAAAAAGACTTCATGATTGAATAAATATTCATTTTTCACTCTGTGGAGAGATTATAATTGTCACAAGACTATGGGGAAACGTGCACTTTCCAAGTATGAGCATTACTCCAGATACAATTTCTCTTGAGTGAAGTGTGACACAAAATTTCAAGGTGACGTAGGTTGTGATTGGGGCATGGATGGATTTATTTGGTTGAAAAAATTTAAATGTGAGGAATGAAAATAATTGGGAATTTTTTTTATAGAGGAGAGATGATGGAATTTCATTTTGGAAGAGATCATTGATGTTTTTTTTGTTTTTTATTTTTGTGTAAATTTTGATTTGAATATATGATGATTGTAAAAGGAGTGAAATGATTATGTGTGGGGGAGTGATGAATCTGGAATTTTTACATTTTTAATACTGTATTTCATAGTTCTAATACCCACCACAATGTTATTTTATAGGAAATTATCACAGTTTTTTATTTATAGTGGTATTCTGAGCTGAATTGAAAAAACTGCTTATTTTTGGGATTTAATTGTTTTAGTTGTATTATGTAGTTTGACCATAACATTTTCTAAACTTAACCGATTTAGTATCCCTTAAATCATGGTTCTCATTTCATATTTTTGGATTCCCAACTCAATCAATAATTTGGTGGCCCAAACAATGCTCCCAATCTGTGCCTCAAAATCTTTTAGCAGATCTGGAATGTGTTAAATATGAGCTTGTATCTCGAAGAAGACCGATCCATTGTGGATAGTACTTAACAAGAGCTGGAAGAGGAATTAAATAAAAATTTTCAGTATGAAGTACATGTCTAAATCTTTGTATTACAAGGCCATAATGTCATGGGAATTTGGCGTTGTAGAATATGAAGAGTCACATGGATAGATTAAATGTGCCACACTAAAACGACCAAAACTCCATCATACATGGACCAATGTGGATGATATTTTGTGGAGAGATTAGGGATGAATATTGAAACAATTTTCAAGAAGGGACCAATCCCAATTATGCAATTTAATGGTCCTGAAAGTCGTGATATTCGGGCGGACAGAATTGAGAGAGATTTCATCAACCCATTTTCTCTATAAATTTGTACATCCTGTCTTTTTAAAAGGATATCCATTTTAAAGGGGATAAGGTAGAGTTTTTTATCTGTAATGTATCTTAATTATTATATTATGTATTAGTGTATCTTTTTTCTTCTTCTGTTCATTTCTTTTTCTCTTTCATTTCTATTATTTTACGTGTTTCTTTCGTCGTGCTTCTTTCTAACTCCATGCTTGTAGATAGATAACCCTCACTATTTTCCGAGGGGGAAAGTGGATTTATTTAAGTTTATTAAGAATTATTGTTTTATCATGTTTTGTTCTAAGAATTTAGTGGTGGTTAAATGATTGTGGTAAGAGGTCGCCCCACATTCTCTACTATTGTCTTCTTCCTCCTCGTTTTATAATTTTCCTTCTCATCGAAATATCATTCCTTCAAACGGTGGAGTTTGGATTGTGTAATGATGTGGAAGAGTTTACTCCTACATGTAGAGGTCTCATTTTATGGTAATACATTTCAAATGAGAGGTTTTGTAGTGATAGGTCTTGATCTATGCATTGAATAACACATTGATAGATATTTTGAATAACAATGGTAATACCACCATTAAAACCCCAAGAACAATGGTTTTCTTCAAATAACTTCTTTATATATTTTCAACCATTTATTTGTATTTTGAATTTTAATATATATATATTTATAATATATCTATATTTTATGCATTTTATATTCTCTCCCCTATTTATATTAGTATTATATTTTTATGTTAGATATTTTGTAATTGTGACAATAGAAAGATATTTCCTTGATGTGCCCTCCTTGTGATCGACCCTAGGGTGTGCCACTATTGTGAATTATTATGTTAATAAGAATTTAATTGAATTGTGGTTTGTGAAAAACCACTCTCATAAATTTGTATCTATTGCCAGTGAGACCAAATTCTTACACAAACTATTTTTCATAAAACCAAGAAAATTTAGAATTACAAAAATTTGGCTCTATGGGGAAACATTCACTTTTCAAGTATGAGAATTACTCCAGATACAATTTAACTTGAGTTAAGAGTGATACAAAATTTCAAGGTGGGGTAGGATGTGATTGGTGCATGGATGGATTTATGAGGTTGAACAAATTTTAATTTGAGGGATGAAAATTATTGGGAATTGTTTTTCATAGAGGGGAGATGATGGAATTTCATTTAGGATGATATCATTGATGTTTTCTAATTTTTGTTTTTTGTGTGAATTTTGATATGAATATATGATGATTGCCCAGGAGTGAAATTATTATGTGTGGGGGAGTGATGAATATGAAATTTTTACATATTAAATACTATATTTCATATTTCTAATGCCCACCACAGTGTTATTTTATGGTCAAGTGTCACAGTTTTTCTATTTTAGTGGTATTTTAAGCTCAAATGGAAAATGGCTTAATTTTGGGATTTAACTGTTTTATTTGTATTAAGTATTTTGGCCATAAAATTTTCTAAAATGAACCAAATTGTGAATTGTTTTAGGTTCCCTTATATAATGGTTCTCATTTCATCCTTTTGGATTCCCAGATCAATTAATCATTTGGTGGCCCACATTAAGCTCACAATCTGTGCCTCAAAAACATTGTGCGGATGTAGAATGTTTTAAATATGAGCTTATATATCGAAGAAGACTGATCCATTGGAGAAGGTATTTAACAAGGAGACGGAAGAGTAGTTAAATAAAAACTTTCATTAAGGAGTACATGTATGAATCTGCTGATTACAAGGCCATAATGTCATGGGAATTTGGAGTTGTGGAATACAAATAGTCACCAAGACAGATTAAATATGCTGCACTAAAACAGCCATAACTCCATCATACGTGGACCAATAAGGCTGATATTTTATGAAGAGATGAGGGATGAATATTGGAACAATTTTTATGAAGGGACCAATCCCAGTAGCTCCATTTAATGGTCCTAAAAGTCGTGATCTTTGGGAGGACATAATTAAGCGATATTTCTTCAACCCATTTTCTCTATAAATTTGTACCTCCTCTATTTTTAAAAAGATATCCCATTCAAGGTGGATAAGGTGGATTTTTTGTAGTTGTAATGTTTCTTAATTCTTATATTATATATTAGTGTAGCTTTTTTCTTCTTTTGTTCATTTATTCTTTTCATTCATTTCTTTTATTTTAAGTGTTTCTTCCTCCATGCTTCTTTCTAACTCCATGCTTGTGGAGAGCTAACCATCACTATTTTTCGATGCGGAATGTGGTGGTATTGGATTTTTTTATGAATTATTGTTTTATCATGTTCTTTAATAATAATTAAATGGTGGTTAAATGATTGTTGTGAGCGATCGCCCCACTTTATCTTCTATTGTCTTCTTCATTCCTCGTTTTATAATTTTCCTTCTCTTCGATATCTCATTCCTTAAAATGGTGGAGTTTGGATTGGGTAATGATGTGGAAGAGTTTACTCCTACATGCAGAGGTCTCGGTGTACATAAATACGTTTCAAACAAGAGGGTGTAGAGTGATAGGTCTTGATCTCCACATTGAATAATATATTGATAGATTTTTTTTATAATAATGATAATTCCACCATGAAACCCCAAGAACAATGGTTTTCTTCTACTAACTTCTTTATGTATTTTCAACAATTTATTTGTATTTTTTTAATATATCTATATATTTATAATATATATATATATTTTATGCATTTGAAATTCTCTCCCCCATTTATATTAGTATTATATTAATATATTAGATATTTTGTAATAGCGACAATAGAAAGATAGTGCCTGGAAGTGGCCTCCTTGTGATCGACCCGTGGGTGTTCCCCTATTGTGCATTATTAGGTTAATAAGATTTTAATTGAATTGTGGTTCATGAAAACCCACTCTCATCAATTTGGCTCTGTTGTCGGGGAGGCCAAACGCTAACCCACACTATATTTCATAAAAAAAATTAAAAATCTAAAAAAAAGATTCATTGAATAACAATATTTTATTTTCAGTCGATATAGATTACTTAAGTGAGTTTCAAATGCAAGGCCTAGTACTGAATGGACATTAAAGGAATAGTATTTTATGCTGCAGGTGGAACAAGTTTCCGCAATGATTCAAAATAATTTTAAAATATTTGAACAAGCAAGAAAGATGGTAGCAACATTGGCATATGCAGTTAAAGAGGTTAATGATCTTTGGTTAGAATGACAACAACAAAAGAACCAAGATGAAGAAGAAAATGTAAATGTTTTTTCACCTACATTTGATGTTGAAAACCAAAGGAAGACTTGAAGTTTGTGCTTGAATATGCAATCGTCTCTCCATGGTCACAACTTGAAGTGGTTTCTGTAGAATTCATGACATCTGATATAGCTGTAGGAGATCAACATGTTTTGCATAAACATTTGTTAAATTGTGTTGAAGACAAAAAATAAGTGATCATCTCATATTTTTCGATGAAAAATCAGTACCTTTATACATCTCTCATGTTTTGAAAGATGATGAATAAGTTCCTGCAAAAAAATAATTACCAGTGGCCTTGCCTGAAGAGATCATGTTTGAAGGTAACATACATGAAATGGAATATTTTTATATTAATTATTCATGTTTTATTCATATTCAATTGGAATTATTTTCTGACTTCCCTTCTAAATTTTTTCAAACAGCATCACATGATAAATCCCTGGATGTTGAAGTCAAAGTGGCCAAAGAAGTCTTGGCTGAAGAAGTGGAGGAATTATTCTTTATCCCTCTCCCATATTCTATGTTGTACAACATTGAAATGGGGAAGGATCTATTGTACTCTATTTATGAGTTCCCTTATGTATGTTTTAGGCTAAAGAGCATTGGATGATATAATGTATGGCGGTTTCTATGCAAGAAACCCTACCCACCATCGGATTGGGGTTAAACTACTATAACTACTTGATTAGGGGTAGTAAATACCTAGCACCCTCTTGGGGGTCAAGCCAAGAATTATCCTATTTCTTTTAAATTCATCATTATTTTTATTTATTTTTATCATGTTTTATTTATTTAATGAATTCTAGGTCATGTGGTAGTAGTTCAGAGCAAAACTCAAATATTCCACTAAAAAATAAGTTTAGGTTGTATCTTTCCTTCCCTTTGTTTTTCTGCCTTTAAATTAATTTTGTGTTGAGCTCCAATGAGGGGTATTGAAATCCTGGTGAGGGGAGTGTCAAACTTATTATTTGTTTTTTGTTATTTCTTTTTCTTTTTCTTTTTCATTTTTTTAGTAACCTTGAGATTTAATGAATATTATGATCATTTGTAACATACTAATTGATTTTGATATGGTTGAAATGATTTTTGAAGGAACAGATTTTAAAGGATAGTTGATGTGAAAACATTTTCCTTGTATTGGATTTTCAAGAATTTTTATGAGTTTTACTGAATTTTTTAATCTAAGAACATGAAACACTGACTCAACTATTTTTCCTATCCTGTGAGGTATTCTGAACCACTTTGAAATATTATTTCTAATACCCACACTTTCTTGAGAGAATATTGGATTTTGAATGAGAACCAGAACATGTGATTTTTCTCTTTCGAAACTTTGGATTTCATAAAATGTTTTTGATATGATTGAGGAATTAGTTTGGATATCCATATTTTATCTTGAGTCCAACCTTTAAATGTATCCTTCGTTATCCCTTAGTGTAAAGACCCGTAAATTTCAAGGAAATTTTTTTCTTAATTTTCTTTGGAATTTTACAAGAACGTAGTTTCTGACGGCTCCTGATTCCGAGGCCCGGTGTGCCCGGAATCATTTTCCGAAGTTTGGCTCGGGTACGTTCAGTGAACAGACGATCGGGTTTTTCTAACTTTTGAACCGGTGCCCGGAATCGAATTCTGAGGGCACCGATGAAATCGCAGCGCCGATATTCGCTTAGAAACGCCTCTTCCGGAGTTGCGTTTGCTCGGGTGTGGTTTTTAATTTTCGGGCTTAAAGTTAAGAAATAAAATAATTTTGCGACAACTTTATTTTATTTCACTTGAAGCCACTTAAAGGTGGCTTGAACTGAGTTGAACTGGATAGGATGCTATCCAGAAATATCCTACCCCCTTGGTAGGATATTTGTGAGGTGGGGCCCGCACGAGCCCCGCCGTTTCTTTCCGCTAAGAAACGCACCCGTGAAAACCCGTTTTAATGAAAGTCAACCGACGCGTTTTCTAAATTCTTAACAGACCATTTAAATGGGCTGTTTCTTTCGTGAATTAAGTGGGCTGTTTCTTTCGTGAATTAAATGGGTCGTTTCTTTCGTTGAATTAATTCAACGAATTGATGGATCATTTCTTAACCAGTTTTTCAAACTCGTTGGCGTAATAATAAAATAAGGCCAACGCTTAACCTCTGGTTATTTGCGCTTGAGAAGATTTGAGAGAACCCTCGTAACTTCTTCTCCCTTGCGAAGAACGCGAAGAACGCGAAGAACGCGAAGAACGCCGAACCCGGAAATCGACGACGCCTTCGCCCGAGACGTTCTTCCGATCTCCGATCTCCGATCTCCGATCACCGACCATTTGATGTGAGTGATTTCGGATTTCCGCTCAAGGTTCTTTTCTTTTGGTTTTAAACACAGATTTAATTAATTATAATTTAAATCTGTTGTTCTTGGTTCGTTGAGTTCGCCGACTCAACGCCGGTTTCCGCGACGACGCGACGCCTCCCCGCGACGACGCGACGATCCCTCTCTTCCGCGACGATCCTTTCCGCGAAGAACGCCCGCGCGCGACGATCGACGAGGTAGGGATTTATTTTGGAAAATTATCCCTTTTTAATTTTCCCGTGAGCGTTCTTTGAAAATAAAAAAGTCGGTTTCAAATGAACAATTTTATTTTAATTAAAATTGTCGGTTCATGTGTTGAACTATTTCTTCCGGTTGTTTATCTCTAACGCAGAGGGTGCGGGCCAAACGAACACGGCCCGACGACCCTCCGCCGTTCTTCGTTTTGTGCGGATTTGACGGTCGATGACGGAACGTGCTGCAACGAACGTTTGACGATCCCGCAGTAAAGAACGGGTCCCGGGAGGAGCAACGGCGCAGACGGGAAGGAAAACGGGCCACCGGAGCGACGACGGCGGCCCGCAGAAGTTGCCGGCGGCGCCCCGGCGCGCCGCCGGACGAGTCCGCCGCGGCTGAAGCCGCGGCGGCGGCGGCCAACGGACCCGCGGCCGCGCAGGTCCGGTTCGTCCAGGCGGGACGCGGCAGAGCCGCGTCCGCGGTTCACCAGCGCGGCCCGCACGCGGGCCGCGGTTTCTTCTCAGGCCGCGGGTCGGCGCCCGCGGCTTCCACCCGCGCCGCTCGGCCGGGCCGGGCCGGGCCAACCGGGTCGGACCCGGATCGGGTCGACCCAGGGGGGTCGGGCCGGGTCGGCCCGGGCCCGTACCCCCCATCTTCGGACGTTTTCGTTCAAACGCCCGTATCTTGAGCTTCGTGCCTCCAAACGACTCGCCGTCAGTGGCAACGCGATCCTTGGATCGAGACGGTCGTTTCGGTATATCGCACTCAAGGTTTCGGAATACTTTGAGTTCGGCCGGGTTGGTTCGTACACGAGACCAATCGGGCCCTCGGAGCGGAAACGCTCATATCTTGAGCTACGGACGTCCTATTGATGTGCCGTCAGCTTTGTTGAATTCCTCTAAGTGAGACGGATCTTTTGGCATACTCCGCCCGAGGTTTGGACGCAGGTGGAGTGTGGTCGGGTTGGTTTTTCCTTAAAAACCAACCGGGCCCCTGGGACGAAAATGCCAACATCTCTCAGACCGGGCGTCCGATTGACGCGCCGTCTGCGACGTTGAGTTCCTGTTGACGATACAGAACTTTTGGATACATCAACCTCGGACTTCGTGTCAGTTGATGTATCAGCCCCTCGGCTCGTGGAGCGGACCCTCCCGAACGAGCTTGCTGTGTGCGGGAACCCTAGGCTGGCTGCGACTGCTACTTCGACAGCGACGACCGTGCAGAGATCCTCAGTGGACTGCGGCGACGACTGTGCAGAGATCCTCCGTGGACTCTGACGACGACCGTGCAGAGATCCTCAGTGGACTGCGGTGACGACTGTGCAGAGATCCTCAGTGGACTGCGACGAGTCCTGCACTCAGCGATCCGACGTGGATCAGTGCTACCGGTCCTGTGTGGGCCCGATCCTGTGTGGGTCCGATCCTGCGTGGGTCGGCGCTCAGCGGTTCTGTGGGAGCCAGCGCCTACAGGTCCTGCGTGGGCCCGGTCCTGTGTGGGCCCGATCCTGTGTGGGTCCAATCCTGTGTGGGTCATCTCTCAGCGGTTCTGTGTGAGCCAACTCCTACAGGTCCTGCGTGGGCCCGATCCTGTGTGGGTCACTGCAAGGTTAGTACCTATCGATCCTTCGTGGGTCCGACGACTTAGATGGTTCAATGATCATCTTTATCGTCATCTGAAAAAGTATACCTGTGTGAGCTGAATCTTGTGTTACTCTCCTTTGTGGATTGTGTTGTTCTATCCTGCGTGGGTATGCGTTTTGCTTTCCTGTGTGGACTGGGTTGTGCTAGGGCTCGGACGTTGGAGCCGATCGGGGAATTGATGACTTAGGTATATGTATGGGCATATACCTAAGCCGTGTCAGATGTTACTTCGTGATTGTACCTCTTTTCGTGATTTATCCTTTGTGGATTTCGGGAGACCTTCGGGGGTCTCGGGGTCCCTACTGAGTAGCTTGTACTCACCCCTGCACGGGCTATGCCCGCACTTCGTGATGTTGGTTGCAGACGACGGACAGCGCTGATCGTGGAGGAGGCGTGTGGAGCAGGACAGTACCTGGAGGTGGACCACTGGGCGGGACGTACTCGGAGCGGTCAGGTGGACCCGAGGAGCAGTGGAGGCTATCTGTACCCACCCTTCAGGTGGGACTTCCAGAGGACGGCTTGACGCTGCAGTTTTCCCTTTTTAGTTGATGTTTTTCCTTTCAGTTGTACTTTACAGTTGGGCTTGTATTTCCGGCCCCTTTTTACTTTCAGCACAGCTTGTACAGTTTTACTTAGTGTTTACTTTTCCGCTTGCTTACTCTGTGGTGCTTGTTTACTTTTCAAAGGCAATGCCTTCCCTTTTTTTTGGGATTTACGCCTTGGTGCTAGTCGCCAGCCCCTGGCCTATGGAAGGTGGGCTTGGGGTAGTCACGGCACGGGCCCCGAGGACGGGTCGTGACAAATTGGTTTCAGAGGCGTCGGTTCTACCGCAGACTCTGATCTTTCTTCTATGTGAAGCAATAGTGTTTAGCGTATTGAGTGTGGTTATCAGTCCAGGGAGTCCAGTGTTGGTGCGGCGGCCGACGTATCCATACACCAGGACCCTGACTTCTGATTTCCGACTTAATGCACGAAAACATTGATTGCATGTGTGTTTCAAGTTTTCTTTGTGATTACTTGTGTCAGCTCACCAGGTATACTGTTCTGACCGTGGCATACTTGTTTCCTTTTTCAGGATGGCATGACGACAGCAGCCAGCTAGGGTTCCCAGAGTAGGGCGCGACGACAGCCCGCCGAGCGACGAGGCCTCGGTACAGGGCCCGTTGACAGCAGAGGCACCGGCGGTACCTTTACCCGCCGAGCCCCCGAAGCTTCCAGCACTGGCAGCTGACGATGCACGACGCCTTGGAGCTCTACACGAGTTCCAGCGCCAGCGACCACCCAGGTTCCGTGGGGAGTCGGACCCCCAGGCAGCCGAGGACTGGCTGGAGGCGGTCGTCCGAGTATTCAGGCTAGTGAGGACGCCAGCAGACCTCATGGTGATCCTCGCGGCGAGCCTACTGCACACAACAGCCGGACGCTGGTGGAGCCTGATGCTCCAGATACACGATGAGGCCACCCTCATCTGGACGGACTTTGAGAGCCTCTTCCGCTCAGAGTTCGTCCCGGCCACCCTCCGAGCGGTGCGCATCCAGCAGCTTCTTCAGCTGCGGCAGGGCAGCTTGACGGTCGCTCAGTACGCGTCGAGGTTCACCGACCTTTCTCGGTACTCGACAGACATGGTACGGGACCCCTTCTTCCGGGCCCGGACCTTCGAGCAGGGTTTGAGACACGAGATCAGGGCATCACTGATCTCCCTCAGCATCCCGACCCAGGCAGGAGTACTGGAGCGAGCCCTCCTGATCGAGAGCTTTCTGGCTGAGTCCACAGTGAGACCTACCGCAGGGCGGTAGACAGCGGAGTCTTCGGCAGCTGGTAGCCGGCGGATGACTCAGGGTTCCAGGCGGACCCGACCTTCCGGAAGGCGACATCGGGACACTGGCTCAGCAGTGCAGGGCACCCGGCCCGGAGCCAGCCTTCCGAGAGGCAGACAGTGCTACGAGTGCGGCGAGCAGGGCCACATGGCTCGTGACTGCTCGACCCGTCGTACCGAGGGGCAGAAGATGGTGGAGGGACCACCCAGGCAGAGGCAGAGGGTCGACCGTGGCGGTCCGCAGGGAGAAGGCGGACGAGGCAGAGGAGTTGGCCGAGCAGCAGGTGGTGGACGACGCTTTGAGGCTCTGCCACCACCACCACCAGGAGGCCCGCCCCGACCATAGGGAGCTGGCGGGCAGAGATAGGCTCAGCTCCAGGCAGCAGAGGCCTACGACCACGGTGCGCCAGAGATGATTCGAGGTACGATCTGTGTCTATTCCACCCTTGCTGCAGTTCTGATAGACACAGGAGCGAGTCACTCTTTCATAGCCACTGCCCTTGTTCGGAGCTCGGAGATTCCGACAGAGTCGTTGGCTCGATCCTTACGGCTAGAGACTCCTACGGGAGTAGACTCGACGATTACGCACTGGTGCCGGCAGTGTGAGCTTACTCTAGGAGGCGAGAGCTTCAGCTGGGATCTTCTTGTAGCAGCGTCGAGGCCTTACGACGTCATCTTGGGCATGGATTGGTTATCTACGGTCCATGCTCAGATTGACTGCATTAGGCGCAAGGTGCGATGTGTGCGCACCGACGGAAGCAGGTTCACCTTCACCGGCAAGAAGGGAGCCTTAGCAGCACAGGATGGACTCATGCAGAGGAGAGGTCAGCCCATCACTCATCAGTTGGCTAGCCTCATCCTGGGAGCAGTTGACGTGCGGAGTCCCAGTTTTCCTGCAGTGGTGGATCAGTACGCGGGCGTCTTTCCCGACGAAGTTCCAGGACTACCTCCTCGCAGAGAGGTAGACTTTTATATTGACCTGTACCCCGGGACAGCCCCGATATCCACTCCAGCATATCGGATGGCCCCCGCTGAGCTTCGAGAGCTGTGGGTACAGTTGGAGGACTTACAGGGCAAGGGGTTCATCCGACCCAGTGTTTCGCCCTGGGCTTCCCCGTTTTTGTTCGCCAAGAAGGCGTACGGGAGCTTGCGACTGTGTGTCGATTATCATCGCCTGAATCAGGTGACAGTGAGGAACAAGTATCCGCTACCCAGGATTGATGACCTCTTCGACCAGCTCAAGGGAGCACGGTGGTTCTCGAAGATAGACCTCAGGTCAGGCTATCATCAGCTCAGAGTTCGAGACGAGGATGTGCAGAAGACGGCCTTCAGGTGTCGGTATGGCCACTATGAGTTCTTGGTTATGCCTTTCGGCGTGACCAACGCTCCAACAGTGTTCATGAGCCTCATGAACAAGATCTTCCAGCCATACCTCGATCGATTTGTTGTGGTCTTCATCGACGACATTTTGGTGTACTCGACGACGGAGGAGGAGCACGCCTACCACCTGCGTGTTGTACTAGACACACTCCGAGAGCACCAGCTTTATGGAAAGCTCTCTAAGTGTCAGTTCTGGTTACGTGAGGTCCACTTCTTGGGGCACGTCATTTCTGAGGCGGGAGTTGCAGTGGATCCCGCGAAGATCGAGGCAGTGCTAGCTTGGGAGCCACCCAAGAGCGTGACAGAGGTGCGGAGTTTCTTGGGCCTAGCCGGATACTATCGGAGATTTGTGCCGGACTTCTCCAGAGTTGCGGCCCCACTCTCAGCATTGACGAAGAAGGGGAAACCCTTCGTGTGGTCAGACAGATGTCAGCAGAGCTTCCAGGAGCTGAGTCAGAGGTTGACCAGCGCACCTATCTTGAGGTTTCCTGAGGAGGGAGTTGGATACGTAGTCTACTGTGATGCATCAGGGACCGGACTCGGGTGTGTCCTGATGCAGGAGCGGGCCGTGATTGCCTATGGATCACGTCAGTTGAGGCCTCACGAGTAGAACTACGCTACCCATGACTTGGAGTTGGCAGCAGTGGTCTTTGCCCTGAAGACATGGCGACACTATCTGATGGGCGAGCGCTTCACAGTCTTTTCTGACCACCAGAGTCTCAGGTACATCTTCTCTCAGAATGACCTAAACCTGAGGCAGCGGCGATGGCTCGAGTTCCTCCAGGACTACGACTTTGAGATAGTCTATACTCCTGGGAAGGGGAACGTAGTGGCTGATGCCCTCAGCAGGAGGACGGGCATCCAGCTACTTGAGGAGGCGACAGAGTAGCTAGCCGCTTTGCAGATATCCTTCGTGGATAGAGACGGAGCAGCCTTCCTTCAGTCTCTCACAGTCTCTCCTCCGCTTCTTCAGCGGGTCAAAGAGGCACAGCATGGGGACGTTGACTGTGAGACATGGCGCGCACAGATATCCATGGGACAGGCACCTGATGGTTTCTCCCTTGGAGCAGAGCACGATGTCCTTTTCAGAGGACGTACCTTGGTACCAGTCGCTTTACGAGAGGAGGTGCTGAGAGAGTATCACACTTCTCCTTTGGCGGTACATCCTGGAGTGGCGAAGATGTACCAGGATATCAGGCGACAGCACTGGTGGCCGGGCATGAAGAAGGCTGTGGCAGAGTTCGTTTCACGGTGCCTCACCTGCCAGCAGGTGAAGGCAGAGCATCAGGTACCAGCAGGTTTGGTACAGCCCTTGGAGGTCCCGGAGTGGAAGTTGGATGGGATATCTATGGACTTCGTGACTGGACTTCCACGCACTTCCAGAGGTCATGACTCCATTTGGGTGATTGTTGACCGGCTCACCAAGTCGGCACACTTCTTACCCATCCGAGAGCAGGGCTCAGTAGAGAGCTTGGGGCGTCTCTACGTTCAGGAGATTGTACGACTTCACGGTGTTCCATCGACTATCGTCTCCGATCGGGACGCTCGTTTTACTTCCCGGCTTTGGAAGGGGTTGCAGGAGGCGTTCGGGACGTGACTACGTCTGAGCACCGCCTTTCACCCTCAGACGGATGGTCAGACGGAGAGGACCATTCAGACTCTCGAGGACATGCTCCGCGCATGTTTCCTTGACTTTGGTCGCAGCTGGGAGGACCACCTACCCTTGGTAGAGTTCGTGTACAACAACAGCTACCACTCCACCATCGGGATGGCACCCTACGAGGCATTGTACGACAGGCCTTGCAGATCTCCTTTTTGCTGGACAGACCCTGGAGAGTCAGCACTTGTGGGACCAGAGATGGTCCGGGCCATGACAGAGAAGGTCCAGGTCATCCAGGAGCGGATGAGGACAGCACAGAGCCGGCAGAAGTCATATGCTGACAGGAGGCGGAGGCCACTAGAGTTCGAGGATGGTGACCACGTCTTCTTGCGGGTCTCACCTCGATGTGGTTTGAGGAGATTTGGCCGAGGCGGCAAGTTGTCTCCACGCTTCATCGGGCCTTTCCAGATCCTCAACAGGATTGGCGAGGTGGCTTATCGCCTGGCTCTACCACCTCAGTTGCACCGGGTGCACGACGTCTTCCACGTATCCCAGCTGAGGAGATACGTGCACGACCCGACACACATCATTGACTATGGGGAGCTAGACGTGGATGATGGAGCGACTTTTGCGGAGGTCCCGGTGGAGATAGAGGATCGACAGGAGCGAGTCCTACGTGGGTGATCGATTCCTCTTGTGCGCATCAGATGGCAGCATGGGAACCTCCAGGAGAGCACTTGGGAGCGGGAGGCCCAGATGCGTGCTCAGTACCCACATTAGTTTCCCTAGTTTTTGATGTATCTTTACGGGGACGTAAAGTCCTGAGGTGGGAGTAATGTAAAGACCCGTAAATTTCAAGGAAATTTTTTTCTTAATTTTCTTTGGAATTTTACAAGAACGCAGTTTCTGACGGCGCCTGATTCCGAGGCCCGGTGTGCCCGGAATCATTTTCCGAAGTTTGGCTCGGGTACGTTCAGTGAACGGACAAGCGGGTTTTTCTAACTTTTGAACCAGTGCCCGGAATCGAATTCTGAGGGCACCGATGAAATCGCAGCGCCGGTATTCGCTTAGAAACGCCTCTTCCGGAGTTGCGTTTTCTCGGGTGTGGTTTTTAATTTTCGGGCTTAAAGTTAAGAAATAAAATAATTTTGCGACAACTTTATTTTATTTCACTTGAAGCCACTTAAAGGCGGCTTGAACTGAGTTGAACTGGATTGGATGCTATCCAGAAATATCCTACCCCCTTGGTAGGATATTTGTGAGGTGGGGCCCGCACGAGCCCCGCCGTTTCTTTCCGCTAAGAAACGCACCCGTGAAAACCCGTTTTAATGAAAATCAACCGACGCGTTTTCTAAATTCTTAACAGACCATTTAAATGGGTTGTTTCTTTCGTGAATTAAGTGGGCTGTTTCTTTCGTGAATTAAATGGGTCGTTTCTTTCGTTGAATTAATTCAACGAATTGATGGATCGTTTCTTAACCAGTTTTTCAAATTCGTTGGCGTAATAATAAAATAAGGCCAACGCTTAACCTCTGGTTATTTGCGCTTGAGAAGATTTGAGAGAACCCTCGTAACTTCTTCTCCCTCGCGAAGAACGCGAAGAACGCGAAGAACGCGAAGAACGCCGAACCCGGAAATCGACGACGCCTTCGCCCGAGACGTTCTTCCGATCTCCGATCTCCGATCTCCGATCACCGACCATTTGAGGTGAGTGATTTCGGATTTCCGCTCAAGGTTCTTTTCTTTTGGTTTTAAACACAGATTTAATTAATTATAATTTAAATCTGTTGTTCTTGGTTCGTTGAGTTCGCCGACTCAACGCCGGTTTCCGCGACGACGCGACGCCTCCCCGCGACGACGGGACGATCCCTCTCTTCCGCGACGATCCTTTCCGCGAAGAACGCCCGCGCGCGACGATCGATGAGGTAGGGATTTATTTTGGAAAATTATCCCTTTTTAATTTTCCCGTGAGCGTTCTTTGAAAATTAAAAAGTCGGTTTCAAATGAACAATTTTATTTTAATTAAAATTGTCGGTTCATGTGTTGAACTATTTCTTCTAGTTGTTTATCTCTAACGCGGAGGGTGCGGGCCAAACGAACACGGCCCGACGACCCTCCGCCGTTCTTCGTTTTGTGCGGATTTGACGGTCGACGACGGAACGTGCCGCAGCGAACGTTTGACGATCCCGCAGTAAAGAACGGGTCCCGGGAGGAGAAACGGCGCAGACAGGAAGGAAAACGGGCCACCGGAGCGACGCCGGTGGCCCGCGAAAGTTGCCAGCGGCGCGGGTCACCGGCGCGGCGACGCCCCGGCGCGTCGCCGGACGAGTCCGCCGCGGCTGAAGCCGCGGCGGCGGCGGCCAACGGACCCGCGGCCACGCGGGTCCGGTTCGTCCAGGAGGGACGCAGCAGAGCCGCGTTCGCGGTTCACCAGCGCGGCCCGCACGCGGGCCGCGGTTTCTTCTCAGGCCGCGGGTCGGCGCCCGCGGCTTCCACCCGCGCCGCTCGGCCGAGCCGAGCCGCCTGAGCCGGACCGGCACCGGCCGGGCCGAGCCGGGCCAACCGGGTCGGACCCGGGTCGGGCCGACCCGGTTCGGGCCGACCCAGGGGGGGTCGGGCCGGGTCGGCCCGGGCCCGTACCCCCCATCTTCGGACGTTTTCGTTCAAACGCCCGTATCTTGAGCTTCGTGCCTCCAAACGACTCGCCGTCAGCGGCAACGCGATCCTTGGATCGAGACGGTCGTTTCGGTATATCGCACTCAAGGTTTCAGAATTATTTGAGTTCGGCCGGGTTGGTTCGTACACGAGACCAACCGGGCCCTCGGAGCGGAAACGCTCATATCTTGAGCTACGGACGTCCGATTGACGTGTCGTCAGCTTTGTTGAATTCCTCTAAGTGAGACGGATCTTTTGGCATACTCCGCCCGAGGATTGGACGCAGGTGGAGTGCGGTCGGGTTGGTTTTGCCTTAAAAACCAACCGGGCCCCTGGGACGAAAATGCCAATATCTCTCAGACCGGGCGTCCGATTGATGCGCCGTCTGCGACGTTGAGTTCCTGTTGACGATACGGAACTTTTGGATACATCAAACTCGGACTTCGTGTCAGTTGATGTATCAGCCCCTCGGCTCGTGGAGCGGACCCTCCCGAACGAGCTTGCTGTGTGCGGGAACCCTAGGCTGGCTGCGACTGCTACTTCGACAGCGACGACCGTGTAGAGATCCTTAGTGGACTGCGGCGACGACTGTGCAGAGATCCTCCGTGGACTCTGACGACGACCGTGCAGAGATCCTCCGTGGACTCCGACGACGACCGTGCAGAGATCCTCAGTGGATTGCGGCGACGACTGTGCAGAGATCCTCAGCGGACTGCGACGACTCCTGCACTCAGCGATCCTACGTGGATCAGTGCTACCGGTCCTGTGTGGGCCCGATCTTGTGTGGGTCCGATCCTGCGTGGGTCAGCGCTCAGCGGTTCTATGTGAGCCAGCGCCTACAGGTCCTGCGTGGGCCCGGTCCTGTGTGGGCCCGATCCTGTGTGGGTCTGATCCTGTGTGGGTCATCTCTCAACGGTTCTGTGTGAGCCAACTCCTACAGGTCCTGCGTGGGCCCGATCCTGTGTGGGTCACTGCAAGGTTAGTACCTATCGATCCTTCATGGGTCCGACGACTTAGATGGTTCAATGATCATCTTTATCGTCATCCGAAGAAGTATACCTGTGTGAGCTGAATCTTGTGTTACTCTCCTTTGTGGATTGTGTTGTTCTATCCTACGTGGGTATGCGTTTTGCTTTCCTGTGTGGACTGGGTTGTGCTAGGGCTCGGACGTTGGAGCCGATCGGGGAATTGATGACTTAGGTATATGTATGGGCATATACCTAAGCTGTGTCAGATGTTACTTCGTGATTGTACCTCTTTTCGTGATTTATCCTTTGTGGATTTCGGGAGACCTTCGGGGGTCTCGGGGTCCCTACTGAGTAGCTTGTACTCACCCCTGCACGGGCTATGCCCGCACTTCGTGATGTTGGTTGCAGACGACGGACAACGCTGATCGTGGAGGAGGCGTGTGGAGCAGGACAGTACCTGGAGGTGGACCACTGGGCGGGACGTACTCGGAGCGGTCAGGTGGACCCGAGGAGCAGTGGAGGCTATCTGTACCCACCCTTCAGGTGGGACTTCCAGAGGACGGCTCGACGCTGCAGTTTTCCCTTTTTAGTTGCTGTTTTTCCTTTCAGTTGTACTTTACAGTTGGGCTTGTATTTCCGGCCCCTTTTTACTTTCAGCACAGCTTGTACAGTTTTACTTAGTGTTTACTTTTCCGCTTGCTTACTCTGTGGTGCTTGTTTACTTTTCAAAGGCAATGCCTTCCCTTTTTTTGGGATTTACGCCTTGGTGCTAGTCGCCAGCCCCTGGCCTATGGAAGGCGGGCTTGGGGTAGTCACGGCACGGGCCCCGAGGACGGGTCGTGACACTTAGATTCCATGAGTTTACTTATATGTTTAAGACACATTACAAGATTATTTTTCCTTACCTTCCCGTACTGTTGGTATATTTGTGTGGATATTTCAAGTTTGAGTGTGGGGGAAGGGCCTTTCATGTGTGTTATTAGGGATTTGTTTCCTTTCTTGGGGATGTGATGCGTGTGTCAACAATTTGGGCAGTGGATGATAAAGAGCAAATTGGTCATGGGTAATCTTTTCATTGAGCTTTATTTGTTCCGTCTGGTTCTCCATAAAAAATTAAAAATAGACAAAATGGAGATGAGCTTGATTTTATCATTTTACTTCCTTTTATGACTCATGTACCTATCTAAATTAAAGGTAATGATGGCAATTATTTCATTTTATTCAATTTTTATCTCATTCTCCATGATAAAAAAATAAAAAAAATAGTAGAAAATAAATCTGTGCCTTTCTGGAGCTTTACAAAAAAAAAGAAAAAAATAAAAAAGTTGAGAACTTGGATATAGTCATTCTTTGGAATAATATCCTGGCTCATGTAACATGTCATACAAATGGGGGCAGTGTTTTCTATCACACTATTAAAGGGATTGTGTGAGAAATTCCTGTGTTTTCACTAGAATATTCATGCATTATACTTAAAAGTCTAACATCCTCTTTCTAGCCTTAAAATTTTCAATCATATTCCCACCAACACTAAGCCACAGAATTCACCCTGTAAAAAGACCTCATGATTGAATTAATTATCATGTTTCTCTCTGTGGAGAGATGAGAATTAACATAAGACTATGGGGAAACATGCACTTTCCATGTATGATCATTACTCCAGATAAAATTTCTCTTGAGTCAAGAGTGAAACAAAATTTCAAGGTGAGGCAGGTTGTGATTGGGGCATGGATGGATTTATGAGGTTGAACAAATTTAAATGTGAGGAATGAAAATGATTGGGAATTTTTTTTCATAGAGGACATATGATGGAGTTTCATTTAGGAAGAGGTCATTTATTTTTTCTAATTTTTGATTTTCCTATGAATTTTGATATGAATATATGATGATCTCCCAGGAGTGAAATGATTAAGTATGGTGGAGTGATGAATCTGGAATTTTTACATATTAAATACTGTATTTCATAGTTCTAATACCCATCATTGTGTTATTTTATGGGAAATTGTCACAGTTTTTCTGTTTTAGTGGTATTTTGAGCTCAAATGGAAAATGGCTTAATTTTGGGATTTATCTATTTTATTTGTATTATGTATTTTTGCCATAAAATTTTCTAAACTGAACCAAATTGTGAATTTTATTAGGTTCCCTTATATAATGGGTCTAATTTCATCCTCTTGGATTCCCAGCTCAATCAATCATTTGGTGGCCCATACTATGCTCACATTCTGTGCCTCGAAAACATGGTGCAGATCTGGAATGTTTTAAATATGAACTTGTATCTCGAAGAAGATTGATCCATTGGAGAAGGGACTTGAAAAGGAGCTAGAAGTGTAATTAAATAGAAACTTTCATTATGGAGTACATTTCAGAATCTTTGGATTACAAGGCCATAATGTCATGGGAATTTTGGAGTTGTGGAATACGAAGAGTCACAAGGACAAATTAAATGTGCCGCACTAAAACTGACATAACTCCAACATACGTGGACCAATATGCCTGATATTTTTTGGAGATATTGGGGATGAATATTGGAACAATTGTAAATAAGGGACCATTCCCAATTATGCAATTTAATGGTCCTAAATGTCGTGATGTTCGGGCGGACAGAATTGAGCGAGATTTCTTCAACCCAATTTCTCTATAAATTTGTACCTCCTCTATTTTTAAAAGGATAGCCATTTCAAAGGGGAAAAGGTGGAGTTTATTATCTGTAATTTATCTTAATTATTATATTATATATTAGTGTAGTTTTTTTCTTCTTCAGTTCACTACTTCTTTTCTTTCATTTCTATTATTTTACGTGTTTCTTCCTCCGTGCTTTTTTCTAACTCCATGCTTGTAGAGAGCTAACCCTCACTGTTTTCCAAGGTGGAAAGGGGTTGTATTTTATTTTATTATGAATTATTGTTTTATCATGTTTTGTTCTAAGAATATAGTGGTGGTTAAATGATTATGGTGAGTTTTCTCCCCACTTTCTCTATTATTGTCTTCTTCCTCCTCATTTTATAATTTTCCTTATCACCGAAATATCATTCATTCAAATGGTGGAGTTAGGATTTTGTAATGATGTGGAATAGTTTACTTATACATGAATAGGTCTTAGTGTAGGGTAATGAATTTCAAACGAGAGGGTTTGGAGTGATAGGTCTTGATCTCTGCATTGAATAACACATTGATAGATATTTTGAATAACAATTATAATTTCACAATTAAAACCCCCAGAACAGTCGTTTTCTTAAACTAACTTCTTTATAAATTTTCAAACATTTATTTGTATTTTTTATTTTAATATATATATATATTATATATCTATATTTTATGCATTTGATATTTTCTCCCCTATTTATATTAGAATTATATTTTTATATTAGATATTTTTTAATTGTGACAATAGAAAGATATTGTCTTGATGTGCCTTCCTTGTGATCGACCCTAGGGTGTGCCACTATTGTGAATTATTAGGTTAATTAGAATTTAATTGAATTGTGGTGTGTGAAAAACCACTCTCATCAATTTGGATTTTTTTCCAGGCAGACCAAATTCTTACACAAACTATTTTTCATAAAACCAAAAAAATTACAAATTTCAAAAAAAAATGGCTTCATTGATTATCAATATTTTTTTTCAGTAGATATGGATTACTTCAGTGATTTTTAATATGCATGGCCTAGTACTAAATGGTCTTGAAAGGAAGAGGCATTTATGCTGCAAATGGAACAAGATGCCATGATGATTCAAAATAATTTTAAAATCCTTTAACAGGCAAGAAAGATGGTAGCATCGTTGGCAGCTGAAGTTGAAGAAGTTAATGCACTTTGGCTGGAATGACAAAAAAAAAGAACCAAGCTGAAGAAAAAAAATGTAAATGCTGTTACACCTATATTTGATGTTGACAAACCCAAGGAAGACATGAAGACTCTTCTTGAAGATGCAATCGTCTCTCCATGGCCACTACTTGAAGAGGTTTCTGAAGAAGTCATGCCAGCTTATACAGGTCTGGGAGATCAAAATGTTTTGGATAGACATTTGTAATATTTTGTTGAAGAACAAAAATAAGTGATTGTATAATATTTTTCAAATAAGAATAAGTACCTTTCTACATCTCTCTTGTTTTGGAAGAAGATAAAGAAGTTCCTACAGAAAAAGTATTACCAGTGGCCTTGCCTGAAGAGGTCGTGCTTGAAACTAACCTACATGAAAGGGATGATTTTTATACTGATTCTTCATGTTTTAATCATATTCAAGTGGGATTATTTTCTGACTTCCCTTATGAATTGTTTCAAACAGCATCACAAGATCAAGCCCTAGATGTTTAAGTCGAAGTGGCCAAAGAAGTCGTTGCTGAAGAAGTGGAGGAATTACTCTATCTCCTACACCCATATTCTAAGTTTTACCACATTGAAATGGGGAAGGAGCTATTGTACTCTATTAATGGGTTATTATATGGATTTTGTAGGCTGAAGAGCATTGGAAGAAAGAATTTATGGTGGTTTCTAATCGAGAAACCCAACCCACCATCAGATTGGGTTTAAACTGCAGCAAATGTTGGACTAGGGGTTGGTAAAACCTAGCACCCGCTTGGGGATCAAACAATGAATTATCCTCATTCTTTTACCTTCCTCATTTTTTCATGTCTTATTTATTTAATGATTTCTAGGTAATGTGGTAGTATCAAAGAGCTTATCTCAAATATGACAATAAAAAATAAAGTGAGGCTGTATATTTCATTCCCTTTATTTTTCTACTTTTATAATAATTTTGTGTTGATCTCCAATGTGGGGTATTGAAATCTAGGCGGGGGAGTGTCAACCTACTTAGTTGTTTTGTGTGCATTCTTTTTCCTTTTTTTCATCTTTTTAGTAACTTTGAGCTTTAATGAATATTCTGATCATTTGTCACATACTAATTGAATTTGTGTTGGTTGAAATGATTTTTGAAGAAATGGATTTTAAAGGATTGTTGATGTGAATTTTTTTTCCTTGAATTGGATTTTCAATAATTTTTATGAGTTTGACTAATTTATTAAATCCAATATCATGAAACATTGACTCAAATATTTACCCATCCTGCGAGGTATTCTAAACCACTTTGAAATATTCTTTCTAATACCCACACTTTCTTGAGAGATGCTTGGATTTTGTGTGAGAACCAGAACATGTGATTTTTCTCTATCGAAGCATTGAATTTCATGGAAAGTTTTTGATATGATTGACACATTTTTTTGGCTCTCCATATTTTATCTTGATACCTACCTTTACATCTATCCTTCTTTATCCCTTAGATGTCATGAATTGCCTTATATGTTTCAGCCACATTACAAGCTGATTTTTCATTACCTTCCCGCACTGTTGATATATTTGCATGGATATTTCATGTTTAATTGTGGGGGAAGGGCCTTTAATGTGTGTTATTAGAGATTTTTTCCTTTCCTGGGGATGTGATGTGTGTGTCAACATTTTGGGCAGTGGATGATAAAGTGAAAATTAGTCATGGGTAATATTTTCATTGAGCTTTCTTTGTTTCTTCTGGTTCTCCTTTAAAAAATGAAAAAATAGAAAAAATGGAGATGATCTTTAAATAATCATTGCACTTAATTTTATGACTCACGTCCTTGTCAAAATTAAAGGGAATTATGGTCATTATTTCATTTTATTCAATTTTCAGCACATTCACCAATAAAAAAATTAAAAAAAATGAAAATAATGTTGTGCCTTTCAGGAGATTTACAAAAAAATAAAATAAAAAAGGGGAGAATGTGGATGAAATCATTCTTTGGAATCATTTTATGGATCATTTACCATGTCATAAAAAAGGGGGAAATGTTCTATATCTCACTGTTAATGAAATTGAGTGAGAAATTTTTGTGTTTTCACGTGAATATTCATGCATTTTACATAAAACTCTAACCTCCACTTCCTAGACTAAAAATTTTCAATCATTTTCCCAAAAACCCTAAGCCACAGAATTTATATTGTAAAAAGACCTCATGATTGAATTAATTTTCATGTTTCTCTCTGTGGAGAGATTAGAATTGTCACAAGCCTATGGGGAAACATGCACTTTCCAAGTACGAGCATTACTCTAGATACAATTTCCCTTGAGTGAAGAGTGATACAAAATTTCAAGGTGGGGTAGGATGTGATTGGGGAATGGATGGATTTATGAGGTTGAAAAAATTTAAATGTGAGGAATGAAAATTATTGGGATTTTTTTTCATAGAGGAGAGATGATGGAATTTCATTTAGGATGATATCATTGATGATTTCTAATTTTTGTTTTTTGTGTGAATTTTGATATGAATATATAATGATTGACTAGGAGTGAAATGATTAAGTGAGGGGGAGTGATAAATCTGGAATTTTTATATATTAAATATTGTATTTCATAGTTCTAATACCCACCAGAGTGTTATTTTATGGGCAATTGTCATAGTTTTTCTGTTTTAGTGGTATTTTAAGCTCAAATAGAAAATGGCTTAATTTTGGGATTTAACTTTTTTATTTGTATTTAGTATTTTGGCCATAAAACTTTCTAAACTAAACTAAATTGTGAATTTTTTTTATATTCCCTTATATAATGGGTCTCATTTCATCCTTTTGGATTCCCAGCTCAATCAATCATTTTGTGGCCCATACTATGCTCATAATTTGTGCCTCGAAAAGATTGTGCAGATCTGGTATGTTTTAAATATCATCTTGTATCTCGAAGAATACTGATCCAATAGAGATGGGATTTAACAAGGAGTTGGAAGAGGAATTAAATAAAAACGTTCATTAAGGATTACAAGTGTTAATCTTTTGATTACAAGGCCATAATGTCATGGGAATTTGGAGTTGTGGAATTTGAAGAGTCACCAGAATAGATTAAATGTGCCGCACTAAAATAGCCATAACTCCATCATACGTGGACCAATAAGGTAGATATTTTGTGAAGAGATGTGGGATGAATATGGGAACAATTTTTATTAAGGGACCAATCCCAGGTATTCTATTAAATTGTCAAAAAAGTCGTGATCTTTGGGTGGATAGAATTGAGCGATATTTCTTCAACCCATTTTCTCTATAAATTTGTACCTCCTCTCTTTTTAAAAGGATCTCCATTTCAAGGGGGATAAGGTGTATTTTTGTATCTCTAATGTTTCTTAATTATTATATTATATATTACTGTATCTTTTTTGTTCTTCTGTTCATTTCTTCTTTTCTTTCATTTCTTTTATTTTATTTGTTTCTTCTGTCGTGCTTCTTTCTAACTCCATGCTTGTAGAGAGCTAACCCTCATTGTTTTTTGATGCAGAATGTGGTGATATTGAAGTTTTTTATGAATTATTGTTTTATCATGTTTTTTAATAATAATTAAATGGTGGTTAAATGATTGTGGTGAGCGGTCGCCCCACTCTCTCTACTATTGTCTTCTTCCTCCTCATTTTATAATTTTCCTTTTCATCGATATCTCATTCCTTAAAATGGTGGAGTTTGGATTGTGTAATGATGTCGAAGAGTTTACTCATACATGCAGAGGTCTCAGTGTAGGGTAATACATTTCGAATGAGAGGTTGTGGATTGATTTGTCTTGATCTCCGCATTGAATAACACATTGATAGATATTTTGAATAACAATGATAATTCCACCATGAAACCCCAAGAACAATGGTTTTCTTCTACTAACTTCTTTATGTATTTTCAACAATTTATTTGTATTTTTTTAGCATATCTATATATTTATAATAAATTTATATTTTATGCATTTCATATTCTCTCCCCCATATATATTAGTATTATTTTTATATATTAGATATTTTGTAATAGTGACAATAGAAAGATAGTGCCTGGAAGTGGCCTCCATGTGATCGACCCTAGGGTCTGCCACTATTGTGCATTATTAGGTTAATAAGAATTTAATGGAATTGTGGTTCTTGAAAAACCACTCTCATCAATTTGGCTCCGTTTTCAACGAGTCTAAACAGTTACCCACAATATTTTTCATAAAAACCAAAAAAATAAAAATAAAAATCTAAAAAAAAATTCTTCATTGATTATAAAATTTTTATTTTCTGTTGATATGGATTGCTTCATTGAATTTTCATATGAAAGGCCTAGTAATAAATGGACTTTAAAGGAAGTTGATTTTATGCTGTAGATGGAAGAAGATGCCGCGATGATTCAAAATAATTTTAAAATCTTTGAACAAGCAAGCAAGATGGTAGCATCATTGGCAGTTGAAGTTAAAGAGGTCAATGCTCTATGGATGGAATGCCAACAACAAAAGAACCAAGATAAAGAAGAAAAGGTAAATGTTTACCACCTACATTTGAATTTGAAAACCCCAATGAAGACTTGATGTCTGTTCTTGAAGATGCAATCGTCTCTCCATGGCCACAACTTGAAGTGGTTTCTGAAGAAGTCATGAGAGCTGATACATCTTTGGGAGATCAACATGTTTTGGATAAACATGTGTTAAATTGTGTTGAAGATAACAAATAAGGGATAATCTCATATTTTTTGATGAAAAATAAGTACCTTTCTACATCTCTCTTGTTTTGGAAGAAGATGAAGAAGTTCCTATAGAAAATGAATTATCAGTGGCCTTGCTTGAAGAGATCGTGTTTGAAGGTAACCTACATGAAATGGAATATTTTTATATTATTTCTTCTTGTTTTATTTATATTCAAGTGGAATTATTTTCTGACCTCCCTTCTAAATTTTTTCAAACAACATCACATGATATATACCTAGATGTTGAAGTCTAAGTGGCCAAAGAGTTTGTGGCTGATGAAGTGAAGTAATTATTCTTTATCCCTCTCCCATATTCTATGTTGTACCAGATTGAAAAGGGGAAGGAGCTACTGTACTCTATTCATGGGTTCCTCTATGTATGTTGTAGGCTTAAGAGCATTGGAGGATAGAATTTATGGTGGTTTCTAATCAAGAAACCCTACCCACCATCAGATTGGGGTTAAACTTCTATAACTGTTGGACTAGGGGTAGTAAATACGTAGCACCCTCTTGGGGGTCAAACCAAGATTTATTCTCTTTCTTTTAACTTCCTCATTATTTTTATTTATTTTTATCATGTTTTATTTATTTAATGTTGTCTAGGTCATGTGGTAGTAGTTAAGAGCTTAACTCAAATATGCCACTGAAAAATAAGGTCAGGATGTATAATTCATTCCCTTCATTTTTCTGTGCATAAATTAATTTTGTGTTGAGCTCCAATGAGGGGTATTGAAATCATTGTGAGGGGAGTGTCAAACATCTTAGTTATCCCTTAGATTACATTAATTTCCTTATATGTTTAAGCCACATTACAAGCCGAATTTTCTTTACCTTCCCGCACTGTTGGTATATTTGAGTGGATATTTAACGTTTGAGTGTGGGGGAAGGGCCTTTCATGTGTGTTATTAGGGATGTGTTTCCTTTCCGGGTGATGTGATGTGTGTGTCAACATTTTGGGTAGTGTATGATAAAGAGAAAATTGGTCATGGGTAATCTTTTCATTGAGCTTTATTTGTTTCGTCTAGTTCTACTTAAAAAATTAAAAAATAGAAAATATAGAGATGAGCATGAATTTATCATTGTACTTATTTTTATGACTCATTTTTCTATCTAAATAAAAGGACATGATGGTCATTATTTCATTTTATTCAATTTTCAGCTCATTATCTATGAAAAAAAAGAATCAAATCAAGTTGTGCCTTTCTGGAGCTTTACAAAAAAAGAAAAAAAGAAAAAAAGGGAGAACTTGGATGTAGTAATTATTTGGAATAATATCCTGCCTCATGTACCATGTAATAAAAAAGGGTGCGGTGTTGTCTATCACACTATTAAGGGGATTGTGTGAGAAATTCATGTGTTTTCACTTGAATATTCATGCATTATACTTAAAAGTATAACCTCCTGTTTCTAGCCTTAAAATTTTCAATCATTTTTCCACCAACACTAAGCCACAGAATTAACCTTGTTAAAAAACCTCATGATTGAATTAAATTTCATGTTTCCCTATGTGGAGAGATGAGAATTACCACAAGCCTATGGGGAAACATGCACTTTCCATGTATGAGGATTACTCCAGATACAATTTCTTTTGAGTCAAGAGTTAAACAAAATTTCAAGGTGAGGTAGGTTGTGATTGGGGAATGGATGGATTTATGAGGTTGAAAAAATTTAAATGTGAGGAATGAAAATTAGTGGGAATTGTTTTTCATAAAGGACAAATGATGGAATTTTATTTAGGAAGAGATTATTGATGTTTTCTAATTATGTATTTTTCTGTGAATTTTGATATGAATATATGATGATTTCCCAGGAGTGAAATGATTAAGTGTGGGGGGTGATGAATATGAAATTTTTACATATTAAATACTGTATTTCATAGTTCTAATACCCACTATAGTGTTATTTTATGGGAAATTGTCAAAAAATTTCTGTTTTAGTGGTATTTTCATCTCAAATGGAAAATGGCTTAATTTTGGGATTTAACTGTTTTATTTGTATTAAGTATTTTGGCCATAAAATTTTCTAAACTGAACCAAATTGTGAATTTTTTTAGGTTCCCATATATAATGGGTGTCATTTCATCCTTTTGGATTCCCATCTCAATCAATCATTTGGTGGCCCATACTTAAGCTCAAAATTTGTGCCTCAAAAACATTGTGCAGATCTGGAATGTTATATATATGAGCTTGTATCTCGAAGAAGAAAGATACATTGGGGAAGGGATTTGACAAGGAGATGGAAGAGGAATAAAATAAAAACTTTAATTATGGAGTACATGTCTGAATCTGCTAATTACAAGGCTATATTGTCATGGGAATATGGAGTTGTGGAATACGAAGAGTCACCAGGACAGATTAAATGTGCCGCAAAAAAACAGACATAACTCCATCAAAAGTGGAAAAATAAGGCTTACATTTTTTGAAGATATGAGGGATGAATATTGGAACAATTTTCATGAAGGGACCAATCCCAGTTATTCCATTTATGGGTCCTAAAAGTTGTGATCTTCGAGCATACTGAATTGAGCGATATTTCTTCAACCCATTTTCTCGATAAATTTGTACCTCCTCTATTTTTAAAAGGATATACATTTCAAGGGGGATAAGGTGGATTTTCGTATCTGTAATGTTTCTTTATTATTTTATTATATATTATTGTAGCTTTTTTCTTATTCTTTTCTTTCATTTCTTTTATTTTATGTGTTTCTGCCGCCGTGCTTCTTTCTAACTCCATGCTTGTGGAGAGCTAACCCTCATAGTTTTTCAAGGGAGAATTTGTTGGTATTGGAGTTTATTATGCATTATAGTTTTACCATGTTTTGTACTAATAATTCAATGCAGGTTAAATGAATTTGGTGAGCAGTCCCCCAACTTTCTCTACTATTGCCTTCTTCCTCCTCTTTTATAATTTTCCTTCTCATCGATATATAATTTTTTAAAACGGTGGAGTTTGGATTGGTTAATGATGTGGAAGAGTTTACTCCTACATGCAGAGGTCTCGGTGTAAGGTAATACATTTCAAACTAGAGGGTGTGGAGTGATAGGTCTTGATCTCCACATTGAATAACACATTAATAGATATTTTTAATAATAATGATAATTCCAGCATGAAACCCCAAGAACAATGGTTTTCTTCTACTAACTTCTTTATGTATTGTCATCAATTTATTTGTATTTTTTTAGAATATCTATATATTTATCGTATATATATTTTTTATGCATTTGAAATTCTCTCCCCCATTTATATTTTCATTTTATTTATATATTAGATATTTTGTAATAGTGACAATAAAAAGATAGTGCCTGGATGTGGCCTCCTTGTGATCGACCCTAGGTTGTTCCACTATCGTGCATTATTAGGTTAATAAGAATTTAATTGAATTTTGGTACGTGAAAAACCACTCTCATCAATTTGGCTCCATTTCTGGGGAGTCTAAACACTTACCCACACTATTTTTAATAAAAACCAATAAAAATTAAAAATCTCAAAAACAAATATATAGATTTATTGATTATAAATATTTTTTTCGGTCGATATAGATTACTTCAGTGATTTTCCATATGCAAGGATTAGTACTGAATGGTCTTGAAAGGAAGAAGATTTTATGCTGTAGATGGAGAAGATTCCATGATGATTCCAAATAATTTTAAAATATTTGAACAAGCAAGAAAGATGGTAGCATCGTTGGTAGCTGAAGTTAAAGAGGATAATGCTCTATGGCTGTAATGATAACAACAAAAGAACCAAGATGAAGAAGAAAATGTAAACTTTTTTACACCTACATTTGAAGTTTAAAACCCCAAGGAAGACTTGAAGTTTATTCTTGAAGATGCAATCGCCTCTCCATGGCCACTACTTGAAGAGGTTTCTAAAGAAGTCATGCCAACTGATACAGATGTGGGAGATCAACATGTTTTGGATAAAAATTTGTTAAATTGTGATGAAGACAACAAATAAGTGATAATATCATATTTTTCAATGAAAAATCAGTACCTTTCTACATCTCTCTTGTTTTGGAAGAAGATGAAGAAGTTCTTGCAGAAAAAGAATTTCCAGTTGCCTTGCCAGATGAGATCGTGTTTGAAGGTAACCTACATGAAAGGGAATATTTTTATATTAATTATTCATGTTTAAATATTATTAATGTGGAATTATTTTCTGACTTCCCTTCTAAATTTTTTCAAACAGCATCACATGATAAAGCCTTAGATTTTGAAGTTGTAGTGGCCAAAGAAGTTGTGGTTGAAGAAGTGAAGGAATTATTCTTTATACCTCCCCCATATTCTATGTTTTACCACGTCGAAAAGGGTAAGTAGCTATTGTACTCTATTCGTGGGTTCCTCTATGTATGTTGTAGCTTTAAGAGCATTGGAGGATAGAATTTATGGTGGTTTCTAAGCAAGAAAACGTACCCACTATCAGATTGAGGTTAAACTGCTACAACTGCTTTACTAGGGGTAGTAAATACCTAGCAACCTCTTGGGGGTCAAACCAAGAATTATCATCTTTCTTTTAACTTCCTAATTATTTTTATTTATTTTTATCATGTTTTATTTATTTAATGATTTCTAGGTCATGTGGTACTAGTTAAGAGCTTAACTCAAATATGGCACAGAAAAATAAGGTCAGGATGTATCATTCATTCCCTTCATTTTTCTGCCCTTAAATTAATTTTGGGTTGAGCTCCGATGAGGGGTATTGAAATCATGGTGGGGGCAGTGTCAACCTTCATAGTTGTTTTGAGTTCTTTCTTTTTCTTTTTCTTTTTCATCTTTTTAGTAACCTTGAGCTTTAATGAATATTCTGATCATTTTTGACATACTAATTGATTTTGATATCGTTGAAATGATTTTTGAAGAAACAGATTTTAAAGGATAGTTAATGTGAAAACATTTTCCTTGTATTGGATTTTCAAGCATTTTTATGAGTTTGACTGATTTTTTAAATATAAGCACATGAAAAACTAACTCAACTATTTTTCCTGTCCTGATAGGTATTCTGAACCACTTTGAAATATTCTTTCTAATACCCACACATTCTTGAGACAATCATGGATTTTGTATGAAAACCAGAACTTGTGATTTAACTCTTTCGAAGCATTGGATTTCATGGAATGTTTTTTCTATGATTAAGGCATTAATTTTGATATCCATATTATATCTTGAGGACTACCTTTAAATATATCATTCATTGGCCTTTAGATTCCATGAATTGCCTTATATGTTTATGCCACATTACAAGACTATTTTTCCTTACCATCCCGCACTGTTGGTATATTTGCGTGGATATTTCAAGTTTGAGTGTGGGGGAAGGTCCTTTCATGTGTGTTATTAGGGATGTGTTCCTTTTCAGGGTGATGTGATGTGTGTGTCAACATTTTGGATAGTGGATGATAAAGAGAAAATTGGTCATGGGTACTCTTTTCATTGAGCTTTATTTTAAAAAACACAAGAAAGCTGTATATTATAATTACATCTGGCAGATAAGTACACGTGCTGAAAAACAAGAAGAGCATACTTGGCAACATACCTAATTAATTTTACATCAAAAGCTTCACTGGCTGTGCACCTCCAAAACAGTCCTTGTCTTCTTGGAGCTTTTACCAAGATTCTCACATTCTAAACCACGTTTGCCTGAACCTTCAGACATGATAAACGCATCCACAAATAACACGTACTGAGCCTCGCTGCCGGCCTTGAAGGTATGGTGACGCAGGAGATCAGTAGTAACCACAAGCTTCCCCTTTCCACGATCCATGTTGGTTGAGATATTGACTTGAAAGATGGCTATGCTGACAGCCCAATAGAATTCATGAGTGTTTTTAAAGCACACACTGCACATTTTCCCGTTTCCTAAGTGATGGACGGATCCACGAGCTTCATCATCTTCGATTGCAACAAAATCATTCAGTTGTGCAAGAGTTTCAAAGGAAACGGTAGAAGAATTTAAATCAGGGAAATAAACAACAAGCCCATGCATATTGTTGAACGCTATCATGATGTTGCCGTATGTCGCAACGGCGCCGCCATCAAATGGGCGAGCGCCCAAAAAATAATTTACATTGAGCGGTGACGATTTCGGGCGGTTCCATTTTTTGGCATCAACATCATAAACCAAACAGCCTTCCCCGTTATACATAATAATGAAATTCTGGAATGCATTGAAACTGCGCACAAAACTAGCACTTCCACTGTCATGACAGGGGGGGTCAGGCAGAGTTTCCCAAGTGTCCTTTAATGGGTCATAGACCTCAAAAGCCGGGGAAGGCGCGGCACAGAAAAAAGTCTTACATCTAGTACCAAGTACATAGACCTTCCCATCAATTTGAGCGATCATTGCATGTGGCTTCCCTAACTCTAAAGAAGATAATCTTACAAGTTTGAACGAAGAGGAATTGGTATGCTGCAGCTTATACAAAGTGGGGTTAAATACAGGAGCCTTAAATCGTTCCACTCGTTCTCCCCCCACAAGATATAGCTCATAACCTACACTAAAAGCAGCCATTCCTTGTGGAAGATTCTCCTCCTCCAAATCAAGAACTTTCTCGAGAGGAGGGATATTTTCAATTTGCTCCAACGCTGTTAAGTTGAGTCTGCTGAGAAAACGGCGTCTGATGTCAAATAAACAGAGATATGTTGGCCTCATTTTGATAGCGCAGGAGGGAAATCGGAGATGCCAGATGCAGGGAGGGGCGGACCAGCGAGAAGAGAGCAGCGCTTAAAGCTTGAGGGGGGGGGGGGGGGGGTGGAGACGCCGCCGAGGAAAGGCGATGGAGGCGAGACGAGTCGTCAGGGGGATGCGGGAGGCGCGCCGGGTTTCGCTTTGGGTTGCTCCCAATCGCGGAGTCGGAGGTGGGGAGGGAGCGCAGCGGAAGGTTAGGGTTTGAGGACCGCCGTCGAGGGATAAAGGGGATACCAGGCGCCATTGAGCTTTATTTGTTTCTTCTCGATCTCCTTAAAAAAATTAAAAATAGAAAATATGGAGATGAGCTTGAATTTATCATTGTATTTCTTTTTATGACTCATGTCCCTATCTAAATAATAGGCCATGATGGTCATTATTTCATTTTATTCAATTTTCAGCTCATTATCAATGAAAAAAATAAAAAAAAGAAACAAATAAAGTTGTGCCATTCTGAATCTTTAAAAAAAAGAAAGAATTAAAAAAAAGGGAGAACTTGGATGCAATCATTCTTTGGAATAATTTTCTAGCTCGTGTACCATGTCATAAAAAGGGGGAAGTGTTTTCTATCACACTATTAAGGGGATTGTGTGATATATTCCTGTGTTTTCACATGAATATTCATGCATTGTACTTAAAAGTCTATCCTCCTCTTTCTAGCCTTAAAATTTTCAAGCATTTTCCCACCAACCCTAAGCCACATAATTCACCTTGTTAAAAGACCTCATGATTGAATTAATTTTCATGTTTCTCTCTGTGGAGATATGAGAATTGTCACAAGTCTATGGGGAAACATACACTTTTCAAGTATGAGCATTACTCCAGATACAGTTTCTCTTGAGTGAAGAGTGAAACAAAATTTCAAGGTGAGATAGGTTTTGATTGGGGAATGGATGGATTTATGAGGTTGAACAAATTTAAATGTGAGGAATGAAAATTTATGGGAATTGTTTTTCATAGAGGACAGATGATGGAATTTCATTTAGGTAGAGATCATTGATGTTTCCTAATTTTTGATTTTTGTGTGAATTTTGATATGAATATATGATGATTTCCCAGTAGTGAAATGATTATGTGTGGGGGAGTGATGAATCTGAAATGTTTACATATTTAATACTATATTTCATAGTTCTAATACCCACCACAATGTTATTTTATGGGAAATTGTCACATTTTTCTGTTTTAGTGTTATTTTGAGCTCAATTGCAAAAATGGATTAATTTTGGGATTTATCTATTTTATTTGTATTATGTATTTTGGCCATAACATTTTCTAAACTAAGCACAATTTTGAATTTTTTTATGTTCCATTACATCATGGGTCTCATTTCATCCTTTTGTATTCCTAGCTCAATCAATCATTTGGTGGCCCAAACTATGCCCACAATCTGGGCCTTGAAATCATTGGGTAGATCTGGAATTTTTTAAATATCAGCTTGTATCTAGAAGGAGACTGATCCATTGGAGCTGGGAATTAACAAGGAGATGGAAGAGGAATTAAATAGAAACATTCATTAAGGAGTACATGTCTGAATCTGATGATTACAAGGCTATAATGACATGGTAATTTGGAGTTGTGGAATACGAAGAGTCACCAGGATAGAGTAAATGCGCCACACTAAAACATCCATAACAACATCATACGTAGACCAATAAGGCTGATATTTGGTGGAGAGATGTGTGATGAATATTGGAATAAATTTCCTGAAGGGACCATTCCCAATTATTCCATTTAATGGTCCTAAAAGTCGTGATCATTGTGTGGACAGAATTGAGAAATATTTCTTCAACCCATTTTCAATATAAATTTGTACCTCCTCTCTTTTTAAAAGGATAGCAATTTCAAGGGGGATAAGGTGGAGTTTTGTATATGTAATTTTTCGTAATTATTATATTATATATTAGTGTGGATTTTTTCCTCTTCTGTTCAATTCTTCTTTTCTATCATTTCTTTTATTTTATGTGTTTCTTCCGCCTTACTTCTTTCTAACTCCAAGATTGTGGAGAGCTAACCCTCACTGTTTTTTGAGGAGGAAAGTGGTGGTATTTGAGTTTATTATACATTATTGTTTTATCATGTTTTTTTCAGAGATATCAGTGGTGGTTAAGTGATTATGGTGAGAAGTCTCTCCACTTTCACTACTATTGTCTTATTCCACCCCGTTTTTTAATTTTCATTCTCATTGATATCTCATTCCTTCAAACAGAAGAGGTTGGATTTGGGTAATGATGTGGAAGCATTTACTCTTATATGCATAGGTCCCTATGTAGGCTAATACAAATCAAACAAGAGGGTTTGGAGTGATAGGTCTTGATCTCCTCATTTAATAACTCATTGATAGATATTTTGAATAACAATGATAATTCCACCATGAAACCCCAAGAACAATGGTTTTCTTCTACTATCATCTTTGGGTATTTTCATCCTTTTATATATATTTTGTATTTTAATATGTCTATATATTTATTATATATATATATTTTATGATTTTTAAATTATCTCCCCCATTTATATCAGTATTATATTTTTATATTAGATATTTTGTAATAATGACAATAGAAAGATAGTGTGTGGAAGTGGCCTCCTTGTGATCGACCCTAGGGTGCACCACTATGCTCCATTATTAGGTTAATAAGAATTTTATTGAATTGTTGTTTGCAACAAACCACTCCCATTAATAACCTATGCAAAGATACGTTATTGATGGAATGTAAAATGCTCATTATGAATCATGTACTTTCATCTATAAGGGGGAAAATATATTACTGATACAAATAACATTGGATATCCAAGTTATTTTTAGGCCTTGATTCATTAAATATATTATCATAGAACAAATCTCATAATGTAATATATTCTATTATAATTTTTTTTGTAATTAAAGATAATGATGCAATTGATTTTAAATCATGTTTCAATGTGAGTGAAATTTTAATTTTTTTGGCAAATATCTTGGTGTGTGTGGGTCTGGGAAATTGCAGTAATCACCAAAAAAATATTTTATCTTTTGATATAATTTATACTTATCTAATATAAATATATATATTAATATAAAATTTAATTAATTGTCAAATTGATATATCTGAAAAATAGTCTCACATACCAAGGACTGAACATTTCCGTGTCTTTGAGAATAGTTATGTAAATATATTTTCTTACAACACTTATTAACTAATCTTAATAACCATAAACCACTATACCCTCTTCTATAAATATCATATGAAATAATAATATTAATAACAGATGTATAGGAGTAGTAATAATGTACCAGGCTTCAATTCATAGTATAAGAAAAACTATCAGCTTATAATAAAAATTTGATTTTAAAAATCATTGAAAAATTTACTAAGGGAGAAAAATTATTTAAAATGATAATGGGACTGAATGTGATAATCATAAAAATTTATTTATTATCATGGATCAGGTAATATAACTAGATGACCCAGGAATAACCTTCATAAACTTCTCTTAGAATCATATAATAAAAATGCCACAAATAAAATGTCATAACATAATGAAGAAGAACAAAATTATAACATGGAATATCATAAATATTTTTCATAGATTTGAAAAACTGTATGCAATTTTAAAAATAATGCACATGAAAATAAGAACTGGTAATTATATAATAGTTTTATAAGAATCACCACTAGATTCGCATAACATAGTGTAGTATCCATCATTTCATGATTCTTATTGTGCATATATGATTCTATATTCAATTAATATAGTAACCTAATGAGATATAAAAAATAGAAAATTTGTTATAGAGTAAAATAGGATCCCACCCATTATTGACCATATATCATAGTGAATCATAAAACAGAATCAATCCTATTGTCATTAATAACCCATTGAAGGAATATCTATCCATAATGTTTCCAAATGGTATCATATAAAAATATAATTTGGTTACAAAATAATGATAATACTACAATATTATTTAATAAGAACACATATAGTGTGGTTTATGGACCATTAATTATTTTCATAATAATCCAATAAATTTTTAATTTAAATCAAAAAATTAATCTTTATATCATTTCTTTTTAAATTTCACTATTAAAATAAAAATAAAATAATGAAAAAATAATATAAAACATTTTTTTGAGAAGAGAAGAATAATTTACAAAACATTACATCAAATGAAAATCAATATAGGATTAAGTGACACGAAAAAAATCATATGTTAATATGTGAAGTATAATAGATGAATATATGAACATGTTGAGGAAAATTGCCATTAATAACATATCATTCCTTTTTTGAAAACCCATGTTGTGTAAAGATTATCAATACTAATTATTTCAAATTAAAAAAAGTGGATAAAAAGAATTACCAAACACATAAAAAATATGAATTCATTTTATAGAAAGTATTATATTATGGTTATGTAATAAACATGGATATGGAGTTGATGGTTGATTATAATAAATGGGATTCAATATAAAAAAATATTATTTTTTTTATCAAACAACGGTTCTCTTAAGGAATAAGTAATTAGTGTAAGACCTAATTTACAATGAGAAGAAGATATAAATACATCCTAATAATAATATTGTGTAGGAAAATTGAATCACCAATTTCTAAAATAAAAGTGGATCGATTATGAATCATGGAAATGTTTTATTCATGAAGAACCCTTAAAGTTAATCCTGCTCAGTGAAATGGGATAGATCATGCTATAAATAATATATAACATCCACTTAAATAAAATTAAAACATAATAATATAAACTAAACATTTATAAAATTAATTTATGCCCATTTTATTTGTATATATTACATACTCATTTATAATTTTTCATCTCAATTATTAGACACATTTATTTTGTCACACATGCATTATGATATCAATTTTTCTTCCAATCCATTAAGACCACATATATCATTACCTATGGTAATAAGAAACTATAATTCAAATTATATGATAGATTATGATGGTATAATCTCATTATATGATATTCTTGTATGTTTACGTAAAGTATAAATAAATGATGAATTAGTTTCTGGTCATTTTTCAACATTTATAGACTACCTTATAATGATAATTATTATCTTTATTTACCAAGGAAAATATTGAAAATATTTATTAACATTATATTGTATATAATTAAACTTTATATTATACAACAATCAATGAGGGTGGTATTGAAAAAATAATATAACATTTCATGGAGGTTGTAGTCCACATTATGCATGAATGATTGTATTATTTCCTATATAACATTGAAAAATAATATGATGATATTTTATTTTGTGAACATAATTAATGTTATTAGTTTCATGCATATATATTGTCTTCCTTGTAAAGGGTACCAATGTAGAGACCCTTGATTGACGTACATGGACATTACATTACTTTTTTCGGAATAATTAATACATAACAAGAACCAACACTCAAGGATAGTAATAGTTTAGTGTCTTTGGAAACTCGGAACATAATCCTCTAATCATGGTGAATGATCTTCAACATCTCCCGCAAAGATCTTCCCCTTTTGATTTCTTACCTAAAACATTTCTTTAAATCAATGGGAAAAGAAAACATATAAAGGCTGAGCTCAAATGATCATTAAGGGTAAGCATGGAGAAAATAAAACAAATCATATACATTTGAACTTAAAAAAACATGAACATAATTTTTAAACATCAAAATCTTGAGAAATAAATCATCGTAGTACAAAAGGAATAGATCATAAAAGAACATTAATCATGATAAAATAGAATGGGAATAAAACATGTAATTGTAAAAAACCATTAATCACATGATATGAATTCCATAGTAGCCAAGGAATTGCTGCCAAGACCATTATAGTGGACAAATTCCCTTACTGAATCGAGTTCACTCCTCGTTCTAGTCTTGTATCACTGAACCGGATTAACTTGTCATTCCAGCCATGTATATCACATTAGATATAAATCTTTACCCAATGTATTTTAGGGAGATATAGGTCCCACCCATCTCATAATGAAAACATTCTTACTTGTGCCACAAAATAAACATAAATCATTCATCATAACCCAAAGACTAAAAAGGGTTTCATGAACATCATCCCATCATAACATAATCCATATAAAACAAATGGATATCATTTCATCATAAGAAGAATCAAACCCTATAAATAATAGAGACATCATACGTGAAAAATAAACATGCTAAATAATGTCATCTTAGATGGAAAATAGTTTTGATAAAACACTTGAAATGAATTCTTGAGGAAAATATCCATTCCTCTTAAAAATCATTTTCGTTAAAAAAATGCCATTCTATTTTAAAAGAAATGTATTTTGTTGAAAATAATCATGAAATCTTGTAGAGTTGGATTCATTAAAATAAGTCTTTATCAAACTGTAAAAATCTATTCACGTCGTATAAGTTAAAAAAACATCCTCCTCATACTTGAAATGGAAAAGTCAAACAGTACCACATATAGTAAAAAAAAGAAGGATTCCATCCATAACACAAAGTAGAAGTCAAAGAGGGGTAAACATGACTTTAAAAATGCATGGACGAATATTAAACACTTTATGAAAAAACATTTTATGGACATGGACAAAATATATACCCCTGTAAATACTTACGTATAAGCAATCTCAGATAAAAATGAGATTGCAAAATTATCCCTTACCTTATGTCTGATATGCTTTGTATGTATCTGAACCACCTTTATAATGCTTTAAATAATGTAATTGACTTATTACAGAATCATATTCATTGTTATGATATCATATATGGTTCACTTATGACTTTATATTATACGTTCTTTTGTAAATTCCATGTTAAAGCACCGTTTTGGGTAAAATCAAGTCATTTATCGTATTTGTTTCGATTTGTTGTTCTTGATATTATTACTTATATATTGATTTAATTAATTCCAAAATGTAAAACTTTATTCATATATAATCTATATTCAGAATATAAATATATGATAGATCGATAAATGTAATGAAATACACCGTTCATGGAGACAATAGGCCATACTTACGCATGAACGTAGTTTTCATTTCCTTATTGAATTGAATAAAATTAAGTAAATGATACATATATGTACATAAATACAGTATCATTATTATGTAATATATTTTAATGATTATTTATTATATATATTTCATAATCATACTTGAATGGTTAATCGTGGAAAATGAATCTCATCACGTTCGTGGAGACGGTAGTCCGTACATACGAACGAGCGATGGTATCATTCCCATAATTATTGAATAGAATTAGAGTGGATGATATAATATCTCAGAATAAGTATGATGTTATAATAACAATATATAGTTATTAATTACATGATTATACCCATCCAAGTAATGTGGTGGTGGAAAAACTGATTACACCACGACGTGGAGATGATATCATGTATGTACGCACGCGCAATGATTTCATTTTTCGTAGGATGGATAGAAGTTGAAATGGGGTTGATTCATAATTATAATATAATATATGTATATTAGTTATAATTATTTTATTACATTACAATGAAACAACTAAATAATAGGAATTTGAAGATGAATGAAACTTTAAAGAATCGGTAGACGAGAATACCTCTTCTTCAACGTACCTCTTTTAAGCTTCATCTTAAGGGACTAGAGTTGGTCTTTTGAGAAGACCGGAACTTCCAGAATGTTTCTAGGGAATAGAATAAGATAAATGGAAAGGGGTTTTCCATGCTTGAAGTCTCAATGTTTTTTGAAGAGGAGAGGGAGGAGGTGCCCTTATATAGGATAGGAGAGGGGAACTTTTGGAAACCTTAAAAATATTAATTAATAATAAAATGAAACCCCACTTAAAAACCACCATAAATGACTCAATTAAAAGATGAGATGATATAGGGTTGTAATATCATCAACCAATAAAATTTAGACATGTTTTATGTTTATTTTAAACCTTATCAAATTGATTTATCATTATTTAATCTATTTAATTTTATTTGTGGTAATAAAATTCTAAATTTTAAATTGTTATAAAAACAAACTTAAATGTTATAAATTGTCTATAATTGGATTCTTTATAACCTTTTAGACCATAATATTTTCAATTTTTAGTTGTTAAATTATTTTGTGAGTTTTAATTAATTTAATAATTTGTTATTTTTATAAAATATCAATAGTGTAAATTTCGACACTATTATTTATTTAAATTTAAATAAAAACCGCACAGAATATATGTTCAAAAAAAAATATATAATGGATTCCTAACATGTCATATTCATCAAAAAAATTCATGGGGTACATTAATTTATTCATATATTATTTATTTTAATATTTTTAAAACAATTTATTTTGTATATCTCTTAATAAAATAATTACTACAGCATTTTTTATAATTATTTAATATATATATTTTTTTCATAAAAATTAAAAATAAAATTTTACGATGAAGATAAATATAATACCTTTCATAATAATATTATTACTCAAATGTGACATCATAAAATCTCATCATTTAAATTGATATATTTATTACATTATGAATGTGACATATTTGACATCATTTAAAATAAAATAATATAAATTTCCTAATCAACTTTATAAGGCTCCAAATGGTCCAAAAATAGACCCTTGGATTCGTAGGGTATACATATACTCGACGAATAATGTTTGGTCAAGTTTTTGGTCCTTTGGATAGGTATTTTTATTTTAATAAAAACTATATTGTTGATTTTTTCACTAAATAAATAATTTCTACATCATTAATGTATATGCTATTATGGTAATTAAATATTTCATAAAAATTAAAAATAAATTACAATGATAAAGAAAAACATTTTTTATTTCAAATGAGTATTTGTAATCGAATTTATATCTTGTATAACTTTATATTAAAAATAATCTAATTATTAAAGTTTGAGTGACACATATTTCACTTTCCTTTAAAATAAAATAACTAAAAGGACTTAATCAAATACAAGTGGGTTCTATTAGATTCCATTTCGACCCAAGTATGATTGAGGGGAAAATATAATCCTCCAATTATCTTAAGATAAGTGTTATTGTAATTTGATAATATTATATATACCCTTAATTACCTGATTTACCTTAAACTACGATAAATAAAATTTACCGTAGTTACTATTCATAATCCCTAAAAATAAAAAATAGATTATTAACATAATTTTTACCTACTAATTACAAATTTTGAATCCTTTTTTCCATATTCAAAACTCAAATGTTTCAGTATTTAATTTAAAATTAATCCTGCTGTTGAGAAAACGGGTTTTAAAAGTTAAAACATTGCAAAATATTGAAATGTTTTTACTTATGAATTCAGTTTAAAATTAATGCTAATGACTTAAATTATATTAAAAGGTAAAATTATATTCTATTTATACTTTAAAAAAAATTAATATTTTAATTTAACCATATAGATTATCTCGATGAAAATGGTTTTTTTAATTAAAATTTTGCGTATTTTTACTATTCATCAAAATAAGAACCTTATGAGAAAAAATATAAAAAATTTATCCAAAGTAAATTTTTACATCATGATTCAAAATAATAATTTTTTTGGGGTCAAATTTAAATTATAAACATTTCAAAAACTAAATTTAATGTGGGTGTGACATCAAAAGGCGGCAAAACTGTATTTTTTGAAAAAAACTTATTTTACCTGAAATATTTATCCTGCTCTCATAACATGTTCTATAAAATGTGTAAGATGAATTATAATGTCATAAATTTAAAATGTAGTTACAACTATTCATAACGGCTAGTTCATAACAATATTATAAAAATATATCGTTGTTTAGTGAAACTCAGTATTGCGTATAACACACGGTATTGAGGAAGGTTGCTCTTGCGTAACACACAAGCCGAGAATAGTGTTTGCGTATAATATAAGCTAATATGGTGTCACGTATAGCACATGATAATTTTGGTGTAGCGTACAACACTAGAAATCAATGAAATTAAAAGAATATTTTCCATAAAATCTAGGAGTGTTACATTCTACCCCCCTTAAAATGAATTTTCCCCCCGAAATTCATTGGGTTATAAATGGTTTACTACATGAAAATGTTTTGTTTAATAGAAACCCAAATCGTAAAGAGAAATATTAAAACTTGACTTTAAAAACTAAATTATGAAACGTAACGGTTACCCAAATTAAGTATCACTGGGTTTCCACATAAGAGAACATATGTGAAAATATGGTTATGGAAGAGAAATCTAACCAATAAGTTTTGATGGAGAGTGGTAGAGAACATGGAAATGAAAAATCTAACAATCAAAAATCCATAGATTTGTGATGATCTAATGTACCATTTGATTCATCAGATATGAGGTCACTAGGACAACATTTTTGTTTTTCATGATCATTTCCCCAATGTTGAAGAATTCTTGAATTAAAAGAAATATTTACTTGATTTTGGTACAATATCACTGTTGTTTGTGCCTTGAACACTTTCCACATCATATCTTAAAAAATGAAGTTTAATTTGTCATTTGTGAAGTGTTATCAGATCATGCGATAGAATGATAGGTCATTCCATCTGTCTCAAACATAACGATAGCAAAAGTTGAATACATAAGTCCATATACGGTGAGATTAATCGTATAGGGTTCCTAAAATGGACTTATACTTCACCAATATTACCTCTTAATAAAATAAAACTAGTTTATACTAATTAGAGACTTCCTGTAGGCCAGTGGTAGGTGATAAAGGCCTATCGCACTTCGTTTGTGGGTTCGATTCCCGCAACTTTGTCCAACGTGATGTGTTGTCACCCGTATTGTAGGTTTTCCTTTTTCTAAAACTACATTATTATAACATCCCATCAATATTATCAAAAAAAGTTCTATCCTTAAAAAATAATAACTTATTTCCAACATAATCCATTCCAATCTTTAGGCTTATCCAAAATACTTCTGTCCAAGCTCATAGTATAAAGAAAAAAATTACTAGAAATTTCATTTTCCGAGCATCTGAATACCATCATTTATCCCCCATATATCATACTATACATCTTGTTGGTCACATTCCAAACATGTTAATACCTTAATCATGTATTCTATTGAAAAATTAATACCTATTGAACCTTAGTGAAAACATGAATGTTGTCAAAAGTTAACTCATTCCACATACCAAAATCCCAAAATTTCTATATACTCAAACCATTATATAACTTTTTCCTTATATCAGTAATGAGCTCATTTCATTTTCTCTTTATTTCTTCATTACGTGTATATAATCTTTTTTCCAAAAATATTTCAACCACTTTTCATGGTTACCGGTACCATATAATTATTGAAACCCAATAAATAGATATTCTAAAATTCCACGATACCATAAATGAGTTTCCATGATACTATTTTGAAATTCCATTACATAAACACTTAATTATTCCACAACATCATTTTCTTACTTGACATCACAAATAGTGATGGAATGTGACTTCCCTTTGTCCTTTTCCTTAATAGGTTACTAATGAGCAGTTTATGAACGGTTGGTTCCAGGGGACCAGTGGGTCGGCAGTGGAGGTTGAAGCGTGGGCCATCATTTTTAATGTGGGTTGCTGGACGTTATAGAAAGTTAGGAACCGTGCCAGGTTTGAGGGAAGCTCATCCTATGGTAGAGCGATTGTGACCCAAACCAGGTGTTTATTGATTTATCTAATTGTTCTGGACGGTGTTGGGAGGGATGAGCCTTCGTTTAGTCTGTTACAGTTCACTCCGAGGAAGGCGTGTTAGCTTGGTCGTGGGAACCAGAGGTGATGGATTTGCTGGGCCCATCTAGAGTTCAGACTCAAGCTTAACACTGACGGTTCCTGTGCAAGGGATGAGATGCGAGGTGGAAGAGTCATCCACGACCTTAGGGGGAGCATGGTGATTGTGTTCTCAGCACATTTTGGCGGTGGCAGTGCGATTTAGGTAGACGCTCGGGCGGTTCTTACAGGTTTAACTATGTGCAAACAAAGGGGCATTATCATAACTCACTTGGAAACTGATTCGATGATCGTCCTCGATGCTCTGCATGGTAAGGGAACTACTCCCTGGTCTATTTGTTACACTATTCTAAAATACAAGGCCCTCCTCAACAGTAGCATTAAATTTTCACACACATGGCATGAGGGAAATAAAGTGGCAGACTACATGGATTCTATTGTGGTCCCAGGGGTACCGGTTTGTTTTCTCAGTAATATATCTTTATTTAAACCGGAGGGGGTGAAGCTCATTCAGAGAGATGCCCTCGGACTTAATTATTTTCTACCCCCTAGGAGGGGTTTCCTCTCCTCCTCATTTTTGTATTGAGTCTCTCTTTGAATAAAAATTGTAATGTTGGATGGATTAGGGCATTGATTAGCATAATTCCCCATTTCCATGCACTTGATGAATTGAAGTGTTAGTGGAGTGTTCTCTATAGTATTTTCTCTATTCACATAATTATCTTCCTTTTTCCCCTTACATTTACACTCAACTGCTTGATGACCTTCTTTTCCACACTTAATAAATTTTCTAGTGCCTTTTAGTCAATCTCCACCATACTTCCTTCCAAACATTGAGCATAAAGAAAAATTCATATTCATTTCACCATTGTTCTAAGAATTTTCATTGAACTCCATATTTAATTTCTTGTCAAAACTATGAGATGGATATGTAACACCATCTTACATTTCTACCTTGATATCAGAACACACATTTTCTTAATAGCTATTGATGTCACTTATAGCTAATGCCCTTCGATGACTTGGTTTTAAGCCACTATAGAATCGATCAACATTACTTTCAGGTTGGATGATAAAGCCAGATGCACACCCTTCAAGCCTTGTAAAATTTGATTTTTATACACCAACAGATTCATAATCCTTTTTCTTAAGCTCAAGGAAATCTTTTTCCATCTTTTTTAGAGGAATATGACTGAAGTAATTATTGAAAAACATGTTCTTGAACTTGTCCCATTCCATTGATTCAATTTCATCTTGGGACCTTGTATTCTTAATTAGAGTCCACAACTGGTCTGCTTCACCTTCTAGTGGGTAAACAGCAAGAATGAATATTTCATGTTCAGAATAGAGAAGTATGGAAAATATATTTTCAATGGTACTAATCCATTGTTTAGAAACAAGTGGATCAAAATACCCATACAAAGAAGGTGGGCGTTTCCTCATTAAGGACTCAATAGAATATTGTTCCCTTCTCTGCTCATTTGGAAGTCCAGAATGATTCATATCTTATGTAAGTATTGAAATATGATTTTTGACTCCATCTCAAATAACATTGGTTTGTTCATGAGGAAAATCATTGCATTGTCCATTACATTGACCAACATGGATCCTTCAGGTTCCATCCATCGCCTAAAACCCAAAAAGAATAGACTGAGTGGAAAAAATCATGCTAGGGAAAACAATATAATAAAGGGGGAGTACCTTCAATATCTATCATCTTAGGTTTAATTTCAATATCATTACCATAATTTGAGGACTATATCCAATACTTATACTTAACCTTAGGGATATCCCTAGACATTGCTTAGAAATATCCCTAGGGATCTCACTACTATTTTTCGGATCCTAGCTTCAATAAGATAACTAAACCTTTCCTTTGATACCAACTGTAGAGACCCAAGATTGATGTACATGGAAATTACATTACTTTTTTGGAATAATTAATACATAACAAGAACTAAAACTCAAGGACGGTAATTGTTTAGTGTCTTTGGGATCTCAGAACATAATCTTATAATCATTGTTAAATATCTTCAACATCTCCCTTTAAGATATTCCCCTTTTTTTTACATAAAAGATTTCTTTAAATCCTGGGGAAAATAAAACATATAAAGGGTGAGCTCAAATGCTCAGTAAGGGTAAGCATGGAGAAAATAAAACAAATCATATACATTTGAACATAAAAAAACATGAACATAATGTTTAAACATCAAAATCATGAGAAATAAATCTTTGCAGTACATAAGACATAGATCATAAAGGAACATTAATCATGATAAAATATAATGGGAATAAAACATGTAATTGTGGGAAACCATGAATCACATGATACGATTTCTATAGTAGCCAATGCATTGCTGCCAAGACCATCTTAGTGGACAAAGTCCCTTACTGAAGTGAGTTCAGTTTTCGTTCCAGTCTTGTATCACTAAACCAGATTAACTTTCCATTCCATCCATGTATATCTCATTAGATATAAATCTTTACCCAATGCATTTGAGGGAGATATAGGTCCCAACCATATCATAATGAAATCATTACTACTTGTGCCACAAAATAAACATAAATCATTCATCATAACCCAAATATGAAAAAGGGTTTCATAAACATCATCTCATCATAATATAATCCATATAAAACAAATGGATAACATTTCATCAAAAGAATATTAAAACCATGTAAATAATAGAGACTTTATAATTGAAACATAAACATGATAAATATTGTCATCTAGAATAGAAAATAGTTTCGATAAAACACTTGAAACGAATTCTTGTGTAAAATATCATTTCCTCTTTAAAATAATTTTCATTAAAAAAATTCCATTCTATTTTAAAAGAAAATTATTTTTTTAAAAAATAATCAAGAAATATTTTAGAGTGAGCTTCGATAAAATAAGGCGTTATGAAACCGTAAAAATTGGTTCATGCCGTATAAGTTAAAAAAACATTATCCTCGTACTTTTAACGGAAAAGACAAAAAGTACCACGTATGGTAAATAAATGAACTATTCCTTCCATAACAAAAAGTAAAAGTCAAAGAGGGGTAAACATGACTTTAAAAATACGTGAAAGAATATTAAACACTTTATGAAAAAAAATTACTGACATGGACGAAATATATACCCCAGTAAATACTTACGTATAAACAATATCAGATAAAAAATGAGTTCGCAAAATTATCCCTTACCTTATGCTGATATGCTCCATATGTATCTGAACCTCATGTATAATGATTTAAATAATTACATTGAATTATCATAAAATCATATTAATTGTAATGATACCATATATGGTTCACTTATGACTATATATTACCCGTTCTTTTGTAAATTCCATGTTAAAGTAGCGTTTTTGATAATATCGTTTCATTTATCGTACATGTTTCGATTTGTTGTTCTTGATAGTATTACTTATATCCTGATTTAATTTATTCCAAAATATAAAACATGATTTATATATAATATATATTCAGCATATAAATATATATGTTATATTGATAAATGGAATGAAATACACCGTTCATGGAGACAGTAGGCCGTACGTATGCATGAACACAGTTTTCGTTTCATTATTGAATTGAATGGAATTAAGTAAATGAATAATATATGTACATAAATATAGTATCATTATTATTTAATATATTTCATGATTATTTAATATATATACATTATAATCATACTTTAATGGTTAATAATGGAAAATGAATCTCATCGCGTTCGTGGAGACGGTAGTCCGTACATACGCACGAGCGATGATATCGTTCCCATAATTTTTTAAAATAATTAAAGTGGATGGTATAATATCTCAGAATTAGTATGATGTTATAATAACCATATATATATATTCATTACACCATTATACCCATCCAATTAAGGCGGTGGTGGAGAAACTGATTACACTACGACGTGGAGATGGTATTCGGTACGTACGCACATGCAGTGATTTTGTTTTTCGTAGGATGGATAGAAGGTGACATGGGGTTTCTTCATATTTATAATATCATATCAGTATATTATTGATAATTAATGTATTAATTTACAATGAATCAACTAAATAAGTGGATGTTGAATAAGAAAGAAACATGAAAGAATCGGTTGAAGAGATTACCTCTTCTTCGACGCACCTTTTTTAGGCTTCCTCTTAAGGGACTACAGTTGGTATTTTGAGATGACCAGAACCTTTAGAATGTTTCTATAGATGTGGAGAAGAGAAATGGGCAAGGTTTGAATGCGCTTGAGGGCTCAATGTTTTGTTAATAGAAGAGGGAGGTGGTGCCCTTATATAGGAGAGCAGAGGGTATCTTTTGGAAACTTTAAAAATATTAATTAATAATAAAATGAAACCCCACTTAAAAACCTCCAAAAATGACTCAATTCAAAGATTAGATTAGATAGGGTTGTAATATCATCAACCAATAAAATGTATAAATTTTTTATTTTTATTTTAAAACTTATCAACTTGATTTATCATTATTTAATCTATTTAATTTGATTTGTGGTTATAAAATTCTAAATTAAAAATTGTTATAAATACATACTTAAATGTTGTCAATTTCCTATAATTGGATACTTTATAACCTTTTAGACCAGATTATTTTCAAATTGTAGTTGTTAAATTTTTTTGTAATTTATAAATAATTTAATAATATGTTAATTTATAAAATATCAATAATGTCAATTTTGACACTATTCATTATTTGAATTTAAATAAAAACCACACAAAAGATATTTTCGAAAAAAAATATATCATATATTTATAACATGTTTTATTCATCAAAATAAAATCATGGGTAAAATTAATATTTTCATATATTATTTATTTTAATATTTTTAAAACCCTTTATTTATTATATCTCTTTATAAAATATTTACTCCAACATTTTTGTATAATTAATTAATATAATTATTTGTTGCATAAAAATTAAAAATAAAATCATATGATGAAGATAAATATAATCCCTTTTCATAATAATATTTTTACTCTAATTTATCATCTTAAAATAACAACATTTAATTTGTTATATTTATTAAATTATAAAGGTGGAATCTTTTCCATCATCTAAAATGAAATAATATAAATGTCCTAATCAAATTTATAAGGCTCAAAATGGTCCACAAATAGACCCTTGTATTCTTAGGGTATAAATATACTCGACCAATAATTTCTGGTCAGGTTTATGGTCCTTTGGATAGATATTGTTATTTTATTAAAAACTATATTATTGATTTGTCACTAAATAAATAATTTCTACATCATTAATGTATATTCTATTAAGGTAATTAAATATTTCATAAAAATTAAAAATAAATTACCATGATAAAGAAAAAGATATTATATTTCAAATGACTATTTATAATCAAATTTATATTCTGTATAACCGTATATTAAAAATAATCTAATTATTAGAGTTTGAATGAGACATATTTCACTTTCCTTTAAATAAAATAAATAAAAGGTCTTAATCAAATACAAGTGGGTTCCATTAGATTCCATTTTGACCCATGTATGATTTATGGAAAAATATAATCATCCAATTATCTTAATACAATTGTTAGTGTAATTTGATAATATTATATTTACCCTTAATTACCTGATTTTTTTAATTATCGTAAATAAAATTTACCGTACTTACTATTCATAATCCCTAAAAATAAAAGGTATATTATTTACATAATTTTGACCTACTGATTCAAAAATATGGAATCTATTTTTCCAAATTCAAAACAGAAAAGTGTCAGTATATAATTTAAAATTAATCCCACAGTTGAGAAAATGGGTTTTAAAAGTTAAAACATTACAAAATATTGAAATGTTTTTACTTATGAATTCATTGTAGAATTAATGATAATGACTTACATTATATTAAATGGTAAAAATATATTCTATTTATACTTTAAAACAATTCAATATTATAATTTAACCATATAAATTATCTCGATGAAAAATGTTGTTTTTAATTAAATTTAGTGTATTTTTACTATTCATCAAAATGAGAAACTTATCAGAAAAAATATCATAAATTTATCCATAGTAAATTTTTATATCCTTATTGAAAAGAATAATTTCATTTTATAAAATTGAACTTGTAAACATGTCAAAATTAAATTTAATGTGGGTACGCCATCAAAAGGCGGTAAAACTACATTTTTTGAAAAATATTTATTTTACCTGAAAATTTTATTTTTTTCTCATTCCATGTTCTATAAAATGTGTAAGATGAATTATAATGTTATAAAATTAAAAATGTAGTTCCTAATATTCATAACATTTAGTTCATAATAATATTATAACAATATATCATTGTTAAGTGAAACATAGTATTATGTACAACACACGCTATTGAGGAAGGTTGCTCTTGCGTGAAACAGAAGCCAAGAATAGTGTTTTCATATAATATAAACTAATATGGTGTCGCTTGTAGCACAAGATAATTTTGGTGTAGCATACAACACAAGACATCAATGAAATGAAAAGAATATTTTTCATAAAATCTCAGGGTGTTACAACCAATCTATGGTAGTGATGGAAAAATAAACATGCCATGACCGGGAGGTGGTAATCAACACACACACATGATTGAAATTATTTAATTTCATAATGGTAATGGGATTGGTAATGAATCTATATTTTTTAAATAATAATTTTAAATTTATATTTAAAATAATATAATGTTAAGAAAATATTTTAATCATTCCCTATAAACTGTGGGTTTACTAAGTATCATTACATGAAAATGAAGTTATTATACTACAATATCATGAAAATAGACTATAGAACATAAATATTATGATATGGGATATAGTGAGGGATATGTTTCTAGAGAAATGTTTTTAGAATAGTATTTCAGTGGTGGTGAGATATCCCTTATATTATCTTTGGTAATGAATTTTGTTTTACTATTTAAACATAATATAAAGCTATGTCAAGGTATAAAAAGCATTTATATACCAATATCTCTATATTGTTGTGTTTAATTGATAAAAAACACTCCAAAGTTTCTAAAATTTTTATTTAATGTTTATTTTAAAATTTATTTTACACTACCATTGGATAGAATTCATGACATCTTAAACATCATTTTGAAGTCTTGAAACATTTTAGTAAAATCTTTTTTAAACCTTCAAGAACTCTCAATCATTATAAAAGGGTAATTAATGTTTTTATATGGATTTTAAGTGTGATACACATGAGGATTTATAAGTAAAAACAACATTATCATTCTAGTGGAATGCATTGACCTACTTGTGTTTTAGGCAGTGGATGATATTATAAAGTTGTACAATTACAATCTGATTATCATGTACTTACTAGTCTATAAAGAACCACTCACACATTGGATCTCTAAGTAGGACACCATCTATCCAGAAATAAAAAATGAGTATATCGTGGCATCAATCCCACTACATTGATCCGGACATTAATGGATACAATTTTTTAATGCATACTTCTTAAGAATCATTACTTCCAAAAGAATAACATAATATTCATAATTTCATATAGCCTATAAAAGGAGTCCTTAGAACTTTTTATGTAACCCCACTCTCTTCATTTATATTCACTATTGATTCATTTTTAAGCTATCACATTCTGAAAATCCTATTAATGATCCAATTCATATAAAAATCTCTAAAAGGATATCATAAATTCCATCTAATATCTCATCAAAAAATATTATTCTCCCATTAATGATAATTATGAGAAGATATTTATTTATGTAACTAATAAAAACCATTATCCTCTCATCTTGTTTATCCAATGGGTATTCCACTTGTAAATGTTATGGAAGGATTCCTCAGATACTAGGAAATCTCATGATGGTGAAAACTAAAAAAATTGAGGGATATGTTTCTTAATCAAGACTTTGATTACATGATTAATTATTTTAACCTATATAGTCATGTGGTGGAGTTATATTTATGCTCATAGATCATTATACATATTCTGTATTAACTACGGCATTTCTATTTTCAATTAATCAAATTGCCTCATTATAAATGATTCACATACAATGATAAATTTGAATTGATAATTTCTTTGAATAATTTATTATGATTTTATTTTTATAACAATAATATAATTTATTAGATATTAGTCAACCAATTTCACACATTATTAATTTATTATTGTTTAAACTTTAAGAGAATATGAGAATTTACTTTAATTTTTTAAAAGGTTAATTCACCACATATTGAAATTATTACCCAAATTATGTGTCTTTTTAAAAGATATAGTTTATGTTTTTATAAAATGTTATGTTCGTTTTAAAAATTTTTATATTTAAAAAAATAACTCAAATCATAATAAATTTCAATATATAATCATTATATTATGGAATATATTTTCTTATTTTAATTCTATTATTTTCTATAGAACCAATTACTCTTAATGGATGATTCATATTTTACATTTTTTAAGAATTTGTTTCCATATTTGATAAAATAAAATGCATGAGAATGTTACCAATTTTGAAATAATGAAAAATATAATCATAATGATTTTATTAAATTTTAACATTATACAAAATATATGAATTCATTATATTATAGTCAGGAATATATTGATTATAATCATGTTTCCATTTGAAAAAAAACCATTGAAATATGGTAATTTATAAAGTCACACAAAAATTAGCCAATGATGTAAAAAAATAAATGTTGGATATATATTTTCATGATTTTTTTTTATTTTTCTATATATCCAAATGAATCCATATTTATCTTTTTAATATGGATTACTATCATATTTAATGGAATAAATTACCATAGAGATTATTTTTTTATAGAAATTAAAATGAAGAAAATTTTATGGGTTTAATCTATCACATAGGATTTAAGTTTCATGACCATTCATGTAGATAAAAATGTAAAAAATATTTCATTGGAGGAATAATTTTTTAATAAATATCAAGACCCTACCTAATGAATTTTTTTCTAATAACATATTGTATATTATTTATTAAATGTTATGGAGAATATATAATCATTTACAAATTTATATATTTATTCTATTCTAGGTTTTGGATGATTTAAAAAATTAATTTCTACACACTATAGTTTTTCACTTATTAAAAATTAGGAATATTATTTTAATTCACTTTCACTACATTTATAAATATTCACAAGAATTTCATAACATATTAATATCTTGAAAAAACATTTAAAATCATTGGGTGAGTATAAAAGTTCCATATAAGGGGTTATAAGTCCATGGGTAATATCCCTAAAATATATTAAAATTAATTAGATAATTCATCCATATCAAATACATGTCATTACATATAAAATATAATTTTCTAAAAAATGATCAAATATAATTTTTAAGGAAATAAATAAAATATATATTCTATAAACCATTAAAACTAATAATAATTTGAAAATCCATTTGATATAAAAATATGTGACCATTGATAGATAGTTTTGAAATATCCTTTAAAAATTTTATTAATATTATAAAATTATATGGATTTGAAAGATTATTTTCAAACCTTAAGATATCAATGTGCCAACTACCAGTCTCACTGTTAGGAATAAATCCTTCTGAGGCACTGGGGTCACATAGGTCTTCATTATCTCACTTTATACCATTCTCCCATGTTCTATTTAGTGAAACATTTTATGGTATCGCTTCCTTCCTCGTTAGTAATACATATAAAAGATTAATGAAATTAAATAAATTATACTTTAATTAAAAAATAGTTTTTTACCTACTATAGTATAGAAAAATTATATTTTGAATAAAATCATAATAGTTTGGGGAAATAAAAAATTCTTTTTGAAATTATTAAATTGAAAATAATTATTAAATAACATATAAAACATAGATTAATTTATTTTATTATTGTGCATGAAATGAAAATGACTGTTATAGTATATGGGGATAATAGTTATTATGAATGAATTTAATTGGAATAAAAACATTCAACTATAAAGGTAAATACATTCTAATTTAAATTTCAATAAATAAATATAAAAGTAACTTCCTTTTTAAAAATTAATTGTTTAAACCTGAATATGGAAATTTTTTACGGGAAATGATAAAAAATTCATACTCTATTATATGAATGTTTTATCAAAAATAAATTTAACTTAATCTAATGATTTTGAAACTAAACATGAAATATTTAAATTTATAAAAATATAAAAACACTAATATTTTTAAAATAAATAATTTAAAAAAACCCCCTTAATATATTATAAAATAAATTATTAAAAAACAATGGAATTGAAAAATAATTCAAATAAATAATTATAATAATTATAGAAACCAAATCATAATATACATTATATTATAAAATTTATTGAGAATAAATGTGTTCATAAATATATAATTTCATTTCTATAATTTTTTTTAAATAAATACATAAAATATTAAAAATAAAATAATATTTACCTATAAAAAATAAAAAGATATAAGAAGTGTATATGTTTTGTTATATTGTTTAAAATAGTTGGTTGGATGTGTAAATTTGGTCATAATTTCAGAAGATGGGGAACCTCTTTCAAATTACTAGGGAATGATTTTATAATAGCAAATGGTTCATAATGTAGATTTTATTATTGCATCCTTTGTCATGTTAGAAAATTATACAATTCCTTTAATAAATTTTGATGTAATTTTGGTCTTGGTATTTTTTTCACAAATATAAGTTGTTTCTTTCTAGAAATATCTTAATTTTAAATAATTCTAAACATCTTATGTATTATTTTTATGAATATAATCATATATACTAAATAATTTATTAATGACATGTTTTTTTAAATCCATATATACAATAAATATAGGCATACATATATATTATGAGATAACCATTGGTTCTAGTTGATAGTTAGAATATATATATATATATATATTATTTCATTTGATGGAACACATCTTACTTGATTAATCAGATGAAGAACATAGGAGTAAGAGATAATATCGAGGGTTTATGATAAGTTATACGATAATGGCGATAAAGGAATATATATAACTATATATATTTCATCAAAAAACAATGACTAGTCATGTAATCATCTCCTTTTTACAGATTATATTTTATATATTGACTTTAGAGAATGAAATGATGGCCTATATTATTTTTCAACATTGAGATGAACTATAATCATCCATAGATTAAGATAATGTCGTTAGGAGATCATATCATTTTCAGTGTATAGATACGATTATGGGGATGCATGAAGACACATAATGGATGTATCCAATGGGTGTGACTAATTTATCTAGACAATGGCGATTTAATGTGAAATTCATAATTCTATGTTAATTGTAATTCAATAATGATTCCCCACATTTAACATTCATTCAGATTTGGAGTGCATTATATGCAGTTTTGTTGCACTATTATTGTTATCCTGAAGTTGGGATCATTACCCAAAATACTACACACCCACATAAAAGAAAACAAGTAGACCATCTATACCCCTTGCATTCCTCCACGTTCACCATTCTGATGTTATTCTCGATAAGTTTCCAACAATAGAGAAGGTGTCAGGATATCCTTCTCCCTTGATGGAGATTCTAGTCGTCTCCATATCATGGTCAATCATTTCTCCCATAATTCTAGGCCATGCTTGCTAGTTCTCCAGTATAGTAGTAAAATGTTTTATATATAATGTTTTATAAATACTACCAATAAAGCACCATTTTTTATTACAATGATATATATATATATATATTTTATTATATAAAATTTTTATTTTAAATAAAATTATATTTCCTATATTATTTTACAAACAATATTTGAGAATGGATCTTTTCATGTTAATTAAAAGAATTCTTCATATAAAAAATAGAAAAATGTCATCTTTTATATAGTTTTTCTAATTATATACATATTTAAATTAAAAATAATAATTAATATTCTTTATTAATAAATAATAATATATATTATGTGATAATATTTTATCTATTTACTAGATATTTGTTAATAATGCTCATATATCCCCATTTTAAATTCATCATGAAACTACTGAGATATAAATTGACCATCATAATTATTTAATGTGGGGTGGAATAAAAAATAATAATTCAAATATTACCATTAAATGTTTGGATTTTAATAAATTTAAAGAAAAATAAAAAATTACAAACATAATTATTTGTCCTTTTCCAATTTTAGAGTGGAAATGAGAAAATATATCATTAAATTAAATTATGGAATTACAAAACCTAAATGAGGTAATAATTATATGAGGGAAATCATTGATCGATTGACTAAATGTTCCAATTTTCATCCAATTTGAGATACTATTTCATTATATCAATGTTCTATACTAACTCTTTACGAGATAATAATTATACATGCATTTCTTCTATCAGTTGAATCATACTATGGTTTGAGGATTACTTCAATTTTTGTGAATAGACATTAGAAGTCATGGTGTACTTGATTAAATTTTATTTTTCTTTTAATGCATAATCTAATGGATGATTTGGCTAAAAAAATTCATCCATTGAAGAAATTAATTTTTAACATTCATTAGATTGCGAGGGAAGTTAGGATCATAACCTTTCTTTAGTGAAATTTTCTTATAATAATAATTTTCATTATATATTATTTATAGTACATATTGCGAAGTAATATGAAATGTGATGTAAGACCCAAGGTTTTTGAGATGTATTGGGTATAATAAATTTTATTGGACTAGAATTGGTATAGGAAAAAATTGAATAGCTGATGTTAATTCTTCAATATATGATGAAAAATCAGAGTAGGCATAAATTTTGTGCAGATAATAAAATTAAATATCTCTTTTTCTAGGTATATGAATATAGTTTTATTATAGAATCTCAATGTAAATATATGATCAATTCAACTAAAATTTTAAATCTAAGCATGTGGTTCATTAGTCTATATGAAATCATGCAGATAGTTGGATCTGTTTCTTATTATACATCCTTTCCTATGTGTTTATCCTTTGTAGTTAACATCTTTAATGTTTTGATGTCAAGAAAATATGAACTGTATTTTTCTAATGTTTTATCCTATAGTTAGTTATGTTGGAATAAAACCATTATTATGTGTAATAACCATATATGATTCTAGACTATATAGATGACACATTACAGAATAAGAAAACTCACCAGGTAATCATTTTTTAAATAAAAAATATTGTTGAAGAAGCAACAAGGGAGTCTTAAAATTATATGGGGGAGTGGTATCCCCACATGAAAAATAAGGGAATAAAATTCCAAAGTTTCATTTTTAAAAAAGGGGGAAGATTCAATCTAATTATTTAAATTGTTAACTAATCATTTTCATATTTTTTATCATTGAGGATATATCAATTTATATTCATTATAATTTTTTTAAAAACCTAAAAGGAAATAATTTTAATTAAACCATTTCTTATATGTTTCTATATGAATGATTAAATTTCTAATTATAGACTTTTATTTTGAAATTTTAATTTTATATATGAATTCAAAATGTAATAATTTTCTTATGAAATTATATATGATAATTTTCTAAAATATTTTCATAATTAATTAATATTAAAAAATAATGTTTTTTTTGAAAAATAAATTTTTTAAAATTTACTTATAATGTAAAAGATTATTTATTATTATAAATCAAATAAATTTTATTAATTAATAATTAAAATGATACATTTTTTGTATTTTATATTTTTTTTACACTTGCATTTTTTATAAACAAAATTTATTAAAAATGATATTTTTTTAAAACACTTTTTTATTGTGTCTTCCCAGTTTAATATTAAGTTCAATATATCACCAATTAATTTTAAAAATTTTATAATAGATTAAATATATAAAATTGGTGGGTTAAATTTCTTTAAATAATTTCATTTAAATATTGATCATATTGATTAGTAAACATAGTAATTATTTTTACCACAATCAGTGGTAATTGACTAGTTAATGTTACAAATAATATTAAAAAGATGTTAAAATGTCAATAAAATGTGAGAAAATTTTATTATATAAATAAATTTCATCAATACTCACACATTATTAGGATATATTTCATTTTTTCTATTTGGATTAGATCGCAACTATTATAAAAATTTATAAAAAAGTAATAAATGTCACACAATTATTATTAATAATTATAATATATTTTAATATATGTACAATCATATGGTAAATATTTATATAAGTATTCTTATTAAATATAAATAGTTTATCTTCATCATGATTATTTATTTAGATTTTTTTTGTAAATAATTAATTACATTAAATTCACAAATAACAATAATGCATTATATATTTAATTGATATAAATATTAAAAAAAATTATATTTTAAACATTAAAAGTACTCAAATGTTAAATAATTAATGCGACACATGAATTTATCTAGATAAATAGAATATTTTTAGTATACTTCATTTGATTGCATTATATTTCCTTGGATGTCCTAAAGTTACTATAAAATAAATTAATATGAATATGTCACAAATTTACATTGTTGAGATATTATGAACATAATATTTAAATAAATGATATACAAATAAATAAAAACATAAATTTATCAATTTAAATGGTATATGGTTAATTATAATAACCATGGTCCATTTCTGGTGTTTTTTCATTATATAGTGACATTATAAACCAATTAATTGTTAAAAATTATCATATTGTGGAAATTGTTACAACGATAATTGAATATTTAAATAAAAAATATAGATATAGGAATGTGATTAAAATATATTTGTTTTATTTAATGAGATAATTGAGATCCATGTTCATCTAATATTTGAAAAAAATATGCAAACATATATTTATTATTGGAAATTAATTTGTAATAATTGTATATGTTTGAAATTGAAAGAGTGTCCCACCTCTCACATATAAAAGGTAATCTCTTCATGCCTTTAGTTCAAAATTAGAAACCCATTTTGATTATCCATAAACTAAAAAAATAATTTCCTTGAAATTTTAACATTATTATAATGGTATTACATTATTTATAATTCCATTCCAAACTATTCTAATTGTGCTAATCAAAGAATACAATTCATAAGATAGGTACATTTTTAATCATCATGTTATTATTTTATTTCCTAATCCAAATCAATAAAATATCATTTAACCAAGATTATATAATAAAATCATTATATTATATACAATAAGGTATTTATTGTTAGTGAGACAACATAAATTAATTTCTTATTAAATCAAATCGAAAAATATAATTATTTTATACATTGGACTTCAACCTCACGAACTAATGTAATTATCATTCCATCAACATCTCTCAAAACTAGATAAAATTATTGAATTAATATATATATATATATATTATTCAATAAATATTTATTATTTTAAATATGTATCATATCATTTACTTTAATTCCTTTCAAATCCATGAAAAGTGATAATATTTCAATTATGTACATCTGGACTATTATCTCCAGGAAGCGATATTTTTCAATTTTAGTCAACTCATAACTTGGATTATACATGTAATCCTAATTAAATAAAAAAAATTTATATTTATAATTTTATGTTAATTATTTATTGATAAAATGATACTCACCTTCTTTCAATAGTGATCATTGAAAAATTAAAATGATACTGATTTGTATGTATGTCATACCATCTCCGTGATTGTAACCATGTTCATTATTCATAACCTTCTATTAGGATTTGTTTTAAAATTTCAGTTGATTTATAATGGTCATAAAAATATCAATCATAACTTCAATATCAATTAATTGATCAATCATTAATGGAAAAATTATTTTTAGGATCATGACACTTATGTGCAGTTCAAGGATATCACATTGATAAATAAAACATTGTTATAGTCAAAATAAATCCATTTTCATTTTATTCATATTGGGAATATTTAAAATCAAAAGGATATATTTTATTAGTTTCCATATAAGAGTGTAATTAACATATTATTGAATGTTTCTAGAAGGATTGTTTGGGAGTATGATATTGATTTACCGTATTGATGGAGACTATAATAAACAATGTTAATAAATTTAATAAATCATAAATTTATTTCCATATAGAACATTTAAAAAATTGTAATATACTATTTAACAAATTAACATCATAATAGTGTTCGGAATAAATTCTATAGGATCAGAAAACGTATAAATTCCCAATAAAAAATTACAATACAATAAATGAAATCAAATCCTATATTTTTTTCATATAAATACTAAATTTTAAAATTTACTAAAAAAGAAAAAAAACATTGGATCTTCTTATGTAAAATGAATAAATGATTGATATAAAATTATGTGAATTATTATTCAAATGAAAAATATAAATTTATATAAATTTAAATATTTAGTTGGTTACAACAAAATTTAAAAAAAAATCAATAATTAAATTAATATTATAAGAAGTTAATTACATGATTATAAATAAAATATAATGAGAAAAATTAAAGTTAAATATTATAAATCATAAAAATTATTTCTAATATTATGAATCAATAATATTAAATAATTTTATGTTTTTAGAGGTTTTATTTCAAGATACTACTTAATAAATATTTTTTTCGTTAAAAGAGAAATATTAAATGTAAAAAATAGAAATTAATTTTTATAAAATTGATCACATTTTTTAAAAAGAAATTACAAGTTTAGAATATGAATATATTTTTAAATTAATTGAGAAATTTAACGTCTAATAAATTGTTTAAAAATACAATTTATTTCCATTTAATAATATTTAGATCATCATTATAATGTAAAAATTAGTCATATATTTTATAAATCATTTAAAATACATTAGATATAATGAATAAAAAAATAGTTTATTTAGAAATATCAAACAAAATGTTTTGTCATGAAAATTAATTTCCTAAGAATATATTTTAATTCTAATTTATTATTACATTTGAATCAGTTCATTGAATAAAATTATTGTGTGATTACATTTGGATTTGGTTTTTTTAAATGTAGAGGGAAATTAAATTTTCTTTGAAAACAATAATATAAGTCATACTTGTAAATTTAATTCATATTTTGGAGTGTAACATCACCTACATGAGTGCCACTAAATCTATGCCCTGTACTGGGTCGATACATGACCTCAAGCGTGCCTCCCCATATTCTAGAGGTTATCGACTAATATCATAAGCCTAATAGGTCATGTGGGGATACTATACCATCATTATAAGAGTAATTCACAATATTTCACAATATAAATAGTGAAAAATGTATAAACCAGTCAATAATAATGCGTAGTTAAACATCTCTCAAACTCGTCACAAGCCACAAGCTATAAATACCGATATATAGAAAAATAGTAGAATCTAAAAAAAGTCTAGACTCCATGTACAGAACCACATCCTTGAATATTCCAAGTCTAACTCAACTCACAAGCACCAGGACCTTGTACTCATTTAAACCTGCAAATATGAAATATTCTCGGGTACCCAACGTCATCCCGCTTAGGGTGGAAGTACCACTCAGTAGGCCCCCACCAACGGTGACTGTAAAATATCTAGTCTAGTAGATAGTGCGTGGAAATATGACTTAAATGGAAAGATAAATTAGAAGGAAGAATCAGTTCCATTTGATAACAAAAATACACTTCCACTATTTCTATATTTATTAAAATTTTCATTACTCATGTCATATTCATTAATTAATCCCTTTTAACCATGAGTTCCATGGTTTGGGCATATAAAACTACTACCTTTGGGTCTATGGAAAATAAAAACTATAAATATTGTAAAAAATCATGTTCTCATGTCACCAGTGGGTAACATTTCACATTCAATAGATAACACATACATTGGAGCCTCAGTCCATATAGTTTCACCAAAATAAACCATCTAGGAAATGCATCAGTCTGACATCTTTAATATAATTCACAATGGTCATTGGTCCACACACAAGGAGCCTCAATCCTAGTGTCCAAATAAGATCTGGTAGGCCATGTTCGTTCATCCCAACCACTAGGTCATAAGTCTGAAAACAGGGAGTGGAAGTCTATGAATCCAACTGGAACTCAGAACTCCATGTCTAAAAATACCAACCTCAATATGGAATTACATGTCCATACTCGATGGTTCAGTAGCGTTAGTCCTTTCCCTAAAAACCACGGTATACCTTGGAGCGGAGTACTATTCTATCCTCTGAAATCCATTCATCAAACACCACCATATCACCATAAAACACAACCAATACAAATAGAAATCACATTACAAAACTATCAATAATAGAATTACCATTATACCATAACCCAACAACACATTACCTCTAACATTCCATAGTATTCTATCCCAAAACCCATCCCCATGACAAAACCAATCATATATATTCACAAGTCTCATTTAGTAGCCATTATTCATCAATTACATTTTCTTCGCACATTTATCCCATTTACAATTTCAAAAGTATTTTCACACTTATGAATTTTTAGTAAAATTCTTATCTCATATATCTCAAACCATTTATTATATTCACCCCTTTATCCATACACCATAGATCCCATATATTTTTCTATTCAACATATACTTGTATTCCCTTAATATTTCTAAATTAAATATTCCCATTTTCCATTTGACTGTCCAATTATAAGTTCACCATTTAACATGTACTAATCCTCAGATGAATTTTAAAAATAATTCCTTAAAAAAAGTACATAATCTCTTTCAACCAAATTTCCCCATTTTATATCATTCCAAGAATCCCATTATTACCTTTTCAGTCTAGAAAAAACTACCATTATTCCATTTGAAACTTAATCAACGGTTAAATTGTTCTTTATGGGTTCTAAATTATCTCTCAGTCACCCATCACTTAAGCCTACAACTCTGTAGGTCTGGAATTTCTGGGGACCCCATGGGTGGCCCCCAAATTGTTATAGACATCCTTTAAGAATTCAAAAAGGATCTTAGCAGTATCAATTGTTCACATAGAGACACTTTTTTTTCAAAACAGTCCAAAATGACCAAGAACACAATTATGTAAAAACAACCACACATAATTTCATTCACAAATCTAAAATAATACTATGATATGATACATTTAAAGAACATACCTCAAAGATGATGATGAACACAGTCCTAATCATATCCTTTGACCAAGAATCAAACACTCATAACGTACCAACCTAGATTCCACATGAAATATAGGGTTTTAGAGATTAGGAATGAAATAGTAGAATGGTGAAAACCATAATCGAGAAGGGGAAGCAAGGAGGAGAGTAGGCATAACCAGGGCTTCAATCCGCAACCAAAGGTAGTCCAAATGGCATAGGATTGAGGATAATCACCTCTTGGTAGCTTGGCTAAGCCAATATTATCACTAGTGTTTCAACCGGTGTAATGGATGAGAATCCTAAGTTGGGTTTTAATGTCTAAGGATGGATTTTTTGTAAATTTCCCAACTTTTCTAAATTTCATGGTCTAACCACATGGTTTTCCAAACCTTGAAAAAACCATTCATGAGACACAACCACAAAATCACCACTTTTCATGGTTTTTTAGAATTACACATAGTTAACATAACCATGTGGTAATAGTGTACATGCCTATGTCCATGGATGCATGGTTTCCTAGGATATTTTTCACAATTTTCACTAACTGTGTGCAAACCGTGAAGCATTCCTAGAAAACTAATTATTCCTTAGATTTCATGCATTAGACACTCGAAATACCAGAGGCCTTATCATTAACTTTGGATGCAGTTATTTGAACAAGAAAAAAGACTGAAACTTAAACACATACAAAAATATACATTATGAAATATCTAGGATATTATAGTAGAAAATAGAAAATAATTTAGTCAATATTTTATTCCTGGATACTAATCCAAGTTAGCTAAATTTCTACCCTACTCCACCATATAATACTATCTAATGATGATTTTTAGATCAAAAAGTATATGTTATAATACCCCAATAATCCCGCCTAGATAATTTATAATGGATGTCTTATAAACAATTGACCCATCAAAGAAGGATTAATAATCATTCTGATATGCAACAATCAAAGATTAATATATGGAATTATAAACTAATTTCATTAATTTTATTTTTTTTACAATATAGATTATATATTAAATTCAAAATAAATTATAAAATTGATAATATTTCAATAAATATGCAGCTATATAATGACAAATTTTTGTATCATTGCACTTATTTTAAAATAATATAACAAGGGTAATTGTATTCACTTATTACTCACATGGATAATTCTATTATAATTTAAATTGACACGTTTAAAAATACTAGAAAATAGTTTGTATTTCATTAATTTTATATGATAATGAAATTTATATTAATAATATTAATTATAATTCTCTTAATTTGATTCATTTTTAAATTAATCTAACTAAACTAGGTTATAAGAATTTTAGATATTTAATAAAATTTCAAACTAACATTATTATCGAATGACATGAAAATTGTATGATAACAGTCACAGAACATATGTGACAGTGGATGGTAACTATTGACCAATAACAATGAAATAATATATTTACTTCTATTAACATTGAAATCTACAAATAATAAATGAAACGAAAAATAATATAAAAATAAAATTGAATAAAATATGAAAAAATATAAATGGAATAAAAAATATTATATTAACAAAAACTAGAAAATGATGATTTTTATTAATTATTATAGTATAATGATTCATGATGGAATGTAATCAATAATATCATTTCAGAATTTGAGGTAATAGTTTCATTAATACTCCATTTATTCTAATTATATTATATTCTATATCACCCCATATCACCTTCTTTAAAATTATATATATATTATACGATATATTTTTAATATATATATTCTTTTATATTCATCATTTAGAAAGACAAGTTATTTTAAATCCATGTTATATAGGTTCACTACTACTAAAACATTTAAATGTATATTGAAGAATCATTTAAAATAGAATATCATTTTCATTCATAAAACCTATATTGATTAATTTCATTTAGTAATGTTTCTTATTTGATTAATGTTTTTTCCAAACATTTATATCATTTATGCTAAAAACAAATAATTTAACACCACCTCGAAATATATAGGTTGGAATTATCGAAGGAAACATATATTCCTAGAATATTTTTTTTAAATAATATAAAACATCACAAATTAAAATTATTTGAACTAATTTTATAAATATTCATGTTATATTCACATTTATTGATATCGTGGTTGTTTTTCTCAATTGTGATATTTTCACTATATTTTGAACATAAAAATTATAGAGTGGAAAATTAAATATCATATCCCAAATCATTCTTACATTATAAAAAGGTGAAAATGGAATTACATGTCATGACCCCCTCCCCACAAAGTGTACCCCTCCTAGGCCGGCAATGTGAAAAGAGAGATAATGACCCCCGAGTCCCGCCAACAGTAGGCCCTAGGATGGCGACAAGCACTGAGGGTATAATAACACACAAATGGGAGGCATTACCGTCTATGAGAACACATATGGAAGAGAGAGATAAGACATACACTAACCAACTCCACCTAAGAAATGAAATATAAAAGAAACAGATGTATATATATGAAATTCCATGAAAAAGTACTATAACTGAAAGGGAAAACTACAAGTATCCAAAAGAAAGTAAAATGGAAGCGGCCACAATCCCGAACAGCTCCTCTAACCAGTAGCTCGTAGTAACTATCTTGATCTCCATCCTTCTCCAAGTGACCAGAAAAACAGTTTATATATATGTAGGGTGAGTGTCACGACCCATCCTCAGTGCTCGTGCCGTGACTACCCCAAGCCCGCCTTCAATAGGCCACGGGCTGGAGACTATCTCTAAAGGCGTAAATCCCGATATCTAGGAAGGAATTGCCTTTATAAAACATAAAAACATCCAACCAAAGTACAAGCAGATGTAATACACTAAGTAAAAAAGAAAGTGCTGAAAATTAAATGGTCCAGAATACAAACCCAACTGAGATGTACAGCTACAACTGAATGAAAGTACAATAGAAAAGACAAACAACTTGAAAATAGAAACAAATCCTAGGTCGTCCACCTCAGATCCAACCTGAAGGGTAGGTATAGATAGCCTCCTCAATTCTCTCTCACTCTCTAATGACTTCCATGTACCGTCTCATCGTGAATTTCACCTCCGGGGACTGTCTCGTCGTGAGGTCCACCTCCGGGTACGGTCTCGTCCTAGTACTCTCAATCTCTGTCAGTGATGTCAGTCGTCTGCATCCAACACAACGAGGTGAGGGCATAGCCCGTGCAGGGGTGAGTATAATGATACTCAGTAGGGACCCCGAGACCCTCAAGGTCCCACTAAATCCAACAATAATATCCAAAAAGAAGGATCTCAACAGATAACGCATACATAGATATAATCCCATACTTATACCTCAGTTATCAAGTAACCCATCTCAATCATGAGGAAACACAAAGGGTATGAAATCAACAGATAACCACAACTTAGGTATATTCCCATACATATACCTAAGTTATCATGTGACCCATCTAAATCAAGAGGTAAACACAAAGTCATTGACTCAGCTCAAACCAGGATTTTTATTAATGATATCGAAACCACAACTGCTGAAGAGCTCCTCCTCTGACGAGTACAATGATCATGTCATGACTCTGAGGTGCTTCTCACCAACCTTAGACTGCTGGGGTACTTCTCCTGTCGAGTACCGTAGGTCATCCACCCAAACACAGTAGTGCTCCCCGCCGGGGTCTGCCACCCAAACACAATAGTGCACCCCCCCCAAATATCCTGTAGAGGAAATCCTTCTGTTGAGTACCACGGGTCTTCCCCCCAAACACAATAGTGCTCCCCGCTATGGGTCTTCCACCCAAACACATTAGTGCTCCCACTAGGCTATACAAGTCACTCCGACTCGAATCGGAGAAGCAGACATCAGGTCTGATCCAGCTACAAAGTCTCCGTACTCCGTATGCTCGTCACCGGGAGGATCCGCTCCACGAGCTACTGGTCGATACTCCAAGTATCAAAAACTCCCATGAAGAAGTATCTCAAAGGGCCGCATCGTCATTGTTGTCTCAATGCCATAGACAATGCATCAATCGGACGCCCAGTCTGTGAGTTATTAGCATTTTAGTTCTTTGGGGCCCGGATGGTTTTGTGTACGAACCAACCCGGCCGTATGTCAATAGTATCCCAAACACCCATGGGTATACTCAATGGAACCATTTCTCTACGATATTACCAACGTCGCTAACGTTTCATCAAATAGAAGTCCGGTCTGAGAGTTATTGGCTTTTCTATACCAGGTGTCCTGGTTGGTTTATAAGCTAAACCAACCCGACCATACTCTAACTGCACCCGAACCTCGAGCGGAGTATGCCAAAAGATCCATCTCAACAAAAGGAAACCAACTTAACTAACGGCACGCCAATTGGACGTCCGGTCATTAAGTTATAAGTGTTTCTCCTCTGAGGGCCCGGTTGGATTCATATTCGATCCAACCCGGTCATACCAGAAATGACACCGGTTAACCAAACCGGTCACACCATTGCGATCCATACTGAAAAATACACAAGATGGACTACCCATTGGTCCAAAACGGATAGCGGGTGAAATGTTACATTTCACCACAACACGCGCGAACTGGGCCTCGTGGGGCACGCACCCGGACCTCAATATAAATATCCAAAATTGGTCTTGAGACATCCTTTTTAATTCTAGGGTCGCAACGTCACAGAAGGTTCGTCATTCTGACACTGTATGAGAGAAATTTTTCAGATACAAATCCCGTAATAATAATAGTAATATTATTATTATACGGTGTTTCATAGACCCGAGCCACGAACCAGAATTTAGAATCCAACATTATACTTGAATCAACCATATTATTGACAGGATTACATCGCCACTGACGGAAAGCCAATCGGACATCGCACGCATGAGTTATGGAGGGTCAATTATTTAATAATAATATTAAATCAATTATTTTTCGAGCGCTTCGGGTACCCGATCCAAAAACCCGAAAAAAGACATTCAATATTGGACTCGGAATGTCTTTCTCGGGATCTGGGTCACACTGCCGCAGAAGGTTCATGAAACCGTGGTCACACAAATAAGTTGCGGACGAAAAAGTGTTTTATCAACCAAAATAATAATATGATTATTATATTAATATTTTTAATTGATTTTACCTAAAAAACACAATGTCACGCACCATAACCCTCTCTCTCCAATTGGTGTACCTCCCTCCATTTATTGGTGCACCTCCATCCATTTAACAAATGGAAAACCCTAATTAAATGGTTCACATCACATTCATTGGATTCTCTTTCTTTCTTTATGTTTTAATTTATTTCCATTAAATTTTGTCTCTCTCCAATATTCTTCTCCATTCACTGTTTCTTCTACACCAAACCCTACCATCCTGGCCTTCTCATGGCTTCCTCTCACGCTGGATCTGCCACCTCCGGCCCACCGCCATCCTGGCCTCCCGCCGCGCCGCTGCACCGCACCCAGCTACCCGCATCGGCGCGCCTCAAAACAGTCGCATTGCCTGGCCCCCAATCTGCTCGCCGCGCCACCTCCCGTTACAACGCACCAGACCCCATGTCGCCGCACATCAAGAACAAGTTGGCAGTGGGTTCGGACTTGTTCGTAGTCCGTACCCACCTTGTTAGTAGTTTGAATAAACACCCAACCGAATATTCTTCCATGCTCGTGGGAAAAAATAACATAAACATAAATAAACAAAACCCCCCTACCTAGGAAATTAACATTTTACATCATTGATTCGCGGAATACGGAATCGTGTAAGATGGACGTCTATTCTGTTGATACCAGGTTGTGTCCGAAGTAGAAACATCGATGGAGAAATCCCTCACATTCTTCGCGGCAGAGTCGTTCTTCGTTGAAGATTGGTGTTATTCATTAAAGAATAACACTTCCTTATAAGTATTCTAAAGTGTTCCTCCACCAATATTTCCAACCCCTAAAATAATAAAAAGGCTCTCCATAATATAACATTCCATGTAATTCAAACCTTTTATGGATTATTAATTAGGGAGGTGATGGGTTTCCATAATAAGGGGAGTTGTCACATTAAATTAGAGAGGTGTTAAAGGGGGGTTAGATAGTGTTAAGGAAGTTGAGAGGTTGGGGATCATGTGGGCCCCACCTCTCATTTATCCACACTTTGAAGAGTTTAACTTCCATGATATAAAAATAAAATTGTTCAACAATTTTATTTATTTTAAACTAAATGCCCAAATACTAAAATTCAACCCGCTTAAAACGCAACTGCGATAAAGGTCCCCTTAAGCAATTATCGGCGCTGCTATTTCATCATAGCCATTATATTTCAATTCCGAGCACCGGTACAAAAGATAGAAAAACCCGCTCGTTCCTTCACTGAACGTACCCGATCCAATCTTCAGAAATTGATTCCGGGCACAACGAGCCTCGCATTCAGGTGCTGTCAGAAACCGCGTACTCCTAAAATTCCAAAGAAATTTAGAAAAAATTTCCCTTGAAATTTCCGGGACTTTAAATTACTCCCACCACAGGGCTTTACATCCCCATAAAGCTACAACATACACTAGGGAAAACAAATGTGGTATTATGCATGCATCTGAGCCTTCCGCTCCCATGTGCTCTCTTGGAGGTTTTCGTGCTGCCAACGAATGCGCACTAGAGGAATCGACCGACAACGTAGAACTCGCTCATGTCGACCATTGACCTCTACTGGAACCTCTGTGAATGTCTCCGCGTAATCGATGTCCAGCTCCTTGTGGTTAATGATATGTGAAGGTTCATGCATGTATCACCTCAGCTGAGATATGAGGATGACATTGTGCACCCAGTGCAACTGAGGTGGAAAGGTCAAGCATTAAACTACCTCTTCTACCCTGCTGAGGACCTAGAAAGTTCTGTTGAACCATGGATATAACTTGCCGCTTTGGCCACATATCCATAGACCTCATCAAGGTGAGACCCGTAGGAACGACGTGGTTTCCATCCTCGAACTTCAGTGGTCTCCGTATCCTATCATTATAGTATTTCTACCTGCTCTGTGCAGTCTTCATCTACTCCTGGATGATCTGCACCTTCATCATCATTGCCTGAACCATCTCTGGTTATACACGTGCAAACTCAATCACCACCACAAAGAATATATGAAATGTGGCCAGCTGTTATCTCGCCACCCATAATTCATGATTATCAGTCCTCCTACTAAGCACTTTTGCAACAATGCTCCCTTTCCCAGGAGTATAGACTATCTCGAAGTCATAGTCTTGGAGGAACTGAAAACTAAAAACTCTTGTTGTTACAAGGTTAAGGCTAGCCAACTCAAGAGTGATCGGCCACACAATCCTAATAATGATTTTATCCTTGTGCTGCCTAGGTTTCCCTTTTCTCCAACCAAGGAAAAACCTCAACCCAACGTTGTAGATAAAACACATCCTTTTTGTCTAATACCTTCAATTTGTGTATGAACTGTGGTTTCCCAGTCCACACTCAAACTAACGTCATAAGGCCTCGACACTACCACCAAGAGGTTCCAACCGAAACTCTCAACTCAAGGGTCAGATCAATCTATCTGCGTAAGCTTGATTATCGAGTCTCCTCCTAATGGTATCTCCAGACATGAGGATCAAGTCAATAGCTTAACCGAAAACACTAGGTCTGGGAAAATATTCATGGAATAAAAGAATGATTGGTATCTATTTCTATTGATAAGGTAGATCATAGTAGTCCCAGACCGTACCTCGAATCATTTCTAGAGCCCCGAGGTCACACTCCTTGACGGCATGAAGCTACTCTTTTCCCCTTCCCTCCTGCTCCCTGAGCCAGGCGGGAACTACAAAGGCGGGTGGTTGCAACATCTCAAAATGTTCACCACCCCATTCGGCTCTCCTATCTCTGATTCCACATCAGCTGCCCTGCAGATTCATCTATCCTTTTCACTTCCTCTTCTTTAAACAGTTTACATGCCCAAGTCTCCGAGACTGGTGCCAGTATCCTGCTTTCCCACTGCTAACCTTCACTGCATGCATCCACTCAGCCAACGAATTATCAACCCCAAAGGATCTCTCTAGAACCCTAGTATAAATAGGAATGCATAGAGAAAGAAGTACTGGCTCAGATGTCCTTTAGACACACCTAACTTAGAAGTCTGAGCCCTGAAGCACTGATCGCATCATATTCATCGAGTACCTGGAATGGTTTGGTACACCTCGTTGAATTCTCAGCTACCGACATGTCATCCTTCCGAAGCTACATAAGCTCTAGAAATCTCTCTACCACCTCCTCATGCCATTCCTTATCCACCTTGGAGTCGGGATCGCCTCAGAACTTGAGGGATATGTTGTGAAGAAACATTAGTAAGGAACAAAGCCTTCAAGTATCCTCTACTGGTACCACATGTAGTGTCTGCTAACCAACATGTAGTGAAAAAGCTGGAACACTACCCGATGGTACTATCTCATGTATTGTTCCACGTGCCGAAGCCCCATAACTATACGGACCAACATCATGGTCTCTCACTGAAAAACAAAATTATCTAAGTCCACCATCCACTCTACTAGTGTCCCAACTAGGTGTAAAACTCTAGCACTCGCCTCCATCTAGTCCACTGCTGCCTGGGAAACTTTCTCGCCTCGTACCCTCAGAGGCCTATGCTGTTGGAACTCAGGAAACACACTCTACCAGCATGCAACGTCAACTAGTACAGCTAGTGTATCATTCTTCCTAACGGGTGGTGGTGCTATTGGTACACCACCCGAAGGCGCCAACATAGAAATAGGGCCCTGCACTAGAGTCTCGTCGCTCGGTGGGCCATCATCGAGTACTCTCTCGGAACTCCAACTAACTGTCTGCATGGAGACATCCTGAACAGATGTGACATGGTCAATTATTTATACCTGGTGAGCTGACCTCGTTTGAGCTAACTTTAAAACATTTTGGAAACAGACACGCAATCATTGTTTTGTGCACTAAGTTGGAAATCAGTAGTCAGGGTCCTAGTGTATGGATATGTCGGCCGTCGCACTAACATTGGACTCCCTGAACTGAAGATCACAATCAGTACCATTAACAATATTGCTTCACATAAATGAATGATCAGAGTTCTGAGTTCTACGGTAGAACCGACTCCTCTGATACCAATTTGTCACAACCCTTCCTTAGTGCCCGTGCCGTGACTACCCCAAACCTGCCTTACATAGGCCAGTACTGGTGACTAGCACCAAAGGCGTAAATCCTGATATCTGGGAAGGTATTTCCTTTATAAAACATAAACACATCCAACCAGAGTACAAGTAGATGTAATAAGCTAAGTACAAAAGAATGTGCTGAAAATTAAATGGGCCAGAATACAAACCCAACTGAGAAGTACAACTACAACTGAACGAACGTACAATAGAAAAGACAAATAGCTGGAAAATAGAATCATCTCTTGGGTCGTCCACCTCAGATCCTACATGAAGGGTAGGTACAGATAGCCTCATCAATTCTCTCGCTCGCCAACCTCCTCTGTGTACCATTTTTTCGTGAAGTCCACCTTCGGGTACTTTCTCGTCGTGACTTCCACCTCTGGGTACGGTCTCGTCCTAGTACTCTCAATCTCTGTCAGAGATGTCCATCATCTGCATCCAACACAATGAGGTTTGGGCATAGACCGTGCATGGGTGAGTATAACAATACTCATTAGGGACCCCGAGACCCTCATGGTCTCACTAAATCCTACAATAATATCCATAAAGAAGGATCTCAATAGATAACCCTTACATAGATATAATCCCATTCTTATACCTTAGTTATCATGTAACCCATCTCAATCATGAGGAAACACAAAGGTTATGAAATCAATGTATAACCACTACTTAGGTATATGCCCATACATATACCTAAGTTATCAAGTGACCCATCTCAATCTAGAGGTAAACACAAAGTCATTGACTCAGCACTTACAAGGATTTTTATTAATGATATCAAAACCGCAAATACTGAAGAGCTCCTCCTCTGATGAGTAAAGTTATCATGTCATGGCTCTGAGGCACTGCTCAGTAACCTTAGACTGCTGAGGTACTCCTCCTATCGAGTATCGCGGGTCAACCACCCAAACACAGTTGTGCTCCCCTCCAGGGACTACCACCCAAACATTGTAGTGCACCCCCTAATAGCTGGCATAGGTACTTCTTCTATTGAGTACCACAGGTCTGCCACCCAAAAAACTTTGTGCTCCCCAATGTGGGTATGCCACCCAAACACAGTAGTGCTCCCCACTGGGCTATACAATTTACTCTGACTCGAATTAGACAAGCAGTCATCAGGTCTCATCCAACTACAAAGTCTCCATACTCAGTATGCTCATCTCTGGGAGGATCCGCTCCATGAGCTACTGGTCGATACTCCAAGTATCATAAAGTACCACGATGAAGTATCTCAAAGGACCACCTCGTCACAGGGGGCTCAACGTAATAGACGACGTGTCAATCGGATGCCCGGTCTATGAGTTATTTGTCGTTTAGTCCCAAGGGCCCGGTTGGTTTCATGTACGAACCAACCCGACCGTATATCTACAGTATCCCAAACTCCCATGGGTATACTCAAAGGAACCATTTCTCAACGAGATTACCAATGTCACTGATGGTCCGCCAAATTGACGTCCGATCTGAGAGTTATTGGTTTTTCCGTACCACGGGGCCTTATTGGTTTATAAGATAAACCAAACCGACCATACTCCAACTGCACCCAAACCTCGAGCGGAGTATGCCAAAAGATCCATCTCCAAAAAAGGAAACCAACATAATTAACGACACATCAATCAGACGTCCGATTATTATGTTATAAGCATTTTCGCTCCAAGGGGCCGGTTGGATTCATGTTCGTTCCAACCCGGTTGTACCACAAAAGACCACAGTTATCCAAACCGGACACACCACGTGATCCATACTGAAAAATACACGAGATGGACTACCCATTGGTCCAAAACGGATAGCCGGTGAAAAATTAACATTTCACCGCAACACACATGAACCGGGCCTCGTGGGGCCCTCGCCCCGACCTCAATGTAAATATCCAAAATTGGTCTTGAGACATCCATCTTAATTCCAGGGTCGCAATGTCGCAGACAGTTAGACATTCCGACACCATATGAGAGAAATATGTCAGATAAAAATCTCGTAATAATAATAATAATAATATTATTATATGGTGTTTCGTGGACCTGAGCCATGAACCAGAATTTAGTATCCATCATTAGACTTGAATCTACAATATTATTGATAGGATTACATTGCCACTGACTGCAAGGCAATCGGACGTCGCACGCATGAGTTATGGCGGTTCAATGATTTAATAATATTATTAAATCATTTATTTTTCGAGTGCTTCGGGTACCCAATCCAAAAACCCTAAAAAGGACATTCAATATTGGACTCGAAATGTCCGTCTCAGAATCTGGGTCGCACTGCCGCATACGGTTGTGAAACCAAGGTCGCAAGAATAAGTTGCAGTCGAAAAATTGTTTTATAAAAAAAATAATACGATTATTATTTTATTATTTTTAAATTATTTTACCTCAAAAAAAACACAATGTCACGCACCACCACCATCTCTCTCTAGTTGGTGTTCCTCCCTCCATTTATTGGCGCGCCTCCCTTCATTTCACACATGTAAAATATTAATTAAATGGAGTGCATCACATTCACTAGATTCTCTTTCTTTCATAAATTTTTAATTTATATCCTTTAAACGTTTTCTCTCTCCAATATCCTTCTTCATTAACTATTTCTTCACAACCAAACCCTATCAGCCTGGCCTTCCCGCGGTTTCCTCTTACGCCAGATCTGCTGCCTCCGGCCTACTGCCATCATGGCCTCATGCCGCGCCGCCACACCACCCCCGGCTACCCGCGCCAACGCGCCTCAAACCAGCTGCATTGCTTGGCCACCCGTCCACTGTCCGCGCCACCTCCCATTACCACGCACCCGACCCCATGCCACCGCACATCAAGAACAAGTTGGCGGTGGGTCCGGACTTGTTTGTAGTCCGTACCCACTGCGTTAGTAGTTCTAATAAACATCCAACAGAATATTCTTCCATGATAGAGGGAAAGAATCAAATAAAATTAAATAAACAAAAACCCCTACCTCGGTAATTAACATCGTGCGTCATTGATTTGTGGAATGTGGTGTCACAGAAGATGGACGTCTATTCCGTTGACGTTAGGGTGTGTCCAAAGTAGAAACACCGTTGGAGAAATCCCCCACATTCTCCATTGAAGAGTCCTTCTTCGGTGAAGTTTGGTGTTCTTCATCAAAGAAGAACACTTCCTTCTATGTCTTCTGAAGAGTTCCTCCACCAATATTTCCAACCCCCAAAATAACAAAAAGGCTCTCCATAATATAACATGCCACGTAATTCAAAACATTGATGGAATATTTATTAGGGAGGTGATGGGTTTCCATAATAATGGGAGTTGTCACATTAAATTGGACTGGTGTTAAAGGGGGTTAGAGAGAGATAAGGAAGTTGAGAGGTTGGGGCTCGTGTGGGCCCCACATCTCATTTATCCACACATTTAAGAGTTTAAGTTCCAAGATATAAAAATAAAATTGTTCAAAAATTATATTTATTTTAAACTAAATCCCCAAATAATAAATTTCAACCCGCATAAAACGCTACTGCGATAAAGGTCCCCTTAAGAAATTATCGGCGCTGTGAGTTCATCGGTGCCATCAGATTTCAATTCCGAGCACCGGTTAAAAAGATAGAAAACCCCACTCATTCATTCAATGAACTTACCCGAGATAAACTTCAGAAATTGATTCCGGGCACACTGGGCCTCGGATTCAGGTGCCGTCAAAAACTGTGTACTCAGAAAATTCTAATGAAATTAAGAAAAAATTTCCCTTGAAATTTCCAGGACTTTACAGTGAGTATAACATTATAAACAGTAGGATCCTTCTCGATTCCTCTCATGAAAAAGTAAAGAATGCATGATAAAGCACAGTGAACAATAGTGATACTAACTCGTCACCTACATAGGTATACTATATTCCCAACCTCACCACGGCTACTCTCACCAAGTAACACATACATGAATATATCATATAGAAAAGAATAGAAAGGGTACCCCACTCCTACTTCTCCACTGGTTTACCGCTTTTCCCCAATGACATATTTCATTTTCATCTCTCTCCAAAGGCTTTACCATATACACCTCGGCCAAGCTCCATAATCTGCCCAATGTGCACTAAAAAGGCCTTCCCGCAGACACCGGGGCTAAGCACCAAACCATCCTCACAACCAAAAGTAACCAGGTAGTTTAGGGGGGCCACCACATCCCGCATAACGTGTATCATACGTCGGGTATTTTACCTCAATCCATTAAACCCCATATGCCGAGTAAGGATCCTCAAGCCATCACAACCTATACACATTACACCTATAGTAGTCTACATGATACTATATCCCGAATATATGTTTGTGAATAACCACAGACATTACACCCCTCTACAAACATATATGGGATAATTAACCATTGTGCCTAATGGAACTAGTATCTACCAAGAGAAGAGAGAGGGGTAAAAGGGGGTGGTCAGCCATTCACCCTCCCATCAAAATGTTTGGCAAAACATCTCCCCATGGCTCAAAACCCCCAAGGTGCCATTTTCCCTTACTGGCAGGGTGGAGTATCGTATAAAAACATAAAATCACAGAATATATTATAACTCACAACCACACAATGGGAATAACCTAGTCTTAGACACAACTACATCTAACGTCTCTCGGACTCCGTGCTACCACTTCTAAGACTATGTATCCTATAAGCACACAAACATTTAAAGAGCCTTATTAGGTTACTTCATTCCCTTTTTATTGGTTCCAGTGTATGTTAATTAATTCTTCCATCATTAATTAACCACGAACAAAACCACATTTAATTCCATTAAAAACACATCCAAGAACCACTGTCCCTTCAAATGTTCTCATCCTCATCATTAAGTTTCATCAAACTCCAAACCCATTGGTTAACATCATTTATTTATACATTTATTACAGAATTACTTTCCCATATACCTAGGAATTCTAGAAAAGAATCCTACACTACAAAACACTAGGTGCTCAACACTGTGAGAAGATGTACTACACGTCGAGTCTTTTCCACCTATAGCCAGAGCATAGACCCATTATCCCTTGAGAGGCTAAACACAGAAAGCACGTGGCATACCCCGCGTGTCTTCTCCTCCCTCAGAAGAAAGGTAAGCAACACCGGCTGGCTTGAGTTGTGGGGAAATTTAAAGCAGAAAAACATTCAATAAAATAACCAAGAATCCAACAATAACATCTATCTCATTCCATCATCCCGGGTGTTCTCCCCAGCACCCACATGCATAAACTGATGGATCTCGCCACTCTAGGAATCATCTTTCGCCACAACCACGAGGCCTAAATGCATTCACATAACACAACACCCTCCCAGGGTCACATCACAACATGAGATATCACAACAGCCCTCTAGGGTCACATCACGACACAAGATATCACAATACCCCTCTAGGGTGAAATCAAAACACAAGATATCACAACACCCCTCCAGGGTCACATCACAGCATAAGCAGTAGGAAAACAAACATCACATCAAATTGGGCTCTTGGCCCATTAACAAGTCATCTAGCCTTTAAAAAACATGCACAAACAGATTTCAGGTTTACCAACCAACTATGTTAATCACGTACATCAGCATAAATTTGATTAACATCAATTTGGAACAACATCCACAACAACAACAACCAAATTCATTAACATGCCTATTTGTCATTAGCCAATTAATTATCAATTAATTCTAGCTTTACATTCATTATCAATTTCATCAAGAGAAACATGATAATAAGAAAGGAATAGATATCACATTATCTATCAAATCATGAGGCGAACCGTTATAACGGTACATAGCAACAACATACGATCAAACAAATTCTTTTAATCCAGTTTAAGTATTTAATTATGTTAATTTAATTGTGATCTAAGGTGATAAATCATTCTAACTCTACTATTTCACATAAAAAATTAGAGAAGCCACGAATCCCCTACCTCAACAGTTTTGACGGAAACCACAATGGTCAAAGAACACCCAAGAATACTGGGCCTATTCACCAAGGATCCTCCCTAGATCACTTATCCTAACACACCCAAGACCAAAGCTCATCATAAACAACATCCACACACTTATATCTACCCATAATGGTCGTACATATAATATCCCAAGAGAAGAGGAGGAGTAGATCTAGGTTGATCTTAGAAACCAAACAAAAAGGATCAAATACCTCGAGAAACCGACTTCAATTCGAAAACAGAAGCCTTCGGATCGCCTCCAAAACGCTTGGGAGAGGTTATTCTACCTCCAAGGAAGTGTAATACTATGTTATGGCCTCTTAGAGGATTAAACGAACCATTTAAAAGCAATAGATTTTAGATCCAAAATTTTAGGATCTAAATTTAAGTGCCCGAATGGTTAGTCCGCACGGTTTACCAACCAGTGCGCTAACCGTGTGCTAGCTTCGGCCTCTTCAAACATTCCTCGAATGGTTAAGCCGCACATTTAGACAAACCATACACTAACCATGTGTTAGCCACTACCTCAAAAAAATGCCTTGCATGGTTTGGCCACACGGTTTAGGCAAACTATGTGCCTCCCGTGTGAAGGCTACTGCCTCCAACACCAACCCCGCATAGTTTGGTCTCATAGTTTGACAAATAGTGCGTCTCCCGTGTGATGTCCATAACCCTTTATATTTCCTTAAAAGTCCACCCAAACTCACTCCAAGTTACTTTGACCTTTCAGAATAGCTCCAGCACCACATTTTCACAATGGAATGGACTGGAGAGGTCCGTGCCATTACATAAGATACCTCTCAAAAAATTATCATCCTCGAGAATCTAAAACCCACCTAAAGAGATAATGTAATTGGGTCTAAACAACTACCCACCAAGATACCTCTCAAAAGTGGACAATACCCCAATGCAAAAAAGGGAGCCATCACATAATAATGAATGTTTCATAACCCCATTAGCTACAACGATACATTGAACGAGTTAAACAACAAACAAATTTGGGTACTGAGCACGTATCTGTGATTTACATTCCCAGGTACTCTCCTCCAGGCCACCATTTCACCACAAGATGTGATCTAAGGGGATGGAACATCCGTGCAACACCTTCTCCTAGCGGTCTTGGTTCTCCACATGTCACTCCTCAATGGTGGCATCATCATCAACATCGATCTATCTACAATAGAGGACATAGGAGTCGTCATGAAGATAATGACGTAGCTGTGATACATGGAAAACATCATATATTTGACTCATCTGAGGGGAAAGTGCTACTCGATACTCCACATCAACAAAACGAGTAAACACCTCAAAAGGCCCAACAAAGCGGGGATATATCTTACTCCCACGAACAAACCATAGCTTCCCATGATGGGGAGTCACCTTCAGAAAAAAATGATCCCCAAAATTAAACTCCAAGGGTATCCTACTTTGATCAGCATATGATTTCTTACGATCTTTAGATACCTGCAACCGCTCAAAAATCACATGAACCACCTCTTTTGTATTCTTCACTAGTATCAGTCTGAGAATTAATGACTCTCTGACCCTATCCTAGCACAACGGAGAACGACAAGACCGGCCATGATGGATTCAAATGGAAACATACCGATGGTTGAGTGGAAACTATTATTGTAGGCAAACTCAACCACGGGTAAGTGCCTCATCCATGAATCTCCAAAATCAAGAACACAAGATCACAACATGTCTTCAAAAGTATGGATGGTTCGATCCGTCTGACAATCCATTTGAGGATGAAAATAAGTGATATGGCATAGCTAAGAACCGAATGATTGCTGGTGACCTCTCCACATCCTGGAGGTAAAACGAGGATATCGATCAGAAATGATCATCCTAGGGACTCAATGAATTCTCACCACCTCCTCCAGGTACTACCTCGACAAAACATCCATTGATCTTGACTCCTTGATTGCTATAAAGTGGGATGATTTCTTTAAATGATCCAACACCACCCAAATATCTTTATGACCTCCAGGAGCTCGAGGTAAAACGGTTACAATGTCCATTGATATGTCCTCCCATTTCCACTGAGGAATATATAATGGCTGGAGAAGACCACCATAAACAAGGTGTTCGACCATCACCTTCTAGAAAACTAATCATCGAGACACAAATTCTGCAATCGCATGAATCAGCCCAGGCCACCAAAACCAACTCTTCAAGGATCAGTACATCATTGTCAAACAAGGATGCACCACTAAAGGAGAACTATGAAACTCTATGAGGACTATCTCACAAATCACCAAGGGAATAAAAATCCTTCCATGATACAACACTCTGTGTTGTTCATCCTCAGACAAACCATCAGGGGCCTCACCACAAACAACTCGGTCTCTCCAGAACTCCACCTCAAGATCCCCCAACTGGGACTCTTCTACATTTTGCACTAGGGATGAATGCACCATCATCTGAAAAAGATATCCTCTACCACCAAATTCTCCAATATCAAGATGTAATACTGACAGTTATTCTATTACTCTCCATGAATCACTGGATTCACGCACAACATCACTACGTGACTTTCGGCTCAGCACTTCATCCACAACATTCCCTTTCCTAGGAGTATACGATATTTCGAAGTCGTATTCCTATAAGAACTCTATCCACCGACGTTGTCGTAGGTTCAACTAATGCTGGGAGAAAACATACCTCAAACTCTTATGATCTGTGAAAACCACAATGCGCTCACCAATGAGGTAATGTCTCCACAACTTCAAAGAAAACACCATTGCTTCCGACTAAAGATCATGGGTTGAATAGTTGCGTTATTCGGGAAGTAACTATCGAGACCCGTAAGAAATGACTGGACACTGTTGCATAATAACACAGTCTAACCCCAGATGTGAAGCATCACAGAAGACATAAAACTGAACCCCTTCAGCTGGAAGTCAAAGGACTAGAGCACTTACTAATTTCTCCTTTAGATAATTGAAAGCTATCTGACACTAATCCGTCCATATGAAAGCCTGATCTTTCTTGGTCAAATCTGTCATAGGAGTTGCAACCCATGAGAAATTTGCTACGATCCTCCTGTAGTAGCCCGCGAGACCAAAGAAACATCGCACCTCTGACACTGTATTGAGAGCTTCCCAAGACACAACTGCTTCAATCATCGATGGATCCACAACTACTCCATGTAGGAACACAACATTCCCCATGGAACGAACTTCTCGAGCCCAAAACTCACACTTAGACAACATCCCGAACAACTAATGTTGGCGAAGAACTCCCAAAACGGCTCGTAGATTCTCTGCATGTCCCCCTTCAGAGGTGGAGCACACAAGGATGTCATCGATGAAAACTACCATGAACTTGTCCTGGAACTCACGGATCACAACATTCATAAATCCAATGAACACAACTGAAGTATTCATCACACCAAACGAAATTACAACGAACTCATAATGCCCATGACGACAACAGAAAGCTGTCTTTGGGATGTCCTCATCCTTCACACGCATCTGATGATATCCTGACCGTAAGTCGATCTTTGAGAACCAACTTTCTCCCTTTAGTTGATCGAATAAATCAACATTCCGTGGAATAGGACAATGATTCTTTATTTTCACTTTGTTTAAACGATGATAATCGACACACAACCGCAAACTGCCATCGACCTTCTTCACAAACAGAACTGGTGCACCCCATGGGGACACACTTTACCAAACAAAACCGCACTGTAACAGACCATCAAGCGGTAAATTTAGCTCTTTTAACTCAGCAGGGTCCATCCTATACAGAGACATAGAAATAAGAGAAGCTCCTAGATGTATCTCAATCCCAAATTCGATCTCTCATCGAGGGGATAATTCTATAACCTCTTCTAGGAAGACATCAGGGTACTCCTCTACGGCCCTAGGAAACGCCAACTGCTGAACCTCTGAAGAACTCAACATCATCTCAGCCGCAATGCACGATAAGGATGGAACACGCCTATGACCCATCTGAGGATCTCGCTCACAAACAAAAACCACTTTCTCGCAATCTTCACCAATGAAGACAACTTCCCTCCTGAAGAAATCCACCATATCCTACACTGAATATAACAAATCCATGGTGAGGATGACATCATATGGTTGTATTCGTAAACATAGGAAATCACTACAAGAGCGGTGTTTCCCCAACAATATCACACAGTCTCTACATACTTCAATCAATTCAGCTCGACCTCCAACTGGCGTACTCAACGCCAAGGGAAATGGAAGCCTCTCCACCTCAAGTACCAAAGCATGGACAAGGGTAGGTGATATGAAGGAGTGTGTCACTCCTGAATCAAACAAGGAATACACCAAGGTAAAAAATGTAACGCCCCGACCCCATTTACCTAGATTTGGTGCATTATTACATGACATTGGCATGATCATAAGAAAGATCAAGTCTCGAAAGACCGATTCGTTTAGTAGCCTTGTAATAACTAGATACATTCATAAAGTTTACATTAAATCATAAAATGAAAACTACAACAATATAGTCTTTATAGTCCACACTCTTATACCTTCATACTATCCCTGCAGGTCATTCATAAAATACTTCTTCACATTCTGGGAAAAAATAAAACATAGAAAATGGGTGAGCCCAAATTCCCTGTAAGGATAACAGTATAGCGGAAACTTTCATAAATAATAATAAACATTTAAGGCAATTTATAACTAAAAAAAGCCTTCTAAACTTGAACTTAAACATAGTATGGAAAAAATAAATCGAAATAATTCCATTTACTTATTCACATGTATATTCTTCTAATCGAATAATCACATGGAATATCAATAACCACTTTCATAATGATGGAATGCATAATGCCAGACTATAATAACCACATAGCCAAGGCCTCATGCCAAGACTAAAAATAAGATTACTTCAAGGCCTTGTGCCAAGACACTAGTTTTCATCATTAGACCTATCGATGCATCAGAGAGCTATAGAGGGCTCCACCCATCACATATTAAGTCCAATGCATGCCCATATGAAATGGTTTAAACATAACATAAAAATTCGTATTAAAACTAGCATACGAAATTTATATACTTCATCCATAAACCAAGAATGGTATAAAAATAACACATCCACAGTCAAAAATATCACAAAACCTTCAATACAATATAGAAGTTTTGTATCATAATAAATCAACTTCAAAGAATCTTGAAATCCATCAAAGGATGTTGACATAGATGAAATCAAAACTTTTTTTAGAGAAATATATCTTTCTATTTTGAAATCATTTAAGAGTCATATATCTATAAAATAAAACATTTTCTTTTAAAATATTATTATACGCTTTTAAGGGAAGCTTGAACTATTTTATAACGGTAGATAATAGCCGCACCCACCGTATAAGTTTAAAAAAAATTCTTAACTTAATTCTGTCAAAAAGGTTAAAAGCACCTTGTTTGGAAAACAACAGAAAGATTCCTTTATAAACCTCTTATAAAAAGTCACACAAGGGTATAAATGACTTTAACCCATATTCTTGTAAATAGTAAAAATGTTTTTTAAATACATTTTTAAGAAACATGGATGTGGATGATATAGAAATCCCAATAGATTATTATATATAAACAACCTCAGGTAATGAAGAGATTGCGAAATTAAACCCTTACCTTGTACTTTTCCTTTGTTGGGGTAGGTTAACCTCTTGTATAATGGTGAAATAATTGTTATTAAATGATACAAGAATCATATACATTAATATGACATCATATATGATCTTTTAACATTGATTTATTAATAATATCTTACTATTATCTTTGTTTCGGTTGTTAACTTACTCGTTTTCTTTTATAAGTTTTGTTACGTAAGCCGTGTTTGTCATGGATAGGTTGTATCTTATTCATATCCAGAATGATATCAAGTCTTTAAACATTATTTTTAATCATAAAATGAGAATTATACTTGAATGGATACGATGGAGAATGAATCTCATCGCGTTCGTGGAGACGGTAGTCCGTACGTACGCACGAGCGAAAATATCATTGTTTTGATATTAAAATAATATATAATTGGATGGTATATCACATATACAGAATCATTATCATGTTAAATTTATTATTTACATGAATTACACATCATTATTGTAACACCCCGGGTAAAAAAAGAATATGACAGTTTTATATTTATCCATATTTGTGAATAAAATGTTAATATTAATTTAAATGGAACGCTATGCTTGATGGCTTACACAATACGCAACAAAGAGTTCCATTGAAATCTTACGTTGCACTCTAATAACAAAATAACTTTATTTTAAATGGTAGTTAACACATAGCCGTTGTAATGATGGGAATGAATAGAACTAACTACAAAATGATTATATATGTTTGTCAAATATTTTTACATTTTACAATAAATGTTAGAGGATTAAAAATGCGAATGAATCCAATTTTAAGCATAAACATTCTAATATTCTTTAAAAGGTCGATTAACCGCTTTTTGATGAAGAACCTATTTTAAATCCACTTTCTGAAAATTTTATGTGTTATATTTGAAAAAATAAAATTCTTATTTAGTATCGGGACATCAAAATTAACTTTGTGTAAATTTTGGTATTTTTCCGATAAAGTTCATTTTTCTAATGAATAGTGAAAAATGTTGTATTTTAATTCTAAACCTCTTTTTAATCTAATTTATTTATATTATTAGATTATATTTTGAATTGGTTTTAAAGTGAAATTAGAATATATTTTTACCATTTAATCCAATAGTGGTCATTGTAATTAATTTCACATTGAAATTGGACTTAAACTAGTTTAAATACTTTGATATATATTGTTTCATAAAAATACACTATTGGTTCTGACAACGGGAATTAATTATTAAATTAATTAATGTAACTTATATGTTTTGAATTTTGTAAAATAGACATCATTTTTGAATTCGGAATATCAAATATATCTTAGGGGGAATTTTTGGTATTTTTCTGAAAAACACCAATTTTTGATGAATTGTGAAACCACTAAGTGGTAGTTTAAAAACTGATTTTTCGTTTAAATAAAATTTTACCACCTCTGTGTTTTTAATTTCAAAAATCCAATATACATGGTTTCCATTAGGAAATAAAATTTTTCTCAATGGGATTAAAATAATTTTTTGGTGAATAGTAACTTTTATGTTTGTAATCGCGATTAGAGGTAATTAGTGTAATTTAAGGTAAAAATAATGTTTTAATAATATTAAATGACCTTCAAACATGTCCTACCCTTATTTGATGTGTCATGACCGACCAAAAAAAACCATGGGTCATCTTGGGGACCACATGGAGCCACATTGGTAGGAAAATGACATTAATAGCTTTTTATTTAAAGTTAAATTTAAAATGTCACAAACATGTGTTGTTTTACTAAAACAATTTTTACCTGGTGTTATACAATTAATATTTTTTACTATAAAATTCATTATAAAGATAAAAATATTTCCTACATCATGATATTTTTTTATAATTTTTAGACATTATAAAAATCAAATTATTTATGACACCATGATGATGGAGCAATTACCTCATTATTTAACGATTTAAATAAAATGAAAAGTTAATGTAAAATATAAGATCTAAAATTTTCAAAAACCTATTTTATGGGTGGATTTAGAAATATGTTCACCTTATCCTCCAAATATATAATTTTGGGACCTTTGAAATCGCAAAAACATTTTATAATAATGTAAAAGTTTATAACTTTTCAAGAGTTCCCCTCCTCTCCTCTTATAAAAGCCCCCCACCTCTACCACCTTACCCACACCTCTCATTCCTTTGGCTCAGCCAACCCCTGCCCATTTCATCTCTCCATATCCCTATATTCATCATTGAAGCCTCAACTTTGGGCATAATTCATTCCAAGTAAGCCTTTGAGCTCAAATCAACAAGAGTTACCAGATTTAAAGGTAATGTCTTCCCTTCTGTTCTTTTTTTTTATTTTGCTTCTTTAACCCACTAAACTCTTTTTATTCCATTATTTTGTAACAAAACAAGTATATGTAATATACTAGGATGTTTTTATGTGAAGAATTCGAGCTACACTTACACACACCATCGTCTAATGGTTAAAGAAGATACTGTTTCTGTGGATGGCGAATTTCTGCCTCACGAAACGATGATTGTTCAATATTCTCTTAACACGTTTCATGGTGGCCATCATGATGTCACTATATTTTATATATGATATATATGGTATTTATGTTTTGTATATGCTTTTGAATTTTATATTTAAAACATTCCTTTATTCTTTTCATGTTTTTCAAATGCGATAATTTCATACGAGGAAGTGTGGACTACCGCCCCCTCAAGTGATGTGACTCGTTCATGAAATGCATGGAATGTATAAAGAATGAAATTAATGAACATATGTGACATATATAACATATATATTATACTGGAATTATAATATATATATCTATCAATTATTTTTAATTCAATTAATATGAAAAAGAAATGAAAGTAGCGTTCATGCGTACGTACCGCCTACCGTCTCCATGAACGGTGCATTTCATTTATTTTTATCTACAAATGTTATGGAGTAGTATAAAATGAATATTTACTGGATATATATGATATTTAAATCATTGATACTAATTTGGAGATGATTTACTTATAACTACATGGACAATCATTTTCAAACAAGTTCATTTTTGAGTCATGTACCAAACATCGACAAAAACGTCTGATATGAACTCACATTATTAACCTATTATTATAAAATTATAATATTTGATATGAACTGAATAATAATATTAAAAATAGGTTCTTAAGAAATTATAAATTGACCAAAGTTTATTATTCAGGAATATAAAGAAGCGAACAAGACAAGTCAGACTTGAGGTAAGAGATCCTACCTCTCTCTTTCTCTTTAAGTACTCTCTTTTATGTAATTTCTTTTAAGCTAATATTTCTTATTTTTGGGGATGTTATTTTATATTACTAATTCTGTAATTTTGATTTTCATATTATGAGAGACCCTATTTTATCTCATAAATCCATTTTTCGATGTTTTATGTGGCGTCGTTAGGCTGCCGAGTTTTCATAAGGGATTTTTCATCTCACTTTTAAGCTTGTGACATTTATGCTACGTTTGCCACCATTTCCTTTTAGTGGTGTATTTAATTCCCATTATTATACTCTTTGTGTAGTATAATTTCAATTATGGGTTTTTAAATCTTCATTGTATGACCCTTCTTCCATGGGGTGTACTTTTCGAAAGTCACCCAAGTCAGTAAGGGAACCTTTCACCCTCCTCTTTTTAAAAGACTTCTTTTGTTATGTCTTTTAATTTATGTCTTATTATGTTTGGATATGTTCTTATATATCCTTATTGATGTAAATTTTATTTCCAAGTGATGAGATACCATTATCTCTCTCATTGACTAAATTTTCTGAATTTTGAAGTGACGCCGTTAGGCTGTCGAATTTTTGCAAAGGAACTTCATAACTCAATTTCAATTATTTGGGTTAATCCTCTACTTCTTTATTTTATTATGCCATGATTATGTGTGGAATCTCTATGTTGTAATTTCCACAATCCTTTGTGTGGATATACTATTTCTACACATAATCATCTCATTGATAAATTCTTAAGTCATTTAGACGAACTTGTATGGGAAATCATAACTCAATCTCATTTCATTGAGTAAAATATCTATGTCATTGGTTTTGTTTTACCAAGATTATGTGTTAATGACATCTGATTATTTTACACTTAATATCCACTTATATTTGGTGTATTTATATTTCTCACACATAATCATGTCATTGATTTATCCTTAATCTAAGGATACTGACTTTATAAGGGACTTCGTCTCAATCTCCTTTCATTGAGGCATATTTTGTTTTATACACAACTTTCTTTTATACGGTGTATAAAACCCTTTTACTTCTAATTTTATTCGAAAGGAATATTTTCTACACGGAGCGTTTTACTAAAAGAAAAAGAGTATGTTTCTTTTTAACGTACACAGTGACAATGACCTTTCCACCAACGCGAGTATTATTTGATCTTTGGCTTCCTCAACAAGCCGTTATATTTTTAAAACTAAATAAATACCACAGACACTTTTTTGGTGTTGAAAATGGTTTTGATAATGGATTTGTTATTTCAATATATTTAAGTGATATATTGTTCTTGAAATGTGGAAATGTTTTCTTTCATTTATGATTGTTTTATGTGTTATGATTTTATAATGGTACTTGGACATTTGACTAGTGGTTACGTGATAAATAATATGACGGGTGGTGTTGTGAATACTAGGATTGGTGGTTATGTTATAACCTCCAATGCATTAGGTATGGAAGTTGGCCGTATGTCTATTCCATTAATTGATATGTGTGGATGTCAACCGTATGCTTATTCCATTTAAGTATGTTTATGTCCCAAGTTATCATTATATGTTACGTATATGGATTTTATGATAATCTTTTGGTTACAAAAGGGGTAAGTAATGATCTTTTATTCATTCAAGAGTTTATACTACTTCTTAAAGGTGAAAATTATTACTTTGATAAAGTACTCATGGTTTACTTGTTGTTTTGAAAAACTAAAAATTTTCCTTCTTTGTGTATCCCATACTGAGCTTTTTATGCTCACCCCAAGTTTTTTTTGAAATGTTTTTCACATGACTTAATGTGGAATAGGGTCAAGGATGGGAACAAAGAAACGTCATGCTATCTAAAACATAGAAGTAGATAAGTTTCTTTTTAAGAGTTTTTATTTTATGAAAACTTAGTAGAAGTGTATACTTTGTAATCTTTTGAGATGTAATAGTTACGTCCTAATTCTATAAAACTCTAAACCTGAAAAGATCCTCTATTTGAATTATTCATTTAATTCAATAATAAGTAATGTTTAAGGCCGGGTCCTTATAGTTGTTATCAGTGGTCGGTTTAGTTAACTTTAGAGGTTAGGGTATTTTTTAAGCTTATGTGAAATTACCATAATGGTTAGGATAACAGAAAGAGTCCTAGTTTTAGATAAAGTGAATGAATAAGTATATCTTAGTGTTTATCTCCCTCATTAGTACATGATTATTTTGTTGATATACTCACTGTGACCTTTTTGGTTTTAGTAAATGGGTGGATCTAGCAAGAACCAAGGTAACTCTGGATGTGAAGGAAACTGTGACAGTTTTCTAAGTGAGCAACTTAATGATATGGGACTGCAATGAGAACTATAGTGTTTATCCTCAACCAACTATCTGGATTCATGATTGACCACCTAAACCTTGGTGATTTCTATAAGGAATCATATATGAGAGAAACAAATCCCTACGGAACTACATGTAATAATCATAAAGGTAAGTGTGTTCAAAAACCTATGTGTCATAGACGTGGAATGAAACACCTAGGAAAATGATTCAAAGGGACATAAATATGCTATAGATGTGGAAATGAAGGACATAAAGCAATAACCTGCCATGGAAAAAAGAAGCATCCAGTTGACTCGAGGAAAGGGAAATAAGTTCTTTCTGAGGGATCAATGGAATGTTTTAAATGTGGTGTACATGGTCATTATGAAAACACATGTCCTATGAAGATGTATCGAGAATGGGATCACCAAGATCGTAAAAATATTAGTTTACCAATACCTAATGCCATTCCGATTGAGGATGAAGAAACTAACAATGTCCAATCAAAGGTATGGATTATTTATTAACATTTGTTTTCCTATTTTGGAATCTTAAGATATGATTCATGATTTTGTTTGTAGGAAAGAAGTATTTTTGAATAAGTTGGAAAGGAATGGTTAATGGATCATGAAGAATGTTGAATGAGTAAGAAGTCAACATATAAGGGATTGAAGAGTTATGGTGAAATTTTTAAGAGTATTAAGTCTCTTTTCACGATGGGGTTACATTAGAAGACTTTTTTTAGTATGTGTAACCCTGACGTTTGATATATGAAAATTTTATTGAAGGAATAGTTATCTGTTTTTTTGTGGACATAGTTATAATGAAGCATTTGGGTTTATATAATCCTTACTTTTGAGGCAAATATGGGTTATTATATGTTATGATGGAATATGAACGACATGAGATAAACTTGAGGTTAAATTATGTTATGGTTATTTTTAATTATTTTATCTCTTTATGGGGAATGATTTGAGAATTATATAGTTTGGAAAAAGGACAACACACATACCGTGTGACAACCTGTGACGTCAGAAAATGTTGCGGGAATCGAACCCACAACTAATGTGCGACTGGTATTTATCACATACCACTGGACTACATGAAGTCCATGGTTAGTTTGAATAATTATTTTTAGTTAGACAATTTTATGAATCAAGAGTAATTTTATTTTGGGTTATCTATGGAAATTATTGACCTATCATGGGGGATATATGATTAGGTTAATTAAATTTCAACATGAGACTTTAAGAGCAACTGATCTTATTTGAAGATAAATGTTAATTTGTACGTTGGAAGACTATGTTATTAAATCCATCAAATATTTGGGTTTCAATCTTAGTTTGGTTTACATTTAAGTATTTTATGGAAAACCCATTATTGAATGGTATTTGTTGAACTTTGGATGATGTTTGACAAATTTTGGAGATTAAGAGTAGTGTTTCTTTTTATAATGGATTATCCTTTTTGTGGATTATCTGGTCTTGTTCTAACAATTTTAGTTTTGGTTAAGGTCTATAGAAATGAGAAATATATAGTTCTCTTTTTTGGATTAGGTGATTTACTAAAATTTTATTATAGCACTCTTAATGTGAATAAGTCATCCTAAATACTCTTCTTTTGGAGAAAATATGAGTTTGTGTAAGAAATATAGTAAGAGATGAAGGTCAAAACGACAAGTAAGTATGTTTCCTTATGATTTAGTTAAGCTCATAAATAAATTCCTCAATGAAATGTAACTTAAAAACAAAAATGTTGTCTGTTAACTTTTCCTACTGGGGAATTGAATACTGTTTAACCCACCACAAGTTTGTGATTTTCTTGTGGTTAACTTTCTCCTAAACATGTTTTCTATCAATCTCCCTTAGAACATGACCCTTTGATTTTTTGTCCATATCCATGTTTTCATACATGGAATCCTAGTATGGGATAACTCAGGTGACCTATGTACTTCTATTTCATTCTTTTAAAGTGATTGTTTTACCGACTCTTGTTCCGATGTGGGACTTTCAATGATGTTTCCGAGCACAATTTTAAAATTGTGAGAACACAATTCCCAAAAGGGGGGAAGGATGTAACACCCCCAAAAAATAAAGAATATGGAATTTTTATATTTATCCATATTTGTGAATAAAATGTTAATATTAATTTAAAGGTAACGCTATGCTTGATGGCTTACCCAATATGCAACAACGAGTTCCTTTGAAATCTTACGTTGCACTCTAATAATAAAATGATTTTATTTTAAATGGTAGTTAACACCTAGCCATTGTAATGATGAGAATGAACAGAACTAACTAAAAAATTATTATATATGTTTGTTAAATATTTTTACTTTTTACAATAAATGTTAGAGGATTAAAAATGAGAATGAATCCAATTTTAAGCGTAAACATTCAAATATTCTTTAAAAGGTTGATTAACCGCCTTTTGATGGTGAACCTATTTTAAATACACTTTTTGACAATTATATGTGTTATATTTGAAAAAAATAAAATTCTTCTTTAGAATAGGTACATCAAAATTTAATTTGTGTATAATTTTGGTATTTTTCCGATAAAGTTCATTTTTTAATGAATAATGAAAAATGTTGTGTTTTAATTCAAAACCACTTTTTAATATAATTTATTTATATGATTATATTATCTTTTGAATTGGTTTTAAAGTAAAATTAGAATATATTCTTACCATTAAATCCAATAGTGGTCATTGGAATTAATTTCACTTTGAAATTGGACTTAAACTAGTGTAAATCTTTTGATATATATTGTTTCATAAAAACACTCTATTTGTTCTGAAAGCGGGAATTAATTATTAAATTAATTAATGTAACATATATGTTTTGAATTTTGTAAAATAGAAATGATTTTTGAATTTATAATATCAAATATATCTTAGGGTGAAGTTTTGGTATTTTTATGAAAAACATCAATTTTTGATGAATAGTGAAACCACTAAGTGGTAGTTTAAAAACCGATTTTTCATTTAAATGTATTTTTACCACCTCTGTGTTTTGAATTTCAAAAATACGACATACATGGTTTCCATTAGGAAGTAAAATGTGGTTCAATGGGATTAAAATATTTTTTGGTGAATAGTAACTTTTATGTTTTTAATCGCGATTAGAGATAATTAGTGTAATTTAAGGTAAAAATAATGTTTTAATAATATGAAATGACCATGAAACATGTCCTACCCTTATTGGATGTGTCATACCCGACCAATAAAATCCATGGGTCAACTTGGGGACCACATGGAGACACTTTGGTTGGAAAATGACATTAATACCTTTTTATTTAAAGTTAAATTTAAAATGTCACAAACATGTGTTATTTTACTAAAACTACTTTTACATGTGGTTATAAAAGACATATTTTTTACAATAAATATTCATTAGAAAGTTAAATTTATTTCCTAAATCATGATATTTTTTTTATAATTTTTAGACATTAAATAAATTAAATTATTTATGACACCATGATGATGCAGTGATTACCTCATTATTTAACGATTTAAACAAAATGGAAAGATAATGTAAAATCTAAGACCTAAACTTTTCAAAAACCTATTGGTTGGGTGGATTTCGAACTCCTATCACCTTATCCTCTAAATATATAATTTTGGGACCTTTAAAATTGGAAAAACATTTTATAATAATGTAAAAGTTTATAACATTCCAAGAGTGCCCCTCCTCTCCTCTTATAAAAGGCCCCCATCTCTACCACCTTACCAACACCTCTCAAGCATTTGTCTCAGCCAACCCCTACCCATTTCATCTCTTCACATCCCTATATTCATCATTGAAGCCTCACCTTTGGGCAGAATCCTTTCCATGGAAGCCTTTGAGCTCAAATCAAAACGAGTTACACGATTTAATGGTAATGTCTTCCCTTGTGTTCTTTTGTATTATTTTGCTTCTCCGACCCTATAAACTCTTTTTATTCCTTTATTTTGTAACAAAAACAGTATCTTCAATATACTAGGATGTTTTTATGTGATGGATTTGAGCTAAACTTACACACACCTTCGTCTAATGGTTAAAGAACATATTATTTCTGTGGATGGCGAATTTCTGACTCACGAAACAATGATTGTTTAATATTCTCTTAACACCTTTCATGGTGGCCATTATGATGTCACTATATTTTATATATGATATATATGGAATTTATGTTTTCTATATGCTTCTGAATTTTATATTTAAAACATTCCATTATGTTGTTCATGTTGTGAAAATGCGATAATTTCATACGAGGAAGTGTGGACTACCACCCCCTCAAGTGATGTGACTCGTTCGGGCAATACATGGAATGTATAAAGAATGAAATTAATGAAAATATGTGACCTATATAACATATATATTATATTATAATTATAATATATATATATATATATCTCTCAATTATTTTTAATTTAATTAATATGACAAAGGAATGAAAGTACCGTTCATGTGTACGTACGACCTACCGTCTCCATGAATGATGCATTTCGTTTATTTTTATCTCCAAATGTTATGGAGTAGTATAAAATGAATATTTACTGGATATATATGATATTTAAATCATGAGTACTATTTTGGAGATGATTCACTTATAACTACATGGACAATCATTTTCAAACAAGTTCATTTTTGACTCATGTACCAAACATCGACAAAAACGTCTGATATGAACTCACATTATTAACCAATTATTATAACATTATAATATATGATATGAACTTAATAATAATCTTTAAAAGAGGTCCTTAATAAATTATAAATTGACCAACGTTTATTATTCAGGAATATAAAAAAACGAACAAGACAAGTCAGACTTGAGGTAAGGGATCATACCTCTCTATTTCTTTTTAAGTACTCTCTTTTATGTAATTTATCTTAAGGTCATATTTCTTATGTTTAGGTATGTTCTTATATATTCATAATTCAGTAATTTTTATGTTCATATTATGAGAGACCCTATTTGATCTCATAAATACATTTTTTGATGTTTTAAGTGGCGCCGTTAGGCTGCCGAGTTTTCATAAGGGATTTTTCATCTCACTTTTATTCCCGTGACATTTATGCTACGTTTGGAACCATTTCCTTTGAGTGGTGTATGCACTTCCCATTATTATACACTTTTTGTAGTATAATTTCAATTATGAGTATTTACATCATCATTGTATGACCCTTCTTCCAAGGGGTGTACGTTTCGAAAGTTACCCAAGTCGGTAAGGGAACCTTTCACCCTCCTCATTTTAAAAGACTTCTATTGTTATGTCTTTTAAATTATATCTTATTATGTTTTGATATGTTATTCTATATCCTTGTTGTTGTAAATTTTATGTCCAAGTAATGAGATACCATTCTCTCTCTCATCGACTAATTTTTCTGAATTTTGAAGTGACGCCGTTAGGCTGTCGAATTTTTGCAAAGGAAATTCTTAACTCAATTTCAATTCTTTGGGTTAAACCTATACTTCTTGATTTTATTATGACAATATTATTTGTGGAATTTTTATGTTGTAATTTCCACAAAACATTGTGTGGATATACTATTTCTACACATAATCATCTCATTGATAAATTCTTACGTCATTTAGACGATCTTGTATGAGAAATCATAACCCAATATCATTTCATTGGGTTAAATATCTATGTCATTGGTTTTGTTTTTCCAAGATTATGTGTGAATGACCTCTGGTTGTTTTACACTTAATATTAACTTATATTTGGTGTGTTCATATTTCTCACACATAATCATGTTATTGATTTATCCTTAATCTAAGGATACCGACTTTGTAATGGACTTCACCTCAATCTCCTTTCATTGAGGCATATTTTGTTTTATACAAAACATTCTTTTATATGGTGTATAAACCCCTTTGACTTCTACTTTTATTTGAAAGGAATCATTTCTATATGAAGAGTTTTACTAAATGACAAATAGTAAGTTTCTTTTTAACGTACGCGGTGACAATGACCTTTCCGCGACCGCGAGTATTATTTGATCTTTGGCTTCCTCAACAAGCCGTTATATTTTTAAATGAAAATAAATACCATATACACTATTTTGGTATTGAAAATGGTTTTGATAATGGATTTTTTATTCCAATATATTTAAGTGATATATTTTTCTTGAAATGTGGAAATGTTTTCTTTCATTTATAATTGTTTTATGTGTTATGATTTTATAATGGTACTTGGACATTTGACAGGTGGTTACATGATAAACCATATGACGGGTGGTGCCGTAAATACCAGGATGGGTGGTTACGTTATAACCTCCAATGCATTGGGTATGAAAGTCGTCCGTATGGCTATTCCATTAAGTGATATGTGTGGAAGTCGACCGTATGGTTATTCCATTTAAGTATGTTTATGTCCCAAGTTACCTTTATATGTTATGTATATGGGTTTTATGGTAGGTTAAAAAAGGGGTAAGTAATGATCTATTATTTATTTAAGAGTTTATACTACTTCATAAAGGTGAAAAGTATTACTTTGATAAAGTACTCATGGTTTACTTGTTGTTTTGAAAAACTAACAATTTTCCTTCTTTGTGTATCCCTTACCGAGCTTTTTATTCTCACCCCAAGTTTTTTTTGAAATGTTTTTCACAGGGCTTAATGTAGAATAGGGTCTGGGATGGGAACAAAGAAATGTCATGCTATCTAAAACATGGAACAAGACAAGTTTGTTTTTAAGAGTTTTTATTTTATTGAAACATAGTAGAAGTGGATACATTTTAATCATTTGAGATGTAATAGTTACATCCTAATTATCAAAAACTTTAAACCTGAAAAGATCCTCTATGTGAATTATTCATTTAATTCAATAATAAGTAATTTTTAAGGCCGGGTCCTTATAATTATTATACCCATCCAAATAATAATTTATTGAATAACAATTACACCATGACGTGGAGACGGTAAGCTGTACGTACGCACGTATGGTGACATGTCATTCAAAGGATGGATATAATACTGAAATATGGTTATAACATGTTTATAATAACATCAAAGTATATATAATTTACTGGAGTTATTATTTTAGAAAGGTAATAACAAATAAATAAGAAGTGGAAGAAGAAATGAACTTGAAAAAAGTGGTGAAATCATTACCTCTTCTTCGGGTTCTTCCTTTTGATATGATTAAAAGGGCACCTTAGGGTGGATTTCTGACAAAAGTAAGGACTCTAGGATGAAGTAAGGTAAGTTTAGAGAGTATTTGGGCATATTTTGGCCGATCCAAAATGCTTTGAATGTGTGAATTAATGAGAAGGGGGAGTGCCCTTTTATAAGAGGGGTGAGGGGAACCTTTGGAAAAGCTAGAAATATTATTTTATAATAAATTCATATTCAGTTTATAATGGCTTAAAAGTATATTATTTAAAGGTTAAGGTGGGTATAGGTCTAAAACCACTCAACCAATAGGATTTAGTCATTTTTGGGTTACTATATTAAGATTATCTTTAAGTATTAGCTCTTAGTTAATTAGTTTCACTTTTACAATGTCTCTTTGTATTTTTATATTTTATGGTTAATAAACATACTATATACATCCAAGAGACCCCCAGTGGACCATTAGTGATAAACCTATCATGATATAAGTCTCTTGGCCAATCCTTATATTTTTAGGAATTTAATATCAATTAATAATATAATATTTGTTTTAAAAAATCTTTTATGTCAATTTTGACACTATTCAATAATTGATTTTTGTAAAAATCATAACAGAATTATTACTTCGAAAAATGTTAATTAAATAAATTCTAACATGTAATATTATCCTAGAAAATTATTGGAATTTATAAAAAAGTCTCAAATTACATTTATTTTGGTATTTATAATATCAATTATTCTTATTTTTCATTAATTAGGTAATTATTGCATCACGATTGTGTCATAAATAAATTTAATTATATAATGTATAAAAATTATAAATAATATATAATTATGTAGGAAATATTTTTATCTTTCTAATTAATATTTATAGTCGAAAATACAACATATATAACCCTATGTAAAAATTGATTTGCTAAAAGATATATGCTTATGTCATTTTTTATTTATTTTAACTTAATTAAAATAAAGTTTCCCTATCACCTACAAGTGGCTCCATGGGGTCCCTAAATCAACCCAAAGATGCCCATGGTTAGACATGTATCAACCAATTAGCTTAGGAAACGTTTTAGGGTAATTTATTATTATTATAATATTATTTTTAACCCTTATTTACCGGATTTACCTTTTATCCATGGTAAATAAAATATTTACCGAAGTAATTATTCAAAATGTCTAAAAATAAAAGTTACCTATTTACACAATTTGTACATCATGATTCCAAATATGTAATACATTTTTCCAAATTCAAAACACAGAAGTGGCAGAAATTAATTTAAAATTAATTCCCGCTGTCAAAACAAAAAGCGTGTTTTTAAGATATAATAAATATCAAAAGATTGATACTTGTTTATGTCCGGTTTAATTGTGAAAGTATGTACAATAACCAAAATTGTATTAAATGGTAAAAATATATTCTAAATAAACTTTAAAACCACTCAAATTCATAATCTATCACTATTAATTATTTTGATTAAAAAGTTGTTTTTAATTAAAATTTTGTAATTTTAAGTATTCATCAAAATATTAAAGTTATATGAAAAGTACCAAAATTTCACCATAGAATAAATTCGATACTCTGAATCCAAAAATTAAGTCCATTTTGAGAGATAAAATTTCTAAAATTTTAAAAATTAGGTAATACTATTCATAACGGCTAGTTTGATTGGTTGTTGTGTGTGTTAGAACTCGATGTTGCGTACAACACACGCTATTGCATTATTGAAAGAGAAGCGTACCGTAGAAGCTTGGGGTGTTACATTATCCCCTCCTTCAAATAATTTCGTCTTCAAAATTTCTATAATACTACCGCATGAAAAGACTCGGGTGGTTCCTCATCATAAGTTCCTCGGGTTCCCACGTTGCCTCTTCCATCTTATGGTTTCTTCACAAAACTTTTACCAGACGTGTCATCTGGTTTCTCAGTACTTGTTCTCTCGTATAAAGAATTATGACAGGCTCTTTGCAATAAGACAGATCATGTTCGAGTTCTAATTCTTCATAGGTGAGTACATGCGTTGTTTCAGGCATGTATTTTCTCAACAGAGATACGTGGAACACATCGTGAACTTTGGAGAGACTTGGCGGCATTTCCAATCAGTAAGTTACAGCCCCAATTCGTTCTAGAATTTCGAAAGGTCTGATGTACCTGGGACTCAATGTACCATTCTTACCAAAACGTATGACTTCATTCCATGGAGATACCTTTAGGAAAACATGATCACCATCTTGAAATTCCAAATCCTTCCTTCAATTATCGGCATAGCTCTTCTGCCTACTTTGAGCTGCTTTGATATGGTTTTGGAATACCTTCACATTTTCCATCATTTCCTCCACAAGATCTGGGCCTAGAAGTTTTCATTGACCAACGTCATCCCAAAAGGTTGGTGTGCGACATCTCGTTCCGTATAACGCTTCATATGGTGCCATCTGAATACTCGAATGGAAGCTATTGTTATAGGAAAATTCTACCACAGGTAAATATCGATCCCATATACATTTAAAGTCAAGTGAGAAGGATATCAACATGTTTTCTATGGTTTGAATAGTTCGTTCCGATAGTCCATCTATTTGAGGGTGGAAGGCAGTGCTCAAATGATGTTCAGTATCCAAGGCTTTCTGAAGACTTTTCCAGAATCTTGAAGTAAAATAGGGATCATGATTAGAAACAATTGATAGGGGTTCTCCATGATGTCTCACAACTTCATTAATATATAGTCTTTCTAGTCGTTCAAGTGCTAAATCTTCCCTTATATAAAGAAAATGTTCTGACTTGGTAAGACGATCAACAATGACCCATATTGCATCGTTCCTTCTAGGAGTCCTTTGTAGCCCCATGACAAAGTCCATCGTAATATTGTCCCATTTCTACTCCGGTATGGGAAGAGGTTTCATGACTCCTCCAGGCTGTTGCCTTCCAGCTTTCAATTGTTGAAAAACCATACATCTTGACACAAAATCCGCAATCTCCCTCTTCATGTTGTCCCACAAAAAATGTTCCTTCAAATATCTATACATTTTGGTGCTCCCATGGTGTATAGATATATTTGAACTATGAGCATCATCCATCAATTCCTTTTTTAGATCAGGTATATCAGGAAGTCAAAGTCTCTTCCCAAATTCCAAAATTCCTTCTTCATACACAAAGTCTCTCAATCTCCCATCATTCACATCTTTAATCTTCTTTTTAAATTCTTCATCATCGGTCTGAGAACTCTTAATCCTTTCTATTAAATATGGTTTGGCAACCATTTGAAAAAGAATTGATGTTTCACCTTCCCTGGTTATTCCCATGTCCATCTTCACTAGATCCATTAAAATTGGATCCCTTTCAATTCTCATATTGTTCAAAACTCCATGATATTTTCGGCTCAATGCATATTCCTCCTTGTTTTCTTTCCCCGGGTTGTAGTGTATCGTACAATCATAATCCTTGGGTAATTCAAGCCATCTTCTTTTCCTCATGTTGAGTTCTTTTTGTGAGAAAATATACATAAAACTCTTGTGATTAGTATTAATCTCACATTTTTCAACATAGAGGTAGTGCCTCCATATCTTCAAAGCAAGAATCACAGCTACTAACTGGAGATCATGATTAGGATAGTTTTGTTCATGAATTTTCAACTGTCGTGATGGATAGGCAATAACCCTATCATTCTGCATAAGGACACAACCAAGTCCTTTCTTCGATGCATCACTATAAATAACGAACCCATCATTCCCTGATGGTAGATTCAATATAGTATCATTGACTAATCTTCTCTTCAGTTCTTCGAAACATTCTTCACACTCTTTTGTCCAAACAAATATAACCCCTTTACGTGTGATCTTTGTTAATGGGTTAGCCAACCGGGCAAAATTCTGGACGAAACGTCGATAATAACCTTCTAAACCAATAAAACTACATACCTTAGTTATACTCGTCGGTGCAGGGAATTCATGGATTGCCTTGTTATTAGAAGGATCAATGGAAATTACATCTTTATAGACAATATGTCCAAGAAAAGAGATCTCTTAAAGCCATAATTCACACCTGCTAAACTTCCCATATAATTCATGTCTTCTCAGAGTCATCAATATAATGCGCAAGTGATTTTCATGATCTTTGTAGCTTTTGGAGTATACCAAGATATCATCAATAAATACCACTACAAAGTCATCAAGATATTCCTTGAAAACTCTGTTCATTAGATCTATAAAAACAGAGGGTTCATTAGTAAATCCCAGAGGCATTACTGTAAACTCGTAATGCCTGTACCTGGTTCAAAATGCTGTCTTCGGAATGTATTCCTACTTTACACAACACTGATGGTATCCATATCGAAGGTCAATCTTTGAAAAGTATTGAGCTCCATAGAGTTGGTCAAATAAATCATCAATGCGATGTAGGTGATACTTGTTCTTTATTGTTATAGCATTGATCTCCCTATAGTCAATACATAACCTCATATATCCATCTTTCTTTTTAACATAAAGAACAGGGGCTCCCCATGGAGAAACACTTGGTCAAATAAATCCCTTATTACTCAATTCCTCTAGTCGTTTCTTTAGTTCAACTAATTACACAGTGGCCATTCTATAAGGGGTCTTCGATATAGGCCTTGATCCAGGAATTAAATCAATGGAAAACTCAACTTCTCGTTCTGGAGGATGTCCAGGTAAATCTTCCGGAAACACATCTACATATTCTTTCAAAATAGGTACATCCTATATTTGAACATTCCTTTCCTCGCCCACTATAATTTCATCCTCTTTCTCCCTAATAATTGAATTTAGTTGAGCTACTGGGGGTGGATCTAGATAAGAATTAAGTGGTGACGATTCTGCTATAAAGATAAGGTGTTCCTTATCATCATCATAAAAAATCATAACCTCATTCTTCTTACAATAAATCTTCGCAACATGGTCCGAAATCCAATCCATACCAAGGATTATATCAAACTCAATAATAGATATGACGACGAGATCAGCGGATAAAGAACATTTATGTGCTCTAATGTGGACTGATTCACAAAACATTGTTGCACTGATACTTCCCTTATGAGTTTTAACTGACAACTCCCTTGTTAAATCAAATTGTAAATATCTAATATTCTTAGCAAACTGGAAATATATGAATCAATGTAATGATCTAGAATCAAATAATGTATTTTCTAAACTTGAGGAAACCATTAAATTACCTGCCACCATGTCTTTCGAAGCTTCTACCTCAACAATAGTGATAGCATAAGCTTGGCCTCGATCCCTTTGCATTTTTTGAGGTATGTTCCCCTGACACTTAGGACATTCATTTTCATAATGTCCCATCTCCCTGCAATTGCAGCATTGGACATCAGTAGCTTCCTTCTTCCCCTTGAAATCATGAGCTTGGTGGCCTTTTTAACCACACTTGTAACAGACTCTCGTTCCTTTTAAGCAAGTACCAGGGTGTTTCATCCCACATTTACTACAGGATGGATATTCAACTTTTCCCTTCTACCCCTTATTTCCATTCCCAGACTGATCAATAGATCTCTTATTCTCTTGATTTTATTTAAAGTCACATAACTTAGAGAATTATTTCTCTGTCTTGATAGCACATGAGAAATTGTCTTCGTACGACGAGAAGGATTGTGAGACTAATGCTCGACGAAGAAATGGTTTTAACCCATCAAAAAATGATCAATCTTACTTCTTGAGTTACATATATAATCTCCAGCATTCCTTGATAACCTTGTAAATTTAGCCTCATACATTGTGACATTCTCATCCTCCATTTGTCTCAAACTCAGAAATTGCCTTTCCATATATGCTCGATGGTCACGAGGGAAGTATTTTTATAAAAACATATCTTTGAACTCCATCCATTTCATATCTGATACTTCATCATCTTCCTTCATGTTTTGAATCAATGACCACCATTGATCATCATCTCTAGTGAGGCGGTAAACTGCCATGATAACATTTTCCCTTTCACTACTTCCAAAAGCCTGAAATATTTTCTCTAGGGAACTTATCCATTGCTCAGCTACCAGTGGATTTGAACTCCCATTTAACATTGGTGGTTGTTGACTCATGAAGTGATCTAACATTGATCCTCCACACTACGGACCAGGGTGCTCCATTTGGGTAAGGTTATTATTCATAACCTGAGTGAGTTGTCCCAGTATGGTGATTAGTTGATCAGTAGTAGTTTCCTCACCAGCTCCACTAAAATTATCTTGAGTAGGAGGGAAATCCCAAAATGGAGTGTGTGCATTGATACGGTTTCCATTTCTTCCACTAGGCACCATTTCTAAACAATGGAATAAACTAGATCAGTTTATGAATCAAGATACATAATTCCATAATTATAAAACACATAATATAAATTGAACTATTTATGGATATAATATGTAATCATAAAAATGTTTTTTTGAGTAATTATATACTCATACACACTTCATAATGATTTGTAAAGAAAATGAGAGTTATCCTAAGCATATCCCCCAGGAGTGTCGAAACCAAGAGTGCAGCAAGGCCCGTTGTCGTCCACCAGTTCATGTTCAAGTCTAGCTCAAAGCGGTGTTTTCGGGTTTTACCCCTAAGTAAATCTATGCTAGAGCCACCTCTACCTGCTCGTATCCAGACATGGATGTATTGCTCAGAAAACTCACAAAATCTATACAATACCAAAATTTTAGGAAGTTCTTCTATACTTATCCTCAAACTCAATCTTTGGTCTATGTGTTCTAATTAGAGTTTATCTAAATCTGGCTTCCAAGGTTTTTACTAAACTTCTCTGATACCAACTGTAACACCCCGACCCCAGTTACCTATAGTCGATGCATTATTACATAACATTGGAATGATCGCAAGAAAGATCAAGTCTCGAAATACCGATTCGTTTAGTAGCCTTGGAATAACAAGATACAATCATAAAGTTCACATTACATAATAAAATAAAAACTAAAACAATATAGTCTTTATAGTCCACACTCTTATCCCCTCATACTATCACTGCAGGTCATTTATAAAATATAACTTCACATCCTGGGAAAAAATAAAACATAGAAAAGGGGTGATCTCAAATGCCCAGTAAGGATAATAATATAGCCGAAACTTTTATAAATAAGAATAAACATTTAAGGAAATGTATAATTAAAACAAAATCCTATTAAACTTGATCTTCAACATAGTATGGAAAAAATAAAATGAAATAATTCCATTTAATTATTCACATGGATATTATACTAATCGAATAATCACATGCAATATCAATAACCACGTTCATAATGATGGAATGCATAATTCTAGATTATCATAACCCCATAGCCAATGCCTCATCCCAAGACTACAAATAAGATTTTTTTAAGGCCTTGTCCCTAGACACTAGTTTTTCTCATGAGACCTACCGATGCATCGAGGAGCTATAGCGGGCTCCACCCGTTACATATTAAGTCCAATGCACTCACATATGAAAAGGTTTAAACATAACATAAACATATGTATTAAAACTAGAATATGAAATGTAAATACTTCATCCATAAACCACGAATGGTATAAAAATAACACATCCATAGTCAAACGTATCACAAAACCTTCAATGCAATATAGATGTTTTGTATCATAATAAATAAACATCAAATAAGCTTAAAATCCATCAAAGTATGTTGACATAGATGAAATCAAAACACTTTTTAGAGAAATATCTATTTCTATTTTGAAATAATTTAAGAGTCATATATCTATAAAAAACATTTTATTTGAAAATATTTTTATAATATTTTAAGGGAAGCTTCAAAGATTTTATAATGGTGGAAAATAGCCGGACCCGCCGTATAAGTTAAAAAAAACATTCTTAACTTAATTCTGTCGAAAAGGTTAAAAGCACCTTGTCTGGAAAACAACGAAAAGATTCCTTTATAAAACTCTTATAAAAAGTAAAAAAAATGGTATAAATGACTTTAACCCATATTATTGTAAATATTAAAATTGTTTTGAAATACATTTTTAAGAAACATGGATGTGGATGATAAAGAAATCCCAGTAGATTATTACCTATAAACAACATCGGATAATGAAGAGATTGCGAAATAAAACCTTACCTTGTACTTTTCCTTTGTTTGGGTAGGTTAAACTCCTCTATAATGGTGAAATAATTGTTATTAAATTATACAAGAATCATATACATTAATATGATATCATATATGATCTTTTAACATTGATTTGTTAATAATATCTCAGTATTATCGTTGTTTCGGGTGTTAACTTACTCGTTTTCTTTAATATGTTTTTTTACGTAAGCTGTGTTTTTCATGGATAGGTTGTATAATATTCATATCCGGAATGATATAAAGTCCTTAAAAATTATTTTTATTCATCAAATGAGAATTATACTTGAATGGATACGATGGAGAATGAATCTCATCGCGCTCGTAGAGACGGTAGTTCGTACGTACGCACGAGCGACAATATCATTCTTTTGATATTAAAATAATATATAATTGGATGTTATATCATATATAAAAAATCTTTATCATGTTATATTTATTATTTACATGAATTACACATCATTATTATACCCATCCAAATAATAATTTTTTGAATAACAATTACACCATGACGTGGAGATGGTAAGCCGTACGTACGCACATATGGTGACATGTCATTCAAAGGATTGATAGAATACTGAAATATGGTTATAAAATGTTTATAATAACATAAATTTATATATAATATACTGTATTTATTATTTTAGAATGGTAATAACAAATAAAGAAGAAGTGGAAGAAGAAAGGAATTTGAATAAAGGATGTCAAATCATAACCTCTTCTTTGGGTTCTTCCTTTTTATTTGATCAAAATGGCTCATTAGGTTGGCTTTATGACTAAAGTAAGGCCTCTAGGATGAATTGAGGGAAGTTTAGAGAGTATTTGGGCCGAGGTTTTCTCAACCAAAAGGCTTTGAAGGTGTGAATTAATGAGAAGGGGGAGTTCCCTTTTATAAGAGGGTTGAGGGGCACCTTTGGAAAAGCTAGAAATATTATTCATATTAAGTTTATAATGGCTCCAAAGTGGATTATTTAAAGTTTAAGGTGTGGATAGGTCAAAAAACAACCAACCAATAGGATTTAGATAGGTTTGGGTTACTATATAAACCTTATATGTAAGTATTAACTCTTTGTTAATTAGTTTCACTTTTACAATGTCTCTTTGTATTTTTATATTATATGGTTAATAAACATACTATATACATCCAAGAGACCCCAAAGTGGTCCATTTATGATACACCTATAATGATATAAGTATTTTGGCCGAACCTTATATTTTTATGATTTTTATATCAATTAATTATATAATATTTGTTTTAAAAACTCTTATATGTCAATTTTGACACTTTTCAATAATTGATTTTTTTAAAATTCATAACAGAATGATTACTTCGAAAAAAGTTCATTTAATCAATCCTATCATGTCATATTATTGTAGAAATATATTTTAATATATAAAAATACTCAAATTACATTTATTTGGGTATTTATAATATCAATTATTCTAATTTTTCATTAATTAGGTAATTACTGCATCTCTATTGTGTCATAAATAAATTAAATTATATAATGTTTAAAATTTATAAATAAAATATCATTATGTAGGAAAGATTTTTATATTTCTAATAAATATTTATATTCGAAAATCCAACATATATAACCCTATATAAAAATTGTTTTTCTAAATGATATATGCTTATGAGATTTTTGTATTTATTTTAACTTAATTAAAATAAAGTGTCCCTATCACCTAAAAGTGGCTCCATGGGGTCCCAAAATCTACCCACATATGCCTATGGTCGGACATGTATCCACCAATAAGGTTAGGACACGTTTTTGGGTAATTTAGTTTTATTATAATATTATTTTGGAACTCTTATTTACCGGATTTAACCTTTAACCATGGTAAATAAAATATTTACTGAAGTAATTATTCAAAATGACTAAAATTAAAAGTTACATATTTAAAAAATATGGACATCCTGGTTCCAAATATGGAATCCATTTTTTAAAATTTCAAAACACAGAAGTGGCATAAATTAATTTAAAATTAATTCCCACTGTCAAAACAAAAAGCATGTTTTTTAGATATAATAACTATCAAAAGATTGATACTTGTTTATGTCTGGTTTAATTGTAAAATTATGTCCAATGACTTACATTGTATTAAATGGTAAAAATATATTTTAATATACTTTAAAACCACTCAAATTCATAATCTATCACTATTAATTATTTTGATTAAAAAAGTTGTTTTTAATTAAAATTTAGTAATTTTCAGTATTCATCAAAATATTAAAGTTATCCGAAAAGTACAAAAATTTTACCATAGGATAAATTCGATACTGTGAATCCAAAATTGAAGTCCATTTTGAGAGAAAAAATATATAAAATTTTAAAAAGTAGGTATTACTATTCATAATGGTAAATTTGATCGGTTGTGGTGTGTGTTAGAACTCGATGTTGCGTACAACACACATTATTTCATTATTCAAATAGAAGTGTACCGTAGAAGCTTGGGGTGTTACAAAAAACAAGAAAAGGGTACATAGAATGACATTTAGATCATCTGGTGCTGGTAATGCTAGAGCATGAAGCTGTCATGACCTCTTCTATGGCCTCTCTGACCCTGATGATGACCCCCACCACAATCGCGCTCTACGCTTTGTAGATGAGGAGAATCATGGGGTTGTCCTCTGCCTACCCCATCTATCCTCTACTGATATAAAGCTGGTGCAACTGGCTACTACTACCTTAGCTAGAACTGCCTTAAAGGAGGAACCTGGTGTGTAGAACCAAGTTCAGGACGACCGCTCGGAAAGATCGGGCACTCCCACTGCTGATGGACATGAAAACCACAAGAAAAACAAGCGCCTAATCACTTGTCATAGGCATGAGAGTGGCTGCCTCCATAGAAACAAGGTGTGAATGGCTTGGACCTACCCCCACCTGAACGGAAACTCTTCTGCACTGAAAACTAGGAACCCCAGACCACAACCTTGCTTCATGAGGGATCATGATGATCCCCTTATCGTGATGATGCGGTCTTGGGAAATGTCCTCTCAAAAACCTCTTCCCTCGCTAGCACCTCAAGATATGTGTTTAACATAAATGGGGTGACCTGAAGCGGGGTCTCTAGAGGAAAAGCCTCCTCGAAATGCCTCGCCCTGGCCTCCTCATCTGGTAACACGTCCGAAGCATATCGTAAAAGGTTCCTGAAACAGATCCCAAACTCCCAAACACTGAGCTCCCCTGTCGACGGGTAAGAAGCTCCTAGAGACTGGACACGTTTCTAGTCGAGGAAAGTATCACGACTCGGAACTTGTCTCAGAACTCCTCCCATATGATCGCTGACTCCTCACGATCCCCAAGGAACAAGAACCACCCCTGCGTTGTTTCTCCACGCAACATCATCACAGATAAGGACACCCAATGCTCCTTCTGAGAACAGATCGAACTGAAGCCTATCTCGACCTCCCCCAACCAGTCTTCTGTGACTGCTTCTAAAACAGAGCCCTCGTACTTCTGCAGACTTTGCGCTAAAACTCTCCGAGTGACTTCCTTCAAGTGTCGTCATCGTCAACCTCTACCCTACGGCGAGAAGCTAGAACAGCCTGCTGGACATATTCTGTGAAAACCTAATAAGGACATTGACCTAGATCCATACCTACAAAATAAAAACAACTAAGAGCTCCTAATCTTGGAATATGGAAGACTCAACATTAATTAATTAATTGTTTTCCTTCATTCGTTTTAGGTTAACCTATCCCATGGTCTACCCATTCAAACAAAGGTGCAAAGAAGAATGGTGCATGATCCTTTCCTGGGTCTCTACACTGCAACTAGTATCACCTTGTTTAGTAGACATTGTAAAATTAAAGGTCCGTACATCAGATAATAGGGGTCCCTAAATGCCTATGTCTCAACCGGTTTACAGTGTTTACCGAACTTTCTAAACATGAATGACACTGTTTCCCTACCAACCCATGAAACCTCACATGTGCCTAACTCCAAAATCCATTCTATCCCTCAACCAGACCATTGATACCACTCTATCACGACCCCCTCCCCACAATGTGTACCCCTCCTGGGCTGGCAAAGTGAAAAGGGAGATAATGACCCTCGAGTCCCGCCTACATTAGGCCCCGGGTTGGCGACTAGCACCGAGGGTATAATAAAACACAAATGGGAGGCATTACCTTCTAAAAGAACACATGGAGTAGAGAGAGATAAGACAGACACCAATGATCTCCAGCTCAGAAATGAAATATAATTGAATCCCATGAACATATATGAATTGCCACACAAATGTACTACAATTGAAAGGGACAACTACATGTACCCAAAAGAAAGTAAACCCGCAACGATCGCAAACCCGAACTGCTCCTCCAACCACAAGCTAGTAGTAACCAGCATGATCTCCAACCTGCTCCAAGTGACCTGAAAAATAGTTTTTATATACGTAGTGTGAGTATAATAGTATACTCAGTAGGATCCTCCCTGATGCCTCTAGTGCAAAAGTAAAGAATGCATGCTAAATCACAGTGAACAACAGTGAAACTAACTCGTCACCTAAATAGGTATACTATGTTCCAAACCTCACCACGGATACTCTCCCCAAGTAACACATACAATAATATATCATGTATAAAAGAATATCAAAGTTACCCCGCTACTACTTCCCCAGTGTTTTTCCAATTTTCCCCAACGACATACGTCATGTGCATCTCTCTATAAAGGCGTGCCCGAATACACCTGGGCCAAGCTCCACAATCTGCACCATGTGAACCACATAGGCTTTCCCACAGACACCTAGGCTAGGCACCACACCATCCTCACAACAAAAAGTAACCAGGTAGTTTTCGAGAGGCACCACAACCTACATAACATGTATCATATGTCAAGTATTATACCTGAAGCCATTACAACCCATACGCTGAGTAAGGATCCTCAATCCATCACAACCTATACACATTACAACTATATTAGTCCATAGGATACTATATTCAAAATATATGTGTGTGTATAACCATAATCCATTACATCCCTCTACAAACATATATGGGGAAACTAACGACTGTGCCTAATGGAACTAGTATCTACCAAGAGAAGAGAGTGGGGTCAATGGGGTAGTTAGCCATTCACCCTCCCATCAGAATCTCGTGGAAAACACCCCCCAGGGCTCAAATTCCCCGGGGTGCCAGTTTCCCTTATTGGCAGGGTGGAGTAGTGTATAGAAACACAAATGTACAGAATATATTATAACTCCTAACCACACTAAGGGCATAAAGTAGTCTTAGACACAACTACAGCTAACGTCTCTCGAACTCCGGGATGCCACTTCTAAGACTAGGTATCCTATAAGAACAAAAACATTTAAAGAGCCTTATTAGGTTACATCATTCCCTTTTTATTGGTTCCACTATACGTTAATTAATTCTTCCAACATTTATTAACCCTGAACAAAACCACATTAAATTCCATTAACAAAACATCCAAGAACCATTGTCCCTTCAAAAGTTCTCAACCTCATCATTATGTTTCAGAAAACTCCAACCCCATGGGTTAACATCATTTATTCAAGAATTAATTACAGAATTACATTCCCATATACCCATGCATTCTATAAAATCATCCTATACTACTAAACATAAGGGGATCAACATGGAGAGTAGATGTACTACTCTTCGAGTCATTTCCACCTATAGCCAGAGAGTAGACCCATTCTCCCTTGAGAGGCTAAACACTGAAAGCATGTGGCATACCTCGCGTGTATTTGCCTCCCGCGGAAGAAGGGTAAGCAAGACCAGCTGCCTTGAGTAGTGGGGAAAATTAATGCATATAAAAATTCAATCAAATAACCAAGAATATGACAACCACATCCATCTCATTCCATCATCTCTGGTGTCCTCCCCAGCACCCACATGCATAAACCGATGCATCTCCCCACTATAGGTGTCATCTGCTTCCACAACCACAAGTCATACATGCCTTCACATAACAGAACCCCCTCCCAGGGTCTATCACTACAAAAGATATCAAAACACCCCTCCGGGTCACATCACATCACAAGATATCACAACACCCCTCCAGGGTCACATCACAGTAGAAGATATCACAACACCCCTCCAGGTCACATCACAGTACAAGCAGCTGGAAAATGAACATCACCTCAAATTGGGCTCTTGGCCATTTAACAAGGCATCTAGCCTTCAAACAATACTCACAAACAGATTTCAGGTTTACCAACCAAATAATTTAATCATGTACATCAACATCAATTTGATTAACATCAATTTGGAACAACATCCACAACAAAAACAACCAGATTCATTTACATGCCTCTTTATCTTTATCCAATTAATTATCAATTAATTTCAGCTTTATGTTAATTTTCAATTTCATCAATAAAAACATGCTAACAAGCAAGGAATAGATATTACACTATATATAAAATCAATAGGCGAACTGTTATCACGGTACAATGTAACAACATGCGATCAAACCAATTCTTTTAATCTTGTTCAAGTATTTAATTAGGTCTTTTTTCATTTTGATCCAAGGTGATAAATCATGATAACTATATGATTTCACATACAAAATTTGAGAAGCCACGAATCCCCTACCTCAATAGTTTTGACCGAAACTACAACGGTCGAAGAACGCCGAAGAAGATCGGGCTGATTCATCAAGGATCCTCCCTAGATCTCTTCTCTTAACACACCCAAGACCAAATCTCATCATAAAAGACATCCACACACTTAGATATATGCATAACCGGCGTAGATCTAAGATCCCGATAGAAGATGAGGAGTAGATCTAGGTAGATCTAAGAAACCAAACAAAAAGGATCACATACCTAGAGAAACCGGCTTCGATTCACGAAGAGAAGCCTTCGAATCGCCTCCAAAATGCTTTGGAGAGGTTCTTCTATCTCTAAGGAAGGGTAATCCTGAGTTATGGACTCTTAGAGGCTTAAACGAACCATTGAGAGGCAAAATAGTTTAGATCCACAATTTTAGGATCTAAATTTATGTGCCTGCACAGTTAGTCCGCACAGTTTACCAACCCGTTCGCTATCCGTGTGCTAGCTTCTGCCTCTGAAAACAATCCCCTCATGGTTAGGCCACACGGTTAGAAAAACTATGCAGTAACCGTGTGTTAGCCACTACCTCTAAAACTATCCTTGTACAGTTTGGCAGCACTTCTTAGGAAAACTGTGTGCCTCATGTGAGAAGGCTACTGCCTCCAACACCAACCCCGCACGGTTTGGCCGCACGATTTAAAAAACTATATGCCTCCTGTGTGATAGACATAACCCTTTATATTTCCTTGAATGTCCACACAAATTCACTCTATGTCACCTTGACCTTCCGGAACACCTCCAACACCACATTTTCACAAAGGAATGGACTGGAAAGTTCCGGGCCATTACATTACATATAAGTATTTGAAACCTAATGTAATGTATAATCATTTATTGATTTTGATGAAATCATATATAACTCAAATGATTATGATAATAAAATATAATTTTAGGAATGAATATTATATTCCTAAATAATATTCTAATTTAATATAGAATAATTTAAAGGAATTATTTGGGAAAGACAGGTCGGGCTACCTATATAACATATTATCATAGATAAAACAATATACAACATCTCCAAAATAAACAACCCTGGATAACTAGAAGAGGTGAAGAATCTTGCCAAAATATAATTTATTTAAATCAATGATATACTATATATTCATTAGTTATACTTATATTTAAAATTTATGGAGTATTGAGAGATGGAAATAACTATACATATCCTAGTCCATCACTGTATAATAGACCAGAGAATGAGGAATTATGGATCTTTATTATCTACCCAGAATAATATTTATATATATTATTCTGTCATGATAAAACATATATAGATCAAATGATAATAATAAATTAATATATTTTCAATAAATAAAACATTTTGTTTAGAAAATACTACTATTTATTCATATAATCATTTCATGTATTTTACCTTGAATGGTTTTATATGTTCTATTTAGAAATAACACACATAGCTCTTCTAAATCCATCATCTTTTATACTCCATGATTATGATCATTATCAATACCTTTGCTATATAATTCATCATTCCATCCCCCAATGATGGATAAGAATTTAATTCAATATATTAGTTGATGAAACATCTATAACCTACAATGCTCATTCGAATAATCATTTAAGACATAATGTTCAATACATTACTCCATTTTCTACTAGCACGGAGACATATGAAATGTAATAAAATTCATACGTAACATTTTACATAAACATTATTCATCATGTTATCAAATTTAAATTATTTTACTCTTAAATTTTGTGATATACCTCATACATAAATATCTCTACAAATAGTGGTTCCATATCCTAATAGAGAAATATAACATGATAACATTATCAAGATCATTCCATTCAATTTGATGAACATCTTTGAATAATTATATAGATGTTTCATTTTATTCTCCTAATTAGATATATAATTAAATGAATCTCTAATTCATACAACACATGAAAAAATTATTATAAATAATGTAATATTACTCCATTCCTCTAACACCATGATTATAGACCCTCTTCCAGAATTATACTTATAAGACATCCCCATTAAATCAATAAAATAATTTATAATGTGCCATTTATTATTATAATTTCATTAAATGGGAGCACCATTATCCAAGATTATTATTCATTGTATCCCCTAACAATTCCCTTTTATGGTTTATTTCATTGTTATAATTATAGTCTCATCCTTACCTGCTCTATTCATTATCATAATATACTAGAATCATCCTTCAAATAATATCCTTATCCAATATAATGTTACATATATCTATTCAAATGTTATTTCCACTGAAATTACTCAAAAAAGACTCCAATTCCTCACACGACTTTGTAAGGGAAGAAACTAAAATTAGTATAATTTTAGGCTCTAAAAATTATTTATTAATTATTTTAATCATAAATCGAATTACATTTAATTGACATAGATGATCAATTTGAGGCCATTATTTCAATGTTAGTAGATTTAAAAAAAACCATGTTCAAAAAAAAAGTTATATATACCACCCAGAATAATCGAACCACAAAATATTATTATATAAATATTAATATTATAACATACATGTTGATGTATTGGTTAGTAAAATATAAAATGAATAATGAAATATATACTAGAACTATTGAGGTACTAAGCTTAGTCAACCCTAAATATTAATAATAAAAATAAATGTAAAAATACAATAGTGATAATGACACAAAGAACCGCCACAAAAAATGTCAAAATAATGCCACCGAAAAATGTATTTTTGTTTTTTTAATTAAAAAAAAGAAGTATTTTCATTAATTTGTGGAAAATAATGAGTTTTTAAAACTATATTATATTTTAATTTAATTTGATCATCATTTATTGAATTTGATAATAAGGGAAGAATATTATCCTTTATTTACAAATAATATAATTAATTAATTATGAAATATCATTACATTTGTTTTTTAAATATATTCAAAATTATGATTAATAAATTAATTTTATTGAAAATTTTGTTTCATTTTGTTTTACATATTCAAATTATAATTTATATCCCCATCATAAATAAATTTCATATAGAAAAATTTATTCAATATTAAGAATAAGGATGTTCAAAATATCTAAATAGGTCCCTTTTATTTTTCCAATTATGAATTGTAACCTATAAAAATAATTTAAACTCATTAATAGTAAATAACTTAATTAAGGTTTAACAAAATATGATATGCAATAAAAATTACTATAGAAAATAACATTAATATATGTCATGTTTGGGTTTAACTATCATCATCATGTATTCTAATTCATGTCAATTATGAGCCTTTTTTTGAAAATGGCATATATACTATTTTTTAAAAATTGAACATCACTAATTTCAGTATAATACTTTTAAAATGAATATAAATTATTTTATGGGAAAAAATAAAATTAGGTCAGTTATAAATATTTATTTTAATTGTTAATGAATTTTTTAAGGTGATATATTTTTTTATAATTTTTATTATGAAATAATTATGTTATTTTCTTATATAGAACCAGCATATCAGATGTTCAAGTAAGACAAAATGAAATTGAATTTATAAACTAAAAAAGTAAAATAATTAGGATTACGTAATGTGTCCCACATATATAAAGTAAACAAATAATATATTTTAGATTTGTTTAAGGTTTATATATAAATTCTATTACAATCATTTTTTTCTAATAAATATTATATGAATAACTCAGAAAATGAAATATATAGTATGTGATTTTAAAAAATGTTTAATTAAATAAATAATGTAACATTTAAATATTATTAGAATAAATTTATGATGAATATTGTCTAAAATGTCCTAAATTTTCCATTTATGAACCCATTCCAACATTATATTTTAAATTGGAGATATATACTTTTAAAAAAAGTCAATTTCAACATTGTGGTTAAAAAACTTTAATGGATGTGTTAATCAATGTGACAACGTATACAATTATATAAAATCATATAAAATAATATTTGATAATTCTATGATTAACATATCCTATTTATCATAGAATTAATTATATTTTCATTATTTTTCCATTTATTAGAAAAATATTATATTATAATATTCATGTATTCAATAAAATCAAGATAATGATCCAAACAAAAATGATTTTAAGTGTGGTTTCAAGGAAATTAATTCAAAAAATAAATATAGTAAAATCATAAAAATAATCCCATGTAAATAAAATTGATTTCTTTACTATCAATTAAAAGAATAATTTATATTTATTTAGAAAATGTAACCAAAACCATTGTAAACAAGAGAAAACCCCACATACATGATACATTAAAGTGATAAATGAGGTATTACATACCAAAAAATCCTTTTTAACACATTTTTTACCTTGTGGTGAAAAAATATACCCACAAATAGAAACCATATCAGAAACCCATAGTTCAACCTACACAACATCAAGGGTTGTAAAAAAGAATCCAAAATCACAAGTCAAACCATAACTAAACAACCATGATGAAATAAAAATATAATAAAATATAAAACCTTGATTTATAGAGGTTAAATAAAATTGAACTTCTAATTAATATCCATTAGAATGAAGATATTTAAATATGAGAATGGTGGCTAACAATCATATAAGTGTTTTCCAGTGTTCACCCAAAATGAACGAGGAATAACTTAGTCCAAATAAAATTATGTTTGTATTAATGGATAATTTGAAAAACCAAAACACTACAACTTTACATCATGTAACCATTTTATGATGTGGAAATCATAGTTGTTTAAAAAATTATGTCTTTTATAAATATTCATGTCATCTCAAACTACTTTTTTAAAATTTGACGAAATATAATTTAAAAATAAGAACATATTTAATGGGTTACACCTCCAAATCATACATTAAATAAAATCATCCAGCTATACAACACAAAAATAACACATTTTATGGAATGAAACCATTCATCACGTAAACTATAGTCTAAAACAATCCTATAGTTATATCATCCACCAAAAACATAGAGAACCTTCATTGAACAACTCCAACCCCCAAAAAAATAAATGTTTCATGCAATTAAGGGACGAGGTAAGTGAACCTTTGGGTAGTTTGGGTTATATATTTGAACTATTTATGGGATTTTTTTTGAATATTTCTCCATTGTTTTATATGTATTCTTTCTACCCTTGTGTAGAGGATACCTAGTTCTTCTTACAGTGTATAATTACATTCTCACAATATGTATGTACTATAATTTTTCGGATTACTATATTATTAGGTGTGTTATGTTTGAAATTAGTAAATTGAAAAAAATGGAAAATTCCATTTTCTCAACATTAGTGTTACTGTTGGGTATTTAGTTTTCTTGAATTTTACATGTACTTGATTCATTTATACATACGGTAAGGAATGATATTGATTTAAATTAATTTTATTTCATTAATTTTTTCATTTATTATTCATCTTATATAATGATTATATATTATCATAGAGGTTAATTCATATCATTTAATGTTTTCCATAAAACAGTTAGTTCTAGTCACCAACAAGTGGCCTTCATGAGGTGGGACTCGGGGTTCATTATTTTTCTCCCATCATCCCTGAATCATTAGAGGTTGGGGGAATAACCAGGTGGTATTGTATGATGATTGTTCCGATATTGGATAATGTTTGGATTTAGGAATATTAAGGATTATTGGTATTGGTAAAAAAGTAGTTCCAGTTGACCTTGGTCTATGACATAGGATAGAGAGACCTATGAGGACACATTATTTTAGGGTCAATGTTATCCAGTTCACTAAAATCATGGTTGTTGAATTTTCATAGAAGGTGGAAATATTTTATGGCTTTATACCAAAGGGAGGTACATGAATCATGATGTAACTAAATTCTATTTGATTTTTTTAACGCTAAGATGAACCAAATAAATTAAATGAATCTTGAAAAAATACCATACTACCTGGGATGTGGAAATATTTTTTACCACTATAAATAATAGCACCAAGACATTAGTATATTGTGGTTTATGTAGTATATATTTATTTGGTTAATCTATTTAATCAATGGAATATTTATCCTATTGAGGAGGATGATTAATTATAGAGGAATTTATGAAATTTAGAGTGGAAGGATTTGGGGAAGTACGAGTGTCGTGTTTCTGATAGGGAATGAGAGAGATAAATGGAGGATCCCAAGATAAATTCCAAATTTATATGACCCTAATTGATCATTGGGTTCCTTTGGATATTCTTCATATTTGGAAAGGTCTTATGTTAGTGTGGTATTTAAGAATAATGTTCCTGGTATATCCCTATTTTTTAAAAAAAATACTTTTCCAAATAATAAGTTTCATCTTAGATATCTTAATGAGGTGATTTATCCTTTAATCATTTGTGTAGTTACACTATCTATGATTCTGATGTATACAAAAGATTATAAGAAGTAGGGTGTGAACATGTGGATGCACTCATGAGAAGGAATTCCGTTAGATGGTAATGATTAGGTTTCCTTGAGGATAATATTTGTTAGTTTCATGTCATAGGCAACACGACCATCATGAATTTTACCATTGTGGAGTTAAACTCAAGATCATACCTTCTACCATTATAGGACCAATGTTTAATGTGATTTCAAGGGGAATTTTTTCCGCTGTTTTGTTTTTATGGGTTCGAGGGGAATTCATAGAAATATTTCCTGATGGTTCATTGATATCAAATTGTTAGAGGTTGAGAATTTCATCTCCAACCTCAACAATATATTCATGTGTAACGTTTTCAGCATAATGAGTGGTTAGATTATTATCTACTAAGGGGATAAAGGGTATATAGAGGTTGAACATATGACATTACTCATGTTCATGATCCTCGTATTGAGTGTTTTCATTGAGGTTCTATTCATTATATAGGTAGAGGAGTTGGGAATGGACTACTATAGACTTTGGAGCCGACAACACAAGAGGGGCTACAGATCCTTTGAGTTACACATAGTTTGGAAGCTTCCCTTGATAGTACATTGTTTAATTTTGGATATTACCACTCATATGAATCACTATTTGATGCCCATTTTCTATTACTAGAATTTATAAGGATCCACCAGTCATTGGTGTTGACTACACAAGTCAGAGGCTAGAACCACTTATTTTATGTGTGAAGGGGGTGTAAATGGATGAAGAGGCCACATATATCCTATAGAGATATCTTCTTTATTCAATGGAATCCATCTAATTTCATTCTTTATGTCTAATGGATTTCATCTGTACGTGCTGTTATCGACTACTTCCAAAGTGGATTCATGTTATTTGATGTGGATGGCCAACAATTGTTTTTCATTGTCCATAATTTCTGTCATATGGTTAGTTCATGTTTATTACCCCATCATCCATTGACAGTGAAGTTTCCTTTGGATGTACTAGATAATGGTCGAAGGATTTTCTTAGTACATTTACGTAGTTTGTTGATATTTTTTCTGGTGTATTTTTAGATTTTACCCCCATGAAGTGAATTTGTGTTTGGAATGGATTTAAATCTTGTTCCATATCTAATATTAATGGTTTTATTTCATTAAAAATGGTATATTTATATGGGGGTTTAATGTTGTATTATAGTGGAAGTGAATTAAACCTAAAAATCAAGAAAAACTATTTTATTTCTATGGTCCTTATAAGATGATTTCTATGGTATTTATTCTAGTAAAAGGAATCACCCAATGTTCTCTTATTCAAAATGTTCAATAAACCATCATTCCAAATGTAGGAGATCTTTTTAAAATAATTCCAACAACAATTAGGGACTCAGATTGGTTGATAGGATTGGAGGAATGGCACAACATTCCTTTTTTGGGAGCAATTATTGAATACTCTAATACATGCATGTATATTGTTTAAATATTCATAAATGTTTTATTAAATTCCATATATATACAATGAATAACACTTATATTAACCAACACAATTATCATGTATTTGGATATTAATAACATGCATGTATCAGCGGTTCTTCATCCTTGGATACATCTATATGTATCCATTGTCCTCCATCAATTTTATCATTTATAATGATTAAATATTAATTTTTATTTTATTATCAGGATTTTAGTTTTGATACTTTTAGTTGGGTTCTCTATAATTTATCAAGATCATGGTATATGAGAATAAATTTGATGTCATAATCTAGCCATCGAGTTGGGAATTATATTTTTCCTTGTGAAATGAATCAGAAACCATGTTGATTAGTTCCACATAACAAGACATGTCATACTATTTATGTTCATGTGATGTGGACCAGATCATGAAGTAGAAGGTCAATTGGTAGAGATATCTAGGTGGAAGTTTCATTATGACGAGTGGTGGGGAAAAAGTCAACACAACTCTACTGGTCGATCTGATGAAGCATATGGCCCTATATCAAGGTGACATAGTTCACGAATATGGGATGATAATGATGAATATAGGGGAACTAAGTGGGGATGTGTAAATATATGTTGGGATCATGATCCAATTGGGGTTTTCTTTATAATGATTATCATGGTTTGAATGAGATGGGTTTGGACCACAAGGATTATAACAATGTATCATGTGAACACATGAATAAAATTCCATAATGTATTTAAGGGTTTAGACATACACCTTTTCAGTAGAACATATTGTTCCATCATTTGTAATTTGACAATTTGCGGTTTTTAATTGTGAATATTTAAAACATTGAGAAGATGATGTCATGGTTTTGTGTCTTACACGTAGTTGGATTCCCATTGGGTAATTGATCATGATGTGTATAGGATCTCTACAAAAATCTTCGCCAACATGTGCCATTATCGATGTGATAAACATTATGAAGCATAGGGGGAGGGCATGGAATATTGATTGTACAAAAAAATCCTCAAATAAATACTATGGTACTTGTCCATGTGTGATTTAATAAGGTGAAATGTACTCATTGATTTTTGCTAAAGTAGTAAGATTCTTGTAGGGGAAGTCCTGAAATAGATGTGTATCAGCTGCTCTTGTATCCTATATTACATTAAAACCACATGGCCTCATCATTATCACTGGTTTTTTGGATCCTCATTACATTATTAACTTATAATAGAGAAGATACCAAGGTCCAAAAAATTATGTTTTATAAATTTGACTCCTCCATTACCATGGGAATTCATAATCAATAGGGGAAACTAATTTTTAATGTTCTCTGATCGTACATATCTGGAGGATATGTGGGAGGTCATGGAATGGTCTCCCTAATACGAGGGATCAATGTATACAAGTTTCCATTCACTGATGACATTTAACAGGTCTCACAGGGTGTCTAGCATAGGACAAATCCGAAAAAATATTCACGTAGGGTGGACCTCCTGGAGCTAGAGGTGCTTCTCCAATTCATGTTCTGAGTATTATATGTAATTACTATCCTAGGTGCTGCCTATGTGGAAGTATATGACCATTATCATGTGGTAAATGGTTGTCATATGACCTCTCCCAATATCTTCTTATGTTACTTGAATTATTTCACAATTTGTTTATTCCTAAGAAAACATAAGTGATGTGATACCCGGGATACCAAAAATGTGATAGACCTTGGTCAACACTCCAAGGGTCTCATCATTTAGTTCATGATGGGTCTTTCACATGCTCTATGTTTTGATAGGGTCCCTCTCCTTAGTACATTACATGTAGTGGAAACTGTCACCCTACTATGGTTCTTTTTTGCTCCACACAGAAGAGAATCATTAATCCAACTACTCTATTTAATTACCACTATTTTTTATAATTATTGGGATATAGAGAATATTCAATCAACCAATGAATAGTATAAGGCCATGTATATCATTTAGATTTATTTTGGGCTTTTATTCATACCAAAAAATGAGTCTAGATAGACAATTTATAGGAATAACTAAAGAAACTAGGAAAAGGATAACATGAACCCTAGTACATCATGAAGATTTATTATGTACAACCTTAACACTGGTATTAGATTCTTAGGGTTGGACCCTTAGGTGGGGGATATGTTATCCTCCTATTTCATAGTAGGGTTCTATATAGGTTGAATTTGGGTAGTAATTTTACTCCCCCTTCTCATAAACCATTGGATGTATTTGAATATAAATCTACAAATCCCAAAGTAAAAGTAGATGGTTAATAAATACCCACCTTCTTATTATGTGGTCTAATCAGGATAAGTTGATCTAAATAGGTGTAAAAAAGTAAAATGATTAATTTTAAAAATTTCCCTCACTGATTTTTATCTACATTCCATCCCTTCTGATCTCATTTAACATAATTGATTGTTTTGTGTATGATAGTGACATAATATAGAGTAAATATATACACGAAATTTTTCACCCAGGTAGGATAGTCATGTAGGTCATTTGATTAGATATGCTCTGTAGACCAGATGTGTTGGTAAGCCTTGAATGTGACCAATAATATATAAATAGGGTATTCATTCCAATGAATTATTCCAAAATTTTTTAGCACTATCAGAAACAATGGTTGAACCATATTTATTGGCCTCCACATAATCTCAACTAATGGATCAAGTTTAGTGGTAGATTACTCTATAAAAAATATCACATGATGATTCCGTGAGATAATTTATTTCAAGGAATGTTTCATTTTCTAGAAGATGATTCAGTATTGATTTATAATCCTATGATTAATTTATCATGTCATGTTTATTTGTATGGAAATACACACGTAGGATAGTTTTATATAATCCTCTAGATGATATTGCCTCTAAATTTATTCTACTTAAGACCATGTCCACTATATTGAGGTATGTCATATTTTATTATTGTTCAATACACAGTGTAATGAAACTTCCTTTTAGGAACCAAGGGAAAGAGGAGAGGTCATGACATGTTGAGGAGTAGTTTCTTGGAAAATTTTATAACCATGGATATGATTAATCTACAGTAAAGATTTATCATTGTATGGATGTACAGGGGTTTAAATTCAAAATCAATGATTAATCTATTTTATGGTGATATTATTTAAGGAAATGTTATATTTTTTCAAGGGAGTGATCTTCTAAATAAATAAAAACATTAAGATGATCATGGTCCTGGGAAATTAATCTTTTAAAATGGTCATGGCGGGATTTCATAATTAAAAGTACATGGGTTTTAAAATGTTTATCGAGTTTTAAAATATTATAGAAATGGCCCCAGAGACCATTCAATAGGTCAATGATTATGATGATGGCCTCCTGTAGTACTTGAAAGATAGACTCAAGTTTAAGGTTTTCCATTTAATTTTTTAACTACAAATGAAGAGGATTATGTTCCCAATCACATATTTTAGTGTTCCTATCATAATATAAATTATTACATAACATTTATGATGACTAATTCTATTGAATTTTATAGTATCAATGTGTTGTAATTACAATTATAGGAATGAGAGGTTGCCTTTATTTTTTTTCCTTGTTCTTCAGACCTCGTGAGAATAGATCAACTATTTATATTATTTCATAATGAATACTACTAAATTACAAGTGTTTTCATTAATGACCAATGTTTTTTCTATGTTATATACGATGAAGAATTAGCGAGCGGGAATTTCATTTTTCATAGACCATGATTCTGAGTTAATTTGCATGAAAATATTATATCTATTTTTTCATTCCATTTTTGGCTAAATAATAAGGTGTGATGGTATAAAGATTTAAAACACAAATCATTCCCATGGTAACTATATGTGAGATTTCCCCCTAGTATATATGACCTCTGTCTTCATTGAATTTTCTATTTCATATATTCTGAACTAATGCAACTACTTTTTTATAGAATTTATTAGATAATGAGTTATGGTACTAAGAAACCTTGTATGTTTTGAAGGATGAGAATGTTCTGACATTTTTCACATATGAAATGGGAGGATTTAAGTCACAATAATATTATATCTAGAGCTGAATAAATGATATAAGAAATTTTAGTAGAGAATAATAGTAGACCATGAATTAAAATTGGTTTGCAACATTATGTTCATAGGGTGTACAATGACTAAAGGGACCAATGTAGAGGATTATGTTGCCTCTAGATTACAATCACTATTGGGGTGACATGTGAAATGATAGAATGTGGTGTTTTATAAATATTCATAAAAAATGAATCCTTTGTAATTAAGAATCTCAATCACCCATGGGAAAGGTCGGGGGTAATGATACTCTAGAGTTTTCAAGACCCCTAAGGGTGGTTTATGAATGGAACATGTCTAAAAATGAATTCTCATTCTAGTTCAACAATGGCCATGGATTAGAAACATTTGAAAAAAAAATTATTTAGATGTTAGGAGGATGTATTCTACTTAGACCTCGATCTCATAATGTAGAGGACCTTGAATAAATTCAAAACTTCTTCACGAGTCAAGGTTTGGTTAATTAATGGGGGAAGGGACATGTTTTGTATGTTTTTGTAGTTGGGCCTAGAATAATGGATCTAATCATATATACATATGTCGTTTAGATGAGAATAAATCCATATTTTTTTTCTAGTAACCATGTATCTATATAGATATGAACTCAATACAAAGAGGGGAATTTTTTTGTAACATATGGCTAGGCCTTGGACAAGGGATCCTTCTGGAACTACCGTTATTAATTAAATGAAAATAATGTCACACCCTAGTCATCATGGTGATGTGATGGATGACCGAAAATAAATGTAATGTAACATAATGGATGAGAGTTGATGAATCATAAAGATTAAATTTTTGTGAATATGATGCGGATTTTGTAGTTTATTACCATGGGAAGGGTGTTGTGGGATGTAATATTTGGGTTTTAGATTTGACTAAATATTAGTGATTTTCTATTTCATGATGATCATAAAATGAATGCTCCATAATCCTTCATTAATGAGGATGGAAATATGTAAGATAAAATATGAGGGCATCTGGATCAAAAAATACATATTATACAAGTATGCTTGTAATGAATGTCGATATTGTTTAAAAAGAAGTACCCTAAATTATTTTTGTTGGGAATAAGAAGATCAAATAGAGTTTTTCTGATATTGTTGGTTTTTATGGTTTATTGGTCATACTGGGGTGACATATTAAAATCCATACTATTGTATGTTATGGGTAATCATAAAATGTTATCCATGGTATTAGAAATTATATTACAAATGTCATGGGAAAGCTTATAGAGATATATATTTCTCCATAAATAGAGTTATATTTATTTATGTAAGTAATATGAGTGTGAGGGGATCATTTTATTCAAAAATCATCCATCATTGGGTAAAAAATACTATTGTAGGTCTACCATATATAGAGGTAAGGGTATTTTTTTATAAATTATAGATGTTTATGACTTGGAATTAAGGTTTCACTATATACCTCATTAATGTGAGAATAAAGACACACATAGTTCATCAGATTATTCACTAAACTAATTGAATTGTGTTTTTTGTAGGAGGGGTTTTACTTTTATGTTATGGATGGTCCAATAGAAGGGGTTACAGTGTTAATGCCTATCTCATAAAGATGATATTCAAGCTATATATAATTCATTTAAAGGAGGTGTTTTGGGAGGGAAACACAAATGTTAGTGGTAAACATTAGTAAGGTTCATTATAATGTTTAATTTTATGTAATTTATGATACATAAACCTTGAAATTTAATGGAATGTGGTATTTGTGTTTTTATTATACTTGAAGGACTTGATCTAGAACCATAATAACCCTAACATGAGGTGATGCATATCGATTATTCAGGGATGCTCATTCCAAAATTCCAACTTCCACATGAAGTATTCTCTATTTGAGAAAAAAAGTTGGAAATGATTATTTTACAATATCGGTGATATTTAATGATATGACAAGTGAATTTTTTTTAATGTGGTAGTTGTAACAGAGTATATGATCTATGAATAATTATGTATCTCATAGGGGTGAGAATGATGTTATACATTGTTTTAAAAGAATCATTGCATCAAATGGGAGGGAAGATAACTATGTAGTTTAATTTCATGTATCAAGGAATATGGTAACATGGTATTGAATAGAATTCGTGGAGTCCCATAGACAATATTCATATGTTAGGGAAAAAATATAATGAGAGGTATAATGTGTTTTTGAAATAAGGATTCCTACACAAGTTTACTAAGGAATGTTATTAATAATAGGAAACGTAAAAATATAATTTACTGTGGGATTATGATGTCTCGTTCTAAAATTATATGGTATGTTGAAATGTATGATATGGTCCTTCATTTTTGGTTTGTGGAATAAGGACCTTTCATTGAATTTCTGTGTCATGTGATAAGGATGAATGGTTTTATACAATTTTTGTTTATACAACTATGATCACGGGGTTTCTTTTTTATGTTTATAAATCATTTTCTAATATGATGGTGAAATGATTTGAGTTCCATCGAATAAAAAAAAATCTCGACAAGATGATAGTCTCCATCGGTTAAATATTTTAAAAAATGTTTCGATAAAGTGATTGATTTGGGACTTGGCCTATGGTATATTTTCTTGGAATCATGATGTATATCATCCAAGAGAGATACATTCCTAATATAGTTATGAATATGATTCCTAGAATATATCTGACTCAATTTCATATATATTGAATTTTACTAAAAAATGTGGTTTCAAATGGAAGGACTTGTGTTAGAGTCACCATCATCAATTATGTTGGCATACAGGAGAGGGTGGATTATTCATATTTCTTGGATGTACCCGAGATATCCATGCCCATTATTACTATGTAAACTATTGAAATATGAATTATGTAATACATTTATCATAGGTAGGATATATTATCAGTTTATTAGGAGGCGAGGACTTTGAATTGTGGTCTACTCATGCTGGAACTGAATTATTAAACAGTTTTACATCATGAAAAAGGTACATGAACCATATAGTTTTATATAATGAGTTGAGTAAATTTTCATATAATTTAATATATTTTGACTACAAAATTAGGCTATGTAGATTATCAACATACATCACAAACAATGATGTCTTGTATTTTTATTTCATATGACATGGACCATAATTTAATCCTTTTTTGGTCATGTGATGATGTCTCTTTTTCATGAATAATTTATGTATTTTTTGAGAAATCATGCATTAGTATGGGATATAACATGTCATGAATCCATCATGATCAAGGAATAATGTTCGTTAGAGTGGAAAAATTATATTAATTATGGTAACTATTGATTAGGGAAAAGCTGTAGAGTTTTTTATATTATCATTAGGTTCCTAAGAACTCATACTAGTATTTATAGGAGTAAAAAAGAAGAGTAAAATCTTCTTTTTATAATCTCTTGTTCCTTGATTAAGTTTAATTTTGAAATGTTTTAAAATATGTTTTCTTTTCTCATCACGTAGAAATAATTATTACATTTTTGGGACTCCTGTCTATATATTGATAACCACATATTAGATCAAAATGTGATGGAAATTGGATCACAATTTACATGAAATATTTAATCCAATATATTAGTGAATACATGGTTTCATGTGTTGTGATATAGGCTTTGGTCTAGTAATATCCCTGGAATGAAAAATATTATCATAAATTTTTTTTATTCATCCACCAAATTATAAGGTATGTTCGAAAAGGTTTTATTGAAGTTTACACTATTTCTATTGTCCACGTCATGATAGTGAAAAAATGAATGTATTTTCATTTATATTCAAAATACAGCATTTTAAACACAGTAAAAATTATTTTTTGACCATGGGCCATCAGTATCATTGGAGGGAGACCAAATATACTAATGATATGGGATTTCAAAAAGCAAAAAATATTCTTTTCCTCCACTTATTTATGGTGTAATGCTTCAGATTAATTTTCAAAAAGATGGTGGTAGTGAGAATTTAATAGAACATTGTGGGTGTAGTGGGTTTAAATTTTCCCATAGAATCCATTCCCCATATAGATAATGGATATGATAATTTGAACTGTTTAAAATCCCAAAGGGTTTATTGATGAAGTTAGCATTCACTTTGTAGCAGTGACAATTTTTGTTGAATTTTGTGCAATCATGTATCATTTAAGGCAAGAAGTATCCATTATTCTCTATTTTATTAAATAAATTTTATCCTAATCGAGAGGTACCACATTCCATGTATTCACATATTTTATGACAACAATAGTCTCTTCTCCATTAATGCTCCCATGGTCAACATTATCAATGACCTATTCATGGATGATTTTTTTTATGATTTCTAAAGAATAATGTTAATTTATAATCGTTTTATATCATTTACACGAATTTTTCATTGTTAGTATTTCATTTTAAATGAATACCATAATGTAAATCATCCTTATATTTACATGCATGTCTTGAAAAAGGATGGAATTAGCCTTTTTTATTTCTTCCACTTAAATGAAACAAATATGGTAGTATTTGATAGTTAATAGATGTTGGAAATGTTTTCATCCACATATCAATCATCCAAATCCATATATTCATTTACAATTCATCATCCTAGAAATTTATTGATCATGGTGTTCGAGTTAGAGTTGGATCTGAGGGAAACTCTTCCCTTGGAATGCAACTATATTAAATAAGGGTAATATCTCTAACATTATGATGGTATGATCACAATTGTTAAACATTATTACCAATTATGAATTTTATTTTTACATTTCAGTGGTATAATTCTATTTGATTTTCTAGTTTTATCCCTATGATGGTGACCTAATACTTTGTCTAATTTTTTGTGTATCCCCCATGATGTATGAAAAAGTAAGATAAGACTGAATTTATTGGGGAGATGATAGTGATACCCAATATGAAATTATTATGATTGGGGTTTTCAAAAACATCATTATTGGTCTAAATGATTTTCTGTCAAAATAAATCTATTATATCTATAGATAATCATGAATAAAAAACATATCTTCATCTAAAATTTTAATATTCAACATTGTTCATTTGAAATAGGGATATTATGTAATGGTTTCATCTAATTCATATCCCTTTAAAACATTCTAAATCACGAATTCACTTCAAAATTTCTACAATATGAAATGAAGTCATTCTAGTCTTTTGGGAAATATTATACCTATGATAGTCTATTTGATTGGGATTATATGATAGTCCAATAGAACATCATGGTGTTATATGTAATTCATATACTTCTAAAAACATAATAGAACCTAATATATCTAATCTATATCTGAATAATGGGTCTGAGTAACATGCACAGTTCAACTGAGATAATAATGATTTTCCCTTTCCCGGTGTAATTATTTTATACATGGAACTATTTCATTTATAATGAAAATATATTCACAAAAAAATAAGATGCTTCCCCTCTATAGGCAGTGCCATCATTGGTGGTATAAAACTATTTTTCTTTTAATAATCGAATTCATCATGAAAGTCATGTGTCTACTAATTATCACACAATTTTTCAAAAACTACGTGAAAGAAAAAAACATTCCCATGAGGTTTTTATTAATGAAATTAATATAAGCAATGTGTTACTTTACTACCCTAAAACATGGAGGTTCAATGTGATCATATATTAATGATAAACATTTTATTCATGGGATCTATATTGATTCCATGATATCATACTAAGAATCCATGAATCATTCATGAGGTAATATTGAATGACCATTAAAATGTGTTTATTTTCAGAATATTTTATCACTTTTTATTGAATATGGTTGTTATTATAGACAATGTTGTTAGAAAATTGAATATTTTTTACAAAATAATTGTATACTTAGTATTTTGAAGACATTTACAAAATCATTTTGAAGATGAAATGTATGGAAAATTGGTAATTAGTTTTATAATTATACAAAAAAATGGAATTGCTCGATAGAAATACAAAAATTGGGTTGATATGAGTGTATTAGATTCATTATATTCATGGTAAATTCACAATTTTGTTATACTATAATTAGTCTTCAATAATTTAAATGGACTCAAATCAAGATATAACATCAATAAGCAGATCTATTAGAGCAACAATTGTTTGATATTTTAGATAATAGTTGTTGAGATATCTAAATTCGATGAAAAAAACTAATTTTCCCATTAATATTAATAAATATGAATATACTGGAAATACATTTTGGATATTGTAATTCCAAATAATAGTTCATTAATGATATTCTCAACATTAGCATCAATTTTCTAGCATGAGTCTCATTGAATCTTTGGGATGCATGTTTGTAAACTGAACTCCATTATGGAAAACATAGTTGTTCAATTACCACATTGGGATTATGGAACAAAATTCAAAAATAATATAATGGTAATATGTCCCTCTATATCATTAAAAAATATTTATATACCTCTCATTATTCAAAATATTATTTTGCGCTACTCAATGTGCCTTATGGGACCTCCTACGAACAAAGGATTATATGTTTTAATTTTCCTAAATTTTTAGAAAATCCTTCACAAAATGATGGGGAGGAATCCCATAGAACATACTCCTCATCATATTACACTTCATATTCCACTTTACCATCATTATCACACTTATTACATGTTATGATGATGTATAATTTTAAATTATTTGATAGGATTCAACATTTTCACATCTAAAAAAATAGTATCTTCTTCCAACCCTACTGATGAAGTGGGGTTTATTTGATTCTCTAGATGGGATACATTGTATCATAAAGATCTATATCCATATTCTCCTAGTCTAATGATATATTTTTCTAATTAAACATTTGAGGAAAGTATTTATTAAGTCTTATGAGGTGGAAGGAGGTCACTCTTACCCAATCATTCCCCATTTATCATAGGGTCGATAACCTTTTCAGTGATAATGAGATTAGTATTCATGAATGATATCTAGATTTATTTTAAAATGTTCTCAAATACTTATTCATATGTCCAATTTTATTGATGGGAATCACAAATTCATCAATAATTGTCATAAATTCCATGTATGATTTGAGATCCCTAAACCGGGCTCTATGATTTTTTCTATAAATTATGTTTTTTTCAGTTGTTTCATAACTGTAATATGTCATATAAAAATTGGACATGGGTACCACACCATTGAAATGAATATGAAATGTTATGACTTGGATTATGTTAACACCCTGTCCATTGTAAATTAATTCCAATCTAACATCAACATCATTTATCATGAAAGACACACACTAGGGTTTGATGTATCCCATTACAACAATATCTTTGTCATTATATTGGAATGAAATAATCTAGTAGAATTTTGTAGTATTCAAATATTCATGATATTATTTAATATAGTAAACTATAGAAAAAAACTTTTTAGGTCACATAAAATCCTCAATGATCACTTCCTGAAGGACATATGGTAAACATAATTTTTCTATGATCGATAACCTCTCTAGAACAAAGGCCTTTCTCAATAAAAATTCATAATTATATGATAAAGGTATGCACATAACAACATGTCATTTCCCCTTCGTTATATAATTCGGGAATTAATTACTTAATATGGGAAGAACGACTTGTGGATCAAAAGATGAAGGTGTTCATGTCATTATTTTTTTTCCTGAGGAAGTCTTCTTTCATGACAAGGATGATAATATAGTTGATCCCACAATAATTGATGTTATTGGAAAATTGGTTTTCGGTGACCCCTAATAGATGTGATGGAGAATCCCTTATAATTACATGCACACTGGAGTGCTCTCCCATGTGTCTAAGTGGGTTAGACAGTCTTATTAGGGATAGGGCTAGAGTATATACTTCCATTATGTATAGATCTTACCTTGTACCCAAATATCTAATGGAATATTCCTCTAATTCCCCTATCTGGAGTGGGGATCTCATATTTGTGTCCATACTCTTCATCAAGTAAAGGATCCATTAAATTAATCACATTAAAGGAAAAACATTTTAGTTATTTTCCATGTGTAAAATCAATTAGAGGTCCTACACATATTGTACCATTTGGTGGGGTGATTCCCATTTAATTTAGAATAGAAGACTAAATTATGAGAGAGTTAATTATGTTTCTGAAAAATATATAGGTAATTTTTTTGGTAATTTTTTTTCTATGGTTATTTTTCCCTTTCGAGAATCTGATGTTAGAGGTTTAGGACACCGATGATGTTTTTCATGAAACTCAACTAGAACAAGAGGAACCTTTGGATAAATCAAAAAATCCATGGGGATAAAATTAATTATATTGTTTTTCATCCCGATCCATAAAAAAATAATATATAGATCATTTATATAAACTTTTTTTAAATAATTTAATTCCCTTTAGGTGGGAGGGGAACACCTGACACCTTTGATGATGGTTTCCCAAAATTCGCATTCCCTCCTTCCACTATGTTTTTCTAGGTGATGTTAGAAAAATAGGATTTATGGAATGGTTTTGCCCAAAATCTGGTGAATTTGGACGAATATAGGGACCTCATCATGATTAATAAGATCAGGAATCTTAGGATTTATAAAGTACAATAAATTATTTTACAAATATATCATGAAGTAGAATTGAACTTTCTCCTCTTCCAATCAAAAAGAAAATTAATCCTCCATTCCTCAAAAAAATTACATTATCTATTCCTCACTTTTAATATAGATGGATCTATTGTCAATGCTCATGAGGTGGTGCCACATGACATGGTGACATGTTTGAATTTGGATTTATCATAGGGTAGGTTTAAGAGAGGCTATTGCAGCCACTGATACCTTTATTCCCTTCCCTTGAGATGATGGAATTGTACAAGACATTCCCCCGGTTCTCTATAAAGAATATTAAAATATCTGAGAAAAAGTTTCAATATCTTAAAACCAACCTAAATATTACAGTGGGATGGTTGAAGATTATAACTCATTGAAAATATTTCATATATATATGGACAAAAACATATTCTTGGGGAAGATACAGGTTTAATGAGAAGGTCAACACATTCCACCTATTAATGAAATTCTAGCGCATACCATTCTCTAATAGATTATAATTTTATATGACACTAATTATTTTATTCTCATGATTAAAATTAAATTAATGAGAATCTATCAACATATTTATTCTGATTCCGTGATTTACACTTCCAATATTATGTTATATTATACAATGGATATACTTTAACATGGTTGTTTAATGAAACTGAGTTTCAGAGCTTAATTATGAACAAGGGTTCCCATTATGGGATCATAAAAAAATCTAAAATGCATTAGATGGTGCTTCGGGTCCCTAAAGTCATCAAATATAGAAATTATATGTCTCCCAAAGTATGGAGGGGTAGGTTTTAATCCACTAATATAGTGTAATTCTTGAATTAAAATAGTACAAGTTTAAACCATTCCTCTAAAGATTCTACTATGGATACTAGAGACTCAATACTATTTCGAATACCTTAGAGGATATATGTTATTATAAGAGATAAATAATGGATAACAATATGTAGGCCCAGATATTCCAAAACCACCAAAACCTATGATTGACACCATTCATGGGTTACCCTTTTCTGGTTTCACTAGATTAATTATATTTGATTCCCTATAAGGTTAAATCTCAATACCATGATTCTATTGGGTCAAAATAAATATATTTTCTAGTCCACAGTTTCAGGGGGGTACATTAGATAGTCATTTGTTTATATTTTGATCCATTTTTCATAAGGTGTATCATCAGAGAGGCTATGATGATGCTCATATTCAAAATATACATTGAGGGATCATTTCCTCTATGTATTTTAGAATTTAAATTTCTAAATAGAAACATTTAAATCTTATATCATTCGATCCCCTCATATATCATGAATGAATCAAATATCTCAAGATGATAATATTATGTAGCAATTACGTTACCATTTTCCATGGTTGAATCTCATCAAGGTGGTTGTGGTTGGATATTAATGGAACCCTTACTTTTTTTGTGATATTTTGGTTCATGGTATCCCTAAAAACTTCATTAATTCCCATTTTGACTATGTTCCAAATAGAAAAATTCTATTCATAGCATGTCAAAATTAATTCTCAGACAATGAGATATCTAAAACACTAGTTCCAATGACAGTCACTACTACATAATTCATTTTTGGTACAATTTATATATTAAAAATGAATGGAGATATAATTTTTCCACTAATATATACTAAAGTAAATGAGTTCATAAAGAGAAATTAAACACTGATCAAATAATATTTTTAATGATCATTTATGTGCCTCTTCTCTTTTTACTATGATTCCTTTGGAGCTTATTTCAAATGTGTGACTTGATAGTAAATACAAAAGATCTTAATTTTTCATTTTCATGATGATGTAACCGTTTTGAAAGTCACAAAAAATGGGAAGGATTATTGTTATTGTGATCCTCTTAATGGGGAAAATATTGATTTCCATTATAGGTGTGTTTGAGGTAAAATATTCCAAATCATGTTGGGCTATGGTTTATCCTATTCAACTATTTTAATGATTCAGATCTATTTTTTTAATTGATGGAATATATTTTGTTAAATATGGCCCCTGAACTGGATTCTATGATTTCTCCAATAACGTGGTGGCTACTGCAATTGCAGTTGGTCTCAGGAATATGAAAATCATAGTTCAAGGATGAGCTAGGTGAAATATATTGTATTAAAAATAGTGTTTTCTTCTAAAAGAATTTGTGGTATAAGAGGTTCAGATTCCCTTAGGTGATAATAATTCTAAATGTTCATTGAATCCTTATGTAAGAGTCTATCAACAGAATTCCCTAATCATACCTGACACCTATGAAATTTTTTAATATACTAATATTTCTGATTGAATCATAATTTATGAGTGAGTCCCACATTAGATAACCAACTTAATGAAATAACAATACACGACATCACTTTTGGTGGAAATTACTCATCCGGGTGGGGGATGTGAAATGAAAAGATCTATGATCGCCCAATCCCATGATTTGGACATAGGGTTGACATTTGATTTTTAACAGACATAATTTGTGAAATTCATTTAATATTGTCAATTTATAATCCTAATATGTTTTAAAAATATTGGTATTCATGATTTTTAATTGGCCGCAATGTCAAATTTTCAATGTTTTTTATTTTAACATACCATGCTTTCCATAACCTTCATATGGAATAACATAATTTTCTGTAGATATAGTTATGACCTGTTGTTTGGATGGATGTCATGTATTCATTTAACTAACAGTACCACTAGAATTTTACACTGATAAGTTGTAGAGGGGAAACATGTCATGACTATTTTCTATAGAATATTTCCATCGAATAAGTAAAATATTAACCTATTCATCCATAGGATTTTACTCCTCAGGAGCTTACTATGTTCATAATTTACTGGATTAATTGTTATAGAATGTGGGTTCATTAGGTATCTTGTTTACCATAATGTACTAGAAAAGATCCAAATGAGGGTCAGAGGATGAATTTTGTCTCAAACAGTCCTATTGATGAAAACGGATGTAACATTTCAATAATCAAGAAATTGGTAGGATTGTACCAATCTTCTTATCTACATCATAAAATGAGATATTACCCATATATGATTTAGAAATAGGAGGACCTACTATTCTAAATGAAACATTTCCAAGGGGAGGGAAAATATTTTATATGAAAGCATGGATAAGAGCTTCTCAATGTTTAATTATATGTACAATAGAGGTGTCATTTTAAATTTTACCAAGATGATAGATGTCATGAAAAATCCCTTTTTAACCACATATAGATCATCCATGATTAATATTTTGTGGAGGACTAAAATTTTTACTAGTAGAAACATTTATAGGGGGACCTTTACAATTATGAACACTACTTCTATATTTTTGTTATTGATTAATAATATATTTTTCTACCATTCATTAGTCATTGATTCCATAAAAAATAGTATACTTTAGAATTTTTAGATTCATATATTTCTATTTAATATTATATGGAATGGGGTGGAATTTCATCATTGATGTTCTTCCTCAGTTAGATGAAATTACATGTTATGGCTAATTAGTTCCATATACGATAATTATTCTAAATGTTTCCTATGTTACATTCAGATCATTCTGAAAAGACTCGGTGGTTTCAATATGGATAAATTATTTCCCAAGATTTTCCAATATAATTTTAAAAAACCCACTAGTTTTAATATGGATGTCTTCCTAACATGGATGAGAATTTATTGTATAATTTTCCCAATGACTGTCCTGGATATGAGAATATAAAAAATGTATACTCCTAATTGATATTCTCATTATGATGATTAGATTATCTACATGAAGAAGTGGTTCCATATATATTTATCCAAAACATATTTAAATAAATCATTATTTCCTAGAATGTTTTTATATTGAGAGTATCGATAGATTTATTCCCTTCAATGAAAACTATGATATGATGGGTATCTTCTACAGCTTCAACGAGAATGTATGAAAATCAGTTGTAGATCATGTTTATTCACCTACATAGAACAACCATTTCATTTCTAGTATATATTGAAAGTATTCATTCATATGGTAAGTGGAAAGGGTGTGCTCATTGTTTCCTCCACAACCTTCTAGTGGGATTATTTTATTGTTAGAAGAATTTATTGATAGACATTATGATTATGAGTAGGTATATGGACCCACTCATAGATTGTAAGCATGTCTTGTGGTTTGGAATCTCAAATAGTAATATGAATGTGAGACTTTTTACAATTCTTATAATTTCAACTTCAGCGAGTTTTCCCATATGCTCAATTTGTGGTGACCTATGTAAATGATCGTATAGTGATATCCTCATCATGATGAAGATATAACCATGTAGAACATTGTGAGATACATTTTATGGTAGAATCCCATTCAGAGAATCATGTTTTATTAATATGATCCCATTGATGGACTCTTGTTCCATTTCATTATTGTATATGAAGAACATTATTTATAAGGAAGAAATGTTATCAATATGATTCAAGGATGAAAATGTTGTGGTTGACTTTCTGTCCACCATCCATTACTGTGTGGATGGTTGGTAGGGATCTATGTTTTCTATGTATTTTCAAGAGGCCTCATGGTTTGTGAGGGTGCCATTATGGTGGTACTCTTGAACATATTATTTTGGAAGCCATCATTAAATTCACTAATTTGGAAACAGTGTTCTTAGGTTAGATGTGGACTCTTTTTTATATCTGATGATGCATATATTCCGATTATTTAGAAACACAACATTAGATTGAAAAAAGTTCTTGCTGAATGTTCCTGAATATAATGAAAAAATTAAAACAATAAATACCCATTGAATTATCTATTTATTAACTAATCTAATTGAGAATTGATTATTTTAAATACATTTTTACTAGTTTTTATTTTGTGAGAGTGAAAATGGGGCTCGATATGTGAGAATCAAAATCATTTTGGGCGAGGATTCACCTCAGGATCACAATTTTTTTATTCATTTATGGAAACATTATATTGGGTTTTAATAGAATTTTGGAGTGGTGGTTGAATGAATATTCATGTCATAAAATACTTTTTATTTAGATATTTCTTTTGAGTAGTTTCCAATTTATTTTAATCACATAACATGAAACACACAATGTTTCTCTTATTAGCAATATTCTATGAAACATTTTACTAAATGAAGGTGAACATTGGAATATGATTCCAAAGAATCTTTGAGAATCAGTTTTTTGAGGTGATGGGGGGTCAAGATTATCATACCATTATGCGGGGAATTATTTATTACATTGGAAAACCCTTGGTAATTAAATACATATTATCAAATCCTTTAATAAATCACTAATATATACAGAATCACCCATATCTTAATAATTAATGGTTATCATGTATTAAATTTAGAATAATTTTCTTGTATATAATGTTATCCATATATGAAGGCATGTGTGTCTATATTAGGTTCTCCATCAATTATAACATTTTTAGAGAATAGATATTTTTATAGAATTTATTATAAGGATGATATTTTTTTGGCATGTAGTGGGTGGTCTAGATTTATCAAAATCTATGATTAATGGATATGTTTTTAGTTAGGGGTTGATGAAAGGTTATGGGATTCCTATAAATCCAAATGTAAGTAATAATAACACATTAAGATCAATGCCACATAATGGGACACATAATACCTATTAAATTCATTTGATGGGGAATATATCATGCTACTTAATCTCATGTGAATGAGACTCCCTGGGCTATGGTTCCTATACAAGAGTGCTGTGGGACCTATTTTGAAGTAACCCATAAGTTCATTCTAGCTAGGAATGTATTTTCTATATCATGGTCTCCACCATAAATAATTTATACTAATAAGGTTCAATAATGGGTCCCCAAAATGAATGTGACCATCAAAGATGGGTACATTACCATATTAGGGATGTATCCTAAGAGAAATGTTGGTGGGTTGAAAGTGTTGTGATTGTGCCTCTAATAGGATCCATATGTATTATATAAATACATGAATTTAATCCCATGTAGTTCGGAAGGTTTTGTGCTTCTACCTTTTAGGAGACACACGTGGATGCCTCATTGGGAATATGTACCTCCCATATTTTTATCACAAGTATCATTTCCCTTTAATAGGATTCTGATAATGTTTTGGGGACAAAACACAGTAAGAATATCATTGGGTACATGATAATACTATTTAAATTATCACCACTAACCTCAAATCCCCCATGATTTTTTCTGAGTGTGAGAATCAAGGGGATGTTGGATAATTAGAAATTCGTATGACACCCTTCATCCATTGGAGGATGAGGGTGATGATATTGAATGTGGAGGAATTCCAAACATATATAAAATGTGATTACTCAATTAGGGTTTCCCAAAGTTGTAATTTTGTATTTAAATAATGGTAGATGAGGATAGATTACTGGATAGAATATATAAAGAGCGATTGGGATTATATGTTCCACTCTCCACTCCATTTTTTAAAAACAAGGGACCCATCATTGGTCCTCAATTTTAGATCCTTACTACAAGGGGAATTTAAAATTGAAAACATAATGAGGATCCCACCTATTATGAATGATAATTTTGTGACCTCCATTATCTAATGAGTGTATAATGGGGATAAAATTATAATGTTTCATGTGATCTAATCAAACATATCAGTTCACTGTAGGAGATGTCTAGTATTTTACCTGTGTGGATTAGGGATTCAAGGATTGATGATCCATTCCACTAATGGCATGAAATATGTCTTGAATGTCGGATCTTTTATGATAGAAGGGTTTGAGAAAATGGCTAACACAAAAAGTGTACACATTAGGGATCTTGAGGTACATCACCCATATAAGGTCTAGGTGGATTATGTAGGACCGCAATTTTAATCATCGTTTGAAGCTTCATAACATCCAAATATTTTGAGAAACTTTTTCCAATTAATTTAATCTTTCTAATAATTTTTATTTTATGGAACAATGATAATATTTTTTAATATGAAAGCACTATTATTGGATTTCATTATATGCACAAAGAGTTTATTCTTGTGCTACATGAAGTACTTATATTAAATTTTGGTACAATCCGAAATTTTTTATGGCTTTTATTACACACAATAGTGATTCCATTAGATATATTGTGCTGCACCAAAGGATGAGTTTTTCCAAACTACAATATACTATTACTATTATTATTAAAATATAATTATATCTACCACTTATTTTTTGAAATGGAAACTTTTTATAAGACTAACTATATTGTGAAAATATTAATTAAAAATATATATAAAATTAATCATTTATTTATAAATTAGTTATAAATCAATGTATGAACTAACTGAAAATAAAAAAATTAATTTTCAATGAAAAATATCTTATCACAATAAATTAAAAAACCAAATATGATTAATTATTTGAATAAAATTTATATATATATATATAATATATTAAATAATTATTTTTTATAATAATCCAATAGATTTTATTGGTATAATATGTGAATAATTAGAATTTTATGAATAAATAGATATATTTTTTAAAAGGATTTTTTATTTCCTTTTTTATGTAGAACCCATTATAAATATAAATTTAAAAACAATTATATTGTTTATTATTAAATATAAATAAAAACTAATGTATAAAAATTAAATTTTACTTTGGGTAATTATTTGGTATTTTTCTTTTAAGTTACATTTTTGATAAATACTGAATGTCGTTGAATTTTAATTCAAAACTATTACTTATATAACAAATTTATATGGAAAAATACTATTTTAAATTTTTGTTGAAGAATAATATTATTAATTTTAAATATATTTATCAGATTTATGCCATTATTATCAATTACAAATTGAAATTAGATTTATAATCACATTTGTCTTTTGAACATTTTTTATTTTAAACCCTACTTTGTTATCACATACGTGGGAATAAATTAAAATTATTTTCTTACACTGATATGAATTAAATTTAAAAAACATATTATATATTTCGAATCATGATCATTTATGATGTATAATATAGTCAACAATTTTTTTAAACCTAAATTATTAGTGAAAATTATTAAAATTAATTTAAGTGATTATTGTAATGAACAGTTTGTTTAATAATTAAACATTAATCTTAAGAGGCCAAATGACAAAGGCACAATTTTAGAAGAAATATCCAAGATATATTTATACTAAGGACCATATTTTATAAGAAAAATGAAAAATTATTTAGGGCCAATCATTTTAGGTTTGCCTCTCAATTGTGTTTAACCTTTTAAATTTACGAGAATGCCAGTTCCCCTACAATATAAAAGGGAACTCACCCCCTCTATTCCTTACTCCTCTAAAGACACATTGGACTAGAAAAAACCTATCCATATATCTTAAAAACATACCTATATTCATTCTATAATAATCCATTTTGGAAAAAATCCAACCAAGGAATCTCTTTCGTTCAAACAAAGATGAGTAACCCAAACAAGAGGTAACATCATTTGACATGCACATTTGTGTTATTATGATTCTCCAATACCTCAATTATACAAATTCCATTAATTTATAATAATATAAGTATCCTAAATATTATTATATTTTTATATTGTAGAGGTTCATCGTACACCTACATGGACTTCGATTAATGTCTATTAAACTTATTGTTTGTTTGTATAGCGTACTACCCTATCATGAAAAAATGACATCCATTTTTATATAACCACATATCATGGTTGGAAATAATGATACACCCTATATTTTTAGATTATATATATAAATATATTTATATGATATTTATTATGTATTCATGATTATGTAATATTCATATAAAACATACTTTCATGTATTCTATTTTTTGTAAAAACAATAGCTTTGATAGTGGACTTGTGGACTACTACCTCCTCAAAGCGATGTGATTCATTCACTCATTACATATAATTTTATATGTATGGGTTTAATTGAATTATATGATATATATGAAATAATATATATGTTTAAATAATAATATATATATATACATATATGTTATTTACTTTTTCAATTTCTATATGATAATAAAATAAATACAGTGTTCATACGTATATACGACCTACTGTCTCCATGAACGGTGTATTCCATTTCATATTTTTATATTTAATAGATTTTAATATATATATATATATATATATATAATAAATATATAACATGTTTTAGATTCATTAAATAAGAAAATCATGATCTAATTAATTCGATCAAGAACAAGAAGTCAAAACATATATGAAAAACAATGCAAATATTACCCGAGACCTGACATTAACATAGATTTGTTAATAAATGCTAATTTAGAATAATGAAAAAACCATATATGGTTTTGATAAAATAATATGGTTCTATGTAAATTTTTTAATAATCTATAATTTATTATACAAGAGGTTTTTTAAATTGTATGATGAAATTCAATACTTATGGTAATGGTTTTCTCATCTCCATTTTGTTAAGTGATAAATATGCATTATTCCAACGTAATTTCATTTGTGTGGTGTATATAAATCCCAAGAATTTTTATACTATTATTATTCCTGTGTTTTTTTGTCATTTACAAACCTATTTATTTATAATTATTTCATGTGGATTATGGTTCCAATGTTACCAAATAAGTAATGTATTCTTTTCTCAAATGGCATTCATTGAGATACAAGCCATGTTATGTACCTGAATTCTTATATGAGATGTATATACCTCCATTTTACATGATATATCAATAATCCCATTATTTTAATGATATTTTATACTTAATTTAATGTTATTCACTCATGGTTATTACGACATATTATTACCAATGTTGTGTGATTTTATTGGTATGATGCCATGATTTATTGGGATTATTTATGACTATACTTCCATCAATGAAAGATTATAATCCATATATTATAAACAATAAATATATTTTTTATCCCCTTGTTATTAATGTTATATCAAAATAATGGTTCAATTTTCACACTCTTTGGTACTTATGATAATTATGATATTTTTTTTGAAAATTTGACATTGTTTCTACTTTTGGTCAAATATATGAATTCTTACAAAACCATGTATTCAGAAAATGATTTCAAAATCATCATAACATTATCCTATTATGTTTAAAATAAATTAATGCACATTTTTTTCCTTTTTAAATAATGTTTTTAAAAGTAATATTTTTATTGTTTTCCAATCATGGAACTTTTAAAAAACATACAAGGTTAAAAAGGAATGTTCAACATGTATAGACTTCCTCGATATCATGAATGTAATTTCCTTAAAACATTATTAATAGGAATATAAGGATACTTTTTTGAAAAATTCATAATTTTGTAGAATTGTTTTTATTTTAAAGTGTTCTTCAATGAAAATAATTTTCAAAAACCTTTTATGTTAAAATAGTGTTTAAAATGATTTTAATGTTTTAATAAATGATTTAAATATGAAATTTTAACAGAAAATGATTTCAATGGTTTCAATAAATAATTTTTCATTTTCAGAGATAATTTCTATAAAATGGTTCACAGAATTAATTTTATCCTTATTTTTATGTTTTTAATCTATTTTCAAGGAAAATTGTTATTAAAATGTTATGAAGCATTATTTATGAGTTTTGAAGGTGTTTTCAATGAATATTTTTAAACACATTAATGATTCCATTATACATTTTTAATGATTTATTAAAAGAAAACGTATTTCAACATTATTTATGTTTAAAATAGGTTTTTTCAAAGGGGAAAATATATTTTCCTCATAAAATTTTATAAATGAAATTGAAAATCATTATTTATAATAATGTTATTTTTGAAAAGGATTTTTGAAATGGAAATTCACATAAATTATTTTCCTATAAAAAATGTTCCATGGGATCTTTTAAAATCATTCTTCATATAATATTTTAGACATGGTTGTAGTTTATTTTAAAATTTGGTGTATGATCCACCAATTCCATTGATATTGTTTCTTGAATGGTTTAAGTTTTCCTGTAATGATGATTATGAACCCCATTTCTCTTCCACAGGTTATTTTCATTTGAAACAATATTCTTTTCATGGGTTATTCTTTGAGTAAATTTTTATTAAAACTATATATTTTACATATGTTATGATGTGATGAAATTTTATTGATACCCATTTAATTTCATGGATAATTATATGATTAATGTTTACTTATCTTTTGGAACATGCATGATTTATTTACTTATGTAATTAATGATACCCATATATCCCTCTAATTCATTGTGTAATGATAAATTTTTTATAAGATCAATGGTAAAATGGGAGGGAATCCAATTATAAAATCCTAAGAAAATATTATGCCCAAAACATGAGGGTATATGAGTGTTAATCCCAATCCAAAAACAAGATTGTACATGGGAGAGAATCCCTAGATCGAAGTATGTGGGTACATGGGAAGGTATCACAAGCCTATCTCTACATGGCACAGTGGTGGGCCTCCCAATCCTGAAATAAGATTGTGCATGGGAGGGAATCCAAATTCCAAAATTAGAGGGTTTTGGAGAGGCAATCACATTTCCAAAGAAGACACAGTGTTACAAAGATTACATGTTACAATGATCATGGTAGGTAGCCTTGAAATATGGTTTTATAGGATTATATAGATACCAAAATTCCATGTATTATTCTTTTATCATGATCTCATGTATTACGCTCTCGTTTCAATTATGATTCATGGATCATAATGTGTAAATATTTATTTCATTACTCTTTATAAAGACCATTGATATATAGGGTACTATCTTCTAATGTTTTTATCATGTTCTCATACCCATAAGTTCATGTTACACTTATATATCTCCCTTGTATACCCTTATTGAAAAAATTAAATCACCCCATTCTTATGTTCCCCTTCCCATGCAATGGAAAAATGTTATATTTAAGATTTTGTAACATCCTGGATCTGAGTACCACCCAAATGTGCTCTGAACCTGGTTGGTCACACGACCTCAAGCCCATTTCCCCAAATTCCAGAGGATTCAAACTAGAACATAGGGCCAAAGTGTGATATTGCGGAAACTATCCCCTCATTTTCACTGTATACATAGTGGAATAACAAATAGTAAACAATAACAGAAGTAGTAATACCAGAAAAAGTAAACAGTGGAAGACTGAAAGTAAATAAAAAAGAATCCACAATATATATATATATATATATATATATATATATATATGATGCATGTAATATGTATCTAAGAAAACATCCAAAATAGTCACAATGCTGGAAAACAATACAAAATCCAAATACTAAAGAAATATTAAACTCTAGTAGAAACACAAGCATCAACCTAGTCCCATGCTCTCTTACTCCCACAACAATCATGTACATAATGAAGAAGGGAAATTGCCCTTATTTATAACTGTAACCATATAATATATTTGTGTCCAAAACATGCCCTGAAAAAGGTTTGAGACAAATCATATTTTGAAACCACCAATTGATTTGTAACTAACAGTCAGTGAATATATATATATATATAGTAGGTAATATACTGTAAAGGAGTAATAACAGGTAAGTAGTCAAAACTAAACAATCCTACAATTATCAATTACATTCATTTAATTTTGTTGTTATTCACTTTAATAATGTAACCTAGGGGTATAGCCTATGATCTATACCACCACGTTTAGTATTTCCAAAATGGTTGTCTAAGATGAAAATATAAAAAATCATGTAAGATCGAGTAAAAACTTGTGCTTTGTCTTGAAAAAACGTCATAATTACTCAATAATTCATAAATAGCCATCTGGGAAATCTCTCATGATCAAATTCCATTTGTTTAACAAAAAACCAATTCATTAAAATAATTACCCTCTAGGAAGATCTCACAGCCAAACCCATTTGGTATTACATTTCACTAATCGATTACAATAAACCCCCTCGATAGATCACACCGTCAATAACCTTTAGACAACATGGAATCAATAATTTTTAATTGATCTCCTGAGTATCAGTCCTGATTAATACCCCTGGGTCAAAATAATGACAATAAATTAAAAATGACATCATGGGTATCAGTAATAGTCAATAACCCATGGTTAATAATCTACAACAAGGATATCACGGTCCTGTGTAAATAATCATGGAAGCCCCCAGAGTTTTCCCGGTCTAATGCTCTCACGGTCCATTGGAAAAAAACTTGCATATCATAAAAATGGAACACATGTAATCAATAACTACTACATGTATACCATTCACAGTAATAATAGATGAAATTTATATAATCATTCAAACTCCATCCTATACAATTCATGGCATGGAAACAAGGTACGCCTCATAGGAAACCATGGCCTAACATCGACAAATTGTCAAACAAGTGAAACACACCCATTGTTTACCCCGTAATCAATGAATCTAACCGAACACATATTCAAAAACCACTTTTCAATCAACTAATCTATAGTAGGTAAATAATATGGTTAAATTCCCAATCAGGAAACAACCTAAACCTGGGTATGTGGAACTTTTAGCTTATATAATCCAAAGATTAACAATTAATGTCACAATCCACAAACCTCTATATTGTATGATCGATATACTCAAATGTTGGACCTAGAATTATCCTATAATAGAGTATATATAAAAAATGGTTGAAAATGCCTTACCTTGAGTAACAAACGAGAGTGGAGGAATCTTGAAGAAAATCTCTATGAGAATTGAGAAATCACTTGTGGGATTTCAATGCACCCAATGGTGTCTCAATCAGATCTGGGGAGGAGAATCAGAAAGGGGTTTAAAGTTGGTCAGCCATTATGTGATGCTCCTATATGAACGAATGTAAGAAGAAAGTGTTCCTAAAAATGAGATAGGACTGCACACTTATTTATCAAATAAAAAAGAATGGTTTATGATTTTCTCATTAAATGAACACTTCATGTATTACCCTCGACTAGAACCCGAAATAAGAAGGCCTTCCATGTCATCGCATGGCCACGTACACCACCGTCACAAAGCTAGTACACGGATCTATGTTGCAACTCGGTACACCGTTTGTACTCATAAGTACATAAAATTTACACTAAAAAACACAATTTCATCATTTTTTCCTTAAAAAAAACTTGAAACCAGGATATATACCTTATATGAAGATCCATGTTCTTACAATGTTCCCCCCTTAATGCAATTACTCTCCAAATTTACATTAAATGTGTGGTGAAGATGAATCTTCGAACCACCCTATCCACTATGATCATATGCAAGCCTCCCTATCCCAAGTCTCTTCCTGAACTCACTTATGCTACCATATCACACATACTAGAGGAACAGACTGGCCATAAAGAACATTCATTATATGATCCAAAATCTGAATGGGGTTCTCCTTGAAAGATGCATCCCCCACTAACTCAACCTCCTCCAATTGAAAAATATGAGATGAGTCTACAGAGTAACACCATAGTTGAGAAACATGAATGATGTTGTGCATAGCCCAATACCTCTGAAGTAACTACAACGTATAGCCAAACACTATGACTCTATCTAAGCCTCAAATGGCCCAAAATATCTTGGTGAATGCTTTCCATGCCTCATAATCATCATGGGTCCCAACCTCGATGGGAATTGTAAGAAAAAATGATCTCTGACCACAAACTCGAGAAGTCATCTCTATCGATCAGACCAAGATTTATTCTGAGACTGTGTAGTAACCATCCTCTTCAGAATCAACTCCACCCGCTCAGTGGTCTCCTGGAAAAAACAAGGTCCCAACATAGTTCCCTATCATACATCTATCCAACATAGGGGTGATCGTTATGGCCTACTGTACAAATCATCATAATATTCCATATGAATTGTTTCCTCAAAACTATTATTATAGGCATACTCCACAAGGGTTATGTGTCTCTCCGAAGATCCCCTAAAATCTTGGAAACATGTTCGAAGCATGTCCTCCAAAACCTAAATTGTATTCTCGGATTGATCAAATGTATAGGAATGAAAAGCTGTTATCAAAACTACTTGTGTACCCAAATCCTTCGGCATTCATTGCTTGACACTAGAACTAAACTGGGTGTCCCTGCATGAAATGAAAGAGTGTGGAACCCCATTTAAACAAACAATTTATCAGATTTATAACCTTCCAATCTCATCAACAGTGAATGTTTCAATAAACGGTATGAAATGTGAAACCATTGTTAGTCTGTCAACAACAACCCAAAACACATCAGTCTATCATGTTGACCTTGGTAAACCCATCACAAAATCCATTGCAACATCTTTCCTCTTCCACTCGGGAATGGGTAACTGTTGTAAAAGCCCTACCGGTCACTAATGATCCTCCTTCAACTACTGACCAGTGGAACATCTCATTACAAAACCAGCAACATCCTTTTTCAAGCATAGCCACTAATTCTAATGATGCAGTTCTCTATAAATCTTACTGACATAAGGATGAACTTCCCATACGAAGGTATTAAAATATCACAATATCCCAACACATATTTCTTCTAACACCCATACTTGTCAATGAACACAAAAACCCCATCCTCACCTACAGTCCACCTAGCAGTAGCATCCTCTCCGGACACACACTTCCTTAGGACTAGGCCTTCAGAATTAGATAGATTCCTTATTCGCTCTCGCTCTGGTGGAGTAGTGGTAATAGTCCTAGATGAATGAAATGTCCATCACTATTTTTTGTTCATCTCCAAATGTGTCTCATAGAACAGATCCATAAGCTTCCACTCACTACATTACTCTTGAACTTCTTGTATCAGAGTCCTCCTTCTCAATGAATCAGCAACTATTTAGCCTTTCACAGGCGTGTAGGAAAGATCAATGTAAATATAATTTAGGTACTCAGTTGAACATCGAAGTCTCATGTTCAGGTCACGCTGAGTAAATATGTACTTGAGAATTTTTTTTAGTGTATACTACAAATAATTCTTTCCCAAAATATAATTTCTCTAACATCACAAAGAATGCCCAATTGTATCCAACTTGAGATTGTGTGTCAGGTAGTTCCTCTCATGTGGCCTAAACATCAGAGATCCATATGAAACAACTCCTTCTTTTGGCAATAGCATTTCTCCCAACCAGATATATGATGTATCACAATAAACAGTGTAAGCCTTTTGTGGATCTGGGAAAACCTGTATCAGTGCTAATGTCAATCTCCCTTTCAGCTCCTAAAAGGTCGAATCACATGAATTTGTCCACAGGTACTTTACATAGTTCTTAGTCAGGACCATCATTGGTTCTATTATGTGAGAAATGTTTTTTATAAATCACATGTAATAACCAGCTAGGCCTAAAGAAATTTGTACCTCAAATAAGATCTTTGGATGCCCTCATGAAACTACCACAATCACATTATCTAGGTCTACTGAAACTTCTATCTCCATGATGAAATGACCCAGGAAGTGAATCTGGTCCATCCAAAATTGGAATTTGAAAAGCATAGCATATCATTGATGCTCTATCAGTGTAATTAATGTGATCTCAAGAAGGATATCATGGTCATGTCGAGTGTGGGAGTACACCGTGATATCAACCACACATACTACCAAAAAATAATTGAATGTAAGAATGGAAGACTCGGTTTATAAGTGACAAGAAAACTACCGATGCATTTATGAGAATGAACAATATAACAAAATACTTATATAGACCATACTAACTCCAAAATTCTAAAAGTTGTTTATTTAATGGTATAATGCGCAACTGATGATAGCTGGATCTTATGAAAATATTCTACAAAACATGTGATCCTTAAAGAAGGTCAAATAGACCATCAATCCTTGACAAGGGATATTGGTTCTTGACCGTTAACTAGTTTAACTTATGATAATCCACACATGGTCTAAGGGTATTGTATGCATTCTTTTTGAAAAGGACAGGCGAACCCTAAAGAGAAGTACTGGGTTGCTGGGAACTCTTTTTCTGTAACTCCACTAACTACAACTTGCTCTCCTATAAATGTGGTGTGGCCATCATATAAGGTGGAATGGACACTAGTTTTTCTCCTAGAATAATCTCATTTGGGAAATCTACCTCTCGTTATAGAGGTAAATCTAAAAAGTAATCTTGAGATACATATTAAAATTGATCCACCCCTAGCGGAAAGTCCCTATGAGAAGTCCCATGGTCATCAAGATATAAACTAGAAATCCATCCTCTAATTCCTCACAAACCAAGATTCTAGGGTATAGATCTGCTCACCCGGGCATCCAATTTTCCATTGTGTGGAATAGGACCTCCCTCTGGTGATGTGAAACTCACCCTACAATGATATCAGTAAAAAAGGCTTTAAAGGAGACCATCCAATAAATTTTGAGAATGACATTTATGCTTGTCATCCCAATGAAATTTTTGTCAAACAATAAGTGTCACCTACTAACCTAAAGAGGGTACTCCTTGAACTTACATACACTATCCAACCTAATTCCCAACAAAGTGTCTAGTGTCATTACATAACTATATGTAAATATATAGAGCCAAAGGCTCTGCACAATGACAACATATATAAAACATTTGGAAGCACTATTATTGAATAGAAATGAAACTAAATATAAGGAAACTGGAATCATACCTCAATCCATAGAGGGTTCAAGATCCAAATCCTACTGGGTCCTCTATGTCTCAAAAGTTTGAATTATACTTTGGACTTACGACCCTACCTAGATACCATGAGCTAGTCGAACCTCCTGTCGCTAAAAACCTGTCGTCTAGCTACCTAGGCCACGACCAAATCCTCGACCTGAATTGAATAATGAACTCTAGTTCCTTGACTAATGAGAAACTGGTGGTCTTGTTCCTAAAAAAGGAGTTATAACTGATCCCCTCTCAGTCACTGCTATTGATAACATCCTACAAAAACCCTAAAGATGACCAATCATGCCCCAAGATCTGTACTCAACACGGTCTCTCAGGCAGTATGGTCACATGTGTCCACTCTTACCACACTATTATCACATCACATGGCTCCTTGAAGATACATCCATACTACAGGATTCACCCAAATAAGCCTCCTTGTAGATATTCCTACTATTAAAAGAAGGAGCTCCAGCCCTGGATGATGATCCCCCAAGCTCGCTCCTCTCATCACCTTCAGATTATTCCCAATAATTAGAAAATTATTTAAAATAGAAGTCACCGAAGTAAGCTTGGAATCAATCACCTACAATTGAATTTCTTACCTAAGACCATCCTAAAATGGAGAAGCTAAATATAACTCACCACCTCCCAAAATAGTTGTGAAGCATTGTAGTTGTGTAAAGCGAAAATAATAATACATTACTGAAAGACCACCCAACACCAAATGCATGAACTCCCAGGAATGTTTATACCATAATGTATAATGGTAAAATTAATCATAGATGGTTATATAAAACTACTCGCAAGCCATATCTTGATGAAATACCACCTGTGAGATCCCATACTCCCAGTTAATCAATGGTTGGCATCTTATTTCATATTATTCTTTAATGGAATTTAATTTAAGTTCAAACATGATCCTGAAAATTCTGATCCAAGATAGATCATATCATTTGAGGGACCAATGATTGGTGTCAATACAAATGAAGCAATACATACAACAATACTCTATCAAAATAGAAGGTATTTCTACCACTACATCAATCAAAACATCATGAATATATTGCACAACATCTATCACAGTAGTATGTAATAAGTAATTTACTCTAAATGGAATGACATGAATACATGACATATGATCTCTAACAAATAACTATATGATGCATGGGCTGAAATACACACATATCATCATGTTAAAAAATATATAGGACCAAAATGATATCAACAATAATAGTACAAAACAAGTGTGTCATTGAATGGTGAAATAAAATCAACTATAACAATTACAAAACTAAAAAATTGAAAGATTTGAGGTAAATTGGATTTTACCAATAAATAGGTTTGATAATCCCAAATACATCTTATTAGAAACAACACATTCTATCATATACCACTCTATTGTCTCCAAATAGTATGGAAAAGTAGAATATAAAAATTTCCTTTCATATCACTTTGTAACATCTCAGATCTCGGTGATGCCCAAAGGTGCCCCAAACCCAACTGGTCAAATGAACGCATCCGAATTTCCCCAAATACCAGAGATTTATGACTAGTAGGAAGGGCCATGGTGTGATATTGGGGAAACTATGCCTCATTGGTAGAGTATACCCACCAGAATAACAACTAGTAAATAATAACAGAAGCACTAATACAAATAAATAGTAAATAGAACTATAGTTTTCAGTTACATTCATTTAGTTCTGTTTTTAATACATTGAATAATGTAACATATGGATCTCTCCTATGCTTTATACCCCCTATGTAATAGTGAAAAAATAGATGTCTCAAAAGAGGATCAAAATAATCAAGTAAGTCTGAGTCCAAGCTTGGGATTTGGCTTGGTAGTGACATCACAATCATTCAATCATTTTTAAAAAAATCCTATGGGAAAGATCTCATGGTCTAACTTATTTGGTTTAACATATCAACAATTATTTAAAATAATGAACCAATATGAATATCTCATAGTCTAACACATTTGTTCTAGCATCACACTAAAAATTTACAAATGACCACGTGGGTAGCTCTCACGATCAAAACCCCTGGGTCAACATGACATTAAAAAATTATAGACGACGTCCTTGGTAGCTCTCATGGTTAATACCCATGGGTCAACATAACGTCAATAATTTATAAACAACCTCCTATGTATCCCTCATAGTAAATACCCCCCTGATTAGTCATCTACTCCAAGGATGTTACGGTCTTGTGTAAATAATCATTGAAACCCCAAGAGTGTTCATAGTCGAAGGCTCTCACTGTCCATTTGAAAAATAGCACACATATCATAATAATTAAGCAAATGTAATATATTACTACCACATGGATAAAATTCTCACGAATAACACAATATGTTCAAATAATAAATCAAACTCCATCCCAAACAATTCAAGTCATTGAAACAACGTACGCCTCATAGACAACCAAGACCAAATAGATATAAAAATTTAAAATAGGGAAACACATCAATGGAGTATCCCTTAAACAAGGAATCTAATGTTGTGAATATTCAACAACCAATTTTCAATCAATTAAACCATTGTAGATAAATAACAGTGTTAAATTCCCCAGAATTCAATACACTAAACATTGGTATGCAGAAATTTTAGAATATATGATCGAAATACGATGAATGAATGGAAAAAACCACCAACCTCAATATAGTGTGATCTATATACTTGAACATGGTCCCCCTAATAAGCCTATAATATAATAGATCTATCGAAAAAGGGAAAACACCTAACCTTAAATAACACAAAACATTGGATGAATCATGAAGAAATGCTCTTGGAGAATATAGAACTCACTAGTGGCATCCCAATAGACTGTTGGTGTCTCAATCAGAGCCCTGATTGATAATTGGGAGGGGATCAAATTTTTTAGACCATTCCATGATTCTCTTGTGTTAATAAATATTAGATGAAAGTTTTTTTGATGATGATATTTGAACCCGCTCTGATTTATCAAATAAAAAGAACATTACATGATGTGTTCATTAAATGTGCATGTCGTGTAATAGCCTTAATATGCTCCTGAAATAAGTTGGTTAGCTAGGTTATCACATGGCCACATACTCAACCATTACACGGCCATTACATGACTATAAAAATAATTAGGGTACTAATTGTGTACTCATAAGTACACAACATGTACATAGAAAAAAAACCATTTCTTGTTTTTTCCTAAAAAACTACCCAAAATCAAAATCCTTACCTGAAATGAAAATTTCTGTTATAAAAGAGTTATTAAAAGTTGATGATCATTAATGGAGATGATGAGGATATTTAAGAAATTTAGATGACTATGTTTATATATCTCAAAAGACTCCAAACTGTTATCCTCCTGGGGAATGTATTTTTTTTGGTAATGACTATTCATCTAAAATAATGTAATATTCATATATGTTAATCCTATGTTTCTATAGTTGGTATCAAATATAGATTCAGTGAAAATTTTGAAACTATAAAGAGAATAATATAGATATATTCATAGTGATATTTTTTAAGATATGTCTTTGGATTTCATTAATGTTCATCCTAATGTATTGTATATTAATTGATTATGAGTTATTACTAAGACAACATATAAGTAATTAATTATGATTATGTAGTTTTATTTTATGATAATGGATTATCAAAAAATAATGTCTTATTTGTGTCAATAGAGGGAACCCTATGAAACCATGTCAATGTTGAATTCAATGAAAAATAGGTAGATTTTACTCATTGGAAACCCTGTGATATGGGAGTTGGAATGAAAATTATTGTTGATATTATCCAAATAAATTCCCATAATAGGATTTAGCTTGAACATCCTATAAATCTAGGGAGGAAAACATGTTTTGTTGTGTCCTTCATGACGCAACACCCACTATATATTTGTGGTTTGACAAATCCAATAGTGGCTATGCAATGTGTCAATACAACTAAAAATAAATTTTCCATTATTTAGTGCTACAAGAATTTAAAATTAATTATGGATGCTTAATGTTTGGAAGATTAAGAGGACTAGTGGTGGAAACATATTAAGAAAATGAGGGAACATAAAGAAATTGAATCTATGGAATAGAATGTGTTCACAGGAATATTGTTTTATATGTAATTCACTCAAATTCTACAAACAGTGATACTGAAAATTCCATGAGGTTAAGAAGAAGAATGATGAATGGGTTTTTGCCTATAAAAAATTCAATAAGTATTGTGAGGTATTCTTCGGGTATTAATATCCATCACGAAGTGATGATTTTCCATTATTTGGTTTCCAAAAACCTAGGCGTCTAAAGGATATATTGTTAAGATACTTTTAAACCTTTGAAAAAATTTTCAATGTTCTATAATGGTTGAAATGGAGGTTGGAATTGTGTTTCAATATCCATGTTTTGATAAGAAATGGAATATTGTGTTCAATGGAAAATAAAACAAACGTGGAGAAAATAAAATAAGCCTTACATTATACACAATGTGTGGGAATGAACATTGAGGGTGTTTTATTATGGGGAATACTATATGTTTTAATTGTGGAAGGGATGGAAATTGTGTGGTGAAATTTCTATGTATTGGGAAAAAGTTAACTAATGATGTATTTAATGAGAAATCCCCATAGAATTCACCTCCAATACTTCATTGTTTTAATTTGTTTATTTTTTTCAATATCCAATAAAGTTAACCAATACATGGTTTCATGTAGATAATAATCAGAAATAACTTTTTAGGATAAAGGAAAAAGATAAAGCATATTCTATCATAGTCGATAGTGTGAAACATGATAATTAATGAAAAAATATCATCGCCAACATATTTTAGAATTACATGTTGGAATTTTTATGATTAATCCCAATTAAAATATTATTGATAATTATTTAGTGATGTTTTATGGTATTATATTCATCTATATAGATTTTGTATTAATAAAATCTAATTTTATATATTATTGGCACAAAGATAGACCAAGGCTTCCAAATGTAAAGTTTTTTTATTATATAAGAAGTTATTTAATTTGCAGACTATATTTTGGAAGGGTTATAAGGTTATACATTTATTGAATGGTTTAAGTGAAACATTAGTTATGTATATTGATAGAAACGTACTATCTATATATATGGAGATTTATGCATATTGGATAAGTTGGAATAATTTTTTTATAAGAATAGATGTAATGACCTGTCATTCGATTTATAGATCTCATGATCCCCTAATACATCAAGAATGAAAAATTCACCTTCAATTCATCGAGTATGACACAAAGTAGAAATTGAAAAAGGAACAATAAAAGGGATAGATTGTGAATATGTATATAAATACTATCATATATGAGTATTTCTTAATGTACATAGACAATAATATAATTCCTATATGAAAAAATGAAAATATTTATCGTAATTCTTTGCTTTATATTAAAATCATAGACTTATGAGTCATCACATCTCTATGGTTTTTAGGTCATTAATATTCCATGGATTATTCTTTTTATGATGAGAAATTGTCATTATCACCCACTATAGTTATTTTCTCTTTTATTCAATGTCCTATCTTCACTCTCCTTCGTATGTTCTCTTACATGGAGACCTAGTTATCAGTTTCATTGGGTAACCATTATTGTTCCAAATTATATTTTTTAATGAAGTTTTAGTATTCATTTCTATTATGTGGTTTTCTATGAATGGATTTGTATGTTAAAAAACAAGTGGAAACCAAGAAGAATTTACAGGAGGAAGTTTATTTTATTCCCGGTAGAATGTAACAACAAAAATATTTGTGTAATATTTTTCTGAATAAATTTAATCAGTTTTATATTTTCTATCTCACACAGCACTAAATATAGATTTCAATATTTGAAAGAACTTTTTTTTCTTGAAATATAGTCTAAAGAAAAATTTTATTTCACTACAAGAATAACTTTTTTTATCATTTAGTAAACACCAGAATATATATTAACTTATGTTACAAAAAATATTGAGTCCCTCTGATAGCTTGTGTTATACATAAGTTAGATTTTTGTAGAAAAAATAGTATTTTGTTATAAATATTATAAAAGTATTATTATAGATACAACATATCCATTGGAATGGATGTTATGAATAAGATAAACTATATTTTGATAAAATTATTTACACATTTATATAAATTGAATCATTTGGTTATCAATTAAAAATAAATTAATGTAATGTAAAATTTTAAATAAAGATATTTATTTCCAATTAAATGTGTTTTCTACCAATAAATTAATCAAACCACGTTTGTTTAATTATTTAAATAATATTTTTATATTATATAATAAATTAATATTTTCATATTTATCCAAGTAGACCAGGTAGGGCACATGCTGCCACATTAGCCCGAGATGGACCCTGGTCAGGCTGTACCCAGCCCAGACCGGGTTCAGGTCGGGTCAGCGGACCCCGGTCATATCTGTTGACCCCGGGTATGGATGGCTCGGTCCGACCCGGTCGGAACGGACCAGAACCACATGTGCCCCTTTTTGGAAGAAACACCAATATCATTCCAACCTGGCTTTTGATTGACGAGCTGTTTATGTAATTGGAACCCTCGTGACAAGGTTGATATTTTGAATAATATATGGAGGATTTCATGGAATTTAAAATTCTACTAATGTTTTGAGGAGAGGTTCTCCCGGAATACAATGCAGTATGTACGAAAACCTAATAGTCGGATGAGTCCTACTGACTGTTGAAAAGCGACCATGTGTGGATAAGCTACGAGGGCCCTATGGGAAGCATCTTTTGTGTGACCTTACATGCCCATTGTGGGGAGCGGCTTTTTTTGGTCTGATAGACCAATGATACTCGACTAGAGTAGCACATTAGTATGGCCACGGTGGGAAGCAACTTCTATGTGACCTGACATGCCCACAGTGGGCAGATTATTCTGTGTGACCCAAAATTACCACGATACTCATTAGGGATGAGTACCAAAGCAGTTCAAGGTTAGTGGGATGTGTCTTCTATGTGACCAGGCATGTCCACTATACACATTGAGTAAGAGTTCTCTAGTAGCCCACATTGTTCGATGATATAATTGATGGTCCAAATTTTCTACACTAAATTATACTAGGTGTGAGTGATCTTATTATGTGATCATGGTTCGTGATCATGTTTCGTGTTTTTACTTGTCTATTGCTAATTGATATTTCCATAGTGTTTTGGTGTTCCTACTATTTATATTGTAACTCACCCCAACACGGGAATCACCCGAACATGTTGTGTCTGGTGTAGATGACTTCCACCCTAACAGAGGACTTGGTGGCCCATGACCCTATGGTGCCCAGTGAGACCATGTAGGATGGGCGTAATTCTATGGCCTCCTACAGTTACTTTGTAATTACACATCAGGTGGGGTTTCCAAGGGATGGCATTCAGTGTATTCCTTGAACATTCATATTTTTATATTATCTTTTGTTGGGTTTGAATATGTCCCATTTGACCTATTTTTTGTACATTTACTCTGTTTTTGTTTAGGGGCTTACATGTTTACATTTCTAGCATTTGGACATGGTTGGGTGTGAGTTTGCACAGGTATTCAGAAAAATGACATCCACAAGCAGGTTTACGCCTTCATCCCTAGTCACCAACTCATGGCCTTCAGGTGGCAGGCTTAGGGTATTTCACAGAACAAACCTCATGGTACAATTCGTGGGAATGTGGTATCCGAGGTGTTCAGTTCTACCTCAACGACTAAGAGTTTATTATTATGTGTTTGTAAAATAGTGTTAAATTTTTTGTGATCAAATTTCATAATTGGGGAGTCTAATGTTGGTGCGGTGGCCAAAATATCGATATACCAGGACCTTGATTTCTTCTTTTCACCTATATATATTAAAACAATGGTTCCATGAATCATATAGGAATTAATGTCTCCATATGATATTCTTGAATTATAGTAATCTCACCCAGTATAATATTCTGATTATCGTAAATCTTTATCTATTTTAGGATGCCTCAATACATACAGCCAGTTAGGCTTCCCATAATTGATCATGTGGACCACCCAACTAACAATGTTGCATCAGTTCAGGGACCAATGGTAGAGATGGAAACGTTTGCTAGTGCACCGGTGTTTCCACCACCAGTTGACCAACAGTTACTGTCAGCGTTACTGATAGATGATGTTACAAGAATTTGTTCCTTACATTAGTTTTAGAGAAAGTGACCTACCCAGTTTAGGGGAGAAATTGATCCTTGGGTCATGAAGGACATGCTTGAGTTAGTGACATAAGTTTTTGGATTAGTGAGGACACTGCTAGGCCAGATGGCAATTTTGGTCAAGATCCTTCTTTAGGGCTCATTGGGGAAATGGTGGAGCCTAATGATTCAGACTCATTATGAGGTGACCCTCTCCAAAGATAAGTTTGAGAATATTTTCCAGAAGGCATTATTCCCCACAACCATGCTCTCATTGGGAATAATAGAGCTTCTTCACATATAGTAGGGATGCATGTCAGTGGATGAGTACTCTGCGAGGATTATAAACCTCTCTCATTACTCCACAGACATGGTACAAGGACCTTTCATCAAGTAATAGTCCTTTGATAATGGACTCATAATGTACATTAGGCCATCCATGGTATGTCTCAACATCCACACATAAGATGGAGTGCTGGAGCGATCGATTCTTGTGGTGAGCTTCCTGGCAGAGCAAGCGCTGACAACAAGAGCTGCCACCAGACATCCGAAAGCATAGCCTTCACCACTGAGTAGCAAGGAGTAGACGAGGGACCCAAGTGGGACATATATTTTAGGTTATGACCCCAAGACTTAGGGTCGGTATTTTGGTGCTACCAGAGTAGAGGTAGTCACCATTGAACTAGGTTGTGCTTCATGTGCGGCAGGCAGGGACACATGGCTCATGACTGCCCAACCTGCCAAATAGATGATAATAAATTAGTCGAGGGACCACCATGTTATAGGATGATATTTGATCGAGGAGGTCCACATTGTGGTAGACGTGGAAGTGGAGTAGTTTGAGTGGTAGACGATTTATGAAGGTATGAGGTGCTACCACCACCACCTCAGGTGGTCAACCATGGGATTAGTGAGTCGACAAAAAGGGGTGAGACAAGCTTTAGGAAACGAATTTCTATTACCATGACCCTCCAGAAATGATTAAATGTATGATTTGTGATTTCTCCAACTTTTATGTAATTCTTATAGACACATGTTATAGTCACTCTTTCCTTGAAACAGACCTCACACATGGATCAAAGTTTCTGGGGGAGCCGTTGGCTCGATCCTTACGATTTGAGAATCCTACGGGTGGGTATTCATTGATTACACAATGTTTCCGATAGTGTGATCTTACTCTAAGGGGGAAAAACTTATGTTGTGGTATCCTTGTAGTAGTTTCGAGGTCTTACGATGTCATTTTGGTTATGGACTGGTTATCTATAGTCCATGCTCGTATTGAATCAATTAGGTGAAATGTGTGGCATTTCTGCATGGATGGGAAAAGGGTCTCCCTCACCGGAAATAAGTAAACTTTTGTCATAAATGATGGACTTTCTCATAGGAGGGTGCAGTCCATCATTCATCATTTGTCTTACCTCACCCTCGGTGGGGTGGGTAGGATGCATTAGATTTTTCTTGTATTGGTGGATGAGTATGAGGATGTATTTCATGATCATGTTTAAGGACATCCTTCTCATATGGTGGTCGACATTAGCATAGACCTATATCCCGGGATGTCACTGATATCCACATAGGCATATCGGATGGCTCCCATGGAGCTTTGTGAATTGTGGGTACAGTTGGAGGTCTGGCAGGAGAAGAGATTTGTGAGGGTAGGGGTTTCTCCATAGGCATCCCCAATGTTATTTTCCATAACAACAGATGGGAGTATAAGGATATGCGTGTACTACTGAAACCTGAACCAGAAGACCATGAAAAAAAAATATCCACTGCCAAGGATTGATGCCCTCTTTGATCAAGTGATGGGAGTGAGGTGTTTTATGAAGAAAGTCCTTAGATAAGGCTATAAACAGCTTTAGGTATGGGATGAGGACATGCCTAAGATGTCCTTTAGATACAATTATATCCAATACAATTGTTGGATGATTCCCATTGATGTAACCAATTTCCCAGTAGTCTTTACGATACTCATGAATAGAATCATCCAGCCTTACATCAATTTTTTCGTGGTGGTCTTCATTGATGAAATCTTGGTTTACTCAGTATTAGAGGAGGAGCATGCCACACACATTCATGTAGTCCCTGATACACTCCCAAAACACTAGATATATGGTAATCTCTCTAGGATCTAGTTCTTGATTCAGGATTTCCACTTTCTAGGACACATCATCTCGTAGGATGTAGTTGTATGTGATCTGAAGAAGATAGAGGTAGTGATTTCCTAGGAGCCACCCAAGAATGTGACTGAGGTATTGAGTTTTTTGGGGTTAGCTGGATACTACTAGGGGAATGTGACCAAATTTTATAGAGATGTTGGAAACTTATTGAGTTTGGAAAAGAAGGTAAAATCCTTCATGTGGGTAGTGAAGTTCCAACAGAGTTTCAAGAAGCTAAGGTGGAGACTCATAAGTTCCCCCATCTTGAGACATCTAGAAGAAGGTGTTGGGTATGTAGTATTCTACGACGCATCAAGGACTGGATTTTGTTGTTTCTTGATGTAGGAGCATGTAGTGATTGCCTACGGCTCAAGTCTATTGATCCAACCAGAGAAGAACTATATGACCCAGGACCAGTAGTTAGCTACAATGGTCTTTGGCTGGAAGATGTGGAAGCACTACTTGATGGGTGAGCAGTTTATCTTCTACTCCGATAATAGGAGTCTCAGAAATGTATAATCATAGAAGGACCTGAACTTCAGACAGAGGTGATAGATAGAGTTCCTCCATGAACATAACAATGAGATATCCTATACTCCTAGTAAGGGGAACGTGGTGGTATACATGGTCAATATGAGGTTTGGTTTAAAGCTCACGAGTGAGGCAACATAGCAGCTATCTGCGACACAGTTATCTTTCTGGTAATATGAAAGAACAAATTACCACCGGTCAATATACTATTACTTTCCCACTCTTTCAACGAGTTAGGGAGTTAAAACAAAGAAATGTTTACTACAATTCCCTATGTACTTAGTTGTCCTCAGGATAAGCTCTCTATGGATGTTAGATAGATTGTGAGCACTTCAACATTTTCAAATAAGGCACTGTGGTACTAGTGACGTTGCATGAGGAGGTGTTGTGGGAGATCCATACACCCCCAATGGTGGCACATCATGGCTTGGAGAAGATATTTTGGGACTTCTGACATCAGTACTGATAGAAAAAATTTATGTAAGTAGTGGAAGAGTTCACTTCATGATGAATTACTTGTCAGCTAGTGAAGGCTAAGAATTCGGTCCCAATAAGCTTGGAATAGCCACATTAAGCACTATAATAAAAGTGGGATGGTATCTCAAAGGAAATAATGAATATGTTACCACGCACGTCATGGGACAACAATTCTATCTTTGTGATCCTCGAGCAACTCACCTTTTCGGCTCACATCCTACGCATTCGGGATCTGGGATCGTTAGAGGTCTTGGGAAGACTCTATGTCTAGAATATAGTATAGACTCACGGTGTGCCTTTGAGAATTATCTCAGGCTGTGATGCATACCTGACTTCCCGTTTGTGGAAGGGAATGAAGGGGGCATTTAGGACTCAGCTATGCTTGAGAAAAACATTTCACCACCCAATAAATGGTTTTACGTAGCAGACCATACATGATTTGGAGTACATGCTTCATGCTTGTGTATTTTATTTTGGTTTTCATTGGGAGTAAAATCTAAAACTAGTGTAGTATTCATAGAATAACAGCTATAAATCCACCATTGGAATGGCATAGATTGAGACCTCATATTAGAGGCCATGCATATTAACCCTATACATGATAGGCCCAGTGGGGGTCAGTGGTTATGGGTCCAGAGTTTTTAAGGCTACCAATGAGAATGTAGAGACCATCCAAGAGAATATGAGGACTACACAGTGTAGACAAAACTCATATTCTGATAAGAGACAGAGACACCGGGATTTCAAGGAGGGAGACCATGTGTTCTTATGGGTCTCACCTCAATGGGGATTACGATGATTTGGCCGGGGCGACAAGATATCTCTGAGGATCATAAGACCTTTTGAGAATCTTACCAGAACTATCATGGTGGTATACCACCTTACTATTCCCCAATAGATTCACTAGGTTCATGATATTTTTCATGTTTCCTCGTTGAGGAGGTATGTGCATGATACATCACGCGTCATCGACTAGGGAGAGCAGGACATTGATGATGGTGTGACATTTACAGACTTCCAAGTGGAGATAGAGGATCGACGGAAGTGGGTCCTTCATGGGATGTCCATTCCAAAAGTTTTTGTTTTCAGTGGTAGCACAAGATTCTCATGAAGAGCACATGGGAGCGGGAGGTTCAGATTTGTGCTTAGTACCCCCATTGTTTTTTAGCCTTGTTTTGGATATTGGGGACGTGAATCCCAAAAGGGGGGAGTTAAGTAATGTCATATTATTTTAATGTTATTTTTCAATTATATTGAATTATTTTGAGACCATCCACTTTGATGGAACCATATTCTGAGGCCCAGTGAGACCGAGATTGAATTTTTATCTTTTTTAATTTCAATTAACTGAACATGTGATAATGTTTTTCTAAAATTTAAATCGGTGGTCATATAAAAAATCTAGGGGACCATTGAAATCAGAATGGATGGACTCTCTTACAATGGACATAACATAGACAGGAGAGTGATAACTAGAATTGTTTTTTGAACTTTTCATAAAATAATAAAATAACATAAAAATTTATTTTATTTTTCATTTCTCACTGTTGAGAGGTGGACGGTGGAACTATGGTGCGGCGATGAGGAAAATTAAATGAAGCTCATTAATGAATCGTTTCTGTGCATTATAATGATGCATTAATTAGAGTGTAACAGATATGTTGTTTTATAAATGAAATAGTGTAACAAAACAACGTCACATCATATTAGAAATGATGATACATGAGTTATTTTAATGGGTTAACGCATTGGAGAGTTGGGAGTCAAAGGGTGGGAATTATCTCATGAAATGATGGTGAGGAATCTATGAAATGATTAATGAAGAACACTAGTGAATCATTAATGAATTCAATGCATCTCAAAGAACGGGACCAGAGAGTAACGAACGCCTTTGTCCACTTGAATCATCACATGAAAACCACTTCAATGTTGAACTTCACTGACTTAGGAGATTAATTGTTTTATGTTTTCCAATTTTGTATAATAAAACAATGAATTCGGATCATCCCACAAACAAGTGGATCTGAAGATCGTATGTCCTTGGGGGTGGGTGTTTTCCCTGGGGTTTTCATTTGGATATATTTCTATCTATTTCAACTATAATCCCATCCCCCTCCCAATTATTAAATTCTAAATAGTAGGGCGTGGGATGATATGAAAACGGATCGAGCCCCTTTTCTTTTGCATTTTTTTGTGTCTGTATTGTCGAAGTGGAGGCTAGGAGGATCTGAGACCATTGTAGGGATGAAGACATATCCCAAAGGCAATTGGAAAAAGTGACGCAAAGAACAGACCATAGAATTGGACCTAGTGGTCTGTGGAAGAACCCGCCCATGGTTGCCCGTGGTGGCAGCTGCTAGTGGGGGGCAGCTCGCTGGAAGAGTACCCCAGCCATCTCGTGCTGTTGCGGTGCGACAAGAGTTACCAGCCTCCCCCAGCATCCGTGTCCATGGATGGAAGTAGACCGACACATTCAACCAGTCTCTTCATTGTGTTGAGCGATATCTCACACAAAATAGATTTCGTTAATCGACCATGGCAGAGGCACTAGGACTGCGAAGAACCCACCGAGCTAGGCGGAGCCGGATGCAGCTTCCCAGTGCATCCCGGCCAGGGGGACATGGCAGGGTGCGGGCCACTGTAGTGGGATGGAAACACAGTCCAACGGGCCCATGAAAAAAGGCCCTGACCCCAACCAGGAAGGGTTCGAGTTGGGTTAGTGGACCGAGGTCCAGTCGGTGGACCCTGGGTCAGGTCGGGTCTTTCCGACTAGGTTAGACCGTACACAAACCCAACTGTCTCCTATTTGGAAAAAAGTGCCAATATCTCTCAAACTAGGTGTCCGATTGATGATCCATTTGGCGGCTTTGCAACCCTCATGACAAGGAAGATCTTTTTACATACTCTATTTAGTATTTCATTGGTTATGAAATTTGAAGAATTGATTTAGGTGTAGATCTCCTAGAATCAAGCGCACTACAAGCTGAAACCCTGCAGTTGGCTAATACTGAAATAAAACTGACATGAAACAATGTGTGTATCAGCTACGATGGCCTATTGGGAAGCATATTCAATGTGACCCAGAAGGCCCACAGTGGGGAGTGACTCTATGTGAATCAGTAGCACCATGATACTCAATAGGAGTAGTACCTCAGTATGTCCATGGGGGGAAGTGGCTTCTTTTTTACCTGATGTGCCCATGGTGGGGAGCATCTTCTATGTTTCCAGACATATACAAGGTACTAATCAAGGATGATTACCACTAAGGTCCTAGGATAGTGGGAAGCAGCTTCTATGTGACCTGGATACCCACTGTACTCATTGAGAAGGAGTTGTCTAGTAGCCCATGGTGTTCGATCATATGACTGATTGACCTACTTTTTTACACTCAATTATACATGGTGTGATCTTTCTTATGTCCTGATTATGATTTTTTTATCATTTTTTGTCATTTTCTATGTGGATTTATTGTTGTTCATTTCATTGGGTTTTGGTGTCCAAAATGAGTATTTTTTCTCACCCATGCATGGGATTTTCCAGCACGTGTTGTGTCTGGTCCAGACGACCGCCGCCTTGACAAAGGACATGGTTATAAATGACCTGGTCATATCCAGTGGGACCAGGCACGTAGTACGCACTTCTACAGATTATAGAAGCTACTCTGTAAATAACTATCAGTTGGGGTTTGATGTGGACAATGTTTAGTGTTTTATTTGTACTTTCCTGTTTTCAGTTTCTCTTTTGTTGGGTTTGTATTCTGTCTAATTTGACCTATAATTTTTACTTTTACTCAGTGGTTGTTTAGTCACATGCATATTTACATCTCGATATTTGGTAGGTGGTTTTCAATGAATGTGTTTTGTATGTCATGAAAATTCATCCCACTTAAAGATTAAGGCCTTCGACACTGGTCTCCAACTCATGGACTTCAAGAGGCGAGGATGGGGTATGTCATGGCATGGGACCCAGTGGATGGGTCATTAAAAATGTTCATTGAAGTAGCTGAGATGTGATAGAGCATGTTTTTTTAAGATAGATGATACATGACTATAATGTGGGAGGGTGTTTAAAGAGTGTGCTGTTGTGATTTTATGTGATCTTGATGTGGAAGAGTGGTACTAGTTATTTAGAAGTGACGAGAGTTCAAATACATATGATGCTGGGATGTGATATTGTAAAATCAATGGAAAATCAGTGAATGTATCCTTTATCGATATTCCTCCTATTATGAAATTATATATGACATTCGTTATTTGGGTAGATAATGGTGTTGAGGATGGGATTCATAGTTGACCTGTTTAGGTTCTGTTTGTTTTTTTTCTAACTAGTGTATTAGTATGCTTATTTTTATTGTACGCATGAGAATGTGGTCTTTTTACTGAGTATACATGTATTCTCTCCCTGTGTATAAAATCAGGTATTATTATTTCCTAGAGGTATTCATGGATCATGATTCACTATACTATCTCAAAACATTGGTATAATATTACACCACTTCTTTAGCTATGCTTTTTGGTATTTTAGTTTTGTGTCATTATTTTGTACCTATTTTATTTATACATTAATTATGGGAAGGTTTTGTTTTTTTATATTACATAATTTAGTTTCTGTTGTGTGATAAAAATTATATCACGACCATATATTTTTTATATGGTAAGGACTCCCATTTCATGAAATTTTTGTAATACCCTTGATTGTAGTCTCCAACCATGGGTCTTCTAATGGTGGGACTCAGGGGTCATTTCTGTCTCCCCCATACTGATATCAGTAGAAGGATGGGTGAAAGTAAATCATTATAAATTTCGGTATCATTATATAATAATGGTAAAAATAATATAAATGGTTATTATTTGTAGGATGCATGTTGATTTATCTTTTAGAATCATATATTTTCTAAAATATGGAATTATGTTGATTTATATCAGTTATAAAAATGATTAATCTTTTATTTAGATATATGATGAGGGAAGAAATAATTTTTGTATATATTTATGTGTTAATAATGTTAATTATAAAAAGAATCGTAAATTAATCATGAATAAATATGTTATTATATCTTATAGAATTTTTTATTTATGAAATTATTTGGAAATATTTTATTGAAATTTATGGGGTTTTTTTATAAAATGATCTGATTTTAATATTTGTTGGTTTTATATATTATTTAGATGTTAGTTTTATATTTTATCACATATAGCATTATTCATTTTGGTAACTATCTAAACTTGTGAAAACATTAAGGTTTTGGTCAATTTCATAACATATGTTGAATATCTGGTTGTCCTTTTGAAAAATATTTGACTTGTTAAATGTTAATTTTAGTTTTCAATGATAGAAAAGTCATATTAAACACCAAATATTTGGAGAGAAATAATATATTGTGGTTAAAAATTATATATGTATGAAATTTAATCGGTCATGTAATTATGTTTTCATTATACTATTAGTCAATATGATAATGAAATTCCATGACTCTCGGAAATTGATCATTAAACAAAAATGTTATTGTTTAAAACAATTTTTTATTAACCTATTATATCTTTCATACCTCATTATTTTATCAATTTTTGGAGAATGACTTTCTAAATATCATTCAAGATATATTGACCATTTTTATAAACCACATTTCATAATTATATATAATTTAAATTTTCTACACCTTGTAAATTTTAACATTTCCCAATAATGTTTTTTTATTTTGATGATTAGTTTTGTGTTATTCAAGACTTCATTTGTACGTCACATTCCAAATTTTCATGGTAAACGTTTATTACACCTTTTTATGATGTGGGATTTCAATAATGGTATAATAAAATTAAAAAAATGATTACAAAACGACTTTATAAATTGAGAGTAATTTTTTTTTGGGAGTAAAAAATATCTAGATATTTTAAGAAATATGTTTTTTTGAATAACATATAAGATACAAAAAAACATGTTTTATGAGCCGTGAAATACTATTATATAAATATGTATACTATAAAATTTTCACTGAATTTATGGGTGTAAATTATAATAAATTTATATGAAAACATATGTATAAAATATAATCAATAATGTAATAGTTATTAATTCATACAAAAACCATACTCAATTTGTATTATTTTGGTTTTATTGTATAAAATATTGTTTTAATCCAAAAATGATTTTATAATTTTTTATAAATTCATAACATTATGTTGATTATATTTTATAAATATTAATTTTTAAAAAAATTTATCAATTTTTAGATCATCATAAAATGATTAAATTATTTCAAATATTTTTATTTTTCTTAGAATATTGATATTTTAGTCAATATTGAAAAATAAATTTTTAAAATGTATTTTCACATTGATTAATTATTTCAATTCAATTTTAAATTAATAATAATATAACACAATATTACATAATTCATAAATTATTTGTAATTATATATTATTTTTTTATTGTACAAGAATTTGGTACATAATAAATTATTTCCAAAAAGTTGGCATTTTTGACCAAGAAATTATATTTTTGTTTTATGCATATATATTTAAATTTAAATTATCGATGATATTAAAATGAATAAAATATTAATTTCATGTTTTGAATCTAGTGGTTCTAAAAAACCCCCTTAATATTATCAGGTATTCCTCGAACCATGATTTGATCATACTTTGTTGGGGACTGTCTTCGGTTGTTTGGGGGATTTTTGGAAATTTTTGTAGGTTTTATCAGGTTTTTATGGAAAGTTCAGGATTTAACCAAACCCTATGATTCATAATAAGAAAATATAAAACCCTATAATGAGTTTATTCATGGTTGGGGCATGGTTTGACTAACCATGTTCCCTCAGTATTGAAATTGTGTGCCTGAAAATTGGGTCACATTGTTAGAGTTTTTGATTTGTGGAACTATGAATCCCATCCAAGAAGATCATGCTCAGGTGTTTTTGATATTATAAAAATCAATTTAAAATATACCAAGAACCATTTACTTTTTTATATCCTACCCTACGTCTATATGATCAATTTACATGATTGATAATTTTCCATGGAAATAATTTTCTCTCCTCCCAACCCCTCCATTGGTGAATCAAAGTGTTGGTGGATGATCTGATCCATCTCTGATAAGTTGATATTCTATCACTTATTGTATCCAAATCATTCCTTCATTCATCTTATATGTTTTCCCTATCATCATGTGTTGAATTTTTATTGACTCTGTTTTTTTGAGATCAGGATTGTAGGTTTGTTTTAAAGATCTATAACACCTTCCATCTTCAATAGAAAATACCCGTCTGGGTATTAATTCATTATCATTATTTAAATGTATGATGTTGGGTTTTAGATTTTCTATATAATAAAATAATCTATTTTATGGATTTGTTTGAAATAGGTTATAATTGATCAGTGGAAACCCAATTTAATATTATTTGGAATTAGAATTTTAAATTTCATGGATTTTGGTCAAACCCAGATTTCTAATGGAATTCAAATTGAGTGTGTGGATTAATATTGAAGGAATTGATGAAATTATTTGAAAATAGATTTGAAAAAATGGATTGAAATAAATTGATGAAAACACACTCTTATTTTTATATTGAGAAATCACGTATCGATGAAAACCCCATGATTTTTTTAATATGAATTGGTATTTTGAAACAGAAAATATTGGAAATGAAAATTTGAACATTACTAATTGATTGACTAATCATATGAGATACAAGGTTAATAATAGGATATTTGGGAAAATCATGCAAGAATAATGATTCCCTAGAAATAGATTATTATTACAAATCTGTAAAAAACACATTGTCTTCGTATTATATCTTTGATGGGATGTTGATGAGTCCTATTAGGCATGATATAGAAGTACTTGATTACAAATAATTTCCATGATCACAGATATAAAAAAGTGTGAGGATCCTATAAGTAGAAACAATCGTACAATAGTAAACATATATATAGTGCATGTTGTGATGGTTTTGATATATATTCTATTGATTATAGAGCCTTTTTCCTCTTACATTTTGATTTATAGAATTTTATTTTTATCAAAGTATTACTTCATCTATGTTTGAAATCCATTACATCCATCGAAAATAATAATATCAATTTCAAATATTTAAATGATGTATTACTCTTAGACTTATGTTGTTTCTATTTAAATAATGAGTTGGTTTTTTAATATGGAATATATTAGTGAATTCTTGGTGATATTATACAAGGTTTTATATCTAAAACACAACTTTTTTACTTTGGTTATTTTTTTATTTTCTTATGCAGGGTATGAGAAATGGGAATACGCCTCATTGAGGAGGTGGAAGTACTAGATCCATTGTACTTGAAGTGGTATATCATTTGGTATATTTTAGTTTTATCTTTCTTGTTGTTGAGAACATTAATTATGTATTTATTTTCATTTATCAATTCCTATTAGTTTTTTGATCTTTTTCCCTTCGAGTCATTGAGAATTATAACTTGTATCTATATATTCAAATATTTTGTGGGAATTTCATTTAGTCTTTTATCATGTATGATTCTAGGTGCTAGTATCTATCCAATGGGGATTGGGAACCCCATAAAGGCTATGTCTGTTCTGGCTCATCTATCCGAGTACCAAGGTCTCTAGGGTAGTTTGCGAAAGTCTAGTATCAAATGAGAAGTTTAACATTATTATTTAATGAAATTATTCTAGTTGGATTGTCTTATCAAATCATATGAAGTAATTATGAGTGAGTTCTTACACACCAAATTTCATTTATAGCCTTAAGTCACAATGGATATTTTATAAAACGATCCTAGATGAATAATTTGATTTTAATTGTATTATGTACCATGGTTTTTCTTAGGTAGGTTGATATCCACATCATGGTATCTTATTAATGGCAATAATATTATCAATTTTATTTCATGAAGTATGATCGGCATATCATTTCCTTTGAATTCAATGTTATTTGCTCATTTTTTGTAGCATCATTTCTCTGAAGAGAAGATTGAATTGGATAAAAGAGGAATCAATTCTGGAATAAAACAGAGAGAAGATACTTCCATGGACCAAAATATTGAAGATATTAATGCCACTTTTCTATGTTCTTCAGGGCAAGAACCTACACTCGTTCATATTTAGACTCCAATTATAGAACATCATAGTGCTGAGACTTGGAATCATTCACAATTTTTCTTTCCAATATAACCACTAATTTTCAATGGATATTATAATCTTTAGTTAGTTATTTATTGGTTGAGAATGGAATAGAATCCTATTTTTAAATGGAAATTCATTATTTGATTATGTTGAAATGCCAAACACTATTCTGATTGTCGCCTAGAAGGATATGGTGGGATTTTATGGTAATGGAAATAGATATATGGGTTTAGAGTGTAAGGATATTACATTTCCTTTCACTGATTAGTTCTATATAGTGTCTATGGGGCTGGCTATGGATATATATGTTTAGTGAATTTAATAGTATCACAAGACCATGATGTTTTATGTGAACCACATTTCAAAGAGTGTATATTTCTCACTTAAGCTTGTATCAAATGAGATGATGAAGAATTAATGTTTTGACATGGTTTATTTCCCTAATATTCATTATTCGGTTTTCATAATGATGCTCACCTTTTATAATGATATATTGGATAAGGAATTAATGGATGATCTTGAACTAGCTAGAAAAACATGGATGAAGGTAATTCATTTTTCTCCCAATGGATGCCCTGTGAGTTCCACTAATGGAAATAATAATCTTCACGAGTCTCATGATAGATATAGATAGAAAAGTCCTTACAGGACTCAAACTGTTCCAAAAAGAGGAAATTTTACTTAATTCAAATTTGTGTAGCATGATCATTCGAAACAGGCTTCCAATGAGGCATCCCTACTCTGTAGTAATTGGGGATGGTCCGGTCACATTCATAATTTTTTTATATCTTTTCTACCCCATGTATTGTTAAACATTCATAATCACCTATATTTATTATTATAAGATCATATTCCTCATGAAAAAATGGGTTCTTACCATAGATATAAGGGATAAATCTTATTCACAGAGTTGAAGTGTCTCTAGAGGAAGTTTATACATGTCTAGTGATTCTGAGAGGTAAACTCATTATAACATCCTAATAAGTGACTAGTTAAAATGATACATGTTAATATCACTCATTTATATTAAATGATAATTTTAACCTATAAGATATTTTTTAGATATTTTTTATTATTTTGTGGATATTTTAACACCCCTTAGAATAAATTTATGGAAGGATATCCAATGACTATCTTGTGAATAATATTTATCAGATATTGACTTTGTCATTGATTTTCTTGTTCTAGACATGAAAATTCTTGATTTAATATGTTGGTTGGATTGGATCATTTCCAGTAAGGCCAAATATGAATGTTATCTTAAGAGGGTCTACATTAAAATGCATGATTGGGTGTACCATATCTTCCAAAGTTAATGAGAACTGTGGTTGAGTATATTTAGAATTATCATCCAGAGTTGGGGAATGTAATTTTAATGTTCTATTTGAATAAGATTATGGATCCATGAGTGATGTCCTCACTACAATTGTTATCTTGTTTCTTGATGTTTTTCATTATTATTTATACAGGTTTCCACTAACAAGAGAGGTAATGTTTTTTATTAAATTTTTTAATGGTACTCAGATAGTGTAATATATAGACCACTTATAGAGGTGTAATGTTCTCCCTTACATGCACAATATTACGCTTAATTTTTTATATCATTGGTGGGTTTCAGTTTTGGGGTGTTTTATTTTTAATTTGTGAATTTTTACAGAAAATGTTGATGTGAACAGTTCATTCATGAGTTTCCAAATAGTATGTATACGATAAGAAAATCATCCATTCATAGATAGATGTAAAAAACACAGTTGTAATAAGAATTTTCAAACCATACCTTATCATATTAAAAATTCTGCAACCCTATGATGAGGAACATGGTTATGAAACACAGTATGGAATACTGTATACCCCATTCCATGAAATCATGCCTTTGTTATTTTTTACTCGAATAATTATTTTTAATTTCAGAACCCTCATTTTTTTCTAAGAAATATATCTCAAATGTAAACCAAATCCTCCAAATTCTCCTATTTCAAATTGGGTTCCATGGAACCTTGATCATCGTTATTGAGGAATAAAAAATATGATTGTTGACTCGACAATCCACTGGTATGTCATTTCATCCCTGAAAGATTATTCATCTCTCCCATCTCTCTTTCCATATGAAGAGGGATTACATTTCCTCAACTGTGTATGGTTTATTTATTTGATATTTAGAATCATAATTTTTTTGATCTTGATCATAATAATTATTCAAAGATATTTTGTACCATTTTGAATTCAAACATTCTCCATCCATTTTAGGATTTCCATTTTCAAGTATCAATCATCTTCTATTTGGTAGGTTTTTTTAAATTCTAATCATGTATTCATTAATTATAATTGTGTATATTTAATCGTGGAATCTCAATTTCATCATTTTGAAATTTTATTTTGAGTACGATTATATGTTTTCATAAACAAATTAATATAATTTTGTACATTGTGGGATATTGGGATTATGAAATTTATGGGGTATTTGAATTATAAAATTGGTCTATTAAGTGGAATATTGGGTAGTTTATAATTGGGATTTAAGGATTGGTTTTCTTGAAAATAAAGAGTTAAATGATATTATGACTAAATGATGATAAATTGTTTAATATTGAAATATTCATATTCTACCATATTATTTAAATGAAGAACCTTGATTATTATAATAAATTTAAATGGTGGACTATAATGATAATTTTTATGACATTTTTAATGATTATTAACAATAATGATTGTTATAAATTTACAAACTCGATACTAGATAGCCCGTAGAAAATGTATACTATCCTTAAATCAGAATTATAATTGTAAAACAGATCCAAAAAGAGTGATGAGTTTCACATTCTTGGTAAACCTGATACATACAAGTGTATTTTATTATAAATAAATAATGTAATTAATGAATAATTGTTTTAGGATAATAAATTTATTCCATCTACAAAATCATGTCATGTCGTTCTTCATATACTTATTGGATTCTTAGGGAATATAAATAAAATAAAGCAGATATCATTTTCTTAGTAAGGGTTATGTATAGAAGAATAAATAGTGAATAAAAAATCATATTGAATATAGAAAGGTGAAAAATGAATATACATGAAATACAATCAATAAACGCAACTGATAAAAAATATTGGAATGAAATAATTGAAAATAAATTCCTCTCAAATAAAAACATTAGGCATAATTAAAATGGAAAGGTAAATGACTGAAACACATGAAAATAATTCAATAAACTGTGAATGAAATGCGTAACAAAATCGAATGGGTAACTAATAAATGAATCAAAATGAAGGAAATTTTTAATTATTATATTCCATGCTTCCTAGGTACATGGTACCATTACTATCAATATATTTCAAAATAGGATTTAGAGTATTGGTTAAAACTCCATCTAAGGGAAGACACTCACTCATCCCATGAGACTATCCATACATCAAGTATATACATAAAACCATCCCTCACCTATGTCGTACCTATCCAAAAGATTCCTCGTATATTGAATAATCTATTTAATAAATATATATGATGTTAACCTCTGTACTGTATGGGAAAATTAAATATGTTTAATAAATAAATAAATACATGATAAATTTTATGGATGATTATGGGTAATTCAATGTCAAAGGGTTATTGGAAATTGAATATTTCAAAGGGGAAAAAAGGAAATTAAGGTAGTGATTTTGAAAACTATCAAGGGCCAAAATAACAATAAAAAGCATCCAGATGAATAACAAGGATGTTCTTATTAAAATATATTAATGTTGTGTATAAAAATTTAATGATTTTTAATTGATTAATATAAATTATATAAAAAGATAATTTGAAAATATTCTTAAGGGAAATATAATTTTAAGATAGATAAATATTTATAAATCATTTTCTTTTAAAATAACATTTAAAATCATTTCAATTAAAAGGTAACAAGTAAAATATTAAATGGAAGCTTCAATGAAATGATGATAGTAAATCAATACATACCGTATAAATAAAAAATAACATTCTTTTTCCACATAAAAGTTAGAAATTTGCATATTTTCTAAACAATAATATTATTATATTAAAAAATTGTTCAAAAAGATAGGGGATAAATTTTGTATAATATATTATTTTTGGAAAATTTGATTCATTTTTGTGAACTTTTTAGAAAATCTATGTTTTTAAAAGAAAATATTTTATTAGAAAAAAGAGTGAAATGCAATTGGGAATTTTAAAAAAAAATATTCTAACATAATTTGAGTACCATGGAAATATTTTTTTTTCAATTACATGTACAAGGTCATACAAACCAATATGATAAGTAAATTAATGGATTTCTTAGACAGTAATCAAATAAAATACACTAATGTAAATTCCACTATAAATAATATTGAACATAATGAGATTATGAAGGAGACCACTGGAAAGACCATAACATTGATATGAGAATAAATAAGTAATTAAATTATGAATGTAAAAAAGTAAATCCAAATAAAACTAGTGGAAAATAAAAAATTGATATTTAAATTTTAATGCACACATATTATTATAATGTTGACGACAATGAGGATGTAATATAACCTAATAAAAATGAATTGGGTTGTGATTTTTTTTACAACTTGGTAAATTTTAACTATAATCATATTAGAAGAAATCATTCAAATTGATAATAAAAATTCCCAAAATATAAAATAATTCAAGATATTATATATCATTAATGTCAGTGTGTAAACTACCCAGTATCAGAAATTGGTCAACATGACATTTATTTCACTGATGTAAAATGTGAGATGAAAATCCCTTACCCCGTGTTACTATTTGGTTGAAAATCATTTAAATTACTATAAAATGTAATTGAAATAGATTGAAAATTATTATAGAATAATATTAACACTTATTACACCATAAAATATCCTATTATAATATCTTGTTACTTGTTTTTAACAATCATTCATTATTTTCACTATTTTAGGTGTCAATTGTCTAGTTTTATGAGTCGTTTTTGACTTGTTACTTTATTTTACTATTAATAAGATCATGATTTAATTATATTCCTAATTTAAAACCAGTATTAAATATCATAAATACTAATTATATATGTATTTATTATAATTTATAATACTTGGATATAAGGAATGAAATTCATTTTTCCTGGATATTATAGGTCATACGTAGGCATGAATGCTGCTATCATTTATTTTTCATATAAAAATATAGAAACTAATATTATATAATTATTTATATAAAATTATAGTATTAATTTTATTCAACATATCACACATAGTTTTAATAAAACCATGTTTTATTTGCTCAATTTAGAGAGTCTACTAATCACTCCCCTTTTTTGGGGTATTAGTCCACATTTCCACTAAAAATGTTATCGTATTTAAAAAAATATAATTCATAATGGTATATGATATATAAGAATTAAAAAATAATAAATGTATAAATATATCGTATTTATCATATATTTACTGATTTTTACACATAACTCCCAACCATGATATGCATTAAAAGAAAAAACGAACGATATCATTTAGTGAGGTGAAAGTTCGTCATACACATAAACGGTAAGGTTGTTACCCATTAGTTTGAATCGTGGGTATATTAGGGTAAAATATTATATTAAAAATATATAAGTGTGGTTATTAATATTGTTTTATTATTTAATCATTGAATAATAATCTTTTAGGGTGTGTATAATGAAAATACAGCAAAATATTTAGAAGAATGATGTTACTTCTACATTTGGTAATTCCTTTTTCTTTGAACCAAATGGATTATTGGATGGATTCCATCCTAATGGGATGAATCTAGGAATTTGGGAAGGATTTCTATAACATATTTGGGAAAATATTTTTTTTATCCAATGTGGCATGAGAGGTGTTAAGAAGGGGGAGGGATGAGTGCCTTTTTATTGTGTAGGAGGGGAATTATTTTAAAATTATTAGAAGAAAATTCCACTCAATTTTTTACTAAAAAAATTTGATATTAAATGATTCAAATTATATAAAATGGAGAATATGGTCTATATATGGACATAAAATATATTCCCAACTAATTTTTAGGTGATTTTGGCTCCTAATATTACGGTTTAGTCCCTTGTGAAACAATTTTATTCTTAATCGATGTAATTAATTTAAATTACATTCTCTAATGTTTTTGGTAAAAAAAAGTTAATCTAATTATAAATTATATGTTATAATGATTCCAAATATTGAATACATTTTCCAATTTTCAATCATTGAATTGGTAGTAATTTATTTAAATTTAATCCCACAAATGGGATGTTGATTCCGGTTATCAAAGTAAAATGTTCAAATGTTTAATATTTTTCATATAATATTTCAATTTGAAATTGATTCCAAATCCCGGAATTAGATTTATAAATGTACAATTTTTCTTGTTAAAAATTAAATGAAATTAAAATTACAATTTACCCTATAAATAATTAAATGAAACATTTGGTTCGAAATAAAATTTAGTATTTTTCACTTTTTATCCAAAAAAATAGAGAAAAATAACAAAAATTCCTCCTACGATATTTTTTATGATTTAATTTTTAAAAATATGTTTATTTTGTAAATATAAAATTAGTAATGTTACAATATTTGGATTTTAATAGGATCTCCCTCAAAAGGTGTTAATGTATACTTTTATTGAAAAATACAATTTGATGCAAAAAATTGGATTTATTATTATATTATATCTATCAAATAAATTATATTAATATAAAAAATATTTCATTGGTTATTTTAAATATTTTTTTTAATATTATTCGATAATTTCAAATAAATTTCTTAATGAATATAAAATAATACAGTTAGGAAAAAAAATTCTTTTATAATAAATTGGTTTAAGAATTCATTTCAAATTGATTAGTTACATATTAATTAATTATATATTTTTATAAACCAAATATCTTCATAAGATAATTAATAATATTTAATACCTTTAATTTAGTGGTTAGGTTATATCTTATTGTATTAAATAAAATTATATGTATTCGATAAAACACAGTCTTCCATATATCACAACCTATCAGATAAAGTCACTGTTTTATGTAACAAAATCTTACTCAGTATTGAATTAATTACATGATATATCATATTTCAAATTACATTAAAATTGTTACAAGAGTATAAATTATTATAATATTATATTGCCTTACAGTCATTGTGCTTTCTATCATACACTCTATTGAATACTATGTTATTAATTTATAATTGTTGGGTCTTACATTCTCCCCAGTTGAGTTAAATTTCGTCCTCAAAATTTAATCTCAATCATCGTAATCTAAAGTTTTACAATTGAGAATTATTTTTATAAAATCACACATTTAAGGAAGCATTTTTAATACATCCTTTGGAAGAAAGATAATGTGATGTAGGAACGTCTTTTGGAATAACAATTAACTTGAACTGTAAGTAGTAGAACAATAGTGGAATGTGTCGATACATACAAGGAGGAAAAGCATATATATTTATTGGGATTGCCTTTGGTCATAAATTAAAAACATGTGAATGTTCCATAGAATTTTTAGGGGATATATTATATTAATTTAGGATTATTTGAGAGACCATTAGTTCAATAAAAAATAAATAATTATGGAATTTGTTGATTATCATTTTCAAAATGTTCAGTTATTATTTTACTGACAAAAAATGTAAGGAAAAATAATTACTTGATATATTTATATAAAAACAATTTTCATAATTTTTTTGGGATTTTATAAATTCACAGTATATCTATTAATACATGAAATGTATATCAAAAATTAATTATAATTACTTCTTGTACTAATACACACTTTTAACGGGTCTGAATTCCCATAAAAGAGTGGAAAGTATTACGATGTTTCTCTAACTATTCCTTAAATCCACAATGGTTACTACATTAATATCACAACATAAAAATGTGATATAAAATGTTAATCGTTGGTATTTATTCATTAAAATTTTCAACTATAATCAAATACATCAACAAGGAAATTGTTTTGGTTAGTAGGTGGCATTAAAATCATATTGTCTATAGATCATAGGTTCATCAACTGAGTCCTTTCCAGATTTGATGTGTTATCACCCAAAATATTGAATTTAATTTTCAAAAACCATATTATTAAATAATAAAGACTTTATTTAAAAAGTTTCAATCACTAAATGGACTATTTACTACTATTTTCAACTCAACCAAAATACATAAATTCTATATCAATTTTATTTTAACAATGGTCCTTCCTCAGTATATGTTTTAAATCAGGAAATTCATTGCATAAGTAAATCCATCATAATTGTTTGTACAGAAAATGTAAATTATCTTATATGTGTCGCTCAGGAGTGTCGAACCAGGTGCACAGTAATTCTCATTATCCTGTATGAGGTAATGTCGATTCAGGAATGACGCATCATGTTGAAGTTTTTAACCCTATGTACTTCTATTCTCGAACAATATCCATTTAAAATATCCAGAGAGGGATGTATTCCTAGGAATAACCAAATAATGAATATGAAAAAAATTAATATATTCTTATATATTAATCGTCAATGTCTACATTAGGGATATGATCTGCAATCTATATTTTCCGAAATCTAGGTCCCAAGGATACTACTAGACTAATTGTGATATTAAATGTAGCAACCCAAAACCAAATATCCTGGAGAACATTTCTACAACCATAAAATTTCCATTATTACATTGAATAATATCATGAGGTACTTTAATTGCCACAAGTATTGTTAAACCAGATACATATATTAGTTTTCTATTACAAATTAAGTCCTTAATTACAACATGATTTTTTTTCTTCTCGGATAATAACTTTATTCCATCTATCATATCCTTCCATATATTTCTTATTATACCTATTGGATTTTAGGGGAACATTAATAGAATAAGGGTGATCTAAAATGACCAACACTGGTTATTTATTTCAGAAACAATAATGAATAAATGATTATAATCAATAAGGGAATGAAAAAACCAAACATACATGACATATAATCAATAAAATGAATGGATAAAAAATATGTCAATCTCATAACAGAATATAATTGACACTAAAATAACTATATAGAGAATAATTAATATGTAATGTCTAATAATTAAATCCAATTTTATTAAATTAATGGTATGAGAGTGAAATCCATGCATACATATATAGACGCAAAATCTCATTGAAAATAATAAATGAATCTAAATGGGGGAAATGATTGGTTATTTGATTCCTTGATTCCTAGGCACAAGAATTCATTACCATCAAGACCATTACCAAAATGATTTAGAATATCGACTAAAAACCAAAATATGGATGGCTAATTAAATCATCCTATGAGACCATCAATGCCTTGAGGGCTATCTATAATAGGGCCCCACCTATTTTATAAATTTCCAATGCATTACTCATATAAGAAAATTGATTTAACAATATGGATTATGAAATATCTTTATGTAATCAATAATACATGTATATCAGTAATTCATTAGTGGAGGATAACATACAATAGTGGTTATTGACATTAATGAATGAAGATTCAATTGAATGATCATTAAAACATTACAGTGGAATATAATATTTAAACTTTCTAATGTGTACCATACCATATTGAATCATTTGAAATATATTTCCCTTGAATTAAATGAAACATATAATATAATTAAAATATGGATTCTTAGGGTATATCCTGTCAATGTAAATACCGTTTGAAAAAATGATATACAGGTTTCACAAAAAACATATCCATGATAAAGGATGTGGATAATTAGGGGAATTGTTTTTTCAAATATTAATAAAAAATTGATTATTTCATAGGGTACTAATAAGGAAATAATGGTAGTAAATTTCAATATAATTCTTTTCAAAATTATTCATAAACCATCCAGAGGATGAATAAGGATGGTATCAATACAACATATCCAATGTGGTGTAAAAAATTAATGTTTGTTTTCCTTGATTAATATAATTGATATAAAAATATATTTAGAACAAATTCTTGTGAGAAATAACATTTTCATTTTTAAAAACAATTAAAATAACTATTTAATTTTACAATCACCTTTGAAAAAATTTTCATTAAAAATCAACCTTTTAGTCCATCACATCATGCTTCAATGAAATCATGGTGGAAAATCAATACATACCATACATGGTAAAAACCATTATTATGCTCCATAAAATGATAAAAAATAGTTTTACACAAATAGATACAAGAATATTATATTGAAAACCATCATAAAAAGATAACAAGGGTAAATATTTCTTTGATAAATTATTTTGAAAATCTTAAGACATTCTTTAAATCATTTTTTGAAAACTGTGTTTTTAGATGAAAATATGTTCTTTGACTAAAGAGAGAAATTATGTTAGGTATTCCTAAGAATTTGTTTTTGTACCAATGAATGGAAGAAATTGTTATATGACGAGTAAATCATCATTAGTAACATATGGTTAATAAATTTAAAGTGCTTATAGGAAATTTATCAAATAATTTACTCTGATTGAAATGTAAGTGTAAACAATCTTGAACAAAATGATATTGTGAAGTAAACCCTTGAAAAGACAATAATGTTTCTGTGAAAACCAATGTATAAATAGATTATGAGTATAAAATTATATCAATATAAAATAATAGAAAATAATAAATATATTAAAGATTGATTTCATAGGTAATCATGGAATATTAACCACAATGAGGATGTAATATAAACCAATGAAAATGAATCGGGATATGAAAGTCAGTAATACTTGGTAACATTATTCTAAAACCCCTATAGAAGAAATAATTCAAACTAAAACTCCAAATACAATGAATATCTAACATTACATTTTATATTACAATAAATTAGTATTTAGATACACCACACTAATATCTAATTGGTGAATATGAAATTTATCTCGTTGATGTATAATGTGAGATGAAAATACCATACATTTTGTTTCATTTTGCTAGAATGGAAATTAAAATTTTAATAATGGTTTTAACCATTTTAGTAACTTATTATTAAACCATATTAATATTTATGATATCATAGATGATCTTATTATAAAATCATATTACCCATTTATTTAAAATCATTCATTACTTTTACTATTTAGGCTATAAATTTTCTTTATTTTTTAGTATGATTGATATTTTTTACTTGTTTCTCCCAATAATTTAGTCATAGATTAATCATCTATAAAATATAAACAATGTTTTAAATATCACATATATTATCTATATGTGTGTTTATAATAATTAATAATATTTGGAGATGTGTAATGAAAATCACCGTTCATAGAGATAGTAGGATGTACGAATTCGTCAACGCTACTTTCATATCATTATCATTTTATAAGAATGGAAATTAATTATATATAAGTACATTATAATTCAAATATTATATTTATTTATGATATATTTCAAATTATTATTTAAACCACCATTTCTACATTCCATGTACAGTTTCAACGAATCACATTGCTTTGAGGGGGTAGTAATTCACAATTCATCAAACAATGTTCTCATATTTTCAGAAAATGGAAATCACAAAGGTATATGTTATATAAAAAGTAAATAATTATAAATACATTATAAATATCATATATATGGTATATAAATATCTTGTAAATAATAATTCCCAACAGAGAGAGGTGGTAATGTAAAAATGAACAACATCTTTATGTGAGGCGGTAGTTCTCCATACAAAAAAATGGAATGCTTATCACCCATAAGATTGAATTATGTGTATGTTTAAGTCAAATCCTTATTATAAAAAATCACAATATATTTAATATATTTTAATTATTATTTAGACATAGAATAATAATATTCTAGTGGTGGATAATGAAAATAACTAAATGGATCTCGAGGAGGGATGTTACCTCTTCTTTGGGTAAATAGATTTGGTTTTCCCTAATGACATTATTTGATGGATTCCTACCCAATGGATGGATTCTATTATTTGGTCATGGATATTTAGGATCTATCTTTTTAGATATTGTTTCATCTAGCATTGTAACATCTTGTACCTTCTAAGTAGTATTATTATATACTATACAGATTATTTTTGAGACACGGCGTTGAGACAATGTGTGATTCCAAGACCCAATGTTTTGAGAACAAATAATTGAAAAAAATATTAAGATAGTAAATTTCACACAGAATCTATTTTTCTAAAAAAATCTGATAACTCCAAAATTGTTTCCCCTAACAAAAATCTGAGGGAAGTATTGAATTCAGAACAATTAATTTACCCTATCAGTGGCCAAACATTTGTCGGAAAGGGTTTTTGGTGAAAAATTCATTGTGATAGTTTTATATGAGTAAAATAATTTAATAAAATTATTTTATTTGTTTTAACATATCAGATAGAAAATCATTAAAAATGATTCTATGTAAAAATTATAGGGTTATCTGCATAACCCAAGAATCCTTTGGAGAGTCATTGGAGGGTGTTATGGGGAATTATTCATAACAAATGATAATAGATCTAACCAAATCCAACAATGCGGTGACGAATCATCATTAGAAAACAAACCAAATCAAGGTGGTATGATTTTCTATATAGATTCCTCACTATTTCTAAATTCAATGATGAATATAAATCAATCAATGAATAGGTTTATTTTTTAATTTTTTTTCGTTGTAGTATGGTTTTTATTTTACAGGGTTTATTCTGGATAATTAATTTGAATCACTTCATTGTTTATATTATGGTAAAAAATATATATTATTGTGAAACTTTATTAAGGTTTATTCTTATTATTTTTTTTCTTTTCTCCCATATTTCGTCATTCATCATTGGAATTATTTATTTGGTTTTCAACTTTAATATTCGTTATCCATATATCATTTTATACATATTTCTTGGGGCAATGATATGGTATCGTTGATCTGGGATCATCACAGATTGACAGATGTGTGACGATGGAGATAGAGTGATTTGGATGATTCCCTAATTATTGTTCTTCACTAAAAAACCATGAATCTTGATTTGATCAATTTTGAGATGTAGATTTGATGAAGGCATAAATTGTTTGTAGATGATGAGGATTGAAAGATATCTAATCAACGATCATTTAATTTTTTGTGGATTTAGAAGAAAAGAAATCTTCTGCGGTAGGGTCCTTATGTGGGAGGCGACGACAACCAAAGCAGGCGTTGGATCGCAACTGTGGCGGGTGGCCGACAGAGGCAGCGTAGCCACATATGGCAGTGGGCATGGTCGATGTAGAGGGGCATGGGCTTGGTCGGTAGGTCTGGCCATGTCGATTGTTCTGGTCAAACTAATGGGCCTAGCCGGACCTGTGTTTGATCCATGGAAGCTGGGACAAATCCTGATTGTGGATGACCACGATGGCCGACCATGGGGTCGTGGAAACTCGAGGAGTTCTGGGTTCACCGATTGCAATGTTTGAAAATGTCTGCATCAATCGTGTGTTCGAACCATGGTCGATCGACCATAGTAATTATTCAGCATGGTAGGTGGACTGACCACAGTGGTCGGTCCACTGGTGCAGTGGCCCAGGCATTTCCAAATGATCATAACTCCTAAATGGTGTGTCTCATCGATGATCCGTATATGGACCTGAGAGATTAATATTGATAAGATATTTTTGAGACCAATGTACGGTTTTTTGTTTTGGAATGTATAGGATGAGTATGTTCCCTTAGTCATTTCTGTGAGAGTGGATTGCAACATTACATCAACATCACTAGATTATAATCCCCTTTAGTGGTCAATTCTCACATAGAGTATGTTATCCCTCTATGAGACTATAGTGAAATCCTCTATCATCCCTACTGAGTTTTATGGAATTGTTGTAACCTGCCTGAGGAGGATGTTGGCCTTTAATATAGTAGGTCACATCAGTAGGGTTTGATGAATAATTGTAATGTGGTCCACTATGTAGTTGGTTGATCCATTTCAGGTTTATCGTGTCCCCTAATGGTTCTGGGTATAATCCCACATCTGTGTACCATAGTATTCCTTATATGTAAATTTTCTTTTTGTGGGGCCCCAATGATTTATACCTCTTCTACAACAGTCTCCTATGATATCATGGACCGGGGAGTGATTTCTCTTGGAATGAGTGTGTTTCTAGTAGAATCTTGTGGAATGAAGTTGGTGATCATTGCAAGAAGTTGTGGAGTCTCTCATGAGTATATTATTGGTTGTTCTATCTCTCCCTTATTATATCATATTAATTGATTTCCTCATATGTTATTGATATTACTACTTGGTGCTACATGATTTGTATTTTTTTCCTTCTATGTATTATAATTCTAACCCCTAAAGAGGCATTCCCCCTCATGTCATGTCTTGTGATGATGGAGGCCCTTTGACGGCGTCATATTAGGACTGAGTGTAGGTGGAGGATAGTTGGATCTTGTAATAATGCGGTGTTTTCCGATAACATACCTTTGACATAGTCATCTCTATTGGAGTATGATGGATCATTAAAGGTTCAAATAGTGTTGTGTAGAGACACTTTCTGGTTGGTTTCTTTTGGGCCCTATTAACATTCAAGTACATTCACTATTTTACACTTTTGTTGGATCAAATATATATATGAATTCATCCTTTTAGTGGTTTTAAATTTCATCATTTTGGGGCATGGAGATGTTTGTGAACATGTTATTTTGGCTAATGCCTCCCATTTTTGGGATATGCCTACTCGGTTCTAGTCACCAGACCCTAGACAATTGGTGGTGGTCCTAGGGTAATAATGTAATGAGCCCCTCTATGGAGGGTTGTTATAGAGTGATATCAGATGGTTTGGTTCTAATTTATTACTGAGAATCTTTAAGATTGGTTTGGTGAAATAATGGTATGTGTGTCATTTTTTCTATTCATGAAAGGGACTCTAGTGTTAGTGCAGTGGAAATCAAATCCATACACTATGTCACAAAACAGAAGACTTCCAACATGGTTCAAGAAAATACTGGTTACATGGAAAAAATGGAACATTCCACCTATTGTTATTATTCTTTTTACAGGTTCATCTTGATTCATCTCCCCAGATATAATCAAATGATCATGGTCTGTATTATTTTATTTCATGATGTATCTACGTAGACAACAAGATAGTATTACCCCTCATGATCACACGGATGATCCTCAGTGTGATAATACATTGGTACATGGGTTTGAATGGGATATAGCACCTAAATGTGGTACACCAGCAATACCGACACTAGTTTAATAGAAAAAAGTTCCTCCAGTTCTAGTAGATGAGTTTCGCAGGTTGATTGTGCATTAAGAGTTTTCGTAGTAGAGACCCCACATGTATTATAGTGATTCTTAAAAATAGGAGTTTGATGAATGGATTTATGAGGTTACCATATTTTTCCATCTAGTTAAGACACCAGGAGATCATATGGTGGTCCTGGCAATGAGCCTTCCACATAGATCAGTAGGGTGATGGTGGGGTTTAGTTACGTAACTATAGGATGATGTAAATATTACATGGAAATAGCTTGGGAACATTATTTTGAGGAATTATAACCATATTTTATATGAGATATGGGTATACATGAGCTTCTATAGATCTAGTGGGGCAACATGTTGGTAACTGAGTATTCATCGAGGCATGACAACCTCTCCATAAACTCTATGGATATGATACACTATTAGTACTTCAGGGACCATACATTGAAGCATCATCATCATAAGGAAATACAAGACTATGATATTCCTCAAATAATTCATACTTATGATTGTGTGATTGTATATGATTTGGTGGTCAAAAGGGTCACAACTAGAAAAATATGACCAGTGATTGTCAGTAGTGGGAATGTAGGAGTAGAGAGCATGATAGTAAGTAGTTGATGTCCATATGAAGTACATTGAAGCTCATGAAATTTCAATAGGTGGTAATATGATAATGGATATATTGTTTCTGTCTCACATGGTGGATTCAGTTAGCAATGAGAGTAGTGGGGCTACAAATTGTACAACAGGGGACATCGTGCTTGAGATTTTCCAACCAACTGAACTGCTGATAGGGATACGTTGGGTGCACCACTATTGAAGAGAAAACTATAGGATAATTTAGAAATGTCGGGTGGAAGATGTGGTAGAGGATTTGGGATAGAAGAGGTGGGTGGTAGATGTTTGTGCCTATTAACAACACCACCCCCAAGTGGTCCACACTAGGCTCGAGGAGTTTGGGGATAGTGGAGAGGATAACTGCATGTGGTAACTGATTTTGACATAGGGGCCCCATGAATGATTTAAATTATGATACATATCATTTCTATATTAGCTATCATATTGATTGACCCAATTCCTATTCATTATTTCCTTTTCATGAATCATATTTTAGACACAAATATTTCCACTATAACATTGACTCTAAGTTCATGCATAGAGACTCTGACTAGAGGACAACCAATGATTGCACACAGATTCCGACAGTGCGACCTAACTCATGGATGTGATAGTTTCATGTGGGATCTATCTGTAGCAGGAAATAAGCCTTATGAAATCATTCTTGGAATGAAATTCTATCCATACATCATGGTCGTATTGACGGTTTTAGGTGAAGAGTGTGGTGTGTTCTTAGTTATGAAACCATGTTTTCTATTATTATTTAATAGAAAATCCATACACTGTTGGATGTCTTGTATATACAAGTATTCATACAATTACTCAACAATTGAATATCCAAACTCTCTGCGCAACAGATGTCATGAGGCCTCAGTTCCCTATAGTGGTGACGGAGTATTAGGACATCTTTTGCATATATGTTAAAGGTCTATATCCACGCCAGGAGATGGACTTCGCTATTTATTTACACTTTACGATGGCCCTGATATCTAATATTGTATATAAGATAGATCTCATAGAGCGTTGTGAGCTGAGGAAGTAGATGGAGGGATTTTATATGAAGGTCTTAGTGAGTCCTATTGTTTATCCCTATGCATCCACAATTTTCATTTTTAATAAGAAATACATTAGTTAGTGGTTATGTATGGATTACTGGTTATTAAACCACGTGACCATGGAGAAAAAATATCCATTACAAAGGATTGATGACCCACATTGATTAGTTGAGTGGGACATGATTTTATTGAAAGTTGAACATTGGTCAATGCTTTCTGGAGATGAGGTATTCTTTGAAATGATATATTATCTTGAGATTTCCAGATGGGGTTTTTGAGTTAACACTACTATTCAATTTAGCATGAAATGGCCTTTGTTGTGTCTTAATGCAGAGGAATGAGAGTATTTCTTATGGTTCACACAAACTGAGACCATAGGGGAATAACTACGTGACCAATGATGTTGTGTTAGCAATGATAGTCTTTTCATTGAAGATGTGGTGACACTACTTGATGGGATTGCGGTTTATCATCAACTTAGACCATAAGAGCAACAAATATATCTTCAATCCTAAGGATCTATTCATCAGACATAGGAAATGGAGATATTTCTTCCATGAATATGAATTTGACATTGTATATACTAATGGGAAGGTGAATGTGGTCATATATACTCTTAGTAGGAGATCCAGTTCACAGTTGTTGAATGAGGAATCAGATCATATGGCCTCGTTCTAGTTGTACTTTATTGATGGACATTGATAATCGTGCATCCTATCAATGGTTATCACCCCTACACTCTTACAGTGATCTTGGGAGGCATAACATGTAGATACATATTGTAAGACCCTATAAGATACGATATCTATATGGCATGCTTGTGAAGGATATTAAAAATGTAGGGAGCACATCATTCTCTTCAGATTATGCTTGCAGTGACAATGAAGGTGGAGGTTTTTAGGTATTTTCAAAAGTAAATTTTTTACATCATGGTTTGGCGAAGATTTATTTGGGCCTCCATTGTAATTTTGGTGACCAACGATGAAGAAAAGATTTGGAGAGTTTATTTCTTAATGCCAATCTTGTCATCATGTAAAGGCTGAGCACCGAGTTCCATAGATTATATATAATCCCCTTAAGGTGAAATAATGTAAGTGTTATTTGATATTAATAGAATTCATGATGCTTTTATGACATATTTCCAGGGCAAATGATTCCCTCTAGGTGATTGTTGACTGACTCACCAAGTCATCCCATATTCTAGCTATCTTAGAGTAGAGTTCTGTGGAGATAATATAATAACAATATGTGTTCAACATAGTTAGAAACCATGAAGTTCCATCAATGATAGTATTAGAAAATGATTTGATATTTACATCCCGATTTTGGGATGGATTACATAAGGAGTTTGAGAAACATTTATGCTTGAGCATTGGGATTCACCCACAGATGGATAGTCAGACTAAGCATGCCATTTAGATTCTACAAGACATATTTTGGGATATCATGTTATATTTTTATTGTAGTTGGGATTATCACCTATCAGTAATGGAGTTTTAATTCAACAAATAATACAATTCCACGATTGGTATATCACCATTAGGGTATTTTTACTGCAAACCTTACAGTTCACCAATTCGCTAGATTGAACTAGTAGAGTCAGTACTCATGCACCAAGAGTAGGGGAAAACTACAACAGAAAAGGTGTTGATCATCTATGAGATGATCAAGAATTGAAAGAGTAATTAGAAGCCTTATGATGAGAGTCAATAAAGACATTTTTAATATGTGCATGAACTTTTTCATGTCATCAACTAGGATGAGTTGGACATCAAGGATATAATGAATTTTTCTATGTACCCAATAGATATCCAAGATCCATATGAGATGATCCTTCATTACTGATAGATTCCTTTAGTTTTTCTCCATTGGTAGCATAAATACCTTTATAAAAGAACATGGGAGTGGGAAGCACGGATTCATTATAAAAACCCTCAGTTGTTCAAGTAGCCTTTGTTTTTTTTGGGGATGTGAAACCCCTTGGTGGGGACAATGTAAAACCTCATATTTTCGATGTATGATCATTGGATATTATAGGAATTAATTATTAAGACCATGCGCAAAGATGGAGTGTGATACAGAGGCCCTGTGTTCCCATAACAAATGTTTCAAAAATATTAAAATATTTAATTTCACATGCATGCAGTTTTCAAACAATAGTGTAATAACTACATATTAGTTGATAGGATCCCAAATCTGAGGGGACCGTTGAATTTAGAATGAATACATTAACCTAGGTGTGACCTATTACTTGTTAGCTTGTGTCATTGTTGAAAAATATAATGTGGGTGTTTCAATGGAGTGAAATAATTTATGAAAATTATTTTACTTGTGTTAACATAACATATTGAGAAACATCAGACTGATTGGTATCTCAAAATTTTAGAGTATGCCACATAACCCTAGAATCATCTAGAGAGTTGTTTGGGGGAGATATTGGGAATCCTTACCGAGGAAAGAAAATTGATATTGCCTATGAAAATATCACGATGACCAATCTCCATTAGTGAACAAACCAAATCAAGGTAGGATGAATGATTATGTGAATTCATCCCAACATCTAATTTCATCTACGAACACAAATCCATTAAAGAATGAATTTATATATGGATTGGAATCCTTATATGATATGTTTAATTTTTGGATATTTTAGAAGAATTTATGTGAATCTCTTTATCATTTATCATATTGTAATGAATCGAGATCAACAAAAACATTGATCAAAGTTTCTTCCTCTTACTTTTTTCATCTTCTCTCCCTTGTCTCCTAATTTAGTGTGGGAAATATTAATTAAGACTATGAATAAAGTATTACAAATCATTAGATCATTGCATTCTCATTTCTCAGTATAATGATATGATATCATAGATCTGGGAACAATAAATAAGGACGGAGTCGCGACAATAGAGGAAGGGATATTCCGACAATGTTTGAATCACGAAATCACATTCCTTAGTGCACAATGAAGAACAACGATTAGATCAACATTTCAAGAATATCAAATGATGGGAAAAATTATTTGAATATAAAGTGACCTTAATAAAGATCATATCTACAGTGGTTTAATTTTTTGTGCAGCAGAGCACCCATCATGGTCCATAAAATGGACCACCGACTCGAGGCTGTAGGTGCCGATGAAAATGGTGTTGTGCAGGGGCTGATGAAGAGTGGTCTGGGCAAGTTGACCTTTCTAGGATAGTGGGATGGACCTGGTCGGTGGGCTAGGTCAGGCATGTTGGTCCAGAAGGACTAGGGTCATACATGGGTCAGATAATGGGTAACCGAGGCTAAGCCCATTTACAGCTGACCGTGACGGTCCACCTAGGGTTACGGTAGCTCGAACTACAGTTTTTGCACTAACCCCGATGATCAACCATGAAAATCAATCGTAGGTGTAGAGACCATGCGGCCGGACCATGGGTGGTTGACCGTGGCAGTCATTCATCATGGTAGGTGGACAGACTGTGATAGTCGGTCAGTGGGCAAAGTGACCCCAACAATTTTAAACGATCTAAAATAATAAAAAAACCATATAATCGATGAACCATTTTTTTAATTGAGACTGTAGTGATAATATGGTAAATTCGTGACTAATGTTTTGTTTTTAGGTTGGTCTAGTACATATTTAGTGCATTGCCATTGACCTTTCCTTGAGAGTGTATCATTGAATTAAATCGAATCAATGGATTACAACACCCTCTAGAGGTCAAGTCGTAGATAGAATATGGTATGTAACACCCCAAGTAATTGAAAATAAATTTAATATTAAATGCATAATAGATTGAGTCTATACAAAAAAAATTGTTATAACCTATCAAATGAACATAATTTTTCTAGTTATGTGTTTTGAATTTAAAAAATATGACATACACAGTTGTGTTCAGAGATATTTTTGGAGTGTGATAGAGGTAACATAATTTTGATGAATATTAATTTACAAAAATGAATAATAACATGACCCTTAAGGAGAGTAATTTACCCTTAGAAATAGTAACTTATCCCTTATAAATAGTAATTCAACTTTATGAACACCCACATGACATTTATGAATAGTAATGTACCCTTATAAATAGTAACATGACCCTTATGGATAGTAATGTACCCTTATGAATAGAAACCTCACCCATGAAATTATAAATAAAATGTAGTAACCTCATAAATGATAGTTAATGTTTAAAAAATAAAATTAAGTGTTGGTATTTTTGTGAGTAATAAATATATAATTTCAATTTTAAAAAATAAAATGATTTAAAATAAAATTAATTTTCATAAAATGTATTCTATGATAAATAATTTGTTTTCTAGTGATCCGAGGATAAATTTATGAGATTTCATCTTTATTTTGAACATATTATAAAATTAGTTTTAAATTTTAAAATCTATTTTCATAATTAAATAATGATATAAAATGTAAATTAAAATTCTCTTATTTAGAAATTTATTTTGATAATATGTATTACATTTTTTAATTCAAGATAAGGAAAAATGGTAATGTTGATTTTTTGGTATTTTCTGAAATACTTATATTATTGGAGAATAGTGAAATTTAATAATTTACAAAATAATCTAAATAAATGAAATTTTCATCATTCTTGAGTCATGGATGATAAGAATGGCCATTGGATCAAACTAAAATAAATTTTTTACTATTATTTGTATAGAAATAATCACTATTTCTTTTCTTATGGAAAAATAATATTCTAATGATTAAAATATTAAGAAAACTATCCTCTCCTCTACTATAAAACCACCAGAACTCAACGCATCTTACCACTCCTTTCATGCCTTGTTCCATTACTAAATTATGATCAAATAACCTCCCAATATCCTCCTCACATCAATCAGCCCTTTATCTCATAAAAATACCCAATATTTTCCTCTATAGAGTATTTTAGGGTTTATAAATCCATGAGGTAAATTTCTCTTTTCAATTCATTTACTTTCTATTCATGTTGTTTTGTTTTATTTTCAATCATCACCTATCCTCATAATAATATTATAGAAACTCCAGAACCATACATGTACTTCAATGTTATTATTATTATGGGATTATTTATTATCATCTCTTATTTTTCCTTCTTTTATGCTAGTAGTGAAAAACACCATCTGAGTTGTGCTAATTTACCACATTCAAGGATGACAAGTTTTCAATTTTTATTAAAATATAAAATTTGGGTCATTAACCCATTACTATGCTTTTAATAGAGTGTATTTTATGTATTATTTCTCAACTATGTTTCTAGAATATTTTTGAACACATTGTTATGATTTATAATGAAAAATGATTTCTTTGGGTTTATAAACCATTAATTAATAGAAATAATTATCATTAAATAATTTATATAATGATTCAACTTCACTCTAAATAACCAAATGAAATTTCAATACATGTATCCTTATGGATATTATTTAATAACATATAACTTCAATTATAGACAACAATCCTTATATTACATGATTATCCATTGATGTATTAAGTATACCGATCATAAAACCAATTGACCCGAACAATGAAATTGCACAACTTAATCCTTCTCAAGGGCAATGATTATTCATAATAAGGTTATAAATAATAAATTAAATGAATATTATGTTATGGAATTATAAATTAATGAACCTAATTTTATTATTCAGGTCATTAAGATCTTGTGGGAAACTCTTTCGTTGTGATTGTAAGGGTTTCTTCATCCCACGTCCATTTTTCTGAAATATTCTATATTCTCTCTTACTACATCTGTATAGTGATTTTATACTTCCGATTGGTTATTCATATAATTAATCATATTATTTTATTGATATTAAATTTATTATTTTATTATTATTAATTTTCGAACATATGATTCAAATGACTATAATGTTTTATGTAATTTCAAACCGAACCTCCTTTTTCCTTCTGGTTGCTCTTATTCTATACTCACCTCAATGAAATTATTATTTATTAATACGTACTTGAAAAAAAATCATTTTAAATGTTCTATATATGTGTAACAATTTTAATACTTCTTTATATTTAGGGGTGTTACATATATTAAAATAATCATTCAAAAAATTGTTCTGAAATGCAAGCCCGATTGGAGGAACCTCATGAATTTTTACATATTTTTATGTTCACTGTATAATATGATTTAAGCCATAAATTTACTTATAATATCATAAAATTTAACATGAAAAACATATTTTGGTTCATTTATGGTTTTATGAAAACAAACATTCATTTTCTATTTAAAATCATTTATTCTTTTCCTTAAATCGCACTATAATGTTTTTTTTCTAATGTTTATATAAAAAATATTTTTAAATAATTTCAACTCAATAAGACTTTGTTTAATACTAAAATATAATTTCAACAACATTCCATTTTATTTTATTAGATATACATTTTTTAATATGATTTCATGGAAAATATAAATGATTTTACAAAATTATCTTATTTCCATAGTATTTTTTTTGTCTCACTTAAACAATTTTTAGTTATATGCCTTGTTTAAAACATATTACTAGATTGTGTTGTATATAATTACCTTTGGTATATAATATCAATAGTCTAATTATTCTCATGAAATTATAATGGATCATTATTTGAACTTATTATGGTGGTTTGGGAAACTTTTGAATTTTTAAGGATTATTTCCTCATAGCTTTTCTAATGGAATCATTTTAATGTAACATTTTTTATGTAAAAATTAATTGATGAATATTTTACATAATATAGATTTATATCATATGATATCAAATAGAAAATATTTTTTTTAAGAGATTATGATTAGATTGAATGTGGATATTCTATCTTGATTCCATTCATCATAATACTCTGAATGGTTAGTGTTTATGTTTAATGACTGGGAAAAGTTATTAAAATTTCACATGTTAGTTTCAATATGAATTTATATGTTGTTTATGATTATATCCATTCATAAGAGTAATGAATTTTACTGTGTAATATTTTTTTTGGGGCATTCTATATCACTTCGATGCATCCCAAGGTCTCAAGAGACAAACAATGGCCTTGGCACAAGGCCATGACAAAATGGATTTTTATGGTATACGAAGGAGGCCTTGAATGTATGATTATAATATCCCTCATTATTCATTACCTCATTATAATTATAGTAATTGAATGTTCATGTAGTTATTTGAATAGTATAATACCCATGTTTATGTTTTATTAGGGCTTTATATATTTATCTCTTTTTCCTGCCATAGCAAGTACAAGTTAATATTTAATGGAATGGTTTTTTAGTTATTCACTAGGACTTATGTTTATGTTAATGATATCTTTAGTTACATTATTTTCCTTTATTGGGAATCTAATCTCACCTCATTTCTTATGTTTTTCCTAGGATGCGAAGAGGTGTATTATAAATGAATTTTAGGGATAATGTTAGTGTTTTTGATGATCCCAATAAAACATATATGTTGTTTTTTATTTAAGGTTATAATGTTGAACTTATGTATGAATCTTTTTTCCAAAAGATACTAGATTAATCATTCCTCCTAAATGCATATTCCTTGTTTATATGCCAATTTAATAAAATAGGTAACCAGCTCCTTGCAACTGGGTTCGTGTCCTTACTGTTGGTATCAGAGGAAATTTAGTAGAAAACATGGAAACTATATTTACAAAACATAGATTATTGAAAAAAAATCGAAGATAGAATTAAAGGATAAGTATACATGAATATACTAGAATTTAGGTAAGGAATTTATTATATGGATGGACCTATGAAATTAATCCCTATCTGGATAATACAAGTGGACGTCATTCTGGCACATATGTACATAAGAGTAACAACTCCAAAAAGTTGTTTCAAGCATGAAATGAGCTAACCTAGTACATGACAATGGGTCTTTATCCTCACTTGGTTTGACACTCCCAGAGGATATTCTTAAGATAATTCACATTTTCATTCAATCCCAAAATGATGAATTTATGCCTCTAAAGTATCCAAAGTATATGGTTCTAGGATTTTTGATCCATGAATTTTTGTTATGTATAATATAATGTTACGGTAATATGGAATTCATAAATTTATGATCTCATTTAATATATTTAATTGTTATTAAATCTCTCATATCATAAGGAATGAGAACATCACCAATTGACATGATGAAAAGAGTAAGAATGATCATATCTCTTATGGTCTTATGTCACCATTTCGACGGAATATAGTATCTAACATATCCTCATCATATGAGGATATAATATCATGTGTTAACAAGGTATATACATTATTCTTTGAGTTCTATAATTTTTAGGGGAAGCAATAGAATAAGATGGTGGAAAAAATGAATTGATAAAGGGAATAATTAAAAGGGTAGTTTTCAAACATGTGGTACATGTGGTAGGAAACACCACAGAGCCTTCATAAAAGTAAAATGTGTCTATTACAAGTTTGGAGAAAAATTCCCCAATGTTCATAATTCTAAGTGTATGAAAATAGTTTTCAATATACAGTGCTTCTACTATATTGAAATGAGACACTATAAAAATCAAGGTCATATGAGTCAAAGGAATATGACCTATTTTATGTAACTGGATAATGATCAAGTCATGATACTTATATAGATGAAGTGGAATGATTAATATGACTCATCAAGAATTATTTCATTTGAATATTTTATCAGAAATGTACTGGTAATAAGAATTATTGAATATATGATGATTGTATTTCATTACTATTTATTTTTTTATTTGAGGTCGTACGATGAATTAGACAAAGTATATGTGACTCAGTTGAATGTTATTATCATTGGAAAGTGTTTGGGTGAGGTAAATACAACCATAAATATATTACTAATGATTATGATTATGATGAAGAAATTATTGATTTGGATAATTACTCACTAACTCAAAATATATTATTGACTTGTCTACAACTGGTCAATCTAATCATTGATTGAGTTTACAACATTTATAGATATAAGGAATATATCCAATAGCATGTGTAAGGATGAGTTCATGTTTCCTATAATATTCTATGGTAATTTGAGATATTACCATATTTTTGGAGGATACATGATGAAAATATTCAATTGTTTGGAATGTAAAAATTTAGGGTTTCTTCATGTTTATTAATTGAAAATAATGTAGAATATAAATCGAGAAGGATATATCATGGATTTAAAAACAAAATGAGGATGTACAAGGACCTCTTCTACATGGATCTAATAAGGAAGGATATGATAATTATTCTTTTTTATTGGATCATGATCTTTTAGAATGTTAAATAACATAGAAAATGGTTTAAGTTGATCAATGCTTGAGGTTTTAGATTTTAATTTAAACATATTTTGAAACAAGTTCTAATAAATAATGCATAGAAAATTCAAGGAACAAATAATAGATAAGATTTAGTTTATGAAATAGAAACACATATTTATACTCTTATATAGTGGAATAATTCTTCAACTCTAGTAAAATAGACTTAAATTTAAAAAATTTCTGATTATCATTTTATCTCCATTATATTAATGGAAATTTTCGTAACAGTAGTCTATGGTTTTGTGGTAAGGATATTTTATATGGGCAGGTTCCTTAGCAGTTTCCATTAGAAAATAATGGATTGATTATTATTCCTTGACCATGTTTTTCAATTAAAATTCATAGTTTGGTATTGACTGATTCATTTCCCTTTCCCTCATTTAAGGGGATATTTTAACTTTATTCATGGTCTGGAGTTCCCACAAGGGAATTCTCAAGTATCATCCATTAACATTCGAAGTCCAATTTTAAATTTCGGTGATTATTTTTTTGTAAGGAGGGGAGAATGTTACCCCAAAAGGATTTTAAAATAAATTTAATATTAAATTCATAAAACATTGAGTCCCAACAAAAGGACACATTTTTATAACCCGACAATTGAACATAATTTTTCCCCTTCTGTGTTTTGAATTTTTAAAATCTGACATACATGGTTGCATTTTAGGTAATTTTCAGAGTCTGATAGAACACACATAATGTTGGTGAATAGTAATATACCCTTATAAATAGCAACATGACCATTATAAATATTAATGTACCTTTATAAATAGTTTCATGACCCTTATAAATAGTAATGAACCCTAATGAATATTAACTTGACCCTAATAAATAGTAATATACCCTTATAAAAAGTTAATTTTTCTCTTTTGAATAGTAATGTACCATTTTGAATAGTTTCCTCACCCATGAATGTATAAATAAATTTTAGGTACCTCATAAATTAGAGTGATTTTAAAAAAAAAATATAATTATGTGTAGGTATTTTTGTGAGTAATAAATGTTTTTTGTTCTAGATTTTAGGATAATTTTATGAAGCCTCAGTTAATTATTTAACGTATCATACAATAAGTTTACAAATTTTTTTTAAAAAATTAATTGATAAAATATATTTTTAAAAAATTAAAGATTACAAATTTAGAAAATTATTTTTTTGATTTTTTTTAATTCTACATATCTAAAAAATGCTTTGGATGAATTTATGGGATTTTTTGGGAATACAATTTTTTTTGGTGAATATCAAAATTTGATAATTTACAAAATATTATAAATAAATGAATTTAAGAATCATTCTTGAGTCATGGATGATGTAAATTTCCATTGGTTCAATGTTACATTCACTTATTACTATTCTTGTCCATGGAATCATCACTATTTCTTGTCTTATGGAATAATAATAAACCGGTTATTAAAATATTAAGAAAACTATTCTCTCCTCCACAATAAAAAACCTCCCACACCCCCTATTATCTTGACACAAATCAAGAGGTGTTCCATGTCTAAATTCTGAATTTTTTTTACCAAATCGTTCCCCCTAAAGATGCTATCATGGATCATTAATTCAAATGGGAAATTCCTCACTTCAATAATTTTTTACTTTCATTTCAAGTTCATTTTTTTCATTTCAATACTCACCTCAACCCATCATACTTTTATGAAAACACGAATACCTTAAATGTACTATATTTTTTTTATTATGATGGAATAAGTTATTATCATATCTCCTTTACCCTTCATTTTATTCTATTAGTAAGATATACCATTGGAGATTTGCAAATTTACCACATTCATGGATGATGGGTTTTCAATTTGTTTTAAAATATTCTATTATGTTAATGAAACCATTCTTATGGTTGAAATAGACTGTAATACATGTATTATGTCTCATATATGGTTCTGGAATCTTTTTTTACACATGTTATTTATTTATAAATAAAACTGAGTTCCTTGTGTTCAAAAATAATTAATTAACCCAAACAGTTATCAATGAATAATTTATAAAATGTTTTATCATCACTCAAAGTAACCAAATGAAATTTAAAACTTTTATCCTTCTATATGTTCATTAAAAACATATAACATGAATTATGTAAAACCATCCTCATATTACATGATACTTCGTTCATGTATATAAGTAAAACAACCATTAAACAAACAGACCCAAACATTGAAATTGAAGCACATAACCTATTAAAAATTCTATAAATGAACATAATAAGGTTATAATAAATCAATTAAATTAATTGGTGGTTAATGAATTATTAATAATGGAAACTAAATTTGAATATTCGTGTCATTAAGATCATGTGGAAAACAACTTCAGTCAAAAGATAAGGGTTTCTTCATCTCACTTCCATTTTTGTGAGATATTTGGTATTCACTACTACTACTTGCGTATGGTGTATTTATATTTCCAATTGATGATTTATATAATGAACCAATTTATTTTCATGATATTAAATGTATGATTTAATGATTATTAATATTGTGACATTAGATTAAATTTATTATAATGTTTCACGTATGTTTTACCAGAAACATCATATTCATTTGGGTTATTTTATTCTCAACTCACCTCATCTAAATTCTTATTTATTCCTATTTACTATTCATAAAATTAGTTTTAAATTTATTATATGTGTATACTAATCAGAATCCTTATTTATTTTAATGGGAGTGACATGTTATAAAATAATCATTAAAAAAATTATTCTGAAATGCAAACATGATTCAAGGAACTTCTAGAATTGTTACCTATTTTTATGTTCAATAAAAGATAATTATTAATCCATAATTATCATTATAAAATAATAAATTTTATCATGAAAAATTAATTTTGGTGATTTTTTTGTTGAATTATAGAAAAAGTGCATTTTCGTATTAAATTCCTTTAATATTTTCCTTAAACCACAATAAATGTTTTATTTCTAAAGCTTCATAAAAAATATTTTTAAATTATTTCAACAAAATAATTCTTTATTTAAACATAAAATATAATTACAATGACCTTCCCATTTATTTTTTGTGATATACATGTTTACAATCTGATTTCATGACAAATAAAAATTATTTTCCAAAAGTACTCTTGTTTCTAAAGTAAAAAATTAATTTTCTCATCTCACATTATCTTTTATGAGATATATGGATTATTCAACACTAATTAATTTCATGTGGTGTATTTACATCCCCTTGGTATATAATATCAAGATTCTTTTTATTCTCATGGTATTCTAAGGGATTTTGATTTGAATGTTTTGAGTTGGTATGTGGAACTTTGGAATGTTTAAAGATTACTTCCTCCAGCATTTTTCAATGGTTATATTTAAATTTATGTTTATTTATGTAAAAATAAATTATTTAATCTTGTGTTTCATATATTTTTATCTCCTATGAAATCATCTAAAAAATATTTGGTTAAATAATTTTTGATCTATTTTAATGTGGATGTTCTTTTTTGAAACCATTCACCATATTACTTCAAATGGTTAGTGTTTATGTTTAATGAATGGGGAATGTTTTTAAAATTTCATATATTAGTTTAAATTTGAATGAATATGTTGTTTATATTTATCCCCATTCATAAGTGTAATGAATTTGACATAGTAAGTGTTCGATGGGGCCAACTATAGGCCCTCAGGGCATCAGTTGGTCTAAGGAGACAAACTATGGTCTTTGCATTGAGGCCTTAACAAAATAGATATTTATGGTCATTTAATACGGCATTGACATACGGATATTATGTACTACATTATTCATTACATCATTATGAATCTTTTAATTGAATGTTCATGTAGATATTAAATTAGTAGAATACTAATGATTATGTTTTATAATGGATTTAGTTATTCAGATCTTATTCCAACCATAGTATGTACATGTTTATTTTTAATGGAATTTGTAATCAGTTATTCACTATCACAATTGATTATCTTGATGATATCTTCCACTATATTTTTTTACTTTGCTGAGCATGTGAGCTCACCCCTTTGCTTATGTTCTATTTTTCCACAGGATGCAAAGAGGTGTACTATGAATGAATTGTAGGGATAAACATAGAGCTACGGTTGTTCCAAATAAAATATTTATGATTCTTTTTAATTTCATGATCTAAAGTTGAACATAAGTATATAAATTATTTCCAACGATTCTAATCTAATCATTCCTTTCTGATTTATATTCCCTGTTAATATGCCATTGTAATAAAATAAGTCACCGAATTTAGAAAACTAATGTCCGGTCATTACATGGTATCCCTCCATGATACTAGAGTGACATCCTCTATCACCCCTTATTGAGTTTGTGGAATTTCAGTAACCACCCTATGTAGGTCGTTGATCGACCATTTAGCGGGCACCATCAGTAGGATTTGTGGAATCATTGTCATGTGATCCTCTACTTAGTGGGTTGATCTAAAATGGGTTCATGGTGTCCCCTAGAAGTTCTGTTCATGATCTCTTATATATGTATCATAGTCCTCCTTGACAAATTAATTTTCATTTAGCGTGGACCAAATTTTATAGACCCATTTTATCATGTGTCTCTAATGGTATCATGTCTCAAGGATTGAGTTCTCCGGGAACCCTCATGCTTTGAGAAGAATCCTACAGATGGTTGTTGGTTATGACCTCCTGATGGCATAAAGTATCTCTTGGGTATATATGGGTGTTCTATTTCACTCTTGGAATCTATTATAAAAATATTTCTCTAACTTGTATCGATATGACTATATGGTACATTATGTTTAGTTCTTTCAGTGTGTCCAACTGAGTGTTATTATACTCACCTCTACAAGGGCTCTTCCTCCACATGTCGTACCATGTGCAGATGGTAATACATTTAATGGTGTCCTAGGAGGATCATGGGAATGTGGATCATATATGGAGTTTAGAAGACCAATGTCTTTTTTGGGAGCATACCTTTTACATAGTCCTCTCAATTAGAGTAGGTTGAACTATTTAATGTTTCAATTACACATATGTATTGTCTTTTTGTTGGGGGATTGTTTATAGACATGTTTACATTCCATTACATTCACTATCATACACTATTGTGGGAATATTGATGTATGTATTCATCTTTTATGTTGATTAAGATTTCAACATTTTGTAGCTTGGATATTTTTTCATGTGTATTGGTACATTAGGATAATGCTTCCCATTTTTATGATATTCTTACACTGTGTTAGTCACTAACCCTAGAACTATTTGAGGTATGATTGGGGTAGTCACCAAACGAGCCATTTTGGGATGGATCATAACAAAATTTTCTTGATATTTTTGAGGAAGAGGGTTGTGCAAGTGATTTTTAATTTGTAGGAGGAGTGGAATTATTATACATTTTTAAAATGGAATTACACGAACGGTTTACCCATGAATATCAGCTCAAAACATGAACCTGATTATATTCAAGCGATTATAGGGTAAAAATAAGGAAATCCATTGGATTTTGGATAATATTATAATCCATTTTGGATATTAGTATTAAGGATTAGTCCATTGGTAAGTTAATTTTCCTCTTAATCAATGTAATAAATTTAAATTACTTTTTCTAATAATTTTGTAAAAAACTATGATTACCCTGTTAGACATTATAAATTTTTATGATTCCAACTATTTAAACGTTATTTCCAAATTTCCATCACATATGTGGAATAAATTAATTTAGAATTTATCATGTGGATGAGACGTCAAAGCGTTTTCATAATGTAAAATTTTAAAAAATTTAATATGTAAATATATTTAATTTCAAGATTAAATTTATTAAAATAATATATGTAGGTATAATATATTTAAAATTGATCAAATTGGTCTTTAAATCCAGTGATATATAATTTTTTTCCTTATAAATAAATTATATGAAAATGTAGTTTTGAATTAATATTCATTTTATTTCACTACTCATCAAAAAAAGAAACATCGCGGGAAAGTAAAAAACAATTCCTACAGTATTTTCTGTTTATGATGAATAAATTAATTTAATTTTCTCATATTATATTTATAAAATAAAAAAATTTAATTAAAGTAGGTTCTCCATTAAAAGGTGGTAAAATAGATTTTCCTGGAAAATACTATTTTTATGCATAAAACATGTTTTCTTCTTATCTAATGCTATAAAATATATGTGATTAATAAGGAAAAAAATTATTGAACATATAAAATATTTATTTCATTAATATAATTTAATAATTGTAAATTTGTAAATTTATTTGGATATAAAATCTCTGTGATCATAAAAATATCTCCATCATATTAAATTTATTTTACATTCATTTCTAATTAATTGGTAACATACTAATTCAAATTATATTTTTATAATAAAAATATTATAATAATTTAGATAATAATATACTTAAAATATAATATAATAGATTTTTTATATTTTGTATATGTTAAATGTTATTTGTAGTATTTGGTAAAACTATATCTTTCATGTAACACAATATATCTAAGAAAGTCATTGTTGAGTGGAATGTAAGAAGAATCGATGCTATTTGAATTAAAATCTATGTCATAGATTTAATTTATTTTCAATAGTATTTATATTATAAGTCTCAATATATTATATTCCCTTATGTACATCGTGTTTCATGTCATTCACTCTATTGAATATAATATAGTTACTTTTGAATTTTGGGGTTTTAGAATATATGTTATATAAGTGTGTTTGATAGATAAATGGGGTGTGTTACAAAGATTGATACTAAATTTACCCATTAGGGGATAATCATGACATTCTAGAACAATATTATTTCATGTTAATATTGTAGTATGGGGCATGGACTAATGCTCAAAATACCCATGTGGTGTGGGGAGGGACATGTGCTCTAAATTCCCAATGGGTTTTTTTCATGACATTCTATACGAAATAATTGGAATAAGAATAGGGTTCCATGTAGTCTTGATGTGAGATTGAATTGAGATGAATGATGATATCACATTATATAATGAAATTTGATTCCTTGTGTTATATGGTTCAAACATAAGTGTGGTCCAAAGATGATATTTATGTTTTTGTTCTGATTCCAAACCCATGATATTTATATAGATAATTAATGAAAAATAGAAATTGAAAATTGTCTAATTTTTCTACTTTATTTTAAAATTTAGATAATTTCATAGTCCATTATTGATTGTATATTTTTTAGACACAATTTGTGGTGGTTGACTATGTTATACTCACAGCTTATTTGGGCATCCAAAGTGGTACCTAGATAGAATTCAATTTTGTAGGAAACAATAAGGGTATGTTACCTATTCTAGATGGATGAGTTGGGATGGATCATGGATGAAGATGAAATACAGGGTTTTGAAACCCTCTTGGCAGTTGTTGTATTCTCTTTATTTTGGGTTTTTCATTTGTTCATGACATGTATATGGAATTTCATATGTAATACTTGGGATTTGATATGTTTTCCTATATTGTGGTTTCATGTTATACTAGTCTTTATTAGTTATGGTATTGTTCTCATTATTGGTTATTTATTTTAAGTTATTATTTTTCTATATTCACTATTATGACACTATAAAAATATAGTATAGTCTCTCCATGATATATATTTTAGACCATCACTTATATTCACAAGCATCTAGTTTTTGAGGTGTTCCTGAGGTCATCTGAGACATTTTATTTGGGAATTTCTTTGTTCTACCTAGGTCAGGATGTTAAAATGTGCTTTTAAAGCCCAAATATATTTTATTTTATTTTTTCATACAGTTTGGTGAAGGTGTAAATTAATCGTGAAGTGCCAGGCCTTGGTCGGGTGCTCATTCTTGGGATCGGCTAAAACATATACAAAGTAAAACCCAAGTATCAATGGTGGGATTATTATTATAGATATTTTATTTTAAAGATGAATTTTATTTCATAAGGTGTGATGATCAATTTTTGTGATGATATTGTTTTTTGAGATTTTATTTGTCATCTGGTATATCATGATGGTTGTGTATAAATGTATTAATCTATAAACTAGAAGGGGATTGTTATGTGAATCATTTTTGTAATGTGTGGAACATAATGTTTCCAGGTGATTTTTTGTAATAAAAGTTCATAAAATTACATTTAAAATAAAAAATAAATGTCTCTTAGTATGAAATTGAAAATTTTAAATTGAAGAAAAATTTTATAATTGAAGATGCTAAATAGGTTTCTTAAGAGGAAATATATTTTTGGACTTCATTCCTTTTTTAGTCATATATTAGAAGTCTGATGGTTGATGGAAGTGATTGTGCCTCAGTTTTGACTACCTCATGGGTTATGTGGCATGATTTGTTATTGATTATTGTGAATCCCATTAATAATAATGATATAATGATGAGTAATGTTTCCCAATATGTGTGTTTTTAATTGTAGATATATACCTCTATTAAGATACATGTTAATAGGATGACATGAGGAAATTGTGGGAAACGTGCATCCGTTATAGCAACCATAGTGTCGAATAGTTCTAGTTAAGGATGAAAAGAAAAGTCTGATGACGAAATATCTCAATAAATTAAGTTAATGGAATGTGAACCCGGGGGGGTTTAAAGAGTAAGTCTGATCTAAAATGGGTGTTCCAGTTGATTCACCTTCCAACAATCACCGTAGAGGGTGGACATTAGGTGACTAAGTTATAGATTCAGTATATCCTATTGAACCTAAACCATTCATAGACTCCATCTGATAATAGAGTCATTTTGGTGACTTATATGTTACATTGTCTAGTGAAGAGTGTGTGGTTCATTCAGTCTCATGATGTAATTCTAGAGAATACCATGTGGAAGGTCATTCAAGAGATGTTCCTGGATTACCTTTAAACTCAGACACTCAAGAATGATATGATAGCTGAGTTAAAGAGTTTTTCCCATGGGATAATGTCCTTTAGGTACTACATTAGTTGCTTTGATGGTTTGTAGCACATTTTTTGAGAATTTTTTGGAGATAAAGAAACTGTGGTGAAATGTTTTAAGGATGGGAATAATTGTGAAAGAATTTCCAATTTTTACGTCAATATGCTGAAAAATAATTTAAAAGTGGTGACTGAATATCCAATTTATATGGGGCGCCCTAATGTGTCTTAAAATTGTTGATAGATGGTTTCTGGTGGATGAAAAACAGATTATCTTTTGACCATAAGAAGAATCTCTATAAGAATGTTGACCAGAGTAGTGGAGTGTAGAGTGGACTTGGGGGAAGTTCAAAGAAATTGTACATTACTCGATTGCTCTACCACCATTGTGGTAGGTTATATCACATTCATAGACCGTACCCCTAATCATGGATATAGTACTGATCATGTGGTAGGATGTGACATCTACAATAGTTCTATAGTACCCCTTGATATTGGATGATAATAAAGGATCTATGAATAATTAGAGTGTTCGAATAGGTTTTCAACACCATTTCAGTACTGAAATTTGAGTTCTAATAGTCATTTAATTGAAGGGACTCAATACAGTACTTCAGTGAAATAACACTCATTTCAGCAGAGTGGTAAATCTTAGAGGACTCAGACTACAACACAAGGAATAGTGTCAGGAGAGATACATATAGATTATCCTACACTTTCTGATAGTGAGGCTACACCATCAATGGTCAATGTTTTTTTCTTGTAGATTATATGCCTATTAATTCCTAATTGGATTTGGGTTCCTATAATTCATTTATATATTTTCAAATTTGTAATAATATGAGTCCTATAATTGAGCTCATGAGTGGCTTTATGATGATTGATACACCATTAAGAGTATGTTCGAGAGAAATATATTCATTCAAGTGGTGTTATATCAGGATTCTAGGATTACATTTTCTAATGTGATCTTAATATATATAATTTTTCTGGATTTGAATTGATATTTTTTATGGATTTTATAGTTCCATTATGAGCCAAAATATATTTTTTCGGATGATGAGTGGCCCTTATATCGCAGAAGGGTGACAATTATGTTCATCCTAGAGAGTGGGATATTAAGGATGACCATGTAGGGCTTGTTCTATAGAAACTAGGGATCCTACCGCCCTTGTTTTTTGTATTTTTTCGGATGAAGGTGGTGTGATGTAACAAGATGAACTATTAAAAATAAAGTGTTTATTTAGATTCAATTAAATTTCTTTTTAAATAATAAGGTTTTAGGAAACACAAAAATCATATTTTATTTTATTATATTGTATATGATTTAAATGAATTTTAATAATCATTATCATTGATAATATATATTTTAGACAGTGATAATATGAATATTATAAATAAATTGTATTTAGAAATGTAATTAAACTGAAAAAAGAATTGATGGTAATGAAAAGTAGGGACAATCACTTTAATTCATTTTTCTCAAAGCTTCAAAGGAAGATAGAATCACTGGAAATTTCCCTTTACCAAGACCAAGATGAGAACTGACAACTTAATCTTGAGAGAAACCATTTATGGTAGAAGTTTGAGATCATCTTGTTCATAGCCCATCCCATGTATACTGAAACACCCCATACAAGAGTCATAGTCACACACCTTACCATAAAGAAATTTCCTTCTATATTAAAGAGATATATATCAATACCGTAATAATAAAAATATTAATATTCTATTTTCAATATATTAATTTTTATACTTAATCTTTTCAGATACTTTATAATAAACTATGATTTATGATTTAATAAAACTGAAATTGGGTTTTGGATTAATATAAAAATTCAATTAATGAACAAATTTTTATTAATAAATAGTTTTTAAAATGAATAATGTTATAATAAAATATTATTATTAATTAATTTTTTCTAAATCTGAATTATAATATAATTCTTATGAAGTTAAAAGTAATTTTTATAAGTGTCGAAATACTATAATTGACAAAAAAATGCAATCATTTCTGAATAAATATATATTATTAATAAAAAAGAAAAAAACTTATTTAGTAAATTCTTTATATAAAATGAATATTATTTTTGGAAGCAGTTCATTGACCTTATACTATGTTGAATTTTTAGGTATCAAAGACATTAGAATTTTCCGGTAAATATAAAATTTTGCATAAATATAATTTTTTTATTATGACACCATATTGATCCAGAAATGTTGAAATAAACAAAATAAAATGAATACAATAACAGATAGATTTTTTTAACTTCAATAAAATTTTATTTTATGGTTATTTTATTAATATTATTAAACCATTATGAATCCCATTAATATTAATGTTATAATGATGAGTAATGTTTCCCAATATGTGTGTTTTTAATTGTAGATATATACCTCTATTAAGATACATGTTGAGTGGATGACATGAGGAAATTGTTGGAATTGTGCATCCATTATAGGAACCAGAGTGTCGAATAGATCTGGTTAAGGATGAAAAGAAAAGTCTGATGAGGAAATATCTCAATAAATTAAGTTAATGGAATGTGACCCAGGGGGGTTTTGAAGATTAATACTGATCTAAAATGGGGGTTCCAATTGATTCACCTTCCGACAATCACCATAGACGGTGGACATTAAGTGACTATGTTATAGATTATGTATATCCTATTGAACCTAAACAATTCATAGACTCCATCAAATAATAGTGTCATTTTGGTGACTTATATGTTACATTGTCTAGTGAAGAGTGCATGGTTCATTCAGTCTCATGACGAAATTCTAGAGAATAATAAGTGGAAGGTCATTCAAGAGATGTCCCTCGAGTAACTTTACACTCAGACACTCAAGAATGATATGGTAGCTGAGTTAAAGAGTTTTCCCCATGGGATAATGTCCTTTATGTACTACAAAAGTTTTTTTGATGGTTTTCAACACATTTTTCAAGAATTTGTTAGAGATAAGGAATCTATGGTGAAATGTTGTAAGGATGGGATTAATTGTGAAATAATTTCCAATTTTTACATCAATATGGTGAAATATAATTTATAAGTGGGGACTCAATATCCAATTTTTATGGGGATCCCGAATGTGTCTTCAAATTGTGGATAAATGGTTTCTGGTGGATGAAAAAAAGATTATCTTTTGACCATAAGAAGAATCTCTATAAGAATTTTGACCGAAGTAGTGGAATGTAGAGTGGACTTGGGGGAAGATCAAAGAAATTTGACATTACTCGATTTCTCTACCACCATTGTGGTAGGTTTTATCACATTCATAGACCGTACCCCTAATCATGGATATTGTACTGATCATGTAGTAGGATGCTACATCCACAATAGTTCTATAGTACCCCATAATATTGGACGATAACAAAGGATCTATGAAGAATTAGAGTGTTCGAATAGATTTTCAACACCATTTCGGTATAGAAATTTGGGTTCTAATAGTCATTTAATTGAAGTGACTCAACAAAGTACTTCAGTGAAATAACACTCATTTCTGTAGAGAGGTGAATCTTAGAGGACTTATACTACAACATAAGGATGAGTGTCAGGAGAGATACATGTATTTTATCCTACACTTTTTGATAGTGAGTCTATACCATCAATGGTCAATATTGTTATTCTTGTAGATTCTAGACATGTTAATTCCTAACTAGATTTGGGTGCATATCATTCATTTATATATTTTCAAATTGGCAATAATATGAGTCTTACAATTGAGCTCCTGAGTGGGTTTATGATGATTGATACACCATTAGGAGTCTATTTGAGAGAAATATATTTATGCAAGGGGTGTTATATCAGGATTCTAAGATTACATTTTCTAATGGGATCTTAATATGCCTAATTTGTCTGGATTTGAATTGATATTTTTTTATGGATTTTACAGTTCCATTACGATCCAAAATATATTTTTTCAATCGACTAGTGGCAATTATATCTCCAAAGGGTGACAATTATGTTCATCTTAGAGAGTGAGATATCAAGTCTGGCCATGTAGGGCTTGTTCTATAGAAGCTAGGGATCCTACTGCCCTTGTTTTTGGTATTTTTTTTGGATGAAGGTGGTGTGATGTAATAAGATGAACTATTAAAAATAAAATGTTTTTTCAGATTCAATTAAATTTCTTTTTATATAGTAAGGTTTTAGGAAACAAAAAAACATATTTATTTTATTATATTCTATATGATTTAAATGAATTTTAATAATCATTATCATTGATAATATATATTTTAAATAGTGATAATATGTATAGTATAAATAAAGTGTATTTAGAAATGTAATTGAAACTGAAAAAGGAAGTGATGGAAAAGATCAGTAGGGACAATCACTTCAATTAATTTTTATCAAAGCTTCCAAGGAAGATAGAGTCACTGGAAATTTCCCTTCACCAAGACCAAGATGAGAAATGGCAACTTAATCTTGAGAGAAACCATTTATGGTAGAAGTTCAAGCTCATTTAGTTCATAGCCCATCCTATGTATGCTGAAACACCCCATAAAAGAGTCATTGTCATGCACCTTACCAATAATAAATTTCCTTCTATATTAAAAAGATATATATAAATACCTTTATAATATAAATATATATATATATATATATTCTATTTTCAATATATTACTTTTTATTCTTACGCTTTTCATAAAATTTATAAGAAACTATGATTTTTTATTTTATAAATATGAAATTGGGTTTTGGATTAATAATAAAATTCAATTAATGAACATATTTTCATTAATAAATATTTTTTAAAATGAATAATGTTATAATAAAATGTTATTATTGATTAATGTTTACAAAATATGAATTATAAAATAATTCTTATGAAGTGAAAATTAATTTTTATAGGGGTTGAAATACTATTATTGACAAAAAAATACAATCATTTCTGAATAAATATATATTATTAATTAAAAAGAAAAAAACATATTTAATAAATTATATATATAAAATGAATATTATTTTTGGGACCAGTTCATTGAAATTATCCTATGCTGAATTTTTATGTATCAAAGACATTAAAATTTTCAGGTAAATATAAAATTTTGCATAAATATAATTTTTTTATTATGACACCATACTGAATTAGAAATGATGAAATAAACAAAATAAAATGAATACAATAACATATATATTTTTTAACGTTAATAAAATTTTATTTTATGGTTATTTTTTAATTTTATTAAACCATTATGAATCCCCCAAAACCATTAATATATTTATTTTTCAAATGTATTTGTTATTAGTATGACTCACATACACATAATAATGGGTATTATTTTATTAATATTAGTCATTGGCCTTATAAAATGATGTAAAACAATATAATTTGGTAGAAACCATTGGAAAAGAATTCCTAAGTTTGAGGTTTGGGCAATTTTATTATATAGAGTACACACCATGTGGTTGATAAATAACAAATAAACCTCTCTCATTACCTATATCAACCCAAAAATTATCCCATTTGTCCTTAATCAAAATATTTGGATAATGTATTTACTCTACCCTCCCCTTTCTAGAGTCCTCCCATGGAAAACCATGATCCGAAAAATCCCCTCCAATGAATTCGGAGTTGAAAATTCATGCAATTTATCATCACATTCACTTGCTTATCCATGTTTATTTATTACCGTACAATTTCTATTTCTGATTCCTAATGTTGTGATAAGTCATTAAATTTCCCCATTACGTCCCATTTTTTGTCCAAATATTGAGAAACTCCTTTATCTCGGAACATCCTATTTTATCAATTTTAATGAGATGATGTTATGCTGTCGAAATTTCAATGTGATATTCCATTCCAAAACAACTATGTAGTAAATAATATACCCATTTTATATCATTATTGTTCATACATATACACATATAATTCATTTATAAGAGAAATAAATTAATTTTCTAAAAACTAATTTATTTGGGAATAAAATATGATGATGAATGAATACATGTTGTATGATCTATGTGGAATAATTAATCATGAGAACGAAATGATAGTGACAGATTCACCCAAAATTATATTGCGCTTCAATGCATTGGGTAATTTTTAGTCTCATGAGACATCATTATGGGAAAGATAGTGAATTTGATTCCTTTATAGGGATTTCCCCATCATGATCTCATGGCTATTATCCTTGAACTATTTTTATGATGTAGTGTTTTAAATTGCTTCCACATTTCCCATGTTTCCATTATATATCATGATATATCATGCCTCATTATTCATGCTTATGATTATCACAACTTTTATTCCACATTTAAATTTCTACTATCTAACATGTATTACCTTAATTAGGTTATTCTAGGTTTACTCCCTTAGTAGAATTTATAGCTCACCCATTTCTTATGTGTGTCCCAAGATTATCTCTTGCTGTTTTAAGTGCTAGCATGTTATTGATGTTTTCAAAAAAGATGTTGTTTTTATTATTTTAAATTGTTATTTAATAAACATAATTCCATGAGACAATATATTTATCTATCATTTAGGTTGTATTAAGTGAAATATTGTTTAATAAATCATGTCTTAATCAGTAATAAAGATATGAGTGGTTTTATTTTGTATCAAAAAAATGTTTAGTTATTTTAGGATTGGGATTAGAAAACTATAGTGAAATCTCTAGTTATAAAATTAAGAATAAGAAAATATCCCTAATTTTTTTAAGTATAGAAAAATTGTATTTTTATGTATATACAACCCTGTCTAGATACTACAAGTGGATGTATTTTGACCATAGATGTATCATGGGGTAACCACTCTCTGAAGGTCTGTCGTTATTGAAATAGCATAACATGGTACATGAGTAGGGTACTTATTGTGCAGCTATATTGAAACTCCAAGGGGATATGATTAAGTAAAATCACATTCTCATTACGAACCATTAGTATGGGAGTAAAATTATAATAATAATATATGTTATACATATATCAGGAATGAAAAATATTGATGCCTACAAATTCATAAGTAATTGAAATAAATATATGTTATAAGTTCTATATTTCTTGTCATTAAATTTATATTTATGTGCATAATAGTTTAAAAATACCCATTCTTAATTTCCCCTATATTCTAGATAGAATCCATAAATTGGAGGAATTGGGTAAACAATCATTGTGATAGGTGTTGTGATGACTACACCAACAAGATGACCATTTTGATGGGAGATTTATAAAAAAACATTATAATGATAGTCTATAAACTGAATTAGGTTATAAATTTGATCCTATATTAGCGGGAGTTCCCAAATTTCCCTAACAATTACCAATTTGTGATTGATTCTTTTTTGTGACAAAGGACCCAATTTATTAAAGGTTATATTGATCCCTTAATGACAGAATAACGAATCGAATGAATTAAAAATATATTCTCCATCCTTCAATGTTATGAGAAAGATAAGGTTCTACTATCTCTTTATAATATAATGGTTGTATTTGATCAGTATAAAAAATTGATCAAAAATTATAATCCTGATGAAGATATAGAAATGATGATATTGAGGAAATTATATAAATTTTGTTTTGATATATATTTTCCTATCACTATCCGACATAAAATGGAAATGTATTTCAATTACCTATATCATAATGATGAGACATAAATAAGGGCTTGTAAGGAAATATTCACAATAATTTTATTATATGCCACCATCATTGTTGTTACCCCTAAATGCAATTTTCTGTTCTTTGATTCTAGCCTATAACCTACTGTATAAAAATCATTGGAGATCCGTGACATTGATTTATATGAGGAAATTATTTGACATTCTCTTAATGTTTAAATACATATTATAGAATCTAAATGGTATCACATGGATCAGAAGCAGAACATAAATTGTAATTCTGCCAGTTTGATGGTGAAATCTAACAGTGAGAGTAAATTTCAACATCCCACTTTTCAATGGTGAAAAAATAAGGACCTTGAAAATTTTACAAGGGAACAAGGAAATAATTTTTAATTGAAAATGGATAGAACAAAGATAGTGATTTCTGATAATAGAATCCCATTAATGTGTTGGAAGGGTGGAATTCTCTTGTCAACCCTCAACAAATTTTTCATTTATTTTTCTTCAGGGAATGAGTGTACTTTTTAAACCAATACAATATGCCATTGGTTTTCAGAGAAAACCAAAATCTACCAAGGAATCAAGGGGAAAATATTTACCTCACAATAGATTATGTAGATCCTGAAAACGTTGTGGTGACCAGTATTATAGTTATTCATTAATTAATAGTGAACGTGATTTTTTATTATAGTTTTATGAATTTGTTTATATCTGGATTGTTTTGTAGAACTATTCGAACCCCACCATAATTAATTGAAAAATATTTGTTGGTGAAAATTAAAATTTGGGAAATTATTGAATCCCTATTATATAATACCTCTATTATAAAATAAATTTGGACGAGCTTCCTAGTGAAATTTAGAATATTCCCTTTTGTGAAATTTGATTCAATTCTTGTCAAGGATTTTATTTCCCAATATTGATGCAACATAAATTTATATGATAAGGAAATCACTATCCATATTTTTAGTCATCCTTCCAATATATAAAAGTTAAAGGAAGGGGATAAATCCCCATTAGCACCAACATCTCATGCATTTACATTATTTCCCTACATAAAAGAGTATCTAGATCAAATTAGTGAGTCTATGTAATGAATCATACTACAATACATGATCAATTTGGGGGAATAAACATTTTTGTTTCTTGGGGAATTTCCCAGTATTTTTCATAGTTGATGGGTTGAATTCTGAATTGTGTGTATACCTAGGGTGTTACAATTATTGGAGACTCTATAGAGAATGTTTTCTATGGAAAATCATTATCTAAAGTAACAAATTTATGATAATGTATATAAACGATTTATATGGACAACTTCTTCACTATAGAGTATAACATTCCTCTTTGTCCAGAAGAAGGATGGGTCCATGCACCTTTCGTTTGATTATAATGAGGTCAAAAATATTACAATAAAGAACAAGTGTCCTATTCCATGGAAAAATGACATGTTATATTCGGTACATGTATAATAATTCTTCACTAAGGTGGATATGAGTTTGGGAGATTACCAGGTTTTGGAGAATGAGGAGTATATTTTAAAGGCTACTTTTTTGTTTCAGGTATAAGCACTATGAGTTCATAGTGATTCCTTTTAGACTCACTAATTCACTAAAAATATTCATTTACTTGATCAATAGAGTCATTGGAGATGAACTTGATTTTTTTGGTATTATTAAAACTTGATATTATAATATACTTGAAAACCTCATAGGATAATGAGGATAATATGTGCATTGTGGTAAAGACATTTGGGAAGGAGAAGATTTATGAAATGGTCTGAAAATGTGAGTTATGGTTGATGGAAGGGTCATTTGTGGGGAATATAATCAAAACTAATGGGATATATATGTATCCTACAATGATATAATAACTTAAAGTATGAACGAGTCTAATATATTTCATAGAGATATGTAGTTTCCATGAATTATCTAGGTACTATAGTCTATTTGTTAGAAATGTATCCTTATTTTTAAACCCTCTAACTAAGATAACTCATAAGGGAGTTATTTTTTCATGTAATGGTGCAATTTAAGAGAGCTTCAAGGAGCGTAGAAGGAGTCTTCTCAGTACAATTTTTCTTACACTACCAAAAACTAGAAAAAATTTCATAGTGTTTAGAAATTATTCAAAGTAGTTATTGGTCATTATTTTTGTAGATAATGGACAATTGATAGAATATGATTCTATGATGTTAATAGTTCACAAAAATAGCTACACAACACATCATCTATAATTGGAGGAAGGGATATTATCTTTGAAAAAAATTCGAGCCTTTTCTCTTTGGGGAGAAGTGTGAAATATATATAGATCATAAAAGTTTAAAATATATATTCACATATAATTATTGGAATATAACTAACAAATATTATAAGAGATCATCAAAGAATAATAATTTTCATTCGACTAACATCCTTGTAAAGTGGGAAAAGTTTTGGACGATCTATGTAGATAATACCCAACAATTTCATTATTTATTACAATTGATAGGGATCTAATCTTCTTATAATTTGAATGTGTGTACATGGGAATCATAAATAAAATAGAATCATAAATCCTTTAACAAATTATTATCGAAAAATATATTATAGAGATTTTAACGGCTTCTCAAAGTGATAATGTAGGAATTAAGAAGAAAGTCTAAACTCTATTAAAAGGTAAATCTTTAGAGTTCAATGTTATTGGAGATGGTGTGGTAATATTTTGGTAAAGACAACATGTACCATAAAATAATGTGTTAATGAAGGAGATGTTGTAACGGGCACATAAATTAGCCTTCATTATCAATTCTATAAGAAAAAAGATGTATTATGATCTCTAACAACACTATTTGTGGGGAAATATAAAGAAAGTGAAAATAGAATATATAAAAAGATTTATTCTACAAAAAAAAGTTTAGTCAAAAAGGAAAAAAATACCATTGGATGATGTAACAATTACACATGCATACATGGAAATTGGAAAACATCACCATGGGAATTTTAATTGAAGAGTAAAAGAAATATAGAGGATGTAATGAAATTTGGGTTTTGGTGAATAAATATACAAATACTAAAAACATCAATATGATTCGAGAGAATTTATAATAGGATCTAAAATCACACATATATGTACGAAAAGTGGTGAGATACCATAGAGTGCTACTGTCATTTTTATCGGAATGATGTCTGAGATTCGACACCATTGTCTTGAAATATATCAACCATGATCTACAAACTGAATTGAATATCATCATGTATCATCACCATAAAAATGATTTCCCTTTTATGTGCACTATATACAAAAATTAAGACATGTTGAGAGTTGGTTTAATTGACTTCAAAGGTCAATAGAATCAACCTCTCCCCCTAGTTGATTCCTCAAACAATTACAGTTTCCACTCTGGCATCCAAATAGCTCTATATAAAGCCCTTTATAGGAAGAGGTGAAGATCCTTTTCATGATTTGATGAAGCTGGGAAACAAAAATTACTAGATATTGAAATGGTTAAGGAAATGGTGTAAATGGTTAAGGCAATTCAAAAACCCACCAAGGATTCTCATTGTCAATAGATGACATATTCTGATAATCTTCTATGGGACCAATAGATTGATGTTGGAGACCTGATATTCCACCACATATTTCCACTGAATAAATTGATGTTATTTGGGATGAAGAAAAATCATATTCCAATATATATTTTCCCCATTGAGATCCTTAATTGAATATGAGTTTTTTATAACTGACATATTTTCCGACATAACCTATCTCATGTACATGATACATTCCAAGTATCCCTCTTGAGAATGTTCATATCAAACCCCAAACATGTAATCAATATAGTGAGGGAACACTAATAGAATGACCTCTCTTATGAAGAGAAGATGGAGAAGTTCATAGATTATGGAGAAAAGTTTATATGAAATTAGAAAATGCATTAGGTCAATGTTCTATGGTGAAACAATACATTTGAAGAAGATACATGGGAACTAGAGGGAGTGATGAAATAGAATAACCCTAATATGTTTTAGTGTGGGAAATTAAAATTTCTAGGGAGAAAATTCTTAAGGTCCGTATATCATAACTACCCAAACGATTGTAAGTAAATTATCTCTTCTTATTCAATAAAGTGAAAAATTATATGATAAGGTTATAGAAAATATGCGCAGTTGTTTTCCATTATTATACTCTATCAAATTTAATATATTGTTAATAATCATTATCATTGATAATTTATAAATTGAACAATGATATTTTTATTAGTATAAATAATGTGTTATAACAAATCATCTTGAAATATAAAATGGACGTGTTACCCTAATCAAGTAGGATCACACTCTCTGAAGACAATTTATCAACGATTTATAAGGAGATCGAATAAATCTAATTTCAATTAACCAAACCTAATCTAAGATCCCAAACTATCATCATTAGGAAACATGGGTATGGGATAACATTATATTCCTTGAGATCACATCCCAAACCATGTACACCAATCTACCACATGAAATTATCATAATCACTCCCCTTACCCTTAAAAAAATTTCTAGCATATTAAAGTGATAAGATTTAATAAAATAATAATAAAAACATTTATATTCCATTCTCAAAAGTATAATGGTTTTATTCACTTCTTATTGTTTCATTATATATGATTTCTCTTTTTCATACAATAAAATACAGATTATATTTTCTGGTAATATTCATCTTCAATGATGTCTACTAATTTCATGAAATGATGTATTATTTAAATAAATAAGTTTTCAGTAATATATTATTATTAAATAATATTTACTAAATATAAATTATCATATAATTTTTATGAAGTCAAATGTATTTTTTTATTTTTTTAAAAACGGTTATTGCAAAAAAAAACCCAACATTTATCAATAAATGTTTTTATTATATAAAAAGATAAAATAAAAATAGTATGAGTTTTTTTAAATGAATATTATTTTTGGAATCCGATTGTAGAAAATATAAAATGGGGAATGTTTCATAATTTTCTGAGATAGTTTTATTTTTGAGTGAAAATTAAATGTCATTTTAAAATCATATATGTATTATGAAAATATAATAACCCAGAATAGATATATTATTAACCATGAAAAGAATAAAAGACCAAATATAATTTTCCACATTAAAATAATTTTTGTTTTATTTTTTGATTAATTTTATATATCCATTATGAATCCATCAAAACCATTAATATATTGTTTGTTTTTAACATCATTTAGTTATGTGTATTTGTCAATAAAATTTATGAAATGGTATTATTTTATTATGTTATATCATTGGCCATATAAATTAATTAGACTCAATCATTTTTTGTAGAAAAAATGGGTTATACAATGTAATGGTTTGTGGTACTGTTTATTTTATTATTTAGATTCTCAAACATGTGTTTGAGAATCAATTATGAAATCCCCCTGATTTTCAATATAATCCAAACCAATATCTCATTTATACTCACCAAATAACCTTCTAACTTGTATTTACTTTAATTTACCTTCAATAGAGTCCTCCCAATATTACCCCAAGCTCTCAAGATGAACCTACAAGGCATTTGCTGTCATAGACACATGTAAGGAATGTTCATGTTTTCCTCTTTAATCATGTTTCTTTATTATCTTGTATCTCATTTTTAAAATTCACAGTGTTGGTAAGTTTCATTCCATGTACATATTACTTTCCCCTTTATGTCCAAATTATTAGAGACCCATTTATCTATCATCAACCCATTTTATGAATTTTTATATGATGTAATTGTGATTTCAAAATTTCACCGCATGTTTTTCATTCCAAAATATTTGTTATGTGAATACCATACCCATTTTCAATCAACGTTGTTCACTATTATACCCTTACAATTCTATGAAATGTCATGAATATTTATTTACTCCAAAATCCATTATTGTTAAAATATTATTATGATGAGTGAATCCATGTTGAATGATCTGCGTAGAAAACATAATCATGGTAATTTAATGAAAGTGACGGGTGCGCCCTGAACAATATTGTGATCTAATGAGTCGGTTAATGTTTATTCTCATGATTAGTCATGTTAGGAATGGGACTGTACATGATTCCATTATGGGACTTTTTCTATAATTATTTATTGATAGTTTTCCTTGACCTAGGTTTATGATGTAGTGTTTTTTTGTTTCCACATTTCACATGATTCCATTATGTTATCATTCTATATCACAGATCATTTTCCATGTTCTGGATTCTCACTCCTTTTATTCCTCCTTGATATGTCTATTTCATAAAATGTATTATTGTACTCATTTTATGCTATTTTTATTCCCTTACTAATCTTTATTGCTTTCCCCATTTCTTATGTGTATCCCAAGGTTATCCCTTATTATTTTATATTCCATCATGTTAAGGATGTTTTAATTAATGAAGTTTTACTATTTCAAATTATTATATAATGTAAATAATTCCCAAATACACTACACATATAGATCATATGGTTTTATTATGTGTAATAATATTTATGAAATCATGTATAAAATATTAACAGTGATATGGGTTGTTTTATGTGAAGCATGATTACATTCCACTACTAGTCTATCCATTTCATGAAGTGTTTCCTAAGGATATATTATGGGTGAAACATGAGTGATATGTGGCGTTTACAGATTGACCTCGTTCCTAAATTTGAGAGATTATATATTCCACCTTATATAATTCCACCGAAATAGCTTCCTGAGATTAAGAATCAATGATTATAGTTGATGTATAATTATCCATCTAGGCACTTTTCCTTGGGTTTCACCAGTCCAATATTCTAATAAGGCTAATGGTATATCTATATTACTTTTTTATTTACATGATGATAATCCTAGAAAAATTAATAACTGATATCAACCTCCATGAATCGATGATATTTTTGACCAATTGATAGTTTTGTTTATTTTCTGTAATATTGAATTTAGATCAGGATATAATCAGCTCATAGTTCTACACTTTGATATACCTTAAACATCATTCATAAGTAGTAGTGGCCTATATGAGTTCATCGTTATTCTGTCTGGGCTGACGAATTCTTTTTTTAAATTTGTGTCCCTAATGAATCGAATATTCCATATGTATATTGATTAGTTTTTGGTTTTATTATTTATTTCACCTTGGTGTAATCCAAGAATCATGATGAGCATATCCAATATCCTAACATCATCTTGAGTACAATAAAACAAAATTGACTAAACTCTATTCTATATAAGTGTCAGTTTATAATTGAATGGGTACATTTCTTCTATTCCAACCAACACATTACATACATTTATATTACTTAAAAATTTAATAATATTCATTTGAAAATATAAAAAATCAACTATAGTTCTATGTAAGAATAGTGTATTTCAAAACCGAGAAACATAAACAACTAATTCATAAGAAATTGTTATTTTTTCCACTTATTTCTTCATAACTAGACCCCTTTTGACATAACATCCCTTACAACCATCTTCATGACATGATAAATTAAGCATATGAAAGGGTGATCTAAAATAATAATTATAGGTAAATAATGGAAATATCAATCATATCATAATCATAAGACATAATAACATAGAATTTGAAAATCCTATCATACATAAGAATGATTGTGATATCATTGAATGGTATAAAACATGAATGTTCATAAGAGTCGATGAACATAATCCAAAACTTCATTATAGAAGACATGAAATTTTGTGTCATAAAGATACATATATAAAATAATTTCATATTATCCAAGGCACATTTCCAATTTTATTATAGCATACAAATTGCATTACTGAACTGAGTTCACCCCTCATTTCATCCCTATATAACTAAACCCATATCATTTCACATTCCATCAATTTCTATTTCATATGATATTAATCGTTACCCAATGAATTGGTGGGATAAATAGGTCCCCGACATCTCATAATTAAATCATTCTTATATATTCAACATTAACAGAAATTATTCAGCATAACTCAATGAATAAAACATATTTCATTAAACAACATTCTGTCGTGACATAATCCATGTAAATCATATGGATTTTATAAATAGAATTACATAAAAAAATTAAAAAAACAATAATTATATTATACATGAAACATAACCATATTTAAATAATTCCATATTATATGGAAAATAATTTTGAAACAACACTTGATATTTATTATTGAGAAAAATATCCTTTCTTTTTAAAAAATATTTTTTTTCCTCAAAATGACATGATATTTTAAAATAAAATAATTAATTTTAACATAAACATGAATTATTTTAGTGTAATATTCATTAAAATAATTCCTTATGAAAACCTAAAAAATTATTTATTCCACGTAATTTAAAAAACATTCTTCTCATACTTTTTCCAGAAAAGAAAAAAATACTGTATATCGAATAAAGAAAAAAGATTACATTAATAACATTTAATTATATTCAAAAATAGGTAAAATTGACATTAAAAAATTGAATAAATATAAATAATATTACATACTTAGGAAACATGTGGGTGGATGAAAAATATACCCCAATAAATACTTATGTATGATAAATCATGGATAATAATGAGATTGTGAAATTATCCCATACATTTTAGGTCCAATTTATTTTTTATATATCTAAACCTCATGTATAATAATTTAAATAATGTAATTTATTTATTTTGGAATCATACAACTTTTTATTATATCATATATGATCATATTTTAACATATTTGTTATTAAAATTTCAATATTACTTGTTGTCCATGTATTAACTACTTCATTTTCTTATGCATGTTTTGTAGAATAAGATCATGTTATCTTCAATATTCTGAAAATATATCATTAGAAAATGATATTCACATTATATATATCATATTTATATATATAATATAAAATTTTACATTCATTCTTTAATTTTGATCAGGTATAATGAATCACATCTCTTCGTAGAGACGGTAGGTTATACGTACGCACCAGTGATGATATCATTCCAATAATTATCGAATGGTATTGAATTGAATTTTTTATATTATTTAAGAATCAGTATAATAATTTAATTATCAAATATATTTCATATTTCCATCATTATAACGATCTAATCAAGGTGGTGGTGAATAATAGATTACACCACGATGTGGAAATGGTATGTCTTATATACGGATATGTGGTGATTTCGTTTTTCATTGGATGGATAGAATGTGGAAATGTTTTGTTACATAGTCAAAATTATCTATAAATATATAATTTATAATGGATTTATTACTTTATAATGAACAAAATCATGAATAATATGTTTAAGAAGAATAAAGTTTGAATGAATATGTAGGAGAGATTACCCCTTCTCCCATAAGCTTCAATTAAATATCTTATCAGGACACTAGAGTTGATCATTGGAGATGAAAATTACCTATAGAATTTAAATAAGGAATTTGAGAAGTGAAAAGGGTAGGATAAGATTAATATTGATGGATCAATGTTAAGTAATGAGGTAAGGGAGGAGGTGCACTTTTATAAATGTGGTGTGGGGTACTTTTTGGATCTTTAACAATATTATTTTATAATCAGATGAAGAACCATCCATGCCCCTAAAAAATGTCTCAATATCTATGATGAGATAATATATGGTTTTAATATCATCTAAAAATACATTGTTGGCATTTATTTCTATCATTTAAAACCATATAATTTTAATTAACACGTAGTCATTCTATTTAATTTTTAACTAGACTATCAAATAATTCAATATTGAAATGGTTATATATTTACTTGTTTTATGTCAATTAGACCATAAATAAATAAATTAGAAAATTTCCGAACATATAATAATTACATTATATTATATGAAAATGTTTTATTGTTTTGAAATCATTTAATACTAATTAATTTAGATAAATAATCAATAATGACAATTTTGACACTATTCAATTCATTGATTATTAATATATTATGATTATAATTTAACATCAAACTGATTATTTTTTTATATTCATAAGAGATTATATTACTCTAAAAAAATATACATATTAATTATCCCAATTTATATTTATTTTAATATTTTTAATAACCATTATTTGTTACCTCTTTTAATAAAATAATTTCTACATCAATATTTTGTAATTATTTATAATACTTAGTTGTTGAAACCAAATACTATGATGAAGTTAAATATTAAATATTTTAGATGAATATTTTTTGTTGATTTTATCACCATTAAAATCCACCATAAAAAATTGTAGACTTATTAAATGATGAATGTGACATATTTAACATCACTTAAAACAAAATAATATAAGTGTCACAATCACTTTTATAATGCTCCAAATGGCCACTAACATGACACTAGGATGTTTATGGTCAATATATAATCTCCCAATAACACTTTTTCATGTTTTTTGGTTATTTAATGGTTATTATAATATTAATAAAAATGATTAATTGATTTTTGATCAATTATTTCTTTTTTTCATCATCAATGTATAATTCATTAAGGTAAATATTTGTTATAAAAAATTTAAATATAGAATACCATGATAAATAAGAAAATTAAATTTAAAATTAATATCTATAGTATAATTTATCTTATGTATAACCTTATATTAAGAATTATTTAGTTTTTAAATGTTTAGTCAGATATATTTAAATTCTATTTAAATAAAATAAATTAAATATCATAATCTCACCCATGGGGCTTTCAAGGGGTACCACTTTTACCCAAGGATGATTTATGTTGAAACACTCTCATCCAATGATATTAATACACGAGTTTAGTTAAATTTATTAAAGAATTGTTACACTTAATAACTTGGTTCACCCTTTTATGATATAAATAAAAATTACCAATGTTACTATTCATAATACCAAAAAATAAACTAATTCTATTTACATAACATGTACATAATAATTCAAAATGTTGAATACATTTTTTAAAAACCAATACCATAATGATCTAGTAATTTTTTTAAAATTAATATTGTTTTTTGAAAGAGGGAACGAGTTTTATAAGTTAAACATTACAAAAGATTGAAATGTTTTTACTTATAAATTAAATGTAAAATTAATTGTAATGGCGTAAATTATATTGAGTGAAAAAATATATTCAATTTATAATTTAATAATGTAAAACCCGTAAATTTCAAAGACAATTTTTTTCATAATTATTTGGAATTTTACGAGTACGGAGTTTCTGATGGCGCATGATTCTGAGGCCCGGTGTGCCCAGAATCAATTTTCGAAGATTAGCTCAGGTACGTTCAGTGAATGAACGAGCATTTTTTTTCTATCTTTTGAACAGGTGCTCATAATTAAAATCTAAGGGCACCATTGAACTCGCAGCGCCGGTAATTCCTTGAAGGGGAACTTACCGTAGTTGCGTTCGCAAAAGAGGAGAAGATAATTTTTTGGGGTTTGATTAAGAAATAAATAAAAATTTACGGAACAATTTTTATTATTTTTGTATGTGTGGTTTTTCCCTCCCATTGGTAGTTAAGGGTGGGGCTCGAAGCCACTTAACTACCCAAGTGTTGGTGTTAGAGAGTTGGGTCCGCCCGACCTCCACCATTTAATTCTCTCTAAACCCATTAGTAAACCCCCCATTAATTTTGACAAACCTCCATTAATTGTCACCTCAACCTATTAAATTATGTCAACCAATATCTTAATGAGGAACCATCATTTTCCCCTTTTTAATTTTAAATGCCATCATATTTAATTATGGGGATCCTTCTTTCTCACATCCTTAATTAAATGACACCACATTTTAATTAAGGTGGTGACTTAATTCTGAGGGAGTTCCATTGCGTGGATAATAAAATAATATGAAAGCCTATTATTTTGGTGATTAAGGGAGAGAGATTTGTTTTGTGACGAAGAATACTGGTCTCCGAAAAAGAACAACGAAGAACGCCAACCTCCGATGAAGGACGACGAAGAACGCTGGTTCCTTGGAGATCGACGACGCGACACCGTGTACCATGATGCCTACGATCCTCTTCTTCACGATGTCGTGTACCGCGACACCTATGATCCTCTTCTCCGTGACGATGTGTACCGCAATGCCGAAGGTCGTCTTCCTTGTCATGGTATGGGATTTTGTAAATTGTAGGATCTTTTTCATGAGATTTATAACCTCGTGCTTGGTATTATTTGTGTTTGGTGGTGCTTAAAACCTCTGACGCGATGGGTGCGGGTTAACGAACAAGCCAGACTCACCGCTACATTGTTCTTGTTGTGGTGAATAATTGGAGAAGGCGAAGCAAGTCCGTATTGGCGATTGGAGGCCTTCGTAGTAATCTACGGGTCTCGGGGGGAACACAGACGCATTCGGGAGCAAGAAAGGACCATCGGAGCGGCTCCGGTGGCCCTCAGACATCTCCTGCGGCACGGGTCGCCGGCGGCCAGAGGTGGAGACCAGCATCGGAAAGCCACCCGGAGGGGGCGGCGCCCTGGCGCGCTTCCAGAAAGAACCTCAGTGGCTGAAGCCACGGTGGAAGGCGGCCGGATCCCGCGGCCGCGCGGTATCCGGAGGATGAGGACGCGACGCCCGCCGCATCCGTGGAGCGCAAAGGGGGGGGGGGGGGTGAGCATCCCCCAACTCGGCCCGCTGGCTGAGCCAGTGCACCCCCCTAGCCAGGCCGGGCCGGATCCAGATTCGGGTCTGGTCGACCCGGTTCGGGAAGACCTGGGGGGGAGGGGGGTTGGGGCGGGCCGGGTCGGGCACAGACCCCCCACTTCAGAGAGTTTTCTGTCATTTGCCCATAACATGGGATACAGACCTTCGATCGACACATTTTAAGTTGCGTTGGGATCCTTGGATCGAGTTGCTCGTTTTGGTATATTACACTCAATGCTTCAAGAAACATTGGATGTGGCCAGGTTGGTTCGAACACGAATCAAACCGATCCCTCGGAGCAGAAACACTTATAATATAAGCTCCGGACGTCCGATTGATGTGCCGTTGACTTTGTTGAATTCCTCTTAGTGAGAAAATTCTTTTGGATTACTATGATCAAGGTTTGGATGCAGCTGAAGTACGGTCGGGTTGGTTTAGGCTAAAAAACCAACAAGACCCCTAGGACAGAAAAGCCAATAACTCTCAGATCGGGCGTCTGATTGACGCACCGTCTATCGCGGTGAGTTCCTATTGTAGAGACGGAACATTGTGATACATCAGCTCTGGAATTCGTGACAGTTGATGTATTGACCCCTTGGATCGTGGATCAGACCCTCCTGGAATCGAGCGTGCTGTGTGTGGGAACCCTAGAGCTCTTTACGACTGCGACGACGACGACTGTAGTTGGATCCTCTGTGGGTTCGGCAGCGATGATGACTGTAATTGGATCCTCCGTGGGTTCGGAAAAACGACGACCATACTGGAATCCTCCGTGGTTTTGATGGCGATGACTAATGTTCTTGTATCCTATGTGGGTCTGGCAGTATTTGACTCTGTACTTGTATCCTATGTGGGTCCTGCAGAGTAGCTGGTCTTGTATCCATTGTGGGTCTGACATCTTAGCTAGTCTTGTATCCTATGTGGGTCCGACAGCTTAGATAAATCAGTGGCTATATCTGATCATCTCTATCGCCTTACAAAGTGTATACCTGTGTGAGCAGTGTCTTGCTTCTCAATCATTATCATTGATGTGGTTGACATGCTTTCTTGTGTGGATTGGGTTGTACTTTCCTGTGTGGACTGGGTTGTGCTTTCCCCTGTGGACTGGGTTGTGCTTGGGATTGGGAGATGGAGCCAATTATAACTGATGACTTAGGTATTTGTATGGGCATATACCTAAGTAGTGTTATTGATACTTCGTGATTGTATCTTTTCATTGTGGTTTATCCTTCGTGGATTCTGAGAGGCCTTCGGGGGTCTCGGGGTCCCTACTGAGTATCGTAAACTCACCCCTACACGTTCCATGACCGCACTACATTGTGTTGGATGTAGACGGTAGACAACACTAATCGAGGTGGAGTCTTTTAGAGATGGATGGTACCCGGAGGTGGACCACTTGGCAGGACGTACAAGGAGCGGACCATTGGATCGAGGAGCTGAGGAGACTATCTGTACCCACCACTCAGGTGGGATTGTCGGAGGATGAATTGGTGTTGCTGTTTTACTTTCTATTGATATGCTTTCCTTTCAGTTGTACTATAATTTCAGTTGGGTTTGTATACTGTCCCATTTTCTTTCAGCACTTAACTTGTACCCAGTTTTACTTAGTGTTTACTTCACTTGCTTACTCTATGGTGTTTGTTACTCTTTAAAGGCAATGTCTTCCCTTCTTTTGGGTTTTAGGCCTTTGGTGCTAGTCTCCAGCCCCTGGCCTATGGAAGGAGGGCTTGGGGTAGTCATTACACGGGCCCCGAGGACGGGTCATGGCAAATTGGTATCAGAGGAGTCGGTTCTACTGCAGAACTTAGGACTCTGATATTTTCTCCTCTATGAGGCAATAATGTTTAGAGTAATGAGTGTGTTTATCAGTCTAGGGAGTCCAGTGTTGGTGTGGCGGCCGACGTATCCATACACCAGGACCCTGAATTTTGATTTCGGAATCAGTACACAAAAACATTGATTGCATGTGTGTTTTAAATGTTTTCTTTGTGATTACTTTATGTCAGCTCACCAGGTATACTTCATTAACAATGGCGCACATGTTTTTTTCAGAATGGTCCCACGACGACAGCTAGCTAGGGTTCCCGGTTACGTGCGGGATGGCATCCCACCGAGTGATGAGGCCTCGGTGCAGGGCCCCATTACGGAAGAGGCACCATCAGTACCTTTACCCGCCAAACCACCAATGATACCAGCCCCAGCGGTGGAGAGTGCATGACGCCTCATCGTGTTGCATGAGTTTCAGAGGCAGAGGCCGCCTAGGTTCCGCGGAGAGATGGATCCTTAGATAGCAGAGGATTGGCTGAAGGTTGTCATCAGAGTCTTCAGGTTAGTAGGGATTCTAGCAGACCTCATTGTGGTCCTTGCCGTGAGTCTTCTGCACATCAGCTGGTAGATGGTGGAGCCTGATGATCCAGCTTCACGATGAGGCATCTCTTCTTTGGACTGACTTCGAGAGCCTCTTCCACTGGGATTTTTTATCGGCCACCCTCCGTGCTGTGCGCTTCCAAGAGTTACTACAGCTGAGGAAGGGAAGTATGTCAGTATCCTAGTACTCGGTGAGATTTACCGACCTCTCGCGCTACTCCACAGACATGGTACGAGACCCATTCTTCGGAGACCAGACCTTTGAGCAGGGGATAAGGCATGAGATCAGAGCTTCGACGATTCCACTCAGCATCCCAACTCAGACATGGGTGCTAGAGCGAGCCCTGCTAGAGGAGAAATTTCTCGCGGAGCATCCATCAGTAGCGAGACCCACTGCAGGACGGCACAGAGCAGAGTATTCCGCAGAAGGCAGTCGACAGACGACGCAGGGGTCCAAGCAGACCAGCCAATTAGGTTGGCATCCTCAGTGTACGAGTTCAGTTGTCTGGGCACATGTCGTAGAGCCAGCCTTTTGAGGAGCAGACGGTGCTATGCGTGCGGCGGGCAGGGTCACATGGCTCGTGACTGCCCGACCCGTCATGCAGATGAGCAGAAAACAGTAGAGGGACCTCCATGGCAGAGGAAGAGGTACGACCGTGGCGGTCCGTAGGGAGTAGACGGATCAGGCAGAGGAGATGGTCGAGCAGCGAATGGTGGGCGACGCTTTGAGTCTCTACCAGCACCACCCCTAGGAGGTCCACCCCGACCATAGGGATCAGGCGGGCAGAGGCTGGCTTAGCCCCAGGCCGCGGAGGATTACGACTACAGAGCCCCCGAGATGATTTGAGGTACTATCTATTTCAACTCAACCCTTACTAGTTCTTATAGAGAGAGGTGCGAGCCATTTTTTATTTCAGTTGCCCTTGTTCGGATCTCATAGATTTCGACGGAGCTGTTGGCTCGATCCTTGCGGCTAGAGACTCCAATGAGAGCAGACTCGACGATTATGCACTAGTGCCGGTAGTGTGAGGTTTCTTTATGAGGCGAGAGCTTCGGCTAAGATATTCTTGTAGCGGTGGCGAGGCCTTACGATGTCATCTTGGGTATGGACTGGTTATATACAGTCCATGCCCTGATCAACTGTATTAGGCACAAGGTGTGGTGTGTCCGCATGGATGGGAGTAGGTTCTCCTTCACCGGTGATAAGGGAACCATCACAGCACAGGATGGACTCACGCAGAGGAGAGGGCAGCCGATCACACATCAGTTGGCTAGTCTCATCCACGGAGTAGTTGACATACGGAGTACGAGTTTTCAAGTAATGGTGGATCAGTATGCGAACATTTTTTCTTGACGATGTTCCAGGAATAACTCCTCGTAGGGAGGTAGACTTCTATTTATACATGTACCTCGAGACATCACTGATATCCACTCCGACTTATCGGATGGCACCCGGCTAGCTTCATGAGCTGCGGGTACAACTGGAGGACTTGTAGGAGTAGGGTTTCATCCAAACCAGTTTTTTTCCCCTATGCTTCACTGGTCATTTTCGCCAAGAAGGCGGTTGGGGGCTTGCGACTGTGTGTCGATTACCATCACCTGAAGCAGATGACCTTGAGAAACAAGTATTCGCTTCTGAGGATTGACGACCTCTTTGATCAGATCAAGGGAGCACATTTGTTCTCTAAGATAGACCATGGGTCAGGCTATCATCAGCTCTGAGATCGAGACAAGGATGTGTAGAAGATGACCTTCAGGTGTCGGTACGACCACTATGAGTTCATGGTCATGACCTTCAGTGTGAGCAATGCTCCAGCAGTGTTAATGGCTCTCATGAACATGATCTTCCAACCCTACCTCGATCGGTTTTTTTGTAGTCTTCATTGACGACATACTGATTTACTCGACGACTGAAGAGCATGCCTACCACTTACGGGTTGTACTGGATACACTCCGAGAGAACCAACTTTAAGGTAAGCTCTCAAAGTTCTTGTTTTGGCTTTGAGAGGTCCACTTCTTTAGGCACGTCATCTCTGAGGCGGGAGTTGCAGTGGATCTCGCGAAGGTCGAGGCAGTACTTGCTTGGGAGCCACCTAGGAGCGTGACAGAGGTGCAGTGTTTTCTAGGTCTGGCTGGGTACTATCGGAGATTTGTGCCAGACTTCTATAGATTTGCATCAACGGTTACAACTTTGATGAAGAAGGGGAAACCCCTCATGTGGTCAGACAGATGTCAGTAGAGCTTCCAGGAGCTGAGGCAGAGATTGACCAGTGCGCCCATCTTGAGGCTGCTGGAGGAGGGCGTGGGGTACGTAGTTTTCTGCGACGCATCAGGGACCAGACTCAGGTGTGACCCGATGCAGGAGCGAGCATTGATCACTTATGGTTCATGGCATTTTAGTCCGCACGAGCATAACTATTCCACCCATGACCAGGAGATAGCAGCAGTGGTCTTCGCCTTTAATATGTGGCAGCACTATCTGATGGGAGAGCTCTTTACAGTCTATTCTGACCACCAGAGTCTCAGGTACATATTCTTGCATAAGGACATGAACCTGAGATAGTGAATATGGCACGAGTTCTTCCAGGATTATGAATTTGAGATTGTATATACTCGTGGAATGGGGAATGTTGTGGTTGATGCTCTCAGTAGGAGATCGGGCATTTAGCTACTTGGAGATATGACATGGCAGTTAACCACTTTGTAGATATCCTTTGTGGATAGTGATGGGCAGCCTATCTTTAGTCCCTCACAGTCACTCCTCCACTACATCATCGAGTCAGATAGGCACAACGTGGGGACATGGACTGTGAGACGCGACGTGTATATATATACTCAGGACAGGCACCTGATGGACTTTCTGTAGGAGGAGAGCACGTCATCCTTTTTATGGGACGTACTATGGTACCGGTTTCAGTGTAGGAGGAGGTGTGGGGGTATTTCCACACATCCCCTCTAGTGGTACATCTTGGAGTAGTGAAGATGTATCAGGACCTCAGACAACAGTATTGGTGGCCGGGTATGAAGAAGGTTGTGGCGGAGTTCGTTTCTTGATGCCTCACATGCCACCAAGCAAAGGTGGTGCAACAGGTACCTGCAGGCTTGGTACAACCCTTAGAGGTCCTGGAGTGGTATTGGGATGGGATATCTATTGATTTCAGGACGGGGCTTCCACGTACTTCTAGAGGACATGACTACATCTAGGTGATCATAGACCGACTCACCAAGTCGGCCCACTTTCTAACTATCAGAGAGTAGAGCTTAATGGAGAGCTTGGGACGTATCTACGTTCTAGATATAATATGGATTCATGGTGTTCCATCGACTATCATCTTCGATTGAGATGCTCACTTAACTTCCCGGCATTGGAAGGGGTTGCAGGAGGCGTTTGGGACACAGCTACACCTGAGCACCTCCTTTCGCCCACAGACGGATGGTCAGACGGAGAGGACCATTCAGACTCGTGAGGACATGCTCCGTGCATGTTTCCTTGACTTTGGTCGCAGCTGGGAGGATCACCTACACTTAGTGGAGTTTTCTTACAACAATAGCTACCACTCCAACATCAGGATGGCACCATATGAGGCCTTGTACGGCCGACCGTGCAGATCACCTTTATGCTGGACAGACCCTGGGGAGTCAGCACTCATAGGACCAGAGATGGTTCAGGCTACGACAAAGAAGGTACAGATCATCCAGGAGCGGATAAGGACTGCTCAAAGCTGACAGAAGTCCTATGCTAACAGGAGGCAGAGACCACTAGAGTTCGAGGATGGCGACCACGTCTTCTTATGGGTCTCACCTCGACGTGGATTATAGAGATTTGGCTAGGGCAACAAGTTATCTCTTCTCTTCATCGGACCATTCCAGGTTCTCAGCAGGATAGGTGAGGTGGCTTATCTCCTGGCTCTTCCACCTCAGTTGCACAGGGTGCACGACATCTTCCACGTATCTCAGTTGAGGGGGTACATGCACGACCCGACGCTTATTATCGATCATGGGGAGAAGGACATCGATGATGAGGCGACTTTTGCGGAGGTCCCGGTGTAGATCGAGGAACGACAGGGGCATGCCCTACATGGACCATCGATTCCTCTAGTGTGCATCAGGGGGCAGCACGGGAACCTCCAGGAGAGCACATGGGACCAGGAGGCTCAGATGTATGCTCAGTACCCTTATTTGTTTCCCTAGTTTATGATGTATCTTTACGGGGACATAAATCCCTAAGGTGGGAGTAATGTAAAGACCTGTAAATTTTAAGGATTGTTTTTTCATAATTCTTTGTAATTTTATGAGTATGCAGTTTATGATGGCGCTTGATTCCGAGTACAGGTGTGTCCGGAATCAATTTTCGATGTTTAGCTTAGGTACGTTCTGTGAACGAACGAGTAGGTTTTTCTAACTTTTGAACCGGTGATCGGAATTAAAATCTGAGGGCACCATTGAGCTCGCAGCCCCAGTAATTACTTAAGGGGGCACTTACCATAGTTGAGTTTACAAAATAGGATAAGATAATTTTTGGGGGTTTGATTAAGAAATAAATAATAATTGACAGAATAGTTTTTATTAATTTTGTATGGGTGGTTTTTACCTCCCATGGGTAGTTAAGGGTGGGGCTCACAGCCACTTTACAACCAAAGTGTGGGTGTTAGAGAGGTGGGGTCCGCACGATCCCCTCCATTTAATTCACTCTAAACCCATTAGTAAACCCCCCCATTAATTTTGACAATCCTCCATTAATTGACACCTCAACCCATTAAATTATGTCAACCCCTAACTTAATGAGGAACCTTCCTTTTCCCCTTTTTAATTTTAAATGACAATGCTTTTAATTATTGGGAACCTCCTTTCTACCATCCATAATTAAATGGCGACACATTTTAGCTTAAAAACCAACCAGATCCCTCGGATGGAAAAGCCAATAACTCTCAGACCGGTCGTTCAATTGATGCGCCAACTGTCTCGGTGAGTTCCAATTGTCGAGACAAAACTTTATGATACATAAACTCTAGAATTCATGAAAATTGATGTATCGAACCCTTGGCTTGTGGAGCGGACCGTCCTGGAATCGAGTGTGCTGTGTGCGGGAACCCTAGAGCTGGCTGCGACTACGACGACGATGAATGTACTTGTATCCTCAGTGGGTTTGGCAGTGACGACGACTATACTTGGATACTCCGTGGGTGCGGTAGCGACGATGACCGTACTGGAATCCTCCGTGGGTTCAATGGAGATGAATATTGTTCTTGTATCATATGTGGGTCCGATAGTATTTGACTTTGTACTTGTATCTTATGTGGGTCCGACATAGTAGCTGGTCTTGTATCCTTTGTGGGTCTGACAGCCTAGTTGGTCTTGTATCATATGTGGGTCCAAGAGCTTAGATGAATCAGTGGCTATATCTTATCATCTCTATCGCCTTATGAAGTGTATACCTGTGTGATCAGGGTCTTGCATCTCAATCATTATCATTGATGTGGTTGACATGATTTCCTGTGTGGATTGGGTTGTGCTTTCCTGTGTGGACTGGGTTGTGTTTTCCGATGTGGAATGGGTTGTTCTTGGGGTCGGGAGATGGAGCCAACTGTAACTGATGACTTAGGTATATGTATGGGCATATAACTAAGTAGTGTTATTGATACTTCGTGATTGTATAGTTTATTTTTGGTTTATCCATCGTGGATTCTGAGAGGCCTTCGGGGGTCTCGAGGTCCCTACTGAGTATCATATACTCACCCCTGCATGGTCTATGCCAGCACTACGTTGTGTTGGATACAGACGACAGACAACACTGATCGAGGTGGAGGCTTGTAGAGCTGGACCGTACCCGGTGGTGGACCACTTGGTAGGACGTACACGGAGCGGACGGTTGGACCGAGGAGCTGAGGAGACTATCTGTACCCACCATTCTGGTGGGATTTCTGGAGGATGACTCGGTGTTTCTGTTTTACTTTTTATTGATGTGCTTTCCTTTAAGTTGTACTGTACTTTCAGTTGGGTTTTTATACTGGCCCATTTTCTTTCAGCACTTACCTTGTACCCAGTTTCACTTAGTGTTTACTTCACTTGCTTTCTCTGTGGTGTTTGTTACTCTTTAAAAGCAATGCCTTCCCTTCTTTTGGGTTTTATGCCTTTGGTGCGAGTCGCCAGCCCCTGGCCTATGGAAGACGGGCTTGGGGTAGTCACGACATGGGCCCCGATGATGGGTTGTCACAAATACCATTCAATATTATGACTTAACAATAAAAATTATTTCTATTTAAAATTTTGTATTTAATTAAAATTTATTGTGTTTTTACTATTCATCAAAACATATATGTAATCAGAAAAATATCAAAAATATATTCAAAATAAATTTTTATACACCAGTTAAAAAAATGATTATTTTTTCATCTAAAAATTATTAATGTTTCAAATAATTAATTTAAAACAAATTATCTATTGAAAGGTGGTATGTCATCCTTTTGAAGAAAATAGATTTTTTCTTTAAATAGGGATTTTTCATAACCTATGAAAAATATATCTACTTAATGAATATAAAAAATAATTTATTATGTATATAACATATATAGTTCATAAATTTTTTACTAATAGTAAATTACTAAATTTATTGTTACAAAATTACCAACATATAAATGATTTGTATATTTTATAAATAATTAGAAGCAAATTAATTCACCATACATTTTCATAATTCATTTATATTTATTTCTACATAACTAACATCTAGGATAACATGGTCGTTTTATACTAATAGAATCATGTGTATCAATTAAACTCCCAATTTTGTGTAATTCAATCTATTAATGTATTAAAATTAATTAATGAAAATATTTCATAATACATCCTAGTTTGACATTAAATCCCTCATAAACTAAAATTTTTCCTCAAAATTCATTACTGGGATAAAAAGAGATGAGGATATCTATCCCTTATCATTTCCTCCAATTCCCACATAGCTTCCACAAATTGGTGGTTCCCCCACAAAACATTAACAAAATTAGTGGTCTTGTTTCACAGATATTTTTCTCTATGATCTAGAATCTCAACCAGTTGTTGCTGATATAGAAGGTATTACTACAATGATACAACATCTCACTTTAGTACATGTGAGGTATTATGTATTTACTTTATCAATAGGGATACATGGACACATCATGAACATGACTGAGATTCACTAGAAGCACCCATTAGTGAGCTACCTTGCAAACATGATCCAGAATTTCTAAAAGACTGATATACCTAGGGATCAACTTTTCCTTCATAACTAATCTCATTACTCTCTTATATGCAGATATTCTTAGAAACACCATGTCAACCACTTCAAACTCAGATTCTTTTCATTGGTTGATAGCATTACATTTTTTTGAATATGGAATGCTCTTATGTGTTACTGAATAGATCTATCAAATTCTGACATTTCATTACCAATATCATTTACTAATTGCATTATTTTAAAAACTTAAACCCAGAAAGTTAGAGTTATGTACTTCAATACATAGACTTCTTCATAAGGATCCATCTAAATAATGGAGTGAATGATATTCTGGTATGAAAATTCTAACAAAGAATGTAATGATCCCAAAAAACTTTTAAATATATAGGGAAATATCTCAACATATCATTTAAAGTATGAATTATCCTCTTAGACTAACCATATCTCTAAGGATGATAATCAGTGATGAACCATAACTCGGTATCTAGAGTCTACTAAATACCTCACTAGAACAACTAGGTAATCCTCAAATCCCAATCAGATATAATAGAATGTGGTACTCAATGAAATATTACCACTTATTAACATATATCCTAGCAAGTTGATCATGAGAGATATCATCTCTAATATAAATTATGTTTTCTGAATTCATATGGTGATGAAATATATCCCTTATAGAATTATGGACTTTATATGTTTTTGGAAGCCCAACAGAAATGTCTACAATGTTCTTTCTCATTTCCATTCTAGTATGGGTAATGGTTGTAACATCCCAATAAATATATGTATATCAACCTTAACTTTCTGACATACCATGCACCGAGAGACATATCCAGAAGCATTACGTTTCATTTCATCCCACCAAAAATACTCTTTCAGGTCCTTGTACATATTTTTGCTTGCATGATGATTTGGTAATGAAGAACTATGAGCCTCATCCAATACCCCATTCATTAAATTTGGTATGGAATGAATACAAACCCAGTTCTTTATACATATTATTCCTTTACTATTAATGGTGAATTCAAGAACATTTATCACCTTCTATTATAGCTCTATATCTTTCTTTTATTCCTCCTTAATATTCACTTGTATATATGGTTGGACATTTAATTGAGAATGATATTATTTCTCCCATTACATTAAAATTATAACATACATCCTTTCATAATACAATTATATATGATCTTTTGTGATCCTCATCATGGATAGGCTAGCATGGTCCTTTCAACTCAAGGAAATTTCTTCCTTGATTGCTTTCCCAATGTGGTAATGTATCGAGATGTTTTAATCATTAATCAACTCCAACCATTTTCATTGATGAATATTCAGGTCCTTTTGTGTAAAATTATACTTTTAACATTTATGAAAATTAGAAATATCACACTTTTCAATATAAATATTATTCCCCCATATCATTTGTGAAAATATTAGAGCAGCAAACTCCAAATCACGAGCTGCGTAATTTTCCTAAAGTATTTGTAGTTTTCACGAGGCATAAGATATCACCATATCATTTTTCATGAGAACACTACCCAATCCCATCATAGATGAATCAGTATTGATAACAAACATTTTCCACTACAAGGAAGTGTGAGAACAAGTGCATTGGATCACCTTCTATTTAGATATATGAAATTATCTTCACATTCCTCCATCCGAACAAGCATAGCTCCATTTCATTTCAACATGTTGAGTGGATTAGATAATCATGAAAATTCATTCCCAAAATGAACCTAATATCCATCCAAAATATGAAATTTACATATCTCAAATACTGTTGTTTGTCTTGGACAACTATCAATATGTTCTATCTTTTCAAGATCCATATATATCACATCCCATGGTATTATGTGACCCACAAAATAATAATTATGAAGTGAAAAATAACACTTAGGTAAATTAATCATAAAGATTCTCCTTTCTCAGTGTCTTCAATATAATTCACATGTGGTCATCGTGCTCTTCCTTTTTTTTGAATAGATCATAATATAATATATAAAGACTACCAAAAACTAATCAATATTGTCCCTAAAAACTCTATTAATTTTATACATGTAAATAATGGGGGAATTAGTAATATTAAAAAGTATCACTATAAATTAATAGTGTTCATACCATGTACAAAATGAATTATTTGGTATATCATCCTTATTGACACAAAATTGATGATATCCTGAATGAATATCAATCATGATAAAGTATTGTTCTCCAAATAGTATTTCGAATAACTCATCAATATAGGGAAGATGTTATATATTTTATAGTGATCTTTTTAAGTTTTAAATAATAATATAGATTCACATTGATCCATCTTTCTTCTTAACAAAAAGAATAACTGCTCCACAAGGTGACACACTTCGGTGTATGAGTCCCTTGTCATGATTTCCATGGGGTTGCTTCTTCAATTCATACATCACAGTTTGGGACATTCTAAAAAGTGTCTTTGAAATAGGAATAACACCTGGTATGTGTTATATTGAAAGCTGAACTTCATGATTTAGTGGAAGACCTTGTAACTCCTCCAGAATGACATTATCAGTATATTGTAAATTGTTTTTATTCTTAATTGTGGTTTTCTTCCAAACCATTTGAGATATATAAGCATCAATTATAGGATTCAAGACCTATAAAAAGGAATAAATTTCTACTATATGGTGATATTTATCCCTGCATTGACTGATGATCATAGATTGATCAATAATTTGAAATGTTACATACATTACTTGGAAATTGATTTGAGATTAATATAGAGAAAGAAAATACATGCCACGAATCACATCATACTACACTGTAGGAATTGTCAAACTATTCATAGGAAGCACTTCCCCAAAAATTTCAATCGGATACCAATGGTAAACTTTTGATTAAAAATTTGTTCCATTAGGATTAATCACAAATAACTGAAAGTCTAGTTATTGAGGAAATAAAATGATATCCTTACAGAAATCTTCAGATATAAAAGTGTGGGTGGATCTAGAATTTGGTAAAAATGAAATTTTGAGTGGATGTTTTGTGTACCTTTCACCTCATCATTTTCAGACTCCACATCGCCAATAGTGATTGCATGGACTTGCCTTTGTATTTGGCATTAAGAGTTTTCTGTTGTCCATCATCATCAATACCCATTTGATTAAGGAATTTATTGGAATAATGCACTATTTCCATTTTTCTCTTGTTATCAAACCTATAAGACTAATGAGTAACTATATTTTCTATCTCAACCATGAGATCACATATAATGATTTATTAATACCTATTAAATTCCCTTCATGTCTAATTCCCTTCCTAGAATTGGTTATAAGACACTATAGAATAGATCCATTTCATAGTCATGCTGGATAATAATTATAGAATAATATTGTACATGTATTGTAATATTATCTTCATATGTACCAATTGATTCATCACACATTTCCATAACTTCAATATACTCAATCTCTATCACTATTCAAAGAATACATTAAACATACATATTGAAAATCATACTGTTCATATTTTACCATAACAAGGATTCAATTCCATCTCTTTTCATTGTATTCTTGATAAGTTTCTTCCATTTACCATCTCCACCTTCCAAATAATAGCCAACTCAGATGAATTTATCATTCTCTGATCATTGGATAAGTGAAAATAACTTTTTAGTGGTAATGATCCATTTTTCTACTACTAATGGTTCATAAGACCCACTAAAAGATGGTGGATGCTACATCATGAAGGACTCAATAGAATGTTTTTCCCTCCTTTCACATTTGGAATTCTCTAATGATTTATTGCTTGAGAATTTTGTGTGTGTATGGCTGCAATATTTTGGGTTCCATCGCTCATAAAATTTGTTTCTTATGAAGGAACTCATTGGATTTCCCAGCACATTTATCATTAACATGGTTCCTTTGGGTTCTAGCCAATGACTAAATCTCTAATGAATATTGTGAGAAACACTAATAATAGTTGGAAATCTACATTATAAAGAATGAAATCATAATTTAGGACACTTTTGTTTTAATACTAGGTTATTTAAGATCATTTTTAAAACACTATGACTGTGACATATAATTTGACATATCCTTATGGTTCTTCCTATGGTTTTCTCATCCATGTTTCCAAAGGTTATCTAAATTGTTCCTCTAAAACCCACTATAATGACACATATTTTTCAAACATTTATATTAATTCAAAGTTCAATAATATTCACTAATAAATATAATAAATTAATTATAATATTATATAGGTATAGTATCATTAGAAACTATGAAACATAATAAATTAGAAAATAATACATCTTCATTGTCTCCCACTTATTTCATCATAACCCGACACCTTTCAACATAACTTACTTAATACCCTTCTTCATTGCATGTGGAATGGGAATATATGAAATGGTGATATCAGATGATGAATAATGGTAAACAAGGGATATATAAATCATAGCATAATCTTAGGACATAAGAACATAACATTTGAATATCTTATTCTTTATATGAATGATTGTGATATCATTCCATGTCATAAATCATGAATTTTTGTAAGAAGTAATGATTTTAATTCCATAAGTCATAACATAAGTCATGAAGTTTTTTTACTACACATAAGCATAGAAAATCATTTTATATTTTCTTATTCTCATTTTCATGGCCGTAATAGTCGACAAACTTCCATTACTGGGCCATGATCACTCATTGTTCCAACACTATATAATTGAATCGAGATCATATCCATATTCCATACATGTCTATATCATGGGATATAAATAATTACCCAAATTATTAGAAGAATCTAAAATTTACACACATATCATAATGAAATAATTCTTACAAGTTCCACTATATCATAAATCATTCATCCTAACATAATGAATTAAATTGGTTTCTTTAAACATCATTCCACCAAAACATATTCCTTGAAGAAAATGGATTTCATTAATAACATTCCATCATAAAGGCAATAAAATCATAAGAAAAAATAATAATATTATTTTTCAAACATAACCCAATTAAAATAAATCATTCTTAGATGTAAACTGATTTAGATACAACACATAAAATTAATTCTGTAGGAAAATATCATTTCTCATTAAAAATTGTTTTCTTTTCTGAAAAGGTATTTATATTTTAAAATAAAATAATATATTTGAAAGTAATAATGAAATCATGTAGAGGAATTTTTATGGAAATAAGGTCTTATTAATACTTAAAAATTTGTTCATTCAGTATAAGAAAAAAATCATTCTCCTCATACTTTTGATGGAAAAGTTAAAGAATATGTCGTATCGAACAATAACAACATATTACAATAATACCATTTAATAAATAACAACCAATTGATAAAATTGACTTAATCTATTTATAAAATATAAGTAAATTAAATATTTAGAAAACATATATGTGGATGATAAATATACCCCCAGTAAATTCTTATGTATAAAAAATCTCGGATAAAAATTAGATTACAAAATTTTTCCTTCACTTTTTGATCAGATTTCCTTTGTATATATATAAATCTCCAATATAATGATTTAAATAATTTAATTTAATTATTTTAGTATCATTTAATTTTTCACGATATCATCTATTGTCATATTAGCATCTGTTTGTTAATAATAATTCATTATTAACTGTTATTTGGAAATTAATGGCTTCATTTGATTATGCATGTTTTGTCGAATAAGTTATGGTTATCCTTAATTGATCATATTTATATCATAAAAAAGTTATAATAAAATTAAATATATCATTTTTATTTAGTCAATTCTTTTATATAATCATTTTTTAAATAAGATCATATATAATAAATCAGATTTCATTATAAAGATGGAAGGTCGTAGTTATTCCCGAGCGACAATTTCATTCCCATAATTTTTGAATGGTATTGATGTGAATGGTTTATAATATTTTATAATCAATTTCATGTTATAATAATCATTTATAGTTGAAAAATATTTTGATGGAGAGACTCTTTCTCAAGAATGGAGAGTCTGTCTCTCTTCAATCTGGCCATAATTTGGCACCAATCTCTATCAGCGAAGACGATGATATTGTTGGCCACTATAAGATGTTTGTGGAATGTTGTAGGGTGTGACCGAGAAGCGTTTATCAAGGTGATTAATTTCATGCTATGAGTGGGAACTCTACTTATTTATCTATTTCATTATCTCCCGACGTTGATTCAATTCTTGAGATCAGACAATTTTCTTGGGCTGCGGTGAGTGTGGTTTGCGATAAAGGTGCGATGAATATGGTCATTCATGATGGAGGTGATGATGATTTCATTGGGGTTTGTTTTTGGGCCACCGGTGGTGGATAGCGACACTCGGCCGGTGTAGGTCTCATTCCTTTCATGTTTGATGATAAGTGATGCAACTCGATGCCATCAGGAGGCTAGTTTGTGATATTCAGGGCCACTTCTGTCCATAGAGGTGTTGTTCTAGATGGTGGAGAGAAGGAGGTTTATGTGTGGGATCACGAGGGGTCAATGTGCTAGGACTAATCAGGCCAGATATGATTGAAGGGCTGGAAAGTGTTCCGAGTGACTGCGGTTTTGGGACGACAGTGTTGGCCTCTACAGGGCGGTGGCCACTAGATCAACAAGGCTTTTTGGTGTTTCGGTCTGGGATCCCTTTTCGGGCATACATAATTTGTGTTTTTAGGTGTGATGGTTCATGGTGTGCCGGTTTTGCGGATGACGTCGGTGGATGCCTGAAAACAGGATGGTGACTAGGTGAGATCGTCATATGCGGACAGTGTTTTCAGCGACTGAAGGTCGGATGGGGAGCCGGACCAGGGCTGTTTGGCATGACCAGTGATGCCAATGACGATGGGTACTGGAGAGCCTCAGGATACGGGTATGAATTAGTGGTGATGGTGATAGGTGACGCTGAGCTGTGCGAGGGAGCATATGAAGACCTTAAGCCACGGGAAATCTTGACCTCGGGCTGTGATAAATGATATTGGGCCCAGGAAGTGTTTTTTTATGCTAAAGGACTAATATGTGGTCGCTTTTGGTTGGCTGTGAGAAGAAAATTTGCGGAGATCGCGATGCGGGCCAGGAGGCTATGAGCTGGATGGGTCGGTTGATGGAATGCACAGATTTTTTCATAATGTGATATTTGTATGGGTGATCTAATGGGCTGATAGGATTATCAGTTTTTCAATTTTGGGAGGTCATTGGGTGACCACTTTGTTTTGTGGTGGATTCTTTTCCACTTGTATTATTTTTGTTTCTTTCTTGTATTTTATTTTCATTAATAAAGTAGTAGGATCGATCATGCTTGGATCCTAAACATTACTGTTAATCATTTATAGTTATTATTTGAATCAATATAAAAATCCTTTTATAGTGTTGGGGAAAAAAGATTATATCACATCGTGGTGATGATAAGTTGTATGTGCGCACGCGTGGTGGCATAATTTTTTATAAGATGGATAAAAATTGAAATATTTTTTATCCATTCTCAAAATAACATCTCGGTAAATATTTGATACTAGATTTATTACATTGAAATGAAATAACTCATTAAGAGAAAGTATAAAAAGAATGATGTTTGAAAAAATTGTTTGAGGATATTACATCTTCTTTGACAAGCTTCCCCGAAATCTATGCTTAGAGCTCTCAAGTTAGTCTTATTAGAACACTATAACCTATATAATCTAAATAGGGATGTTGGAATTTGTAAAAGGTAGATTATTTTCTTACATGAAGGTTAAAGTGGATGTAAATAGGTGAGGGATGAGGTTTCCGTTTATAATTGAGGTGAGGGGCACTTTTGGGATCTTTGAAAATCTTATTTAATAATAAAATATAAAACCAAAAAAATCTACCAAAAAATCCAAATTTAGATGATTATATGATATAGGGTTGTAATATCACCATCTAATGGATGTTATAAATTTTTTTATTTCAATTTAATCATTATCATTTTAATTTAAACATAGTTATTCTATTTAATTTTTAACTAGGGTATCAAATATTTCAATATTAAAAGGATGTAATATTTACCAATTTGAGGTAAATTAGAACATAAATAAATAAAATAGAACATTTTAGACCAATTCATAATTAATATATATTTTTTTGAAAATTTTTAATGACTTGTAAATAATTTAATAAAATGTTATTCTGATAAACAATCAATAGTGTCGATTTTGAAATTATTAAATTCATTGATTCTTTTAAAATATTAAGATAACAATTACTGTTCAAACAAACTATTTTATTATATTCCTATAAGGTCAAGGGAACCTACTTAATTTATTAAAAATATTAATTATAACAAAATATATTTATTTTAGCATTTTATAATAACATGTACTTGTTATGTCTTTTAATAAAATAATTACTAAATCATTTTTTGTAATTATTTAATATATAAATTTTTTGAATAAAAAATAAAAATAAAATAAAGTGATGAAGATAAATCTACTAGATTTGATAATAATATTTTTATTCATATTTATATTCCTGAATATCTAACATTTAAAATGTTATTCTGATTATATTATGAATGTGGCCACTTTAACCTCACTTTAGAAAACATTATTTATTTGTCACAATCACTTCTATAAAAATAATAATGGTAACTAACTCAACCCTTTGATGTTTATGGTTGATTTATAGTTGGTAAATAAATGTTTTTCATGTTATTAGGTCTTTTGATGGTTATTTTCATTTTAATAAAAATTATTTTATTGATTTATCATCATATAATTATTTTTTACATCATCAAAGTATATGTATTTATAGAAAATATTTATTTTATCAAAATAAAAATAAATTACCATGATAATGAAAAAAATATCATTCAATGGAGTATTTATAATTTAATTTTTCTTCTATATAACGTTATATAATTAATGATTTAGTTATTAAATTTTAAGTGATGCATGTTTAACATTTCTTCAAATAAACAAATTCAATGTCCTAATATAACCTATGTAGAATCCAATGGAATCCATTTCATCCCAAGGACGATTTATAAAAAAAACTCATCCATTAATACTAAGGCATGTGGTAGGGTAATTTTATAATACTATTCTTACCCTTATATACCCAGCTTACCCATTATTGTATTAATAAAAATTACTGAATATTTTATTCACAACAGAAAAAAAAATAAAATAATGATATTTACATAATTTTGACTTATAGATTCCAAATATTGAAACCATATTAAAAAATTCAAAACACACACGTTTCATTAATTAATTTAAAATTAATCTTGTTGTCAGAAAGAGGGAAGGAGTTTTAATAGTTAAAACACTACAAAAGAATAAAAAAAATTTAAATCATAATTAAATGTGAAATTAATTCAAACGTCAAAAATGATTTTGAAAGATAAAAATATAATATATTTATACATTTAAACCATTCAATATTGTAATTTATGAATATAAATTATTTTGATGATAGAAAGTTTTTTATTATAATTTATTGTATTATTACTATTCATAAAAACATGAATGTCATCAAAAAAATATAGAAAATTAATTCAATGTAATTTTTTATCTAAATCATACAAATAACAATTTTATTTTTTCATGTTAAAATTATTAATGTTTAAAAATATTAATTTAAAATCTGATCTCCACTAAGAAGTGGAAATTTATCATTTTGAATAAAATAGTATTTTTTCCATAAAATATGGTTTATTCATACCCTTTTAGAAAAATATATACTGAATTATTATAAAAAATATTTAGTTAATTATATAAAAAATATGTCCTTAATTTAATTTTCTAATATAAATTCACTAAATTTATTAATAAAAATATAAAAATATATAATTGATTTATATTATTCATAAATAATTGGTAGATAATGAATTAAGATTAGATTATCCTACGTTAATTAAATTTACTCCCACTATCCTAATGTGTATTTTCAAAAGTTCATTTTATAAAAAAGCTGTCTCATCATTCTCTTAAACAAAAAATTGACTGAAATTAAAGTTATTGATGAATTGAAATTAATTCAAAAGTTATTTTATTAAAAAATACGGGTGTTGCATATTTGGCCACATCATCAGAGGGGAAGGTGTGTAAGTGGTCCAATAAAAATATTTGGCATTGGTTTCTTGGTAGTATCCAAAAAATATTTTTTTTAATTGCTTGATTTTCTAGGATAAAATTCAATTAGTGTTCGTTCATCAAAGATTTTTCCTAAAAATAAGAACTGTATTCATAGTTGACCAAGAAGGGAGTCATTTATATGTGATCTAGATTATGAGGTAATATCTTCTATAAGTTAAAGATTAATTTCACTACTAAATGGATATTGATCCATCCTGAGATGTTTATCGGAGTATGAAGGGTTTTGTGACACATTTGGAATAACAGTTTTAGTAGTTTTTATTTAGGGAGATTTATTTGTATCATATTGGTCCTAGATTTTGAGATCACGTGAACAAAACTACACATTGCACAACCACATGTTAGAGTTAGTGGTTTATTTATGGAAGTGTTGGCGGAACTATCTTCAAGGTAAAATATTTACAATATATAGAGACCTAAATATCTTAATTTATAACTTTTCATTGTTGGATTTGAATATCCAGAACTAAAAATAGTTTTCTTATATACATTCATTTGATTTTTACGTGGAATATTCACTTGTAAAGGTAAAAAAATGTTTACTACACATTGGGCTTGAAAATATAGATAAAACATATTCAAGAGTCTAGTAATATGTGGTAGATGAAGAATTTTATAGAATAGATATATGTTGTGGTTTAGGAGGTGCAGGAAAAGGTTCTCATTATACTGGTATCCATTTAGTCCACACTTTTAAGCGGGATAGAAGAGATTCAATTTGAGGATCTATATTGTTTGGCCGTTATGAAATTCCTTGAAAGTGTGGAGTCACTTTCAGATTGGAAAATATAAGGATGAATGAAATTAAATCAGGATGTATTTTTACATGCCTATGAGTATACATGAGTAGATAATATGTTAATTTCATGCCTCAATAGGTTTGGTGCATCTGGGTCTGACCAAAATGTATCGGGTCATACGTTGACATTATTGGTAGATGAGAATGAAAATGGATAGTGCAGGGTTTGTGACCACATTCTACCCATATTCATAGGTGATAACTATGAATCAACAACTTGAGGATTATCTAAATCAATTTACCATTCTTTAATGTATGTGGGATGAAGTTTCCTTTTATTTCATTGTGTGAACCATAAGGGGTCCTCAATGGAATGTTTCTATTTGGGTGCTTCTAGACTGACTGATGAAATTTGGTCATTTCATTCATATTAATGGGACATTGTCACTGAATTAGTTAGGATACTTATTTGTTATACATGTATTAGAGGATATTATATAGTCATGTGTCCTAAAATTTGATGGGTCTTGGGAGTGGTAATGAGAATTCAATGATTTTACCTTTATAAAAATAATCATGTGACTTTTTTGAGGGAAACTCTTTTGGATATTTATTACAGTCCATCAATATTACATCTATACTGGATAGATGTAAGTGATTTAGTGTTTTAGGGACTGAATATTTTGCAGGAGAGGTCAGAGTATGATCAGTTGATTTGAAAATATATGACAACATATAAGAGTGGGTAGAATTCATATGCGGATATACTTCAATGAACCCCTATGTTTATGGTGGGTGATTGTGTATTCCTTCTAGTGTTTCCTATATGGGGTCATTTTATGATTTAGAGGATAGGAATGTTGGTACATAGGTTGGTTTGACTTTTTCTATATTTTTAGAGAATTTGGCATGTGGCATAAAAATTTTATTATCTATCGAGGTCTAGTTCATTCCAAAATGTTTTTTATCTATAACTAATTCTATAGTATAAACCCAACCATTCTCATGTGATATAGGATTATGATGTTTATATTGAGGTTAATGCATCTATTGAGGATAATCCAATTCATGTTATGGATCATATTGAGAAGGGTTTTCATAGAAATTCCAGCCTAATAGTTAGTATATTATTGTCACATGGTCATGTTTTAGAGTAAACATGATATCAAGAAGATAATATGTGGGATCAATACTACAACGATTTACCACAGAGTCTTATAGTTACATTGGAGTGAAACTCAATGAGAAACAATTATAATTTGTGGATATTTAAAGATTCATTCCTCTTCTAGAATATACTCAAGGTCATTTACATGTACTCTTTTACCCATATATGGTTATATATTTGTTGGGTTTATTTAGGTTTTTCATGTTAATGTAAAATATTTTTCGGGGAATGGGACATAGCATGGTTATTGCACATTTAAAAAAAAAAATTAGAAACTAGCCCAAAAAAAGTGAAAACAAAAATATAGGGGAATTACAATGTTCGTTCACAGTTTTTCAAACCATTCTACCACATAGTATAAATCATGAACCCCTAATAAAAGTCACATAATTAGGGTTAATATGATGGTAAATAGTGTTCCCCTTCCTAATGAATACTTTGTGTAGGTTTTTTATTAACTAAGAATTAATTTTTAATTTCTGAGCCTTTGGTTATTATACAATGACACCATACCTTTACTATTGACCAATTCAGAATAATATTGAATATCTCTGTAGGGTTCCAAGGATCCTATACCCCAATTAATAGCCAATCTAATATATTATTGAACTATCATCTCCCCTCCACTATTTCATATATTTCAGATTGAATTTTTCTTTGACTGATCTCTCATCCCATATCAAGATGGACGAGTTTTCCTCCATTAGAATTTGGATAGTTCATTGTTTTCATGGATCTTAATCCATTTGATCGTGATATTAATCCATTTGGTCATGATCTTATGATTTTGTATTGGGTCATCATTTTCATTATTAATACAATCATTCTATTTCGATTTAGGGATTTTATGTTGGTGAACGTATATCAATGACATTGAGGTATGTTATCTAAAATCAAATTACCATAGTATGGAATTATAATTTCATGTATGTAATTGTGGAATTCTAATTTCCATTTGTGTAAAGTGATTCATGAATTGGATTAATTAATATAATAAATTAACTAGTGGTTTTATGAAATTTGGTTTAATATTTGGATTATGAAATTGATGTGATATTGGAGTTTTTAAATTTGTCAATTTATGGTATTATGGGAATTTTGATAATAAGGAATTATGCTTTAAACACCCATGGGGAATGGGACATAGACTAATGCACTAAATACCCATGGTTTGATATAAATAGTATTCTAAACTAACAATATTTGTGTTGACTCTAGTTATTACTAGATGTGAAATGAAATTGAATTGAAATATGTGAAGAAATCCCATGATATACTGAATTCCAATTCCCTGTATTTTATTTCCAGACTAAATCATAGGAAAAAGATAATATTGATGGTTTGAATGTCATTATAAACTCGAGAAATATTGGTGGTTAATTAAACAATAATGGAATGAGATAATTGTTTATTATTATCGTTTTTATTATTATTTAAACAATTAATTAAACTATTATGTACTATATTTGTTTTAGACATCATTAGTGGCAGCATACTAATTTTTAATCAAACGATACACTTGTTTCTCTATTGATAACCCAATAGAAATCATGTTAGCAGGACATGATTAGGGAAAGAGACATATGCTAGATGGATGAATTTATATGGAGAATGGATGGGGGACTCAAACATTGTTTTGGGAACCACATTTGGAGTTTTAAGAGTGTGTTTATTTTTGGTCTTCCGTTTGAAACATGACACATATCGTTCCTGACATATACATTTCTTGGGATTGGATAATTTTAACAATTTTCGTATATTATGTTATACTAGTCTATTATGGTAGTGCTATTTTTCTAGTTATTTATTATTTTCATTTAGTTATTTTTATCCATTTCCACTATTTTTTCTACTCATATAAATATTGTATAGTATACCGACGATATATCAATTTAAACCACAACACACCTCAGTTGCCTCCACTATAAAGAGAGGTGCCATGGAGGTATGTGACCAAATGGCTTAGGTCATTATTATGTGGAACTTCGATCGGGACACTATAGCTAGTGTATATTCCTTATCACTTAATAGAACCATATTAAATGATAGAATTTATGAATCAGTTGGATTCTATGTTTGGGAAATTATTAATACACTAGAGTGTGTCACCTTGGACGACACCTATTCTATTTTCTAATAAACTTGAAGGAATCGTTGCCTATGTGGGGACTACCAAAAACTCAGATGAGCTCCAATAATGAAAATGTATCTATTTACATGTATTGATGATTGTTTTTTCAAAGACGAATGCATAATTGGTTTTGAAGGATTGATCTTTAATCTGGTTATCAATAGTCATGAATAAAGGAATCTGAAACTCAAGAAACAACATTTCTATGCTAATATGGAAATTTTGAGTGGGTTTTTTCCCATTATGTCTATCCAATGGTCCTAATTCATTTATGGATTTTTTGAACATTATCTTTCATGTGAATCTATATACAATAATTGTGGTCATTATGGATGATATCATGCATCACTCTCATATGGAGGTGCAACGTGCGTGTCATCAATTTTTATTACTGTAAATTTTGTGAAATAAATTACACTATTCCCACAGTTTAAAATGATATTTCTAGATTAATTATGTTATGTTTTTGGCATAAACTTTCTTTGATCATGGTATCTCATTATGCCATGAGAAGGTGGAAAATATTACGACATTAGAGAAATTACAAAAAGCTTTTGATATTATTGGATTGTGGGGTATATTATATTCTTATATATAGTTTATAATAGATTTATAAAAGCTGCATACCTCAATAAACACTACAACATTGATGGTGTGAATTAATCTTAGAATGAAAAATGTACATGTTCTTTTATTGAGCTAAAATACATTTTGACTTCTGTGATGGTGTTTACTCTTCTAGTGTCCAAGATGGGCTATGGGGTATTTTTTGATGCATATTGTTCAGGTTTTAGGTGTGGTCATATGAAGGGATATAACATTATATCCTATGGTTATCAACATGTTACGCAACATGAAAATAATTACCTAAATTGTGACCTTGATATTGCAATTGTGATGCATGCACTTAGGAGTTGGTGGCATTACCTATTCAATGAATGTTTTACTGCCTTTAATAAATAATGGATCCCTAGTTCTATACACTCTATAATGGATCTAAATATCCATAATATATGTTGATTGGATTACCCTTAATATTTTTATTTCAACAATGCCTATATTCCATTGAATATGGGTGTCATTGGTGATGCTTTGAATGGGAAGCTTCAAACCCAGTATGTGAAATAACCATCTGAGGAGTGGAATCTAGTAAATTACATTCCTTGATTAATTTATAAGTTCAGTCATAATATTCCAAAATTTACATTAGATGTTATCATGTGAACTCTACATTTCTTGAGAATATTCCTTATAAAATGTATATTAATGATTTTTTTTTCATGGCATTAGTGATTGTTTTTATGGATGAATGAATATTAATGAGTGGTCATTATCCATGGAGTGTCTTCAATGAATTAAAAAATTAAATGTATTAACTTTTTTTTGTGACAAAGAATATTATGGAGAATTATAATAATTACTAATGGTTTTTACACCCAATAAACACAAATATGTTTCAATATATGTGGTAAAATCTCGAGTGGCCTGGATTGAGATAAAAAATTCATGATTTTATCTCTCGCTATTATACTTTATAACATGTAATTCATAATATCTAGATACTATAATGTTTACGTCAACGCCATAAAATAGAGGATTGGATGTAGGATGAGATTTCTGTAGTAATATTTATTAGCTTATAATGTACCCCTTGACTAAACAATGTGATATGGATTTTAACTTATAAGATGACATAATCCGATCACATTAAACTCATTTGTGAGAAAAAAAGTTATGGAGAATGGAAATATCTTAGTTTAAGATAATGTTCCATTTGAAGGTGTTCCATATTCAATAGTCTATAATATAAATACATTTTTTCCCTGGTTATTTGTTGAGGCCTTTAGGAGGTGATGGAATATCAATGTAATTTGAGTACATCATACCATTTATATATTATTGGAAAATAGAGAGGGATATATGAATTATAATGAATGTGAATAATCTAAATGTCCTCGATATTGGTGGAACATAGGAAGACCATTAAATACTAGTTGAAATCTATTATAACAATTAATAACAATTTATCATTAGAATGGGTCCTTCTGAATCCTTTTATGGAAGACTATCTAAATATCTACTATATTTGTAGATATTAGAGAAACAAACATGGGAGGTCTTATTTTGGACCAAGTGATGATGAAATTATTCATTTGATTTGTCCATTAATTTTGATAGTGTAAATATGATATAAATCTTATGATAAAAACCATCCAAGACCATTGGACTTCCCCGTTGCTGACTAGGTGTTCGTGATAATTTCAGATCAGTTGGGTAACCTATGTTTGGGAGTTAAGTGAATCATTATCTTATTATTAAGGAGCCTTTTGAGGTTTTTGAAAATGTGGGTAATTTTTATTTACATTTCTTATCTACACCACATTGTGAAAATATATATAATTTTTTACAAGTATTTTAGCCTCATACGTATCTTTTTGACCCATATCATATAAAGATCTAAGAGGATCCGAATGTTGGGAATTATTTATCAATGATTGGGAATTCAATTTGGATTTTTATTCTATGAAAAAGGTATTTTCTGGGTGTATTATACCTTTGTTTTGTGTGATATGAAAGTATTTTTATGATTCTCATGAGACTAGTAAGCATGAGGCAATAATGAGGGAGAATTTTCATCATTCCATTGTTTGAAAATTTATTGACTGTATTTATAGCGGAAGAAATTACAAATCATGGGAGGATAGTGATATCACTTGATAGGTTTTAAAGTACACCATTTCCCTTATCGTGATCATTATTTTTTTGGTGATTTTCTCAGGATGTCTCCTGTGATTTTTTTAATATATTTGAATGATTTTGGGTTTTTAATGGTTGGTTAATTGTTTCCAAGTTCATGACCCCCCACCCCCATTGAAATATGTGAAACCCACTATAGTGAGGTATTTCACTATTGGTGTATGGACTAAAAAACTGTGTTAACATCTTATAGAAACCATGAAACCTAATGTAGGGTTGTATGATTAGGGAAAAAAATTATCTTTCTGCTAATCCCTTCCTAGAAAAATGTTCTTGCAGATTTTTACTTGCTTAAATATATATTATAATAATTTGTTAACCCCTTTAATTTCATAACATACCATACTCATCCATACATTATTTATAGTGTTTATATGGATCCAAAAATGAAATCTTGTCTCTATAATACAAAAAATATGTTGCATAAATGTTTTTTAGATGATCTGATCACTCTATGGTATGTTGTTCATCTCCCTAACAGTCTATCCTGATCACTCATTATATATCCTAATAGTTTTATGGATCATCTCATGATGGATGGGTATATAATCAATTTTTTTATCTTTTGTATATGTTTGATTTCTAGATTTTTTCAACATCATTATTCATTGGTGAATCCATCTAAATTGATGGATTCATGATCATCGAATATTGGTTAGTTGTTCTATTTGAAATTTATTGTATAATTGAAACCTTAATTTTATTTTATTTTCAATTATAAATCAATTTATTTATGTAATTCCAATATGATATGATTTAGAATTTGATTTTTAAATATAATGTATTCTAGAAAATACCCCAAATTCCAATTGAATTGGAATTTTCAGTATCTTTTCAAAATTATGGAATTGAGGAGGTGACTTGAAAATTGATTTTATCAAATGATTTTAAATGAATAGAGGAAACTATATGATTATATTTGTATTTTAATGTTATCAATTGAAGAAATAATCATTTTTTACTTATTTAATATGAATTTCCATATTGCAACTGATTTTTCTAGGAAATGATTATTTCCACATTGTTGATTGATTGATTGAGCACATGTAATCATATGTTGTTAGTTGGTTATTTGGTAGATGCATGATAGAATGATGATACACTTGTAATGTGTTTATGTAGAAATAAAAAAAACCATATTTAATAATATATTTTATGGGAGGGGATGTTTATGAGTCATCTTAGGACCATGATTAAGGTTGTTTGGAATAAATAAATTCCACGATCAATGATATGAGAACTTTACAGATTACATACCCAAAAAATATAATACATTAGGAAATATGGACATGGTTATTTTTATGGATGTTTGGATAATAGACCACTGATTATAAAACCATATTATTCATTCCAGATTATTTATATAAACAATTTGATATTAAATGTTTATTAGATCCACGTTTGAAATGATTTCGGACCTATAAAAAGAATAATGTTGATTTTAAATATAAAAATAATTTATTATGCCATGTCATATTTTATTTAATTTGACTGGAAACTTTAGCTAATTACTATGGATTTCATTATAAAAAAATGGTTATACATTGATGGGATTTAAAGATAATGCCAAATATTTTCCAAATATTTACCATGTAGGATAATTGTATCTCTGATAGGGGGAGGTTGAATGGTTAAAATATATTTTATTTAGGATTCATTTTGATTTAAATTACCATACCCCCTTTTTATATAACAATTACTATTTCGATAAAAACACCCATGCATGGGATGAAATTAAATTACAGGGTTCACTAGTCAAAAATAGTTGTTACTTCCATATAATGGTTTGGAAACAACCACATTCCATGTATTCCATTAAAAAAACCTTTTTTACTGATAGAACAAGAAGGATATGCCCTTACACTTGTGTAGAACTATGTTCTGCAAAACTATTCATTTATTTTAAGTAGCATGAAATGCTGTAATAAATGATTCTAAATATTTTTAAAATCATTCTCCAAATGGTTGAAAATAAGTTATTGTGCCTCTTTTTAATTTTTCAAAAATATAACCTTTAAAAAAATTCTCCACATTCCAACCCAGTTATAGGTATCAACTTATATGATGTTCATAATTATACTATATCTAATAACCAATTCTAATCCATTAGTCCCATTGATCAGAATAGAAATAAAACACTTCATGAATACCATTTAATCAAGTATGATCCACATCCCTCTCACACCAAAAATCATTTTCCAAATTCATGGTTTGATGACCCAATCAGATCTGATTATCACTGGATATGATTTTATTTCTTCTTCATCTATTAGGTAAATTCCCTCTACCATGATCATTCAAGAAACAACTCACTAAATCATCATAACTTTTCACTCTTTATTCGCATGTGAAAATTTTTACAATACATAAGAAATTATAATATATTCTCATCTTTTTATAGGTAAACCAAAAATATGTAAGTGCGTATCTGAATTTTATTCCACTTCACCAAATTTTTAGAAACATCAATGTACTCTTAATTTTGGATTTATACGTCACTTCTATAGAACTTATCAGGTCATATAAATTTATCTCAATCATTCCTGAATATTATCACAACTTTAGTTATCTTAAATGATTCTAACCGTTCATCTACCCAATTCTGATTTAAATTCCTATTTATACATTATGATAAAGACATATGTTCAATAGAAGATCATTCATTATATTCGCCTATACAATATAAATAAAAAACCCACTTAAATAATTCTTCCATAAATATTGTTTCAACTTCAATATTATTTTGTTTCATTTAATTTTTAACAAACATTGTCGTAACTTCTCTCGATGTAGGCACCCATCCACAAAAATTCATAAAAATCATCAAAAAATCCACTTTTATTATTTTTCTTAGGCTTTTGATCCAATGTATGATAAATTCTATCATCGATTGACATTTATTATTGTCCGAATAAACCTCACGGATGATTCCATGTCTCATTCTGATGAAATAGTGCCACCTCCAGTCTAATAGTCAGCACCACATACTATCTGATTAATATTTAGGTTTATGAAGAAAATAAATGATAGTTCTTATTTATAAATTTAACCAAATGAATGAAAATAATTCAACTAGATGGAATTGGATGAATACACTATCCATATTCATCCAAATGACTATTCCCTAAAAACACTACTAAATTTCATTTTTTTCCCTAAAACATTCAATAATAACAATTCATCCTTCAAAGAATTGGTGGCACACCACGTTTGGTGGATTCATATCTACAACATCGACTTCAAAAACATTTATCCCTTTATAATACTGGTACATTAAAATTTATTTCTCCAAATTGCAGTATATTGTATTTTATTAGTATGACTAAAAATAGTCGTCTTCATCTTCTCACATTTCGAACAAAACTTCTTAGAGATCAAACAATTATATATCTAGTAGTCTCACACTGATAAACTGCGACCAAAAAAATATTAAAGTCCTCTTGAAAAAACACCATATTCTAATAATGAATTTCTCATGATAGTGAGAACAATTTGGATCATTATAAAATCATCTGACATACATTGTGATTTATCTTAACATGTCATCCTTCTGGTAAATTCTTACATTACAACCAAATCACAATCCAATTGGAACCATTTATCCACCCATTTTCCATCACTATGCTAGCATCATAAGTATTTCAAAAAACATAAGACTTATGAGGACTCCAAAATCAGAAAATCTTCCTCAGGTTTACATTGGATTCATCCATAATTGGACACTTCTCCTCTATCAGGTTCAATCTTTCATTGTAATCCTAATGTTGAATATGATTAACCTTTTCTCCCATAACTCTATCACACAAATAGATATTCTTTCTTATGAATTTTCCATCAGACCTTATGAATACAATGAAACCATTCATCAATTAATTTTGAAAATTAAAAATATTTAATGTGTATTGATTTATATTCGTTAACATGAATATACAATACTTTTAGAACAAAAAAAATTTAGATTAAAAAAATACATTCATTCCATATTAGTACCACAAATATTCCCCTTGTTATTTAGTTTTAATCCAAGTTTCATAAATCCAAAAACATTGTAACCTCAAGCTATGGATTTAATATCATTTTATTATATGGATATGTGAGATAAATCATTGTAGGAAATTAGAATGATTGATATAAAACTATTTTCTCCATAATTAGTGACACATGAAACATCCGAATCTATTAAACATTACATCACATCTTGGTTAATTTTTTTAATTTATTATTCTACATGTCGTTAAACATAATTTTAATACAACACCTCTAATAAATATTTATATTAGATCACGCACTTACATGTTGAGTTCATAGAATACCAATAATTTGTACATACTTTCTTTCTTAATTATTTTGTCTCGTATCAGTGGATAGATTTATGAAATAATTCAACACTAGTGAACACGGTCTAATAGCATTTTGTGATAGGGGACAAAAAATACCTATACCCTGATGGGAATGTGGTTGGATGATCATTTGCAATGTTAGTTTGAAAACATATTCCTTATATAATGGATCATTATAATTTTGTATACCTCTTTTGATGTAGGATCATATTCCATAATAAAATTATTCTTCACCAAATTATCATTGATGTAGTGGTATTTGATTTCAATATGTTTTTAATGAGATTGTTGTATTTGGTTTCATGTAATGTTAATGTCATTTGATTATCCTAGACCAATATCAAGGGTAAAATTACATCATCTTGAAAATTTAACAATAGAGTTATTATCCAAATTTTTTGGGTAGTAGCATACTCAACTTCAAATTTGTTAAGATTTGTTGAATTTTTTTCTTCTCACATTAAATTATTTATTCAACTTGTTCTAGAAAACCATCTTTCTTCTAATAAATTCTTTTTTTTGGTTTAGGTATGAGTTCTCAGGTAAAATTCTATTAAAACTGATCCAAATCATCTTTCTTAACCTAAACCCACTCTAAATGATCAAAATCCTCATTCATATCCTTCATATAAAATTTTTAATACAAAGAATTATGTGTAGTTGATTATTATGTGATTCATTTTTTTTAAAATTTTGATATTTGTCATTAATTATCTTTTGAGATTCCCCTTGGATTAATAGCTTGAGATGATATTTTCAAGATTATTCCTCATCAATAGAAATGGATGATTTCTATTCTTCTTATTGAGTGGGATTACAATTGGTTTCATCATTTCCATAATTAATAACAATAATTATTTTTTCATGTCCATCTCCTTTATTTGTACATGTTTATAGCATCCTTCTGAACATTTCAAATAATTTTCAAAAGAACATATTCAACTATTAATCACATCTCTTTCATAGAAAATATATAGCCTTTTCCACCTAGATAATATCCTTGAAAATTTAATTCTACAAATATATCCTAAAAAATTACAAGGTTTCCACCATTCCAATTTATTAGGAATGGACTCTCGAAAACTATAATGTGTTTAAAATGTGATTTTTTAGTAAAACATTTCATAGGGAGTCATCTCTGAACATGGACTATAAAAACATATTTTTTGATTATAAATAGTATTGATTATTTATTTTCTCTTAATACAGTGATGGGTAAAAAATTCATTTAACATTGTCTTCTATATATCAACCAAACATCTATTTTTCCTCTCAACAAGACCGTTTTTTGGGCTGTATGATGTACTGATCCAATGTGGAATTCAATTATTCTAATGATAACTAACACATTTTTCACGATTGTACTTGCCACCATTATCTTTTTTTCAAATTATTTAATGAATACACATGCATATTTTTTATTTGACCTCATTAATGGTTTAATCCTTTTCATTGAATCTGAATTATGTTTCATAGATATAACACAACTAATGACTATAAGGTCATAAATTATGGAAATAAAGAACATATTTTTTGCGTTAATTGTTTAATATTTTTCCCAAGGATACTATAAATAATATCTTCCTAGGGTTGTTTTGAAAAAATATCAAATTTCATTTGTGTATAGTTTGTAATCATTCCAATTTTGAAAATTTTGCATCACCAATCTCTTATTCTGGACATATCAATGATTCCATGGACACTATATTATATTGAAATATAAATCATGATTCTTTGGAACATATGTCCAACCCATTTTCACCCTAATAATTAGATTTCACTATTCTAGCTAATATTAGTTTCTATCCACATCAACCGGGAAAATGATTCATTTCGATTTCTGACCTCTTTTAACTACCATTAAACCTAGAAAATGTTTTCATTGATTATGAAGGATTAATAATTTAGAAATTACATTATACCTTCTATGAATTCCTTCACATTCTTCAACAATTCTATGTCTCATCTCATTTGAGAAAAACACAATTATCAATGATCTAATGTTTTCTCCTTTTGTATCAATGATAGCGGTTTCAACAAAAAGATGTTTTTCTTTACCATTATCATTACACACATTCAGATTCTGGTTATTGTTTAAAAAATGTTATGATGGTAAATGTACAAGAAAAACAATTAAAATATATCTATGTAATTTACCTCTTTCACAAATTGGTCCTAGAAATTGGGAAATATTTTCAACTTTCAGACGAACATCATCATTTCTTTCAATACAACCTTCTCACAATTCATCAATTGTAAATGTTGAATTCCCCTCAATCTTTCCCCCTATAATTGTTTTTTAATTTTTTAATGTTTTTATTAAAAAAACATATAGTTTACATATTTTTGACTCCATTAATAAATGTGAATTATCCATAGAATGAATATTTTCCTCTATATCTTCTATAATATCTAGAGGTGCAATCATGTTTCTCGGCATCCATCTTATTAGAACATTTCTGACCACATACCATTCAATTATATTGAGTAATATTCATCTAAACATGGATTTCATTCTAGGAATATAAAAACAATATGTAATTGATAATATTTTTAAGTCATAATTTTTGTGAACTTATAACTTATCTACATTGTTGGTTTTGGCCACATATAATACATTCCCATCAATCCATATACGAGAAACATTTTCAAATTTCATCTCATTCAATGATGGTAACTTCTTATCCATATCATATTCATACTTTTGATATTTTTAACTAAAATTATATATTCGGTTCTTAAAACATGAAACCAACTATTCTTATTTATAATGTTTGTATGGTAAAAGATCCAATTTTTCTTCATTTCCTAAAACGTTACTTTATTTGATTATTCTAGTAGTTTAATTTCACAAATTATTTCTTAAAATCATAAATTACTTCTAAATGATAAAAATTATCAACAAAATAATTATTGATACTTTTTACGGTTTTTTCATTTTTCAATTTAATAATTTATTACTCAATCAATAAAAAGAAAATCAATTATTCGATCCATTATATTTTCAGAAGGAATTCTAATCAAGATTATTGTTATTAAAAACTACTTGTAATGAACTAACTTTTGTTAAATGTATCAAGAATGTATTATATCTATAATTAAATATATAATTTATTCATTTTGAATCACTGTCTTCATCTTCATCATCTTTAAAACACAAATCATATAATTTTTTATTCAAATATCATTTTATCATTCCATTTGGAATTAAATATATACTTATCAACCTATTTCATCAATTCTCATCTCTCCCTTTTATCTTCTTTATCATTATTGTATTCATAATTTATTCAAGGGTGATAGTCTCAGAGATCCAAATTGATCCACTTTGAAAAAAATCCAACGTTGGTTTTATTATATGTTTACTGGTAACAATTTACACAATTTTAGAAAATAATGATAAAAATTCATGATGATTATTTCATAAATAAATTTCATAATCATAATACCCCACTTATTTTTATTCAATAAAATTCATAGTATTATATTTATTAGAATCCTATAATGATATATCTCAATCAAAATTTTTCTTATCTTTCAGAACATTCCCCATTCTCATTTTATAAGTTATTATAATACTATGAAAAACATACATATATAATGTTTCAGGATATATTACTTCCAATGAAAAAAAATAACATACAATATTTCATGAATTATTATCAAGACCTATTAAACAACAGTTGAGTCTCCCAAATATTTCCCAAGATATATTATGGTGCTTACAATATTACTTAATCTTGTAAAGAACTAACCAAGAGATTAATACTCACCCATTTTTATATCATCAAACATCAATCTACACTTTTGAAATTTTCCTTCTTAAAATATATATTTCATTCATAAATATTTTTTCATCTTATCCTAGATACATGTTATAGAGGAATAACGCTTCAATTTTTGGAATTCACTCTAGGAATGTGATGAGAGTAATGGATTATTTTTTCCTTTAATCATTCTCAGAATTTTTCTTGTCATTAGATATAATCGGAACATTTTCATTAATTAGAGGAAATCCATCAGTTGCAGCTTCAAGAATAACATACAAAAAAGACATAAGATAAGGAAACTTTTTATATTTCTAGATATGATGGTTATTAGCTTTAAAGACTGAAATCCCCATACTATTCACTCAATTCATATTTTCCATCATATATTCTCATACAAAAATATCACCAAATAGTAAATTTTTTAATTCTTCCCCCTAATAACAATTGAAGTTTCTCAGCCAGTATCAATGTATCATTAAGGGGGGAGGGGGTGAATCGGTGATATAAAATTCTTGAAGTATTCCTTTCATTTAAATCAACCGTCGCCTCATGTTAAGGAATAATAAAATTTTTTAAACTAAAACAAATAACACATCATAAGGTGGCCAAGAAACCATAAGGTTTAACACTAAAAAAGACTATTTTCATCTATATTATTGTTTGTAAAAAATTCAATACCACTAAATCAACTAGAAAAATAAAATATTTTTGTGGATAAAAAAATTAAAATATACCCATATACTTTTGTATAACTATGAAAAATACAAAATTACATGTTATTCAAGTATCTTGAAATGATGTAACACACGTTTGTGTTCCACACTAAGAAATATTCACCATATACTTCCAAACATGTTATTATGCATTCTTCTGATGAGCAAAAAAATATTATCTTCAAAACCATTCATCACATTACTACACAATATAAGGTAAAACATACGTGGAATTCTTAATAAAACTCAATCTGGCTTCCTAGTTCAATTTTCCAATCCAATTTCTCAGTCATGAAATATTACTCTTCCAGAATATCGAAAAAATATTTAGAAATTGCTTCCATTATAGTCTAGAAATATCAGTTTGACTTCATGGTCTGACAACGCACTCAAATCTGATAATCACTTAATACGATGATCCATTTTATTCTTTTATCCATAAACAATCCACTATAATTAACAATATATAATCTCATACTCAGTAAAATGTTAGAAATTATCTATTTTTCATATTTGAATAGAATTTTGATCCATCAGAATGTAAAATGTACTCTATGCTTTTAAAGGTTCCCCAATAATTTATATGGAGGGAATATGAAGGTTTTATCTCTTATAAAAATTTCATGAATCTTTAATTACCCCTTCATTTCAGCACTATATTGACTTCTTCTATGCATCTCCAATATTATCAATTATTCTGTATCATTCTCAAATATTCTCACAAATTTAGATGGCTTCAAAACATCTAACCATTATTTAGTCAAATTCTAATTTCCATTTCAATTTCATCTGTATGATGATGAAATATGTACAATAGTATATTCATTAGCATGTTATTATATAACAACAAAAATAAAAACAACCTAAAAAACCATTCTTCCAATATATTTTTTACTTAGTTTTTATTATCCATTATTTTGTTATAAAAATAGTCAAAACATATAATGATGTTTCAACCATCGACATCACTTCATCAGTATGATCAAACTGTTATCCCTATCTTTTATTCCTCAGACTGACAATCCTATATATGATGAAGTAAAATATCTGATTTCTATTTTTAGTGTCATACAAAACCTCATAGATTGGTCCCTAGATCACTCTTATGGGTCAATTTCACCTCTAGTTTGATAGTCGGCACCACAAACTGTCTAATGACTCTTAACCCATATGAGCAAAAAAAACAATAGTGCTTCTTTATGAGTAAACCCAAATGAAACAGAAGAATTCACCATGATGAAAAGGATTAAAAAATTTATCATCTTCAACCAGTTGATCGGTATCTAAAAACACAACATTATATCATTTTCATTGGTATTACATGCTACCAATAACAGAAATTATGTCTCCAATAAATTTCTGGTTCAGTGCATCATATTGACTAGTTTCATCAATTTTGAATTATTCAACATCATTCCATTTCTCCTTATGATACACTATAATTTAATTCACTAAATATTTTCATCTTGTAGGTAATTGGTCTAACTGAAAACCAGAATATTCATATTTTGAATTATTGAACAAAACATAACATCCGTAAAACAATTGTGTGTAACGTTTTCCCAAAAATGTAATATGAAACTGGAAAATATAGAAATTATTATTTCATAATGTCATTCTTCTGATCATGAAAACATTATGATTTTGATATTATTTAGGATCACCATAGAATGGTCTGACATACATTATTAATTATTGTAACTTTTCATCCTTCTATCAACTTCTATCTTTCAAACCTAACTATAATCTAATTGGTAAAAATTTTCCTCCCCCTTTTCTTTTATAAGGCTATCATAATATGTTTTTCAAAAAAAAATTTATTTATGTGAACCCTATGATCTTTACTGATTATTCAGGTTTTCAATAGATTCATCCATACTCTTATTCATTTCTTCGTTATGATTCAATATTTCATTTTTAAAGCCTGCTGAGTTTGAAAACCCATTTATCGAGGAAAACAATTTCTCAAATTGATGTAATTTCTTATGAATTTTATACCTAGTCTTTTGAATATGATACAACCTTTCATCCTTTATTTTTGATCGCCGAAATAATACTATGTTAATTGATTTCGATTAATCAATAAAAAAAGTCAATATTTTTATCACAACCTTCTTCTAACATAAAAAAGCATCATCTTTCAAACAAGGTCCCAAAATTTCAATCATCACTGAATAGTCTATTAGTGTACCATATTATCCATGATGATTTTTATGGGTTCAAAAATAGGAAAATGACTCACATTATTATATAGTAATTATAAATACTATCCTACGTGAATCTTGTCAGCCTTGTATGGTTAAATCCTGAAATTCAGGATAAGAATAACATGATAAGTACCAAAAAGTACACTAAATATTAATATAGTATATTGAATGACTTGTTTTTCTAATAAAATATAATATTTTAATGAAATTTTATTTCACAAATTCGTCTTTGAAAATGTCATTTAAGCTTTTTAAAAAATTTAATGCCAAAATTTCACATTATTTATATGAATATCTATAAATATTTTTAAATGGATATATACTAAATCTGTTCTATTTTAAAATATTATGTAATATAAAATTTATTTAATATTATAATTTATTTCTATTTTTTATTTATGAAATATTTACATCAATTTCTTAGGATATCCTACTGTAGCGCTTCTTTAAGAATTGAAAACATATATAAAATAATTATAAAAATTAAGAAATTAATATTTTTTTAGTTATAGAGTCAAATGAATTGTATACAATAATATAAAATATTATATTCTTGTGAAATTTTTATATATTAACTCTAATTTATTTTATTTTCAATTAGAAATAATTTGAGTTGTTCTTAAAATGAAATTATTAGTACTTTTCATGCTATAATATTTTATTAAATTATTTAAATGTATAAAAATATTTTAATTTGAAAATTATGATGAGGAAAAGTTTAAAATCTCTTTCATTAAATATTTATAATTATATAATAACATTATTATTAAATTTATAACCCTTTAATATTGATAAAATAATTTACCTAATTAAGTATTATATTGGTAATCTAGTGGGTTATTCCAAATGATAAGGTTTACAATTATATCAAAACCTATAAAAATATAATAAGCTAATTTTTGGAATGAAATATGCCAAAAATATATTGAAAAATGAAATTATTGATCCATTTTACATGATTTGGATACATATTTTATTGTAATATTTCAGGTTGTAATAAAATGACATTAATTATATTTTTATAAAAAAACATATGATATAAAAATATTTAGATTTAATCAAAAATATTTATTTATCTCATTGAAGGCTATTTGATTCAAAAAATCAAACATTTTATTTTTGTTGGGAAAAATTATTATTTTTATTTTTCATGTTTGCCCTAAATAGTAAATCCCATTGATACAATGAATATTGTAAAAATGGTTACTGGGTGGATGGAACTAATAGATAATGGTTAAAAAATAAAAGATGTAAAAAAATTAAAATGGGCCTATTTAGAATCATAATCATGTTATACTATTTAGTTGGTAATTTTGGAGAAAATATTCAATGAAAATTATATTATATCAAATGAATATAATATATAATTCAAGGAGTTCCCCTCCCCTCACTTATAATAAGTCTCCTCCTATAATATTTTCATATAACATCATGAACCATTTGGTTTAGAAAATCCATAAAAATATACCTCAGCAACATCAACAACCAAATAATATTGTTATCATTTTTTGATGAAGAAAATCCTTAGATGTCTTAAGGTGTAATAAAAATATGTTTGTCTTATGTTGTGGTGTTACATTGAACACATATTATAGTAATATTTATTCTTCTACAATATAAAATATTTTTAAATATTTATTAAATAACAATAAAATTATATTACTTCAAAATAGATGTTTTTTAATGTCATACCCAATATCTATCCACTATATCATAATATGGAAAAATAAACAACCATTCATTTGTACAATATACTATTTCCACACATGTTGAGGAAATTTTTTTTCCATCACATCCTATCATGATTTTTTATAATGATATATTGAAGTTATAAATTTTATATACATTACATAATTAATCTTATTTAATTATAATATATAATTTATTTTATTACCATTCTATATATTGGGAACTTATAATGTTTTCATCTATATAGGTGTATTACCACCTAAATGATGCAATGTGATTTATTTTTTTAAAAAACTACTTCATGTTAAAGATATATATAAATTTATTTCAATATATTTAATTTTATTTGTCATATAATAATTGTCATTGAATGTTAAACTGACAATTTCTTTATTTCCATTGTTACCACTGAATAATATAAATATTACACATGCATATATACAACCTACTATCTTAATGGTTATAATATATGTCATTTATTCTAACCATCATCCATTTTAGGTTATAAATTCACATTTTCTACTTAATATTGATAAATAATTCATAATTATTATTCTTCATATTATATAATAAAATCCTCATTAACTAATTTCTTCATTCCGATGTTATTTTTGAATTAGGAGAAGAACGTCAATGTAAAATCTAACATGAACATAATTGATTTCATTATTGTAAAATTACATGGTAACAAATGAAATAAAATTATTAAAAAACATTTATAAGGTTATTAATCAAGTAAATAATTATTAAAATATTATTTTTTGAAGATAATTAATGTAATTGACTGGTAAAAATCATGATAAGGTAAACATTACCATATAAAAATCATTTTGAATGTTTTACGAAATTATTTTATAGTAAATTTTTGTTAATTTTCATATTCAAAAAAAATATTTATAAATGATTTTATATAAGTATAATGAAATTGAAAAAAGAATTTGACATACCATTTTACACTCATTCAAATTAATTCAGATGAAAGGTTTTTTTTTCAAAAAAGGCTATTACATTCACGAAAACTACAAAAATAGAATATACTCTTCTTATATATAAAAAATTAAAAAATGTCTTTCCATCTTAAATTTTATTATTATTAATGAATCATTTAAAATATTATTTGGTTGTTTAAATATAAGATAAAATTACAAATTTTTTGTACATATTTATTTTTCTTAATACGATAAATATAAATGGGTATTTTCTATATTTTAAATAATTATTAAAAGTGATTTTTCTTATTGTTTTTTTTGAATTTTGATGATAGGATTGATAAGATCTATGTGTTTTATACATTTTATTATTTTTGGATATTATTTATAATAAGGTGATCTTAGTATACCTATATATTATATTGGATAAGGTTTATAACATATGGATAATTATTTTAGAATTTGTTCATAATGGTATTTATAATAGAAAGGTTTCATATAAGGGTTTCATTATGAGGTTGTTTTAAGTAACCAAAATTAAACTTCAATTAATTTAATTTGGGTTGTCATGGAAATAAATTGATTTTAAAATTTTAGAACATGATATTTTGATTCCTTGGAATAATATTTTTGTAAGTGTAAAATGTATATTTTTAAGAAATTGATTTTTATGGGAGCTCTTGTTTTCTACAAAATCATCATGCTTATGTTTATTCCTATATGTTTTTATTATAATTTTTTTAATATTTTTTTTAAAATAATTTCATGTTTATGTAAATTATTATTTGAACAGAATGATTATTATTTTAAATGATACACCTCTTCTATGGAATCATGATTATAATATTAAAATATGGATACTTTTTTTAAATGTTCACTAATGAGATTTCGTTTGTCATATTAATGTTGCAAAATTTTTTCACTATAACTAATGATCCATATTAATAAATAATAATTAATTTTAAATTTAATGATGATTTTTCATGAATTGAAATTTATTTCATTAAAAATGTTAATTATGGTGGAAAATTCGACACCAAGTGGGTGTATCCATATTGTAATATATGGTTTTGTTATGTAAATGTTATGAACTAATTATCTAAATCAAAAACCTGAAAAAACCCATTAAAATAATATAATTAAAATTTTATTCTATTGATTTTCTTGATAGATTATTTATTAAAGATTCATCAATTTCTTTCTCAAAAACAAATGTTAAATTTTCTTATTCGTAAAAAATATATTAATAATCATAGAAATGTCATACCAAGTAGCAATGTTATTCAAGAGTTTTTATTTTTTCATAACATCTTAGTTGATTTTTTTTTGTGTTTCAAGAAAGTGAAATATTAATCAACTAATGTTTATTCTAATATGTCATTTAACATTCATCTTATTTCATCACAACGAACTAAAATTTCTAAATATAAGAAAAAGGAATTTATGGAGAAGATAATATACTTTTTTTACTCATGATTCCAAATATTTATTCTATATAACATCAAAATATATACTATTCACACATATATTTCGATAAAACCTATACAAATGAACAACATCTAAAAATATTCAATGTATGTATTCTAAAAAACATGGAGTATGTACTAATAATATTCTATGATGAAAAGGAAAAAATCATTCAACTAAAAAGATCTCTGATAGTCCATCACCATGGCATGATAAAAAAGAATCAACAAATCCATGATAAATTATACCACCTTTCAGTATCTTGTATAAATTTTAAATATGACACCAAATGTGGATCTATATGAACTTCATATATATATAAAAATAGCTCTATAATAATGAAAAAATATAATTCTAAAAACTAAAAATAATTTGAATCCAAATAAAAACAACACAATGTTAAACCACTAGATAAAAAATAAAAAGAATATCATATAATATGTTCAAATAAAGATAAAAGAAATGAAAATATTAGAAAATGCAGTAATATGGTTTGGGATGGTGTAATAATCAAATGTATCAATCATAAAATGGAATTTTACAGTTTTCGTTCCGATGTTCTCAAACATAAGTAATCCACCGACCGTTATATAAAATTACCCTTTTAGTTTTCCAATCACCTTCACTAAAGTCGAATTTTGGATACTGTCTCATTCCCTTGAGATCTAGGGAGGGACCCTATTTTTGGTGAGAACTATATTAGTTTATAGAACTATTCTCCTGAATTTAGAGTAAAAAAAGAATATAAAATATTATCATTGAAAAACATCTATTATTAAGATATATTTAACTTATTTTAAATAGATATTCCTATTAGTTTAGTACATTATTTGAATTTGGACACATCCTAAACTAGTAAATCTCAAGAATTATCATTAAATATATATATTTTCTACACAGTACATGTTCCTATTAAATCTATAATAACCCTTCCTTGTCATTCATAATTTCATCACATAACAAAATTCTAGGATTAGAAAACATAATATTAATTCTATAATATATTTAAATTTTAACATTATAATGTGTCGACTCAAATGGTTTTTAAGGGTAAATATAATAATAAATCATAATGTGAGAGGCATGAGTAATAATATAAAATCATTTTGAGGATTATCATAAACATCTATACATGGAATAATGGTACGGTATTGTATATATGTGGTTTCATAATTTATTATAATATATGATAATGACATTATAGTAAATGTTGTCAAATCATAAATATTAAATCAAAAGAATATGTGAGTTATTCAATTTCCCAATTACAAAACATAGATAGACATGCTAATATCCAATGTACCTTAATTAGTCAGACTGACTTCTCATGAACTGTTATTTATCATTTGATAAAATCATTACCAAATGATTAAGAGGATTATATACCTCTGATCCCTAAATTCAAATAATCAAAATCATACATATGTGTTCCAAAAGTTATTAATAAACATTTCACAAAACTCATAAATATTATATATGGTTTATATAATTTTTAGTGGATCCTATATGGAATAATTCATGATTTCATCGATTAATATCGCACGGTAAAAAAATGGAAAATAACTAGGAATCCACTAAAATGAGGGGTCATTATATGAAAATATCAATCAGTAACGATGATTACACAAATGAAATTTACATATTAGATAAAAACAATTTTTGATTATTAACAAAAATTCCCTATTAATATATTTATTTTTAATCTTAGTAAACATCATTTAATCATGTAATTGTATATAATACATTCACAGATGATAGTCATTGGATGAAAATAATATATATAAATGTGGATAATAATTTAATGAAAAATAGTTTTGTATTGTATAACAGATTAAAAAAATAATTATTTATGACATTTAGATGGAAAATGTGGGTGGTATAATTTTAGGAACACCCATGATCCTAAAACATTTATATATAAACAACAATCCTATAATAAATAAGGATATTTCCTAGAAAATATAATTTTCCATATTCTATTAAATACTGTTAAATAAATATTTTATTATTCCATGAGAATTATAAAATCATTAATAATAATTCATGTATAGAGGATGTATCATAGAGAATAAAAAATATTATAAAAAAAATGTTCACACTATAACATTTAAAAGAAGATCTATTAATTGTGAATAACCTATGTTGATATGTTTAAAATAATTCCATTTAAATAATTAATTATTAATTTAATATTATGGAAAAATATGTTACAAAAAACCTTTAAGGTTGATTATTTTTCTAAGAATAAATTACCTCATTACTTGAATAGAAACCATTTTTTGAAAACTATCTATGTTGATGACGTTAAAAATCCATAAACACCCCTTAATGATTCCAAATTAATAAAAATAATTCTAAAAATATATATTTCACTTTTGGTGAAGTAAAAAATGACTGATATTTTATATGAATCATATTTTGGTAATTGATCACGGTTTTATTGGTAAACTATGTTAATGGAAGAAAAATATCCATTTGAAATTATATATGTTATTCTTATCAACATCGTTCTATAATGTGAGAATAAATGTCAGCAAAGTTGATGGTATTAAAGAAGATAATTTATATCCCTATAATAAAAGTAAATATACATTTAAAATGGAAAAGGAAGAAAAAAATATACATTTATGATAAATATTATGAAGTGATTTCATGACTCATAATAAAAAGTACATGAGTTAATAATACAATTATGAATATATAAACATTTTTATGAAAACCATTGATGGAGAAAGACATCCAAAATGTACAAGAAATACATTTAAAAAAATATAATAATTTATTACACATCCATTTGGTATAGCATAAATCCTACAAATTAAATTTTTTTTATAAAGTAAAATGTGTCAAAAAGAAGGGAATTTGATATTAAAATCACATACATTATTTCACTAAAATGTATTTCAAAATCGAAATTCATTTAAAAAGCCCATGTCTATCATAATATTCTTTTTATGAAATTTTTTAATTTATATAAAATCATTATATAATTCATTTATATTAATTTATTAGGAATATAATGGATCACATATTCATATTTTAAATGTTTGGTGTTAAAACTAATAGTTTTCTCGTACATTAATTGCAATGTTAATATTAATCCAATATTATTAATTTTATTTTCCTAATTACTATATTATCAATGGTTCTATAATATAAATCCCATTAGTATTTATAATTACAATCCTTAATCCCCTATGAAATTTAATTATGACTCACAAATGTGCAGTTAGAGGAAAAAAATTCAATATATTATTACGAAAAAATGATATATTTTTATCATGATTATATAGTAATATTATAAGTATACAACCATTAAATTAATATTAATAAAAATTTATATCCTATAATTAATTTGATATAACATTTCTTACTAACTGACGATATAAAAATCATATCATCACACATGTTTAGTGAAAAACAGATCAATAAAAATGTACGTCATCGTGATTGAGTGATTAAGAGTGTTTTATTGCATAATTTAATATAATTTTTGAATAATCAAATAAATTTAATATATTGAAAATATGTACCAAAAAATCCTAGAATAATTGAATATGTTATAAGATAACAAATGAATTTCATAATTCATGGAAGAGGTAGTCTGCCCGTATATATATTTAAATAACCCATTATTCAATGAATTGATGGAGTGAGGGTATTCAATGACTTTTCATTTCAGAACTATAATAATGTTTATTGAAACCAATTACTTTTACAAATGATAACACATTATTATTATAAATAAATATCCACTAATACAACCCAAGGATCATAAAGTGATAGTGTCATTGAATGACTATGTTATTAAATCAAAATTGTTGGCATCCTTATTTTATTTTCTATAGTGAGATAATAAATCCACTCATGATCATATATCTAATGGGATAATATAGAGAAAAGATTAATAATGGGTAATATATAAACCCCAATAAAATATTTAAATTTATATATAAACATAAAAAGTGATAGAAATATATAACATGATACCATAAAATAGTAGAAACACGAGTAATCAAATTGAAGAGTAATGTAACGATCTGGGTAACACAATATCATGTAATAATTGGAAATTTGGAATAAACTTAAACAATTAAATAATCACAACTAAAGGATAATTGTAATGGAAACAAAAAAATGGGGGACTAGTATCATATTGGATTTATATTAATCTATAATCACATACATGATGTCTCGTTACGCTAAAACATTACCCAATGCACTAGAGGGCTATATAATTCTTTACCCACTAGTCACAATAATTTCATGTACATGAACATTCAATAGAAATAATAATATCAACCATAACCAATAAAAATAATGGTTAACCTTGTAATGAAATTTGTTTCATAATCTAGTCTCATAACATAAGTAAAATAGATTCTTCAAGAAGGAATTTGAGAAACAGTCACGAGCCTTGTATTTCCCCGGCATAGGAAAGAATAATAAAACATTTATGAATTTTAGTGTCATTATATGTATATGATTTAGAATAATCCTCAAATGTTAATGACTAGGAATGTGAGTTATATATGTAATCTGAATAACATGTTGAAAAGTTTGGGTTTGACCTATCTATGAAATATGGTTATGATAAACAAATTGTGTTACAATCATGGAGATGGTCTGAAATACATATTCATGAGTAACATTTCTATTTTCTATTTATAATTTTGGAGAAATGATACGTGTTACATTAATATTATAGGACGATAGATATATCACTAATATAATATTATTTCATTAAATATATTTACACACACCATTTATGTAATGTGGGAAAAAAATTAATCACATTACCTCAAGAGGTAGTAGTTCACCATACAAATGAATGTATTTGTAATTAATTTAATAAAAAATAAGGAATGAATGTATATGATATATTTATTTTACATACTTTATAATGACCTATTAATATAAACTAAAAAAATTAAATTAATCTTTATTTCCTTTCATATATAACATATTTTAAAAAAGAGTCATGTTGCTGTGAGAGGTGGCAGTCTGCCATAAACATGAGTGACATTATCATATTATGTATTTAATGGAATGTAAGAGGTTATATATGATATAATAATGATATAACTATTATTATATCATTGTTATAAATTTATACATTAGGTACATCATATGATCCTACCATGAGGAGCATTGATGAAAAATGATTTACATCGATTCATGTGGTGATATTTTGTCATACAGATAATAAATAGTATTGTTTAGTATTTTTTGGGAGATTTAACTTTTTTTAGGTCAATACAGTAACCTAAAAACATCATATTATTTCGTTAACACCCTCAAATTCTAATAAATTATTATTTTATTGTTTAAAACATGTGACATGGAACACCAAAAATAAAAGGGAATGTAACATCTAGATAATTCGCTATATATTTATTTTCAAATATTTTAAATACAATTAATTGATTTCATTAAACAGAAAAATGTGTTTAGCCTTCATTACACATAACATTGAGTTTCTTCGATATATTTTACAACATGAAAAATTGAGTTCCAACAAAAAATAATTTCTTCTTGATATTAACAATTAATATTAATATAATCATGTTGATATAAGAATAGTGGGTATGAGTAGAATTAACTAACATATGTAAATATATATTTTTCAAAGTTTTTGGTATTCTTATTTATTATAATATAAATTATATTCATTTTATATAAAAAGAAATTTTTTCTGCACACCTGTACTGTTTCTAAAAGAGGGTTTTTTGTTCTTGGCACAAAAATGTTGAAATTAATTTATGAAAATATAAAAAAATGAAAAAATAATCTTCAATTCCTAATAATAGTACCGAAATTATATTAGTATGAATGTTTCGGATATTTATGGGAACATTCATTTTTAATTGAATAGTGATAAATATAGAATTTTAATTTAAAACTAAATTGTAATTTAGATTATTTATAGTTATTAAAATGTATATAAAATTGGTTATAAAATAATTTTTTTTAAATGAATAACATTTAATTAATTTGTGACAACTTCATATATATTTTTTATAGAACGATAGTATAAACATTTGAAAATTTTCACATTTAAACTCCTTCGTTGTCGTTTCATTTGTAGTAATAATTTTAAATACAAAAATACCACATGTGTAAAGACCCAAAATTTCAATGGAATTTTTTTCTTCTTAAATACTTGATAATTATACGAGTTCGAAAAAATTTATGGTGCGTGATTCTGAGGCCCAGTGTGACCAGAATCAATTTCAGAAGTTTTGTTTGGGTACGTTCATTAAACCTACGAGCGAGATTTTATAACTTTTGAACCGGTGGTCGGAACTGAAATCTGAGGGCACCGTTGAACATGCATCGCCGGTATTCACTTATGAATACTTTTACCTCGATGGAATTTTTTCAAGAATAAAAGTTAGTTTTTGGGTTTTTTTAAAAAAATAATAAAATAAATTGCGCTACACTTTATTTTATTGAGACGCCATGTGAGTGTTGGTGGTCAAGACCTCCTTGCGGGAGTTGGAGTTGGGACCACCACACCTTAACCTCCCATGAGTGGTTATATATGTGGGGCCCACCCAAACATAACCTCCAATGTGAGTATTAAAGTGGTGGGGACCACCTGAGGATGAAACCCCTTGAAATCCCCATTAAGTGGGGGGAAACCTCCTAAACTCCCCACTTAATGGTCCCACCACCCTTGGAGACTCTTGAACTCCATAATTAATTTTTTTCCTACATACATGGATTAATTAGGTGGATCCCCTTAATTATTTATCCATTTGAATTCATGCAAACAATTAAAATAATAGGAAATCTATTATTTCTTTTGGGTTGGCATCATTCATTTGCTTGAACATGGGAAGAGGAGAGCTAGGGAGAAATGATCCCAATGAAAAACGAAGAATGATCCACCGACGAAGAGTACTAATCTTCTTTTACTTCTTCCCCAGATACCTACCAATGTGGAGCATCATCCATGAGCTGACGCAACCTGGGTTCAGAAGTACTTGGTACATGGGAGGAATGAAGATTTTCTTCATCTTCATCCCACAACTCCGTCAACAAACAACAAATGCCCAATAATCCAGGTAGGTAGTCTTTTTACATGATGATGTTATACCTTTTCTTATCATATTCATTGGAAATAAAGGGTTTGTGGTGGATGTGTTAATGATCAACTACTAATCTTGTTGATCAAATTGATAACTCCCTAAACGTGGAGGGTGCGGGCCAACCCCCCAAGGCCTGACATCCTCCATCGTTTTTCCTTTTTGTGGCATTCTTCGACATTGCGACGTGACAATGACGAGGTGGTAGAGATTGCAACGACAAAGGTTCTGCTACCCACAACCTCCATGACCCGTGCCGCCACTACGGCGTATCGCCCCACCTCTGTCCGAGATCGCATGCTGCCTGCTCGCCTCGTGGCCTGCCTGCACGTTTCCCGCACCCCGTCGGCCTACCCACAAGCTTCCCATTCCCCGCCGGCCTCTCCGCGCCCTGCTTGTGCCCCGCTGGCCTGCTCGAGCCTTGCTCGGTGCCCAGCGGCCTACCGGCGTGCTGCCCGTGCGCCCAACCGGCCTGCCCACGCGCCCCGTCGGTTTTCCCTCGCCCTCCCCGTGCCCCACCTGCCTCCCCGTGCCCTGGCCAGCGCCCCCGCATGCTACCCACACACATCCATTATGCCCCCGATGACCAACTTGTTCCCTGTTAGGTGCCCCGCGACCTACCCCGCGCCCTGCCCTTTGCCCTGCCCGGCACCCCACGGCATGCCCCGCGCCTTGCCCGACGCCCCGCGGCCTGCCCCGCACGTTGCCCACGCCCTGTACATCCTACCCGCGACCCACGTGGCCTTCCTGGTTTTCCATCGGCCTCCCGGCTTCTTGGCCTCCTGGGCCACCCGAGCCACGCCCCTCGCGATGCTTGTCGAAATGGACTTGGCCTCCGGGCCGGGCCTCCTACGCAGTGGCCTCCGGGACGAACCGGACCCGCAGTCCGCTGGGCCTGGCCGAGCGGACCGGGACGAACCTTGTGGGCTGATCCGACCAATAGGATGGATCAGACCTAGTGGTTCTGACTGGGGAAGCTCAGACTGGGTCGGCGTAGACAGGGTTGGGCAGAGTCGGTCCGACCGGGTCAGACCGTGCCCAGGCACAATACTGAACTATAGTTTCTTTGGACATTTCATTGGAACCGGATGTCCGTTTGACGAACCGTCAGTGGTTCTGGAATTCTTGGAACGCAATGGTCCCATTGAGAATACCCCATTGGATTTCAGGGGATATTTGAGATATATATTCAGGTTGGATCGTACACGAATCCAATAAGGCCCCCCGGGACTAAAAGGCTACTTACTCACTGAACATGCATTCGATCGACACACTTTCTATTGCGTTGAGACCCCTATGATGTGGTGGACCTTTGAGATAATGCTACGTGAAACATCGTGATAGTTGAAGTATCAACCAGTAGCCTATGGATCAGATCATCTAGAGACGAGTAGGAATTTGTGAGATAACCTAGTAGCTAGCTGACACTTGATGAATGTTGACCGATTTGACTCGGAATGATTTGACTAGCCCAGTGGGGAGCGCCTTGGTGTTGCGGAAGACCCACGGTGGGGAACAACTCTGTGGGAGCGCAGCAGACCCACAGTGGGGAGTGCCTCAGTGTGAGGGTAGCATATCCAAGATACTCGACAGGAGGAGTACCTCAGTAGTCCATGTTAGTGGGAAGCACCTCTGTATAACACGACATGCCCACATTACTCGATTGAGGAGGAGTTCTCCAACAGACGAGGGTTCAGATTGATGCTCCATGTTCATGAGGATATGATGCTAATATGGGACGACTTTAAGAGCCTATTTCGGGTGGATTTTGTCCTTGCCACCCTACGAGCGGTGCTGATACAGAAGATAATGCATCTATAGTAGGGTAGCATGACGATAACTCAGTACTCAGTGAGGTTCACTGACCTGTCAGACTACTCTACAGATATGGTATGAGACCCATTCTTCAAGGCCCGATCCTTCGATTAGGGTCTTAGGTGAGAGATAAGGGTTTCAATGATCTCCCTCAGCATCATGATACAGGAAGGGGTGTTGGAGTGAGCCATATTAGTGAAGAGTTTCCATGCTCAGCAGTCTCCGGCAGCGAGACCCACCACTAGTCAACATGCAGGGGTGTCTTATGCAGTTGGACGTAGATAGTATACGTAGAGCTCCAAGAGGACCAGACCCACGGGTGGACTACCATATGACTCAGGATCGGATGTATGGGGCACCCAGGGCAGTGACACATATTCCATGAGCAGGAAGTGTTACTCATGTGGTGGGCAGGGTCACATGGATCGTGATTATCCGACCTTCCATTCGGATAATCATTAGACGGTCGAAGGACCGCCCAGGAACAGATAGAGATTTGATCGAGGCAGTCTGTAGGGAGTAGGCGGATGTGGAAGAGGAGCTGGTCATGCTACTGGCAGTGGACGACGTTTCGAGGTGTTACCGCCACCACCACCAGGAGGTACAACCTGACCGCAGGAAGCAGGTGGATAGGCGAGAGCTCAGCATTAGGTAGATGAAGAATATGACCATGGTGCTCCGGAGATGATACAACATACTATCTGTGTCTACTCCAGCATCGCTGCAGTTTTTATTGACATAGGTTCCTATCACTATTTCATTTCCACTGCCCTCTGTCGGAGCTTCGAGATTCCAATGGAACCCTTGGCTTCATCCTTATGTCTAGAGACTCCTACACGAGAAGACTCAACAATTAAGTACTGGTTCCAGCAGTATGAGATTATACTAGGAGGCGAGAGCTTCAGTTGGGATCTCCTCATAGCGGCGTCGAGGCCTTAAGACGTCATCTTGGGTATAGACTGGTTATCTACAATCCAGGATCATATTGACTATATTTGGCGCAATGTGTGGTGTGCCCACAAGAATGGGACCAGGTTTACCTTAAATGATTAGAAGGGAGCCTTTCCAACACAGACCGAACTTACTCGGAGGAGGGTGCAGCTGATCACTCATCAGTTAGCTTGCCTTACCCTCGGAGCAGTTGATGTGGAGATCCCGTGTTATCCTATAGTGGTGTACAAGTACACATATGTTTTCCCTAACGATGTTCCAAGACTAACTCCTCATATTGATGAGGACTTATACATTGACTTGTACCCCAGGAAGGCACTTACATCTACACTAGAATATTAGATTGCTCTCACTAAGCTTTGTGAGCAGAGGGTACAGATGGAGGACTTGTAGGGGAAAGGATTCATCTGGCCCATTGTTTCTCCCTGGGAAGCCCCGATTCTATTCACCAAGAATGTGGATATGATCTTGAGGCTCTTTTTCAACTACCGTCGCCTGAACTAGGTGACCGTGAAGAACAAGTACCCACTCCCAAGGATTGATGACCTCTTTGATCAGCTGAAGAGAGCACAATGGTTCTCATAGATAGACCTCAGATCATGCTATCACCAGTTCAGAGTTCGAGACGAGGATGTGCCGAAGACGACCATTAGGTTTCAGTATGACCAATAAAAGTTCTTTGTTATGCCCTTCGGTGTAGCCAATTCTCCAGAAGTGTTCATGGGACTCATGAATAGGATCTTCCATCCTTACCTCGATTTCTATGTTGTAGTCTTCATCGATGACATTCTGATCTACTAGACTACTGAGGAGGAGCATGTCTAACATTTGAGAGTAGTACTGGACACACTCCGAGAGAAGTAGCTTTATGGTAAGCTCTTGAAGTGATAGTTCAAGATCTGAGTCGTTCACTTTTTTGGACATGTCATTTCAGAGGCTAGAGTTTCAGTAGATCCAGCAAAGATTGAGGCAATACTTTCTTGGGAGACACCCATGACTGTGACAGAGGTACGATGTTTCCGGGGTTTGGCTGGTTACTACTGGAGGTTCGTTCCAGGCTTCTCCAGAGTTGAAGAACCACTATCATCCTTAACAGAGAAGAAGAAAACCTTCGTATGGTCAGAGATATGCCAGTAGATCTTTCTGGATTTGAGGCAGAGGCTGACCAGTTCCCCCATCATAATGCTTCTAGAGGAAGGCGTAAGGTACGTAGTCTACTGTGACGCATCAGGGACCAGACTTAGGTGTGGCCTGATGCCGAAGTGAGCAGTGATCTCTTATGGTTCTCATCAACTAAGATAGCATGAGACAAACTATACTACCTATGACCCTGAGTTAGAAGTAGTGGTCTTAGCCTTGATGATGTGGCGACACTATCTGATGGACAAATGTTTTACCATGTACTCTAATCACAAGAGTCTCAGGTATATCTTCTCTCAGAATGAACTGAACCTGAGACAACAATGTTGGCTATAGTTCCTCTAGGACTATGATATAGAGATAGTCTATACTCCTGGGAAGGGGAACATGGATGCAGATTCAATCAGCAGGAGAACCGGTATACAGATGCTAGGTGAAGCGACAAATCATCAATATTCTTTACCAATATCCATTGTGGACGGAGATAGAGTAGTCGCTCTATAGTCTTTTACCATCACTCCCACACATATTTAGCTAGTCAGGGATGCACAACAAAGGGTCACTGACTACGAGACATGACATGCACAAATATCCACAGGGCAGGCACCTGATGGATTTTCTGAAGGTGGAGAGCACGTCATACTTTTTAGAGGACTTACCTTGGTACCAATAGCACTTTAGGAGGAAGTGTTGAGGGAGTTCCACACATTCCCTCTAACAGTACATCCAATAGTTGCAAAGTTGTACTGGGACTTTCAGAGATAGCACTGGTGGCCAGGTATGAAGAAGGTTGTATTACAGTTTGTCTCTCGATGCCTCACTTGTCAGCAAGTGAATGCAGAGCACCAGGAACCAGCAGGCTTGGTACAACTTTTAGAGGTCCTAGAGTGGAAGTGGGATGGTATATCCATGGACCTCATGACGGGTCTTCCACGTACATCATGGGGTCACGACTCGATTTGGGTGATCGTCAACCGACTAACCAAGTCGGCCCACTTCCTACCGATCAGAGAACAGGGTTTAGTAGAGACCTTGGGATTCCTCTATATGCACAAGATTGTGAATTTACATGTTATAACTACAACCTTTGTCTTCGATCATGATGCACTATTTACTTCCTGTCTATAGAAGTGGTTGCAGGAGGCTTTCGGGATGCACTTTCTTCGGAGCACTGTCGTCCATCCTGATACGTATGACAAGACTGAGAGGACTATTCAGACAGTCGAGGACATGTTCCGTGCTTCTGTCCTTGACTTCGGTCACAGTTGGGAGGATCACATACCTTTTTTGGAGTTTTCCTAGAGCAAAAGCTATCAGTCCACCATAGGGATGTCACCCTTTGAGGTGTTATACGAGCAACCTTGCAGATCACCTTTGTGCTAGACAGAACCTGGGGAGTCAGAACTAGTGGGACTAGAGATCGTACAAGCTACCACAGAGAAGGTTCAGAACATCCAAGAGCAGATAAAGACTGCACAAATAATGTAGAAGTCGTATGCTGATAGGAGACGAAGGCCTCTAGATTTTGAGGATTGTGGCCATGTCTTTCTATGAGTCTCACTTTGACGGGGTCAATGGAGATTTGGCAGATGCGGTAAGTTATCTCCGAGATTCATCGGACCTTTCAAGGTCCTCAGTAGAGTAGGTGAGGTGGATTACCACTTAGCTCTTCCACCTTAGTTGCACCAGGTTCATGATGTCTTCAACGTATCTCAGCTAAGGAGATATGTGAACGACCCTTCCAACCTCATCAGCCATGGAGAGCTAGACGTCGACGATGGGGATACTATTACAGAGGTTACAGTGGAGATTGTGGATCGACAAGAGGTGGTCCTATGTGGATGGTCAATACCTATGGTGCACGTTTACTGGGATCAAGGGAACCTCTAGGAGAGAACATGGGAGAAGGAGGCTCAGATGCTTGCTCAATACGACCATTTGTTCCCACAGTTCGAGTTGTAGATTATAGGGACGTAAATCCCTGAGGTGGGGAGAATGTAAAGGCCTAGAATTTCCATGGATTTTTTTTCATAAATACAGGGATATTATATGAGTATATGAAAATTTATGGTGCTTGATTCTAAGGCCCGGTGTGACCAGAATCAATTCCTGATGTTTTGGTCGGGTAAGTTCAGTAAACGTACGGGCGAGATTTTATAACTTTTGAACTGGTGCTCAGAACTAAAATCCAAGGACACTGTGGAAATCACAGAACCTTTATTAACCTAAGAATACATTCACCTCAACGATAATTGGTTGGGAATAAATGTTAGTTTTTGGGATTTCTTAAAAAAAATATTAAAATCAAGTGTGCTACACATTATTTTATTGAGCCGCCATGTGAGTATTGGTGGATAAAACCTTTTCATGGAATTTGGAGGTGGGACCACCACATCATAACCTCCAATGAGAGGTTATGGTGGTGGGGCCCACCCAAACATAACCTCGCATGTGAGGATTAAAGTGATGGGGACCACCCAGGGATGAAACCTTTTGAACTCCCCATTAAGTGGGAGAAACATCTTGAACTCCCCACATAATGGTTCCACCACCCTTGGAGCCTCTGGAACTCCCCTAATGAATTTTGTGCCTACACACAAGAATTAATTAGGTAGAGACCCTTAATTATTTATCTATTTGAATTCATGCCAACAATTAAAATAATAGACTATATATTATTTATTTTGGGTTGGAATCATTCATTTGGTGGAACTTCGGAAGAGGAGAGCTAGGGAGAAAAACTCCAAATGAAGAATGAAGAATGCTCCACTGACGAATAATGACGATCCTCTTCGACTTCTTACATAGAACCCTACCGACATGGATCATCTTCCATGCACTGACACAACTCGAGGTTCCAAAGTGCTTGGCAGATGAGATGAATGATGATTCTCTTCGTCTTCTTCCCCCAACTCCGTCAACGTACGACGAACGCCCGAAAATCCAGGTAGGGGGTTTTATTACATGATTATATTATACCTTTTATTATATTCTTTATCAGATAGAAAGGGTTTTTTGCGGATGTGTTAATGATCAACTACTTATCTTGTGGAGCCATTTGTAACCTCCTTATATGCGGAGGGTGAGGGGCAACCTAACATGGCCCGACATCCCCTATCATTTATCCTTCTTGTGGCGTTATTTTTCCTGGAAATGATAAAACAATGAGGTGAAAGAGATGACAATGAAAAAGGCCACAACACTAGTGGCCTCTGTGAACTATGATGCCCCCGTGGCATCCCGCTCCGCCTACAGACGAGCCCGTGCCCAACCTGCGTGCCCCATCAACCTACCTGCGCACTGCCCGTGTCTTATCGGCCTGCAAACGCACTACCCGCACCCCGCCGGCCTCCCCGTGCCCTGCCCAGTGCCACAATGCCTGCCCTCTTGCTACCCAAGCGCCACTTTGTCCTTCCAGTGCCCTGTCCGCCCGCCCCGCCAGCCTGCCCACGGCCTGCCCATCGCCCCACGGCTTGCCCCGCGCGCTGCCTGAACCTCGTGCGGCCTGTCGTCACCCCACATATCCTGCCTGGCTGTCTGCCTGCCTCCCGTCCATCTGAACTCCCGTGCCGCCCGAACCACGCCCCTCGCGGTGCTAGTCGAACCCACCCCAGCCTCTGTGCCGAGCCGCCTATGTGGCGGCCTTCGGGCCGAACCGCCCCCGTAATCTGCTATGCTGGGCCAAGCGGATTGGCCCAAACCTAGCGGGATGACCCGCCCAATGGGCAGGGTCAGACCCAGACCGAGTCATCCCAGAATGGGTTGGGAGGATTCGTTCAGGCCGAGTCAGACCGGGCCCAGGCCCAATACCGACCCATACTTTCTTTGGCCATATCATTGGCACCAGACATCCATTTGACGAACCGTCTGCGACACTAGTATTCTTGATACTCAATGGCCCCTTTGAGAATACCCCACTGGTGTTTGGGGTATATTTGAGCTACGATCAAGTTGGATCGTACACGAATCCAACCAGGCCCCTCGGGACTACAAGGAAAATAAATCACAGACCGGGTGTCCGATCAACGCGTCATCTGTTGCGTTGAGAGACCTATGCTGAGGCGGACCCTTTAGATACTTCGACGTGAGTCTTTGTGATAGTGGGAGTATCGACCAGTAGATTATTGTGAAGATCTTCCAGAGATGAGAAGGCATTTTTACGGGAACCTAGTAGCTGGTTGAGACTTGACGACTGCTGACCGATTCGACTCGGAGTGATTCGACTAGTGTAATGGGTAGTGCCTTTGTGTCGTGTCAGACCCACAGTGGGGAGCAGCTCTGTGTGAATGCGAAAGACCCATGATACATGAAACATGGAGTACCTCTTTAGGCTACAAGGGGGAGCTCCTCTGTATGAGTGTAATAGACACACGGTGGGGAGCACCACTATGTGAGCTTGAAATATCCACAGTACTCGATAGGAGGAATTCCTCATTAGTCCAAGATAGTGGGAAGTGCCTCTGTGTGACGCGGAAGGCCCACTGTACTCGATAGAGGATGAGTTTTACAACAGCCGGGGGTTCAGATTGATAATATCTGTAGAATAAAATCCTAGTTGAGCTGAGTTAGTAACATTTGAGTATACCACATGATTGAGATAGATTATTTGATAACATAGGTATATGTATGGGAATATACCTATGTGTGGTTATCTGTTGATTTCTAACTTTGGGGATTATCCTTGTTGGAATTTGTGATAATTTGAGGGTCTCGGGGTCCCTACTGAGTATCATTATACTCACCACATCACAGGATATACCCACACCTTGTTGTGTTGGTTGTTGTCGATGGACATCGCTGACCGAGGCTAAGTGGATAAGACTGGACGGTACCCGGAGTTGGACCACACGGTGTAACGGTACATGGAGGAGACAGACAGACGTGGAGTTCTGTGGAGGCTATCTGTACCTACCATATAGGTAGGATCCATGGTGGATGATCCTGGAGCGGCTTTCACCTTTCAGTTATTTGTCCATTTTTTGTTGTACTTGTACATTCCTTTTGGTCTTGTATTCTAGCCCCTTTACATTTCAGCACTCATTTTTATACAGTTTTACTTAGTTTTTTCTTCTATTTTAATCTGATTTTGTGTGTTTATGATTTATAAAGTCAATGCCTTCCCATCATAGAGATTTACGCCTTTGGTTCTTGTCTCTAGCACCTGGTCTATGGAAGGCGGGCTTGGGGTAGTCACGGTACGGGCCCGGGGGGACTGGTCATGACATCTTATATGATTTTAATTTTAAAAAATAGATTCAATATTAAGAATAATCATAATTTATTTTATCTAATAAAAGATTTTTAATATTTTTCTACAATTATTAGTGACTATAGTTAAAATTAATTAATGTTATTTTGGGTAATAGTGGTTTTTGTGCATTACAAGTGTTTGTATTAAAACTAATATTACAAAACATATGATATTTATATAATAAATTAGATTAAATATTTAGAATAATTGTGCCAAAATTAACTATTAAAACATAATTTAATAATATTATTAATGGTTAAATTTCCTAGATAAATAAAAATATACAAGTTACTGTGGTTAAAACAAAAAGGGTAAAATTCTGAAAACATAATGACTAAGGAATAACATGATAAAAATGTCTATCATTTTGTTTAGAGGAGAATTATTTCAAACAAATATAATATACCCTTCATTGTTTAATTATTTGTTTTGCAAATTTGGTACGTGAGACCATGCATTGTTGTATATTTCGGAATATTTACAATAATGCCACTTCAAGATAATAAAATGGTACTCACTACCTTCACTTCTTCACAACTATCACGACATTTGGTTCGACCAACCCGAACCCAAATTACATCCCAAATTCCTTCAATGAATTATATTTTCCACTTATTCGGTATAAATAAAATCATGTAATGAGATAGTGAAACCCAAAAGATAATATTTGAAGAATAGGAAACATTAATCAATGTGCCTCTATATTTTACTTCAATCTCCACCACATTACATTTTTCTTAAACCATGTTGATATTTTAACCTATGTATATTCCGTATATTGGGATTATTAATTAAAGAATCTGGACCAAAATTTCATTAAATTTTTATAAATTTTTTTATGTAATTATAAATTATGTGTACAGAGGACTACCGCCTAAGGAACCGATGTTGTATGTTTTTCCATTTCCACCTCTCATGTATAGGAATGATGATGGATAATATATATATATGAATTTCATATAATATTTATACATATAATGTCATTATATCATATATATAAATATATTTTTTCCTTTAATTCCATATGATATAGGATAATGTCTCTTATGGGAATGACAGACTACCACCTCGCGATGTGATGTGACTCATCTTTCACTAAATCATCACATTGCTTGTGATAACAATAAATCTAAATACTATATGTAATAAATATGAAATAGTTAATCTATTATTGACTTATATATAATTCTACAATGTTAATACATCTTTTTCATTTATTACTTTTTAGTAAATGAAAGATGATAACGTTGTTCGTATACGTTTGGACAATCGACTTCAAGTTGAAATGTGACACTCATTCCATCACCACATCATGAGTATGATATATATAAATATATATTGGTATTAGAGAAATTATCATAATTTTATAATGATAAAATATAAAATACCTCATTTCCATATTTTTCATTATAAAATTCAAATATTACTCATTTGTGTGTACATACTTCTGTCTCCCTGATCATAACATACATTATTTTTCATAATAATAATTGATGATTTATTTAACAAATCAATTTTCATAACAAATAATTTTTTATAATTATTAATATTATCCACTAAATTTTCTAAATAATAAAATACGTGAAAGAACATGAGCATTTATTACAAAAAATGAGTTAAAAAACAAGGCATTTAACACCTAAATCAATAAATATAAAAAAAAATTATTAACAAAAGGTTAATAATATAGTATAAACCATATTATATGGTATTATTAATATTAATACCTTTCAATAATATGATCATAATTTTTTAAATGACACTATATATGATGATAAATAAAATTAAATAAATATGATGCTTGTGATGAAAGAGTTCTTTTCAATATTTTTCACAATGAGAGTTATTTTTTTTATTCCTCAATTATATTTTATATGGTGTGTGTACTACCCATTTAACATGTAATATCATACATACTTAATTATTCATGTAATTTTTTTCATCATTTTGAATCATTTCACCGAAGGAGATTTTATTTGAAAATTTCCATGTGGTAAGAATTATTGTAAAATATCACTATCTTTTGTTATTTTCAACATTCTATTTGAATAAAAAAATTATTTAAATCATGTTTAATTTTATATTTTTTATTAAATATTTATATTATTTCATGATGGATATGGTTACTTCTAATGAATTGTACAATTTTTACTTGTTGTGTTTACTTTATCATTTATTTTATTATTTGTATTGTATTTATAAATCATGATCATTTAGTAAGAACATATATTTGATAAAGGGGCAAATTTTTTATGAATTTAATCAATTATTTGATATATGATAAATTATTTGGAGATGGAATACCCATTATAGGAACTAATAAATGAATTACCTTTCATGCATGGGTAGTCTCATGAGGTGAAATTAGTTGGAATGCACTATGTGTTTGTACCAACATGTTTTAAAATATCTTCTTTATTGATCATGAAAATGGAGTTGTAGTTGGAAAAAATATATCGGGTAGTGCCGAGATTTTATAATGTTTAATGAGGATGTATCTTAATGGTGATTTAGTTATATTCCTAGGAAACATGACTTCTGTAAATTTTAAATTGTCTTATTTTAAATTATTATTATTTTCGATGAAATTTTAACATTGAAAATTAATTATAGATTCTTTTCAATCTAAATTTATTGATCATGTTACATGTGATTTCAGTTATTTATCTTTACATTTTGAATCTTCATTATCATAAAATGACCAAAATGTTTTCTAAATGGAATATGAGTTCATGTATCTACCTTTAAATTTTATTTATACCTATTGTTTCATGATTGGTTATTATTTACATAAATATTATTAAGCATCGTACTAGAACCTTGTTCTTTTACCTTCCCTAGTATATGAAGAAGATATTTTTAAATGAGTTTTCAAGTATGAGATTTATCTAATATTGTTACATGTTTTTTTAGATTCATTTACTTAAGAAAAATCTGTATAATGTATGTATCTAGTTATCCAAAATTGATAAATTGATTTGTCCAATTGGATTTTATTCCGTGTATATTTTCTAATGTTATAATATAAGATATCACACATGGGATATAAGGGTTGGGGTCACTAGAGATGGAATTAAATCATGTTTAGTAGAAAAATGGTGAAGAATATTTATTCAAAATAGATTGAGGAACATAGACGTATGACAAGCATTGATAATAACTATATAAGAGAATCCTAATGTTTTGGTTTGGTATAGATTATATGGTTTTTTAATCCATCTATATCTTGATACTGAATGTGTATTGGTTTTGGAATTGTGGAACCTTTCAGGTATTAAATCCAAAAAAAACATAGAAGGCATGACTCTAACATTACCAAAAACAAGGAAATGGGAATTACTATGAACCTGGTTTGAAAAATCAGTGTGATATTCTTTGGTTAATTCACATTTTATTTGAAACCCGTAATAATAGATTTAAATAAATATATATATATATATATTCCAAAAGAAAATAATGTTGATTATTTGGATTTGAACAATGAAAAATTTTATAATATATTTTGTTTTACAAAAGATTTGAAATTATATATAATGATATAAAATAAATATTTTATGTGATATTTATATTTCATTGTTCATAAATGGAAACTAAAAGGTTGAAGGGAATAAATTCCCCTGGCCTTTATCGTGAATGACCAATATGGGAATCCAATATTTTTGGTATTAGAAGACATGATATTTTGATAAATTAGGGATGAATTTTTTTTGAATAATTATATTTCGTAGATTGAGAAACCAATTCTGGTGAGAGATTCCCCTATTCTAGATCACATTATTTCATGTTAGAGCCCAATATTTAGTCGTATATCTAATCTGATTATAACTGAGAAATGGAATATTTCTCTTGAGAAGATATTGATGGAATTGAGATTTGGCGAAAGGACAATGGATACAATTATAGTATATTTTATCAGTTTTGAAGTAGATTAATAGAGGTAGTTGATCTATAATAATAGAGTGGAAGAGTAAAAAGAAATGAAGTTATTGAAAGAATTTAAGGATACATTATTTGAAAAATATTTTTTCTCTTGAGATACAATATAAGAGAAAGATAATTTTACATAGAAATAAAATGTTAAAAATAGATAATTAAATTGTATGAAATTAATAGTACAATGTTAGTTTTTTGTGATAATGATTATATACATACCATAATGTGCTATATTGGCCATTTTTTTGGGCTGAAGACCTAAATAAAAAAATGATCAGACAAAATGTTTCATCAAATAATGAAATATTTTAATGATATATTAGTATAGATAAGTAAATATGAAAATCTAAATTATTCAAATGGATTAAGGATATGAATATGAAATTAGAGATAAAACATGTAAAAAAAATAATGAAATTGATTATTTTCTGTATCTTATAATTGTCAAAAGATACACCATGATACATGCTTGAAGTGGGGGGGATTTTGATATATATGTTAATAAATTAAATAATGATCATGATTTTAAAATAGTGGAATGAAATATTAATATTCAATTCCTATATTTTAAGGATATTGGGCCCCATAAAAATTAATTTCCCAATGATTAGGGGAATATTAATCAGATGAAGCTATGAGAAGAATGTCAATATTTATCTATTAATACTAAAAATGGTGAATGGTTTATGTTCCTATGTATAATTATTCATTATAAATAATAATAAAAAAATTATCATTGCTATTATCCACAAAATAATTATGAAATTTATAAGGATTATACTATAGTAGTATTTCCTTAAGGAATTTAAAGTATATGTTGAACGTTGTTGATGACCAAGAAAAATAATTTTATTGAAAATTTTGTCACCTTATAAAAATTATTGATGAAAATAAAACACTTATTGTATTTTTGATATTGAGATAATGAATATTAGAAAAATATCTGATTAATATAGATACATTAAATCAGATTGTTCTGAATACCATTGAACTAAAAATTAATTTATTAACAATGTTGTATATTGCATCATTGATGGACTGAACATAATTTTTAAAACAATGAAATACATCATAAAATTTTTTATTTACAGAATATAGAAGAATGATTCGTTAAATATTATTTTATTTACGTTTATGCAATTAAAATGAATCATGTGAATATATGATTATGGTAATCATATGTTTTTTATATGTTGATTATGACCAATGTTATTTTATCTGGGGAATTTTATATTTGTTTAGTGACCTTATTTATAGATGTTTCTAGATATATTTGTGATGAACATGAAGGTTACCTATTCATGATGTTTATAAAGTATATATTTATGTGTTATTGGATAAATTTATATAACCATTTTTGTGTTTTTTAAGGATGGAATGAAAAAATTGTTACACTTTTATGGATTATATGATATATTAAAAGTTAATTTTAGTGCTTCATACATAAACATAATTTTGGAATTTTAATTTTCGGTAAGATGGAAAGAATTGGAAATTAATCAAATATAAATAAAACTATGAAATTTCTATTATAAAATAAAAACATATAAAATAATTTAATCCCTTTATTTTCCTAGAAGGTGAAATAAGTCCTCAACTCCCAAAATGGGTCTTTAAATAATAATATTTTCGTATAATAATAATATCTTATTATAGAAATGACATTATCACAAATATTGTATTTATAGTTTTGGGTACATTAATCTTATCTTGATCACCCAATTTCATAAAATTAATAATCTCTATCACAATCCATCAGTAATGGGGTATTATTATAATCTTACATGTCCATTTTTTCATTTTCCACCTATGTTTTCATACTCAGAAACCATGTTATATTATTATTATAGATTTCCTAGATACATACTATTATCTCTTATTAAGTAGTTTTTAATAACTTATTTATGTTATGGAATATCCAAAAATGGTATTTAAAAATATCAAATAATATATAATAGAGATAGAATTTAAATCAAGGGGAAATATTTATATTATTTTGGTAAAATGTAACTCCCTAAATTTAAAAAAAGAAATAAATTTTATTCAATAACATATGTGACACACAACACCATGTGTATAAGGGAACAAGACAACTTAATATAATTTGATATATTTATATTTCAATATATTTTATCAATTAAATAAGGTTTAATACATGAATCACTATGTTTATCCTATATTACCCATAGGAATTACAATTTTTAAATTCATGTGTTACAACAAAGAAAAAGTATTATTGATGAAAAATATTCTATTAATATAATTATTTAATATAGATGTTATCAAATATGAATTTTAATGGTTAATATTAATAGAATTAACTATCATATTAATATATATAGTTTACAAATTTTTAATGTCAACATATTGATTATCAATAATGTATGTGTCATTTAAAATAATGTGAAATTTTTTCTTGAAAATGATTTCATTATAAAGATGTGTTTATCAACCATTTCACACGTAATTTAATATATTTTTTAATAGTTATATAGAATTTATTTTTCAAAATAAATTTCCATTTTTAAATGAGACTACCAAAATTATCTTTTGTTTAAATTTTTGTATTTTCCTATGAACTTTAATATATTGATAAATAATGAGATAAAAAAATTTAATTGAAAACTACCTATTCATTTAAGAAAATAATAATGATTATATTTTATTTTTTATTTTTTTAAATTCAAGTTATTGAAATTTTATGTTGGTTATTAAAATTTCTAGAATTTTAATATGTTTCAAAATATGGAATTATATTTAAACATTTTAAAATATAGAACATTATCACGTTACAAACCTGATTTATGATCATATCTCAATGATTAATCATTAAATAATGTTATAAAATTTACGGAGTTTGATTGGGAAAAATTATTTCAATATTTGAAATTATATAAATATGTATTATCAAATAATGACAAAATAATTTTTTACCATAATGATTATTGAAAATTGTAAAAATTATTTACTTTCTGTAAAGTTAAAACCAGTTTTTTCTCATTACATGTATTTTTATTAAAATTTTTCTTACACACCAAACAATATTTGTTGAATAAATTTTACTTTATATTTATATTATATAGGTTTAAATTACATAATAAAACAAATTTTAATTTTTGTTTTAAAGGAGATATTATTTTGGAAAATGAAATGATAAAAGTTAAAATTGTAAAATCTGAAAGGGTAAAATTTAGTAAACATAATGACTACGTAATAAAATGATAAAAATGATTTTTTTTATTTTGGATATATATTTTTCTCCAAAAATGGATCCATATCCTCACTTATTGAAGTATTTTAGAGGAACATGATGTAACACTATAACTCGAGAAGGCCAGAACCGATGCCCTTCAATATTACATTCACAAGATTACAAGAATCAAAACCCGAAGGACTGATAATTTTAATGGTTTTAGAAAACCATATTATATACATGACACCCATAATAAATTTGTAAATATAAATATTTAACAAAATAGAAATAAAAATTGAACATATTTAAAACCCATTCATATAATTATTCTTCATAACATAGGTAATGAAATAAAAATAAATGTGTTCTCAAATTATCAGTATGGTTAAGTAGAATATATTAAATAATGCATCAGTATTCATGTTAAGCATTTAATTTTTAATAACTAAAAACATGTTCCACTCATATAAAAAGATAAGGCATAATAAGTAATGTATTCTAGATAAATGAAACACGTGACATTTAATCAAAAAACAAATAGGTAAATTCTCCCATAGATATGTCAAATAAAATAACTAATAGATACATAATTACTATGTCTAAATGATTTAAATTCTTAATTATTGTATGCCATGTTTTCTAGGTACATGGTACCTTTAATGTTGACAATACTCACAAAAGGTTTATCATATTGGGTATAAACCTATCTAATCTGGCCAACTGATTCATCCCATGAGACTATTGATTAATTAAAGGGATATATATATATATATATAAATAGGCCCCACCCATATTTTACCAATGAAAACCATTCAACTAATATCGAGTAATTTATTTAATTCAATAAAAATATTCCATATTAAATTTTCATATTGATAAGAGATGCATATTTATCAATAATTTCTTAGTTAATAAAATAACTATCAAGGTGAAAACTGTATGAAAAATAGTGTATAGTTTACGAAATAATAATATCCAATTCATTAGAATATGTAAAATTATGATAAATTAAATTTACTATAAAATAATTATATTAAAGTGACTGTTTCAAAAGGAAGTTAACAGTGAGAAAAAAATATGATATTACAATAATAACATTTAACAGATGGTGATTATTGAAGAAAACCTTCAGGAATAGACAAATCAAAGCAAAAATAACATTCATTACTATAAAGGATTAATAATATAATATATCAAAAGAGGAAATAGATACACTACACAAAATAATTATATGGAAAATAAGTCATTTATCACACATATGTAAAACAATTAAATTGAAATAAATTATTTATCCTTCCATTTTTTGTGTAGTTCATAAACTCCAATATATTGTTTAAAAAATAATTAAAATTTATAATAGAACTTTCATAATAATTATAATATCATATATAATCTTCATTTAATATATTATTACCCATTTGTTTTGTAATCATTCATTTTGACAATATTTTAGGTGTTAATTCTCTTGTTTCTCAAGCATGTCTTCACTTCTTATTTTTTATCCTCATTACATAGAAAACAATTTCACAATATGAGAAAATTAATACATGTTTTTTATAAAATTTATATTTAGTATATATATATTTATAATAATTAATAAAATATGGATATATTAAATGATATTCATTGTTAATGGAGATGATAGGCCGAACATACAAATGATCTCTACTTTAATTTCATTTTCTTATTAATAGAATGCATATTAAAATTATATATATGTATATAATAATTCCAGTGTCATATTTATTTCATATATGTCACAAATTTTTATTAATATAATCCTTTATATATTCCATGTATAGTGTGAAGGAATCAAATCGCTTTATGGAGGAGGTAGTCCAAACTTCCACCAACGATGTTGTCGTATTTTCACAAAATGGACTTCATGAAGGTATATGTTTTATAAAAATATCATGATTTTTAACCCAACATAAATATAATATATATAATATATAAATTGTTCTCTTATCAAAATTCTCAGCCTTGAGTGGTGGTAAATGAAAAGTGAATGACATCATTTCATGAGGCGAGAGTCCACCGTACACATGAACAGTAAGTTCATTACCCATTAGATAGAAGTGTGGGTATGTGTAATTAGATTTATTAAAAAAATTATGTATATTAGGGATACTAAGGTTATTATATAATCATTTAATAATAATATATAATGGTGTGAGGAAGGAAATAAATTAACACTAACCACTGAATAATGTTGCCTCATATTTGTGTAACTACTTTTGTTTTATAACAAAATACTTTCATGGTTTAATTTCATCCCAATTTTGCGATTCTAGTTTTAGTTGAGGGTAGTTCAGTTATTATTTCCATATATTGTTTTTGAAACTATACTTTTTATATTATTGAATATTTGGGAGTGGTGAGTGCCTATATATAGTTGAGGAGGAATGTCATAATTTTAAAATTTTTTATAAGGTAATTACATCGATGTTTTCTCATGTTAATTAGCCCCAGTAATGGTCCTAATTCAGGAAATGGGAGTATATGGTAGAAATATTTACATTCAATGGAATATTGAAAATATTATACAAAATATTTTCCTTAATATTATGGTTTATTCCTCTTGTTAAGCTTGTTTTTCTATTAATTATAGTAATTAATTTTAATCACATTAATAATTTTTTCTATTAATAATTATTTTGAACATATTAGAAATTAGAAATTATTCTTATTCCTTCAAATGAACCTGGTATTTATATAATAATACATTTTAGTATCTAGTAATGTTTCTGAATAATATATTAATTTTATGTTAAAGAGAACACATTGTATGGTAACATATTCAACACAAAACAACGGGTTTCATTGAAATATTACATTGAAAAAAAACATTGAGTTATACTAAAAAATATTACAATAGAAATATTATTATTTTAAATGGAAGTTAATTCTTAGTCGTTATATTGGTTGGAATGAACATAAATAACTACCCTTTTAAATAAACATGTTTTTAAATGTTTTTATAATTATCCAATAAATTTTCCTAGCATAAAATAAGAACGAATCAGACTTTAAGAATGAAATACTTTAATATTTTTTTAAAGGTGGGTGTCCCACCTTTTGAAGGTAAACCATTTTTAAGTCTTGTTTCTATCAATTTTATATGTTATTTTTGAAAGAATAAGATTTTTCTTTAAAATTGGGACATCAAAATTTAATTTGGATTATATTTTGGAATTTATTCTAATAAAGTTCATTTTTAATGAATAAAAAATATAATGCATTTTAATTCAAAACCCCGTTTTTATCTAATTTATTTATAAAGATTGATTGTAATTTCAATTGGTTTTTAAGTTTAATTGGATTATATATTTAAAATTGAATCCAATTTTGTTCATTGAATGTAATTTATCTTTGAAATTGGATATAAACGCGTGTCAATCTTTTGATTGTTATTATTTCTTAAAAACCCGAATTGTTGTTTTGACAATACGAATTAATTTTTAAATAACTAAAAATAATAATCTGTTTTGAATTTATAATAATGGATTCAATATTAGGCATCAGGAGGATCATATTGTTTAAATATGTGTCTTTTATTTTTAGACATTATGAAAAATAACTTCGGTAATTTTTTTATTTACCATTGTTAGTGTAAATATGGAAAATAATGATATAAAAATAATATTATAATAATACTAAACTACCGTAACACATGTTCTAATACTATATTATGAGTTATTTCTGACGATGGGAATCCTTGGGTTTACTTTTTGGACCCCATGGATTCATTTGGGAGTGATAACGACATCTTTTATTAATTAATTTAATGTAATATGAAAAATAACACCAATACGCATCTTTTAATAAAACAATTTTTGTTTAGGTTTATATATTTGATCTCATAAACTATAAATTGTAATTATAAATCTAAAATGATATCATACATCATGATTGTTTATTTATAATTTTTATATATTAAATAAATAAATTTATTTATTACCCAATGGTGATATAGTGATTACCTTATTTATGATTGATTTGAATAAATGATATTATAAATTTTAAAATAAACATATTTTGAAACATTTTTGGATATAAACGAAATTTATGGAGGATTAATACTTATTATATTTTATTTTTGTAATTTTTTTGAATGAATCATGTTGTTAGGGATTTTTTTTAAAAATGACATGAATTTTATAAAAATTGACATAAATGTATTTTTAAAAAAAATACAAATTTATTAAATGATATAATAGTGATAAAAATCTTTTATTTGGCCAAATTACTTCGATAATGTTGAAAATTTAATTAACTAATCAGTTGTGTTTCTCTTTCCTTTATATAGTAACTATATTAAACACAAATTAAGAAAATGCAAGAAGACATGGTAAAAGTTAATGTTTCTAAATAAGGGTTAATTTAAAATATATGATTAATGTTGTGAACTATTCTTCTCGAAAACATATTGGTTAAGGTTTTTTCTGCCCAAAATCAACTTAGATTAGAAATAAATTACTTTGGAACAATTCGAATCCTAGAATCATTTTATAATAAAAATATATTTCAAGATATTTCATCAGTTCCCCTTCTCCCTCTCATAAAAGGCCACCACTACTAATCATTTAATCACACCTATCAAGCACGTTGTCTTACCCAAATTCTGATCAAATAATCTCTCAATATACCCCATTTATCATATAAACCATAACATGGGAAGAAGGAAATTCAAGAAAGCCTTTAGCCTCAAATCAAATGAAGTTGCCCGATTTAAAGGTAACGTCTTATCTAAAGTTCATTTATTTTGTTTTCCTTATCCACTACCTATAATATTATTATTCATTGATTACATAACAAAAAAATTATTCTTAATATAATAGGGTGTTTTTATGAGAAGGATTAAAAATACACTTACACACACATCCATCTAATGGATACGAACATACTGTTTCCGTGTACGACGATCTACTGTCTCACAAAATGATGATTTTCCTATTTTCCCCAACCACCTCTAATAGAGGAAATGATGATTGAACTGTAATTATATATGATGTATATTATATTTATATTTTAACTATGTTTCATTATTTTTTATTTACACCATAATTTATTCTTTTCCTGATATGTAAATATAGTCACTTCATTTGAGGAAGTTTGGGCTATCGCCCCCTCACTGTGATATGACTCGTTCATTTCCTACATGGAACATATAATGGATGGTGTTAATGAAAATATTTAACATATACAACATAAATGTTATAATGGGATGATAATATACCTATATACCATTATTTTTTCATTTCAATAATATGATAAATAATGAATGAAGTGTTCAGGTTTATGTACGACCTACCGTTTCCATGAATGGTGCATTTCATTTATTCTCTCCAATTTTTACATACTATTATAAATATATATATATATTCTCGGTATATATGATATTTAAATCCTTAATAATATTATATAGATAATGTACTTTTGACCACATGTTCAATTTATATCAAAATAAGTTCATTTTGGCCTCAAATACCCAATATCGACAAAATGAATGATATCAGCGTATATAATTATGTAATTTTTATAATGTATTAATAAGATATATAAAAATAATAATAAATAGGAAAATGGTTTCGAATAAAGCATAATTTAACTTATGTTAATTATTCTATAAGTACATGGAAAATATGTTAGGAATCAGACTCAATGTAAGGGAACTTTTCACCATTCTTTTTTAGTCAAGGACTTATTTTATGTTATGTATTTTAATTGAAATTTTATTATGTTTTAATATAATATTACATATCCTTATAGCTGTATATTTTATCTCAAACTGATTAGAGACCCTATTCTCTCTCATAATCCCATTTCCTGATTTTTTATGTGACATCTTTAGGCTGCCAAATTTTCGTCATTGAATTTTTATGCTCAATTTATACTCATTGGGTTTTACACATACTTCGTATAATATATTGTTCCTTGATTATGTATGTTTATTTATTTATGTAATTATTTACACTTCCCCTTGCGTGGATATACTATTGCTACAAAAAATCACCACATTGTTAAATTGTTATGTGAATTATTCGAACCTTTTAAGTGAAATATTAACTCAATCTCATTTCAATGAGTTAAATATATGCGTCATTGGTTTTTTTCAATAATATGTGTGAATAACCTATGATTTTTTTACACTAAATATCCACTTATATTGGGTTTATTTATATTTGACAAACATAATTATGTCATTGATTTATCTCTAATATAAGGAAATGATCTTTTCATGGGATTTCATCTTAATCTCCTTTCATTGAGGCATATTTTGACAATACACACTTCTTTCTTTTGCAAGGAGAATAATAAACCCCTTTGATTTATAATTTCACTAAAAGGGAATCTTTTTTCTTCAAATCATTTTACTAAACGACATAAGGATTTTTTTTTCATTTGCGGCGACAACAATGTCTATGCCGCCATAACCATTTTTTGATATTTGGAATCCTCTATAACCCTTATATTACTTTTTAAAAATGAAATGAAATACCTTATTCCCATTTGGGTGTTTTTGTAATGAAAATCGTTTTTGAAATGGATTGGGTGTTTCTATATCTTCAAATGATTTCTTGTGACTAAAAATGAAATATTATTAGTGAAATGTTAATATTTGAAATATTTTATGTGTTATGATTAGATAATGGTATTGGGATATTTGACCGGTAGTTATGTGATAATCAAAATATGGGTGGTTAGGTGATAAACCAAATGATGTGTGGTTCTGTGATAAAACAAGGATGAGTGGTTACTTTATAACCTCAAATGCATTGGGTATGAAATTCGTCTGTATGGCCATTCTATTTATTGATATGTATTAATGTCAAACATATGGTTATTCCATTTATTTATGTTTATGTCCCAATATACCTTTATATTCTATATGTTTCTTTCTATGGGTTTTATGGAAATATTTTGGTTACAAAAGGGTAATGAATGAGCTAATATTCAGTGACATGTTTTTTCTACTTCATAAAGGTGAAAAGTATTACAATATGGTAATGTATTCATGGTTTTAATCTTATCCCATGAATAACTATTTTCGTTCATTATTTATCCCTTACTGAGATTTTTATGCCCATCCCATGTTTTGAAATGTTTTTAAAATGACATAAAGATGTATAGAGTCAATGATGGGACCAAGAAATAGTTATTTTGTTAATACATGAAATTATGTCATGTTTCTTTTTAAAGAATTTATGTTTTATGAAAAAAGGACAGTGAGTAGAAGTGTCTACATGTAATATTAAAGATGTTATGTTTAATTTATGACCAGATTATCTCAATCTATAATCATTAAAATATCATTTATATGAATTAAAGTCAAATTATTAACTTATCTAAAGATTATGTAATGTTTAATTCTAGGTAAGTGTAGTTTGTATCAGAGGAAAGGATTAGAAAAAATTAGATATTTGGAGGTTATATTAATGATTAAGTATATAAACATGGGTTTATAATTTTTTGGAATATTATATGTTCTGTTATATATAAATAACTTTTTTTCTGCAAGTTATTTCATGGCGATTAATGATATTTTTGGAGACATTAACCTGTCATGAATATATGGATTATTTGTTTTCAACATGTAAAACATGAGGAATGAATTAACCGTTGAGGTTAAAATATTTTGTGTTTAATTTTTAAGATTTTATCTCATATTAGGAATTTTTTAAAAATAATAATTTTTTTTAAAAAGGTCAACATGAAGGACATGTGACAACCCATCGCGTCGGACAAAGCATCGGGAATCGAACACAAAACCGAAGTGCGATTGGTATTTCTCACTTACCACTAGAATATATAAAGTCCTTAGATATTGTGACTAATTATTTTTAGTTAAATAAATTTATGTATCAGGAATAAGTTGACATTACAACTTTTGTTTTATCAAATTGATATCCTTAGTATATGTAAATTATTTTGTGATTAAGTGGTAAATGTTATTATGAAAGGATTTCTCTTTTTTCGGAAGATAATATTCCTAAGGAAAATAGGATACTATAGGATTTCATTTGACAAGTGATGGTTGAATTTTATTTCGGAAGAATCTATGTTTTTATTGATGAATTATAGAGATTGTGGTTATTTATGAAAATGATTAACATATCATGGAGAATATGTGATTGGAATATTAACTAATTAGTATGAGACTTTAAGAGTAATCGATGTTATGTGAATTTAAATGTTAAGATATATCAGGGGAGACTATATGATGACATTCATCTGAGTCTTGGGTTTCAATCATTGTTTGGATTATTTTGAAGAATTTTAAGGACAATAGTGTAGTGAATTGTCTTTTTTGATCATTGGGTATATATGAGATTAAGAGTAGAATTAATTTTTATAAAAGATTATATTTTTTGGGGATTATTTGGCCATGTACTAACCATTTTGGTTTTGGATAATTTCATCTAACATGGAAAATACATACTATATATTTTGTGGATTATGGTATTCTCTAGAAGTTGATTCTCCCGATTTAGATGTGAAAAAGTAATCATGATACTTGTCACATGGAGAAAAATTATTTTGTGGTAAATATTTAGTAAAGGGTGAATGGCTACATGATAGGTATGAATGTATCCTTATGTTCTTATTCAAGCTCATAAAAAAATTCATCAACTTTATGAAATTGATATTAAATCAAAAACATTGTTCATTTACTTTTCTTACTATGAAATAAAAGATCGTTTAACCCATCACATGTTTATGGATTTCTGATGGTTATCATTTTCATGATCATGTTTTCTATCACTCTTCATGAGAACATAATTGTTATATTCTCTCCCATATCCATGCTTTCATACATGGAATCCTAGTATGTGTTTTCTCGGGTGAACTTTGTACTTATATTTCATATAAAGTGTTAGCTTTATTGATTTTTTTTTCAATTTGGTGTTTTCTAAAAAGATTCCTAACATAATTTTAAAATTTTAATGATGTAATTTCAAAAAAGGCGTAAGGATATAATGACCTATGTATTTATAGAATAATTCATTGTCATATAAATTAATATTTCAGAATAATATATTAATTTTATCTTTATGAGAACACTTTGCCTAATAATGTACTCAACATGCAACAACATGTTTCTTTGAAATCTTATGTTACACAAAACATTGAGTTATACTAAAAAGTTATATAATACTATTATTATTTTAAATTGTAGTCAATTACTAGTCATTAAATCGGAGGGAATGAATAGAACAATCTACATTACAATTACACATTATTTTAATTTTTTTATATTTGTCAAGTAAATTATAGAGTTTTAAAATTTGAATAAATTCTATTTTAAGAATGAAATACTGTAATATTTTTTGAAAGGTTGTTTTACCACCTTTTGATGGAGAACAATATATATATATATATATATATATATATATTTACATTTATATGTTCTATTGGAAAAAATAAAATTATAATTTATAAAAGGGACAAAAAAATTTACTTTGGGTGAAATTTTTAAATTTTTGTGATAATGTTCATTTAGTATTGAATATTGAAAAGTATTTCATTTTAATTCAAAAGTATATTTTCATCTAACTTATCTATTAGGATAGATTGTACTATTAATTGTTTTTAAAGTGTAATTGTAACACATTTTTATCGTTAAATCCAATTTTGGCCATTATATGTCATTTACCATTGGAATTGGGCATAAATACAAGTCAATCCTTTGATAGTTATTTCATCTTAAAAACCCACTTTTTGGTTTAGAAAACATTAATTAATATTAAATTAATTAATAAATTTTCTGCGTTTTTAATTTGGGAAAATAAATCCATATTTGGAATCGTGAGGTTTTAATTTTTTAAATATATACCTTTTATTTATAGATATTATGAATAATAACATCAATAATTATTTTATTTACCACTGTTAAAGGGTAAATCTGATACAGAAGGGTTAAAAATTATATTATAATAATAAAAAACTACCCTAACACATGACCTCATCTTATTAGATGAGATATGTCAGACTATGGGCATCCATGGGTTGATTTTGGGGACACAATGGATCCAAATGAGAGTGATAATGACATGTTATATCAATTTGTTTAATGTGAAGAGAAAAATAACAAAAAAATATTTATTTTACTAAAAAAGTTATATGGGGTTATATTATTGATGTATTAGACTATATACAGTCATTTTAAATCATAAATGATTTATTTCATCATGATATTTTATGTATAAATTTTAGTCATTAAAAAAGAAAATTTATTTATGGCACAATGATGATGTAGGGATTACCTTATTAATGATTGATTTAAATAATGAGTATATAAATATTAAAGTTAATTTATATTGAAACATTTCATTCCATCCAAAACATTTCTAGATGATTATTACATATTATATTTTAGTTATTGAAATTTTTATATGAATCAAGTTGTTATAGATTTTTAATAAAATCATGATATGAATAGTACAAAAATTGACATAAATGAGTTTTTTAAACGAATAATATTTTATTAAATGGTATAATAGTTATAAAAATATAATATTCGGAAAAATGAATTATATAATTTTAAAATTTTTATTAATGGACAAAATTTTTTATCTTGGAATTTTATATTAACTATAGTAACAATATATTATTAAAATTCAAGAAGACATGGTACGAGTTAATGTTTTTATCCAAGGGTTAATGCTAAATGTCTGGGTTAATTTTGTGACCTAGAATTGTTTAAAACCTATAAATTGAGATAATTTCGACCCAAAATAACCCTATAATTAAAATAATTGTCTTTTGGTCAAGTTGAAACCAAAAATAATTTTATAATAAATTAATATTTCTAGATATTCCTTAAGTGCCCCTAATTCCTCTTATAAAAGGCCACCACATATAACCATTTAAACGTACTTATCAAGCCTTTAGTATTGTCCAAATTCTACTAAAATAATCTCCCAATATATCTAACTTCCACATAGAATCAGTACTTTGAGTATAAGGTAATTAATGAATTGCTTTTGGCACAACTCAAAAGAAGTTAACCGATTTATAGGTAACGTCTTCTCTGGAGTTATTTTCTTTTATTTTTCTTATCCACTCTCCATTCTATTGTAATAAATTTATTACATAACAAAACTAGCATAAAAAATATAAGAGGATGTTTTTATGAGAAGGATAATAAAAATACATACACACACCTTCATCTAATATATGTGAACATAATTTTTCTGTGTACTGCGATCTACTACCTCATGAAAAAAATGATGGTTCGATTTTCCCTACAACCTCTCATGGTGGCCATTATGATGGAACTATAATTATATATGATATATATTATATTTATATTTTCTATATTATTATTTATATTTTATATACAGTATACCTTTATTATTTCCATGATATGTAAATAATATAATTTCATATGAGGAAATGCAGACTACCACCCCCTCCAATTTATATAACTCTTTCATGACCAACATGGATCATATAATGGATGTTGTTAATATTATTTTGTAACATATTAAACATTAATATTATAATAGAATTATAATATACCAATTTATGATTATGTTTTCATTCTTTTAATTTGAAATAAATTTAAAATATCAATCTTGCGTACGTACGACCTACCATCTCCATGAACTGTGCATTTCATTTTTTATCTCCAAATGTGATGGAATATTATAAATATATATATATACTCGATATATATGATATAAAAAACATTAATACTATTTTCGGGATAATTTAATTTTGACCACATGCACAATTTATATTAAAAAAGTTCATTTTCGACTCAAGTACCCAATATCAACAAAATGACCATTATTAACTTAAACGATTATGAAATTATTATAACATTGTAAAAAGAGATATACAAGGAATAATACAAATAAAAATGGTTCTGATTAAATTGTCAATAAACTTATGTTTATTATGCATGGAGAATAGGGAACATATGTGTCAAATTAAACACAAGGTATGAAAACATTTTTCCCTTCTCTTTTAGTCAAAGAATTCTTTTATGTTATGTCTTTTAATTTGAATTTTTTTATTTTTGGATATGATCATATATATCATTATTAATGTAAATTTTATGTCCATCTAATGATAGACAATTTTCTATCTCATCAACTCATTTTCTGAATTTTTAAGTGACGCTATTAGCCTCCCGTATTTTCGTGAATGAATTTATGAACACAATTTCCACTCATTGGGTTTTACACAAACATAGTTCACAATATTATGTAAATATTACGTGTGGAACCACTATTTATTCATTTGTTTTCATAATTTATACTTCCATATGAGTCGATATACATGTTGAACATAATATCACCACATCGATAAATAGTTATATCAATTATACAAACCCTGTTAGTAAAACATTAACATAATAAAATTTCATTGAGTTAAATATCCATGTCATTGGTTTTGTTTTTCCATGAATATCCCGTTATTGAACTATGATTGTTTTAAACTAAATAGCCTCATATATTGGGTTTATTTATACATTTAAAACACATTTATTTCATTTATTAATCTTTAATTTAGTGATACATTCTTTATAAGGAACTTCGTCTCAATATCAATTAATTGAGGAATATTTTGATAATATAAACATCATTATTTTATATATTGTATAATAATACCAATTTATTTATTATTTCATTCAATGGGAATATTTTTTCTATGAAGTGTTTTAGTAAATGAGAAATGTGTTTTTTAAAGTATGTGTTGATAGGGACCTCTCTGCCTCTGTAACCATTATTTGATATTTGGGTTCCTCTATAATATTTGTAGTTTTTTAAAGGGAAAATAAAACCCTTATTCCCAATGGAGTGTTTTCATATTGAAAATGGATTTTCCAATGGATTGAGTATTTCAACATCTAGATATTTTTTCCTGTTATTTCAAATGAAATGATATTAGTGAAATGTTGATATTTTCAATAATTTATGTGTTATGATTATATAATTTTAATAGGATATTTTATGATTGGTCACATGTTATAACAATGATGGGTGGTTATGTGATAAACTAAATTAAAGGTGGTTATGTTATAACCTCCAATGCATCGGGTATAGAATTCTGTTTTAGGGCTATTCCATTTAGTGATACGTGTACAAGTCGATCATATAGTTATTCCATTTGAGTATGTTTATGTCCCACATTACCTTTATATGTTCCATGTTTCTTTATTCGGTCTTTATGGTAATATTTTGGTTACAAAAATATTAATCAATGATCTTATACTCATTAATGTGTTTTTGATACTTCTTAAAGGATAAAATTATTACTAAATGATAATGTATTCATGGTTTTCATGTTATTACATGACTAACTATTTTATTTATTTATGTAAACCTTATTGATATTTTTTTTTCTCATCCCATGTTTTTGAAATGTTTTTCAGAGTACATTAAGAATAATAGGGTCGAGGATGGGATCATGGAAAAGTTATGCTGTTAAAACTAGAATTTAAGTCATGTTTCTTTTAAATGATTTTTTTATTTTATTTAAAAAATACATAGTTTGTAGAAGTGTCTACTTGTAATATCCATGATGTTATTCATATGTTATGGCCTAATTCTCAAATTCTATAAACCTGAAAAGATCCTCGATGTGAATTAAAGTCAAATTATTGACTTATCATAATATTATGTAATTTTTATGTATGGGGCCTTTTATTAAAAATATTTAATTCATTTTTCAAAATTAAAATCACAAAATAGGTAGAATATATATTCAAATTAATCCCCTAGATTGAAAGACAATGATTTTTTATTGTAAAAGTTTTCAAAAGATTCCAAGGTTTTTATGTTCAATTTCAATGTCAAATTCATTAAAATGACCTAAATTGTGTCAATAGATGTAAAATTCTTCTAAATAATAATTCAAACTAATAGAAATTCAATTTAAACATGTAAATAAAGTAGATGAAATTTAGTTTGGAATTAAAATTTTGAATTTTACATTATTCATCAAAAAAAGAATCTTCATAGAAAAAAAATTTCTCCAAAAATAATATTCACTATTTAAATTTTAAAATTAAATTCATTTTGTAACATTAATTTTATAAAATATACCAAATATATATATCATGTTGGTGATATATTAAAGACAGTAATTTTCTTCATTAGAAAAAAAATAAATTTTAAGCCAAAAACTAGATTTATTCTTATCTCAGGATTATTAAATCTATTTGGTGAAGTAATAAAATATTTGACAGAATATATAACAAATATATTTACTTAATATCATTCAATAATAGAAATTAATTTAAATTATTAATGCAAAATTCCTTCGGAGCATATAAATAGTGTTTTTGTTAAATCATTCCCTTTATATTAATTTTTTTTCAATATTCATTTCTAAGTTATAGGTAACAAATGATTTATTATATTTATTTTTATTAATGTAGATAATTCTATTAATATCATAAATTTAACAACTATTCGATAATTGTAATATTACAAAGATTCAGTGAGATTCATTCTTGAGTGTAACCACAACAATCTTAGAACTCTTCGCATGAAACAGAAGGTAAAATAAATATTATGTACATTTAAATAAATATAATAGATTCAATATGTTTAAAATATAAAGTATTTCATTATGTATTTGGATATTATATTCTCTTACATTCTTATTGTTGACTGTGACACACACTATCAAATACAATATCCTTATTTTTGAGTTTAGTGGTGTTACATTATCCCCAACTTAAATAAATTGCATCCTCACAATATAAACCTTATCTCAGTAATATATAGATTTATATTTGAAAATATTATTATTGATAAAACCACATCATAAATAAGGTTAATAAAATAGTTTCTTAATTATAGGTTAAAGTTAATGTGAACTTCACTATAGAACTAGGATTTCAAATAAGAGAAAAAAAGTGAAAACATGGGTCTGGAAGAGAAATATAAATATCAAATTTTGATGGAGAGTTATAAATAACATGTTAAGTTAAATTGTGAACAAAAAATATAGATGAACTAGATGTGTGAAAATGTACATTTATATCATAAAAATTATTGATAATAGTAAAAAAAACATTGTGTCTAGACCATTTTCCAAGAGTTCAGTAATTTGTTCACTCTTTAGGAATAAAAGTAAATATGTGTTTTTATAAACATAGAATTATTCTTTTTTTGTCCCCTAAACTATTTCTACTTATAGAATTATCAAAAAAAATTATCATAGGGTTATGTAATATTTCAATATCCAAAATCTCATTAAATGATCACCTTAAACCATTTCATAAATGGTCAACAATTCAAATAGATTATGATTTAACAATTTTAAATCATTTAAATTGTATTTAGTGGTATCAAATTTACATTATATATATAAATAATCATTATATCAACATTAGGAACATATTAATGGATATATATATATATCTCAACAATGTTATTAAAAAACTAACTATCTACTGATTTACTTTAATTAGAAAAATTCAACATGTTATCTCAAATAATTAATAAAAAAAATATATAATTACGATCTTTAGATATTTCATAACTCATATAACTAGTACATAATTGATAATATAATGAAATATCATAATTCATTAATCCTAATAATTCATCTTTAATCATTACTTTTTTTGTAAACAAAATACAACCATAACTTTTATCCATTATCTTTTTCAGATGTATATTATCTTGATGCTTGGTACATAGCCTTTTATATAACCCCATATCCATATATATTTAACATTGAATAATATCATTTTCCTTATTTTTTTCTCATTATTTTTTTTGGTGAACCATTTCATTATACCTTTAACAAACTCCCAGTCCATTCAATCATTTCCTAGGGTGATTATTTCTACATATAAAATTTTTGGTAATTCCTTCATCCCTTATTCTACATTTAATCATTACTCTTTAATTGTGTTTAGAATAAATCTTATTCTATTGGAATCCCTTTAATATGTATGATCTTTATAATTAGATATATGTTTGATGTCATATGAAATGGTCTCATGATATGATGTGAAATTATGAGAAACCAGTGCCCTTCAGGTATTTGGATTAAGACCTTTATTGAAGTAATCAATCATAAACTCATTATTTCATATGAATTCTATTTCACAACCAACTAAATTTATATAAATATATTTATAATCCAAAACACATTAATCTCTATTTTCTTTATGCTATGTAACATTCTCTTTGTCTATGTTTGTTTCTCACTGGGGAATATTTTTCAAAATAATACCTAAAAATATTTTAAATCTAGGAGTTCTATTTCTACATCCACAAAAGAATTCAAGATCAATGACCACCGCTGATCAGACTCACCATTTAGACAATACAATTCCATTGTAACCATATCTATTTCCCCATATCCAAATTCCATGAATATCTTATTCAAAGAATAAATATATTGCTCTGTCATCATTGGGTCAATAGTCAAAATAAATTATTAGGGATTTGGTCACAAAATGTTATCCAAAACCTAGGAATATCATTCTAGAATAGTTTTCTCCAATAGGGAAAGGTTATCCCTCACAACCTGATTAATTTTCTTAGATATACCGATAACCTTCTTAGTGCCAATCCAACCTATATGTTCTTTCTGAGATGGGAAACCTCTATTGTATACATGAGTATAGATACCATTTTTTATTATAGTATAAATTTTAAAAATATGACAAATATTGGATTGGTTAATTTAATTATGAACATTTTATAATTCAAATTAGGGAAATAATATTAACTTAAATTGATAGATTTTTATATATTTAATATATGGATCTTAAATATTGTTTCTTTTGGTCTGTATTCACTTTTAAATCCATCATAAATAATTTTAAGGAATTTTTGAATTTTCCTAATTGTATCACATGAGAGTGTCTAACCAGGTGTGTAGTAAAGATGATTTTTAAGCACTAGGTTATTCTTGTGTTTGGATAGACACACCATTTTTGAGTTATTAACCAAATGTACTTTTTTTCTAGAACAATTTACACTTATAGAATCCATAAATGTATGTATTTCTAGGATCAATCAAACTCCCTCAAACCTAAAAAATTTATAATATATTATTCTATTATTATAATCAATGTACAAATTATGGTTATGTAGTGTAATCATTTTTCTGTAAACCTAGTTTCCAAGTTTTCTACTAAATATCCTCTAATAACAACTATAATTCCCCAACTACAGAATATCGATGCACATTCCATACTTTATTAAATTGGATTGATTACATGGAAGAAAATACCGATGGGACGATTAGTTTAGTAGTTTTTCAAAACAATATTAAATAAATCATACCCATTATACTTTTAGAAATAAAAAAATTTTACATAATGAAAATAATATTTCAGAATCCTTGAAACTCATTCAAAGGATTCCTCTTCATAGTGTTGGGAATGAAAATAAAATTAAGTGTTATCAAATTATCAGTAAGGGAATGTAAATAAGATGAAATAATGAATCAATATGAATTATAACCATTCCATTATTATTAACTGATAACATATTCTATACAACTAATTGGATAATTCTTACGCATAATGGCATTGTAATAAGCCTAAACAAATTGCATTTATTCAATAAATTGAGAGTGAAATTAAACCATTGAAATTTAAAATCGTAAGACTCATGGATAAATAATAATTAATTTTGAATGATGTAAACATATAATTATTAATGACCATGGTATCTAATTACATGGAACCTTTACGGTCAAGACCTTTTAGAATATTATTTAGCATATCTTATATAAACCCATCAAATTTGGCCAAATGATTCAACTCCTGAGACTACCAATGCATCAAATGGATATAAATAAGTAGTCCACACCCGATTCATACATTTTCAATGAAATACACATATATTGGGTATTCAATTTAACTCATTAATGATGTTCCTTATGAAATATATTTGTTGAATAAGTGATACTAATTCATCAATTAGTCCCTAGTCAATTGAACTAATTTCAAAAAGAAAATTGAATGAAAAAATGGTATACTATAGAGAAAATAATTATATCTATCGCATGAGATCATATATATTTAAAATAATTTCACTACATGAAATAAATTATGATAAGTGATTGTTTCGATATATAGTTAAAATTCACGAAAATGTGACATATCAATGTTAATTTTTTCGACTTACTAATTTTTAAGACAAACACCTATGGATGATATATTTCAATGAAAAACAAAAAATAACATTAATGTTAAAGGATTAATTTTATAATATATAATAAGGATTAATAAAGACATTATAAAAGGTATAATTGGTGAATATGACATTTATCTCACATATGTTAAATGTGAGATGAATATCTCATACCTTATACTTCAAATTTTGTATTGTGGTATTTTACTTGATGTATATAGTATAAAAACATTATAATAAATTATAATAAAAATATAAAAATATTTATTATATCATATATTATATTATTATAATATATTAATATGCATTTTTAGTAATCTTCATTATTTTCATTACTTTTGACGTTAATTTCATTATTTCTCAAGAATGTTTTGAGTTTTTATTTGTTGATAATACTATATATTAAATGAATTAATCATACATGTAATGTAATTAATGATATAAATAACATATATATTGAATATATATATATATATATAATAAATCATAAAATATGGAGATATGAAATGAAATTCGACCTTCAGGGAGAAGGTAAGTTGAATGTATGCATGGAAACTACTTCCATTTCATTTTCAAATTAAAATAATGAAAATTAAATGATATATATGTATATTACAATTAAAATATAAAATTTATTCATATATTTTAGATATTTTAATTAACACCGTCCATTACACTATCCATGTATAGTGTGAATGAATCCCATTGTGTTGAGAATGTGTTAGACTACACATCCAAAAACAATGTTATCGTGTTTAAAAAAAATTGAAACCATGATGGAATGTGTTATATAACAATTTAAAAAGTATTAATGAAATATAAATTAAATATATAAAATATAAAAACATAATGTCCCTAAAAATTCACCAACATGAGAGGTGGAACATGAAAATGAGGGACACCATTTCATGAGCCGATAGTTCATCATATAAATGAAATGTATGTTAATTACCCACTAGGTAGATGTGTTTGTACGTTTAAGTCAAAATTCTATAAAAAAAATAGCTTTTTAAATTTTGAAAAAAGAGGTTATTTTATAATAATGGAATATGAAGAGTTGATGGGGCGCATAAGTAAAATAATGAATGTGATTATTGAAATTTTTTTATTCATGTTTCAGGTATCCCCTTTTGGTTTATATGAAACCACTTATTTTGTTGGAATTATGCACAAGATAATGCATCTATGATGAACGAACATATTTTTGGAGATTTTTTCATCCTATTTATTATGAGAAAAATGTTTTTAGAAGATTGAATATATTTGAGTAGTGAGATCCAATTTACTGTGGAAGACGAGTTGCATTCATGTATTTTATTCAAAAGGGAATTACACCAACATTTTTCCCAGGTCAATTGGTCATAATAATAGTAAAAATTATTGTTAGGGGAATATTAGGATGAAAAAACGTTTCATGACATTTGGACATGTTCCTAGGATATTTTGGTTCTTCTGTTTAGATTACAGTTCTTTATTTTGGTAATTTTTCTCTTTATCATTGTAAATAATTTTAATCACTTTTACACATATTTCTGATATTTTTTTACTATATTATAAAATAAAAATTACACTTATAAAAAATATATAATCCATTTAATTAAATTCTAATAAAAGATATGTATGAAATTAATTTAAAATTCATCCTAAATGTGGGATGATAATGAAGAGTTTATAAGTAAAAGAATTCATAAGATTGCAATGTATTTCAATCAATTTTCAATGCAAAATTGATTAAAACAACTTAAATAGGATTAACATATTCACAATAAATCTAATTAAGATTTAAAATATACATGAAATTCTATTTAACATTATATATAAATCATACAGAAATATTTTTTGAATTATAATCTGGTATTTTTCATTATTCTTCTAAAAATAAAACATCGCAAAAAAATGAAAAAATTAATCCCAAAATTATTTTTATATTAATATTTTAAAAAATAATTTTATTTTGTCATTTTATATTTATCAACGTGTCAAAATGCATATTTAAAGTAGGTGATCTATTAAAATGTGGTAAAATTTCATCTTTAAAAAAATGAAAATTTTAATTATAAAAATAAATTTATTCATATATTATTCCAATTAAATATATTGGGTGAATATAAATAACATTTTATTGAATAATATATATATATATCATTAATATAATTCATTAATGTAATTAATTTAGTTTTTGAAGACAAAAAAATGGAACATGATGATGCTTAAAAATTCATGATTTTTTCAATATATTTTATTTTAAATTTAAATGATTTTTTAAATTAATGATTAAATTTTTGTTAAATATTTACACTTTTATAATTTCATAATTTAATTAATTAATCATTTTTTGTAATTATTTTTTATTTTTTTGTCTTTAATGTCTTAGTTTTGTGCCCCATATATTTCTGGTTCAATATTTTATTTGTTACGTTTTTATTATTCATGTCATGATAGTTTTAGAAAATTTATTAATTAATAATTTAATCAATTTATTTCATTTTAATTAATATAACCTTTTTTTTTATTTTTTTATTTTTTAATTTATTAATCCAAATGAAATTTAACTTCATTTTACAAATGTAGTATTTTGTTTTTATTTTATTTTAATATTTTTAATTTAATGTTTTCATTTAATTTATTAATCTAATGTCAAATTATTTTATTGAATGGATTTTTCATTTTAAATATATTTTACGTTATCATTTTTGTTTACTATTTTCAATTTTTAATAAATTATTACTATTATTAATTTTATACATTTAAATTTTTATCAATTCATTATATAATTTCAATTTAATATAATTAACTGTGTATTTAATTTGTTGAATATATTTATCAATTTATTATATAATTATTTATCAACATTTTCTGTTAATAGTTAATTTGAATTTTGGTGTGTTCGAGGTAACTAACAAATGGTTCTTCTCATTTCACAAAATTTTGGAAGTGCATCATATTTTTCCATTATCAAATAAAAAAAATCACCTTTGGGTTGACCAAATGGTGATTCATTGTGTAGTGGTGACTCTTTAGTCACTGGTGCCTCCACTGTTTCATCGCTCCTCCAACTTTACACCGCCAATAATTTGACACTTTTCCACCACTATTCTTATCCCACAACCATTTCACTCATACCCTATATAGGAGCCACCAACGATCAAGTAACCATCGCTCTATGGAAGAGTTCCACCAAACACTATCACTCAGTTTTCGTGCCTCCAAAAATGCCTAGATGACACACCATCTCGCCCTACCGCAATTTCACCACCAACTAAATCCGCTGGTTATAGAGGAACCATTCCCCAACCTTCTCACCATTGAACCCTCTCAATGTCACCATTTCCCTTTGCCAGCCCCTTCGAATTTCTTCATCCACTACCCATACATTTTTACATTGTTCCACTAATATAGGGGTGACTCAGTGAGACAACGCTACCTTTATCCCCTTCAGAACACACACCTCCATATTTTTTGGGAGCTTCACATTGTAGCCGCATCCACTAGTGGAACTGTATGTCGTTGAATGAAAATCTGAAATAGTTATGGAACCTACCCACCACCACAATGGAGAAGGTGATTTCGTAACTCTATGGAGTTGAATATTCCACCATGTGTTAAAGGGGGTGTCACCCCTCAAATAAGACGGACCACTACCACATACCTCCATTTACTGGTCCAGTAGAGAGGAGCTATGAAGTCATGCTTTTTAGGAGGAGTCGGCCCAACACCCAAAGAAAGAAAGGATTCTTGGAGAAGTTATACCCACCCTGTTGATGCTCATAGATAAGGGAGAAATAGGGGGATTAATTTTTTTAAAATGATTTAATTTTCAAATAAATAAACATTTAAATTTATAAAAACCTTTTTTAAATAAATAAAATAAAACTCATAAAATAAATAAATTAAGTAATAACAATAATATACTAAAGATTAATAATAAATAAATAAGATAATTTTTAAAATAATACAATATTTTATATTTAGTAAACAACAATAACAATAATAATAATAAATTAATTTATTTAATAATATATAAAAATAATAAATAGAATAATATTTTTAACATTAATATTATAAATAAATTTATTTAATAATAATATTTAATAATTTTTAAATGTAAATAAAAATAATTATATTTTATGATGTAAAAAATATCAAATTAATTAATTTTTTATAAATATTTATAATTAAAAAATGTATTAAATAAAAGAAAATAAAAATAACATTCTATATAATTATTTATTAATAAAACATAATTGCAAATAAATTTTAAATAGTAATTTAATACTAAACTAAAATTATAAATATAATTAAATCATTGTTAAATAATTTTATTACTTTACAAAATCTTTTAACTGTTCTCTATTTTATATATGTAGATTCATCCCAAAGATAAAAGCACTATTATGAAATTTTTTATACGGGATAAGTTTATTTGGCATGGGTTGTAGGGGAAAACCACATGTGTGTAGTGACTTGGTGAAAGAGTAATGTCTGTCAGTGGAAATCATTGTTGACAAAGTTACAAAAGATTATTGATTTAAAATAATAGAGCAGCAGGTGAGGGATGTAGAATTTAACAATTATTCGAAACATCTAGGGAGATCAAAGAGTCTATCAGGAGTAGTAGATGGAGACATTCGACACATTGTGGAAATCACTCATAGAGATAAATACGATCAGTAGAGTAACACCATTGTAGTTCATAGGGGAGATATTGTATCTCCTATCATTCTTTGTCTTTGCGTTTATTTATTTTTTTCATTTCATATTCATTTTAATTCTATATGATTATCATATATTCATATCTAGTTTAGTGAATTTAATTTTTTTTGGTTATTACAATTATTCTAATAATTTTTTTATTTCAATCAACGAACGAGGTTAAACTGGTGAAGATGAAGATTATTCTTAAAATTAATTTTTTTTAAGCCTCATGAAAATAATTTCAAAATTTCATAATATTTTATTGAAAAATTTCAAATATTAATGGTTTAAAATAATTTATTAATTTTTACTTTATCAAATGGGTGAGATTTATTCTAGGTCCTTTTACTAAATTTCATTCATAGTTTGTTGACTCTAGTTGTGATGAACTTCTACAAACACATAACTGTTTAATTTTTCTCCTTGGAAGGGATATTAATTGATCATTTTCTAGAGGTTAGCGATTCAATAGTAAATAAATGCTAGTTTTATATTATCAACTAGTATAGTTAGATTCCCTAAACATTCCCGTTGATTTAATGTTTCTAAGTAAATATTCTTGTCTTCTATTTACCATTATTTTTACTTCTCCTCATTAGTTCAATTTTCCGTTAATTTTATAAAAAAATATATTACCCCACAATTGAATATAGTGGAGTTTTATTTTGAAGGATATTCATAAGGATTTTCTTCCTTCAATTTTCTAGAACAATAAATATATATAATGTCTAATTGAAGATATAAAACGTAGAAATTCATGAGAGCCAACCCATGGTCCATGCATGATCTTTACATACATCATTTTCATGCTTTTAATATGTGTTGTTTTCACAACTATTTGTGTATTTCCTGCTATTTATTCATTCTTGGTCTTCATGTTCTATTTTATTTAAGAAGAATATTGTGGTGCCTCTAATGGAGAGGAACTCCTTCTTTTCTCAAATCACAATGTGCTGCATGGAGTGATTCATAGAATAAGGGATGTTCTTCATTTTTTATTTATGGTTTCATTTTTATGCTCCAATATTACATTTAAGAAATATATTCTCTATTGAGTCACCATTCCATTTCCAGTGGTGATTCATTATAACAGTTACTCACTAGTGTAAATGCTCAAATGATTCATTATTAACTTTTTATCTCTCGAAAACATATCTTGCATAATGTTTTATTACGAGAAAATTTAATGTTTATTTTTTATATTGTTGTAAAATTAATGTAGCATGTTATTATTTGATGGATCTTTTTCCAGCATGATTTTATTCACTGAAAAATTTAATAACGTTTTGAAATTATGTTTGGTGGATAAATTCAATATTATTTTTATTTTAATTGAATATTCCTTTGATATTGGTTTTTTAGAGTTAATTTTTTTTCTTTATTGAAAATCCTATTGAATCCAAAATTTAATCATTTTACCCCATAGTCACTATGTGTTAAAAATATTTACATTGACCTTTTTGATTTTAACTAATTAATAATAATTAATTCCTTAATGATAATTCAGGTAAACTGGTTGTATTTTAATATTTTTGTGGAAGAAAATTACTTTTAATCATTCATGAGAACCTTATACATGTCATTAATCAACAGAGTTGCAAATCATTTTTATGCATCAAAATAAAAATTATTATTCTACACCATTGAATTCAATTTTTGGTATAATTATGTGTTTTAAATATAGGGTAGTGGTAAACATTTAATTAAGCTAATTAATTCATTTATGAATTCATATCAGATACCTCTCCCATTAAATTTTTGGTTAAAAATATGTCAGCAAATTTTTAGAAATATTCTTTCACAAAATTTGAGTTTAATTAGACAACACACGATACATCAAATTTTTCTTAAATAAAGATAATACATTATTGGTAGTTAAGAGTTTCCATGAATATGAAATATTTGAGGATGTATTATTGCATAGTTATATTTAAAAAGTAATTTTATGAATTTTATTCTTATAAACTATGTTTGAGAGAGAGAGAGATATGATAGTTTTTGTAGAGTTATAATCCTAACATTAACAAATTTTAAGATTTAAAAGTTTCAAAGGCGACCCTCTATCAAATTTTGAAAAGTGTAATCACCTTAGTAAACTAATGTAAATATTAATCAGATAAAACTTTTTTACCTATTTTAATATTTTCATTCGGTAAACCAGGATTATTATTGGAGACATTAAGCAGAGTTTTTGAGCATTTTACCTGTGTACTATAATGAATAAGTGAAAATGCACAGTGCATTTCACATGTTACATGTATTGGGAAATGGTCAAATAAAAATTATAAAGTTTCAACTATCAAAAAAGAGTTCATTAATGTAAGGGGAATAATTAATGCTTGATGAATAATGGGAAAATTGATGTATATGAAATATTTTATGTTTTACCAATATAGTTAATCGGAAAAATTTATTTAAATTTTCCATTTGGAGACTAGGATAATGTAAATTTATAAGGTGGTATTTTTATGTTCTTAATTCAACTTATTTTAAACAAATTATCACTTCTGGATTTTGGATCTAGATTTTTTATGAAGTAATTATTTAAGAATAGTATTATATGAGTCATGACATCCTAATTAGTCGATGATTCTTCTCTTCCCTTGATTACCTGCTAGAATTTCAAATTGGGAAGGACTACATTTTAATATTTCATTTCTAAAGCCTTATTTATATATTTTGGTCCTCTAATTTCAAAATAGTGAACATGATTCAATTTGATTTTAATGATTGAAAACATTTATATCTTTTAAAATAACTACTTCATGAAATTGATTGAGAAAAATCATTATTTATGTGGGGGAATTTTATATGGCCTTAAAATTCATTCTTTTTTCACCTATTTTATTTATGTTTTTTATTATTTCCATAGTGAATATTGAAAAATATTTATAATATTTATAGGTTTTTAATTTCAAAATATAATTATTTAAATAATCATATTTTCTATTTATTTTTTATTTTTTGTTCTGTAAATTTTTGGTTTTTGCTCCCTTATTTTTCTAGTTCTCTATTTTATTCTTTATATATTTATTTTTTTCCATGATTGTTTCATCCAATTAATTTATTAATCAATTAATCAATTTATTTCATTTTAACTAAAATAAACATTTATAAGATATTTAGCTTATTAATTTTTTACTTTTAATATAATATAAAATCAAATTACATATTTATTATTTAATTTAGTTTTTAAATTATTCATATTATTGAAATTTATTCATGTAATTTATTAATATAATGACAAATTATTTTATTGATTTTATTTTTTCCTTTATTATTGTTTTATATTATCTATTTTCCTCTTATGTTTAATGTTTTCGATTTTTAATAAATTTTTACTTTTTTAATTGTTTTTAAATTTTTATCAATTTGAATTTTTAATTAAATTTCATGTAATTAACAAAATATTTAATTTATTGAATGTGTTTCTCAATTAAATGTTTTTTTAAATAGATTTGTTTTTGGGTTTATAATTAATTTTAATTTTGAAACATTTGAGATTACTCACAACTGGTTCTTTAAATTTCATTGAATAATGGAATGGTGACTTAGTGTTCCTTTTTAAAAAAACACATCTCACCATTGGATCTACCGATTGTTGACTCCTTATGAAATTGTGACTCCATAGTCATCAATGCCTCCACTTTCTCACCACTCCAACAACATAACACCACCACTCCATTGATACATTTCCAGTTATAGTCAAGTCCCACTCACTATTATCTTCCCACCATACTAAGGAGCCACTAATGATCTAGTCATTATCTCCCCATGAAATAGTTCCACCACACACTATCTCTCTGTTGTTGTGCCTCCAATGGTGACATGATGACACACCACCGACCACTATAACAATTCCACCACTCAACATCACTGATGGTTTCCAAGACACCATTCTCCACCCTTCTCACCATCGAACACACTCTGCACCATTACCTTCCACAACTCCTAACCTATTTCCTCAGTCACTACCTAACCATTGTAACATAGTTTCACTAACTCACTAGTGTATCAATGACACACTACTACCTTAATCACTAACTCAACCCACACCACCCGTTTTTTTCTGGAGCATCACACCGTAGCCGCATCCACATAATTGTTCACCGCTGATTGAAAATATGACACTGTCGGGGACTCTACCCAACACCACACTATAGAAGGGGATGTTGTTAGACTGAGGAGCCAAATGTACCTTTGTGTGGTGAATGGGGTGTTTCCACTCGAAACATGACGGATGTTTCCACAAACAGTCATTCTCCATTCAGGAGGAGAGTAGCTGTGGTTTCTTGCTTATGAGGAAGAGCCTACCAAGTTTATAGAGGAAGAAAGTCTTCTTCTGGAAGTCGTACCCCCCACTGTGCACATATGAGGGAGGTAACCGGAGGATTTAAAAGGTATTTTTTTTAAATTAATTAATTTAAAATGAAATAAAAATATAAAATTAATAATAAGATAATTATGTAATAAAAATAAAAATTATAAATTAATTAAATATAAAAATAATATTAATAACAACTAAAATACAATAAAAATTAATAATTAGTAAAAATGTATTTTTTTAAAAATAATTAATCAATTAAAAATATATTTCCAGTAATATTAATAAATTTAATTAATTAATAATTTATAAAATTAATAAATAAATTAATAGTTTTAAAATTTAAAATCTTATTTAACATAATTAAATAATTATATTTAATATTTGAAAACCTAATTTGAAAATTTATATTGTATTTAGTTATAAAAATATAAATAAAAATTATTTTGAAAAAATGTTATTAATTAATAAATGTTTTAAATATTATAAAATAAATAAAATAATCAATTAATATATTTATAAATAATCACTCACTATAAATAGATTTTAAACAATAATTTTACCCAAATCAACCATTTGAAGTAGTTCATCACCAAGGATCATTCAATATGACATGGGTTTTTGGAGAAGAACACTAGTGTGCGATGACTTGGTTAAATAAAAAATTCAGTCGGAGGAAATTAGTGGGTATAAATTAATAGATTATTGAGGATTTAAAAAATAGAGTAGAAGTAGAGGGATGAATAGTATAAAAATTATTCAAATCATATAGGAAATTCATAGAGACCATTGAATGTAGAGGTTGGGGACTTTCGACAACATCTTGGATAGAAAACAGAGAGATAATAACGAGTTATAATGTATTACCATTTTATTTTTTTGGTGAAATATCTTTTCTCTTATAATTATTTCTCACTATTGTGTTTTTTTTATTTTGTAAATGCATATTCATCGGAATTTAATATGAATGTTAGTTAAACATATCTTGTTCATAGAATTTATATAAGACGATGAATTCATTTATAATCTTCATTCGATTCATTCATTCAATGAACTACATTCAACTAGTTAATTTTAATCATATTCATAAAAGTAAAAAAAATTATGGCTCATTTATAGAGTTTAAAAATTCTATGATCCTTTTTTGCAAAAGATATCAATGATTCTTCTTTTCAAATCAATGATTCATGTTTGTTGGATTATATCAGTATGGTTTAGTCCAGCATCTTTAAATAAATTTCATTATAATTTTGGTGACTCTAGTAGTGTTTATCTTCTAGAATCACATAAATGTGTAAGTAGACTCTTACTTCCAAAGTATAACTCTTCATTTTCTAGAGGTCGTATATTAAATAGTAAATAATTGAAGATGTTAGATTTTCAACCTGTAGACCATGACTCACTAGAATTGTTTCTGGAATAACTGTTTCTCAGTGATTTTTCCTGACAAATTTTAACTATTATTTTAACTTCTCATCATCAATTCAATATTAATTATTTTATAAAAATATATTTTACCCCACCATTGAGAATAATGTGACTATTTTGGAAATCTTAGTTCACTCCTAATATTTTAGTCATTCCCTTAGGTTCGTCCGTACTAGCCACTATACATTAGTACATATGAGATTTTAAATAATTATACGTTGACATGGTTTCAAGGACCTCTATTTTAAAGCATTAAAATATATTTTTATCAAATCATTCCATTTATATAAATTTGGTACATATATTCAGTAAAAAATAATTGGTAACCGAGGAACTCAACTACATATTTTCATTATTATGTTAACAAAATTTGTAATAGGAAGGTGAAAACTAAGAGTTAGTTTTAATATGAATAGAGTTCAACATGTTTCCATCTTCTATATAACACTAGCCATCACAAAAACTCATTGCATTCAATGTAATCTAAAATCTATATTTGACATCTTAAAATATATTAAATAAATTTAATATATTTAAAATATAACATAAATTGAAAATCCTTAAGCTATTATATTCCCTTACATTCATAGTGTAGCGTGTTATAAAATCTATCAAATATAATGTCCAAATAAGTTTTAGTAGACTACCCAATGTGGAATACTATATTGTAATTAAAACAATGCATCTACACATCAATTATAAAATGTAAGTCACTACCCTCACTGATTCACAATAGTCATTCCAATTTTCATCACAAAAACATTACCATTTTAATTCCCAAAATTTATACCTTCATCCTTAAAGCCATATTTCTTCCAAAAGGAAACATAAGAAACATTTTGTGAAAACTAAATTTGAATACAAGATTAATATGTAATGCTATTTCACATCCACCATTATTATACATCATTAATATCAAATACATTTTCTATTAAAACATTATTATATAGTATATTATTTATATAAAATATACTTGGATATTATTATAATATTTTCACGAGATAAAAAATCACTGATTCTATAAAATGGATTACGAAGTCGTCATTCGTCTGTTTGTCGAACTAATGCATCATAAACTAATGTCATTCATTTTTCAATTATTTCTTATCATTGAAGGGTATGATAATTGATATAATTTATATATATTATATCTATAATATTTTTAATCCAATTCTATAATTACATAATATATATAATGTTACCTTAAATTATGAAATAGATATGATAATGTCATTATTGTGTATGAAGGGCAACCTCCTCATGACGCAATATCATGTGGTTGGTGGTAAGGATGATGTTAACAATTATATGTGTTGTATGAGATTTTTTTAAATTAATGAAATATTTATCATTCTAGAAGTATAATATATCCTTTTTCATTTCATACTTTTCACTTAATAAAAAAATGATAACGTCGTTCATGTACCTATGGGATACCATATGCACAATGTAATGTGACCCCTTTTATTTCACCACACCACATGAATGATATATATAACCATATAATTTGGAAATAGTTATATTATAATGATTTTTCAAAGGTAAAATATTACTTAACCCCATTATATAATTATCATTGTAAAAAGGAAACGTTACACATGCATATAAATAGCATGTGGACTCCATGGTTGTAACATACATCATTTTCATAACCATCGTTCATGATTCATATTAAAATTATAACTGGGGAATAAAAAAGATAATTTTTTATTGATTATTATTATGGATACGGCAGAACATTATAATATGTGAAATAAGTAGAACATTCATTACAGATAATGGCATAGAAACCAATGTAACTAACACCTAAATCAATAAATATAATGAATGATTATTAATGAATGGTTACTAATATGATCTAAAAGGATCTCATATGGTATTATAATGTTTATATGGTTCTATTATAAGTTAAAAAGAATTATCAAAATACATATTTATGTTGTTAATGAAAGTTAAATCAAAAGGTATCATAAGTTAAGATATGTCCTCTGAATTTATATTTCATTAATAATTACTTTTTGTTACACACAAATTCAATTACATATGGTTGATATACAAACTTATTCCAATTTAATATCATTAATACCCCATTATTCATGTTAGTTTTTTCTTCATATTGAATTACTGAAACTAAGTGGATTTTACATTAATATTACCATGTAATAAAAGTTATTCTATAATATCACTTTCTTTTTTGATTGTTTATTATCCCTGGAAGCAATAAATTTTTTCATAATTTTAATTTCTGAATAGATTTTTTATCAATATCCATATTATTGTACGATTTATATAGATACTTCCTAATGAATATTCCATTTATACATACAATGTTTAATTTTAATTTTATTCAATTAATTGTAAAATATTGATAGATATATATCCATTACTCGATATGGATATTTTATTATAAGGAACATTGTATATGAATTAAATCGACTAATAAATATGTGGTGAATGGTATGGAAACTCAACACATGGGTTTGGAAAGATTTAATTAAATCCCCTCAATTAATTGGTAGTCTCATGTGATAAAATTTATTGGTTATGCCATTTTTGTTTTGTACCGAAATGTATTAAACAATCTTGAAGATAGATAATAACAATATTGGTCTTGTTAAAAAAATATCACTTTTCAAAAATATGTTTTAAAACATAATGAACATGGATATTGAAGGTAATTTTATCATGTTCTTTGGAAACAAGATGCCCAATAATTGTGAATTTTATTCATTTTATTTATTATTTTTAACAAAGGGATTTTAACATTAATATAATCTATTTATTCATTTTATTTCAATTGAATTAATTTTATATCTTAGGTTTTCCATTATTTAATATTATATTTTTATTATAAATTAACTAAACATCATATAAATTATATTTATATTATATCATTTTTTAGTTATTTACCTAACCATGTTAGTTAATATTTGATTTATGATAGTATCCATTGAACATAACACTTTCAATGCATTTGATATTACCATAATTCGGTTTCCCTTCCCCATAATATAATGAATAGTCCATTGAATGAGTTTACAAGGACATAGTTTATTTTTTGATGTTATGTTTTTTAATTAATTTTCATTCCCATATATAAATGTATATCACATATATAGTTGGATCTCCACCACTAATATATTGATCAGTCCTTTGGGATTTGATTCCTTTTATCTATGCCATTGAAACATATTAAGGAACCAGTTATAACATGATATAGTTTTGATAATTAATAATTTTATGATACATATTATATTATATCATTATGTTTTATTATGACTTAAAATATTTTCTTTTATGAATTAAATAATTTCTCATTTATGGATTTTAACAATTTTTCTGACAACATCATTTGAATTTCACTAAAATTCTATATTGGATGGGTTTCTGAATTTTTTTTATATGACTATGGGATTGAAGTAAGTAATTGATCCGGGATGTTTTTGGTAAATCCAATGGGTATTGGACATGTGTAATTGAGAGGAGAGTGTGTGATTTTTATAATTGTGGTAGAGGACACAAATATGATTTTCAAAAAGAATGAACTATGCCAAAAAAATTTCTTCAAAAATTGATTTTAAATGGATCATATTAGAATTAAATAATTTATAATTTACAAATATGAGTATGATATTGTAAATATACATATTTTTTTCATTTTCGACATTAATATTTTCCATTTGACTTGAAGGTATGCTCATTAAAAACATAATCATGTAAAATAATAATAATTGATTATATTATTTATTATGATAAAAAAATTATGCAATTGATCTATTTTTTGTTTAAAAACATTTTATTTTATAATTTATATTTCTTAATTATCTAAATGAAATGGTAGTTTTCTGTAATAATCAATATTTTCACTATTCATATGAAAATATTTATATTTAATAACTTCTAAAAAAACACCCTAATATAATTATGAAATTTATATTCCTTAAATAAAGTATATATATTAAAAATATTAAATTTCATAATTTTATAGAAATTATCTGTACAAAGCATGATTAATCCTACATTAAGGGAAGTATTTTTTTTAAAAAAAAATCTTTCCCTTCCAAATAGGTCATTTCTCAATTATTTTCAATATATAAATATATTAATTCTTTTGGACATGTATATAAAACATGTTTCATAATTTTTTTATTCAAGTTAAACCCCTCTAATTTATAGGCAACATTATATTGGTCATGTTTTAATTATTATATTTTTTACAATTATCAATTATTTTTTAAACCTGGTGTTGTGTTCAACACATGAATTCCAAGTGATTGAATTTATTTAAATTTTCATATACCAGAAATTATAAGAGTGTTAAAATACCATTTATGGTTCGTTCATTCCTTCATATATTCTATACAACAAAATTTTCCTTCTTCAAAACCACGGAGTTTTACAATGTATCCACATAAATAAATTACATCCTTGTAATTTATTAATGTTATTAGTAATCAAGGTTTGTTAATTTGAAAATAACATTACTAGAAACCCATATCCTAAAATATATTGTTAAAAACTATTTTTATAAGATATAATGGTATTCATGATAGTCATTAATAATAACTCTGTATTAGGATTTTATGTAGGAGAACATTTGTAAGAAATCAAAACATGGGAATGAAAGAGAATACTAATGTCAAATGATTGATATAGGTTGATAGAGGTCATTGAACAGAAGGTGTTTAATGATAATTAAAAATTAACTAACTGAAAAATCATTAATCATTAGATAATTATAAGACCATTATTTCATCAGATATTAAGATAATATGCAGATGTTATTGATTTGGGATCCTTTTCCTAGAGATAAGGGAATCTTTTTTACATCTAGATTGAGAACAAAGAATATATATTTACCTGATATAATTTTATTTCATAAAAAATTATCATGCCTTCATGAATCAAAAAGTATCAATTTTTCACATACTTTAATTTATTTAATATCCTATTTAAAATTTAATTTTTTATAACCGTTGAAAAATATATTTTAATAGAGTATAAGATCAATAAAATAGTTACAATATATTACTCATACAATTATCAAATTCACATTAGTTAGAACAAGGTGTGGATATATTAAAAATGAATATGAAAATATTAATATTTAAAATTCATTAATGAATTAAATGTTTTAACAATGATCCATATGTAAATAAAAATCCCAAGATCCAAAATTATCTCAACTACCTCAGCATGAAATTATATTCTTTCTTTAATGGTTATCTCATACCCTTTAATTTTACATATCCATGATTATTATATAATTATTCTCTCACAAAACTTTATGTTAAACAAAAAGGTAATATATACTTATACCTAATAAAACTTTTCATGAAATACCATTAGTCTCCCTAAAATATAATAACATGTTCCTATAATATGTATTGAAAATAAACAAAATATTTAAAATTTATTCCGACAAATTAGATAAAATTTTATACTAACTATTATATCTCCATTTCTTGTGCTTGTAATTGTATCATTATATAAATATAGTAATGGGTTCATTCCCCATATCCTTGCTGGATATGATAAAAAATCACCAAGATTGAAGGCCATCCTTTTTAAAAAAATATGGAAAGTTTATTGGATGATCATATTTATGCTTTTAAAATATTCATTAATAATCATAGTGATATGATAACCATCTACAAATATTATTCATCAAATAATTTTTTAACCACTATCATTTTCAATAAACATAATTATTTTAAAAATGAATCAAATAATTACCTTAACATCAATCACTTCTCTAGGATTTTCATTTTTTCAATTTTGGGATTTTGTATTGTTTCCCCATTCCATTAAATCTCAATTCTATGAAAATGAATAGATTCATAAAAATATTAATTAATAATTTATCTTTAAAAATAATTATATATATATATATATTATGATTCAATGAATTATTGAATTCCATTATAGAATCCCTTTAATCATTAAAGAAATAATCCCTATTTAATTAATTTTTATTCATCGTCTTGTTCATTAATAAAACCGTGCATTAATATTTCATTTATAGTATTGTATTAATCCATAAAAACCCTTTAAATATAGTTTTTTTGAAAATATTCATGAGAATTACTCATAAGAAATTTATTTTCACAATATTTTTAGTTTTTTATTTAACTCAATTAATCATTGAGAATTTCATAGGGAAACCAGTAATTTCATAAGTTTCATAAACTAAAAAATTCATTTACCTTCGGAAATTGACAACTAAATTCCTTCATTCTTAATTTATAAATCTTATTCTCATTAAAATTTGATATTTCATTTAGCTCTTCATCCAAAATTATTAACATATTGGAAATAGAATTATTATCCATCTATAGTCTCTACTACTTGATAGCATAACAAACCTGATCCATCAATTCTTTAGTTAGTGTGAGAGTTGGTTAAGTGTTAGGTTTTTTAATTAAATATATTGGAAAAAAATTACAATATTAATGCCTTAAGAACATTTATCATCATATCTAGTTTGACATTAACTCATTTTCTCTCACATTCAACGTTAAAAGAGTTATTCTCGGTACCTTCCATTGACTAAATCAATAATGAAATTTATGAGATAAAAATATTCATAGCAAGATACAACATAATCATGAAACATTTTTTATAAAATTTCTAAATCATGATTCCTTAATTCAATCTAATACAACATAGGTTTATCATCGTATAGTCTTGATACTCCCTTATTCAAACTTCTCGTGATGATTCATAAAGAGTTTCATAACTTTAAAGGCATATCCCTTAGAGTGTCGAATGATTTCCATATTAAGGCTCATTATAATGTACTTATTAATTCTAATTTCAAACCCAATGTGAATTTTCATTTTTGTTACCCCTTGATACACCAGTTATTGAACCACATCCACTATATTATCTAAACATAGATCAAATTTCATTGAAAAGAATATTTATATACCACTACATGACTCGATAATATTTTTATTTACTTAGATTTATTCTAAGACATGATCCAAGGGTTATCAATAATGTATTCACATCAAAATTATAAATAATAACTAAAAAATTACTTTTATACCAACTATGTAAACTAATTTCTTTTGTACATTTTACTACATTATTTATAAACATAAATATCCATTAAAATAACACTATGATGATAAGGGCCCTATGGCCATGGAAATGTAGGATTTTAATATATAAAAAATGAATTAAATATTGAATTTCATATATTGATCCCATAGAATGAATTTTAACTCCTAAATATTCATGGGATAACCTGTATAAAACCAAAATAAAAGGGTGACATAAAATCCCAATCAGTGACAAAACATTACATTAAAACATACTATGTGACATAATGTTATAACATGATAGCATAAAAGAGATGTATAATGAGTAATAACATAGAATCATTATATAATTTACATGGAATCATAATATACTTTTATCGATGGAAATCTCAAAGAAACATAAAAAAATATATGATCATAAGTATGGTCTATCATCCATGACCTTATCACATAGTGGATATAGTACAATAATGGATTATGTTCACTACAAAATTTCATATGGTTGGTCTCAAGATAATAAAATAATTACCAATTCATTGAATGTAAATATAATTCGAGACACACCTATCCAAAAAAATTTCTCATACATATATGTGAATTCCACAAGAGGATGTCAGTCATATTGAACAAAAAAATTATGTCCCATGTAATGAAATGGTTTTCATAATATTGTCTCATAACATTACAACTACAGGTTCCATAACATTATCTTTTGAGAAATTATCACAATGAATGTATTACTAATTCATGGGGATGAATAATAAGATATTTATATATATGAAGGAAATATATATTAAATCATGAAGCATTAAATTTCATTATTTAATGATACAGTAAGTTATAGAGATAATTTCCACAACCCAAAGGAAAAGGTGATTTAGAAATTTCCCGTACATTATTCAAAATTCATCAAATGAATTATATATGTTCCTTCTTAATAAAGTTTCTTAATTATTTATTATAATGATATTAATTTTCATGTTTATTTTTTATTCTATTTTATTTATTTCTTGGCCATATATAATTAATAACAAATTAATTTCACTCCAGAATATTTAGAGATTTACTATTAATTTGTCAAAAATCATTTTGGTATGATGAAATCGATCAAAAATATGTTTAATTAATCATATTATGAATGGTTACAATTAAATAATGATAATTTAATAAATAAAATATTTTTTAAACCATCCATTATATATGGTTCTGAAAAATGAATTATTTTCCAATCATAGAGATATTAGATCATAAGCATACATTATTAACATTTCCATTTTTTTAAGATCATATAGGAAATAATGTATGTGTGATTTTAAAATATAATATTGACAATTTTGTCATAAATATAATATTATTTCCTCATAAAACTATAAAACATTAATTCATTTAATTCATAAATAAAAACAAATCACACCACTTCATGATTCGGTATTCTATCGTAAACATAAATGATATTATCATTTATACAAAAAATTGTATGGTAAGAAATTATATGATATATTTAATTTCATGAATGGTTAATATTTCATGAATATCATATATTTGAAAAACTTATACATATTACCTTCAATGTATATAATTTTTAAAAATAAACCATGTCATTTCTCTTGGCGGTAATATGCTTTATCGATAATAGACATTATCGTATTCTATAAAGAACATATTGAAAGATGATATAAATGAATTTATAAATAAATAAGTATAAATATAAAATGAATATCGTATATAAATAATATATATATCATTATATGAATCCATATGATGTAGTGATTGAATAAATTATGTTAGTTTATGATGTGGTAGTCTGGTTTACAAACAATCATAGGATTTGTTTCCCATTTCATGAAAGAGTAAATGGTTGTAACTCTTTACCTAGAACATAAAAAAACATATGTATAATTATGATAAATTTTTATTATATTACAATGTTTTAATAAAAATTTTATGGCTACTGAGAATGAAATTATATAAAATTCTTGCTCAAGAACATTACCTCTTCTTCTATAGATCAACTTAATGATTCACATAAATCTATTGGTGGATAAAATTATAACCATTACAAGGGTTATGGGATATGTTTAGTGATATATGTAATTTATTTGGTAGGAATTTGTAGAGTTAATTTTTTTTATAATTGTTTCATAAAGAGAATATGGATGGCCTTTTTTAAGTGATGGGGAGGACAACTTCGAATTTTTGAAAAATAATTAATCCCACCAATGTTTGTATCATTACATAAGTTTAAAATATTTCAAAAACATAGAAATATGATATATAAAGAGAATGTATTTCCCAAAAATAGAAATTAGCCATTTAATATTTCATTTTTAAACTATAACAATTAGTTTATCTCAATGGTAAACCCATTTTACCATAAAAATTGTAAATAATATTTATTATTTTCAGTGTTAATTATTTCCAAAAATTAATTTGGATTATTTAAATACTAATATGAAATATGGTATTCCAAAATATTGATTCATTTGTTCCTAGTTCAACTTATAGAGGTGTCTGAATTTAATTTATATTTAATCTGGAACAGATGTCCAAAAATAGGATTTTCTAAATAAATACATTCACAAGATTAAAAAAATTATAACATAGTTAAATTTTAATTTTTTTTCTTTAAAAAAAATTAGATACATTGAAATACAGTGGACATTATATTTCTATAAACCCAATTTACAATATAATTTAACTTCATAAATTATTTAAAAAATTATGTTGTTTTTGAATATAGATCAACATTATTCAATATTCATTAATAATAATTATTTTCAATAAATACTATTAAACTCACCAATAGATAAGTTTTACATCTAGATTTCAGAAATGATGATTATTTTTTAAATAAATTTTCAAAAAGATGTTGAAAATAATTTTAAATTATGTACTAAGGTGTCACTAAACAGCCTACCAGATCAAAAAAAATTAAGAAACAATTTATTTCTCTATGAAAGGGTTCTTATTTTATATACAACCAATATATCACCTTTAATGAACTATCATAATTCAATTATAGAATGCTTCTTAGTAGGTCCATTATGGAAATGGTGTGTAACACTATAATATAACGAAGTCTTGAATATATCCAAATAGGATATACCAACCTAGTAAAATGCATAAGTAATGAGATACATCATGATCCATCTATTACAATCCAAAATGGATACTTCAAAAATGTATAACTAGAGAAAAAACTGAAGTCTCAACGTGACCAATCATCAATACCAAACAATACTTATATAAAGGATTCGACAATGATAAAACCACCATGATACAAAATCTCCTCCCACTTACGTAGATCATGAAACAAAACAAGTATAAACTCCCATATGAAAATGGTGTATGTGATAAAAATTACAATTTGATACCTCCATAGAGTTATACAAGGAATAATATTATGAATGTATCAGTTTTATCTTTTTAATCAATAATATATTTAAAAATCAATTTTATAATTTGAAACCCATTTATAACTCATTTAATTTTTTTTATAAAATCATTTCATATAAAAAAATTCTTAAGTATAAATATTTTAACTGATATAACATAATGTAATATTCAGAGACAATAATTTCTATAACTGAAAACTTGACCTCAAAATAATCTGTCATGAAAAACCATGTGATCTGTCATCATGTGAAAACATGTGAGTAACTACCAATGTTAATAAAATCATACATGAATCAAACCATAAATGAAAAAACTCCATTTATTGGACCCTATCATATGATCTAACATAATATAAATAAATTAATCCTAAACCTGAATTGTATTTGTAACAATCAGTATAATGTCTTTCCATATCCAATTAATAACATAAAACCAACCCCTAGTAGTGTCCCACAAACTAGGGTTACATTATTATATTTCCTAGTTCTCCCAAGGTTACTGATGTGATTTTTTTCAAGAATTCTATTTCAAAATATTGTTCACAATTTATAAAAACATTTTCAATGATAATAAACTATAGTTCAATGTTTAAAAATCCATTTCCAAACCAAAATGGATATTGAATTTTTTCTTTCTAAAACATAGTTTGCCCAATCTATTTTAAAATAAATCCCTAATTAAAAAAATAAATTCTTCATAAATAATCCATTGTAATAAAATACATTTTTAATTCAATGAATTTTTAATATATATTTTCAATATTAATTTGAATTTAATAAAATAAACCCATTTTATAGAAATATCTACCTCGTGAGGGGGTGGGTTATTTTTTCAATAATAGAGACTTGGGAAGACTAGATCAAGTCTTATATTCCTCGATCCACTAGAAATTTATCAATAATATATAAAAACCCTTATATTCTAAGTAAAAAATATCCTCTATGTTCATCAAGATGAGAAGAGAAAATATCCCATTAGAATATTTTCAAAAAAGAAAAAACCATAATTGAAACGCAACATAAATTGAATTTATATGTCATGATTGACGGTTATCTTCTTATCACTCCAAGTGAGAAACATCTAGACCAATATATAGGGGATCTATCAATAAATATGTAATTATGGGTTGATTAATGTATATAAAAAGGTCCATTGTATTTTTATAAAAATATATTTTGGTACAATATACTATATTCATGTTTTTCAAGGATGAGTAAAAAAGATAAACAAACTATACACCTCTATTAGACTTCAATTTTGGGTGCATGGTTTGGATGAAAAATTTTATTAACTATGTGTGACCCATGAAAACGCCTCTATCCATGGGTTCATGGTTCACACTAGGTTACCACATGGGCGGGAAAAACCATGTTCTCTCTTACAGTAGCTAAATACAAGATTCTTAGTTTACTGAGAAAATATTCATTTTTATTTCAAACTATAATTCAGCTGTACACAACCCCATGACCCTCCAATAAATCCTAAAAATTTACTCAATTTCCCTAAACAAGCCTGAAGTCAAAGGATAATTAATGAGGGTAATGTTTTACATTTATGAAATTAACAGGATATTAAAATATCCTGGCCATAATGGATTTATGTACTTATAAAGTGCTCATGATTATGTAATCGCAAGAAGATACAGTCACATATGACTCACGAATGATTCCCATGTAAACTAATTTTTCCAATCCCATTTGAACAGCAATAGAACTTGGTCCAAGGAAATAATCTTACCATTAATTACATTATCTTAGAGATCCATAATCTAAACTTGATTATAACGAAATTTTGTATCAGGATGAAGATCACTATCCACCAACGTAATCACATTAGAATAATCTATGTGGTAACTCATAACCTGGAAAAAATGAAACTCATCATGTATAAAATTAAAATTATATGGTAAATCTAATTGATATTTCCCCATTCAATGTTGATGTATAATCTCGAATAGTCCATCAAAGCTTATCTCCAACATACCCTACTAATCCAACATGAATTTTCCCACACGTAATGTAACAATAATAAAAAACCTAACCAATAATATTATAATGTAATAGTTGAAAATGATAGTATTAATTATAATTTTCAAGAATTTTTTTTAAAATTACATTTTCCGGGTGAACCAAACATTTTCCATCATCTCTTGATGGAGGCTCAGTCCAAAAAATGATATCTCAGTCAACAATAACAATCATAGAGGAGGCCTACATTTATTTCCATGAAACATTAATAAATTATACATCTTTAATGAACTCTTGTAAATATTTTTATATTATAATTTGAGAAAAGATAATAATTTTAACATCATCCACAAAACCTAATCTCATAAAACCAAATCATGTCCTCAAGAACCTGGATAGGTTTCCTTGTTTTTCTATCCATTAGTGAAGGATATATCACACTTAATTTCTATTAGGAAACCATCACCTCCTCAAATATTTTGTATAAGCATGATTTATACCCTAGGCCCATATCAAAAATAATAACATAGTTAACACCACAATGTCTAAAAATCTCTTGGATGTACAAGTTCATGATATATTACAAATTAATAACCTCCTTAGTTGGTAAAAATGATCATTTATTTATATAAAAAATGATCACATAATTCAAAGACAAAACATTAGGAATAAATGGATGAATAATGAAAAAATTACATGAAAATATCATCCCACTTATATTTTGGAATTTGGTATGGCTATAACAAATAGGTTGGTCTCTAGTTTTCTTTCACAATTTTCCAACAACTGAGGACCTGTGAATAAAAATTTGAATTCTACCACCTCTTCCATAATTATTAACAAATATTTCTCATGTCATGTTACCTTAGTGTATCCCCTTGATATATTTCCTATAGGACCACTTTCCATTGACCATAAACTCATGCCTTATATGAAGTGGAACAAACAACATTCTACTGAAAAATAAATCATAGTTACTAAGACTACTCACTTGATGTATCAAAACCATAAATCCATTTACCCATTCATTGGTACATGGTACCTTTCACCTTATGAAGTTTAAGTCACTTTTAGAATGTCATTTTATCATTTATATATTCCATGAACACGTGACCAAGAACCTCTAACTCCCAGTCTCTTCCATGCTGTAAATCTCATTAGAAAAAATTTCCCAAATGATTTCTTTATAGCTTGAATTGGTAATTTTAATCTCATTTCATCTTCATGAAAATTAATTTCCCATAGATTTTATGAAATATCAAAATCAATTTTCTAATGTTACTCCACCAAACATCTCTTTCTCAAATTAAGATATCTCATATGAAAAATTATATATCAGTCTATTCTTATCAAAATACTATATAATGTGATCCCCAAAGAGATAATGATGGCACGATTCATGTTCAATCATAACAAAATTGAAATCAAGATCATAGTTAGGGTAATTATTCTCATTAGGTCCAAACAAGTGAGAGAAATACGCCACAACATGTTTCCCATACATCAATACACACATCACACATGTACCAGAAGCATCACAAAAAACATTATAACCCAAACCTCACCCCAAAAGGAGAGAGAAATATTTTGTATTCTCCCTCAAATTTATGACTCAAAAAATCAATGAACATTTTCCCACCATTAAATTATTATACAGTTATGGGTTAAATTTATCATCAATGATCCGAGCATGGAGAAATAACGAAAAAAAATTTATCGTAAAAAGCCAAACTAAATATTCTGTAGATCATAAAAACATTTCTTGGAACATCCTGGAATATAATAGTATATAATTTATCAATATCCACTATAAATCCCTTATAATATTGCAAATTCCCCCCAAATTTCACATTAATAATACAAAACATGCATATAAAATTATTTCTATTTATAATATGTTCTATCAAGGTTATTAGAATGATATCCAAATTTTCCTTATGCTCCTCTTCAAACATGGTGTAAAATAAATTAAATTTCAAGAAGAAAAAAATAATTGTGTATTGGGATCAATGAATGATTTAGTTCATCATTGTCATAAATATTGTAGGATAAATACCCCAATCTATGTGTATAACAAGAGTCTATAAATTCTCATACCTGATCCTAAAACTAATTCTTGGTTTTTACAATTTGAAGAAACTCTAATGGCGGTACAATAATGGAAGGTCTATCATTGAAACCTAATATTCCCCAATATGTGGGTCAAAGAGATTACCATTATAGGAAATTGATATTTTTTCTAAATAGTATCTTGAATAATATTTTTGTAATCCATTAAATGTATATGGATCACATATTCCATATTAATATTAATGAAATGTGAAGAACATGGTGACCTTATAGGATGTATTAGTCTCATATCCTCTATTAACTATAACTAAAATTTTAGTTCAAGAAAATTAACAAGTTACATTTTATATGATTGAATATAATTTGGCATCATGTTTGGGAAGTCGTCAATAGTAAAAAATACCTCTATCAATGCTGGTAAACTATAAATACCATCCCAAATGTCTTCATGACACACCAAAACCATTATAATAAATTTAATACCCAAAATAAGGTCAACAAAATCATGAAAAATATCTCCAAATTGGATAAATATCACTATAGCATAAGGAAAATTTTGCCCAAACCTACCCAGTATTAGGTCCCAGTCACCTATAAAAATATGAGTGACCCAACTGGTTGGTAAAAAAACTCAATGACAATAATAGTTAATCTGTTATTTAACATTGATAATTATTTCTTTTTCATGTATACGGTAAATGATTTCAATATCAATAACTACAAATTCAGAAACAACCTTGAGATCAGTTATTAACACCTATCACGTATGACATTGTAACCTTGTGAGGAAACCTTTCCAATAGTATTGTAATGAATAAAAAATTAAATTTAGTTAAAAATGAAAACCAATAATTTAAAATAATGATTTGGATAAAAAATAAAAGTGTTTCTTGTATCAAAAAAATCTAGCACAATGGGTATGAAATTAAAACCACACATCTAATTGTAGAAGGCCCACCTTCAGATTATTCTAGAATAGAATCCTCCATATATAGAGATATTATCATAGACACATTAAAATATTATATGGACCTAGGATTAGATTTAAAATAATTGGAATAATCAGTAAGTACTAAAAAACCCATAGTTAGATTGCATCGTACCATTCTACCATGTGATTTAATTTCCCAACAACACATTAGATTTCTAGATAGTCAAAAACAATGGAAAGTATTCAATTGTTCTAAATTATTATGATTGGTAATAATATTAAATCCCCATTTTTAGTATAATAACAATTTATATTCCAAAATAGTCACTTGAAATTGGTCCTCTAGAAAACATACCACCCTTATCTTCCTTTTCACGTAAAACGACCAACTATAGCTAACCACCTCCCCCCAACAAATGATCCAAACAATGTTATATTTATATTTATGCATGGATAATCTAGAGATACATTGAAAAATACCTCTATAAAGGTTTTAATAATAATATGAATTAAAATCCACTAGATATCTGACCTTATACCCAACACAATCCTTTGATCGTTTAGGAAATCATTGGTGACAAGATCAGGTGTCAGATGCACCATATTAGAAAAATAGGTTAAATACACATGAAAATATCACTCCATGCGTTATATGGTCAAGAAAAATTGGTATTCATAGCACAGAATATCTCTTTCTAGAACTACTGAATGGTGAATTTTTTTGAATGAAATCTAGATAAGGTCATAATAAAACTATTCTTGCACAATATATTGGCACACCCTCTTTTCATATTTTCGATAATGTGTTTGTAGAATCACACCTTAGAAGCCCCCTGAGCCAGTAAGATGTTTAAGGTCATATCAAACAACTAAAACCACTCCTTATATCACTAGGTACTCTTTTCACTATAGAATATATGTCGATGAAGCTTAGTGAATTCAGAGTACTGGCCTAATAGACGTTATAGGTTCCCAACATCCACATAACCAAGGTTATGAATTCTATATATTATATCATAATCCAAAGTAGTAGAAATATTTTTTATACACTAGTATATTGACTTAAAAATTTTAAAAACTGAAGATAAATGTATTTTGGTTCCATTTTAAATTTCTATTTTTATTAAATATGATTTTAAAATTACAAAATGTATAACTTTCCTCATTGTTTTTCATATACATCGATGTTAAATGTTATTATAATAGATTTTAATGATGTTTTAAATAATGTAAATATTAAAAATATTAAATTTGAAATTTGTCATTAGTTTTTTAATACCTGATTTAAAATAATTAATTTTTAAATAATTTCAAAAAAATGAAATTGAATATCAAAATAAAAAAATTAACACCATTTTTTAGACAAAATTACATTTAAAATAATTTAAAATTTATATCAACTACTCGAGGCCTTATTTTTTATATTATAGAAAAACTACCCCTTAATAAATATTTGACCATATATGACACCAATGGCTTTGATGAACTTCAGATCTTTCCTCATGTAGATTTCTACCTAATTTTCACCTTCATCTATACATCATTTCCCTCCCATGATAGAATATAATTAGTTTATGGGAATGATATATTTAAAGACCATTTATGATCTATAATTCATATTGATAATTATTTCCATCAACATTTTACATTCTTCATCTTAGATCATTAATATATGATTCTTATTAAATGGTCCTCAATCTATTACGTTGGACCCACATTTGCAATTTGAGGATATTTTGCCTCTTATAAATATATTTTATTGTTTTTTATCAATCATGTAGAATTAACTATGTTTCCATAGTATCCAACTTATTTAAATGAAATATGGGAATCATTTTATACCATAAATCTCTAAAATTTGTATTTTTTTCGAATATAAATTATTCTTAATAAATTTTTATCATATTTTTTTTGAAATTATATATATATATTTACTTTTTATAGAATTAATTTAAATAACAATTTATTTTGTGCATGTTAAAAAATAATGTGATTAAACGATAACATGGAATATAAATTTATATAATATAACTCCAATAAATATTACATGAGGAACAAAGGTTCTCACCAAACGAAGATGTATGATTCCTAAAAAATTTCAACAAATCAACTAATGTTACCGGGAAGTTCATCCATCGAGAGTAGGTTGTGGATATAAAGTTTGTGAAGAAATATTATTTTAATTAGGATAATGAAAATGAAAATAAACATCTTTATAATCATTATAATTATTGGAGATTGAATCTTGTTGAATGATGGGATGAAAAGACGAAACAACGTCAACAAAGATTCATTATTAGTTGTTTAAGAATATATGATGCCCATTCAATGGTTTTTATGTTAATATTGAAAATTTATATCTTTAGTAAAAGAAATAAAAATTATTTTAAATTGATCACATATCAAGATATATTTAAATTTATTTAATTTACTAATGATGGGTATGTGTAGTTATTTTAATCACAACGAATTTTATATAATAAAAGTCTTGAAAATACTCAAGTGACCATATGTTTACATTAATACTAAATTTTAAGGGATTGAATTTCATTTTTTTAAAATTGATGTATCTCTGCCTCACTATGTAAATTTCATCGCTATGGTTCTATAACAAATCATCTCAGATTTAGGAGGAGGTGATAGGTTTAAAAGGTATTAGAAATGACATTTTAATTTGAGGAAATTAAATTCGGTTACACGTAGGAATTGTTTATGAATATTAATTATCATGGTTTCATATAAAACTATATTAATAAATTTATGTTTAATTATTTGTTATTTCAATTTTTTTATAATAGTTATTTGTAATATTGTTTTCATAACATTTTTTATCAATTTTTGTACGATATTTTCATATAATTGTTTTTTTAAAAATCATATATTTTTGTTATAATCATTCTGATAATTTTTGTATAATTTTTGTATGATTTTTGTTATACTATTTACGATATATTTTTTATAATTTATTTTAGTTTAAGATCTATATATCATAATAGTTGGTAATTTACTTTTTTAAATATATATATATTATGATATTTTTTTATGTTTAATTGGGTATAACTATTTTTGTGATATTTTTTCATTATGATATTTTTATGATACTTTAATTTTATTTAGACGATTTTGTAATGTTTTTTAAATTATACAAAAGTTATATTTTTATATTCATAAATATATATATATATATGTTTTAATATATTCACCTATAAATATTTTATCGTAGGTATATAATGGACTGTAATTGTGAAAATTTTGGAATAACCACTGATGAATATGAAAATAAGTTTATAATTCCATTCAATTTTATTAATGAATTCATCCATACCATTATTTTTTTTCTATTATGATATAATACCTCTAACACTAGTAGCCTAGATTCGGTGGTTATTTTTTATAATTTCATACCCACAATAGATTCCAAACACATGGATTGATTAGGTTTGTAATCTTTAATAACTACAAACATACATGTTCTATTATTAAATTTTTTATTATAAAAAGTACATACCAAAAGAATATAATCTTTTTCATTAACCATTATTCAATGATTTATTATTCATTACCATGCATAGGAAAAAAAATAAAAGGATAAACTTAATGGTTATTTAAGGATTACAATGATTATAAAAATGAACTAGTAATAAGTGTACAATAATAAAAAATTCATGATCAAAATGGAAAGGTAAATAACCAGAAAAAAATTACATTATATCAATTAATGGATAATGAAAATTCATCCATATATTCTATCATACTAAATATCTCATGTAAATTAATGAGTAAAATATTAATGAAGGAAAAGATTAATTATTTTACATCTTGATTCATGTATATGAACCACTATCATCAAAATCATTAACAAATAAAATTAATTATGTGGGTAAAAACCCATCTGATGATTTTTAGAATTAAAAAATCATGTATTTCTTCTAGATTTTTTGTCTTATGAGAACTTTCAATCCATCAAGGATATATATAATACTAGTCGCCACCCATCAATCAATGTCCAAATTATTTTTCAAACATAGATTTAATTCATGAAAAATACGACTTCACAAAATATCTTTGCTCATTATATTATACAAATTTATTAATATATCCCTAGCTAAAACATAATTCAATATAAACAACCTATGTAAAAATAGAATTTTTCATATATAATAATCATATTGTTGATATAAAAAATTTGTTTTTTATGAAAAATACAATTAAATATTAAAACTTATCTCAGAGGGGTTGTTAATACACTACATAAAAATGAAGATGTGAACAATTCATAGAAATTATCAATAAAATGTAATTTAAGATGGTATACCTCAGCTTATGATCAAAATCATTATACAATTGTAACTAATGTAATTTATGTTATAATTATATTATTTAATTACTAATTAAAAAATCTCTTCAATATATATTTTATTTTTTCAATTTTACTATGTTCATTTAGGTCCTTTCTAATGAGCTATAATGTTTAATAATGTGGTTCTAGGAGAGTCTGTTTTTTGGTTTTATAGTTGGTTCTATTATATAAAAATATTAAAGTTATTATATAATATATGAATACACTATAAGCATAATGGAATTATTTTAATATATTAACATGATATTAAATTTTCAAAATATATCATTTGGATATATGGTATGATGATGATTCATCAGATAAACCATTAATGAAAAACGATTATTTTTTAGTGGTTTCAAGACCATCATGAACTAGTAATGTTTTATTTAATATTATGATTATATAATGGTCTTAGATCATTTAATAAGTTATAATACACATATTATAATCTATTTTAACAATAAAAATGCTTTTATGTGTATCCTTAAAATAGGTGAAGGAGAATAGAAAATATTCATTTAGGAAAGTGTTGAATCGACACATCATAAATTATGTTTTTATTTGTAAAATAAAAGTACATTACCAAAAAATCATTATGTATATTATCTTATCACAATAACATTATTGTTTATATATTATAAAAGAGTTAACATGCATCATTAGATAGGGGTGAGGAGTTAATAATAAAAGAAATGAAATTAAAGGAGAATGATAGAGGATTTTGCCTCTTGAATATATTATCCTTGGGAACCATCTTAAGACATTTGGATTTGGACTTTTGGTATGAAAATTTTCTCTTGGACATGGTTTAGAAGATTGAGAAGGGAATTATAATGAATTTAGAAAATCTAAAGGCATGGATAGTGTGAGTATAAGAGTTGGTAGGGGGGTTATTTAGGTCATGATTAAGGGATTTTTTTTATTATTTTCATTTTTTTAATGTTTGGGCTAATGTCTATGAATTTTATAACACCCTAATATTATAATGTATGAATATTGTATTCGATATCATGTTGGACACATGGCACCAATCATGTAAGGTAGTATTATATTTTGAGACATTTCAATATATTTAATTTATTAATTTAATAAAATATATGATATAACCTATAATTCATTTAACAGTTGTCTATCTTGCATCACAATCAACAATGAGTTTCATCGATTATTTTAATTACACGTGAGTAATTTTTTTAGTAAATAATAAATTATTATTTAATATTTTAAGATATAACCTAGTCATTAAATTATCAGTTATGAATATAATTAACTAACATATGAAAATATATACTCTATATAAATATAAAATGTACTCACTAGTTAATATTTTCATAAAAATGATTATAAGAACCTATTGAATATAAAGAAATTGTTTTCAGTCTTACAAAATTGTTTTAACTATTTAAAAAAAATTAATTTCAATTAATGAATGATGTTAATTGAATATATATATTATATATTAAATAAAACATTTTCAATAATCATCCAATAGGATTGATAATCATAAGATGTGAATAAAATTAGTTTTCCTCGTAAAATATATATTTCACTAAAAATGGAAATTTAGTGGCTTTTGAAAGTATACGTATTTTAAATCCAATGTTTGAAAATTTTATAAATTTTATTGGTTAAGATAAACATAACATTAGAATTAAGAACAAAAAAATTTGTTTAGTATGTATTATTGGTATTTTTTTGTGGAGTTTCATTTTATTAACGAATATTAAAAATAAGGTATTTTAAATCAAAACTACATTTTCATCTAATTTATTTATATGGTTAAATTATATTTTTTAACTTTAGTCAAAGTTTATATGGATTAAAATTTAATCAATTAATAAAATTTATTTCATTTTAATCAATTTCATAGTGAGATTAGATATAAATGAATATCAACAATTTGAACATTTTAGCCTTAAAACCCTGTTATATCGTCACCATCTACGAGATTAATTTAAATAAATTTGGGCCATTTATTTTATTGAAAATTGAAAAATTTGATTACATAATTGGAAACAAAATAATATATAATCTATAATATGTTAAGGTAATTTTTTTTCAAACATTATTATTGATTACAATTAAAATCAATTACATTTATTAAAAGAAAAATTGTCTTAACAAGGGACTAAACCTGAAAAATGAAGCACAAAATGACCTATAAAATTGTAAAAAGTCCATATAATAGTAATATTTCCACACTATCCTTATTTTTATTTAATTTTGTTCTATATTTGTTCCACATTACATGGAAAAAACGTGGGTGGAATTTTATTTTCAAGACAATACAAGAATTACACCCCACCCACTATAAAAATTAACTCACCTATCCCTCTTATGAAAAAATATCAATTCATTTTTATCATTCAAATCCTATCCTAATATGTTACCAAAATCCCTCCCATGAACTTATATTCCTTCCCTTGTATTTAAATCAAAGAATGTATGTATTTTCTTGTAAACCAAAAAGGGTTACTTGAATAAGAGAGAACCTTATAGAACAATAACTTTTGTTTCATTTACCACTCAATCCACTAAAGTAATTTTATATAATCCATATATAATAACCCCAATATCATCAATATAATTCTATATTATTACTAAATTTTCATACGTAAACCAAAACACACTTCCATAAAATAGGTAACGACCATATAGCATGTCTGTATGGTGAACAATCATGTCAAGAAGTAATCTCATTCATTTTGTATATGAATCCTCCCATGCTTGGGAATTATGATCTAAAAATTGATTTCATATGATATATATTTGATATTTATTATGTATTAATTATTATTTGATTTTTATATTACACATACCTTTAGGTGTTCAATATTGTTGAGATGTGATAACATTGTTTGCGGAAATGTGGACTACAGCCTCCTCAAAGAGATATTATTTGATCACGCAATACATGTAATTTAGTAAGGATGGATTTAATAAATTTTTGTGAAATATAGTAAATAAATATTATTTTATAACTAATATATATACTAATTAATTTTTATTATTTTAAGTACAATAAAGAAATGGAATTAGCGTTCATGAGTAGGTATGACCCAATGTCAAAATGAATAAATCCATTCCTTTCCTATCTCTAAATATTTTTGATTACATTAAATATATATATACTGAATATAAATTAAATTAAAACAATTTTACACATTAATTTTATGAATAAGTCATTACTTATATATGAATAACCAAAATAAAATAACAAAACGTACTCAAAAAACAAGGAAAATAACACATAAATTATTGATAAATTGAATGATTATTACCAAAAAATGAATAATATATTATAATAAGAAAATATATAATTTTATAAAAATAATTTTTTTTGTAATAAAGTATTAACACTTTGAATCCATTATACATAAAGATGTGTAATGTTTACCCTAAGAGAAATGTGTAGTAAGTGATTCATGTCTCTGTTTTTTTTATGTGAGGCATACACCGTTTTCATCACTTATTTCATTTTTGTGGTGTATGTACTACCCCTATTGATATGTTATATCATGAATTATTTTATATTACTTGTACATTGAGTCCCATTTTGTATTATTTCATAGAATTATATTTGACATAAATGTTACATAGTGGTAATGAATTTTATCACTTAATTCCTTTTCATCCGGATATATTACTTAATCATTGTAGTTAATGTTCTATGATTATGTTTGTAATAAATTATTATTATCATTTTTTGTTTCCACCTATTTTATTTCTATTTAAATTTTACACAAATAACTTAACCATTGATAGAATCTCACATCAACTTTATGGTCACTTTAAGTGGTTACATCACAATATAATTTTTTAGGGTATTATTTACACGCGAAATTTCATTATAGAAAATTATTGGATAGTTCATAAATAAAACAATAATTTAATTCTCTTATTGTTATTCAAGACCTTGTCCATGTAATATTAACATTTTCCCACTATTTGGTAATAATTATTGTTTAAAATGTTATTTTAAGAAAACATGACATCATTTCACTTTTTAGTCTGAGAACTTATACTCTTTTAAAAACCCTATTTTCAGAAATACATCTCAAAAATCTTTTCACCATTACCAAATTATTTATTTTATTCATTTTTACTATTTTTCCATTATTTTTTATGTAATATTCTTTTCCAATTCTAAACGATGAACTTTTATAACATTTTATCTTTCAAAAGAAATATTTCTTTACATTGTAAAGAATGCATGGAATTTCCATAAATAATTTTTTGAGGCCTACATTGTATGGTTAAAAGGATAATTTGTTATGATAATCTTTATAAAATTGAATTTATAATAACTGTATTTTCAAAATATTTTTTAAAATGAAAATGCTATTTCCCTAAAAAATGTTTTTAAAATATTTTTTTAGTATTTTAATTCATCAACAATAATAAACCATTATCCTTAAACCACTATGTTTAATTTGTATTAATTCCATCCTTATTATTCATTTGGATAGATTTTTACTTCATTTACCAAGGGTATTATTGTATTTTATTTCCACGATTCCTTTTACACATCTTCAAATATTCACTTTCCTATAATCACATTACATTTAATTTCCCCTAATTACTTATCTAATTTTTAATATATTTTTTCCCTTAAATTGTATTCCATTTAAAGAAATACTATTTACATTGAATGTTATTTAAATTTTGGGTGAAATATGGATAAATGCGTATCCATTAATCAATATATATATTTTATAAGGGACAGTGTTTTTGAATTAAATAGATAATTCCATATATGAGTAATTTTTTATAAATTGTATAAATAGGTTGGGAATATTTAATATAATCCCCTCAATATATGGGTAGTCTAATTAGATCAAATTAGATGGAAATAAACACATTTATTTTTTATATAAATAAATCTTTTATACCAACATATTAAAACTTAGCTTATGAATGGACTTTACAGTAGTATGATAAACCATCATTTGAATGGTCTTTATTGTAAAGTTATCATGTTCCAGGGAAATATGGCATGAAATAGTTTAGATTTTTTTTCATTTGTTATTCATTTATTGTTATCCATGAGTTTGTTGCTATGAAATTATGTATGGATTAATTTCATTCATATTTCATTGATTAAATTGAATATATTTTAGTTATTTACCTTTCCATATTGATTATGATTACCAATTTATTATTTCTTCAATTTTAGTTAAACCTTATTAATAATTTGAGCTCACCCGTATGTGTTTCCTTTTTTTCTATAAATCTATGAAATGTATAATGAATGATATGAAAAGATATTTTAATTTGGAAAAACATTATCCAAGAAGTAAAGAAAAATTATGTTGTTATTAATGGATTCAATTGACATTCAAGAATCATGTTTGTATGTAGATTAACAATAATACTATGTTCATAGGTCATTAATGATTTTATTCCTTATAATCATGTCAACAATACTACTAGAGTGATTTACACATGGAGAGAGGAGAACCAAGTCAAAAACCACCTTACCCTAATTGATGTAATGGTCTGGATACAATTTGGTTTTATAATGTTCCTACCTTAATGTCTGAGGGCATTAATCTGGTTAACTGGGGTGCAATGTATATTCATTATTTTAGGACACCTTAGTCCTCCTATCATATTTCTCTTTCTCCATTGATCTTGTCGTTTTCCTCCTCTTACTTTTTACAAATTCACTTGATGATGATGATGATGTCAATGTAATGGGAATAGACACCAGCTCAGAGATTATTGAGTTCAGGTCTCTATAGTTTTTAGGAAATGATTTTTAGTAAGATCCTCGTGAGATATATTTAGGAAAACCTAGACTGTATATCATTACCCTGAGGTAGAAATTTAGGACAACTATAGAAGATCTTCGAAAAATCTTAGTAATGTAGATATTATTAGGTTCTTCATTGAAATAAATTCATATCTTGATACTAAAAGTGTAATTTTTTTGAGCATAGATGTAGAAAGGGGTAACAACTCCAAAAATGTGTATCAATATATAATTGATCATATCATGCTATATGATAATAACCCTTACTGTGCACCTCATTTGATACATCTACTAGATATTTATGGATATTTATTATTTCCTCTACCCAAAATTATGAAATATTTGAATAGGTATTGAAAAATAATTTACAAGAATAATTAATAGGAAAAAGAATGAATTATGTTTAGATAAAATGTTTTATGAATTTACTAGGATTATATAATAATAATTATTTGGTATTTGTACCCATTTTATTTTTCATATAATAATCATGATTCATCCAATGACAGTTAAATGTTTTTGAAAAATAAATTTATTCATTAACATAAAAATGATGGATACCGTATTGGGAAAATGATATTGCGTTAGATGAAAAGTTTTATGTCCTAGAAATCTCTCTTAGGTTTTATATAACAATATTATACAATGATGAAGAAAATTTTAGAAAAAATCGACAAGTATATATTATAGTGGAAAAAAATTTGAGGAATAAGGCCATTATATTTTGTAGACATGAGTTCAAATGTGTTGATAACATTTATTTTTAAAATTATTAATATATATATTTTAATAATAGTAAAATTGTATTATTAGTTTATTAAAAAGATATGATGTATTGAAAACCATAGAGAAGGAATTACCAAATCATTTAATTTAAAGGATGTTTTTATTAATTATTTATGAAATTTTCTTGAAATTTTTCTAGAATAGGACTACAAGTATGGAAGGTGAAAACCCATAATGTTTGGAAAGGCTGTCGTACTTGAACCCAAGACTATTGTATCATATGGGTTTCTCCCGTACCACTATCATATGTGATGTCTTGGTTAATTTTCCATTGTTTTTATTATAACACTTTTACAAATAAATATTAATGTTAAATTTTTTTTATCTTTTTTGAGGATTATATTTTTATTAATTATCATTATTAGTTATAAGAAATAGTAAGATAAAACTATAATGACTTGTTATATGGATCTCCTGATGTATAAAAATAAATATTTTTTCCTTTATGAATATAAAAGGGTCATTTCATGATATATATTTCATGTGGTGAGGGATGAAATAGAATATCATCTATGTAAAAATAAAATCTTATATCTTTCATATTAAATTGAAACATATCATGTATTTAAGATCGCATATCTTCATGGTAAAAAAAAAATTCCCCATATTTCTGATGAATAATCTAAAATAATAATTTTATCATAATATCATAAATTTTTTGAACGGTTTTTATTATAAATAAGCACAGCTTTATAGATTTGAGGCCCCTAAAATTAGGTTGATAATTCTCATGTTTTTGATTTATGAACTCAATAAATCCATAAAAATATTTAGTATTTTCCCCCATGTATATATCTCTAATTTTATCTAATGTTCACCTAAATTTTTATCGGGTCATAAGTTATTCCATGTTACCTTTTTTTTCTTATAATCTTATATTTTTAAGAGAATATTTTATTAAACATTATAATGATGTGGTATTTCAAAAAAAGATTTTTCGTATTTCATTCTTTAGATTTCTATGACCATGTATAAATTCCAACGATGAAATTTATTTTCTGTTGAGAGAATGTAATTCCCCAAAATTCTAAATTAGGAAAATTGTGTTTGATATCCATTACAACACACAACAAAAAGAGAGTAAGGGAATATAGTAGCATGATACATTGAAATATATTTATATTTTTAAATTAATTATATATATGATAAATCATTAATTTCACACTACATTTAGTTAACTTGCATGTAATTCCGCTGGTGTCATAATGTTGTAAGTTTAATAAACTTTATCTTGATAAAGAGTGTGATTCTGCTCCATTAATTAGTGGGACAAGAATACAAGTTTATAGAGGATTTATGTCTATCAAATGGTTATTTAGGATGGTGAGTAGTAACCATTCAATTACCGTGTAGGTGCCTTGTAGTCGTAGTGAAGTGGGGTATGACTTGTGCATGATCTACTAAACTGTACGGTGGGGGTTCAGATGGGTTTTGGGGTTGGATGTTCCAAGAGGCTTAGTTTGGGCATGGTTCTCAAAACTCTGCATGTTGTTGTAGGTAATTGTGATGGGTTCTTGGCCTAGGATGTGGCCAGCACACAGTCAGTGTGCGTTCTTTTTTCCCATGCGCAAATCGTGCACATGCCCATAATTTTAAATGTTTAATTTTTTTATTTTATTTTTTACTCGTTCTTATATCATTAACCCCATTGTTTCTTCCATCATGTGTGTCATGAAAATCTAATGCCCCTCTGTCCTTGGTCATTCTCCACCCCTCCCTCGTGGATCTTATAAATGATTTTTAGGGATTCAGTTTGTTTCAATTTTTTCGAATTATGTTTTATTTTATATCCCATAAAATATGTTATATTTATTTAATCTGGTTTTCTAAAACTACTATAAATTTTATCTCTTCCAGATTTTATTATTTGTAATCATGAAAATGTAATAAAGTATTGCATAATCACTGCGCTTCTAGGATCAAGGAGTTATAATTGTCATTAAAAGAAGATTAGCAACAACCTGGGAAACAAGATTCAGAAAACACAGATTATGGAACATAACCTTAAGATAGACATTATGTATAATCATTTAAGAACATCTGAAAAGAGTGTGTTTATGATTATCATATTAGATACACATAAATTTTTAAATAAATGTAATTATTTTTTCTCATTTTTTTATATTCAAAATGTTTAATAATGATATGATCTATCCTAGAGTATGTCATAAATCAGAAGTGGCACCTATAAGAAGGAATGAGAACCACACCAATGGACACGATCCAATGAGTAAAATGGATCATATCATTTGTGGTCCAATTGTAATCTTTCAAACGTAATATCTCTCCAATACATTCTCATAATATGAAGGCATAGCGTCATTTCATTTTGATTCATGAAAATAATTATCTATTTATAATTACATTAGAGGGAATCATGAGAATAATAGTAGCACTACGGAAAATATATATAAAGTGAATAAGGGAAAGATGTTTTTCCAACACGTAATAATTGTGACAAAATCAACCTAGTAATTCCATAAAAAGAATGGGAGTGTAACACCTGAATGTTTTAAAAAAATAAATTGAAATGCATGAAAAATTATTTTAAGTAGATAGTTATAAAATTCCCATTAAACATAATTTTACCACTTTAAGGATTTGAATTTCAAAAAACAATGATGTACAATATTGATTTGTATGTTATTTATAGTATAATAGAAACAACTTTTTTTAGTAAATATTCCAATACACATATGAATATTGATATAGATTTTAATATTATCATTATAAATATTAAATCATAAGCTTATTTTAATTTCTTATATTTTTAAGATAATGAGATCATTATTAATTTTTCAAGTTGATATAAAATCATTTACAATTTTAAAATTGTTATTTTTATGAATAAAATATGATTTTATTTAAAAATATAATTAATCATATTTAGAAAAATATTTGAAAAAATTGAGATCATTGTTTAATTATACACATTGAAAAATTGTTATGTTGAATGTAATTAATTTTTTCAAACATGATAATTTTTGGTCAATAGCTAAATTCTATAATATGTAAAACTGCTAAAAAAATTAATTCTGGCATCATGCATGATTCATGTATGATTTAAATTTATATTGTTTTGAACACGCATGCACTTATTAATTTTTAGTTTAACATGAATCATGACTATTCATAGACTTGAGAATAAATACTAAACTAATGATGAAAATAATGGAAAACCCCTCTTCCCCCTATTATAATTTCCACCATCACCAACCTCTTCCTTTGAAACCTCTAAAGCTTTGATCATTTTCGACGTTCTACGAAATAACCTTCCTATTTAACTTCCATTCAACCATGACTGGCTGGTCTCACCAAATGCACCAAACCAATGGCCTTTAGGAGGATCTCAAGGATAAAAAATCAAGAGGTAAAAATCTTTATTTATTTTCATGTCATTACTTCTCAATTTATTTTTCTTGTACTCATTTCACATCCCCTAATAAAAGAGGCATGCAATCTATAAATTAATATATATTCATTATTTTATCATGTTTATTAAAAAATTTATCAACATACTTCTTCTACTCTTCCTCTTATTCTAAAAAAATAACAGTGTCTGTGATGGGTCGATTTACTGATATTAGGGATGATGTGTTTTTAATTTTCATTATGTAGTTCAAAACATATTATAAAACCATTTTAATGGTTTAAAATGACTTTAAAGTGTATTATATATCATATATCATGTTCTGGAGTTAAAATATAAACGTAATATTATGGTACATGATGAAACTATTTCATGGTTCCCAAAGAACAGTCCAACGGATCTAAACAAATATCCCAAATGATTTATCTAATTATTTGTTCACATACTATATATCCAAAATTATTTATTTAATCACAAAATATTATGGAAAAATATTAATACCATTTCAGTTAACTTAGGTAGTTTTTCTTTCATTCGACAAGTAAATTATTTATGAACCAACCATGGACATCATGTAAAGCACACAACTGAAACATTACAATTAAAAACAATATTATTAATAATGGGTAGAATGTTGTTATAAAATGATCATATAAATTCTTATAAACGTGATTATGTTTCTTGAACAATGTTAATAACACCATTTTAACCATTATAAATATGTGTTCAAATTGATTCAAGTAAGAAAAAATTTAAGGTAATAGAATTATTAACCAAATTTCCATTCATTGGGTTGACCTTCTACTTCGTCAATTAAGTGCTACTAACATTATTATTTTAATTAATTTCATATATATTGTGAATAATTTTTTGGATTTACAGAGTATACACTTCGAACATTTATTATATAAGTTCTCACTTCAATTATATGATTTTTGTAAGGGACATTATTTGATAAATCACCTTTTAATTTTTGGTTTTATGAGATTCAAAAGAATTGTTTTTATGAAATTATGAAGGTCATATGATTATGTTCTTGAGGTTTTGAATTGTTTATGATGAAGTGTGTGGCCTATATATCCCTAAAATTCTTTGGGTATGTGGATGTTTGAGGTTGATCGTGTGGTTACTCCAAGTGTAACAGTGATTTTTACAACTTAAGGTTGTTGTGAGGGTCAAATTGTATGATAGCTATGATGGTTACAAATCATAAGGTAGACAAAAAGGATACAATATAAGTATATAATTTTCAATGACACTATTATGATATATATATGTTCTCTAAAGTTTTATGGAAATATATTGATTCACATAGTAAGTGTATATTTGTGATAAGTATGTATTTGTGAACAAGATTTCATATGATTATAAGTTTTCGTGGACTAATGATTTCTTTCCTTTATCTATATCCCTAAATGATATTTTTATGCACACAAAATATTATTAAATTTTTATAGGTTATAATGATTTTTATTTGTAAATATGGAATTCATGTTAATTGTATTAATGATTTTTCAATGAAATCATGTTGTGGTTTTGTGTTATTAATCTTGTGATTTTGAAGAAATTGATAATATTTTAATGGTAAAAAATTTGTTTGATTGTGGGTTGATATGTATTAATTATTTTGTAACATTATAAAATCTAAATAGAATATAACTTTGGTAATTTTGTAACAACCCGTCCCACAGGGCCTGTACCGTGACTACCCTAAGCCTACCTCCTAAAGGCTAGGGGCTGGCAACTTTCACCAAAGGAAATGTCTCATGAGTGGGAAGAATTTTTTGAATTCCCCTATGCACTAACACAAAACAACTAGACATGAAAATATAGGGAAGGAAAACATGGATTCCACTAAATAACCACTGAACATTGGTACATGATGTAAGTCCAATATGCCAGAATACTAACCCAACAAAATGAAAAATGAAAGTTGGAATGTACAAATGTTCTATGAAAAGTACTGCGCAGAAGAACCCCAGTTGAAGGGTAGGCAAAGAGTGGATTCCAAAAGGTGTAGAAGTATGCCCATCCATCCTATTTCACTGGGAACCACCTAGCCTAGGACCATAAAGGTCCATGTGGAAGCATCTGTTTCTCCCATCTCACTAAGAACCACCAGGTCCAGGTCCACCATAGTCTCTATCAAAGCATCGACCGCCTTCATGAGACACGACACGAATAGGAGAAGTCAGTGTCTAGGTGAGTAACATAATACATAGTAGGAACCCCAAAACCCCAAGGAAATACAACAATAAAATCAACAATGAAACTCATGAAGCACGATCCCAAAGAAAGACAACGCACACTCGGTAAAATCTAATGTATGGAATGTAAGACCATCAATCATATCACAGAACACCTTGGTATACTATGGTACACCTCCCTAATGAGTATCGTGGGTATGCTAGGTCACATAGAGCTTCTCCTCATCTTGGGAATGTTGAGTGACACATAGATTCTTCTGATTATCTTTGAACTGATGGGGTATGCATCCCTGATGAGTACCATGGGTATGCCAGGTCACACAGAGTCACTCCTACCATGGTCTTGCTGGGTCACATAGTGTTTCTTCCCACTTTTCTCATCATACTGAGGTACTCATCCTAGATGAGTACTGTGGGTATTCTGAGCCACCCAGAACTGCTCCCCACCATGAGCATACCGGGTCGCACAAAACCACTTCCCACAAGGCCCTATTATTTGATCCACATAGGGATCCTTTTCAGCATTTTTCAAGTATTAGTCAGCTGAATGGTTCCCACACCTAGTGTTCTTGATACTGGGAGAAACCTCTCCTCAATCAATTTTTCATATTTTAACTTCCATGAAATCCTTTTCAGAGTGTTAAAAAATATATGCATCACTGCGAGGGTTCCAACACTGCAAACAAATTGTCTATCAGATGCCTACTTTGAACGATATTATTTTTTTTAACTGAGGTCAGTTGCGTCTGGGCCGGTTTGACATGGTCAGACTGACCCCACTAACCCCGTCTGAGGGCCCCACATGCCCTAGGATTTTTCTGCGGACTCGACCAGATTTGGTTAGATACTGGTCCAGGCCTATTTGGATTTTCTATAACCATACAATTTAGGATAGGGGTCCAACTTAGTATATCCATGATGACTAGAACCTATCTGGACCGGCCCGCATAACAAGGCTGAATTTGATTCCATCTAGGGCCGTGTAGCAGCCAAAATTTTACACCATGTTCCGGCCCACCCGTCAAACCGGTCCCCTTTATCCCGGACAATGTAGGGCATCTGATTCCTAGGTTTCATGGATTCCCAAAGTAGGTCGACAATGGGGTCCCACATATGGTCACTGGGCCACAAGCTAGTAAAGATCTGTGGCATGTGCAGTACGACCCATGTGGCGCAAGACGCGAACTCCATCGCTAGCCGCTGCCCCAAGCACCGATGACTTATACTACTCCAATGTGTCTAAGTCTGGCCACAAAAATCCTTGACGCATTGTCGTGGTACACTATTACACACTCGCGACCACTTCGACGGGCCACCACTACCATTCATTAGTGTCGTCGCACCAGGGGAACCTTCTATAAACTACTTGGTCCCCTCCGATGGTCTGTTCTTATTCATGTATGCACCTTCGAACTCCATGGGGTTCCCACATCCATGGTAAGGCCTCAAAAATAGTTTGGCGTCAACTGGGAGGTTCCTCCATGATGAACTCACAAGAACACACAAGTCAGTGGGGCTCAGGCCTTGGTCATGTTTAACGAACCCTACACATTAGTGTCTCAGATAAGTAATTAATATGGGTGAGGTTATTGAATTCTAAAAAATAAATTAAATTTGAAATTAAAATCCCCAAGATCAAAAATCACTCCTACAAGAACATACAATCTATAGAAAAACTTTTTTGTGGGTGGATCCCGGTTCTTTGATTTGAAAGAAGAATACGATACTTTAATTTTAAAAAAATAAAACCCTACCTTGAAAAAGGTCGTCGTTGAACTGATCCATTCATGGGGATTCAATTTATGTTTGAAGTCATTGGAATTTTTCTATCATGGGTCCCCTTTCTTAGAGGTGCGTCGAGGTTGTTAGAAATTCGTATTCATTCATCATTCATCATTGGAGATGGTTTCTCTATTGTAGATTCGTTAGACGAGATCAACTTTTATGATCTTGTTTCTCCAACCCCGTCAATCCCTTAAATGTGAAATGTGTGGCTATGTTTCTATTATGGTGTGTCATCACTTAGTTACACTATTTAATTTATGGAACATCATATCTATTAAACTTTAGATAAAGAGTTGTTGTGTGGTTTCAGTTATGGAACGAAACAATTTTCTCATCGTCGCGTTGCCGTAAAAATATTCATTTTTATAACCTGAAATATTTATGTTTATTTTATTTATTTTTAAAATGTCCAAAAATTAACATATTTTCATGACCCAATATAGTCAATTTTTTTTCCATTCATAGGTAATTTCATCATTCTAGATGCAATGGTGACTTTATATTTCTAATCCGAGGACCTGTTCAGAAGCTTCCAAGACTGCTAAAGTGCACAATTTTAATTCTAATAAAAAAAGTTCAAAGACAATCATTAACCCTCGACACGTACCTGTCATGTCTAATCTCTACCTATGTAAATCATTCCAATACATGGTCAATAGTACTCTCAGATTTCCAATCTGACATATAGTTTATGATTTATAAGTATTTGAAAATAATATAACTTTTTTTAAAATTATTTTATTTACGGAAAAAATCACATTCCACTATTGACGTGCGCTAGCCAATGTTAGAATCTTACTTTGTAAAAAATACCCCCATTAGCTCAATAGTGGTCTCTGATATTTAATATGAGTCATTTTTCATGTGTTATAAGCATCTGAAAAATAAAATAATTTTATAAAGAAATTTTATTTATAGTTATTCCATTTTCATTTCTTCTCACAAGATTGTTGCACAGATTAACTAAAGTTGAGGCTAGGGAAAAATAAAAATCCTGAATTCAATAGTTCCCTGGACATCTGATATGAACACCCATTTAGAAGTTATTCCAAATTTTCAGGAAAACTGCTCAAGCATGTTGTTTAAAACATCACATTTTTTAACAGATCATTATGGATAATCCAGGCCTTGGAATCACACGATGTATTAGCCCCGAGTCTCTAAATAATTCTACAAAAATCAGGAATTACATGGAATTTATTGGTCATTACATAACCCCCACCTTTAGGTCTCCATGTCCATGTATGAAAAAACAAGGTGAAATAAACAAATGGGGTTACAAAGAACGAATCTTAGCCTCACGCTCCCACATGATCTCATTGCGATTCTCGTGATATGAATGAACAATCACCAGAGGAATCAACCATCCATGAAGGATCCTCTCCTATTGATCATCCATCTCCATCAGGTACTCCAGGAATGTCACCTCATCGTCAAATCGGTGTATCACTTGTCGAGGAGAGACCCTTATGAAAATGTGTTCCCACTCTTCAAACATAAAGGGTCTCTATCGCCTATAATCACAGGAGTTATTTTGGATTTTTACAGTCTTCAACTACTCTTGGATGACCTACAACTTCTCAGTAGTAGCCTGTACCATATCTGGATCCATGAAAGTTGAATCCCCTCAGTCTGTCCAACATTACGGTGACCTACAACATCATACATACAATTCCTCAATTAGTTCCATAATTATGATGGAGTGGTAGCTATTTTTGTACGCATCTTCCACATGTTGTAGGTGGTCCTACCAAATGTGACAAAAAAGAAGAATGCAAGTAAGAAATATTCCCTCCACGTTCTATACGGTCTGCTCTTTGTGACCATCCATCTTTGGGTGAAAGGATGCGCTTAAGTGCTGTTGCGGAAAAAATGCCTCTTGTAATCCCTTACACAACTAAGTTTTAATGTGTGCATAAAGATTTGAGAATATTTTAGATAAGAATCAATAGAGTCAAACTATCTTCTACATGTAGAGGGGTCTCAAAAACTCTATTGAACCCTATTCTCAAAATGGTAGGAAGTGTGCCGACGTGTTGTGTCGGTCTACGATCACCCAAATGGTATCATTTTCCCCAGACGTATGTGGTAAACACATCATGAAGTCCATTGATATCCCTCACACTTCCATTTTGGTACAACGAGCGGATGTGTCAAATGTGTTGGAACCTGGTGCTCACCCTTCACTTGTTGACAAGTGAGGCACCTTGACACAAACTATGCCAGTGCATCCTTTATCCCTGGCCACCAGTACTAACTTTGGAGGTCTTGGTACATCATATCATCAACTAGATGTACTATTAAAGGGATTAAATGGAACTCCCTCAACACCTCCCCCCCATAACTCCACTTGTACAATGGTTGTTACTCTGAAAAGCACGGAGTTCTCCACACCTTTATAATATCCTTTTGGGGAATTCCGAATAGACATATTCAGAAAAGTAGTCTTGTAGCTGGCATCTCCGAGTAGCACATCCCTGACTCACTATAAGAGTTGAGGGGTAACAACCATATACTGAATATAAGCTACCTCATCATTATCCACAACTGATATATAATTATTAAACAATTACTCTAAGGCCCCGTTCAGTAGTTGTGAACTCGATCTCATGCTTTGAGAATCTCCCACAATGTTTCCCTTCAAAGGTGTATAGACTATCTCAATGTAATAGTCTGGAAAAAACTATTCTCAACATTTTTTTCAGAGGATAAGATCATTCTATGAATGATATACTTGATTCTATTGTGGATAGAGTAGACAATGAATCATTCACCCATAAGGTTGTTTCAAAACATCTTCAGTGTGAAGAGTACCACTGCCTACTCAAAGCCATGAGTCACATAGTTCTTCTCATTAGGTCTCAACTGTTGTGATCCTTAATAAATCATGGTTTATGCCTACCTCAAGTCACAACCAAGACTGATTCCTAATTCCTTAAAGTACAACATATAGTAAGCTCCCTCCTCTGGAAACCTGAATATATGAGCACTCATCAAGCTATACCTCAGGTGCATAAATTTCTGTTTTAATCCTTTTGTCCACACGAAGGGTTTTACATTCATCTTAAATTTTGTATTGGGTGCTTCCACTATAGAGAAGTCAGTTAGAAATATTTGATAGTACCCAACCAACCTAACGAGTCATTGTACCTAGGTAATTCTATTGAGTGGCACCCAACTAAGTGGTTCCATGATCATCATTAGATCCACTGCAACTCCAACCTTTGAGAAGACATTACTTAGGATGTGGAACTTTCTTGTTAGGAACTCACACATTGAGAGATTTCTGTAATGATAGTGCTCTCGAAGTGTGTTCAGAAACATCCTCAGGTGTATTGTGTGCCCCTCCCTAGACCCTAAATACACTAGGATGTCATCAATGAAGAACTCTACAAACTGGCCAATGTATGATTGGATGATCCTGTTAAACAGTCCCACAAATAGTTATAGGGCATTCATCAAGCCAAAATACATGACTATGTACTCATTGTTTTCATAGAAAAATCTGAAAGCTATCATTGAAATTCCCTCATCTCGTAGTCGAAGATGGTGATAATCTTATCCAAGGACTATCTTAAAGAACCATCTCTCTCCATTCAACTAATCGAAAAGGTAATCAATTCTTTGTAGTGAATTCATGTTATTCATGCTCATCAGTTTCAGGAACTGATAGTCCATAAATAACCCCATGATTCTATTTTCCTTCTTGAAAACAACATTGAGGATGCCCTATGGTGAAACATGGGGATTATGAACCCCTTCACTTTCAAGACATCCTACACTAACCTAATCACCCAGAGCTATACAGAATCCATATGATATGTTGGTGTAGATATCAGTTTTTTAACACCCCGACTATAGAATCCCAACGTTGGTGCATTATTACGTATCATTGTCATGATTATAAAATATCAAGTCTCTAAAGATGGAATATTTTAGTAGCCTGGGAAGTAATAGATAAATTCATAAGGATTAAATTACATCATAAAATAGAATAATACAAAAACATTGTTCCCATAGAAAACACTGAGATCCCAGACACTATCCCTATAGGTCAGTAATAATATACTTCTTCGCATCCTAGGAAAAATAAAACATAGAAAGGGGTGAGCTCAGATGCTTAGTAAGGATAACAATATAGAGGCAGCTTTCATAAATAAGCATAATCATTTAAGTCAATGTATAAAACAAAAACAAAATCCTTTTCAACATCAAAATCATCATAATATGGAAAATATAAATCAAAATAATTCCATTTACTTAATCACATGGATATTCTAATAGTAGAATAATCACATGAAATATCAATAGCCACATTCATAATGATGGAATGATAAATTCCAGACTTTCATGACCACATAATCAAGGCCTAGGGCCTATACTACAAAAAAATATTTTTTCATGGCCTTTTCCCAAGACACTAGTTTGTCTCATGAGACCTACCGATGCATCGAGGAGCTATAGCGGGTTCCACCTGTCACTTTCAAAGTCCAATTCATTTCTCATAAGAATAGATTTTAAAATAAAATAAAAATTTGTATTAAAACACGCATATAAAATGTCCACACATTATCTATAAACCATGAATTGTATGAAATAACACATCCATATTCAAACATATCATAAAACCTTCAATACTATATGAATGTTTTGTTTCATAATAAATCCTCTTCAAATAAGCTTAAAATCCATCAAAGGATGATGACATAGATGAAATCAATCCCTTTTTAGAGAAATATCTATTTTTATTTTGAAATCATTTAAAATTAATATAATTATAAAAGAAAAAATTTATTTTGGAAATATTATTATAACCTTTTAAGGGAACCTTCAACGATGTTATAATGGCAGAAAATAGCCACCCCAGCCATATAAGTTAAATAAAACTTTCTTACCTTAAATTTCTCAAAAAGTTCAAAAAGAACCTTCTTTGGAAAATGATGGAAAAATTCATTTATAAAAATAATATAAAATTCAAACAACTGTATAAATGTCTTTAACCCATAGACTATAAAATATTAAGAATGTTTTGAAGTACATTTTTAAGAAACATGGGTGTGGATGATAAAGAGGTCCCGGTAGATAATTATGTATAAACAACCTCGGATAATGAAGAGATTGTAGAATTAACCCTTATCTTATAATTTTCATTGCTCGAGGGTAGGTTAACCTTATTTATATTGGTGTAATAATTGTTATTAAATTATACAATAATCATACACATTAATATGATATCATATATGATCTTTTAAGATTGCTTTGTTAAAAATATCTTAGCATTATCTTCGTTTCAGGTGTTAACTGATTCGTTTTCCTTTATATGATTTTTTACATAAGTATTTTTTGTTATGGATATGATGTATCTTATTAATATTCAGAATCATATTATTTCATATATAGAAAATTAGTATTGAATGGATACGATGGGGAATGAATCTCATCGCGTTCTTGGAGACGGTAATCCGTACGTACGCACGAGCAACAATATCATTCTATTGATAGTAAAATAATATATAATTAGATGGTATATAATATATACAGAATAATTATCATGTTATATTTATTATTTACATCAATTACACATCATTATTATACCCATCCAACTAATAATGTATTGAATAATAATTACACCACTGCGTGGAGACGGTAAGCCGTACGTACGAACGTATGGTTAAATTCCATTTAAAGGATGAATAGAATAATGAATATGGTTGTAACATATTTATAATAACATCACATTATATATAAGATACTGTATTTGATATTTTAGAAAGGAAACAACATAGAAAAATGAAGTGGAAGAAGAAAAGAACTTGAAAGATGTGATGAAATATTTACCCTTTCTTCGGGTTCTTCCTTTTGATTTGATCAAAATGGATCCCTAGGATGGATTTCTGACAAAAGGAATGCCTCTATAATGAAGGGAGGACATTTGAGAGGGTATTTGGGCGTGGAATGGGAGAGCCAAACGAATTTGACGTTGTGAATTAGAATGAAGGGGGTGTTACCTTTTATTAGAGGGGTGACGGGCACCATAGGAAAAGCTAGAAATATTATTTCATAATAAAATAATTTTAGGTTTGTAGTGGCTCCAAAATGGATTATTTAAAGTCTGACATGGATATGGGACGGAACCCACTCATCTAATATGTTTTAGAAAGGTTTCGGTCACTATATCAACCTTATCATTTATATTTAACTCTTAGTTAAATAGTTTGACATTTACCATATCTCTTTGTATTTTTATATAATATGGTTAAAAAACATTCTATATACTTCCAAGAGAACCCCATGTGGTTCATTAATTATACACATATCATTATATAAGTCTTTTTTACAATCCTTAAATTTTTAGGAATAGAATATAAAATAGTAATATAATATTTGTTTTAAAAACTCTTTTATGTCAATTTTGACTCTATATGGTATTTTGTTTTTTCTAAATTCATAACAACCTTATTACATAAAAAACAGTTCATCTATCCAACCCTAATATGTCATATTAACCTATAAAATTTGATCAATTTATAAAAATTATCAAATTACATTTATTTGGTTATTTACAATATCAATTATATAAATATTTTGTTAATTTGATAATTACTGCATCATCATTGTGTCTTAAATAAAATAAATTATTTAATTTCTAATAAATATAAATAAAATATAATTATGTAGGAAATATATTTAGCTTTCTAATGAATATTTATAGTTGAGTTTTTTTAAACCTATATTAAATATGTTATAGTTATTAAACTTCTATTTTAACTAAATGTCCTAATATAATCCAAGTGGACCTAAATTATCATATTTTCTTCATAAGGATGTTTTTGCTTGAATTATTATTATCCAATAGAACTAGGACATGTTTTAGGTTAATAATAATATAATTTTACCCTCAATTACCCTATTTACCTTTAACCATGGAAAATAAAAGTAATAAGTTACTATTCACCAAAAATTGTTTTCATCCCATTGAACCACATTTTACTTAATGATATCAACTGTGTCTCTTATTCTTTTTAAAATTCAACTCAAAGATGTCGTAAAAATTTTTTTTATGTAAATTTTCAAATGCTCTTAGGATGTGGGTAAAAGACAGTGAATTGATCAATAAAATTATATATATTATTATTATTACAAAATGAATCCAATGAATTAAATTGAACATATAAAATTATTATGTGTCTATTTTGACCTAAAATAAACTTAAATAATATAATTAATTATTTAAATAAAAATTCGGTTTAACACTATAACTCAGTGTTTTCCACTATTCATCAAAAATTGAATGTTTTCAAAAAAATACCAAAAATTCACACTAAGCTAATTCCGCTATTCCAAATCCAAAAATAAAGTCCATTTTGAAATATAAAATTTATAAAATTTGAAAAAGTGGGTATTACTAACCATAATGGCTAGTGTGATGGGTTGTGGTGCGTTAGAACTCGAAGCTGCGTACACCACACGCTACTGAATTATTCAAAGTGAAGCGTACCATGGATTCTTGGGGTGTTAAAATATTCCCTTCTTCAATTAAGTTTGTCCTAGAAATTTCTAGAGTATTACTGCGAAAAATGACTCAGGTGGTACTTCATCATAAGTTCCTCAGGTTCCCACGTTGCCTCTTCCTTCTTATGGTTTGTCCATAGAAACTTTAACAGATGAGTCGTCCGGTTTCTCGACAGTTATTCTCCTGTATCAAGAACCATGACAGGCTCTTCGCAAGAAAAATGATCGAGTTCCAGTTCTAATTCATCAAAGGTGACTAAATGCGTTGGGTCCGACATGTATTCTCTCAATAGTGATATGTAGAATACATCGTGAAAATTGGAGAGATTAGGCGGCATTTCCAAACAGTAAGATACATTCTAAATTCATTCTTGAATTTTGGAAGGTCCGATGTAGTTGGGACATAATTTTCCCTTCTTAACGAAACGTATAACAAACTTTTATGGTGATACCTTCATGAAAACATGATATCCTACCTAAAATTACAAATCCTTCATTTGGTTATCGGCATATCTTTTCTACCTACTTTGAGCTTCTTTGATGTGGGTTTAGATTACCATTGAATTTTCCTTTGTTTCCTCCACATGTTCTAGGCTTACATGTTTTCTTTCGCCAACATCATCCCAACAGGTTGGGGTGCGACATCTTTTTCCATATAATGCTTTATATAGTGTCATCTGAATACTTGAATGGAAGTTATTGTTATAGGAAAATTCTACCAGAGGTAAATATTAATCCCACATACCTTGAATGTCAAGTGAGCATGATCACAACATGTCTTCTAAGGTTTGAATAGTCTTTTTTGATTGTCCATCTTTTTGGGGGTGGTTGGAAGTGCTTAAACGATGTTCAGTATCCATGGATTTCTTAGGAACTTTTCCAGAATCTTGATGTAAAATGAGGATCATGGTCAGAAATAATCAATTTTGGTAATCAATGAAGTCTTAAAAAGTCATTAATATATATTCCTACTAATCATTCAAGAGGTAAATGTTCTAATATAGTAAGAAAATGTGCTGACTTAAAAAAACGATCCATAATGAACCATATTGCACCATTCCTTAGAAGAGTCTTTGGTAGTCCCAGGACAAATTCCATCATAATATTATCCCATTTCCACTCTGGTATGGGAAGAGGCTGCATGACTCCTCCGAGCTGTTGTCTTCCAACTTTCACTTGTTGACAAACCATACATCTTGACCCAAAATCCGAAATCTCCCTCTTCATGTTGTCTCACCGAAAATTTTCCTTCAAATCAATATACATCTTGGTGCTTCCAGGGTGTATAGAGAAATTTGAACTATTAGCATCATCCAACAATTCCCTTTTTAGATCATGTATATCAGGAACACAATGTCTCTACCCAAATTTCAAAACTCCATCTTCATACACAAAGTCAGTCAATCTCCCATCATTCACAGCTTTAATCTTCTTTTGAAACCCTATATCACCAGTCTGAGAACTATTTATCCTTTCTAGTAAAGATGGTTTTCTGACCATTTTAAAAAGTATTGATGAAACACCTTCCATGTTTATTCCCATATCCATCATAAGTAGATCAATGATAATAGGATCCCTTTCAACTCTCATCCTGTTCAAATCCCCATGATCATTTCTGCTAGTAGAATCTGCTACCGTATTTTCCTTCCCTAGGTGGTAGTGTATCGTTAAATCATAATCCTGTAGTAGTTCAAGCCATCTTCATTGACTCATGTTGAGTTTTATATGTGAGAAAAAATACTTCAATCTCTTGTGATCGGTATATATCTCATAGTTTTCACCATAGAGATAATGTCTCCATATATTCAATGAATAGATTGCAGCTACTAACTCAAGATCATGAGAAGGATATTTTTGCTCATGAATTTTTAGCTATTGTGATGCATAGGCAATAACCCTATAATTTGTATAAGGACACAACCATGTCCTTTCATTGAATCATCAATATAAATAACAAACCCAACATTCCACAATGGTAGAGTCAATATAGGGGAATTGACTAATCCTCTCTAAATTTTTTTCGAAACAATCTTCACACTATTTTGTCAAAAGTAATTGACCCCTTTTCATGTGATCCTTGTAAATGGGTTAGCCAACTAGGAAAAATTCTTGATGAAACGTTGATAATAACCTACTAAACCAATAAAATTGTGTGCCTTAGTTATACTCATCGGTGCTGCCATTATTGGATTGACTTGGTCTTTGATGGATCAACAGAGATTCCATCCTTAAAGATAATATGGCCAAGAAAATAAATCTCTTGAATCTAGAAACCACACTTTCTAAAATTCCTATATAATTCATGTCATCTAAGAGTTTTCATGATAATGCGCAACTGATTTTCATGATCTCTATAGATTTTTGAGTATACCGAGATATCATAAAATAAAAAGCACAACAAAATTATCGAGATATTCTTTGAAAACATTGTTCATTCGATCCATGAAGATAGAGGGTGCATTAGTCAATCCAAAGGGAATTACATTAAACTTGTATGATCATACTTGGATCGAAATGTTGTCTTAGGAATGTCATCCTTCTTCACACACAACTGATGGTATCCAGATCAAATATCAATCTTTGAAAATAATTTAGCTCCATGAAGTTGGTCGAATAAATCATCAATGCAACATAGGGGATATTTGTTGTCTATTGTTATAGCATTGATCACCATGTAGTGAATTCACAAACTCAAAGATCCATCTTTATTCTCAAACAAAAGGATAGGGGCTCCTCATGGAGATACACTATGGTGAATAAATCCCTTATTACTTAATTCCTATAGTTGTTTCTTTACATCCCATTATTCCATAGTGGCCATTCTATAAGGGGTCTTGGATATGGGCCTTGAACAAGTAATTAAATAAATGGAAAACTAAATTTCTCGTTCGGGAGGATGTCCAAGAAAATCTTCTAGAAACCCATCAACATATTCTTTCACAATAGGCACATCCTCTCTTTGAACATTCCTTTCCTCACCCACAATTATTTCATTATCTTCCCCCCCAATAATTGAATTTAGTTGAGCTGTTAGTGGTGGATATAGATAAGAATTAGGCGGTGATGATTTTTCTCTAATGATAAGCTGCTCTTTATCATCATCATAAAAAATAGTAACCTCATTCTTTCTACAATAAATATCCGAATCATGGTCCAAAACAAAATACATACTGAGGATTATATAAAATTCAATAATGGGTATGGCGATGAGATCAAAAGACAAAGAACATTTATATAACCTAATGGGGACTAATTCACAAAATGTTGTTGCAATGATACTTCCCTTAGGATTTTTGACTGAAAAATACCATGTTAAATCAAATTGGAAATATCTAATTTTCATAGAAATTTGGGAAGATATGAAAGAATGTGATGATCCAAAATAATATAAAGCATTGGGTAAACTTGAGAAAACCATTAAATTACCAGCCACTTCATCTTTCAGAACTTCAACCTCATCAGTAGTGATAGCATAAGCATGGCTTTGATACCTTGCAATCACGAGCATGGTGGCCTTTTTCACCACACTTATAACAGAATCCCATTCCATTTAAGAAAGTACCAGGGTGTTTCTTCCCACAATTACTATAGGACAGATATTCAACTATTTTCCTTCTTCCCCTTATTTCCATTTCTAGAGTGTTCAGTAGATCTCTTCTTCTCTTGATTTTCTATAAAGTTGTAAGACTTAGAAAATTCTTTTTCTTTTTGGATATCACATGAGACAATATCTTCGTATGATGAGAAGGATTGAGAGACTAAAGCTAAATGGAGAAAGTGTTTAAACCCATCAATGAAATAATCAATCTGGACTATAGGTTTATGTATATAATCTGTCGCATGCCTCTCAAACCTGGTAATGTTAGCTTCATACATTGTGAAATTCTCATCCTCCTTTTTCCTCAGTCTCAGAAATTGCCTTCCCATATCCACTCGATGGTCATAGGGAATGTATTATTCTATGAAAATATTTTTAATCAACCACCATTATATATTTGATACATCATCATCTTCCTTTGGGTTTTTGTCAATGACCACCATTTATCAGCATCTTCAGTGAGGTGGTAAACTGCTAGGACAACTTTTTCCATTTCACTACTCACCAAGGCATGGAATATATTTTCTAAGGAATATATCCATTTCTCATCTACTTGTGTATTTTTAGCCACATTGAATGTTGGTGGTTGTTGAATCATGAATTATCTAACATTGATCCTCCACGTTGCAGATTAGGGTGCTCCATAGGGGTAAGGTTATTATTCATATCTTGAGTGAGTTGTCCCAATATAGTGATAAGTTGATCAACACCAGTTGTATCATGAGCTCCACTATAATTATCTTTTGTGGGAGGGCAATCCATACATGGAGTGCGTGCATTGATATGGTTTACATTCCTTCCATAGTCATCATTTCGAAGCAATGGAATTATCTAGATTAGTTTATGAATCGAAATATATAATTCCGAACTAGTAAAACACTTAACATAAATTGAAGAGTTTATGGATATAATCCATATTCAAAAAAAAATTTCTTTGAGAAGTATATACTCATAAACCTTTCATAATTATTTTTAAATAAAATGAGAATTATCTTAAACATATCCACCTAGAGTGTTGTAACCATGAGTGCAGCAAGGCCCGTTGTAGTGCACCAGTTCCCGTTCGATTTGAGCTCAATGTGGTGTTTTTGGGTTTTACCCCTAGGTACATTTGTGCTAGAGCCCCATTTACCTACTCGTATCTAGAAATGGATGTATTTTTTGGGAAAACTAACAAAATATCTACAACACAAATATTTTAGGAAGGCCTTCTATAATAATATTCAAAGTCTATCTTAGGTCTTTGTGCTCTAATCAGAGTTTATCTAAATCTAGTTTCCGAGGTTTGTACTAAACTTACTCTGATACCAACTGTAACACCCTTACCCTAGAAGCCCAGAGTCAGTGCATTATTAAATAACATTGGCATGATTACAAAATATCATGTCTTTAAAGACCATTTAGATTAGTTTCCTTGGATGTACTAGATAAATTAACATGGTTTACAGTACATCATAAAATGAAAAAATACAACAAAATTGTTTCAATAGACAACCTTGAGATCCCATAGAATATCACTAAAGGTTAGTCATAATATACTTCATTGCATCCGGGGAAAAATAAAACATTGAAAGGGGAGAGCTCAGATGCTCTGTAAGGATAACAATATAGCGGAAGAATTCATAAATAAGCATAACCATTTAAGGCAATGTATAAAACTAAAACAAAAACCTTTTCAACATAATCTTCATGATAATATGGAAAATATAAATCACAAAAATTCCATTTTTATACTCACATGGATATTCTACTAGTCAAATAATCACATGAAATATCAATAGCCACTTTAATAATGATGGAATTCATAATTCAAGACTTTCATAACCACATAGTCAAGGGCTTGTTCCAAGACTACAAATAAAACTTTTTCAAGGCCTGGTTCCAAGACACTAGTTTGTCTCATGAGACCTATTGATGCATCGTGGAGCTATAGCGGGCTCCACCCGTCACATACTGTGTCCAATGCATTCCTCATATGAAAAGGATTAAACATAACATAAACATTCATATTAAAACTAGCATACGAAATGTCAATACATTATTCATAAACCATGAATGGTATGAAATAACCAATCCATAGTCAAACATATTATCAAACCTTCAATAAAATATGGAAGTAAAGTATCATAATAAATTTGTTGAAAATATCAAAAAGTACCATGTTTGGAAAATGACCAAAATATTCCTTTATAATCATACTATAAAATTAAAACAATGTTATAAATGAATTTAACCTATAGCCTATAAAATAATAATAATGTTTTGAAATAAAATTTAAAAAAACATGGATGTGGATGATAAAGAGGTCCTAGTAGATAATTACGTATAAACAACCTCAGATAATGAATAGATTGTATAATTAACCCTTATATTGCACTTTTCCTTGGTCTAGGGTATGTTAACATCCTTTATAATGGTGAAATAATTGTTATTTAATTATATATAAATCATATAATTTAATATGATATAATATATGATATTTTTACATTTCTTTGTCTATAATATATTAGCATTATCGTCGTTTCGGGTGTTAACTGATTTGTTTTCCATTATATGATTTGTTACTTAAGTAATTTTTGTTATGTATAAGATGTATCTTAATCATATTAAGAATAATATTAAGTCATTTAATGAAAATTATACTTGGATGGATAAGATGGGGAATGAATCTCATTGCGTTTGTAGAGACGGTAATCCGTACGTACGCACGAGCGACAATATAATTATATTGATATTAAATTAATATATAATTGGATGGTATATTATATATAAAGAATAATTATCATTTTATATTTATTATTTACATCAATTATACATCATTATTATACCCATCCAACTAATAAATGATTAAATAACAATTACACCACGACATGGAGACGGTAAGCCATTCGTACACACGTATGGTGACATGTCATTAAAAGGATGGATAGAATAATGAATATGGTTGTTCCATATTTATAATAACATAAAAGTATATAGAAGATAATATAATTATTATTTCATAATGGAAAATACAATGAAAAATGAAGTGGAAGAAGAATGGAACTTGAAATTGGTGATGAAATATTGACCAATTCATCAGGTTCTTCCTTTTTGATTTGATCAAAATGGATCCATAGGATGGATTTATGATTAATATAATGCCTCGAGGATTAAGGGAGGACAGTTTAGATGGTATTTGAGTAGGGTTTGGAAGATCCAAAATTCATTGAAGGCGTGAATTAGAGAGAAGGTGGAGTGCCCTTTTATAAGAGGGGTGATGGGCACCGTAGGAAAGCTATAATTATTATTTTATAATAAATGAATTTTCGGTTTCAAATGGATAGAAAATGGATTATTTAAATTTTAAGGTGGGTATTGGTCTAAAACCACCCAAACAATAGGTTTTAGACAGGTTTGGGTCACTATATTAACCTTCTCTTTTAGATTTAACTCTTAGTTAAATAGTTTCACATTAACCATGTCTCTTTGTATTTTTATATTATATGGTTAATAAACATACTATATACATCCATGTGAACCCCCAGTGGTTCATTAATGATACACCTATCATTATATATGTTATTTGAAAAAACCTTTGATTTAAGGAATATAATATCAATTAATAATATAATATATTAAAAAAAACTATTTTATGTCAATTTTGACACTACTTGGTATTTTGTTTTTTCTTATTCATAACAGTATTATTACATTGAAAAAATTTCATCTAACCAACCCTAATATGTTATATTTACTTATAAAATTAGTGGAATTCAAAAAAAGTCTGAAATTACATTTATTTGGGTATTTATAATATCAATTATTTTAATATTTTATTAGTTTCTTAACTACTGCACCATCATCGTGTCATAAATAAATTAAATTATTTAATGTCTAAGAAATATAAATAAAATACCATTATGTGGGAAATATTTTTATATTTCTAATGAATATTTATAGTCGAATTTATCTTATGTGTAACCCTATATTTAAACTGTTTTAGTTATTAAACATTGAATTTAACTCCTTTAACTCTTCTTTGAATTAAAAAATAATAAATGTCATTAACTAATCCAAGTGGACATAAAAGATCATATTTTATTCATAAGGTTGTTTTTTGGTCGAATAATACTTAGCTAATAGAATTAAGACATGTGTTAGGGAAATCATAATATAATGTTTACCCTAAATTACCATATTTACTTTTAACCGTAGCAAATAAAAGTAAAAAGATACTATTCAAAAAAAAATATTTTCATCTCATTGAACCACATTTAATAGAATGATAGAAACCTTGTCTCTCGGATTTTTCAAATTCAACTCACAGAAGCTGTAAAATTATGTTTTATGTAAATTTTCAAATCCTCCTAGGAGGTGGGTAAAAGACAGTGAAAAGTTCTTTAAATTTTTAAATATCTAATATTATTTAAAAATGACATCAATAAATTACATCGAACATATAAATGTAATATGTATCTATTTTTAACTTAAATAAATTTAAATAAAATAATTAATTATTAAAATTAAAATTTGGTTTTAATCTATAACTATGTGGTTTTCACTATTCATAAAAAATTGAATGTTTTCAAAAAAATACCAAAAATTTACCCTAAGCTAATTCCAAAATTCTGAATCCCAAAATGAAGTACATTTTGAATGATAAAATTTATAAAATTTGAATAAGTGGTTTTTACTATTCATAATGGCTACTTTGATTGGTTGTGGTGTGTTAGAACTCGAAGTTGCATACAACACACGCTGCAATATTATTCAAAGAGAAGCATATCGTGGAAGCTTGGGGTGTTACAAGTTTCATCTCGGGGTACAAATTAATGTATAAATTTACCTCTCTATGAGAAGATAGTCTTGGAACATCCTCTAGAAAGTCATATCTGTACAGGTCCACGTCTCTGAGACTAACGTTGGTTTCCAACTTTCCCACTGCTGACATCATCTGGCTGTATCAACTCAGTCAATGAACATTCAACCACAATGGTTCTATATATCAGCCTAGAATAATTAGTAATGTATAAAGAAATATTGCTAGCTCAGATCTCCCTAAACACCACTCGCTCAGAGTTTCGAGCCCTTAATCGCTAGTCATATCGTATTCATCGAGTTCATGGGAGGGTCAAAACACCTCAATGAATTCTCACATACCAGCTTGTCATCCCATCAAAGCTACAGAAGATCTTGAGAATGCATTTTCCTTCGTTTTTATAGCAAGAGACAATTCTCAAAGAGATATTCTCACGCTCTATCAATAGAAAAGTCACCTCATCATTTGATAGGGTGATCTAAACATCGTCATCACCCTATTGTGCCTTGTATAAGGCTCAATTCAAAGACTACCATATAATATAATGGTTCCCTGACTTGACGAAAAACATAGTCACCACCTCTCTCCAGTCCTTAACCATCTATGAGTTGGGCTCGCCATAGAATATGAGGTTTCTATGTTGCTTAAACTCATGTAAGGCCCTGAGCCAACATGACTCTTCTACATGTTGCGTCAATATTAACCACTAACCAACAGATAGTTGTATTGCTAGGAAACATCGTGAAGGTTCCATATAAGGAAAAAATCCTTGTATAAATGCCTCATCACTCTGTAAACCATCCTCATGGTCACACACTAGAATACTAGATGGATGTATACATGGAGGCATCGTGGAAGAGAATCAAGATGAACCACGGTTAATTTATTATACCTGGTGAGATAACTCTGCCTCAAAATGATCATGGGGAAGCACTCAAATATGTATGAAACCAGTGTTTTTAGGTAATAGGTCGTAAAAAATTTCAGGTCTTGTTACATGGATACGGCAGCCACAACACCAACACTGGACTCCCTGTCCTGAATGTCGATCTCAAAATACAAAATACAGTTGGACCAAAAAAATTTACAGACACATTGTTCTTCTTGTAGAACTAACAGCCTCAGATACCAATTTTTCATGAACCGTCACCCAGGGCCCTTATAGTGACAACACCTATAACGGCTTCCAAAGGACATGGGCTGACGACTAGCACCGACAGTATTATCCAACAAATGGTAGTCATTTTTCTGAATATATATACACACAAACACACACAACCACATCACAAAAAGATATAATAGAAAATAATTATTCCATTAAAACAACCACTGGATAAAGGTACAAGATGTAGGTAAAATGGTCCAGAATACAACACCCAAAAAATACAAACATAATATATGAATGTTCAAAATATATCTAAAAATTCATCCACAAGAGAACCCCACAAGAAGGGTAGGCCTGTAGTAGCTGGAAAAAGTTATAGAAGTAAGCTCATCTGTCTTGTCTCATTGGAAACCACCCTGTCCTACAACACCAAGGTCCCTGTCGAAGTTCATGTTTGTCTCATCTCATTGAGCACCACCTGGTCCCGGTCCACCATAGTATCCATCGAAGCGCAGATCACTTATATGTGACACAAAATGTGCGGCCAAAGCCCGTGCATGGGTGAGTAACACAATACATAGTTGGGACCACAAAACAAAAAGAATGAACAAAATGAAATACAAAAATCAAACCATTAAGCGTGATCATAAAGAAAGATAGATCACACTATATATAATCTATTGTATTAAATGTAAGACCATCAGTTGTATCACTGAACACCTTGTGCTTCTGGGGTATTCTCCCTGATGAGTATTGTGGGTATGCTGGGTCACACCGAGTCACTCCCCACTATTGGCCTACCAGGTCACACAGAGCCTCTTCCCACAAGCCTAGGACTGTTATGGAACTTATACATGATGTGTACATTATGTATGATTAGTCACATAGAGTTGCACCCCATCGTGGGCCTCCCTGGTCAGACATTGCCTCTTCCAACTTTGGCCATCACACTTAGGTAATCATCCTTTACTTGTATCGTGGGTCTGCCAGGTCACATAGAGTCTCTCCCCATCATGGGTCTACCAGGTTAAAGATAGAAACTTCCTACTATTCTATGATAATTGATCCAAAGTAGGTCACCTGTCAGAAGTATCTGGATCTCAGTTAGCCATTGGGTACCTGCATATAGTGCGCTTGATTTCGGGGGAAACAACTTCTCAGGACATTCATTGTATTCCAATTTTAATGAAATCATTCATAATGTGTCCCAAGGGATCAATCTCACTGTGATAGTTCCAATAATGTAAATAGATCATCATTCATACACCCATTTTGAGATATACTGGTGTTTTAGTAAATAGGGGCCGATTGGAATCGAGCCCCGTCCAACCCGGTTAGACCGACCCGACTAACCCGGCCCAGGGGCCCCACATGACCTGGTTTGGTTCAACTAAGATGACCTGACCCGGTTTGGCTCTGGGAAAGTATGGACTGGGCAGGCCTGCGTTCCCTACCATTGGGGTTTACTGGACCTGATCCGATTCGGCAGGGGGTCCAGCTAGCCTGGTCGCCCGACGACCTGGTCCCATCGGGCCATGCCTGCTACAGATAGGCAAGTTCCTTTCATGCCCGAACTGCCCTGTGGCCTGATAATATCCTATCGCTCTGGAATATTGAAGGAAACCGAATTTTATTCCATCCCAGCCCCTGTGGCGGCGCGCCTTTCAAGCCCCAGTCCGGTCTGCCCATCGGACCAGTCCCCTTTGGCCCAGACGCCACAAGGCATTCAGTTTTGGCACATTGGGCCTGACCAAAGTTGGCTACCATTGGATTCCCACACGTGGTCGCTGCACCGTGTTCCAATGAAGAGCCACGACCTATGTGATGTGGGATGCATCCCCCTCCACCAGCCGCCGGCCTGAGCACTGGCATCACCGGCTTCTCCACAGCAGCCTTCCTCAGCACACCATCATGGCACGCTATCGTGGAGGGCCATCACCAGTGTCCACACACCAATGGTTTGTTCTTCATTTTTGTCAACACCTCTGGCCTCCAGGGGGTGCCACCATACCTCTTAAGGCCTAAAAAACATTTTTCTTCAACATGGAGGTTCGACCATGAAAAACGCACATGAATACACACGGTGGAGGGGCTCAATAATTTTTTGTGTCGGCCCATACACTCCGAATTAGAGTTTCAAAGCAAGAATTAACAAGGGGAGTTATAAGGATTCTGAAAAATGAATTTACCCAAGAATTAAAATCTAGAATATTAAACTTACCTCCCACTAGAACATTTGATCCACATATCAGCATGTTCCTAGGTTGATCAGCAATTGTTGTTTTGAAAGGAGAACAAGATACTACAATTCCAAAAAAAATCCCCTACCTCAATAGAGTCTGTCTCTAAAGTGATCTGTTTGAGTGGATTCATATTATATTTGAAGACTTTGGAATTGGTCACTGACTAACCCCCTTTCTATGAGGTGCATCGATTTCATTTGAAATTCTATGGCATTTTTCTTTCATCGTTGGAGAGGGTTTCCAAACCTTATATTCTTTAGAGGAGTTCCAAATTTCTGATCCTATTTCTCCTACCCTGTTGATCGATTAAATGAGAAACACATCGCTTCATTTCTATTACTTTGTTTCATTTTATCATTACACTATTTCATTTATGAAGCCACGTATCAATTAATCATTAGATAAAGTATTGTTATGGTGATTCATTAATGGAATGAAATAGTCATCCAATCAAGGATACGTTCAAAAATTAACTTTTATCCTTCAACCCAAACAAGTTGAGGTTAGGTTATTTATTAGATAATGTTGTTATATAGGTTGAAATGGTTTTCTCAGATTTTCAATCCATGCACATGTATAGATGATTCCAAAACCACACGCACAGGCCATTGTAATTCACATAAAAAATTTCAAGAACTATCTTTCACCATCCACCCACACTAATGAATTTTATACTCTGCCTAAGTGTAACATGCTCCCACGAGATCAACAGTAATCTTGGATTTAAAATCCAAGTTATCATTAAAGAGTTATAAGGATATGAAAATAAAATAACTTTATTTATTTATTTTATTTACTTCTAAAATATTATTTCCATTGTAGACCTACACTGACCAATTTTATGATCTTCCGAAGGAAATCATACCCTCATGTCCTCAAAAGTGGTCTTGTATTTTCAATCCATTTCCCTGTTCATGAGTTGTATGAATTTTTAAAATAAAATAATTCTATTTAATAGTTTTATACATGGTTTTGAAATTTTTCGGTTTTCTCCCTAGAGGTCTACACTACAGAAATTTAATTCGCACTTAGGGTAAACCGACCATCCAAAATGCAACAGTGCCCTCATATTTTTCATTCATACACCTGTTTAGGAGTTATTACTCCTTCTCAAGAATAAATGACCACTTGCATTATTTTAAAGTAATCACTTTTCGACAGATCATTCTAGACACTATGGGCCACAGAATCGCACACCGTCTCTACGCTTGGTCTCGAAATATGTGCTTATAAATAAAAATGAAACATGGAATTTCTAGGACATAAAAAATTATAATAAGTGAAATCATGGTGAAAGAACTAGAATATGTACTGTTTAAGGATACAGCCTTATAGATGGTACCAGATAATGGTTTATAAACCATTAAGGGTGTGAGTATTGATAATAGAATACCATAAATGTTTTTACCTTATTTCTTTTTTGAAATGGTATATCATTTAAATTTTACTATATATCTTCATATATAACATGACTGGTCAGAATTGTTTTCTACATAAAGAATACAAAATTTTAAGTTGGACAAAACCAAGAGGTTTATTTCTTTCTTAATCCATAATAGGGAATGGTGGTAATTAGAATAGAGCAGTTTGTGAAAGAAATGTCTCAGCTGATGCAGATAATAAATGGAAAGGTCATCCATTCTAGAGAACAACCAGAACTAATACAATGGAACTTGACGATAATGGAGCACCTATTGATAATCCACTCTCCTACATTTAGTCAATATTCTGACCTAGTAGTTGCTGACGTATGTATTAAAGCCCTGAAAAAAATATGAATTGGCATGGGTTTTTCAGATTATCAAAACATTACTCTTTCTATTTATTATTTTGACAGTGAGGATGATCAGTGCTGGTCAATAGTCAAGAATATCTTTGATATAGAGGAGATTGTTTCCCTATAGTGGGAGGAATTATATAGTATCTTCATGAATAATAATTACTCCATGATGGTTCGACATAGGATGGAGAAATAATTACTTGAATTGATGAATGATGAATATTTAGTTGTCTTTTATGAATCTTGCCTCACCCGATAAGAAAGGTATCCTCCAAATATTTATAGAGATCTTGATAGCATCATAATAAATTTTTACTCAGGATTGAAGCCTATATATCAACTGGAATTGGCTTCCCATAAGTTCAAAAGTTATAAGAAACTTGTCTGATGTGCAAAGAGGTTAGAAATAGATTTTTCTGAAGACCATGTGTACCTTGGACAAAAATATAATTAGAGGTTCAGATAGAAAGCGATGGATTACAATCAATTCGTGAAATCTTATGGTAAGAGTGTTAAATTTCAAATTTATGAAAAGTGAGGTAAAAAAAATCTTGTGGGATTCCTTATGAAAACTGGGAAGTGTTTTTGATGTGGTATATTTATATATATAGCTCGATATTTTATATAAAATTATCCTAAGACTCAGCCTTAAAGAAAATCTACAATGTGATTTAAATGTGGCGAGATGAGTCATTATATAAATCCCAACCCTAAGAGATATTTTAATGATTTAAAGGAGCCATACTATAAGATGAAATGTGTAGTGAGATCCTTTGTGTCTATGACAGAAAATGTTGATCCATCCCATGAGGTTGTATCAGGTACATTGTATTTTTTACTCAGTTTTGCTAATGTTATTTGTATATGAGGATAAATAATTTCATTTATTTCTAAGAAATTTTCTTGTAAATTTGAAATATACCCTAAAAAAATGAGACCAAAACATATAGTTAAAACAATAGGGGGAATATTACAACATAGAGGAATTATTAAAATATTTGTATTGTGGTATGTGTAAAAAAATTACCATAAAACCTTGTTGATTTTTCCATAGTTGAGTTTGATATCATTCATGGCATGGATCACCATTCTGTTTTTAATGCTAAGATTGAATGTAAAGCTAAAGATGTTGTTTTTTAGAAAGATATTCCATTTGTATAAAATAATTAACACATATAATTGATAACATATCTGGATGCTGAGAAACTATTGACAATGAAAATGAATGTTATCATTCCCTTATTTTTGAAAATAAGGTAACTATTTAAATTAATGATGTGCCAATGGTAAATGAATAAATTGATGTTTTTATGATGACTTAGCTAGTGTTATAATTGATTAGTAAGTAGAATTTAATATTTACATTGTTCTTAATGATACAACAACTTCAAAACCCCCCACTCTGATGGATAAAATGGAACTTTTAGAGTTGAAAAATATGTTTTGAGAAATTTAAGAAAATGGATTCATCTGACCCAACACTTCACCATGGGGTTCTCTTATCTTGTTTTTAAATAAAAAGATGGATCAATGTGGATTTTCATTGATTATATATCCTTAAAAAATATCACTACTAAATACAAGTATCATTTTCTTCATATCGATGATTTGATTGATTATATTGACAGAGCACAATATTTATTGAAGGTTGACCTTGGGTCGGGGTACCATCAGTTGAATGTAATGGAAGTAGAGAGCGTGATGACTTAATTCCATTCTAGATATGGGTATTATGAAGTTTTGGTTATCCCATTTCAGTTAACTAAGGCACCGATTGTATTTGTGGATATTAGGAATTGAATATTTCCTGAGTTATCGTATATGTTTGCGGTTTTGTTTATTTATGAAATTTTGGTATATTGTAAAAGTAACGAGGAAAATGAAAAATATTAGAGGTTTTTTTTGAAATCCTTAAATTAAAATAAATTGTATCAAAAATTTATAATGTTTGAATTGTTGTTGCAACATATTTCTTTTCAAGGGCATACACTAAATAAAGTTGGAATAATAGTTGATCCTGTAAAAACAAAAGTGGCAATGAATGAACAAGACCTAAAAATGTTATTGAGATTTATAGTATTTTCGGACAAGTAAGTTATTACTTTCAATTTTTTAAAATGATCACACAGTTATCTATCTCTTTATTCATGTTAACATGAGAAGGGGTTAATTTTTTTATGCAGATGAATATGATTTTTTTTCAGGAACTGATGATGTGAATAGTGAATGCTCCAGTTTTTGCCCTATATTCCAAAAATGGTGATTTTTTCATTTGAAATGATGATTAATTAAAGGAAAATGTTTTTGTTATGAAGAATAATGATCCGGTAATCTCTTATTATTTAAGCCAACTAATACTACATGAGTTAAATTATCCCAAAAATGATTTGGAATAAGTATCTATCATTAATTATTTGAAAATTTGGAGGCATCAGTTACATGGATCCCAATGTAAAATATATACCAACTATTAATGTGTGATGTATATATTCACTCAGAATTAATTAAACAATCAGAAGTAAAGATGGATTGAATGGGTAAAATATAATTATTGCATGATCAGTTAATTTCCTGGAAATGAAAAAAATGGTGGCTGAATTGAGTTTAAAACATCATATATCATTAACCATGTTGTGTTTGATACATGACCAATTGATTATTTATTTGATGAATTTGTGATTGGAAGATGTTGGTGTAGGAAATTATTCTATTTTTTTCAGGTTACAGTGTGGTCATCTTTGTTAGATTCAATTATGAAATATTAGATGGATGATGGTGAGTTATTGAAAAAGGTAGAATTGGTTAAAATGGGTAATTTTATAGAATTTTTCCTTGATAAATACTTTATATCGAGGCTTGGAAAAATATTGTGTGTGCCTTGTGATTCTCATGTGAAGAAAAAATTATAGAGTGAATATCATAGTTCACCATATTTAGTTTATCCTCGATGGAAAAAAATTTATATAGACCATCGGGATTATTATTGGTGGGATTGAATAAAATGAGATAATGTTGATTTTAATATGAACTGGTTGACATGTCAATGTGATAAAGAAGATTGGTAGTTACCAATGAGAATTATTTACAAATTATAAGTTCTATAATGGAAATTAAAAAAATATATTCACGGACTTCATTTTGAGGCTATCAAAGACATATCGAGGTAACGAAGTAATCTAGGATATATTTTATGAAATGTATGAATCGTATCATTATCTTATAATTTGAGATTTTATGTGTTTGGACCATCTTTCTCAATTTTACTTCAAATATATTGTCTGGTTACATCGATTTCCTCATTCGGTTGTATCTTACCGTGGGTTCACATCTAACTTTTGGAAATTCCTTCGGATGTCATTGAGAATATAAATAAATTTTAGTATAACTTTTCATCCACAACTATAATGATAGTAAAAACGAAAAATTCAGAATTTCGAGGATATACTTAGATATTTTTCAATAGATTACCAGAGAAATTGGGATCAATATAACTTTGTATTTGAATTTTCTTATAATAACTTTTTTTCATTCTAGTATAAATGTAGAACCTTTTGATGCATTATATAAGAAGTGGTGTTGAACTATAGCTTTTTAGGATGAATTTTTGTAAAGGAAGTTGATGTGACCAATATTAGTAGATAAAGTTGCAGTGAATGTGATGATGGTCCAGAGACACATGAGGATAGCTCAGAGAAAGATGAAAAATTATGTAAATAATTGGAGGAAAGACTTTTGTTTAAGGATAGGTGATCAAGCTTTTCATAGAATATCACAATGGAGAAGTGTTATGTTTTTGGGTAAGAATGGAAAGCTAACTCCATAGTTCAATAGATGTTATGAAATCTGGGAGAAATATGGACCAGTTTCATACTATGTTTCGTTTCCATAGTGTCTATCGAGGTACACTATTTTTTTCATTATTCAATGTTGAGAAATTTTGTGCCAGATTAATCTCATGTTTTTATTCCATAGGTAGACCAGTGGGAAGATAATCATTCTTATGAAGAGAAACCTGTTCGTATTCTAAATATAAGAGGACATGAATTTTAGAATAAAGTAATCCACCGGGTGAACGATTCTTTGAGAAACCACATGAATGAAAAAGTAACATGGGAATCTAAAATTTCTATGAGGGAATAGTACCCTCACTTGTTTAATAAGTAAATTTTTATTTTTTTGTAAGGACACAATTTATAGAAGGTGGGGAATACGCAACACCCCATAGTTTTTAAAAAATAAATTTAAATTCATGAAACGTTGATTTAATTATATTGTAATATTCTGGTTCTAATCATGATTTTCCCGCTAATATAAGTTGAATTTAAAAAACCAGTAATCTACAGCTTGGATCGGTATATTATTTGGAGTTTAATAAAACAAACATGATTTTTTGGTGAATATTAACATACCCTTATGAATAGTAATATGAAGTGTAATATTACCATTATGAATAGTAAATAATTATATTATATTATTTTTTTAATATTATAAGATAGTGTGATCCTGATGATTTGTTTAAGGTGATATGAAATCGATTATAGTTTTATAATTGTTATTTTTGGAATAAAAAATGATTTAATTTAAAAATTAAATTAAAAATATTTAGAAAATTATATTTAATTTTTTTTAATTCTATACATAAAAAAATGGTTGCTGTGAATTTTTGGGATACTTCTGAATTACTAAAAAAATTATTAAATTGTTAAATTCGACAATTTAAAAAAACTACATAATAAATAAATTTTTGGTCATGCTTGATTTATAGATGATGTAAATGGACATTGGATAGAAATAACATGAAATTATCACTATTTTGTTTCATATGAATCAATAATATTCATTTTCTTGAATAAAAATAACAAACTAATGATAATAATAATCGAAAACCCCACCTCTCAGCCACTACAATTACAATCACCACCACCTCTTCCTCTCACACCTCTCAAGATTTGTACATATTCTATGATATTCCAAATACCCATTACAAGTATCTTCCCCACCTCCAAGATAGTTTGGTGTCACTAAAAGGAAAAAAATGAAGGCCCTATGGAGGATCTTAATGAGAAGTGGTCAAGAGTTAAAAATCCTCTTTTATTTTTAGGTTATTTCTTTTCGATTCATTTCATTTATTATACTATATTATCCTCCCTCTATCTATGATAGTTTATTGATCTCTAATCTTATATATTTTATATGTTAACATTTTTTGTATAAATTAATAAATTTACTCTTTATTTTAGACCTCATATTCTAAAAATGAAGACACTGTATTTGATGTGTTGATTTACCCACAGCGTGGACCATGTGTTTTCAATTTCCACTGCTTCTTCCTAACCGATTATAAAACAATTTTACATATAGAAAATGATTTTAATTTTTACTCTATATCATATTTAATGTTTTATAGTTATAATATTAAATAATATTATGGTATGTGATTAAACGAGTTCATGATTATCAAAGAACTACCAATATTATCTAACTGAATGTCATGAATGATTTATGTAATGATTTTTCCTCATAACAAATATCTAAAATTATATATGGAAGTTTTTTATTTTATGGAGTCATATTAATACCATTTCATTACAGTTCTAGTGTTTTTCTTCCAGTTAACATGAAAATTATTTACCATGTTACCATCGACATCATATAATGCATGCACCTGAATCATTATAAATAACAAAATATTATTAACAATGGGATAAATGATGTTATAAAATGTTAATATAAGGTGTTATAAACATTATTATCTTCTATAAAATGTTAATAAAACCATTTTAACAATTTATATTCAGTTTAAACATGTTTCAAGTAAGACAAACTCGGAGTATGGGAAATCAAAACTCATTTTCCATTCTTTAGGATAACCTTCTACTTTGTAAATTAAGTGCAACTAAGACACATTGTGTAATTAATTTCAATTATATTATGATTTATTAAATATATTTATAATTTATACACACAATTCATTAATAATATTAACTCTCACTTAAATTATATGATTTTTAAAGGGAGATTCCTTTTGAAATAATATTTTAAAATTCTAATTTAAGAAATTAAAGATGAAATTATTTTTTTATGAAATTTTCCATGTTTGATGATTTGGTTCTCGTTCATCGGAATTGTATATGATAATGTGTGGGATCTATATTTCCATCTAAATTTTTGGGTCTGTATATGTATGAGGTCAGTCGCATGGTTACTCCATGTGTAACTATGATGGTTAAACCATAAGGTAGTTGTGATGGTAATATTGTAAGGTAGTTGTGAGGGTTACAAATCATAAGCCAGCCATGATGGTTACAAATATAAGTAATTAATTCCGCAACATACCATTATGGTATATATATTTTCCCTAATTTTTTATATAAATATAATGTTTCCCATTGTATATATGGGTGAGAAGTATATCTTTGTGAAAATGATTTCATATGTTTATAAGTATTCATGGACAACTGGTTTCATTCCATATTCTTTTTATCCCTTACTGAGAATTTTAAGCTGATCACCTATTTTTAAAAGTTTTTCACAGGTTATAAGTATTTTTTAGATAAATAATGATTTCATATTAAATGTTTTGTAGATATTTTAATGAAATAATATTGTTGTTTTGTGTTAAAAATATTATGTTTTTGAAGAAATGGATATTGTTTTAATGTAAACCAAACAGTTTGATTATGGGAGGATACACATGAGTTATGACCTAACATTCTAAAACTGTAAGATGAAAATATTTTTGGAATTCCAAGAAGATAATTCTAGTTGAATAACTAGAATATTTACTATTTAATGTTGGGGCCTTATAGGATGTTTACATAAAGTCTGTAAAGAATGGCCACAATTTATTTATTTTCATGGATAAGAAAAAGGATACTAGTGTTCAATGCTTCAAATACAAGTATATATGACACTATGTAGATTAATATCACATGTGTCAAAAAAAATATATATCAAAATTTGCCAATCGATAATGGTAAGGCCTTTATTACTACCATTTACAAAGATTAACGATACATATTTATTTTATTATATTTAATAATTATGGAATTTGAGTATTTTATCCAATATGTAATTCTTATAGGAATTATTGAATATATGAGGATTGTACTTTAGTACATATTTCACTTTTTTTGGTGATCATATATTGATTGGTACCATGTAATGTCATTCGTTATCATGTTAAACATTACTGAAAGTAATAGGTTAAAGGAATGATAAGATTTTATATGTTCTAGATAATGTGATAATGATTTTCTAACAAAAAGATGATAGATTTGGATAATATATATTGGATAGTACCAACTACATTTTAAATGATTAAGGGTTTTTTGAAAAAGTGTTTTATGACATCATTGATAGAGTTCACGACACTATTGGATTTAAGAAAAATATCTAATAACATAGATATTGCATGATTAATAACGAAGATATCATGATTTAAATTTTTTATGATAAACCATTTTATTACCACATTTTGATAGAATACGTAATGATTGTAGTCACATGTTTGGAATGTGACAGTTTAGATATTATTCTTTTTTATTAAAGTCTAATGATTTTTCCATTCTAGAAATTTCATGACCTTATTTCTAAAAAATTAGATCATAATATTTTGGAAAAGATAACAATTTAAGAAATATTTTATGTTAAAATTTTCATGTAGTTTTATATATTGATATATTACATCACTAAATGAAGCATCATATGCTAAGAGATTAAATATAAATAGTTAAAGGCATAATCAAAGGAAAATGATATGATTATTTGAAGGTATATATACTAATATTAGAGGATGAAATAGTTATGAAACACTAGTAAAATTGCCTTGAAACAAAAAAATTAATTTATCACTATTTTTTAGGATATCATTGACCTTTTTCGTAGGTCTGGTTTTTGACTTGTGGTCTTCAACTTTCAGCTGATCATTTTCTCTATCACTGTCTATCAGAACATCATTGTTTGATTTTTCTTCCAGGTCCATGTTTTCACAAATGTTATTGTCTTAAAATCCTAGTTTTGTGATTAAAATAACATTTTACATTAAAATATTATCAAAAATATGTTTTATTAACCCCTTATTCCATGTGAGGTTTTTAAACATTTGTATTTTAAGATATAAATCCCTATATTACTAGGATTATGTTTACATTATGAGGATGTAATTTAATTAATGTGGGGAGAATGAAACACCAAATGACATTAAAATATATTATTTTTGGAAATATATTTATTATTTTTCTCTATTTGTTTATATATAACACCATGTTTTTCTTATGCTATAAACTCTACTAAGTTAGATTGCAATACACTTAAGACCTATTTTTACTTCCTTTTAACTGAACTCTTATTTAGAAACCTAATTTTTGAATGGTGATAAAATTTATTTTTACAAATGAAATTCATATTTTAATTAATAATGTTAAAATTATCATATGGTAATTTTATGGTACTTTTTGATGAAGATTCGATTTTTTTTACGTATAGTGAAAATACTGTATTATAGTTGGCAAGTGCCTTTTCATCAAAAAAACATATTATTGTAAAATTATATGTTAAAATTATTTTTAATTTAAAATATATAAATTATATATATATAAATTCAATTTATATCATTGGAACAAATTTTCTATTTAATTTATACATAAATACGTGATGTTATTTTGAACATTTTCACGTTGAAAACTCTCTTTCTCGCAACATATACGAGATTATCATTAAACATTTTTTACTTATGTGAATTGAATTTCTAAAAATGGAAGAACATGTTTATAATTTTTATGTTATATATATATTCTAATAATATAACATTAATTTTTAACCTAATTGTTATTTAATTTAATTTAAATTAAATATATTTATTAATGTAAAATTATGCTTCACAAGGGAATAACCATTGATCATAAGTCAGAAATCACCTAAATAGGTTCTCCAAAATCAATTGGCTTCAAATATAAAATCCACATCCCCTATGTTTTCTAATTTTATGAATTTATGGAATAATATTCAATGAAATTGACCTAGTTAATTATTTATGTAAAAAAATGAAAAAGAAAAAAAGAAAAATATAACATTTATTAATTAAAACATTTGAAAAGATGTAGAGTAACGATTTAGATACTTATGTTAATATATAAAAACAATTTTTGGATTTAAATTATTTTTATTTATCATTATAGTATAACTATAATTTTTATATATTATATAATTATATAAAATGCTTAACAAATTCTAATAGATGAATTATTATGTTAATAATTAAATAAAAAAATATTTTCCAAATACATTAAATGTAAATTAAATTTAGTGTACTATTCTGTTACAATATTTTATTTTATGAATATATATTTTACATAGATTTTATATTAATATAATTTAATTCAAATAATTTTTTTAAATTTTAAAATTAAAATTAATTAAATTATATCAAAATTGAAATTAATGCTACTTTAAAATAAATGGTATTTTATTAAATGAAATAATATTATGAAAAAATAGTATAATATTTGAATTTTTATTAAATGATAATATATATATATATAATAGGGACCATTAATGGACCAAATAATCTTTTATAATTAACATATTAACATAAAAATAGTAAAAACATAGTTGGAATGGTATGTGTTAAAACTGTGTTTTTGCGCGTTACATCCTATTATTTTAAAATTAATTTCCATTAGACTAGCAATTTCAATTTTGTAAATTAGATATAATATTTATAAATTTTTGGGTTTATATTTTAGAAAAAATATCAAATTAATTATGTATTCATGGTTGAATTACATTTTATGGAAAACTAGTTACTTAAATATAAACTAAAATGACAGAAATAATGAACCATAAAGACGAATGAAAAAGATGTTGATTTTTTTGGACTAGGTTTGTATAAAACATTATTACCACACACACCATTATTTTTCTAGTCGAGGATAACATGAGGTTAGTGATACCACCCAATAGTGTTTATCTTTTGGTATTTACAAGAAGGTCACTCCACCTCCATTTAAAAAAGGAATTCATGATTTCCATTCCTCACTACATTCAATCCACATTTCATCGTAAAATATATGAAAAAATAATCTCCCAAAATATCTCCCCCTATCATAAAATCCTAACATTATGTATATAGAAAACCCTATAATCCCTATGATGAAAACCCAAAAGAGTTACTCGAAAAAAGCGTTAAAAATATTCAATGTGAAATTATTTTTCATTATTTTCTACATCACATCATTTTTTATTATTATTTGATTATATAATAACATAAGTGTCTTATATATATTTAATTTTTTTTATGGTATGGTTTTGAATAAAATTGACACACACCTCTATAAAATGGATAACGTACTTACCATTTTGATATAGTGAACTTCCACCTCACGAAATGATGTCATTTTTTTCTTTTACAGCCTCTCATGGTTGAGAATTAAGATGGACATATTGTTTTTATATAATACATATGATATTTATTTTTTCTTAATAAATTTTTAATTAAAATATAACAGATTCTTTTACGAGAACCATTTGGTGTATATATGATAACATCTTTTTGGGACATGTTTAGTTTCACCTCCTCAAAGCGAAGTGATTTTTTCAAACATTAATTGGAATGTTTTAAAGATGGATTTAATAAAAAAATATGTTTCATAAATTACATATATATATATATATGATATTCATAACATATTGAATTTTTTTTGAATATAATATATAATTGTTTTTATTACCCTTTTAACATACTAAAAAACTAACAACGTCGTTTGCAGATATGTGTAATATCAACTCCTTGACATGATGTGATTTATTTTTCTTAATATGAACTCTATATATATGTTTATATGATGTAAAAAATCTTTTTTATGATATAATTATCAATCTAGAAATATATAATGTTTCCTTAATTTTTTGATAACCATTTTTTGAAAAATGGGAATGTTACTCATGTATTTGTACGACCTTCCATCTCCATGATTTCAATGTTGGTTAATATTTCTGAACCATAGATCATGATTGGGTTTAAAGTAATAATTTATGTATAAATATGATCATAATTTCATGATAATTATTCTTTATATGTTTATATAATGAATCCTTTGTCCATATTTTACCTACTAATGTCATTTTGGACACATGAACTGTATTAGGTCAAAACAATTAATTTATACATAATTGTCTTACTGGTTGTATAAAAAAATTAATAATTGAAATAAAAGTAAAAATAAAATTGAATTACTGTCTAAAATATGAAAATAATTAACATAAATCTATTATTCAAGAAGAAAAATACACACGTGACAAGTGAGACTCTATGTATGGTATTCATGCCACATTATTTATTTAATAAGGCATAGACTATTTTAACAACTTATTTAGTTCATGTATTTAATATTCAGACCATTTATCATTTAATATCATGATTCACACGTATTTCATTGTAATATATGTTTCACGTTTAATTAACTCATCCAAAGGGTTTTGACATTAAATTCGAAAGTGGTTAATGTTATCTTCGCAATGCCTTTTTATTTTGTGATTGTTATATTTCTCATGAAACAATCACATACCCATTATCATTTCAATTTTTGATTATATTATTTATAAATATAAATATTTTCATATAATGGATATTATTAGTTCCTAAACTATATTTTTTTTACATATGGTGTTTAATTTGACATTTATTTGATTAATTGGAGAAATATTAATAAATATGTATTTTTTATTCAATATATATATTTAAATTTATTAATTATATTAATAATTAAAAATATTTGGAATTATATGGAATTTTCATGTGATGGAAGGGGCCAAATATTTTAGCAATATGTATCTAAAGGAATCATGAGACTAACTAGATATGTTTTTCACTACGACCATACCATTTTAACAGATTCCTAGAGTGAATCCACTAGAGTATTAGATTATTTGAATAAACCCTTGAAAGTATTAGACTCTAGGAATTTAACCTTTATAGTATTATATTCTTTAATTAATACCCAATGGTATATTTTATATATTCATCATTATACATTACATCATTATTAATTTAGTTTTTTTATTCTAGGTGATTATTCTATTAGTTAGAATATACATGGTTACATTTCATTCTAATATTATTCATTCAATGGAATGTGTTTAATTTATCTACCTTCCCAAATTTATTATGTCTTATCTAGTGTCTAAAGGGAAAATGAGTTCAATTTAATTCACCTATCAATGTTCATTATTTTTATTGATTCTAGATTATTTATGATTTCATTACCCTTACTTAGAACATGAGATCACATTTAGTGTGTTTTATTTTTCTCGATTTTGAAGAAAAATTCAATGAATGAGTTTCAAGGATTCATTTTATATGGTTTTTTTAGGAATTATATTTTCTTTTCTTTTCCTAATGTCAAATGGGTTACATGTATATAATCATGTTTTCAAAAACTACTAAATTGCTTGATCTATTAATATTTGATTCATTCTAATCATGTTAATATAATAAATTAATGCACTGTTTTTGGGATTACTGGGTTGGGACATTACAATCCCATATTATTAATTTTGATCACTCAAAATTCATGGATATTATTTGACTGATCATGAAATGAACTTTCCAAATATCTACATGGATCACCCAAAATCTCATATACATGTGACCTTTAAGCCTATGAAGTACATTGGAAATAACATCTTTGATCACATGACAGTTCATTGACATGTTAGATTCTGTCATGTAAATCACCTTTCATTTGATTTCTAAAAACATGAAGAACTATAGAAATGTCTGAAATACAAATTTGATCATGTATTCAATGAAAGGTAGATACTACAAGATATGTCCGGCTAATATAAAATACATGATAGACAGACACTGAGGGCATGTTAGCAGGACCCATGGGAAATTTCTGGAATATAGCCTCAACCATGTCTACTGTGATATGTAGAAACTATAGTATGTGTCTAACAAGCACCCAGGAAATGTCAGAATAGCTTCCCTAAATTTTTAGTCAGACAACCTAGACATGATAGTAATACACTGTACTATATTTCAACCATCTTTAAATGACACACATCTATAGTAACTATGTAAACCGCAACATAATATCCATTGGAAGTGTACCCCATTTATAAGTTCATCATTCTTAAAGAGTCATTATTACAAACTCATGAAACCCTATTTGATTCATGATTTAGGATGGACCCTAATGTATTTTCAAATATATTCAACAAGACGTCCACCACCATTATCTCTCTTTATATAATATAAGTTAGAGAATGAATATGAAATATAGGAATCCATAATGATACACTAGCATAACATTAATCAATAATAGAGATAAAAATAAAATAATCGAGTTTAATTACCTATGCCAACCCCTTAGTTGCTAAAGAGATACAAAAATATGAAAACTCTAATTCCATTTCAAATAGGATATGATGGAGGAATTTCTAAGGTTCGAACTCTAATGGCAATCTAATGTGGTTTATGTCCATCCAAATCACAAATATTATTAAATAATGTTTATAAACACTCCCATCAATGGATACATAGTGGGATTACAAATGATCTTCCATTTATAAATAATCCCAATCCATTACCTAAATAACATAAAATATATCAAGGAGTTTGATATGAAATTAAACATAAGGAACCTAATTCTTATTAAATAAGGATAATGATGATGCATTCATGAGGCACAAGTTGAATGGGAACCCACCTAGGTATAAGACCCATCTTATCACTCATATTCTTAGTTAATGGGAAAAAATACTCCCATGTGTGCACCATCATTCCTCATCCATGTAAGGATGTGATGAAGGCTTGAAGATGAAATTCCATTTATTTTTAAACCCTGAAATTTCCACCAAGTCCCTAAAACCAATCAATGGGCTAGGTATGAGATGAACTATAGGAACATTAATTCTTATTATAAATATGATTTTATGGACTCCATCATATAACTCAATATCCACACCGTATTATATGGAACTCTAGAAGGCATATAACTATTAATGAAACATTTATTTGTAGGCACTGAATATGTTTTATATCATGCAATGTGTTTATTAATAAATTATATATCATTCATACACCAAGCCTTAGTCATGTGGTCTTATATAATGTTGATGGTTATAATTATAGAATGATTATGAGTACCCTATCATGGGACCTTAATAAAGATGTATTACGAATCCACATAAAGTTTCATAGTCCTGACGATGTAGTTTAATGTATCCTTAAATGAATATTTCACAGTCAAATATTATGTCGTCAGAACATTTATGATGAAAATTATCAAAAATATATCTAGTGTGATTTGGATTAATTTCATAATAGTTTATGTATGATACTAACTAAATGATTAAGATATATATTATAGTAAATTAAACATAAAGTTAAATAGAATGTTATAGCCATGTCATATGACCATATACACTATAAAATGAACAATCTATGATTTGATTCATGTAATGACATGATACATAAGATTCCTCATAGATGTATCATTCCATTTATAAGACACAAATGGCCTCCCTGTATGGAGATAAACTAAAGAGAGCACGAATATATCTTTAAAATTAGAATCATAAATGATGTAGAGAGTTATTGAGAAATTGTGACACATATAGTTGTTTCATTCAATACGTGGTCATAATTTTTTCATTGGAATAGGTTAATACAATATTGTATCTAGGATTGTAATTTTTTTTAAGAACATATCATTACTCTATAATATATTTTCATAATATTGAATAATTGCCCCTTCACAAAGGTGTATGATGTGCTCAGACTCCCATCATTCCAACCAATGTCAATTCTTATGTGATATTGTGTTTGAAACTCTAAATGACCAAATTCTATTAGAATAAAGGTTTGTGATTTTTCACATATGTGGGAACAATTTGGTGATTATGTTTGAGTGAAAATTGTGAACCGGATAAACATGATTGTGCAACCAACCCATGTTGACCACAACAGATCATTTGGAAAATCCATCCTCTTTTTTCTGGAAAGAGGAAAACAAATTGAGGAGAAATTCATCAAATATGATAAACCTTTCACATGTTATAATTTAAATACATACTATTCCCTATTGGACTATTTTTCCCTAAATTTTATGGGAACTAATGGTGTAATCTATGTGTAATCTTTTAACAGAGTTAAACCAGTCATAAAAAATAAACCACATATTGATCCATTAAATAGGAAAGAAATTGATCATCCATGTACTGTTATATGTGATGGTGAACTGATATGGTGACTTTTTTTCTTCACAAAACATGTGAAACTAGTTATAGTCCAAATAGAATCCTCAAATGTGGAAACAGATTCCATGACTGTGTGATATGTTGATAATGTCTACATAATATATTATACTGTTGTAAATAACTAAATGAAACACTAATAATTAGAATCATCTACCATGGAATAATTTTCCCTAATAAATAAAAATATACAATAACAAAAATAACACATATAGTTCCATTTTATTAACATCTTGTTTTGGGAGTACAAAAAAATTGAACCATCAGAACTACGAAAGAAAATTCTAAAAAAACAATAAATCTCAATCCCAAGCGGTCACAGTTGACATGATATCCCTCAATAGAGGATTTTTAACTTGATATGACATTCAACCTCCTTGGGATAATATCATAGTAGATAAAAATTAATTACAATATTCACCTCTTGGATTTGGATGGGAAAAATTATTACATAAAACCAACATCTTAGGAGATACCTAAGTGTGCTCATATCAATTCTGGTCAACATCATCAACATGTGACATAAATTCCACAAGTATATTTAGAGATTTCTATGACCACAAAAAACTTTTAAATTGATTAATTCAACAAAAGATCCCAATTTGGGTATACAAATAATTCAACTATAGAGAATGTATTTATCCCTATTAATGATGATCTATCTGAGGCCCAATATTGAATTCTAATAATATCCTTGAATTGATCAATGATCATAACTATTTAGGAACCTATTTCTTCAACACAACTATCATCAGTGACTATAAACTAATGGGAGAACCCTAGTACACAATTTTGGTTGAATTTCCATCATTTATTACGTGGTGATATTCATCATTACCAGTGCAAACCCATACATGGTAAAATAAGATCTCACCCCCAAATGGTACAACAGTTGAGTACCCACCAAACAGTCTAATATGTTATGACCCATGTAATAGTAAAATTATTTCCCACCCATCTAATGGAATAGTGAGAAACACCATCCATAATGGTACAACATGCACCGACCAACCAAACGGTAGCTTAGGAACCATCCTACCAAACATAAAATAGAGAAACATCTAATAAAACATGTTACTACATAAAATAAGAGAACCGAAACACATTTGTATCACACAATAGAATATTAAACAAATTTGATGAATTGTCAATGAATTTTGAAAATAAAACTCATGAAGTGTATAATATTAAACTTCTATCATTTTCATATTCATAGCAGGATGACATTTCTTCTTCCCTCAAAAAAGTAAAATAATGTATAAGTGATATCTAACAAGTATTTACATAATGTATCATCCTTTTTTTTTTGTGTTTCAGAGTCTAATGTCTATGGGGTATATGGACATTGAAAATAGTGGGTTATGTTTCTATGGACGACATTTAGTGTCAAAACATCGTCCATTATCCTTACTAATTATAGTATAATGGATTTTATAATTGATTATACCAGTAAAACACTTAAGAATGAAAAGTGAATTTATGTGGAGGTTTATATAAATCAAATCTTATGAGTGATCAAGGATACATGTGAAAATATTCTAAGAATATGGTTGGAATGTCATCCCCAGAATGACATATCATCACCTTCGAACAAATGTCCAACTTGCGGTGGATTGTGCTAGCCCAAAAAAATGGAAATTTCAAAAAATTTATCCACACATCAAGTGAAATATAGATATTATTCCACCTCTACCATACATATATATGGAGTAATATTTGTATCATAGACTCCAAAAAAACCATGTTGATAAGAGAAGATGATTTATGTATTTTCTACAATCTCACTTGCGGTATGACAATTTTTTTTGACCTAAGTCATTCCCACAAAGAATACAACAGTGTTAGGATGTTTTATTCCATGGGAGGAATATGCATCATCCAAGGTCTCCAATATATCAACAACACCCCCATACAAATAATGAGCTGTGATCTCTATTCTAGACTCGAAACTCATCCATCTCCTAATGTTAATAAATGTATAGTTAGCAAGTGGGAGAAACAACTTGGTCACCTTTATCTTTATGGACGACAGTGAATGATATATTATATCCAAATAAAACATAAATCAAATTAATATACAATGATATAGAGAATTATTGGTTAGAGATAAAAATAAAAAAGAATCAGAGTGAGGTGGGGATGATATTGAATGAAAATAATTTCTCAAACCACAAGAGTCTCATTCAAGAAATGTAGAGTTTCTTTATGATTAATTATTTGATTATAACAAATATAGATGATGGGATGTTGTAATCACAAATATCTATCTTACCACTCCAATCATGATGAAACTCATACCATGATAATCAAGTTATGTAGAGGATCATGGTCCACATATCATCTAGCTACTGGAGACCCTCTCTTAGTGTATGATGAAATAAATTATATTCCTTCCATCTATAATATACCTTAAATTATATTGAAAATGACATGTGTAATGATATGTTATAACTCCAAAATAATTGTAGGCTGAGTGAGGTAGAGTTTTCATGCCATGAAAACTACTTCCCTTGAAATTAATGTCATTCACACATAATATAAATTTATTTTGTTATAAATATTGTCTAGAGATGTAGGTAAATAAATTATTGACAGAGTTAGAGGATCCTGAAACACATTAAATATTTATATGATTCATTTAATCTCCATTAATAATGTATCCCTCTTGATAGGTTGTTGCATGAAAATTTCAATACTCTCATGATGTTAAACATTACAATATGTAATGATCTAACGAAGATAAACTATATGATACGTTGTTGTCTCATGAAATCAAACTTCATACCCATGTACTTGTCACATGATTTAAATGTGTATGATACGTTCTAGTTTAATGATGATGAAATTAATAACCATGATCTAGTCCCATGAAGTAAAAATACATGATGCATCATAGTTAAATGATGTTATATATAAATAAACATCCATGATTCATGACACTTAACTACATTTTAAATCATAGTACCATTATAGTAAACTGCATAATGATGTCATTTTTATATTATGTTACACTTCATTAAGATATATTAGTCAAATAATGTTGAACTAGAGAAAAATATCCTTACCATATAATGTGAAAAATCATGGAACATGTCCTAGTCACATGAAAATAATATTTTAGATAAATTAATATATAGTATATATCACCATTTTTAATATTAAGTTATTTTCACTATGAATTTAACTATAAATAATATAATATTAAATCTATAAATACCTAATAGCTGACAATACCACTTAATAACATGCTAATGTGATTATACGATATGTAACCTCCCAGACACTCAGATTATGGAATGAAGAACATAATGTTGAGTATAAGAAGCCACAAACATTATGGAGTTAGATCATATATATTCTAGCTTATACAGAATCTCCAATTATTTCAGGTCATTTTGAATGAGGTTGGCACAGATCCATGCCACGATGAAAAATTCTCAAATATATATATATACATATTTTATCAAGTGGGAAATAGTGGGATTGAATACATACATCAAATAAAGACATCAAAAATAATATCCTAAAAACAATGTGTGAGCATGATGAAATATTGTATGAACCTAGATGATGATCTAACACATTGTGACATCAATAGAGGAGCTCCATCAAAATATTAAAATGATGATACAGTGACAATCATAGATTAAATTTCCAATAAATAGGACCACACACCAAAATGGGTTCAACAATTCTCATTTAGTCGAAGGGAATGCATTGTCATTATCAATACACCAATGATTATAGAAAATAAACATCCCAATATGGACTTCAAATAAAAATGGCCTTATGTCACACATATTGTCTATTTTTTTTAGATATTTCCCATTTTCCACAATTGGTGGAGAATGCATTATACACCACAACAATGAATGGTTTTTATGAATAAAGTTGAATATATGTCATCATGCATCACAATCCCATGCACCAATACACCATGTTTCACAACATAGAATATACTAGTGGTAATTTTGTAAACATCAAAACATCCCATGCCTTTAATGGTAGAAATTAAGATAAAATAACATCCCATGTCATTTAAAAGAAAATAAAATTTCATGGAATCCCATATCATGGAATCAAGACTATAAACTATATGAAATCACATGTCCCAGTAGAAAGAAACAAAAATATATATAATCCCATATCGATGAAGTAATACATTAACCTTCACTTCATCTATTGTACATAACACAGGATATAAAACTTCAAACTTTTTTCCATTACCGCTTGAGAGTAAACTGAATTGTACATATCCTTAATGCATAATGTCAAACATCATGTAGAATATTACCTCTTAATTTTTTAACAATTCAAGTTAAGTAACTATTAAAAATAGAAATGAAGTACTGCCTTCCTTACGCATGGGTCAGATCCACATATGAATCTTTACATTCAAGAACTATGTGTGGATTGGATCCGACCCTGACATGATACATAGTGGCTTCTGAATCTCAACTCTTAGGTCTTCACAAAATATAAATGAAAGTATTAACCTCCCCATCAATTTATATATTTGATATTAATTGATATTTTTACAATCAATAACAATGCGTGGATAAAATATAGATATCACAAGATTCGATGTGACTCACATATCTCAAATCCTTGGTCTATCAACAATCTAAAGGCAATAAATGACCCCTTTGTATATATTTTAGATATTCATTTTAATTTTCTAATTCAATAATAATAGGTGGAATTATTCATATTATCACAAGATATGTTGTGATGCTCCATTATCAAATACTTATTCCATCCAAAATATAAGAAAAAAAGCCCCCCTCTACATATGATACAGAACGACATATAAAGTTTTTCATTCAATAACCAAGTGTAGAATTATTCCATCTATCACTGGATACTTAGTGACACCCAAATCCAAAATATTGGGTCCATTAATATCATATATATATTTCCACCATCTATATATAGGTCCATCCTTTGTTCATTGTTTTTTATTCATGAACAATGTGTGTCTTAATTCATGCTATCACAATATATATAGTTTTGACATAATATAAAACCATTGGTAAATGTACAGTATCGATACAAATTCACCCTTAAATTAATCTTTTATGGGAAAATGTAGGGTACCATTGAGAACTATGTTTAGCTAGATTAATTCTATATCATGATATGTAGTGAAAAAAATGATCTCAAATCCTTGATCTAGAAATAATATCAATGGAATAAATACCCTATAGTTGTTTATGGGTTTGAACTATATAGAAATTTCCCCATTTTATAAATATGTGTGTATTTTTTCTACCATTATAGGATATGTTTTGATTCCCATATCGAAAATCATGAGTTCATATTCAACATAAGAAAGAATATTCCTCCATATGAGTATGGTTCTATCTCATTTGGAGAATTTTATTGTCATCAACTATGTGTCGACTTATTCCTTCCGTCATAGGGTACACAAAAATATCATGATCCTCTATAATAGGACAAATCATGAGATTTAATCACTCCCCATCATGTCCTTAAATGACATTCATTCCTGTGTATTTTTCATAGCTCATAAAAAATTGTGGGCACCCTCGCTTATTCCACGTCACATACTCGCATGTGGATTAATAAACTACCTATTTATACCATGAGTCTAACATTGATCATAGTGCATGTGATATTGGGGAACTTTGGAAGAAACATAGTTCAATGAAACCATGATGTCCTTTGGATGTAGAATTGTTCCCTACTAACATGAAACTAAACAACATGACCACTTCCAATCCCGAGTAAGTCAACATACATGACAATATCTTAGTCACATGAAGTTAATTTGAATGATAAGATTGATTCATGACAAATTGATCATCCACTGATGGTTGTGTATTCCAAAAAGCAGTCTATATCCATTCCTTTAAAAAATTGTTGAATAAAAACTAGCATATCATTAGGATGATTGAACCCTTATTTCATCTTAAATTATCCATATTACATGATCATATCTTTGATATTTTAGTTTATATAAACTAATTCCACATGTTGATATTATTATCATAGAACACCACAGACCATGGTATCTCCTTATACTTATTAATACCTATTAAAAAATTGTAACATGGAATGGAAAATCCAATTAGACCACATTTGTATTATCTAGAGAATTGTCACAAATCCAAATAGCTTGTTCTTAGTCCATTTTTTGTTCCATAGTATGGGCAACCCTTAATAAAATGAGTTTTTTACTAATTACTTAGGGAATGAGAATTCAAAATAATCAATAGTTGACTTATATTGACAATGTTCCTCCATCAGTTGATTCAAATATTCTTTGTTTTTAATTTTAAATCCCCATAAACCAATAATTAAATAGGGTTCAAATACTCTCAATGATACTCATCTATACATCCTACCCCTTGTCAATGAAATATTATGAAATTTCATTCTTCAACACCATAATTTCAAGGAATGTATCCCCCATGAAGAACTAACAATAGTAATCCTAAAAACACATTTAGACACCCCATTTCAATTCATCGTATCCTAGATACATATCATCCATTTTCAAATATATACGACATCCTAAATGAATCAATGGTTTATTACTTCATATTCCATGTCGTGTAGGTAATATATTAAAACGAATAGAATTTATATCAGATATATCTACGATAAGATTCTTATCAACACATGATATGTAGTGTCAACAATTCATCAAATCTTAGGACCAGAAATTCTAAAGTGGATAATGAATCTCAACTCTTTCAGATTGGATTGAAGTACACATGGGATTATCAAAAAATCAAATAGCATATGATTTGATTTTCATACTATTGGATATATAGAGATGTTTGGATCATCCATCTTGAGACCAGACATGAAAATTCATTATCAAATGATGATATTGTGTTTGAACAATTCATAGTATCAAGACATTAAAGTAATCAATAATAAAACTTTAAATTAAATAGATCATCACCCATTATGATTGTGTACTCATGAATTACATGATGCATCCCTTGGCCTTGATATTTTTTAAATATAAACTATAGAAAAATTTATTGTTCTCAAACCCTTCATGAATTTTTTGTTCTTATTGATCTACGTTAATATCGATATATGATATCATACCAAAAAATTCCTTATTTCATAATTCCCAGCATAGAACCCCTAGACTATAGTCTCTCTTTCTCTTAGTTTCCTAGTATGGAAAACTGGTAATAGGTTCTAGATAATCCAACGGTATCACACTAGGGTCTACCGGAGGACTGTATCAATGATAAAAAACTTTTATTTTTTCCTAGATGAGTTACCCCCTTAATCTATGTAGTTATTTTACTGAATGAGTAGAATATTGGCTTATATCATTAACTGTGGTTGACCTGTACCCACCCAATTCCACTAATAGTAAACATAGATATTTGTTGGTTATGATTTGCACATTCTAAAAAATACTATTCACATGGATTATAATGCTCTAAATGATACACATAAGTTCGTCTTACCAACATTGAAATGTATAAATAAACTTACTTTTCCTTTTCATTTTAGGTATGCTTCATAGGTGAATACCCTGTTTCAAATTGTTGGTTATTCTTCTCAGTGATCCATGCATGAAATGAAAATTCCTGAAAATTTCCATGATTCATGAATTTAACATACATGACATATGGTCTACCATGAATGTACGAAAATATATTAGAGTAGGCCATTTTATCTATGATTCTGTACTAGTTTTGACTTTATCAATTAGATACTAGAATTAAGTATGAAAATTACCTATCAATATTTCTGAATAAAATATATATAGAAGACCCTTTTGCTGATCATAATGTCTATAATCCCCAATGGGAGATTATATATTGACCACCTTCCATACATATGAGTCCGATATATGCCTAGGGATCTCTATAAAAAGGATGGTATTGGATTTATTGAAGACCTTATATTATAAAATGTGAATCCAAAGGTATCTCGTCCATTAAAATTTGACAAGCCCCTATTTGAAGATTTATATGTTATAAAGACTAGCACTCCCTATGTATGACTCATATCTATATATAGATTTCTTTCACATGAGATAGATATATGTAATAAGGGAACTGTCATATGGATTGCCATAAATATTCTGGTGCATAGATAAAAGTTTTTTCCTACTTATAAATTCCACCTTTTAATGAAATATTTCACCATTGATGAAATTAATCATTTTAGGTATATTATTATATCCCTTTCACGTGTCATTAATCTTCATTAAAGAACCATCCCTATTGAATGACATTCATTTTTCACAGCATCACAAATCACAATTACTTGACAATGTATTAAAAGATTATATCATCAATCAACTAGAGTATTTGGTCCCTCCATCATCTTTTACTAACCTCATCCCACAAAATACAAATCTTGTCATGGGAATCACAGGTTATATCACACATTTGAATAACCATGAAATTATGATAAAACATATTTGTTTGAACATGTAAGAGGAAGATGTTAATCCAGGAATGAGACCCATCAAATAGATGCATCATGAACTTACAAGAATTTTCCTTTGACCATTTTTCTTTGAAATCATTATAGTTGAGATCTTGACCATAGAATGAATCATGATCAATTTTGGTATGATTGTATAAAAACATTACTAAGGAATGGAGAATATTGATCCATGAAGTAAAATATTTTCATCTCCCATTCAAATGGATATTGGATTATAGTTGAACCTGAAAATCCTAATTATGATATTGTTCAAAATTCCCCTATAACTGGTCCATGTGAATTATATTTGTAAAATGAATGATCTTTGGAAAAATATGTATGACCATAATCATTAGTCTTCAATAATTTAAATCACATGACCCTATACGTCTATATAAATATACATAAGAAAAGACAGACTGAAAACCCAAAAATGGTTGGATGAACAATTTTAATAACTAATTACTAAACACTTTATATATAGGATTTATGAAATAGTGAGAGTGGAAATAAAGAAGGGATAATAATGATGTGGCCATATTTATGAAAAATGTAAATGCTGATCAATAATATATGGACCCACTTGTCAATGAAACAATTAGTGTAATTATTTATCACATGTCTTTTTCAGGATAATGTGTTTACTATGAGATGATCCAACATTTAATGGTCTTGATGCATTCTTGAATATTATATTTTCACCAAGTCAAATTAATTAATATAAATTATCACCTAACACTAGCCAATTCCCAGGGTTGATATTGTATAACTGAAACCCTATAGACCTTGGTCTCACTATCTCCCATCTACTCTCTTAGGAAAAATGTTAATAGGGGCTATCTAATAAAAATAACCATGTTAGGATTCACCATTTGATTTAAAGCATTCCAAAATATATATTTTCCTATAAGATGATTGATCCTAGTGGAGAGCCCCCCCCACCCCCCAAAAAACTAGTGTTTATTATCTTGAATGGTTGGGATATGGGTTTGGGCTATTATCAATGGCCAAATGTACCAACTAGATTCCACCACCAGTTTACTATTATATTCCCAGAAAATGATTTACTTTCCACATTACATGAATATTCAAGAATATTAGATATCATCATAGATACCTTACTGTGTATTGTCCATTTCCCAATCAGGAATGTGATATAAATTTCCCAATTCATTTGATGACCTACACCACAAGGCACAAAACCACATGGAGTAGGGTCAAACATTCCCGACCAAAAATTTATCTTCCTTAGGGATCTATAACACATCATGGAAAAATATTTTATCCATATCCCACATAATCATCCAATCATTTAGATCTTAAAAAACAATCATGATACAATTAAAAGTTTATGGATTATATTTACTTGTCTATTCATGTAAGACTATTAGATTCATTCATAAGTAACTATAAAACATAAAATAGAGGAATATCATCCTTATTGGAAAGTAAATAAAGTACTTGTTATCCTCAGCCACAAAATGGATGAACTCATCAATCTATAGTGTATTTCCTTCATCCCTTTCATTTATTACTCATCCCATATTCATCATTTCCATCTCATAAACACCTTATATAAAACATATTCAACTATTCATATTGTTTCTTAACCCCTAATATTTCGACATACATTAAACTAATTCTTTTTGAGGATACAAGGTGTATTATCCCATCATGTTTAATCATCACTCATGATCCCTACAATAATTTGGGTTGTTGTAACCCTTCATAAACATTAAATAATCAAAAATACAATTAAGATAGCAGTGCTTCAGAACACTTCAATGACATGTATTCTTCAATATCCCATAAATAATAATGTTCCCTCAAACCCTTCATGAAAACTCATCCTTCACAACTATAAATTACTTTTTGGATCATGAATGCCTCATACTACAAAAAATAAATAGTATGTGATATAAGACTTAAAAATACAATAATTGAATGTGTATGATAACATACATTAAACTAATTTAACAAATAGTCTAATCTAAGAGCCCCTAAACCATAAAAAGATTTTTTATGATGGAATTCATGAAAATAAAACCCAAAATAATCATAGTAAGGGAAATATAATCTAAATCAATAGTACGTAAGAGATAAATGACAATGAACAAAAGTAATATAAGTTATAAGGTAAAAGATTCAAAACTAAACGAAATATAGCTAATGAGAAAAATGACACTAAAATATAGAAATGGTATAATTTTCTAGCCCTAACAATCCATTTTAAATAGACTCAATAATGACCTTATCAAATAAGTGAATAGGGAATCATATGAGAATGTTGAGACTCTTCATGTTGGACATCCACTTTTTCTTGTCCATGAAATATTGACTACATATTAAATGAAAGAGGCATAAAACATGCCATGTCAAAAACATAAAAAATGTATTCCTAAAAAAAATCATACTATGCCAACTAATTCTACAATATATGAATCATAAGAAATAGTAAGGGAAACGAATATATATATATATATATATATTTATATATTGTTTCTATCATTATCTATCCCTATCCAAAATCAAGCATCCTTCACCGTGTATATTGACCTAGGACACAATTATCCTGCATCTCAAATTTTTAGGACCCATAAAAGAATACAAAGGATAATTATGATTTTTAAGACATATGTGACATGGCCTATCCTACAGGGCCCTAAAATTCTCAGAGTGGTCCAAATAGATTGGATTAAAATGTTCCATGATATCCAGGTCCATGCAACATCTCAATCATAACATGGGTCACTATGCATGATTTCCTCATAATATGATTACATTCAATTATTTATATACAAAATAGATCTGCAAAGAATATTTATTCAATGAGTTCTTTATACATTAAATGTAGTCCCATATGCAAGATCATGATATGCATTCAGGTCTTCTATACTAGAGAAAATGTACAACGTGATTCCCATTCCCTTTGGATAAATATTGTCATCTAGTCCTATAATATTATATAAAATAACAAATCACTTTTTTAATAATTTTTTTAATATCGAGTTTGTATACACTCTCCAATTTTGACTATCCACAACTCATGCTGATTTTATTCTTATGGGAACTGAAGTTCTTTAAAATGATTAAACATATTTTTATTATATATTAAATTTTTTCTATTATCTAAGATTCCATTATTCATGAATATCCTCGTAGTGGTTATTAGAGGCCAATCATATGTTCATGTACATGAAAAATTTATCTAGATGTACCATATAATCTAATATATATATTTCTAGTGAATACAGTTCAATATTGGATTTTTTTGGCACCCATAATATTTCACTAGTGAATATGAAATTGATGTTTTGAGAAGCATGAACACAATGAAAATATTCCAATATATTTTTTAGGGTTAACATAAGTGTGTCTATGATTGGTAGTCATATTAGAATATCATACCTCATGGAACATTTTATAACTACTTTACTCATATATTTATTTTATGTATTTTTGATATATCCCTTTGTATATACAATTATATTAAGAAGATATCTAAGATGGCCGCCTTAACTATAGGAACATGTGAGAGTCACCTTATGAATACACTAGGGTCCATCAATCAATCAATCCAGGAGGTTAACAGTGTGAATTCATAGTTATCAGAAGGATAAAATATTTTCTATGTTGGTGATGATTAAGTAGGCCATGCAATGGGATAACACAACCAGCATGGGCATTGGTGGGAGTGTTGTGGGTCTCGACCATACTACAAGCTCAATGAAGAAAAGGAAATGATATTTTTTATGAATATCTCCAAACCCAAGTGAAAAATATACGTGTGACATAGAACTAGTAACATGTACGGTTCTTCCATTAATATAAACAAATAAAACCTCATCCATCTTAATTTATTTGTACAATCCATCTAATCACTTTCTTGAGTTTTCTTAAACATCCATCTCACCCACCACACATATAATGAAAATTAATAATTAATATGAACCCTCTCCCAAAAACCTTTTTACTGGTATGCTCATTAAAAACCATTTCATCCTTTTCTAATGATTAAACCAAGACACTAGAGACATGCATGATGTCCACAAATAATGCATCTGACACTGTTTCGATGCCAACATTCTTTCAATGAATCTTTTCCCATTGCATGAGGTCTATCTTGAGATATGCATAAATATATCAAAAGTTTTCCTGAAAATAACATGATCAATGTAGTTCTGATCATGGGTAGATGTATTAAAATCACATAGATCTCCATGGAATTGGATATAAAATTTCATTCATGAAGGTTCCCTAATTTACATAAATCCTTCATCCAATATTTCATTTTTCCATTGGGGTAATAAACAATCTAGAAAGTGATCATTCGAAATCAACATGTGATTTTATGATTTTCTAGATGAATAATGATGTATTTTGGACTAGTAAGACTCACGAACCACATTAGCATTTCCAAATTAATATAACGTTGCATTTGATGAAGTGAATTTCTTGGAAATTATTTCATGCTCTTGAAGATAATAATTATGAAAAGACAATCACACAAAACTATAATAACTCAATAACCTCAATGACATACATATATCAAATATAGGTACATTGATGAATATATAAACTCTAAATAGATTCATGAGGTGTATCTTGATCATTAGACCAAAGAAATAATTCCATAGATTCATAATGAATCCTGAGATACAATAGTTATAATAATATGTGGAAATGAAGATTTCACTCAAGATTCATAGAGAATGGAATGTGTCCCTTCATCCCAGGGGCCACCGATCAATTTTTTTCTCTACAAGATAAATATAATAAAGATAATCTACAATCATGATATCAAAAAATTTCATGGAATTATGATACGAATATCATGCATGTTTGAATACATCATGGGAATAATAGGGTATTGGGTGAGTGGGTTAATGTAGGGAGATATAGATATGTGAAGATATTGAACCACCAACACAAGACTATTTATGGATCTTGTGCACCATGAAAATAAGATATATCCTTGCTTCCTCATCCCATATAATCACCATTCACATTTAAAAATACACAAAAGAGGGGTGGTGAATTTTAGGGTATTTGATAAATTTTGAATTAAATAAGGAAAATATGGTAGTGGACAGTAGGGTACTAATTTATTGGTATTCACCATTTATTTATGTGATATATCACAAGATACCCTTTAGTAGTTCTCATGATGCATTGAACATCACATGGAAATATCATCCAAAACCCATGGCTTGGACACCATTATAAGTATTCATATAATGCATTCTAATTAACCCCATCATGTGGAATCTATTTTTAATTGGAGTGCCTTGGAATGATAGTCATCAACATTTATCCTTTTTTCACATGATTCCCCCATGCTTCTTGTACATTATTCATTGGATATTCAATGGAATCATGAACCTATGATCATGTGGCATTAGAACAGTTCCATTAATCAAAAAATTCTTTTCAGTTTTCATAGCTCTATTGTACATATTCCATGCCAAAAAATTGGTTGAAAAAACATTCCCATGATCCATTAAACTATGTGGATAACATATGATCCCTTCTCCCAATACCTGTACTCATAAAAAATTTCCAAATTGTATTAATATTATTAACACATGATTTTATGCAACTCTATTCATACATACTATTGAAGACATGGAATATTATCCATTGTATATAATGATTAAACTCTATCTCATGAATCTATTAGTATCATATGATCACATGAATCTATAATGGTCCCATGAATCCCATATGAAATTTGGGGAAATATAGTTATATCAAGGGAATTAATCCATGATAAGAAACATGATAACCTAAAGACATACCATAAAAGTCATCTTAATAACATGAATATATCAGAGAAAAGTAATCTTGTTCATAGGATTTATTACCAAATAATTTAGTTTCATAATGAAATTGGTCATAGACATGTCTTATATAATCTAATGAATCACCTTAAACATGTTATATTAGATCATGTGTAAGACCATAGACAACAATGTTTGATCATGAAAAGTATCCTTGGACATGTAATCCAGTATTATGACAAAGGGCATGTACATATCATATTTGATCATGCAATTCAACATGGATATGAGAGATTCAATCATCTGGGGAATCCATTATATGTTAGGAAGACACCCTCGGGCATGTCTTCCATGTCATATAGACACCAAAGGGATTATCTAGATGAAACCATTGACCTATTAGATAGACACCCATGACATTTCAGGTAGACACTATGGATATGTATTAGATAAAATCCCATAAATTTCATTCATTTCAGGTACAAACCATAGGATATGATAAGATAAAACCCTATAGTTGTTAGATAGACACCCATTACATGTTAGGAAATCATGCTAGAAATTTATGGGGGACACCCTATGACACAACATCATTTTCTAGCATAAAAACTTGAACACTAACCATGTAAGACTTTATATAAGAACATTCGTCATAATATACCATGTATGAGTGGATTATACTTAATGGGATTGGATGACAAAGTGGTGAAACACTATTTTGTTCAGTCTCTTGAATGGTCCCTCCTATCTTGCTAAACATCATTAATAAACCTTCATTAGTCATCATATCTCATTATCTATAAATTTATAGAGAATACATATGAATAATGAGCATCCATATTTTTATGCCCCCTAAATTTCATAAGTCTCATGAATATCAATTATATCTTAGAGTGTAACCACCTGTACCTAGCCATCATAGTGTTGATAATAAAAAAACTATGAGAAATGTGTTTCTAAAAAAAACTAGGTATGTTGTAATTCATCTGAATATCTAACCCACAATGGGAATCCACCCTAGTTTATGTCCCTCATAACCTAAATATTCATAAATCATGGGGATGAAATATTCATAACAATATTATAAATCCTCACCCATCAGTGGTTAATATGAAAGATTACACACTGACATTATTTTTTGTGTATCCAACAACCATGCTGTTAGGTAACTCACACCCATCTTTGGGTAATTGATAAAATGAAATTTGAGGACTTTGATTCCCAACCAAACAATATATGTAGGATTCAATGGTATGGTGCAACCTATAATGGTAATCATACTAGGGTAAATCCATCCATATCAGAAATATTATTATCTCATTGGACTAAACACTCACGTTTATCTAACATCATTCCTTGTCCATAAGTATATAAGATGTGGTATTATACATATGAATCATTTCATATGTATACCATGAAAATGAAATCAAGAACATCAAAATCATCCCCAGGTTAATAATGATCTGAACTATGAGAACAATGATTCATATTATTAACATGAAAATTGGATTCATTCAGAAGGCTCGACCCCAATACAGTATTCTCTAGGATTGTAGTATTGGTTAATCTCAAAGGGAAACAAAAAAGTTTAATCCAAAAAAAAATCCCATGTGATGTGTCCTATCATCCAATATCTCTTATTTATCACAAATAAAAAAACACACATGGGATTTGATATCAGAGATGATGATACCAATAGATTATGAGGATTAACACAGTGTTGACCCTTAATTGGGATGTAATCACTATCCACTCATTCTTTTATTCTTCTGATAAGGTAGTACATATAAGGTAATCATGAATAAGATCCACTCAATGCTTTTTTGTCTCAACATTTGTTATGAAAACACCTGTAAAAATAAATTAATGGGCTATGATTCCATTGTAACAATATATGATTAATGAATCCTTAACGATCAATCTTTATATGAACATCCATTGTGATTAATGTTAACCAGCATGGTATAATCTTCATATATGACCTTCAAATATGTCAAATGAAAACCAAGGGTTGGGATTTATATTATCATAGTATGCATTAGACAAGGGTTCATTTCCCTTGACCCCAAATTTCTCTTATATAGTGATAAAATTTATATATCCTGAATATGACTATAACTATATTAATTAAACATTATTAATTGATTAATGATGAATGAAGGACACATATAGTTTTTTCTGTCAACACACGGTATTAACAAATTAATTAATAGAGGGGAAAGATGTCCCCTATTTTGAAAATGGAAGTATTTTATAAACATATCATAAATAAACACGAGATTCCAGAAATAGTTAATAATTACTCTAATATTTTTTAATTAACCTTACAATTCATCCTCTTGATCAATGTGAGTTCATAAGTATCATTATGTTTGAAAACCTAAATGATCACCTACCTTTTGAATGATATTTTTCACCATTTCGTAACAGTTGGAACTTGTGGGAGATTAATTTATCAAAAAAAATGGAAATAAGAATGTAATCGATTTTGAAACCACACTCAATAACCCAGAATCATGCATTAGGATAATTCAACCAAATTTTTTAGGAAACATTCCCAAATCAAATTCATTTCATACTTATCGTTTCTTTCTCAAATATTCTGTATATGTGAATTCTAGGTATTCTTCATTATTTACCTAATCGTGAATTATATATTCAATTATTTGTCTTTGAACATTTGTAAAACTATTTTCATGAATAATATCATTAATGATTATCTAGTACAATCCATAAATCTTATCTTCTTCCTTATTATTACCAATCATTGGAATTAATCTATTGATATCATATTCAAAACAATAATATATATTATTCAATTTTTTATGTTATATGCATTCCAATACAGTAAATATATTCACCAACAAATTAATGAATCTTTAATATTGAAATAGTTCTAATGATCCTCTAACAAATAAAGGGTAATATTTCTTTAAACTCTCCACTATTAATATACTCAAATAAAATGAAATATTTCACTCAATAATATGGGATTTGTTTTAATAAAATGATTAAAAAATGTTTAAAATTACATAAACTATATGGTTTACATGACTTAATATTGTTATTTGATAAGTATATTATCCATTTCATTTCTAAATACAGAAACATAATATTTTTCCTCTAAAAAAATAGTATATAAAAACAAGAATTAAATGATCTATCATGTATGTTTTACATATACATATCAAGAAAAAATAACTATGATTTTTAATAATTTAATTAATCTTTTTAAATCATCATACCCTCTACGTTGTATCAAAATTTTATTAATACCGAATATATCAACAAATTTCATAATCTAATGACAATTCTATGATTGATAATAAGGGTTTAACTTTTTTACAATATCAACATGTTTTATGATTATAATATTATAGTGTGACGCAAATAATTATAAAAACAGATGATACAACAAAACATTTTACATTTTTTCCACAATAACAATTCTTTAGGATTACCCCATGATACATGTGAGACATTGTATAATCTATTAATAAGATTATACCTATCATAATGTTATGACATAGAAAAAAATTACACTCAACCATGAATCTATAGAAAAATTAAAAAATTGTGATTATTAGTCATGGAAAATTAAGTGATGTATAAATATTTAAATCATATCTGTTTAGTGGAAAAAGGATAACAAAAAAATATTCACATATTTTTGTTTGATAATTTAAGCCCGTGAATAAAAAATATCATTAACAAAAAATAAAAATATTCCCAAATATATCTATTAAAACATATCAGAAATATCTGTAAAACCATGAAGGAAACATAAGTTAAATGAGAACTCATTAAATTATTTTCTTGTGAAAACATACAGTTTTGAATAAATGTAAATACTCATTCCTTACCTCATAAAATAAAATAATTTTGATAAATAGTATTAGAAATAAACAAAACATTTAACTTTATATTGAATTATATTAATTATGATTTGCACATATTCTTGTCCCATGTAAGGAATAATGTCAAGGTTATTCTAAATTAATTACCAACTTCATTAACTCCATTAATTTTCACCATATGAGAATAAATGTTTAACAAACTCAATAGAATTTTAAATCTGTCGCACCCATAATTCTATGCTATATTAGGATAACTCATCATCTTCTATAATAAAAATGCACCATTTCTAAAATAAAAATTTTATAAGAATTAATTCATTCCATAGAATAACCTTGAAAAACACATTTCAACAAATCATAAAAGTATATTTCTATTTAAAATGATTGATAATTTTAATTTTATTTTAATAACTTTTGTAATATCACAAAATCTAGAAATATAGAGGTTGTAGTTGAATGAAATTATTTATAATTGTTAATTGAGCTCATATAGGAATAAATAATTTAGTTTCCTTAATAGATATCATATATATATATAACCAATAAAAAAATGATACAACATGAAAACATTTTTAAGAATAGGGTTATAAGTTCAATCCTATCAATGAATATAAAGCATTGGCTACTAGGATTCTTGATGAAAGGAATACATGTATGGGTTTCATTATATAATCAATATAAAGTATAATAATATAAATTCACACATAAAATAAATATAGAAAATTTAATGTTTCCTGAACCAATAAACAACATGGAACAATATTAAACTATATTTTAGGTAATTATATATCACAAATAATAAATTAAAACATGAAAAAAAACAATCTTTTATATATTGAAAATGGACATAATAATTCTAAACAAAAAAAATATCATAAATCCCTTTTTCAAAGACACATTATTGTCATTGTAAGTCCTATACACCAAACATATCATTTTTTGTATCATGATATATATCGATACATTAATGGACTATATAATTATAGTCTATATGCATCCCCTGGTTATATCAAATGAATTCACTATAAGTGTGATAAATACATTCATAGTAGAACCTAAGGTTCCTATCCTTGAATAAAACATATTTATCTATTTATAAATATATATATACATAAAATAAAACCCAATTCAATATAAAAATAAATATGTACACATGAAAATCTTTTAATCAACCATGATGCCAATTGGTACTATAAAATTAATAGATAGTTCCCTTTTCAATTAATTATATCGATATGGATAAATTCATTTTGGTGGGATATCCATAGATTAAAATTATTGGGATCAATTCTGTTATTGTAGTATACTAAGAAAATGTTGGGAAAGAGCCATCGTTAGAATTCATTAACAGTTTTAAACAATTCTAAATCATACACCACATGTGTGTCTTGTTATTTCTATAATATTAGGTCCACTCACATTTCATAACACTGATGATTTATTAAATTATGAAAAAAACCATTTTAGGGTCTTATATCCTACGATCATCGTTTTTATAGACACATCAACATTCCAATATCAAATGATGAATTTATTTTCTTGGATATTATATACATTGATAATTTACAAAAACATTAGTTGGTTTTACAACAATTGAAACGTAAAATCATAACTCATTGATTGGGGAAAAATATTGACTAGTAAATCTATCAAAGGACTTCATTATAAAGGAAAATGACTTCCATGAAAAATTATGAACCAAAAAATATATTATATATTATGATTATAACATATGACACAATTAATTAAATATTACAGAGAAAAATACACTTATGACTCGTGTAACTATTAAATCCCATCAAATTTAAAGGGTGGGATCAAACTTTTTCATTGAATATATTGAATATAATAATTTAATGTTATAGAATAAATATTTTTACATATATACAAGAGATAATATATATTTGGTTCATAATATAAAAAATTTCCCAGTGTGGGGAATTCTAGATGGAGACCCCATAACTCTTATTAAGACATAAATGAACATCCTCCAACCATTTGGATTAGAATAATATCTCTATTAATAAAATAATTCATAACCCGAATCATATTAAAATTCTTATATAATCTTCATAAAGTGTCATTTTGTTTAGTAATTCATATAAATTGACATATTTTTGTCTGTAGATCTAACAATTTTTTCTAGTATCATTATATCTATTTTAATATTTACTTTTATTCAGAATTCATAATTAAAATTACATTTTTAGATAATTTATATTATTATATGATGTTACAAATTTCATTATTGATCCTTTCATACCTTATGCATGATTATGATGTTGAAAATAATCATGTTTTGGTTATTTTTGATGAAAGAAGAGTGTTTCATTGATAGAGTAATCAGATATTTATATTATATCCTTAGAAGAGATAAAATAATGATTGGAACATTTATATGATATTATATATGTGAAAAAGTTTTTTATTATCGTTCATGTAATTATTATATAATATTATTCATGTAGGTTGCTACATATATCCAATCATGACAATAAAAGGATTCAATCTGACTCTGGTTGCGCGATTTAGGCAACGGCGTCCACCGGTGGACTGCTTTGATCGTTTTATCTCTGGTTCGTGGAATCTCCAGGAGCGTCCCACAATGGGTCTTCTGGATCCAAGGCATATAATGATCCATTTCAAGTCGGAGGAGGACTTCGTCATGGCCTGGTCTTCGGCACCGCGCACCTGTGATGGATGCCGATTCCTACTTTTCCGATGGTCGTATGATCACTATTTGAAGCGTGACGCGTCGACTATGGCGATTTGGGTCAGATTTCCAGAATTACCTCTTCCTTTTCAAAATCCCGCTATCATCCGTATGCTTGGAAACCTAGTAGGTCGTTTCTTATGTTCGGACAGCAGGACTAGGGCTGTAAGCCACCCGATCTCTCCAAGAGTCTGTGTTGAAGTTGACCTTTTGAAGCCACCAGTTGAGTTTGTCTACATTGCGGCATGTGAGGAGTTTAGGTGTAAACAACCTATTGTCTTTGAATCATGGTTTAATTACTGCTCTCGGTGTCTTAAGCTTGGTCATTTGAGGGAGGTTTGTAGAGGCAGGAAGGTGATGCCGCCCCTGGCAGTGGTTCCTGAGAATGCCGGAGATCCTCAATCTCAGCATAGGGTGCAGAACTTGGGTGATGGCTGGACAGATGTTGGGCATACAATCTCATAGCCTTTGGAGGGTAGCAAAGGGAAGTATTTGCAGGGGAATTCGAACCCGAAAGTTGGTGATGTCTTCGGAAGGCTTAGGAAGGATCTGGGAATAGTATCTGCAGGAGGTCGGACCAGTGATTTGAGGCAGGTCGGCCAAGCTGCTGGAGTGAGAAGTGGTCCAGAGCAGTCTGCCGTGGGAGGGGAGCAGGATGGGAATGGACTTGTTGGGACTGCGGTGGATGAAGCTGTGGGAGGGGAGCAGGTTGGGAATGGACTCGTTGGGACTGCGGTGGCTGAAGCTGCTGGTAAGAAGGAGCTGTTGAGACTTGATGATTCTGTGTAGGCAGAGGGTGCTGTGAAAGTTGCGGATGGTTGGGTGAGGGCCTCTCCGGGGCTCAAGCTCTCTAATGTTCAGCAGGTGGAGGGCTTTGATATGGGCAACAGTTTCTCTAGTCTGCTGAGTGCTGACTTGGAGTTGGGTCAGGAGAAACCTGTTCTGCAGCCTAGCATATTGGCAAATGGCAGTGAGGAGATGGGTCAAAATGTGTGTTGTGTGCTTCTTGAAGGAAACAGGGGACAGTTGCAGGGGCAGGGAGCTGCTGGGGCTGTTAGTGAAGTCCTCACAAGGGAGGAAGGTGGGAATACGAAGGTCGGGCAGGTCACTCAGCTTGGTATGTCTGGGGTGCTGGGAGTTAATGGGACTACCGATCAACCACAGTGCCTAGATGTTATTGATCCGAATAGTCAGGCGGAGCAGGAGCAAGGTCTAAGCAATGGACAGCAGTTGGTGTGTTTTTCTGGGAACTGGGGGGATTTATCTGATAGTGAGAAGGAGAATGCTGGCCGAAGTCGGGCCTCTTTCAGTGATGTGGTTCAATTCGGGAAGAAGACCATGGATGGGTGCGCGAGTAGTGTGAGCGCCCCCCAAAAAGAAGGCCGCGAAAGGATTACTCTAATATGCCGAGTCCGTTACCTACAAGATCCTCTCTGGGCAAGGGTAAAGGGATGAATGCTTCGGATGAATTTCTGCAGTTGGAGAAGTTAAATCTCAGACGCAAGTATGTGAAGCTGTTGAAGTAGTATGAAAGTTCGGAATGGGAGTCGGCAACTGCAGATGAGGCACTTGGTTATGGAGCTGATGATGGGTACGGTTTTTAAGATGTTTTCGTACGCTCTTGTTTTTTAATGTTTGCCTGCTGTACTTTTATTTTATTTTAATAAATGGTCAGAGACTTTGTCTCTGACTGAGCCTTTCTGGTTATATGAATATTACAACTTATTTATGATAAATAGCGTAGTTTCATTGCATTCCATAATCCAAATGTTTTATGATTTTATTAAATTAGGCTCATATAAAAATTTTATATATTAAAACATAAAAAACTTTTTATATCAATCTTATTTATACATAAAAAACCATATGTTATCCTTAGTACATGTAGTCACCAAAAGATATACATCAAATAAATGGGAGTCATCCAATACTAGTAATATGATGAATATTGGACCTGAATCAATATAAAACAGTATAGAATAATAATAATAATAATAATCATCATATCATAAGCATAGGATCATCATCATAATCATGTGGGAAACATTTAATAATGGCATGGACTGTTCAATTCCTAAAAAAATTAATCATAATGTAACTTCTGTTAGATACCATACATAGTTGTGAACAAAGTATACATCACGTTCACAAAAAAAATTGTGCATAATAATAATATCATCATTATGAAAACAAATAGTACCGTGTTCATCAATAATACACATTATCCCATTATATAAATCATATAAAACAGGCATTGGAAAGTTATATAATTCCAGGAACCCTCTTCAGATCATAAAATTTAAATAATCATTAATTCCAAATAAAACATATAACAATCATTGTCATGAAATAAACCATCGAAGGGAATTAGGGTGAGAAAAATTTAATTAAACATATATTCATGAAAAATAATTTGTGTTCTCAAAAGATAAAGGGAGATAATACAATAGAATAAAATATCATTTTTCATTGGAGAATAAGGTACACATGAGGAGTCAATGAATTGTTCTTGAATGATATTTCTTTTTGGAAAATATTTGTATTTCTATAGAAAATAAATTTAGAAAATTATATATCCTTGAAAGAGAATTATATTACAATAATGTTAAATTTATGAAAAAATGAAAGGTCTAACAATAAAAAATATGATGGGAAATAGGGATAGTCAAAAGAAAATTAATTTTGTTTGAGAATTCCTTAACCATCATTCCATATTTATTTCTTCATTTTTGTTCCTTTTTAAATAATAAAATTTGGATTACTAACACATATTTCTATATGTTAAATATTTTCATTTTTTTATGAAATTATTCATTATAATTGTTTTATTCTATGTTATAACATCTTTGATAAAACTAAATCGTTTTCATTTCATGTTTCAATCATATTTTCTTAGGTTTTTTTTAATTTTTCAAATTTTGTTAAAAAAATAATCATTGAGTAAAATTAATGCAATAAGAATGTAATAAAGGTAAATAAATGTTTATATATTATATATAATTTATAATATCCATCCATAATTATTTTTATAGTTGATTATATTTATATATCTCTATAAGTGGTAAACCAAGATTTGATAGGGCATTGCCCCAGGATATTGAAAGGGTAGTTGAAATATATATATAGTAAATATAACACAAAAATTTGGTGAAAATAGTGAATATAATGTTACCTTACATCCAAATTATTTGTATCTGGTGTTTTTTTAAATGGGTGGTGAAATAAAGCGAGGAAGAAAAAAGATAGAGTTAATTAAGACTTTCTTAATCCTATGTAGTATCTATAGCCTGATACTAAAACTACCATTGCATTTTAAATTGTATTAATCCATCTCAAACCTAAAAATTAGAGTTGGGAATTTGATGAAGGATTATTATTGATTTTATAATGGGGGATTGGAGTTGGTTTTCAGGGGGTGGGTGATGAGTTACTTATACTTGAAGAGAGTTGTGTTTTTAGAATGCAATATTAAATAAAATAAAATATCAAGGTTTAAACAAATAATATTGATTTTTATGAATTTAAAACACATTTTAAGTAATATAATGGGATTTATATTTTAAATTACATATATAATTTGAATTAATTTGATTAATATAAAATAAAAAAAGTGAAAAAATTTTATTTCTAAGAATTGATTTTTTATATCAGTTTTTGGAATATAATTTAATGTTTGGAAATTTAGTTTCTTGTATTTTTGGGAATAATTTTTTATATTTAATATATATTGTACATGGATCAATTTATAGAAAATAATATGTCATTATTTCATCATGAATACTTCAATTTAAGATATACAAGTTACTTGAAAAACTATATTTTACTATTCATTGAAAAAATAGATTATTTTATAAAATTACTTAATATTAAAACTCAGATTATTATGACATGATGAATTAATGAAGGATATTCATTTTATGACCTAAATTTCTATAATATTTAATTTCAATTTTTATTTAAAAATTATTATTTTTTAAAAGTACTTTTAAATACATTTTATTCAATATGTGATTTATATTCTATTAGTGTTTTAATCATGATATTGTTTATTTGAATTTTTTTATTTATAATAAATTAAATTACATTGAATACATAGTTTTATTTCCAAATTTATTATTTTTAGGTAAAATTAGAATTCAAATAATCATGACACTATTCTCAATGGATAGTTTTCTATTGCCAAGGGTCAGGTTACTATTACAATGTTCAAATTAATATTCCAACAGTCACATTACATCCTTTTAATAACTCTTACTTTTTTCATTCACAATTATATTCAATTACTCTCAAGGGTGTACATATAAATTTTATATAATTTACGATAGTTTAACGATACTTTTATATCATTTCTAATTTTTTGTTCATGGGATGGATGGTTCTAAAAGATTAGTTTATTCTATATTTTCCAACATTACCATTTTATTTGATTTATTCATTGAAAAATATAAATATTTTACTTAATTAAATAAGGCCTTGGTGGTCTCTCTATTTATTTAATGTGTATAGTAATGCATAAAATAATATAATATGAATTTATTTCAAGAAGAAAATATCATTTATAACCTATAGAACGTTACATTATAACCCCATTATAAATTCCATCATTGAAATATCAACTCTTACTATTTTTATAGAATATGTTTCAATACATCTATTTCATTATTTCTCCTTGTTCACATGTCACATCATCATAATTTTAATTCTTCCATTAATTTGTGACAAGGTGATCCATCTTGTTGCATAATGAATTGTAGATATGGTAGATGATCATTACAAGATGATATTAATAAGAAAGGTAATTATTTAGTCATATCATATCTTAATTCATTACATATGATGGATTATGAATTTAATTCCCCGGGATTGTAATGTGGAAAACGTCCTAAACCTGATACATCCTTTTATGGATATCTCAACTGATAAGATAGTTATCTTATGTGATCTATGATCTAATATGGGAAAATGTAGATAGGTATAAGATTAACATTCTTTACAATCCTCATGAATTTCATACTTGGTGATATTATGAGGAAATTGGTTTATTAATTAAAAAATTATAAGCCTATTTATTGGAATACATCATATATAACATTCTAACTTTATGTAGGTTTTAAATGTTGTTGGATTTATTAAGGGTTATCAGTCATATTTTACTCATGGATAGGTCCATGTAGCATTCATTCACCAATTAATCCAAACAAGTTAAAGTTCTATATCGATTCTCATATAGAGTGTCATATGGTGCCATCTAAATACTCATGTATATCTAATTGTAATATGAGTATTCAACTAGTTTGAGACATTTATCCCATAACCTGTAAGTTCAACTCATAAATATATTAGAATTTCATTAAGTATTTGATATTTATTTTCATAATGTTTATCCGTCTTCGAGATAATCTGTGATGAAATTCACTTTAATACACAAATAACGTTGATTTTTTCTCAAGAATATAGATGTTAGCCTTTAATGATGATTTGAAATTATTGAATATGGTAATCCAGCCAGTCACACCACTTCAATGATGTATATCATGGAATATTTTTATAGTAGTAATTAATCCAAAATTTGGATGATGTAGGGAGTCATAGAGAGTCAGTCCACGACAACTAATATCTCATTATTTCCATTGAATTAATTTTGGTGAAAAGTGAAAATTTACATGGTGATGTTATCCCATATAAATGTGATATTGGAAATGGTTTAATCATCATAGTGGACTTCTTCTGCATTTATTAATGTCCTGACATACCAATCACCTAGAGACACTTTTTGAAAAATCAATCGCAATGTTGTCCCACCAGAAGTGATCTCGAATATCATGGTATATCATGTTATCTCCAATATAGATATATAAATATGATATGTGTGAATTATAGAATAAATCCATTTTTAACTGAGGATATGATGGAATATGATTCATTGATTGAAATCTAATCACACTACTATAATCTATTGAACCACCAAATCACCGATTTGGAGATCCTTGATCTTATCATAGGTAGATGTATGGGTAATCATTTTCCAATGGCAGGATATATTTCTTACGTTTTTTATTGATATTTCCTTATTTTTTTACTTCCACAACGATATTTACTTTCACAATCCACATCAAGGGTAAAGTAGTAGCTTATTTTTTGTCATGTACATCAACTAACCTTTGTGATATTCTCCAATGGTAGTGAATACAGAATTCACATTACATGATTAACTCTAACACAATAATTTGACCCATATTGATCTCATTATGTGTGATTAAATACTATAGACTCTGGTGATCATTATATATATCACACATATAACCATAGAGATAGTGCCACCAAATTAACTCGTATAATATCATTGATGAAAAATATATATTAGGAATCTAGTAAAATTTCACAGGGAACAGAAACTTTCATGAGGAATATTTTATTAGATTTTTAGTATGACTTATTACACAACTCGAACATTTCATTAAATCCTTAATATATATCGCAAATCCTTCCCCAATTCTTGTTAGCGTTAATATATGTGAATTAGTTAGCCTCTTCAGGATATCCATTATGAATTTTACAAATTCTTCTATCTATGAATAAATTTCCATTTACATGTTACCATAAATATAAGTGCATAAAATCATGTGAAAACTACCAAAAAATGTCAGTAGTATACATATTTTCTAAGAAAACTATGTATTTCTATTAAACCAGTGGGTCTATGAAATTTCTAAAATTCTTTAGTATATAAAGGGTCCATGTAAATTCCACCACTTTTCATCACGTTCTCCATGAATATATCACCATGATATTTTTATTAAATATATCTCTTTAAATAATATTATTTCCTTGATAGCATGCTTTTCACGCAATATCAACTTTTAATGAGCCAAAAAATATTATAAAAATATTATGTCTCCGTTATATCCTAGCAGTTAGATTTGTGGGAATGTATAATATTTACTAAATTATGAAAAATATATTTTCCACTCATTTATATAATGGATTCATTAGTTATAAAATGATTAGAATTTTAAATAAATATAATATAAAAAAAGTTGGTTTTTTATGTAAAATTGGATTCCTCGTGACATTAATTTTATATAAATATATTCAATTAATCATGGGGAATTAGTTCAATTATTATTTCTATTTATTTAATTGATTAAATTTCATAATCATTCAATTTTTTTGAAAATCATAGGATAAAAATAATTCTATTGTTCTGATTAAAATTTTATTTTTCCAAAAACAACATTTTTGTCACATTTTAGACTCATAAATTAAAAATAATTTCTTATTTATAGTGGTATTTATTTAGATAAAATTAATTATATATTTATAATCATGTTTCGCTAATTTGGTAACTAAGAACCTTTTATTTATAGTAAATATGAATTTTTACTGTTGTAAAATTTATCATCTTAGTTATGAGTAAAATGTTATAATATTGATTAAAAATAAGTGCATATGCCATACCATTTCATCATAATTCTTATGGGATTAATTTATTTTGACTCGTAGCCCATAATTTTCAAAATATAGTAAAATGTATTAGTTATTATTATAATAAAATATGGGAAAAAAAATCACAAAATCATATTTTTTAATATGTATAATATTTGTTAACATGGAGTCAACTAGAGATATGTATTTCTATAAATATAAATAGTTAAGGTGAAATATTTTTATATTTAATGGTAATTTATTTCTCATTTTTATGTACAAAATAAATCCCATAATTTCTTACACAACACTAATGAATCAACTAATAATCTAATATAAAAATCAAATAAATGATATTTAAAACATTAATGGAAAAAAGTATGACATATTTAATGGGATTCACAAATTCAATTAATAATATTTACATTAATGGGATATAATAAAATAGTTATTTTTTTATTTATTTTTTCTCTTGATATTTTATATGCTAAACTATTGAATAGTGTCAAAATTGACAAGAATGGTATTTTTTGGGATTAATATTTTATAAAATTATTAAAAATGATGATATTATTTATAATATAATAAATTAATATATATGGTCTTAAATTTAGAAAATTTACAATTTATAGTCCACTTTAGGCTATATTTATATAAATCACAACCTTTTAATATGAAAACACTTCTTATAGTAATTTAAATCAAAATAATTTAACTAATTGTTGATAGAAATTATATGGTTTAATGTAATATCTAAACATGTATAAAATTATTGGTTGATTATATTAATACAATAAAATATCTTATATTAAATTCCAATTTCATCTAATTTTTTTTATGAAAAATGAATTTATTATAATTTAATTTTTTGATGAATTTAAAGAATGTCCACACCTTTGTTATAAAAACTCATCTCCTCTCTCTCTTATTTATGTCACATTGAGCTATATATATTCATCATCACATTAAAATTCATCTTATAAAAATCATTATATAATTTCCCTAGGATATTTTTATCTCAAAAGGCCAACCCTATATCTCTTATGGGGATATACAAAGGTGACGTTTCAAAAAAGATAAAATCTCTATAAATGATCTCTTTTATTTGAAAATCGCCATCGCCTCCTCTAAAAATATTATGTTTATCATAATATGAAAAATTATGTATCCTAAATATGATGAAAATTTTATAATAATTTTTATAACATCATTATACAATTTCATTACCATCAAGAAATAGGTGAAAGTATCACTCATGCGAAAGTACGGTTTCCCATTTCCATATAGCGATGCAATTTATTGTTCATCGCCATATTTTATTGGTGGATATTATGATGAGTTTAATAAAAATATATGATATCTATATATTACCTTATAATTATTCAAGAAATATGATTTATTAGATACCATTTTTCAGTTCCATAAATCAAGAAACAAAAATTGCTTTCAGGGACATGTAAGACCTTATGTTTACATGATCGGTGTAATTCATTATTCTATGTCTACTATCATTTAATTATAATAAATGTGCGTATAAATATTATATATTATTTTTATATTATGATTATAGTAATTTAAATTTTGATTTCATGATGAACATATGCGAAATAAGATTTCCGAATAGAAATATTCATGGAAAACGGTGCAGTTGTCACCCAAAACTTTTACTTCAGTAGTAGATTATTAAAAATGAGTGATTAGATGATTAAAATTAACAATACACGTTATGATATAAGGATGGTTATTAAATAAATTTAAAATATATTAATATTTATTATATTTTAGTTTTCAACCTGAATAAATAATGGAATACATGATGCATGTGTTTATTTCAAAATTACATCATTATTCGTGATTATTTATTTTTAAGACTCCACTAGGGAAAATTGCTCTTCTTAATACATGCCATCTAATAATTATTAATTTTTTTTTTCAATTATCATAATAATGTTCCAATCAATTTTTACACATTTTATTATTTGTATATAATGGTCAAAAAGTAAAATTTTTTATAATTTTACTAAAAATCTACTTAGTAAATTATTTTTAATAAAATCCAAATCATTGATTTTTTAACTTAATCATCATGCCAAAAATTTCACTATATCATGAATCCATAATGTATTAAATCAATCCTTATGATCCTAATATTTAATTTTAATGAAAATGGTTGTCATTGATTATTGTACATCATTAATAAATGATTTCAGAACAAAAAGGGTATTTTAGAGAAGAATTATTTAAGGTGATATTTCATTATATATTATATATAAGATAATAATATTGGATATAAATAATGTTATATTGGACATTTTTTTCAATGATTTCATCCTTACAAATTATCTAGATAGTTTATGGTATGATTTTTATGAAACATATTTATTTTCCACAGTTTTTTCTATAATTTAATGTTTATGAAACTAATTTTTTTTCATTCACTTTGATATGATATATTATTTATGTTATTGAGTAACATATATCTATTATTTAATTATGTAATGTTTTGGAATAATATCTCTAAAAAATGAATTCGGTAATTATTTATATCTCATGATCTAGACAAGGATTGAATGGTGATTAATCCAGGTTTATATATAACGGAATATAATGAGGAGTAAATCCGATTTAGGAAGAAACAGTCGGAATGGGAAGTGAAATCCATTCAATTTATGACTTTTTCCACTATTATGTGTTTTTAAGTGAGCCTTTAATAATACATGAACTATTTAGCGTGTTAATGTATATAACAAAAATTCCTAGTGTCATGGAAATTCAGTGTTCTCATAGTTCATTTTCATCGATATAAATGATATATTTTACAAATGTTATTTCAATTTAATTGTATTTTTGTTGTTATATTATAATTATTAAATCATTTTTACCTCTCTAATTTACTATTTCACATCATCTGAGCTCACATTTCCTTACATTTATATTCCCTATAATATGATGAAAGGTATTAATTAAGATATGTCAAAGCAGATTTCTGTTCTGAAGGAAATAAGAGGAAGATGATTTAAATATTTTATGAACAATTTTTTTTATATTTTACGTTTCTTAATACACAAGAACAATAAGGTTTTTGGCATGTATTTTAATGTTATTTAATGAATATTCCTACGAAAATATGTAATATATATTTATGAAAAGTATGGGCCATTATTTGTTGAATAGGTGGAAGGATTATTTAACCATTCCAATCTAGGATGAGAAAACATTAGTTGTTACCCTAAGTATAAGCCAAAGAAAATGATACAATACTATAATTTTGGGAACAATATTAAATAATCGATTATTAAACCTATTGTATCATATATTGAATTTTTATATGTAATATTTCTATATTCTATGTTTATCTAATTATTGCTAGTGTTTCTCACACTATTCATCTTTTCAGTCAATGGATGGAAAATAAATTAATCATGTTAATATTGAATCTAATGGGGAAAGGAATAATTTTCCTCCGTATAAACTGAATATTATTTGACATTGATTTTGAAATATTGTTTCCACTATCACACATCATTATAACTATATGAATCATTCTATAAAACAAAATGATTATATGAGGGATAAAAATTCTATTGAGTTCACATTTTGGTAGCTTTCACCATCTCTTAGTGGGTCGTCTAATATACTAGTTGATGTGAAATGTATCCATTCAAATAAAAATTTAGATTCTATTCGCCAATGTTAAGAGCATGATGACTTTATTTTTGATGTCAATCATTTTTATAGAGATGCAGATGAGTAATGTAATCTTATAAAGAATACATGGTAATGTGTTGAAATGGACTCCATGGAATGGAATGTGTTCATGAAATAATTTTACAAAATGTAATTTCTCAATATTATTTATATGAAAGAAAATAATTAATTATATGAGTTAATGAAAAATACTGATTAATCTATTGGACCCTCTGAAGAAAACTTTTCAAGGATTTATAGGTAATCCTCTGGCATTATCTTCCAACCTGAATCTATGGTTTATTGACTAATTAATGGAATAAAAGCATGTATCTAAAAGGAATTAGACCCATAATATATAAAATTCTATGATTAAATTGAATGATGTTCCATTATGGTATATATAGTTGTTAGAGTAACATATATATCTCAATACTTTTAAATGAAAAGCAATATGAAGTTATATAGAAAATATTAAAACCATATATAAAAGAAGATTCAATTTCCATTATTCTCGTTATGTTCCATGAAACATAAATGAAATTATCATGATGTCAATAGTAAAAGATAAATTTGATTGAAAAATGTCATTGTGATATTGATTACAAAAGTTATGGTAAAAAGTTATGTTATGATGTGAGTAAATAGAACGGTGAACAGAATGAACTCCCACACTTCAATTAAACATGTTTAAGGAATAATGGATTTATTATAACAATTTCTCTTTTGTAATTGTTAATGATGATGATTGATGTCAGTAAGATCTAAAGACTAATTATTATAGAAAATAAAATCTGACCTTTTTTAGCGGTTTTGATTATAGAAACGAAGTGTTTAACGGTAAAATTACCAAAAAAATTAAAATAGCTAAAGGAATATTTGATTTTGGAATAAACCACTCATTTATTTATTAAAAATATTCAATAGATACAACCATATTACTTCAACAATATGTTCTTGAGTTATCATTGAAAACTCTTAAGGTCACAACATCCATATATCAGGTATATTATATTTTCAAATTGATGTTTATGAGATTTTGATTCCTATAAATATTTGTATCCTTATTTAATCTGAATTATATTTGATTATTTTCATGGATTTACTTTTTCTATATGGATATAATGTTAGTCTCTAAGGAACGAAAACCACATTTCACATTTTGAATGAACATCTGATAATCTATATAACAATGATGAATATAAATGTTTTCTATAAATTTCCGAAATTTATTTTGAATTAATTCAAATATATAATACTAATATATCTCATATATTTTTTTTAGAAAATAAATATTATGGACACACCGATCTTACAAGAGTTTTTTATGTATTTCCTATTGAATTTATAAATATTCCAAAATCATGAAGTTGATTTTTCAATAATACACATTCGTGGAGATCGTCCTACATTGAAGGGTCCTTATATAATGTACCCATTACGATGAAATAATTAATGAACTAACTATAGAGAATAATGATAAAGTATTCATATGGTCTAGTTCATCACCATAGGGTTAACATGACTAGTTTTCTAAGACAAAACATGGATCATTTCATCTTTTCATTAAATTTCATTAACATAAAAAAATTTATATCAAGAACATGAATCATATTACCCATATTAATGAGATATTTGATAAATTAAATAGAAATAAATACTTTTTTATCATTCATTTTCGTTCAATATATCAAAAATTGAGGGTCAAGAAGAAACATATACCCATGACAACATTCTAATAATGTTTGGGACATTATGAATATATAGTTATGAATTTTTGTCTTACTAATTTTCTTTTTACATTGATGTGTTTTATTAATAGATTATTTATATACTATTGTAATATGTTTTATGTATAATATATAGATTATGTTCTCCTATAATCAAACATTATTGATGAACATGAAGGCCACTTGGGGATTGTTTTGTTTAACATTAGAATGGGGAATATTTATGAAAAATTTACCCAGATTGAATTTTGAGTTCACAGAGAATCAGTATAGGGTCCTATACTCTATATATAGGGTATAAATATGGATTGAGTAAGGATTTATGCAACTAAATATTGCACTACACCAACATTAGTGACTATAATATGAATTTTTCTTGTTCTGGTTAGATATTATCAAGACATTGAGGATAATTTATGTTGACTGTACAATCCAATCACCACAATAACTGGGAATTATTCTAATTTGATATTGATTAATGAATGTGAATAAAATTTAATCGAATTAATGAAAATGATAGTTAGTTTTCCAACACAAAAAATACCCTACATTTGACAAAGGTATATAATCATTTATGGTTTATATTTTAATGGATTTTGATGTGTTCTCATGAAAAATAACATTGTGATAGATTATGCATTTTGAAAGATATTGTTTCATGATAAAAATTACCAAACTCATGATATAGAGTTAGATGTTTCAATTTTTCCATTAATCATATGAATTCATAATATTTATAGGGAAAAGTTTGATATATCTATATCGATTAGAAAATTTTACTATATATATTCACACAAAAAGAGTAGAATTCGCACTAATGATGAAATTTTTCTATGATAAAATATTATTATAGCTCAATACATTACCACCACATAGAATGTGAACAATGTGGTTGATGATTTGGGTAAGAGGGGTCATTATATCCTTTCAATTATGAGGATGGAAAGAGACCCAATATTTATTGATTTGAAAAATATGGATACAGAAATCATGAAAGAAGTTCGGAAATCATATATTTCTCAAATGAAAATATTATCTTCAGTACAATAGTAGATTAAGATGATAAAGAAGGAATATATGGAGCTTCAAAATATTGATATATATGATCATGATTTTAACCATGATCATGCTGGAATGATTTGTTTTATTAATTGTTTTTGTGTCCCTACCATACAAGATATAAACAACGAACAATTGGATGAGTATCATTAATAATCATTATCAATTAATTTTGAAACCACATTGATGTATAAAGACTAGAAAGAGTATTTCTGGTAGCATGGTATGGAAAGAGATACTCAAGACTATGTTTACTGATTCTGTATATTTTAAAAATGTAAGGTTGAGATACATAAATCATATGATACCTTTCAATCAACTCCCATATAAGAATGTAAATGGGAAAACATAACCATGGATTTTTTCTTTTGAATCCCCAAAACATCTAAAGGACAAAACTCAATATTGGTTGTATTCGATCATCTTATGAATTAAAAAACATTATTTTTCTTAATGAAAATTTATATTATGATAAAATTGACATAATATATAATGAGTAACTATTAATAATTCATTGATTACTTGTTTACACTTTATTTGATCAGGACCCAAATTGTAAATCAATGTTTTGTTGAATTATTTAGCGGGATATAGATAATAAAGTAATTTTCATCACTACTTGCCATCTTCATAAAAATGGTCATTCTTAGTGAATCATTCAAACTCTATATGTTATGTTGAGATCATATTTTATCTATTTCAATGGGGTTTGAGAACAATATCATTCACTAGTATAATTTTTTTAATGTATCTGCTTTTACTCTCGCATTAATATGGATCCTTATATATCCCAATATGGTAAGAAATGTAAAAACCCCAACATTTCGGAATGATGATGTAAAATGAAACCTATTGGAATCTAATATAGTTAGGAAATTATAGTGAGGGTTAAATTCATTCAACACCACATATAATGAGCTCAGAGTCAAAAAAAATTATGCTGACAATCAATGGAAGAACAAGAGTTTTGTGTTAGGGACAAGGTCTTTCTATGAATATCTCTTTAGAATAGAGTGATGCGATTTGGAAATAAGGAATATCAAAGACCATGGAATAACTATCCTTTTAAATATATTGATTTTGTCATGATGGTATCTTAACATTTTGATCTTCCACTGAATCTCTCTAAAATTCAGTATGTATTCCATGCATACCCCCAACTGATTTACATACCTGATACTTCACAAGTATAATAATCAGAGGATATATCCTAGAGAAAGATCATTTTTTATGTCAAAAATGTAATATATTCTCTGTTATAGAGATAAAATTATTTTAAACACAACTACACACAAGTATAATGTTTTGTTGAGAAACCAAAAATTTATGGTAGCTACATAAGAACCTTAGAATGTAATGTGGCGGATGTATCCTCATCTAGTAGTTTTTAATGATGAATTTTTATGGAAATAATAATCATATGTGTGTTAGAATATAATACCCGCATATTAATATGTTAATTTTCTCTTTAAATAGTTTTAATTAAACGATATATTTCGTTTCACAAAATAACTATTATAAATGAGCCGTGTAATATTAAAAAAATACTATGTGTTGAAAATATAGAAACCAATAGATTTTTTATAAATGAATAGTAATTATTATATTATGAAATGTATATGGTCAATTCATCTATAAAATCAATTCATTAGTTATCAAATGACGATAATTTAAATAAAACACTATTTTTAAACATATGTTACTTTTTTTATAAAAACCTATTTTATTGGTGAATTTAATTTTATATAAGTATATTAAAGTAATCATGGGGAATATTAATAATAAAATTTAAATATTATATACATTATTTGATGTTTTAAACTATATTCCAATATTTTACTAATCTGGTGATTATAATTTTTCTCATGTTGGTCATGAAAATTTAATTTTCTATAAAATGTTATTATGAAAATTTTCACACATAAATTAAATTTACCTTTTTATATTTATTTATATTTAATTAGATAAAATTTATTACATATTTAAAATTAGGAACATAAAAATTTGAAATAAATCCCACTTTATTTTTTAAAATATGATTTGTAATAGTGGAAATATTTGTTACTCTAGTAATGAGTAAAACGTGATAAAATGGATTTAAATAAGTTATAAGGCCACAAACATTTAATCATATTTTTTATATAATGGTGTTAGTTATTCATTTAAGACATAATTTTAGAAATTTATTTTTTTAATAGTCAGTTTTCCAGGAAAATAACATAGATATTGTTAAAATCAAATAACGTGACAAAATATAACAATATAATTTTAATAATTTTATTATTTTAAATGTGGGGTTAATCAGATGATATATGAGATGATAAATATTATTTTAAAGTATCAATAAACTATATTATTTATGGAAATTTATTTATAATTTTTATAAATTAAATATTTACTCTAAATACTTACACTAAACTGATGAATTAATTATTTAATTAAAGGGAAAATCAAATAAAATATATATATAATATTAAAAGTAATAAAAAAATTATATATTTATGGTTACCCACAAGTTATCAAAATTTAAATAAAACTTTTAGTATAACATAAAATGTATTATTTAAAATTTTAATGTTCTCTAAATGTTTAAATTTTAAAATAGTGAATGGTAAAAAATGAATATAATGATATTTTAAGAGATTGATATTTTTTAAATTAATTAAAAATAAAAAATTTAATATAAATACCATTTGATTAGGATATGGTATAAAATATTATATATTGACAATTTATTCACCTATTTAAACGAAATATATAAATATTAAAACATTTTAATAATAATAAATTGTTACCATAGTTAAAATTAAAATACATTACCTAATGGTTGAACAAAAAGAGATGGTTAAAATTTATACCAAAACATATATAAAATCTATTGGTTTATGATAATAAAACTTTATATTATCTTATATTTCAATACAATTCCATTTTGTTAAATTTTTATAGAAAATGAATTTATTATAATAGAATTATTTTGCGAAATTAAAAAAGCGACCCTCCCACCAGTTATAAAAGGGTACCTCCCCACTGACACTGTAAAATAATTTATTTTCATTGTATCTTGACCATGTCCTAATATTTTTCCATATAGAAATCTCATAACACATTATACAGGATCTAGTATTCTCAAAATACCAATCCTAGTGCCCATTAGAGGAGATCTAGTGGGTAAATTTTGAGATGAGTTAATTTCTCTAACTAAAAAATTTCTTCTTCAAATATACTTTATCTATTTTAAATACATGATTTTTATCAAAAAAGAATTATATAATTTACCCAAATATTATTAGAAATTTTTATGATTATGAAAAACCCATTATAACTGATATTTCTTATCAATCACGATGTGAATGTTTTCCTCCTACGTATGCATGCCATATAGTCTCCCCAAATTGATACAATTTATTTTTCATCACCATATTTTATTTATTTGTATTATGATGAGTTTAATGAATATATATGATAAATATGATTAAATAATTAATATTTAAATATTAATAATTATTTAAATTTATTTTATTTTATAAATTGAACAATGAAAATTGCATTCATCCATATGTACGACCCATAGTATCCATGAATAATGTAATTAATTTTTGTCTCCCCAATTTCAATGAATGATTATAAATATTTATATAATTATCATATATTATTTTCATACAATCATAATATTATTTAAATTATGAGATAATTATCATGGTATAAGGACCATGACTTCTAAACCGAATTATTCCGAAAAAACAAAGCAGTTATCACTGAGAAAAGTTCTTTTAATAAACAATTATTAACAAAATATTGATAAAAAGTTATAAATAAACAATAAATGGTATGATATATTTAAAGATATGGAATAAAATTATAATAAATATATATTTATTATAGAGGAGGAATTAAATTTTATGAATAATGGAATGATTGGAGGTAATGGATTATTTCACAATGTAATCATTATTCGACATTGTTGGTGTTTAAGTATCCAATAGAGAATATTTATCATCCATTTTGATGTTTTATAATTTTTTTAAAAATAATTTTACTAATCACCTATTAATTTTTAAATTCACAGTTACAGATATTTCACATTGTACAAAATGGGATAAAATGAATACTTTTACCATTTACCAAAAAATGTACGTTGTGTTTTTTTAAAAAAAATACATAAATAAGGTATTTAAATATTTTATAAGTGAAAATTATCCATCAATAAAAATTACAAAAAATATTGACGTTCTCATAAAAAGAATACATTATTATATTCAAATAATTTTCTTCTGTTTTAATTAGAAAATATTTTTTAAAATGTTTTCATATGTGAAGTGATATTTTACTCAAGAATTATTTCAATTTATCTTTCAAAATAATTATGCATCTATGATGAAATTATTTTAAGTTACTAATATTTTATTATGTGTATGATCCAAGGATAAAATCCTTAAACATCCTCAATCTGTGTTATGTTAATGAGGGAATAATTTTTATAAAATAGGTTTATTTTTTCTGGGATATCCTATGATGAAATGTTTATGAAACACATTTCTTTTCATGGGGTTTGATATGATATATTTTTTATGTTAATGTGGAAACCACACACACACACACATATATATATATATTATATGAAATTTGGTACATATATCCCCCTATAATTCATTGGGTAAAAATTTATGTCTCATAATATAGACATGGTCCAAATACGGAGTAAACCTGATTCAGAAAATGGGTCTCAAACGGTGAGTAAACGTAGTTTATTAAGAAATGGATGTAATTCGGAGTGAACCATTTTCAATACAAGTATTTTAATACTATTATATATTGGGAAATAATCATTAAATAATATGGAAATTATTTTCTATGTATATGTATATGCCAATAATTCCACATCTCATACAATTGGTATGATATCATAACTCCTCTTCATACTTATTTGTATTGATCAATCCTTCTTGTTTACAATGAGTACCAATATTCCCAAAGGTGATGCCCTGGGGCCTATGGAATGTTTGTATAAATGTTCATGGATATTCTTGTTTAACTCATCAATCTCTGTATGGGAGATCCTATATTTGGATTTATAGATAAGAGTTAATACATGTATGGTATATTTTGATAACTCTACCTCATAATCTTGGTTATGTACATTTAGTTCATTGGAAAACACAGAAGTGTATCCCCAAAAATGGAAATATTATCATGTTTGATTCTTTATTTCAATTTAACAAATTATTAATTTTACATATATTCATAGAGTATCACCACATACCTAGTCACGGTATTTTACAAATCATATTCATGATCTTCAGTGACATTTTATAGGAATGTGTGATGTTTAGGAATATGATGACATATTTAGCATTGTCAACATATGACATGTTCTCTAAATAATGAAATACAATCAATGACTATTATAGAATGAAATTCCACCAAGTAAATGATTTCGAGATTATATGGATTCATATTTCTAAATATGTTAATATGAGAAAAGATCCAACACATGGGAAGCATTGACACACTGCAATGTGTTATTATGGATATCATTACTTCGTGGATTTTATGTTTTGGATGACAGGTTCTATAAAACCTAGATGATGTAAAAGAATGTGTAGAACCATTATCAAATAAAATTGTCACCATTTTTTATATAATATATGTTTTAAAATTGTATCGAATCATTTTAAAATTATACAGTAGTATTAGTTATTTCATAAGATTCCTCTTTACCATTTTTCATTGGTTGTTGTTGATTTTTATTACATTCAAGGACAAGTGGTTTAGATCATAGCCTTTTATAGTTCCCCATCTTCATATAGTTTAAGCATAAAATAATTGGTGGCCTAATTAGATATTTCTTCACTTTCTTTATATTATTGTTCCTCATCATCATAAATCATTGTTATTCATGATCTTTGTGACATTCTATCCCACACCTGAAGATTTTCCCCATCACTGGGAGGAAATTTCATCCAAACATTGTAACAGGTTTTTGGTAGAAACTTATTTCAAATTTTTATATTACAGAAAAGAAAAATATTGCATTCTTATCTTTTTATCCCCATTTCCAAACGCCCATGTATTAATTCTTTCTGTACATTGAGTGCATATTAGAAAAAATTATCATAAAATATAATTTTTTAGATACATATAACCATCATAAGGGATTGTTTTAATAAACTAAATTGTCTATCTATTTTTATATAATTATTGATAGAACACTCATAAGAATATTTTTCAATATTTGTGATGTTTTCCTCAGAATCCATTATAGATGCACCTTTATTGTTATTATTATCTACCAATATTCTCTCTATATTTCTTCTATGATCTTCATATAAATAATATTTATGAAATATTTTCTCAAGAACATTACATTACATCTATTATATTTTTTCCTTAGGAATGCTGTTCATAATCAGTTTACTCCATTGAGTGACATGTCAATATAAATGGTAGATGTTCTGATACACCTTAAACACTATAGAATACTAAATCACAGAAAATATAATATATACAGAGTTAACCCACTATTCCATGAGAACTGTGTCAGAAGATTAACTTAACATTAGTGTTCAGAGCCACATAATGGACAAATTTTCTAGCTTATCATTCAAGTGTGAAGGGGGATTTTCCATTTGGTTCAATAATGTTTTCATAGGTTGAGACATCTGGGTATGTATTACCACAAAATATTTAACTCCCCATCCCCATGACTTGAAAATGTCATTCATTCCTTCTTTTCATTTCAACATACACATGTTGTTGGCCTACTTTCAATAGTGTCAGAAAATAGATATCCTTTGAAGAAAACAGTTGTGAAAAAATGCATAAATAATTTCTTAATTTTGAAAATTAACCTTGATGGAATGACAGATGTGATCCCTGTGTCTATTAATTTCTAAAAAATGTTATAAGATGTTTTACCTATAAATAGGCTTATAATAAAGGTTTTCAGCATTGTTTGGTAATACTAACTAACAAAATAACTAAATTGTACACTCATACCAACTATATGGAATATTCATTTTGGTATATTACAATTTCCTCATTTATATGATAGACAACATAATAGTATTACAATTCATGATCCAAGGGGAATGTTTAATGGGTAAATTAAGTACATGCAACAATTTATATTTACAAAACAATAATATATATGGAAATATTTATTCTTTATCCTTCGAAAGAATCATGTTATCCATAGTTCATGTAGTCACATAAGGATAAACATCAACGAATTGGGACATTCATAATCCCATTAATTGGATGAATATGGGACATGAATCAATATAGCATTAGTGATCATAATCATTATCATCATATCATACACAAAGTACCATCATCATAATCACTAATTAATCATTATATAATGAAATTAAATTTCTAAAATAATAAAAATGAAACATTAGATCATTATAGTTTAATACCACACATTTATTTGATCAAATATAACAACATGTTCATGAATAAAAGATGTATTTGCTTTGATTTAATAATAAAAATGAGGCTTCGTCCCCAACTTTTAAGAAAAATAAAATCATCACTATCAATAATAATATCTCATTTTTTACACATAATATACATTATATCATGAGAAAATAAAATTACCCCATTCATTAGAGGGAAACATATTTTTTCCCCAACCTATCACATTATAATATTTTCGTAATCATGCATTCCACAGAGAACATTAAACAATCATTGTCCATAAACAGATGAATGACTAGAATGGATTTAATTTGGATTTCCTATTTCATCAATTCATAAATAAACATTATACTTCTAAAATAAGAAAGATATTTCATATTTTTTTCATAAATATTTTTATCTATAAAACAACACATTATGAGTACAATATTTGTTTTAGAAACAAATGTCTTTCTAGAAAATATTTTTATTTGGTTAAATATTAATGTAGAAACATCAATGTACCTTAAATAAGAGGTAATAATAAATATGTGAATTTTATAGAACATTGATAGAAAATAAAAAAAATATTACATGCAGGGATAAATGAACCAAAGGAGTTATGTTCAAGAATCTCATTACCTTAATTCCTAAATTATTTCATTGTTTTCATTTCACTTTCATAATTAAAATTAAATTATTAAAAAATATTCTACAAGTGAATTTGGATAATTTGGTTCGATATTTAACAATTATAGTAATTGGAATCGACATTATTACATCAATTTTTAAATGTGAATTGTTTTAATATTAAGTATTGATTTACATTCCCAATTTGGTTTTAATTTTAAAAAATTATATTAATGTCATTATAAAAGATTAAATTTAATATCATAATGTTATAATATAAATAATTACATGTTTATATATTATATTTAATTCTTAATATACATCCTTGAATATTGTTATATTTTTTTACAAAGAAATGACTACGTAGGAGTTTAATTGAGGTTTTACAGGATATTATTAGGAGATCAGAAATGTGACATTTTAAGTTTATATATAAATTAAATATGATACATAAAGAAGGTTAAAATTATTATTATTATATTAAATTACTATCGAGTTAATATTATAATTTCTATATTTTACTAGGGTGGGAAAAAATAATGATAATATGAATAAAAATTTGAATTAATGAAAACTTATTTAATCATTAATGTATCATCTCATACATGAAACTAAATATCCATTTATTTTAAGAGTTTTATTACTCTATGACATCACAATGGATTCTGAGGGGAATGATAAAAAGAATTTTTCCATAGTTAAGTTATTATACTGGGTTATATGAGTGGTTTTCCAAGGGTATGGTGAATGGTTATTCCCACATAAGGTAATGGGTAATTTTAGAATAAAATATTATGTTAACTCATATATCAAAGATAAAACATTTAATAGTAAATTTTAGTCAATATAAATCATATATTAATATAATATAATGGGTTTTAGAATTTAAATACCAATATTAATTATTATTCAAATCATTACTAAAAGGGAAATTTGAAATAATGAATATGTGTTATTTTATAATACAATTTTAACAATATGATTAGGAAAAAAATTTGGTTTTGGAAATTATGATTATTTTATTTTAAAAAATTATTTAAATTGATTATTCCTTGTATAAACAACTTTTTTTGTAAATTATTAGCTCAGAACTTCATTATTAATTATGTAATTTATTGTAAATATTTTTTCTGAAAACTATATTTTATCAATTCAAAATAAAATTTATTTCATTAAAAAACATACCAGAAATTAACAATAAAATAAATGATATGATAATGTTATAAAAAATATAATTGTTTTTTGAAAATAAAATTCTATGATAGTTAAATTTAGATTTTAATATAAAAATCATGAATTTTTTGAAATAAATTAAAATGAAGTTTATTAATAATGGATTATTAATTTATAAGATTATTTTAGTCATGAAATTTAATTTTTTGACATTATAAAATTTATATTTAATTAAATTACTATTGAAAAATTTATTTATATCAAAATTTATTGTTTTATAGTAAAATAACTATTTCAACGGGCATGTTACTATTACCAATGATAATGTTACTATTCTACTGGGTACATTAATGGTCCAATAGTTACATTTCCTCATATAAATACCTCAGAATTCATCTATTAATTATTCCATTCAAATTATCTCGAGGTTAGTATTTTCCATTTTATATAATATAGATAGTTATAGAAATATTTTTTTTTCTATATTGTAGTATTGTTCTTGGCAGGGATGATTTTAGCAAATTATAGTGATCAATATTTTCCCATTTTAGAATTTTTATATCATATTTTTTACCTATAAAATATTTGAAATTTCATTGTATTTAGTCATTAATTAATGTAATAATTTATTTAATTAATGAAATTGTAGTTCGTTTCTATTGGTAGTTAATATTTATAATAATGTATAATATAACATAATAGAAATTTATATCCAGAAGAAAATATAACATATATACTAAGTGTTTATACATATATTTTTCCTAACTAGTGTTTATTAATTTGATATATTAGAATAAGAATGAAATAATATAACATTATGGGAATATAAAAATATATTCGGATTTGATACGTTATTATAATCTTCTCACTATTATATGTAATAATTTATTTAATAATAATCATTTTTTATTATATATGAAATAGTTTCTCTAAATTTTAATAACATATCCTATTTTAAACCATAAGAATTATGTTTATCCTTTAATAATATCTTTAATTACTACTATTCTATATAATGATGGAAAATTTAACATGTTACGTCATGGTGGAATTAGTCCCCACAACACCTGAGAAAATGTTTATTTTCCTTAATTGATGGGTTAAATATTGAAAATTTAATATAGAAAAAATATATTAACACTTATATATATATATTATAATAATATTAGTATTCTTTATTGTATTGAGTAAATATGAATAATAATTATTATGAAATAATATACTCAACTTGGGGTCATTAATTTCCCGAAGATAAAACATTGAATATGATGTTATTTGACAAACTATGACATAATAAGGAAATCAGTTTCATGGTAATTGATTATAGGGAGAGTAAAATTGTAGAGTTTCATAGAGATATTTTAATGATATTTAATTCTTGATGTGGTGAAGATGATACTCTTTTATAACTGAATAAAGGGTTTTTTATGAGTAATCATTCATCATCAATAATGTATGTTTATTATAAAATTTCTAAATCCCAAAAAGAAAACAAATTTAGGGGTAGAATGACATCATTGATTAAAATATGAAAAATTCAATTAAATTATATCCATGTTATTTAAATATTCTATTATATCGAAACTAGGATACACTAAATTAACACCTAATACATATATAGGGATTATTAATAATTTACCTCCATAATTAATTTTTATTTAATAAATTAATATTGATTATTCTCCCTAATTTGATTCATGCAATTTAAATTTTAAAATAAATTAGCCAAATTAAAATTTTAATGGTATTAAATTTCAATATTATAATTTACACACTTAATCATGTTAAAATTGTTTTCAGTGAAATAATTCTATATCCTTTAAATTTAACTATAAGATATATTTACTATATATTCTTATTATAATGAAACATCTTGATCTAGGTTATAAAGGTTGGTTCCCATATCTAGTAGGTCACATAACTTCAATCACACCTCCCTATACACTGGAGGATGGAGACTATCATAGAAGGTATATTATCGATCCTTGGGAGACTATACCCTCTTTAACAAAGTAGCATAATGGATGATGTAAACAAAAAATAACCAACTAGAAATAAGCATAAAGAAAATTAGACCAATATGACATTATGACTTAAATTGGAAAACAGTATTCAAACAAAAAAATGGTATTTCATGTGACAATTTATTTCAAGTGTCAAATGAAAAACCCCAAATAATGATAATAAGAACATCCAAGAGGGTCCCAAAATCATATCTTATTACCTCATTAATGCTACTTCCTGACCCATCCATATAATATCAGAATTTTTCTGGTATCCTTCCCCACAAACATGAATTCTATTCGGGTACCGATAATGCATCATGTGTAGTGTGTGACAAGAACATAATAGGCCACCACAAAGTGTGCCTAAAGAAATATCTAGTCAATAATAATGTATACAGTTGTATAAATAATAAATTTCAATTCATCTAATAAATATTTATCACGTTTCATTAATCATTTGTTAACCAAATCTACCCATGGGTTTCTGAGGACACTTTAAACCACAATAAATACATCAACACATGCCATAGTTCGAACCATATCAAAAAACACATGCAATATTTATTATATAATTTCAAATCATATCATGGCCAATTGGAAGCATAGTCCAATGGCAACTCATGCACAAAAAATGTCATGTCCAACACCTTGTAGGTTTTTTGAGCCTCTATCTCTATTCCACACAATAATATCACTTTTGTTTTTAGTATTTGTCCCTATCATATACTAACTATTCTCATATTGGTATTTTTCTCCTTAGTCCCTATCCCAAATCATATTATAACATGGGTGTTTGGATCTTCAGTATGTGTCCTACAATCGCACTATCATATGGTATTTTAGAGCCTTAATCCATTTCTACACTCTTATATCAAACAGTAACAAATTACTAACATATATCACATCAAGAACTATTAATCAATGTTAACCCTCTAATCAAATTTCACATCTTGATATAGTATTTAAACTATAAATGAAAATCATGGTTCAATACTATAGTCACATGGAATAAAATGTGAAATTTTACTTTGAACCATTTTATTTATTTATATCATAAACCCTTAGCAATTTAATGTTAAGTCATCCATCTCATAATTCCTATTTTTGATTAAATCATAGACACCGTAATTGACCAAATACATAATGTTTGATTCTATTAATCAATTAACCATTTAATTAATAAATTTACTTTACTTCAATAACAAATTAATTATTTCATCAATTAATAAATTAAATTCCACAATCCAAATATCCCAATAATTAATTCACTAATTAATTATTTGTATTACACAATCCCAATATTCCATTAATTTATTCAATAATTAATTAATTAATTCAATTATTTCAATTTCCCCAGTGTATTCCAAATCATTATCACATGAAAATGCAGTCAAATCAATTCTATTATCAATGTTTTTTTCTAAATTATGAAAATTTCAATTTCAATTTTCATTTTCATGTAATTGAATCTAGAATATGGGATTTAATTTAGACAACACACCTCAAAAGTGTCAAAAAAATGCTCACCAAACGAATTCCACAATTGAAGTCTAATAACGAAGAACATGCCAAAGAAAGAGATCTAGATCGTAAAACAATATTTGAGATCATATGAACTATATATACCAAAAACCTATTAATATATCCACACATATTGAGTAAAATATCCCTTTAAAGGATGAGGTAAAGACACTAGAAGAATAGGAAACCAATCAGGGTGATATTCTCTTTGCAGGAGAGGTTTGGATTGTAAATTTGGGAATTGATTCATTATGAACATTTTTTTTAATTATTAAAAATGAATCTACTATCCTATAAAAATGATATAAAATGTTTTCTTTAGAGTTATGATTTCTTTAGGTTATATTTCAGGGATTTGGGTATTTCAAAACTAATTTTCATGGGTTTAAAATCTAGTGTGCAATGTCTTCTATTCGTGGAACATAGTTTCCTCAATCCATGTGTCATAACTATGCACCTCACTAAGGGGTGTGCGATTGCAAATACAATGAGCTAGAATGGTTTTTAAAACCATTCCCTATACATGTGAATCCCATATTCCTGGGTTCACATGGATTGTTCAATTTGGAACAAAGTTTCGGTAAACAGTGTGCCAATAGTGCAGTAGCCCTATACATTTAAAAATATCAAAATATTCATGAAAATTAAACCATTATAAAAACAAAAAAAATGTAATCAAATGTAGGAATAACTTTTAAATTTCATCTATATTGAGAAATATCATAAAAAGATTGGTATCTTAGAATATCCCTATATAATAGATCGTCCTCGAGATGTACTTCCTTACAGATCTATGCTTCATTACTAAAAATATTTGGTTAATGAGCCCACATATCTGCTTCCCTATCTAATTATTCTTCTAAAAAACAACCATGTTTCTATAATAAATGATCTAATGTAATAGTACTTCCCCAAAACACATTCTTACCCTTAACCTACACACATATCGGAAGCTCCTCAAAGGTCTCTTCTATCTTATCATAATTATCATCCACCTTGATCCTAAGAAAGGGGTATGGATGATAATTTTGATGACGTGAAAAATGATAAATGTTGTGCATAGAACTATACCTCTATTAAAGATTGAATTATAATTCCCCCAGAACGATTAAATCTATAAATTAAAATAGTCCGAGAAACCAGTGTTCTAACATGACCTGACATCATATCCTGTGGTGACCCACTCTAGGCTACACCAGACAGAATAAACAATAACCCTCTATAAACAATAGGGTTCAACAATTTCTTTAAGAATAAAAATTATGTCTGCTTTATGTCATATCCATAAATTTCGGAAAAGAACAGATCCTGCTCTAACTACTCCTATATAATAGTCGATCCGAGTAGCCCTAACTCACCTACCTCCATGCTACATAGAGGTGAGCTTCTTGTAACACCATAAAGAGAAATGTACGGTTCAAGTAGAATAATTTTTTTATATATTCATATAGGATAACTCTAAAAGTTCTAGGTGCATTTCCAATGACCCAATAAAGTCTAGAACACAACCTCATAGAATATCCTCAACAACCTAAAATGTATGCTATGAGTTCCTTTTTTTTATGGGTGGAATGTCATGCTCTATTAAACCTATGTAAAAAACACCATCTGTATGACCTATAATAATCAAGAAGAAATTCCTTAGTAACATTCTGGAAAAAAACTTTATATCACCATGTGCAAATGGACTATCTCTTGAATGTGTAAGTATTTCAATTTCTCCACTAAAAAATTCACTCGTTATGTTATGAAATATAGTACATTTCCCAAATGGTTTACAATCATCCAAATAGATTCATTTTTCTCACTGATAGTGTAGAGTCCCACCCCAATATCAATATTTTCTTTATTCCACATTCATTTAGTAATGGGAAATGACTATAGTAATCAACGTGGTCTTTGATACTTGATCTTCACCTACAGTCAGGTATAGTATTATTCCACAAAACCCAATTATCTCATTTTTCATTACATGAAACCAAAATTATCAATGTATGTCATGGAAAATAATGGTAACTCCTAGATGTAGTTCACTCCTTGAAGCATACAATTCACATATCATCTTCTCATGCAATCTCATAGGCACAAAAACCCGATTTCCAACATAGGTGATGTTATCTTCATCTATAATCCATTTTGAAGATTCCTCCCCACAATGTATTCTTTCCATCAGGATTTAAAATTCCGGATCATCATACTATCCATATTTAATATGGATCAAAGGTCTAGGCCCCTGGTAACTAATATGACAACAATTTCTCTTGGATCTCTTGAAATACAACAGAATCTAATCCAGTTAAGTCATCATTTTCCACTCATCACTAGACTTTTGATCTTCCTAAGTTATAGTTATCCTTCTCAATGCATTGGAGATACTATTTCCCTTCTATAGAGTATATTCTAGGTCAATGTCAAATTACCGCATATAATCCACCCATCTATGAATCAAGAGAATCACATTTCACTATGAAATGTTATAATTTATGATATATTGATCAATATATAGTGTAAAATTATTAACTAAAATATAATTATTCCAAAACAAAAAATAAAAAACCACTACAAAAAAATAAAGGGCTTGTTTATGAAAATTCCATTTATGTGGCCTCAATTGATGAGACATGTATACCACAACATGATCTCCATACATCTATAGTTCTCCTAGACCAATTCAAAAAGGTTTCACAAAACAATGTTTACACATATAATTGACTGGGTATGATCACGATTGGGTCCATAGTAAAACACTTCTTCAATACTTGGAGGGAACTATCAAATTATTCTGACTCTAAATTCTTTCTCCCCATATTGGTCATGTCTGAAAGAGGTGATTCTAATTTGGAAATGACCTATATAAAACTCATATAATATCCTAATAATCATAGAAAGGTACGAATATAGGAAAATTTGATGACTTCTCCTAAGAGACATATGTGTGATTATTCAATTCGACCACTATATCACCATCAACCGTGATTATGTCACCCAATAAGTGAAAATGATAAACAAAAAAGTGAAACAAATATATTTTACCATATATTTAATTCTGTACTCGTGTACTGACTACTATATCAATACATATTGAATAATCTTCATGATACATGGAGTACAGAAAGATTCCATCCACAAACACTAAAACAAACTAATCAAGGTATGAGTATAAGAATCTATTCATCAAAGAACTAAAATTTCATGTGATTTTATCAACCTGAAAGGAATCTCGAGAAACTTATAAATGAAATACTTGCTTCTAGAAGTAATCCTTATAATATTACAAGTCATAACTCTGAGCTGACGATACCCTAATATCAATTCAAACATGAGAAAATAAGGGCACCCTAAATTGTTCAACAAGATCATCTATACATAGAAGGGTATATGTGTTCATCAATTTCATTTGATTTTACTTTCAGTAATCAACTCACTAGAGAAAATTAATGTTAGACATATTTTCAAAAAAACATGAGAACCCTAAGGAGACACACTTTGATGGATAAACCCCTTATCCATTGTCTCTTCCAAAAAAATTTGAAGCTCCTGATATTATTTAGTATCCATTATATATTGAAAAATGTAAAATTGATTAGCTCAGTCAGAAGACCAATCATAAACTCTATGTCCCTGTTAGGAGGGAGCCCTTGATAAGTCCTTCGAAAACATTTCCTGGAACATGTACGCTATGGGTGAGAAGACATATCATATTAAACCTATATCATCTACCCCATTTGCTATTGAATTAGTTCTTTGTGTCCTTCCTTGATCCTATTATCAATGGTGAACATATTTTTCACCCCATGAGATGTAAAATTTACTCTTTAATGTTAACATTAAATATGGTCACATTATTCCCCTATCACTCCATACCCATAATGAGGTCGAATCCGAACATATCAATGAAGTAAATATCCCATAGAAAATGATATTCTCCAACCTCTAGTGATCACCAAATTAACAAACATATGCCTCTCTATTATAAATTGAAATGTGTATCTTTCATCATCGCCCTACCCCGGAACTCCACCACAATTCCCAAACAATTCACAAATTGTTCAGATATAAACATTGAGATGAAACCGTATCAAATAAAGATCCCATAATCATAGAGGCTACAAAAATAATACCTCTATCTTTTAATAATACGTCCTTGATATCCACAAATGTTGGATGAATGAAATGAAACTCTTATTCCCCTCTAACTAATGATTCAGTATGAGTCTCTTGAGCTACACCACTATACTGACTTTGCTTATCTTTCTAAATATCTTAAATGCCACATCCTATATCTCTTGGGATAGAAGAACTCCAGCTCCCTGACTAATATGGTGTTGAATACCACCTTTAATTATTCTGATTATCCCTAGATCCTCCATCATTAGTCATCTTTCATTGGATTCTATATTATCTATCTAGATGACCCATTTTACCCCAAGATCATCACTCTACCTTTGATTTGGGTAAATAACCAAGAACGTGTCATGAACTACCTCACTGGTATTAGATAAATATGTAAGGTCTTGTGTAACTATTCCTTCCCCCAAGAAATTATACATTCCACTACGCTAGAAAAATTTCTCTTAGTGATTGATTCTACTCTCAAAATATATACCACATGATTTTCTAGTAGGAACCACCTTTCTTCCATTTGAATCTTACTTCAATTTCACTTCAGATAAGATTTCTTGATCCACCATTTCACAAAATAATTTCAATAAAAATATACATCCATGGGACAAAATTAAGACTTTATGTACATCCTGAAAACACATTGCCATAGTTTTCTCATCCTTGCCGGTGCTAGAAAAAAGCATTGTAAATTAGAAAATTCACTACCAGAGTCTATTCTTGACATACATTATTGAGTGAACGTCATGAACATGCTGCACTGTCTTGTCTTATTCTATTCATATAATACTATACAATGAAGTTATCTAAAAAAAATATCAATACCATACCCATTTCTTTTCTATCCCAGGACAAAACATCCCACCAATTCTTCACCGATCCTTGTAGGGAATAAGCTGTCAACAAGAATGTAATCTCTATAGGAATCTACAAGTGATAATGTATACTCTATATAGACCAAATAAATGACTCATTTACCACATGAACACCATATAGGAGGAAATTCATAGTTTGTTTTGAATAAAAATATTGTTTTAATTCAAACAAATAATTCATGTACCGCTCTATGTCTTTCTCCACAAACTGGATTATGGGAGTAATGTTCTCAAAGGAACTACTCCACGACTCCTTCAAACGACATTGTCTATGCCTTAGGACATCTACTAGTGGATAATTTACATCTATAAACATATTTCATACTATCATAAAACATAATCACGGAGTAATATCTCTATAATTCCAAAAACATGTTTGAAGACGAATTTCAAAACATTAACATATAGAACATGACTTCTTCTTAGAAAATGATAATATTTAATTCTCCCTTTCCCCCAACATGGTTAAAAATGACGAACTATCACCCCCTTTTACCAACATACATATAGTTTATGGATAATGAGTTTAAACTCAATATCATTACTTATTATTCTCATTTGACACCCAATTATTCAAATCATGCCACATTAAGAAATTTAAATTTCATATTTTGATCATTTATTTAAGACACACAAGAAATGAAATCATTTCAATTTCAACATACTACCCAAAACATGTTTACATTGGAATACCTATGATATTATCCATTTAACATAATAATATTATGTTCCTAGTAGGATGCATTCATACTCAACTCTCTTTATATACCAGTCTATGATTCAAATCTCATAAAACTCAAAAACAATAATCATATCACCCGACAAGTGGAGCACTAATGATGAAATTACATTCTATTATAAAAACATACTTCAACTAAAGTAATATCACCCAAGGTACAAGAATTTTAACCTCATACATGAGTTAGCTACTGTCATGAATGAGATATTAACCAAGGCCTAAATCATTATATTATTCTTTCTACCTATCCCAAATTATTAGATAAATGAAAAAAAAATAAAATCACCTCTGATAGAACTTTGTATCATATTGACCTATTTTCCACACATCAGTTCCCTAATCTAGTTGGTCACATGAACATAGGTGCTCCTCCCCCTACTCTAGTTGGTTCCATCTAGAAGTGAGTTTTTATTTTCAATCATGTGGAAACTATAACCTATTACCAATTTATCAAAATAGCTGATATAAATAAACAATAACCAAATGAAAATAATCGTATTAAGAATAATACTAATACCACCTGATGACTAGAGAGGAATACAATATCTAAATGAAAACAATATATTTATCAATCCAAAAGTACAAGTCCGAGTTCAATGGAAAAATAAATAAGTAAGACACCGACAACTCCATAGTGAATCCACACAGTAGTTCAGATTCACCAATCCATGCACCATCCTGACTAATACATCTGACATATGACTATTGTTATTATCCTATTAAGAAAGCATGATGTCTATTCAGGTACCGATAGGAAATAATGAGTAGAGTGTGAATACAACTTAGTAGTCCACCACCAATGGAAAAAAATATCAAGTCAATAATAGTGTATACAATTTAATAATGAATAATGTCTAAAGGATAAAATAAATTATTATCGAATTTAATTATTATATAATTAACCGCATAAAACTCTTGCTACTCGGTGACACCATAACCTTAAATTCATAATTTGTATAATGTGTGGACCCTATCAGAATGTTACAGTCAACATTTATTATTTATTTTCAAATTATATCACAGCCAATGAGAACTATATTCCAAAGATAACTCATGGAAATAAAACATCATGTCTAAACCCCCATGGGTATTTGGAGCCTCATCCACCATACAAAAAAATATCACATGCGTATTTAGATCCTCAATCCATGTCTGAGACAAACTACTTCATATGGATATTTGAGGCCTTAGCCCATTTCCCACACCAAAGTATCATATGTGTATTTGCAGTCTCATAATGTGTCCAACACTTTTTTATCACATATGGGTATTTGGATCAAAGTATGTGTCCAACGCTCATATATAAAAATATCTCATATAATTCACATATATCACATCATCATGGTTTATCAATATTAAAATTATTTGCACATTTCACATTATGATATGATATTTTAACTATCAAAACAAGTCATTATTCAATACTATTGTCATGTGTAATAAAATAATAAATTCACCATTAAAACATCTATATTATTTAAATCATAGACCATAAAAAATATTATAAAAATTTAACCATCTCCGAACTTCTAATTACAAATAATTCATAATCAAATTCTTTTAAAAAATAGTCCATCCCAATCTCCATTAATTAATTCACAATATAATTAATGAAATTTCACAATCTCTAAATCAAATTTATTAATTCACGTAAGTCTCAATAAATTTCATAATCTGAAAATCCCTTCATTTATGTCACCAAATTATTAATTCAATTACATAATACCATTATCTCATTCATTAATTCCCATTTCAATTAATTCAATTTAAAAAATTTAAATTTCCCCATTAAATCCAAATAATTTTGAAATGGAAAATAATGAAAATAAATTATCTTATTAATAAAATTTCCCAATCATGGAAATTGAAATCTCCAAATTACAAACATATTGTTAAATCAAGACTATGAGATTAAATTTTTACAACATACCTAAAATTTGATGATAATAAATCACCAACAGAAATCCCGGATTGAAGCGGAAAAACAAATATCATGATAAATATAGCGATATAGACTTGAAACCTAAAACCATGATAAAATAGATTAGATCCACCAAATTAGAGATCTTGATCTTCAAAAGGAGGAAACAATCACATTAAAGGTTGAGATAATGACTAGAGAATAATGGTAAACACCTCAGGGTGTAATTTTATAACCGGTTGAGGTTCAGATCTTCTATCTAATATATTATTAGTGGATAATGGTTTTTAGAAGGTCTAATAATTTATCAGGGAGGACCCTAAATATAGGGAAAGTGACTAAGTGAAATTCATGGTAATTTCAGTATAAATTATTTAGGTTAATGAATTTTTAATATAATTTTAGAGGGTCTATAATCTCCCATGAATGGTTTTCTATACGGGCTGAATAGTTTACCTTCAGGGTGTCTCATGGTTACACATAAGATGCCTCACAGTTTTGAAAATCATGCACCAACCATGTGAATTCCTTTTTCCTAGGTTCAAAATATATTCTAGGTTGGTTGCATAGTCCAGGAAAAATGTGCACCCCTATGAACATCCCTTCTTCCTTAAAAAATTTCCCAATTTTCTCCCCTAAACACCCAAGATAAATCCAAATCCAGAAGTACTCAAACTAAGCTAAATGGGTACCAGCCAAAAAGCATGATCAATCTCTAGAAAGGACATGATATTAAATTTAATTACATGAATAAAATTAGTAAATATGATGATATGAGGCTATAATTGAAATACAAATCCTTATATTCCTATAAATAATTTATTTACATAAAATACCAAACAAAAGGTAAATTAAGGTTATATTTTCAATAGTAATAAAAATAATAGAAATATAACTCATAAATTATATGAGAACAATAAAATGTATAGCTTTATTAATTTTATTAATATTTAATTAAGTGAAATTTTTTATATAAAAATATCTCAATATCATATAATTATAATTTTGTAATAATTAAATGAATCATTCAAAATTAATTTTTTGAATTTAAACTATTATTTTTAGAAAAAGTTTAAAGAACTATACAATGTAAATTTCAATATGATGAATTCAATAATGAATTTATTTTGGTAATTTATATATTATGAAATTAATATATTATATAATTTCATAAATTTTATTTAGTGTTTTATTATGTGATATTTTAGGACATGGAGTTTACATGCTCAATAGAGTCTCATGTGTAATATTCTCCCTCGTAAATAATTCAACATTGAAATTAAGAGAATAAATAAAAATGGATGAAATGTTGATACACTTTATTAATATAATATTTGGGATATATAGTATCAGAGTATATATTTTAATAACATCAATGAAAATTCATTAAATGAGTTATCTGATCTACAGTACATTTTATCCAGTTAAAAAAAATGTATAGACTCATAATGAGATTAGTCAAGATGTAGCTATATTCTATAAAATTTGAGAATATTTTTTTTGGATCCAACATAAATTTCATCATTAATAGAATATGAAATACATATCATATGATAAAGAGTCTTGGATTAATGACCTATAAGTATAGAACAAATAAAAAAATTCATATTATTATTAAAGGTCCAAGATAACATAGAATTAACAACACGTTGTTTGAAAATCAAAAAACACCGACACATAGTGAATATTTCAATAATATACAATCACCCACATTAAATTATAAGATTTTACGTAAATTATCACTATAAAACTTCTATCTACTTTGGGATTGATTAAGGTGATCCTAAATAGTTCAACCATTAATTGTCATCTCCAGGACATGATCTGGGAAAAGTAACATTCTTTATCTATATTGTTTCCAACATGTTTGGGTACAAAAACTATTTCCATATGTTGATTTATTAGGAGTAATTTGTATTCTAAAATGTAATCTATTATTCTATGAAAATTCCATAAAAGTAAATTATTTAACAAACAAACAATGGATGTCCTGATAACATGATCCAAGTAAATCTTCCAACGCTGCGATAGGGAAATCATAATTCATTTTAGTCTATGGATGATGGAATATGATTTAATTTATATCATTTTGAGATACATTAGATCACTATTTATAAATATTTAAGAGAATTAAGGGTCAATGTAATATACAATTCATAGAGATGACCCTTAAAGCCTTTGGATTTCAATAATATGGATCTATGAATGTTGTTCTAGGGATATATAATCTCCTCTCTCCTAGATATTGTGAACTTAGTAAGAAGATCAATGATGAACCATTTAACGTCATTAATCCTCAGAGTATTCAATATTTCAGTGATAAAATCCATTATAACTTTATATCTCTCCCATATATGTATATGTAGTGGTATTATGGATCCTTAAGAATATAATATTTCAAAATTTACATATTTTCATATTAATCATCTAAATATACAGTTCTCAATTTCCTCTATATTTTGTAACCTAAAATTCTATCTTCAACCCAGATAAATAATTTATATTAAAATTCCATAATTTATTATCATCATTGAGTTTCTATTTCAAATAATCTATGTGTACAACACATAATGAGTTAAAAAATATAAAACACAATATATATTTATAATTTAGTTCAATTTCAAAGCATTCACTTGTTTAGAAACATGTTCTAATAATTCGAGAAAGAGGTATCTATCCTATCTAATAAGGATGTATTAAAAGTTTGAAATAAAAGGAATGAAAGATAACCATGCATAGAAATCACAACATTTCCTTAAAATAGATCTCTATATTTTGGATATTTAACAATCATCTTCATGGTTAAAAATCCTAAGTATATTACAATCAATGAATCAATAACCTGGTTTCACATCCAATTATGGATGAGTATGATGAAATTATAATCCATTACTCTTTAAAAGTATCTTATTCGCCACATGTTGTGCTCATTCTGTAAGAAGATATCCTTCAAACCCACATTATTTGAATATATATCGAATCATTTATCATTTATGGGGTGAATCCATATTTTATATAAAATTATTAGTGATTCTATCTCATGGTATGGATTTGGATTTTTTTATTTATGATTTTTATCTTCTTTAATGAAATGGAAATCCCGCTCCCATTCTACTTATAGACATCGCTATGTTCATTATTTTATGTATCCCTAAATATTAAAAATAATTTCATAATTAATGGTAAATTTTATATTTCAAGATTAATCAATATCAATATAAAATAATATAAATATTCCAAACAATATATATAGTCAACAATTAGTTATATAATAAATCAATATTATATTTGTAATTATGAATTAGAGGGTGGCATTAGTTATAGTAATATCAAGTAATCATTAAAATAAGAAGATTGATTTAATTAAATACATTACATAAAAGGATTTACTGAAATGATTAATTTATAAATATTATAATTTAATTTTGAAAAAATAAATATCATTTTTGATTTCATCATATAAAAATATACATTTTCTAAGTTTTCTTTATTTTTTGAAAAATATTTAATTTCTAATAAATGGTGAAGAATACTGATTTCTGTAAAAAGATATTTTTTAATAAATTATTATCATTAAGATTCAAAATATGAATTCGATATAATTTTATTATACTTAAATATTATTTACAGTATATATAATCACCAAAATTAATTTCCAATCCACTTTGTATTGATTTTTTAATTTTTTTTATCTTTTTCTTTAAAAACATGATTTAAATGCCTAAAGTTTCTCCCTTTTAATTTATTAAAATGATACCTAATAAAAAAAAATTAAAATAATATTTATTATTTATATATTTGAATATTATTTTAGTTTCCTATATGGATTATTATTATTATAAAAAATAATACATATTCATCATTTTGTATAAAAAATAACCCTGAAAACTCGTGGTCACACAACTACTATGGGATTAATATAAAAATTGATTTTCCAATTCTATGGATTGAATTAGTAAAAAATCTTCCATATTTGGAATCATAATAATTAATATTTTCTATTATGATAAAAAATGTTTCTGATCAAAAATTTTATTGAAAGAAAGTAAAAGCAATTATATTATTAATGGAAGAAAATAGTTTTTATAGTGGTTAATCACCAATGATAATTTATGGAAATGACCTATCATTTGTAAAAACATTTTTATGGGTAATATTTCGATATTTTATACTCATTTCTCCAAAATGAATCATTATTGGAGTCGCATGAACTGTGGAAAGTCACCCAATAGAATTTACATTTTTCTATTTAGTATAATTCCATTCCCCTCCACTATAAATTATATTTAATTATCCCAACTTCTCAAAAACCACCAATTCAATGTATCTCAACCAATACATATCATAATAACTACGTAATATCTCTCATATCATCATAGGATCCGCACTTATGGTATAAATATATCTATTTAATACCAATTTTGAAAGCAAAAAGGAGTTACATGGAGAAGTTGATGATAACGACACATTTGACAAATCAGATTCAAGGTAAGGGCCTTCATCTCAATATTTCTTAATTGAGGCATATATTGATATTATACAACTTTTTTTCCTTTATAAGGATTATCAACAACCCATTTGACATGTTATATCCTAATATTATTTTTTATGGTATTTAATGTTTTTAATGATATTATTCCATTAGATTCACGATTTAAGTGTTTCCAATGTAATAATGGTCTCTATAAATCCAATTTTAATATTATAAAATTATAAATGATTACAATTAGATTTATATATTTTTAAATGATTTTATATAGACATAAAAGACTTAATCGGTATAGTTTATAATTTATTTTAAATGGATTTGAATGGGAATATATTTGTGTGTTCTATAGTGTATGTTTTCCCAAACAAAAGAAGGAAATATATATTCTTATAGGACAAAAAATTTATGAATTTTCCACCACTGTGAACATAGTATTATTTTTGAATTTCTTTTCAGTATTTCATGTTCTCTTCAATGAAAATCCATTTTTTTGGGTATTGTTGTATTGAAGGTTTTTGGCAATATAAAATGGTATCTTTTCTATATAAAATGGATTTTTAATGTTATTTTTACTTATCAGTTTAAAAAACTATATCATTTTTTTTATAATGTAATAGTTAAAAAATAAATAGTTTTTTATTAATGATATGAAATTTTATAATTATACCATAGGGTAGGATAAATAGAAATTGGGGGGGTCTATTACCAATTATATGATGGGGTGGCATAGATAGTGTCAAGTGATCCTATTATCACTTAATCAATGGTCAAACCATAATTTCACTCCAATTCATTGGTCAATGTTCCTTTTAATTATAGGAATTATGTAAGAAGATACCATTGAGTTTATCTATTTGATTTAACTATTCATTTTTTACATCTAAAAGGGGTCTAAAACATATTATGAATGTTATATTCTATGTTACAAATGAGGAGTTTTAATTTAATTCAATGGGTTTTAATTATTTTAATTTGAAAAAATTATATGTATTTTTGTGGTTGAAATGTTTTATATCAAATGATTAATGAAATTTGATAATAATGGTAAACATAATAAGGGAATTTATGTATTAACTTGACTGTAGATTTTATTTTTTTATCCCTTCGAAATATTTGGTGTTCATCCATCATTTTTAATTTATTTTCACATTAAATAAAGATGGGAATTGGAATTGAAGAATTAAATTAAATTTCGTGGATAAATTACATGAAAAAATTATGATTTAATTTAAATGTTTTATATTATGGAAAAAAGTGACACTTATTAGTTGTTTTAAGTATTAATTTTATGTATTGTATTATGTATTAGTTATTGAATAATTCTCTAAAATGCTAAACCTGAGAAGATACACATATTAAAAATAATTAATTATTGTCATACATCTCAATATAATGTACCATTTAATGATGGGGCATTATAGTTATTTTTTTAATGTCAGTCTAGATGAAATTAGAGGTCATGATAATGATAATATCATTCCCTTGTATTATTTTAACTTATGTTGAATTCAATATTTTATAGCATTTGATGATTACCATGTCTGTCCATCAAAATCATGTTAATTAAGAATCATTTTCCATTAAATAAATTGGGATGATGCTGTGGGATGGATCATATAAGAATATATCTTTTTAAATCAGTATCCCATGGTTGCGGGAATCATAACAGAATAGTTTGTTGTAGTGATCTATTGGTTGATATATGTAATAAATTTAGGTGGTATCCATGATAGATAAAACCCTATATTATGTGAAGGAACATATATTGTTTTGGAGAATTACAATAATCATCATCCCCGATAATACATTGAATAATATATATTTTTGGTAGCCTAAGGATGCAAAAATTATATGGGGATGTAATTTGATTTCATGGCATGTTCGAAACACCAAATGGAAAAAAATTTAGTTAATAATTTTGAATATGAATCTAATTGATTCTAGTCTTCATTAAAGAATACCAAATAAATAAATATTGTATTGATTGAAAATTATTTGAAACATTAATGGATATTTCACATCAAAAATATTACCCTACATTTGTTCAGATCCAAATGAAATAAAAAAAAACTATAATAGAGTCAAGATGATAAAGATTTGGTAGCTTCATAATAATAAAACATATTTGGATTTGATAGGAATGTGATGTGTTTTATTTATAAACATATAATAAAATCAATACAATTTACCTAGTATTAAAAACATGTTAACGATGGTCATTTTCATTAATAGAAATTAAAAATAATGAGAAAGTGGGTTATTTTTATGGGAATACTGAGATTGATTTTATCGATATGTATGTTCAATGATATGAAAAAAATTAAAAAGTTTAAGGTGGAAGGAAGCAAATATTCATATTTTTATGAAGTATAATGGTAAATAACAAAAATGTTGCAATTGTTGGGAATGGAATGTCATGGAATATTTGATGGGATCTGGGATGTGTTACTAATGTTAAATGTTTGGCCACATCACCTGTGAATGAATGAAAAAGAATCAAGAATAATCAAATAACTGGGTAATTGATAACCATCCAAGTGTGAGGTGTTTTAGTTTCATTGTGCTAGTTTACTATTCAAATTCATTTCAAATTTTATTTTCAAAAGATTGAAAAATCTCAACTATAATCAATAGGGTGTAGAAATGTCATTTTTAACTAATAAAATTGATGTTTTTCAATAAAATAAATTGTTGACGTGTATTTTACTTTTTTATTAGAATTATTCCAATGCCTTATTGAGTCTAGATATTAAAAATTTATTGATATAATCATATTGTTACCAGTAGGATGAGTTTCTGGTAAATTTTATTGAACTAAACAGAACTGACATGGATATCATTAATTATATAAGTTTTATTTATGTTTATCACAATAACATATATTTTTTTGTATTTTTTTATTTAATGGTTTAATTCTATTGATAAATTTCTAAGAAGTTGAAAATTTTATTCGAAATATAAGAGAAAGTAACTCATTCCATATTTCCAAAAAAGAATAAATAAGTAAAATTCGTGTTCTAAATGTAATAAATAAATACATGGATATATTTATATATGATTTTAATATTTTCATTCATTTCCACAAGGATGATTTTGTTATTGACTTTGTAAATTACCCAAATCCTATTTCAAATCCACCATATTGAATTGCTGAGTAAAAATGTTTGAATTAAAAAGAAAATTGAATGAGGTATCAGAACAGTTTTTGATATGACCTGTAACATCACCAAGGGGAGATTCATTCATTTTTCCAAAAATAACAATTATTCAATGAGACATATAAATAATTATGGATCATTCAATAACTTCACTATGTAGAACAAGTATCTTTTTCCTCATATTGATGATTTGGTTGATCAGATATAGGGAGAAAAATTGATTTCCATGTTTGACATCAGTTTAGGGTACCATTATATATGTTTAAGGAATAAGGCACTATAAAGAATACGTTTCAGACTAGATATATGAATTATAATTTTTTGTTATGTAATTTGAGTTATCAAATATAAATAATGAATTTATGAACCTTTTGAAAATAATTACCCCTGATTTAATTTTTGATAGGTTTATTATTATGTTTAATGATGACATTTTTTTATATTCTAAAAGTATAGAGGAACATTAAAGGATGAAAGGGGTGGTTTTGAAAATGGTAAATGTAAATGAACTATTTTGGAAATTTTGAATGTGTGATTTTTTCTCATAACAATTTTCATTTCATGGGAATTTATTTTTTTATGAAGGGATAACAATTGACCAATATAAAATGATAGCTATTTAATAATTTACAAGGCCCAAAAATATAATATAGATTTATAATTTACATGGATTAGTGGAATACTATTAGAGGTGTGTTGAATTATTTTCCTGATTGTCTAGCCCTCTAAAAATTTAAAATATAAAAGGAGTTATGTTAATCTGGGAAAAAGAATGTGATAATTGATTATAGGAAAATAGAAGAATGGTGAGTGGTCTATTTTTCCCATTCCTTATTGAAATGGTGAATTTTTCATCTAAATTCATTATTTATATATAGTAAATTGTATTTCATAATGAAAAATTATTTGGTAATTTCACAAGTATCACTTCATTTGAAAACTCATGAGTGAAATAAACCGACACATGATTAAGAATTATGATCTTTATTGTATAAAATGTTTAAAAATCATTTGTATAATTAAATTTGTGTTATATATACTAATCTCAAATGTTGGATGTATATATTCAATAAAAAATAACATAACATGAGATATAGAAGATATATAGAACTAATCAATGATTATAATTATAGGATTATTTTCCATTGAGGAAAATAAAACAATTTATATGTTTCATTAAGTATAGAAAGTAATGCAACATTGGCCATGTTACATTGGTAATGTGAACTTATAATTAATTATTTTTCAAATTTTTTCATAGATGTTATTTATCCTAGGGAAACCTATATTTCTTTCAATTTTTAGCATCATCAACATTATTATAAAGAATAATGGGAACTCAAAGGTTGATCATTATTTATAGAAATGGTGATAACTATTAAGATGGGTAAGATTCATAAATTTAATATTGGTGATGAAGGTGTAATATGATTTGTAAAAAGTCTATATTTGATTTGTGATTCCATGTTGAGGAAATACATTTCGACTAATGCTCAATGTTTTCCATTTTAATTTATCCATGTAGCACTAATATGTATACATTCCTTTTGGAGTATTTCTGGTTAGATGGAACCGAAAAAGATATTACTGAAATAAGCATGAAATATTTGAATTTATTGCTGAATAATGAAGAATGACAGTTTTTGAAGTGGATTCATTAACTATAAAAAGTACTAGTGTGTAAATGAGATAATATATCAATGGATTTAATGTTATGATTAACATATAATTCTTAAGATAATTACACATATTGGTTTATTGATTATTTATTAAAAAAATCTACACAATTTCTTCCAATTTGAAATATGTTATATTTAGATTTCCATTCTAGATTGTATGTAATAAATACAGTCAGTCTACATGGATTGACTATCTCCATTGAATATGACCATGATCTGAAGTTCATATTGATAATTTTTAAAGGTCTTCATATTTAATTGGGTAAATAATTAAATTTCATTACATCTTTTTATCCTCTATCGGTTGAAATGTTTGAGAAGAAAATTATAACCATGTAAGAGACTATTTTGTCTTGATAATTCTATTACCAATGAAAATGGGGTGAGTATCATTATTTTTTTGATATCTCATTTAACCACTATATTCATTATCATTTATAGATGGAACCATTTGAGGTATTATTAGTAAATTACTATAATAAACTAGAATTTAAGGATGATTTGGAGAATGGATGTTTATAGGACCGTAGTTAGTAGAGGACATGGCTATGATGGTCAAATTTATTCAATGAATCATGAGAAAAAATCAAAACAAAGAGGATATTTATATGGATAATTGGAGGATTGATCTTTCAGTTGAGGTAACCCATTAATTATATATACATGTTTATCATGGTAAAAGAGTAATGTGCATTAGTTAAAGAGGAATATGTGACAATGGTTCAATGGACCTATAACGACCCATAACTGATGTACATAGACACAGCATTACTTTTTCACAATAGTTAATACATTACAGAAATAGATTCTGAAAGACCGTATTAGTTTATTGTATTTGGAAACATGGAACTCATTATTCTAGCATAGTTAAATAACATCATCATCTGCTATAAAAATATTCCCCATAAGTGTTCTTACATAAAATCAATCTTCATATCATAGGAAAAGAAAACATAAAAAGAGTGATCTTAAATTCTCAGTAAGGGAAATCATTGATAATAGAAAACAAACTATAAATATAATAATGTAAAAACATGATCATAAGGTTTAAATATCAAAATCGTGAGTCATAAAATAAATCTTGGTGGTACGTAAGGTATAGATCATAAAAGAACATTAACAATGATAAAGTAGCACTATCATAACATATAAAATTGTGGAAAACAAATAAACATATAATATTATATCCATAGTATCCAAATAATTTCTTTCAAGACAATAATATTATAAAAATTCTATTATTGAACACAGTTTTCTTGTTGTTCAAGATATATATTTCTGAACATGATTTACATGTCGTTCCAGCCCTGTATTACTGATATGAATTTACTTTTTTTTATTCATGTTTTTGTCATGAGATATAAATTATTAGCCAATTTATTATAGGGGGATATAAGTCCCCCATTTAATAATTAAATCATTTATACATATTCCACAAAAATATAAACCATTCATCAAAGAACCACCCAAAAATAAAATATATTTCTTAAACATCATTCCATTGAAATGTAATCCATATAAAATATCATTCCTCAATTAACAAAATCAAATAATAGTAATAATAGTGATAGAAACATTACTCTATTTAAAGGGCATCATCATAGATGAAAAATAATTTTTAAAAAACACACACCCATAACTATTTTTGAATCTATTATTTTATCATAAAACACATTTTATTTTATAAAAATTCTGAAAAAATTTGAAATAACATTATTTAGTTGAATGTAAACATGAAATCGTGTAGAGGAATCTTCATAAAAAAAGTGTTAAAAATATGTAAGAATCCCTTCATTTAATATAATTTAAATAAAAATTATTTATTTACTCTTTTCGGGAAAGTCAAAAAGTACCCTGTATTTTAAATGAGTGAAATATCTCTTCCATTAAATGTAGTAAAAGTCCAAAACGTGTAAAACGACTTTATATATATATATAGAATATTAATGATCATTTTATGAAACCATATTTATAAAGCATGGACATGGGTGATAAATATAACGACTAAATACATATGTGTAAAAAATCTATGATAAAATGAGATTGTAATATTATCCCCTACTCTAGGTATGATATGGTTTGTAAGTATCTGGACCTCCACTTTTTCGATTATATCATTTTCATTTTCTCAAAAGGTTTCTTTTGGATGGATGTCTACCAAATGTTTGGCCTCAAGAATGATGTGATGGATGTTGGGAGAGAAAATGGTTAGGGGTAGGTTGATAAAAATGGCATTAAAGATGTGATTAAAATAGAAAGAGAGGATCCCTATTATAAGAGAGGGGAGGGGTACCTTTGAAAATAAAAAACCATTAAATTAATAAAAAACAATTTTTAAATTCAATCACCTCTAAATAAGATTATTTAAAAGATAAAATGATGATTGGTGTAATTTCTCTCAACTAATAATATTTAGACATGTTTTCATTTTAATTTAAAACATATCATTTTGATTTATCCTTATTTAATCTATTTAATTAGAATTGTTGTAATAATATTCTAAATATTAAATGCTTATAAATATTTACACATGTGTTGTAAATTATACATAATTGGATACATTATGAAATTTTCAACATTCAAATTTTCTATTTTTAATTTTGAAATATATTTGTGAATTTTGAATAATTTAATAATATGTTATTTTTTAAAATATCAATAGTGTCAATTTTGACACTATTCATTTATTTGTCATTAAATAAAATCCACACCCATGATAAATTAGAAAAAAAAAATATTTAATACAGTACTAACATGTCATAATTACCTAAAAAATTGTAGAGTAAAATAATTAGTTTATATTATATTTCTCTTAATATTTTTAAAACCATTTATTTGATATTTATATTAATAAATTAATATCTACATCCTTATTATCTCATAATTAATAGTAATTATTAAATCTCTATAAATAATAAATAAATTCCCATGATGTAGATAATTTCATTATATTTTAGTATAATAAGTATGTTTGATTATTTATCATGTTTATCACAATATTAAAATTATTATTCTTATAAGAGATAAGAGAGGAAAATGTTGTCACTTTCATTTATTTTAATTTTCATTACTTCAATTTCATAGAAAAAGGTACTTGAAATGGAAATATGCTGACCTTAATGTGATAATTTTTTTCCATTAATTCATGTAATAGAGTTTTGGCAGGTTTTTGGGTAATTCTATTATCTTTATCATATTTTTTGTTACAATAATATATAAGATTATCTTTACCTGTGGTACATAAAAATTAGCGCATTAATTATTCTTAATATCCAAAAAATAAAAGTAACCTATGAACACAATTTTGATTGAGTGATTCAAATTATGGAATCCATTTTCCAATATTAATAACACATAAGTTCCATTAATTAATTTAAAATTAATTCTTATTATCAATAAAAAAGAAGGTTAAACAAACTGTAACTAGATTGACGTTGTTTATGTCCAATTTAAATTTTAAATTGAATCCAATGACAAATCATTTATTAAATGATAGAATAATAATAAAATTACAATTTTCAATCCAATTAATCATAAAATATAACTATATAAATAAATAAGATGAATAAGAAGATTTGAATTAAAATAAATTATTTTTCATTATTCATTAAAATATAAATTTCATCAGAAAAATACTAAAATTACATCATAATAAATGTGTGGTTTCCTTTTTCTAAATAATTAGTTTATTATGTCTAATATAACTTATAATTTTGTCAGAAACTATATTTAAAAATGTTTCACCATCGAAGGGAGGAAAAATTTTATTTTTTAGTGAAAATTATTTTTTTTATCCAAAAAATTGAATATGTACTTATATAATAGATAGAAAACATATAAGATGAATACAAAACATTACATTGAATATTTAATATATATTTTTCACAAATAAAATCCATAAATGGTGAATTTAAATTTTTATAGACTCACTTATTTTTCATTTAAATATTTATCTTGGAATGAAGTTAATAATATTGAAACCTTACATTATAATGACAAGGTTATAATATTTTATTATCAATTATAATAATTCGATCATGTAATAAATTATATAAAATGAAGTTGAAATTATGTATAACACAAGCCAAGAATAGTGTTGCATGTACAGCAACGTAATACAATATTGCGTATAGTGCAAGATATTCTTTATATATCATACAAAACAAGAAATAAATGATATCAAAATGAATATATCACATAAAATATTAGGCTGTTACATTTTACCCCCCTTAAAATGAATTTCTATTTTTAAATTCATCTGGTTATAATGTATTTACTACTTGAATGTTTTTATCATAGAAACCCACGTCGTTAAAAGGAACACTAAAACATCATTTTAAAAAGGAAAGTTAGAAACATAGTAATTACTCAAAGTAACTCATCATTGGGTTTCCACATAAGAGAACATAGGTGGAAAGTGAAAACATAGACAAAGATGAAAAATATAACCCTCAAGTTTGGATAGATATTGATAGAAATCATGATTGGGGAAATGATACCAACTAGAAAGACATAAATATGCGATGATTTATTAGACCAACTGATTTATCAGATAAGATTGTACTAAGATATCATTTTTCATTTTCAAGATCATTTCCCTGTAGTTGAATAATTTTTCCTGAGAATACATACTTACTTGATTTTGGTGGAATCTCAATATTGTTCGTGCCTTGAAAAATATCTATGTCTTCTCTTATTTAATGAAATTATGCTGAACTTTGCATTCTTCAAGTGTTAGCAGATCATGCGATAGATTTATTGTCAATTAAATCTATCTCAACAAAAAGGATGACACATTTGATCTAATATGTATAAGCCCACCTATAGTGAGATAATAAATTTAACTTAAAAATCTCTATTAGAATATAACATTTAATATCCATAAATGGATTACATTACTATCCTTTATAAAACTAAAAATATAATAATTTAGAATGAGGTGAACTATTTCGACATAACATTTTTCTCCAATATATCATAAGGTACTTCTTTGTTGTCACATTCCAAACATGTGAATACCTTAATCATGTATTCTAAAAAAATATAATATTAACATGAATTATCATATAACATTAAGGAAAACATGCATTCTATCCAAATTAACACTTTCCATATACCAAAAATACAAAAAATTCTATATAATAAAACAATGATATCACCCTTTCCAGATATCAATAATGAGGTCATTAATACTATCAAACAACTCATTATCACTTTATCCCTTTGTTATGCACATATAATGTGCTTTCCAAAAATATTTCAAACAATCTTGGTGGTTACCTGTAATTTATAATTATGAAAAAACACAATGCACCAAAAATTGTTATTTTAATATTCCATAATACTATAAAAGAGATTCTTCAACACTATTTTTGAATCCCATTACATAAACACTAAATCATTCCACCACATCATTGTCATACACAACATCTCCAATTGTGATCAAATGCGATTTTAATTTATCTATTTCCTAAAGAGGTTTTTGACATCGGTAATCATCCATAAGACTATGATTAGGGCATTGGATATCGTAAGTCCACATTTCCATTCACTAATATATATTTTGTATGGCTGGTGTGTTCCCTATAGTCTTTTCTCTATTCACATCATTACAAACCTTTTCTAAATACTATGGACCTAAACTACTCTATAACATTCATTTCCAAAATAAAAACATTTTCCAGTACCATTTAGACAATCTCTAACAAGCTTATTTACTCACATTGAGCATATAGAAACATTCATCTTCTTTTTACCCATCGTTTGGTCTTTTCCCTTGAACATCATATTTCGTTTCCTATCAATTCCATGATATTCATGTGTAACACCAAATTCCATTTATTCCTTGATAACACAATAAACATTATCTTAATTTCTACTAAATTATATTATATATGATTCCCTTTGATGAATTAGTTTTAAGCCATTGAATAATCAATCAACATTTCTTTCCGGTTGAATGATAAATCCCAAATCGTACCTTAAAAGTCTTGTATAGTTTGCATCGTATGAGCCATCAAATTCTTCATCCTTTAACATAAGAATAAGAAAATTCTTTTCCATATTTTTTCAAGGATATGAAGAATTTAATTGTGGAAAAATAAGTTTCTTAACTAGTCGCATCCAATGGATTCAATTTCATCGTGATTCCATGTATTCTTGATTAGAGTCTACGACTGGTCGAATTCACTTTTTAAATGATAAATGGCCAAAATTAATTTTTCATGTTCTGAGTAGTGAATAATGTATAATATATTTTAAATGGTAATAATATATTTTTCATCAAAATTTGGATCATAATACCCACTGAAATATGGTGGATGATTCCTCATGATGGACTCAACTGAATGTTGTTCCTTTCATTTCTCATTAGGAAGTCCAGAATGATTCATAGCTTGTGTAATTATAGAAATACAATTTTTAATTCTATCTCCTATAAAATATAGTTATTATGGTGGAAAATCATTTCATATCCTATTGCATTGTTCATTAACATGATTCTTCAGGTTCCTTCAATTGTATAAAACCCAAAAACAATAGTGCAAGAGGCAAAACATATACTAAGAAAACAATTTAATCAAGGGGGATTACATTCAATCTCTAACATATTAGGATTAATCATAGGGTATTCATGATAATTACCATAATTCATAGATGGTATCCTATATTTTTACTTACCCTTCAGGATATCACTAGACATACAATAGAAATATCTCAAGGGATCTCAATAATGTTTTCACATCCTATTTTCCAAAGGCTAACAAAACCTTTGCAATAATACAAACTGTAACGGAAAAGCTTGATGTACATGGGAATTACATTAATTTTTATGAATACTTAATACATTTCACATATATATGCCCAAATACTATATTATATTACTGTATTTGGAAACTCTTAACTCGTTATTCATTCTTGGTGAAAAATAATCAACATCTCCCATAAAGGTATTTTCCTTTAGTTTTCCTACCCGAAACTTTTCTTTATATCCTAGGGAAATGAAAAGATGAAATGGGTGAGCTCAAATTATCAGTAAGGGTGAAAATGGAAAACAAAAAAAAATTATATATAGAAGAATGTTAAAACATGATCATAATGTTTAATTATATAAACTGTGAGTCATGAAATACATCTTGAAAGTACGTAAGGCATAGAAAATAAAGGAACATTAAACATGATAAAAAAGAATTGGCATCACACATGGAATTACTGAAAACAAATAAGAACATAATATGATTTCTATAGTATCCATGGTTTTTCTTCCACGGCCATCATTGTGGACAATGTCAATTATTGAACCGAGATTACATTACATTCCAACCATGTTTTGTTGAACCAGATTTACTTTCCATTATAGCCATGTATTATAGAATTGAATTCTGTTATTGTCCTATTCATGTTAATATCATGAGGTATAAATCATTAACCAATTATTTGGAGGTAGATATAGGTACTAACTATCTCATAATTAAATCTTTATTACATGTTCCACAAAATATAAATCCATCATCAAAGAAAAACTAATGAAATACTATGTGTCTCTTAACCGTCATTTCATCATAACATTATCCAAATAAAATATCATTCAATCATTAACACATAAAAAAAATATTAATAATAGTAGGGGTAGAAACAAAAATATACTAAAATAGCGTTACCGTTGATGGAAAATAATTTATATAAAAAAACTCAAACTTAATTCTTGAGGAAGATATATTTTTTTCTTCAAAAACGTTTTTTTCTCAAAATTTTGAACATTTTTGAAAGAAAATAATTTAGATCAAAATAAAATTGATATATTTTATAGGAATCATCCTGGAAATAAGGTGTTAAGAAGACATAAAAATCTGTTCAATCTGATTATGTTAAAAAAAATTATTCACATACTCTTGCAAGAAAAGTAAAAAATGTACCTTGAATGTAAAATGAAATAAATACGTCTTCTATACCATGAAGTATAATTCGAAATTGGGTAAAAATGTCATTAAAAATACATATAAGAATAGTGAAAATTTAATGATTTTTTTTAGAAATCATGTAAATGGATGATAAATATACCTCCGAAAATACTTATATATAAACAATCTCGGATAAAAATGAAATTGAAAAATTATCCATTACCTTAGGTCTGATATGTTTCATATGTATTTGAACCTCATCTTTTTTGAGTATCTCATTATTATTTCCAAAAATGGTCTTCATAGGATGGATTTCAATCCAATGTGTGGCCTCTATGATGAATTGTGCGATGCTGGAAGTGGAAATGGGTAGGGTTTGGCTAAGGAAAAGTTATTTACAGTTGTGATTAAAATAAAATGTGAGAATCCCTTTTATAAGAGATGGGAGAGGCACCATTTCAAATACCAAAAAACTTAAATTAATATAAATTATTTTTTAAATTATAATGCCTTCAATGTGGATTATTTCGAAGCTAATTTGAGGATGGGTCGAAATTCTATAAACTAATAAAATGTAGACACGTTTTTTTATTATAAATCTTATCATCTTAATTTATTCTAATTTAATATATTTAATTTTAATTATGAAATTAATATTCTAAATATTAAATGATTATAAATATATATTTATGTGTTGTAAATTGTTTATATTTTGATACATCACGAAATTTAATACCTTAAAATTTACACCTTGTAGTTTTAATATATTTTTGTGATTTGTAAATAATTTAATAATATTATATTTTTATGAAATATCAATAGTTTGAATTTTGACACTATTTAGTTATTTGAGATTAAATAAAATCCAAGTCGATGAAAAATTCAAACCAAAATATTAAATACACTCATAATATGTCATAGTCACAAAGAAATTTCGGAACACATTAATTAGTATATGTTATATTTCATTTTATATTTTTCAAACCATATATTTTATTTTCCTATTAATATAATAATTTCTACAGTACTGTTGTTTCATCATTTATAATGATTATTTAATCTCTAGAAATTCTATATAATTTCACATGATGTCCTCATCTTTCAGGATACTATTCAGGTATGATGTTTTTTAATGTTTATCAAAAAATTAAAATTATTATTCTTATAAGAGATATGAGGGTGACATGTTGTCAGTTGCTTTTGTTTTAATTATAATTACATCACTTCTATAGAAAAAAAATTCCATTAAATGAATCAATTCAAACCCCTGGGTGTTATTGGTCAACATTAATTCATTAAAGAAATTTTTTTCACATTTTAGGTTTAGGTTTATATCTTAATCATATTATTTCTTTCCCTTATTTAACTGATTTAATATTTACCATGGTAATTCAAAATTACCCTAGCTAAATTTCATAGTATCTCAAAAAATTAAAATTACCTTATTAACATAATTTGGACCCATTTCATCCAAATATTGAATCCATGTTTTAGAATTAAAAAAATACTTGTTTAATTAATTAATTTAATATAAATTCTTATTGTCAAATCCAGAAAGTTTGTTTTTAATAAATAAAAACTATCAAAATATTGCCATGTATTTATGTCCAATTTAAATGTTGAATTAAATCCGATGAACATAATTGGATTAAATGATAAAAACATAATCCAATTAAACATTAAAACAAATTAAAAATATAATATAACAATAAAAATACATTTACAATAAAGATGGTTTGAATTAAAATGCGTTATTTTTTACTATTCATGACAATATGAATTTTATCAGAAAAATACAACAATTTCCACCAATAAAAATTTGGATGTCCTTTTTTAAAATAAAATTATAATTATTTAAAATATAACATATAAAATTTTCAAAAATATATTTAAAAATGATCACCGTCTAAGGGCGGTAAAATTTTATTTTTTTTGGAAAATAAATCATTTATCCAACAAAATGAATTTGTTATTATATCATATCTATAAAACATATAACATGAATTTAAAACATGACATTCAATACATTACATATATATTTCAATAATAAAATCCATAAAAGGTGATTGTATTTTTTATAGACTGACATACATTCATATAAATACGTTCTACGAAAAAAGTTAATACTGTTCATTCCCCCCATTATAATGACTTTGAAACTACCACATATACTCGGTATTTCATGTAATTAATTATATCAAATGAACGTAAAATTATTTATAACACAAGAACTGAATATTGTTGCATGTACTTCAAGCTAATATGTTGTTGTGTACAACACAAGATGATCATGGTGTAGCGTACAACACAAGACATGAATGAAATTAAAAAGAATCTATCTATTAAAATAATTAGGTGTTATAGAAGAACATTATTTTAAGATAATTTTCGTTACGTTTCCTATGGAACGGTTTTACATCCATTTTATTCATTGGAACGAAACATATTTTCAGTATCAATTTTAGGAAATACATACTAGATTCACCTCATGTTCTTAGACCTGATGTAGTTCAGTTTGATGTGAATCATTATTATGAGTAACAACTAGTTTAGCTTCTTGAAAATATAGGCATACTGTTTTTAGAATAAAGTGATTAATTATATTAAGGATTTATAAAAAAATACACATGGTTCAATAACCACCATTAGAATCTGAAACATTTCTGGGGGAAATATTTCACCAGTTACTTAATAAGTGAATAAAATTATGGTGGTGTAATTTTTATGATGTGGGAATTGTGAAACAATATTGTAACTGATAGCTTAAATTATTTTCATATTTATTAATTATAATTAAATAGTTATATTAGTTTTCAAAATAATGTGTAAATTTAAAGCTAAAAGAAATTATTTTAATTAAACTCTTTTCATAAAAGTTTTTTTTAATTAGAATTTATTAGTTATAGTTTATTAATTTGATAAAAATTAAAATAATTTTTATTATTATCTTATCAAAATATAAATTGTGTCAAATTATTTTATATTTTTACAAAATAATAATTTTACATTGAATAATGAAATATACGATTTTTAAAGACATTTCATTTTATAAATTCAATAATTTATGATTCCTAATATTATTTGAATACAAATTGAAGTGAACAATATATTATTTATGACCTATTTAAAATAATAAAAAAATTGAGTTATTTTTCTTCTTTTTAATATATTTTTATTTGTGTTTGAAAATGAGTTGTTTAAATAATATTTTAAAATGCATTAATTTTCTCAGTTTTAAATAATTAAAATAATCCATAATAGTGAATTTCTTAAGTGAATTTTATATAAAACATATCATTAAATATTATTATAGTTTCATATTATTATTATACATAGAGCTAATATAGAAACATCTTTTCTAAAAAAACACTTCATGAAAACCCCTTATCTTGGGAAAACTATCAAAATAATAAAAAAATGATTTTGAAAATTCTATTTCGTGAATACAGAAAAAAGAATTCCATATTTTAAATAAAAAAATTTCTATTTTATTTCAAGGTCAAAAAATTAATTTATTAACAATATTAGTGAATGAAAAAAATTATTTATTGTGATTAAGGTGAAAAATTGTTTCCCATAGTCATTAATATAAAATTATATGGTGTGGAAATTACTCAAAGCATTTTCAAAACCTATTTAATGTCATTATTATGACCATAACCTCTATTTTATAGAAAATGGTTCATCATTGGAAGAATTTCAGTTATGGAAGACACCCCAATAGTGTTTACCATTTGGTTTTGAAAATAATTACACTCCTCCTCTATAAAAAATTTTCATTGACTCACTCCATTTCCAAACCTACCCAGAAATTTGTATGGACCATCCACTAACAAAATCACTTCTCTTATCCCATCACTATTCCTAGAACCATCACATTGCTTATAAATCTGTCTATGGTTTTCATTTTTTGAAATCAAAATTGAGATACCAAAATAAGTGGATGATAAAGAAACACGTAATGATTGAAACCCAATTTAAGAGGCTTCATCTATATTTCCTTCTTTTGAAGAATATATTGATTTTATGAACCATTTGTATTTTATTAGATGTATATACATTCTTTTTGACAAGTTATTTCTAGAAATTCTATTCTTTCATGGTATTTAATGATGTGATCAGTGTTATTCTTCAGTGAGTTATACGGTTCAATTTTTTTCCTATGTGATAAGGGACTTATAATTTGATGAAATAATCAATCAATTTTATTCATAAAAATATCATTATCATTAATTTTTTAGTGATTTCATATGGAAAACATAATAATAAATTATATTTTAAAATATTTCTTAAATTGTTTTAAAATGAAATCATTTTATGTTTTTTGTATGGGATGTTTTTGAAAATAAAAAAAGGAATTTTCTATTCATAACATACACATCAACAATTAATTTCCCTCTAAAGTGACCAATATTTTATTTAAATATTGATTTTAAATGTTAAATTTTTTATTAAATTAGTAAACTTATTTTTCAATTTATTTTGGTTGTTTTGGTATTGAAAAAATGTTTTCAAATGAAAAGGATATTTTTATATTGAAATTTTGTTTTTCAAAATGGTATTATCCCTACGAGTTTAAAAGGGAATTTAAAATGTTTAATCGTGTAAAATTGAAAGAAGAAAATTGTTTTATTCATGATATGGAATTTTATTGTCGTGTTATGGGGTTCCTTTTATAGCATTGGATGAGCTAGTTAAAACTTATATGATGGGTTGTCCAGATACTAATGGGTGATCCCATTATAGATTAAACAATTTCTATTTACTGGTATAGCTCTAATGCATTGGGTAATGTTACACGACATAATTAGAAAGAATTAGGTAATACCTAAATGATTTATCCTGTATATTTAGTTGTTATCTAGTTATATCTCAAACATGTTTAAAATAGGTTATGAATGTCTCGTTCTATGATACAATAGTGGGTTTCTAATTTCTTGATATGGTATTTAATTATTATAATATAGAAAAATGTATTTGTGTATCTCAACTAGAATTATTTTATATCATCCAATAAAATACCTTTTAATATAATGGTTAAAATTATATAGGTTTTCATGTGTTCAATGAACATTATTTTTCTTTATTTTTGTATCCCTTACTGATATATTATGTTGTTAAGACATTTCTAATTGATTTTTTTTGAATTTTAGGATGTGCATGGAAAAGATGAAGTCAAGTGAATTTCATGGATATTTTCCTTGAAAATAAAACATGATTTAATTGAAATGTTTTATATTATGTGAAAATTTAAACAAATAATAAGTTTCCACTTATTATTTTATTGTTTTCTTATGTATATGTTACAGACTAATTAAATAAATCGATATCCGTTAAAAGACAATCAAATTAAATAGAATTAATTCATGACCTTTCTAACAAAATTATGTACTATGTCTGGTAAGTGCATTATATAATCCCTTGACCATGTGAATTCAACACCTTTACATGTGACATTGTTTAAAGGGTTGGCCAAATAGAAGAAATCATCAATGAAATGTTGATTGTGACCTTCTAAACCTTGGGAAAATTGGATACCAATTATTTTTTCCGCTGTTAACATTTATTAATTACAATTTCCATTGAAAATATATTGGATATTGAATCCATATAGGCAATATATATATAGAAATAATCTTCATTGTTAAAATGATAAAAAAAAATTATACATCCAATATAATTCTATTTTTTTCAAGGTTATCTAAAATTATTTAAGGATGAAAAACCTACATTAAAGACCCGGAATATCCTTGGAAATATTTTTTGTAAATACATGAGAATTTTACAAGTCTGTGAAAATTTTAGGTGCTTGATTCTGAGGCCTGATGTGCCCAGAATCAATTTTTGAAGTGTTATTCGGGTAGGTTCATTAAAAATATGAGAAGGATTTTATAAATTTTGAACTGGTGCTCGGAACTAAAATCCGAGTTCACTATTGAACTAGCAGCTCCAATATTCTCTTAAGAAGACTTTCACCACGATGGCAGTAGGTAGAGATTAAAATTTAGTTTTTGGGTTTTCATAAAAAAATTATAAAATGAAGTGTGCTAAAATTTATTTTTTTGAGCCGCCATGTGAGTGTGGGTTGTTAAAACCACCACATGGAAGTTGGAGGTGGGACTAATACACCTTAACCTCCCATGAGAGGTTATCGTGGTGGGACCCACCGGAACATAACCTCCCATGTGATGATTAAAGTTGGGGGGGACCACCTGAGGATAAAACACCTTGAACTCCCCGTTAAGTGGGACGAAATCTATTGAACTCCCAACATAATGGTGCCACCACCATTGGATCTTCTGGAACTCCCCTAATTAATTTTGTGCCTACAAACATGAATTAATTAGGTGGGCCCCCTTAATTATTTTCTCCATTTGAATTTGTGTCAACAATTAAAATAATATATAATATATTATTTCTTTTGGGTTGACATCAATCATTTTGTGGAAGTTGGAAGAGGAGAGATAGGGAGAAAAGATCCCAATAAAGAATGAAGAAAACTCCACCGATGAAGAACACCCATACTCCACAAATTCTTCCCCGAACACCTATCGATGTGGAGCATCATCCATGAGCCGACACAACTAGGGTTTGAATGTGCATGGAGGATGCGATGAAGGATGCTTCTCTTCGCCATCTTCACGCAACTCCATTAACGAATGGCGAACAACCGACAATCCAGGTAGGGGAATTTTTTACATGATGATGTTATACCTATTAATATCTTCTTAATCGGATAGAAAGGTTTTGTTGCAGATGTCTTAATAATCAACTCCTTATCTTGTTGGGAAAACTCATACATCCCTAAACGCGGTGGGTGCGGGACAACATAACATGGCCCAACAGCCTCCATCCTTTTTCCTTCTTGTGGAGTTCTTTGGCATGGCAACGTAACAACGACGAGGGAACAAAGACGATAACGACAAAGGCAGCGCTACCTGAGGCCTAGCCGCACGCTGGCCATGCGGCCCATCGGCCTGCCCGTGCACTACCACGCACCTCTGGACTAACAACGCCCTACCCTGTGCCCTGCGGCCTGCCTGCATACTGCCCGCGCGCCCCATCGGCCTGCCCAAGCATTGCCCAAGCCCTACCCGGCACCCAGCCGGCCTCCCCGCACCCTGTGCTGTAACACCTGAGACTTTTATGAGAAATATTTTGTTTTTATGTTATATACATCATCAGAGTAATCTTTCACTACACACAACACTAGATTTTCTTGCTTTACACGCAATCGTGACCTTCCTCGATAGCTTCTGTCATACGCAATACCGAGTTTCACTAAACAATGATATGCTATTAAAATATTATTAAAACTAGCCATAATGAATAGAATACATACTTTTTGAAATTTTGTAAATTTTATCATTCAAAATGGACTTCATTTTTGGATTAGGAATATAGAAATTATCTTATGGTGAAATTTTGGTATTTTTTCTGAAAACTTTAAATTTTTGATGAATAGTGAAAACACTAGGTTACTATTTAAAAACAAAATTTTTCTTTAAATAATTATTTATTTTATATAAATTTATTTTATGTGAAAATTGGTACATAATTCCTATATAAGTTCAATGTAATTCATTGGAGTAATTTTATAATAATTTTAGATATAGAAAAAATTTATTGAACTTTTCACCGTGTTTTACCCACCTCCTAGGAGAATTTGCAAATTCACATAAAACATAATTTTACATCTTCTGTTAGTGGAATTTCAAAAATCCGAGAGACAAGGTTAATATTAATGACTAAAATTTGTTTAAATGAGATGAAAATAATTTTTGGTGAATAGTAACTTTTAACTTTTTTTACCACGGTTAAAAGTAAATAGGGTAATTAAGGGTAAAAAGGATATTATTATTACCCCAACACATGTCATAATTCTATTGGATAAGTTTCATTCGACCAAAAAAAACCTTAGTAGTAAAATATGACCATTTAGGCCCACTTGTATTAGATTAGAACATTTATTATTAATTTATTTAAAGAAGGGTTAAAATAGTTAAAATCAATGTTCAATAACTAATTAATTTTTAATATATGGCTATACATAAGATAAATTTGACTATAAATATTAATTATAAAGCTAAAAAGATTTAATACATAATGGTATTTTTTATGTAATTTTTAGACATTAAATAATTTAATTTATTTATGACAAAATGATGATGCAGTAATTATCTTATTAATGAAATATTGACATAATTGATGTTATAAATACCCAAATAAATGTAATTTGAGACTTTTTAATAATTCAACTAATTTTATAGGTTAAAATGACATGTTAGTATTTATTTAATTAACTTTATTCAAACTAATCATTCTGTTCTGATTTTCAAAAAAAATCAATTACCAAATATTGTAAAACTGACATAAAATAGTTTTTAAAACAAATATTATATTATTAATTGTTATATTAATTCTAAAAAAATCTAAAGTTCTGCCAAATGACTAAGATAAGGTTATATATATTAATAATAAACAACATCGGGTTCTTTTGGCTTGTTATAGTATGTTTATTAACCATATAGTGTAAGAAAACAAGAAGACATGGTGAAAGTAAAATTATTTAACTTAAAGTTAAATCTAAATGATAAGGATAAAATAGAAACCTAAACTTGTCTAAATTCTATTGGATGAGAGGATTCTGACCTATCCCCACCTTAGCTTTGAAATAAATCAATTAGGATCTATTAAAAATTGAATATGACTTTATAATAAAATAATATTTTAAGTTTTCCTAAGTTGCCCCTATCCTCCCTTATAAAAGGGAACCTCCTCCCTCTCCTTCTCACACCACATTGAGCCTTCAAACTAGGCCACCCCCGGAAAATTTACCCTCTACACTTCCCTAGAAACATTCTAGAGGTCATAGTATTCTTCAAATACCATCTTTAGTTCCCTAAGAGGAGGTTAGGAAGAGGCGCTTCAAAGAAGAGGTAATGTCTGTTACCGATTCTTTCAACTTTATTTCTTCTTCTACTTATTCTTCTTTAGTTTTTTCATTATGAAGTAATAACATAAGTATCACTCATATACTGATATGTTATTATAAGTATCAAACTACCCGATTTCACCATCTATCCATCCTATGGAAAATGAAATCATCGCGCGTGCGTACGTATGGAATTCCGTCTCCATGATGTGATATGAGTCGTTCTACATGATCTTCATTGCATAATGATTATATAAATGAATTGAATGAATAAATATGATATATATTACAGTAATACCATTCTGGAAATGAGGTATATATAACTAAAAAGAAGAATAAGTATTTATTCGACAAAACATGCATAAGAACAAAAAGTAATAAACAACCGAATAACAAGTAGCAATGAAATATTACTAATAAGAAGATAAAAATATGACCATATATGATATCATAAAAATAATTATGATTCTGGAATAAGTCAATGACATTATTCAAATAATTATACATGAGGTTCGGACACTTACGAAGCAAATCGGACCTAAGGAAATGGAAAATATCACAATCTCATTTTTATCCGTGATTGTTTATACTTCAGAATTTACTGGGGAATATTTATCATCCAAATCCATGTTTCTTAAATATGTAATATTATTTCTATCCTCTTACAATTTATTAAATCCAATTTTACACTTCGGTGAGTTTTTAGTAAAAGATATGAAAGGAATATTTTATCATTTTTGTGCGAGGTTCTTTTGACTTTTCCGGCAAAGTACGAGAAGAATGTTTTTTTGAACTTATAAAACATGAATAGATTTTTATTATTTTAGAGAACATTATTTCCATGAATCTTCCTTTTCAAGTTTTCATGTTTATTTTTAATCAATATCTTTTAGTTTAAAATTATATGACATTTTAAGAAAGGAAAAATGTTTTTTTTGAAGTCAAAATGATATTTTCCTCAAGAATGAAGATCTAGTGTTTTATCAAAAGATAATATAGGGTTCTGTTTCTATACCTATTTTTACACTTATTTGATTATGTTATGATGAAATTATTTTTATGATGTCCTTTTATCTTATATTAATTATGTTATGATGGAATGATGCATAAGAATCCAATTTTTATTACATGGGTTATGCTATGATATAGGATTTTGTGGCACACATAAGAATGGTATCATTATGAGATGGGTGGGACCTATATCTCCCTCTAATTAATTGGGTAACGATTTATATCTCATGAGATAGAAATGGCTAGAACAGAAGGTTAAACCGGTTCTGTGAAACAGGACTGAAATGAGGAGTGAACTCGGTTCAGAAATGGACTTTATCCGCTAAGATAGTCTTGGCTATGAGTCTTGACTTCTAAGAAATGATTCTCTATGATTATTTGTGTATGACACAAAGTTTCATGTTTTATGTTATGATTATTGGGATTATATTTCACTACTATGATTTATCTCATGTTATGAAATTATGATCTCTTTTTCAGGTTAAGATTTCCAAAATGACATGTTCTTATGAAAATGATGTGATTGATATTTATTTGGTTTACCCTTACTTAGCATTTGAGCTCATCCTTTTGTATGTTTTCTTTTCCCCTGGGTAGGAAGAATTATATTAAGTATGATATGCCAAAAGGGACTCTAGATATGATAAAATAAATAGGAAATAGTTTAGATGATTTGTGAACCAGTTGTTTATGTTTCCCAGTTTCTAAAGACTCTATACCTATATAGTCCTTTCCTGGTTTTGTTATATGATGTAATAAGTGTGCTTCAATTCTAATGTAATAACAATGTATGTAATGTATGGGTCATTATAGTTGGTATCAGAGGAAAGGTATAGTCAGCCTTTCGAAACTAGGATGTGAAAGCCTTAGTAAGAACCATAAGGATAAGTCTAAGCATAGAACACGATCTTAGTGTTTTAGAAGTGGCCATGAATAACCTATGATAAGACCTTAAGTGTGAAATTTTATTCTTGATTATGTGTTTTTCCTATTATAATTAGTGTTGATCACACTATTATTCTTGGTTTTAGTCAATGTCTGGAACCCGAAGGAACCGTGTTAATGCGGAATGCGACGGGCAATGCAATGATTGTCCCCCTGAGAAACCAAACGTTATGGGAGCTGGAATGCAAAATCTTGTAGCCATGCTCACACAACTATCTCAAGCTATGAATCATGCAGGGCTTTCAAAAAAGTAAAGTAAGAAGCAACATTCCATTGAATCCTTCATGAGGCAGTGTCCACCCTCATTAAGCGGGTCTTCTAATCCATTAGTGGCTGAACAATGGATCAGTTCCACTGAAAAGATATTTTCAGTTCTTCAGTGTTCTGAACATGATAAATTCATCTTAGCAGTTTATCATTTGGAAGGAGAAGCTGATCAATGGTGGAATATTATCAAGAATATGAGACATAGAGATGAAATTGAGTCCATGGAATGGGATGAGGTCAAGAACTTGTTTTTCAATAAGTACTTCCCTCGTATTCGTTGAAAAAAGATGGAGAATGAGTTTCTTGAACAAAATGAAAAGGATGATGAATCTATTGGTACCTACGAATAAAATTTTACAAGACATGCAAGGTATGCTTCTGGTATTATTATCCAACCTGAGAGTAAGATAGATCGATTCTTTAGAGGCTTAAAACCAATTCTTCGAAGGGTGTTAGCCATAAGGGACTGCAATAGCTACGAGGAAATCCTTCGATGTGCTCTCAATGTTGAGATGGAGATTGGATTAACCCATCAGTCATATGAATTTGATAAGAAGAGGAAAATGGAATTCAAAGGAAAATCTAAAGAGCACACTGAAAAGAAAATGAGTTTTATCTTATGTTCAAAGTGTAGAAAAAACAGGGAGGGAGTTGTCTTAAAGTGAAAAGTAAATGTTTCAAATGTTGAAAGGATGGTTATTGGGCATTTGAATTCCACAATTATGGGAATAAGATGTCTAGTGATGCGAACAATGAAAAGGATACATAGAGTGCACCTCCTACACTTCAATGTTACAAGTTCAAGGAAATGGTGAATTATTCCAATCAATTCCCTAATCCAAGGGTTTTTGATGATGATCAACATCAAAAAACTTTTAAGGATAAAGGAAAAAGAAAGTCACATGAAATTTCAATCACTGATGTGGAGTACGATAACGAAGTGGTGAAAGGTATACTTACCATCCACTCTGAAGTAGAAAATGTTTTATTTGATTCTGGATCCACCCACTCATTTATTTCTGAAGAATTTTCTAATGGTATCGTTGTATTACCTCCACAATTAGATGTTGAGTTAGCTATGACAACCCCTAATGGCACAACAGTTGCATCAATAGTTTATAAATCTTCTCCGATTGAAGTTCGTGGGAATGTGCTTCCTGCAAATCTTGTGATCCTTCCTATAGGGGAATTTGATGTGATTCATGGCATGGATTGGCTTACTTTATATGGATCTCATATCATTTTCCAAAGAAGGGATGTCACATTCTATATTCCAGATCAATCTATTATCGTCTATCGATGCAAGGATGAACATAAACTTCAAGTGGAAATTTCTTCCATCATATGGGTCTTGATTCCACTAAATAAAGGTTATTTATCGCAAATGGTTGGTGAGAAACTCACGATTAATAATATGCCCATTTTACGGGAGTTTGATGATTCCTTTCGTGAGGAATTGTCAGGTATTGCAGCAAATCGTGATGTTGAGTTTTCAATAGAACTCGTACAGGGTGCTTTGCCAATTTCAAAGACACCTTATAGAATGGCCCCAATTGAGTTGCAGGAATTGAAGAAGCAACTCCATGAGAATCTTGATAAGGGATTCATACACCCAAGTGCATCACCTTGGGGAGAACCTGTTCTGTTTGTTAAGAAGAAAGATGTATCAATGAGACTCTTCATTGATTATCGAGAACTTAACAAGATCACTATCAAGAACAAATATCCTCTCCCATGCATTGATGACTTATTTGACCAACTACGCAGAGCTCAATACTTTTATAAGATTGATCTTCGTTTAGGGTATCATCAAATAAGGTTCAAAAGGAAAGATATACCAAAGACGGATTTACGTACAAGTTATAGACAATATGAATTTATAGTGATGCCATTTGGTCTTACTAATTCCCCTACTATCTTCATGGATCTGATGAATAGAGTCTTTAGAGACTATCTTAATCAGTTTGTGGTAGTCTTTATTGGTGATATTCTTGTCTATTGAATGAGAAAGGAAGAACATGAAGATCACTTGAGAATTGTATTGAAGACCCTGAGAAAAGAGAAGCTTTATGCCAAATTTACCAAGTGTGAATTTTGGCTTCAAAAAGTGGCATTTTTGGGTCACATAATCTCAAAATAGGGGATATATGTGGATCCAACAAAAACAGAGGTTATCGAAAGATAGTCGAGACCAACAATAGTAACTGTGTTCCGAAGTTTTCTTGGTTTGGTTAGATGTTATCAACTTTTTGTGAAGTATTTTTCATGATTATATAATCCACTCTCCAGGTTGACTCGAATAGGAGTTATGTTCGTGTGGACGGAGGAATGTGAATAGAATTTCAAGGAGGTGAAAAGAAGGTTATCCTTTTCACCTGTACTCACACTTCATTGTAGTGGAGAAAGGTTTGTGATCTACAATGATGCATTCATGAAGGGGTTAGGGTGTGTTCTTATGAAAAATAATATGGTGATGTCTTATGCCTCACGATAGTTGAAAATCAATGAGAAAAATTACCCAACTCATGATTTTGAGTTAGCTGCGGTAATCTTTGCATTAATGATTTTGAGGCATTATCTTTATGGTGAAAGGTGTGATATTTATACTGACCATAAAATTTTAAAGTATATTTTCACACAAAAGGAGATGAATATGCGCCAAAGAACATGGTTGGAGTTGATTAAAGATTATGACTGCTCAATTCATTACCACCCAGGGAAAGCAAACAATGTGGTAGATGCATTAAGTAGACAAGACCATGCTAGCTTATCCATGATGAGGATCACAAAAGATCCAATATTTATGGATTTACAAAGGATGGATCTTGAAATTATAATGGAAGGGGAAAGATCTTATCTTTATCCAATGAATGTTCAACCATCTATACATGCGAAGAATAAATAGGCACAGAAAGAAGATGTATAGTTACAAAAGACGGTGAGAAATGTTCCTGAATTCAACCTTGATTGTGATGGGATAATAATGATCAGGAATCGGGTTTGCGTTCCTCCCATCCCCGAATTAAAGAAGGAGCTACTGTATGAGGCTCATATTTCTTCATTATCTATTCATCCTTGAAGCATTAAGATGTATAGGGAACTGAAAGAGTACTTCTGGTGGGATGGCATGAAAAGAGATGTTGCTGAATATGTCTCTCGATGCTTGGTTTGTCAGCAAGTTAAAGTTGAGAGACAGAAGTCTAAGGGGATTTTACAACCATTACCCATACCTTAATGGAAATGGAAAAACATCACTATGGAATTTGTCACTGGACTTCCTAAAACATCCAAAGGAAATATGGATATCTCGGACATAGTTGATCTTCTTACAAAGTTAACACACTTCATTGCTATTAGAGAAGATTTCTCTCTGGATCAGCATGCCAGGATATATGTAAAAGATGTGGTAATATTGCATGGAGTACCACTTTCCATTATATTTGATCGGGATCCAAGGTTTACCTCAATGTTCTGGTGAAGTCTTCAACATACTTTGGATACAATGTTATGTTTCAGCACTGCTTATCATCCTCCGACAGATGGTCAGTCTGAGAGAACAATTCAAACTCTAGAAGATATGTTAAGAGCTTGCTCAATGGATTTAAAAGGTGGTTGGGATCAACACCTACCTTTGGTGGAATTTTCTTATAATAATAGCTTTCACTCCAGTATTAAGATGTCTCCTTAGGACGCTCTCTATGGAAGGAAATGCCGAACATCATCTTGCTGGGATGAAGTTGGGGAAAGAAAGAAATTAGGACATGATCTTGTTGATGAGATGGTAGAAAAGGTCAAATCTATTCAAAAACACATAAGAGCAGCTTAGAGTCTACAAAAAAGTTATACCAACATCCGAAGAAAAGACATAGAGTTTGAAGTTGGTGATAAGGTATTCTTATGAATATCTCATTGGAATAGAGAAATGAGATTTGGAAAGAAGGAATGTTGAGCCCTAGGTATATCAGTCCTTTTGAAATACTTGATCGTGTTGGGAAGGTAGCATACCAATTGGAGCTTCCAAATAATCTCTCTCAAGTTCACGATGTGTTCCATGTATATCTCCTGAGAAAGTACATACCTGATCCTTCACATGTACTCAGCACAGAAGTTGTACCGCTGGAGCAAGATCTTTCTTATAAAGAACATCCGATATAAATTCTGGATCGTAGTGAAAAAGTCTTACGGAATAAGACCAGTCTCTTGGTGAATGTTTTATGGAGGAACCACCAATTAGAAGAACCTACATGGTAGCTTGAGGATATGATGGGGGAGAGGTATTCTCATCTGTTTGTTACAAAGTGATGAATTTCTAGGGCGAAATTCTTTATATGGGGGGTAGAATGTAACACCCGAGACTTTTATGAGAAATATTTTTTTATGTTATATAAATCATCAAAGGAATCTTTCAATACACACAACACTAGATTGTCTTGCTTTACAAGAAATCACGACATTCCTCGATAGTTTGCGTCGTACAAAAACCCAACTTTCACTAAACAACGATATGATATTAAAATATTATTAAAACTAGCCGTTATGAATAGTAATACAACCTTTTTGAATTTTTTTAAATTTTATCGTTCAAAATGGACCTTATTTTTGGATTCGGAATATCTAAATTTTCCTAGAGTGAAATTTTTGTATTTTTCTAAAAACTCTCAATTTTTTATGAATAGTGAAAACATTGGGTTACTATTTAAAAACCAATTTTTTTTAAATAAATATTTATTTAATTTAAATTTATTCTATGTGAGAATTGATACATAATACCTATATAAGTTCAATGTAATTCATTGGAGTCAATTTATAATAATTTTAGATATATAAAAAATTAATTGAACTTTTCATCGTCTTTTACCCACCTCTTAGGAGAATATGAAAATTCACATAAAACATAATTTTCCAGCTTCTACGAGTGGAATTTCGAAAATCTAAGAGACACGGTTAGTATCAAGGACTAAACTGTGGTTCAATGAGATAAAAATAATTTTTGGTGAATAGTAACGTTTTACTTTTTTACCACAGTTAAAAGTAAATAGGGAAATTAAGGGTAAATTTGATATTATTATTACCCTAACAGATGTCCTAATTCTATTGGATAAGAGTAATTCAACCAAAAACAACCTTAGTAATAAAAGATGACCATTTAGGCCCACTTGGAATAGATTTGGACATGTATTATAAATTTATTTAAAGAAGGGTTAAAATAGTTAAAATCAATGTTTAATAACTAAATCATTTTTAATATAGGGTTATACATATGATAAATTAGACTATAAATAATCATTAGAAAGCTAAAAATATTACCTACATAATGGTATTTTATTTGTATTTTTTAGACATTAAATAATTTAATTTATTTATGACACAATGATGATGCAGTAATTATCTTATTAATGAAATATTGACTTAATTAATGTTATAAATACCCAAATAAATGTAATTTGAGACTTTTTAATAATTACACTAATTTTCTAGGTTAATAAGACATGTTAGTATTGATTTAATTAAATTTTTTCAAACTAATAATTCTGTTATTATTTTCACAAAAATCAATTACCAAATAGTGTCAAAATTGACATAAAATAGTTTTTAAAAAAACTATTATATTATTAATTGTTATTTTATTCCTAAAAATATAAGGATCATCCAAATGACTTAGATAAGGTTATATATATTAATAATAAAAAACTTGGGGTTCTTTTGGCTTGTTATAGTAAGTTTATTAACCTTATAGTGTAAGAAAACAAGAAGACACGCTAAAAGTAAAATTATTTAACTTAAAGTTAAATCTAAATGATAATGTTAAAATAGAAACCTAAACATGTATAAATTATATTGGATGAGAAGATTTTGACCCATCCCCACATTATATTCTAAATAAACCATTTGGAACTATTAATAACCGAATATGACTTTATAATAAATTAATATTTTAAGTTTTCCTAAGGTGCCCCTCTCCTCCCTTATAAAAGGGAACCTTCTCCCTCTCTTCCTCACACCACTTTGAGCCTTCTAGCTCAGACAAACCTTGCCAATTTCTCCTCTCGACTTCCCTGGAATCATCCTAGAGGTCCTGGTCTTCTTAAAATACCATCTTTAGTGCTCTAAGAGGAGGTTAAGAAGAGGCACTTCAATGAAGAGGTAATGTCTCTTACCGAATCTTTCAACTTTATTTCTTCCATTACTTCTTATTCTATAGTTGTTTCATTATGAAGTAACAAAATCAATATCACTAATATACTGATATGTTATTATAAGTATGAAACAACCCTATTTCACCATCTATCCATCCTATAGAAAATGAAATCACCGGGTGTGCGTATGTACGGAATACCGTCTCCACGACGTGGTGTAATCTATTTTCCACCACCACCTTACATGGATGGGTATAATGGTGTAAAGAATATCTTGATATGATTATTGTAAAGTAATATTTATTCTAAAATAGGATACATACACTCCAATACAATTCCACGATCATGGGAATGATATCATCGCTCATGTGTACGTACGAAATACTGTCTCCACGATGTTATGCGACTCGTTCTACATGATAATCATTGCATAATGATTATATAAATGAATTGAATGAATAAATATAATATATATTAAACTAATACCATTCTGGAAATGAGGTATCTATAACCTAACTAGATGAATAAGAATTGATTCAACAAAACACGCATGAGAACAAAAATTAATAAACACCCGAATAACAAGTATCAATGAAATATTACTAATGAGAAGCTAATAATATGACCATATATGATATCATAAAAATACTTATGATTCTAGAATAAGTCAATGAAATTATTTAAATCATTATACAAGAGGTTCGGACACTTACGAAGCAAATCAAACCTATGTTAAGTTAAATATCACAATCTCATTTTTATCCGAGATTATTTATACTTCATAATTTACTGGGGCATATTTTTCATCCACATCCATGTTTCTTCAATATGTAATATTATTTCTATCCTACTACAATTTTTTAAATCCAATTTTACCCTTCAGGGAGTTTTTAGGATAAGATATGAAAGGAATATTTTGTCGTTTTTCATACGAGGAACTTTTTGATTTTTCCGGCCAAAGTATGAGAAGAATTTTTTTTGACTTATACGGCAAGAATGAATTTTTATAATTTCAGAGAACATTATTTCCATGAATATTCCTTTACATGTTTTCATGTTTATTTTTAATCAAATTCTTTTTATTTAAAATTATATGACATTAAAGGAAAGGAAAAATGTTTTTTTTTTGATGTAGAAAGGATATTTTTTCTCAAGAATGAAGATCAAGTGTTTTATCAAAAGATAATATAGGGTTCTTTTTCTAGATCTATTTTTACATTGATTTGATTATGTTGTGATGGAATTATTTTTATGATGTCCTTTAATCAGATATGGATTATTTTATGATGGCATGATGTTTAAGAATCCCATTTTTATTACATGGGTTATGCTATGATTTATGATTTTGTGGAACACATAATAATGGTATCATTATGAGAAGGGTGGGACCTATATCTCAATCCAATGAATTGGGTAATGATTTATATCTCATGATAGAGACATGGCTGGAACGGCAGGTTAAACCGGTTCAGTGAAACAGGACTGAAACGAGGAGTGAACTCAGTTCAGAAATGGACTTTGTCCGCTAAGATATTATTGTCTATGAGTCTTGACTGCTAGGAAATGATTCTCTATGATTATTTGTGTATTCTACAAAGTTTCTTGTTTTGTGTTATGATTATTGGGATTACATTTCACTACTATGATTTATACCATGTTATGAAGTTATGATCTCTTTTTCAGGTTAAGATTTCCCAAATGATATGTTCTTATGAATATGATGTGATTGATATTTCTTTTCTTTACCCTTACTAAGCATTTGAGCTCACCCTTATGTATGTTTTCTTTTCCCCCAGTAAGTAAGAAAGATATTAAGTAAGATATGACAAAAGGGACTCAAGATATTATAAAATAAAAGGGAGAAAATGTAGATGATTTATGAACCAATTGTTTGTGTTTCCCAGTTTCTAAAGACACTATACCTACACGGTCCTTTCTTGGTTTTGTTGTATGTTGTAATAAGTGTGCTTCAATTCTGAAGTAATAACAATATATTTTAAGTATGGGTCATTATACACGCGGCCTGCCTACACCCTAGCTCCCGACCAAACAGGCCAATCCGTGCCGGTCACCCGAGCCAGCCCCCGATGTCCTTCATGGCATCGTTGTCCCAACCTGATCGACTTTTCGGGCCGAGCCGCGCCCTATGTAGTGCTGGCCAAACCGGCCCCTACCTCCGAGTTGAGCCCCCTACATAGGGACCTCTGGGATGAACCAACCCTACATGCCACTAGGTCGGGCCCATTGGATAGGGCCGCAACTAGCGGGAAGATCAGGTCGACCCAGACCTAGTCAGACCGGGCCCAGACCCACTACTGACCGTTACTTTTATATCATATATTTTGCACTGGAGGTTTGTTTGAAGAACCTTCTGTGGCACTAGTATTCATGGAACATGACGGTCCCTTTATGAATACCCCATTGGAGTTCAGGGTATATTTGAGAAACGGTCAGGTTGGATCGTACAAGAATCCAACCAGGCCCCTGGGACAAAAAGGCTAATAACTCAAAGACCAAGCGAGTAATTGACGTGATGTATGTTGCATTGAGACTGATATGACGAGGTGGACGTTTGAGATACTTCTACGTGAGCCTTTTTGACAGTTGGAGTGTCAAACTATAGCTCGTGGAGTGGACCATCCCTCAGACGAGTGAGTGGGGTATAGAGACCTAGTATATGGCTGAGACCTGAAAACTTCTTGACCGATACGACTTGGAGTGATTCGACTAGACCAGTGGGGAGCACTAGGTAGTTGGGGGCAGACCCACTGCGGAGGAGAGCCTGGTAGTTGGCAGCAAACCTATGGTACTCGACAGGAGGATTACCTCTACAGGATATTAGGTGGAGCGCCTAGTAGTTGGTGGCAAACCAACAGTGGGTAGCGCCTCTGTGTGAGCGCGAGAGACCAACAGTACTCGACCTGAGGAGTACCTCACCAGTCTAAGGTTAGTGGGAAGCACCTATTAGCTGGATATAGGACCACTTTACTAGATAGAGGAGGATTTCTACAGCAGCTATGGTTTCGACAATGTGAATAAAAATCATGTTTGAGCTGAGTCAGTAACTTTTGAGTTTACCTCTTATTGTGATGGATTACTTGATAACATCGGTATATGTATGGGAATATACCAATATGTGGTTATCTGTTTATTTCTTACTTTGTGGGTTATACTTGTTTGATTTTTGGGAGACCTTGAAGGTCTCGGGGTCCCTACTGAGTATCTTTATACTCACCCCTGCACGGGCTATGCCCACAACTCATTGTGTTTGTTGAAGATGACAGATAGTGTTGACCAAGGCTGAGTGGATAGAACTGGATGGTACCCGGAGGTGGACAACAAGGAATGACAGTACATGGAGGAGACGGACGGATGTGGAGTGCTGTGGAGGCTATCTCTACCCATAAGGTAAGATCCATGGTGGATGATCTAGGAGTTTTATTCACCTTTCAGTTGTTTGACCCTTTTCAACTATACTTGTAAGTTCCTATCGGGCTTGTATTCTAGCACCTGTACTTTTCAGCACTCATTTTAATAGAGTTATTACTTAGTGTTTTGATTATAACTTACTCTAATTATGTTTGTTTATTATTTATAAAGGAAATTCCTTCCCAAATTATAAATTTACACAATTGGTGCTAGTCGCTAGCCCTGGACTATGGAAGGAGGGCTTGGGGTAGTCACAACATGGGCCCACGGGGACGGGTCAAGACATATTCATATCAGAGGACTCAGTTCTACCACAAAACTTAGGAATCTCATAATTATTTTCTGTGAATCAATATCATTAAGCATACCAAGTGTGGTTTTCAGTTCAATGAGTCCAGTGTTTGTTTGGCGGCCGACGTATCCATACACCAGGACTCTGGCATCTGATTTTGGACTTAGTTCTGGAAAACACTGATTGTGTGTATGTTTTAAAAAGTTTTTCTTTAATTCAGCTCAACCTGGTCATCTCACCAAGTATAAATCTTTTGACAGTGTCACATCTACTTCTTTTAGGATGCCTCCCTGCGGCGACCAGCTAGATCCCCAAGATTTGTATGCATAGACAGCCCACTGAGCGATGAGGCCTCGGTGCATGGCCCTCTTCCAGCGGAGGCACCATTGTTTCCACCACCTGTTGGCCACCGATTGCACCAGCCGTAGTAGTAGAAGATTTACACCACACGAGTGAATTGCGCAAGTTACAGCGGCAGATGCCACCCAGGATCTGGGGAGAGATGGACCCACAGGTAGTTGAGGATTGGCTGGAGGCTGTGGTGACAGTCTTCAGACTTGTCGGGAGACCAACCAAATTCATGTTGATTCTTGCTTCCAGCCTTTTACAGGCAGCAACATGACGATGGTGGAGCTTGATTCTCCAGGTTCGTGATGAGATGATGCTACTATAGATAGAATTTGAGAGCCTTCTTCAGGAGGAGTTTGTCACAACCACCCTACGAGCGGTGCAGATATAAGAGCTACTGCATCTTCAGTCGGGTATCATTAGTATAGCTCAGTGCTCATCGAGGTTCATAGACCGGTCACGCTACTCTACTAATATGGTACATGACCCATTCTTCAGGGCCCAGAACATTGAGCAGGGACTCAGGCGAGAGATCGGGGCTTTGATGATCTCCCTCAGCATCCCGACGTAGGCAAGGGTGTTGGAGAGATCCCTCTTAGAGGAGAGATTCCATGCTGAGCAGTCTCTAGCAGTGAGACCAACCACTAGTTGACATGCAGCGAAGTCCTCTGCAGATGGCATTAGATAGTCATCGTAGAGGTCCAAGAAGACCAGAACTACAGGTGGATGACCGAACGACTCAGAATCAGTTGTTCCTAGCATCCAAAGTGGAGACAGATCCATACATTCCAGGAGCGAGCAATGTTACTCAGGAAAAGGGAATGGTCACATGGCTCGTGACTATCCGACCCACCATTCAAATGATCAAAATATTGTCTAAGGACCACCCAGGCAGAAATATATATTCGATTGAGGTGATTTCTAGGGAGCAGGAAGACATGGTAGAGGAGATGGTCATGCAATAGGCGGTGGGAAACAATTCAAAGTGTTACCTCCACCACCACCATGAGGTCCACCCCGACCGCATGGAGCATGTGGATAGGCGAGAGATAAACTCCAGGCATCTGTGACTTACAATAATAGATCTATAGAGATGATACGAGGTATTATCTGTGTTTAATCCACCATAGCTGCAGTTCTTATAGAAACTGGTGCATATAACTCTATTATTTCCACTACCCTCATTTGGAGCTCAGGTTTTCCGACGAAGATGTTGTCTCGATCATTAAGTCAAGAGACTCCTACCAGAGAAGACTCGATGATTACGCACTGGTTTTGGTAGTGTGAGCTTACTCTAGAAGTTGAGAACTTCAGCTATGATTTTCTCATAGAAGTGTTGAGGCCTTACAATGTCATCATGGGTATGGACTGGTTATCTACAATCCATGCTCAGATTGACTGTATTAGTCACAAAGTGCGGTGTGTCTACACGGATGGGACAATGTTCACCTTCACCAGAAAGAAGGGAGCTTTTGTAGTGTAGCACTGACTTTCTTGGAGGATGGTGCATCCGATCACTCATCAGTTGGCCTGCCTTACCCTTGGAGCAGTTGATGTGGAGAGTCCAAGATATCTTTTAGTGGTGGCCCAGTACGTGTATGTTTTCCCTAATGATGTTCCCAGACTACCTCATCGCAGAGAGGTGGACTTCAACATTAAACTATACCTTTGGATGGAACTGATATCTACACTAGAATATCGGATGGCTTCCGCTGATCTTCGTGAGCTGTGGGTATTGCTGGAGGACAATTAGGGGAAGGGATTCATCAGGTCTAGTGTTTCCCCCTGTGTAGCCCCGATTCGGATCGCCAAGGAGGAAGATAAGAGCTTGATACTCTATGTCGACTACCATTGCTTGAACCATGTGACCGTTAAGAACACATAATCACTCTTGATGATTTATGACCTCTTTGATCATCTGATGGGAGCACATTGGTTCTAGAAAATATACCTCATGTCAAATAATCAACAGCTCAAAGTTCGAGACAAGGATATGCAGAATACGACCTTCATATTTCAGTATCACCACTACAAATTCTTGGTTATGATTTGGGTGTAACCAATGCTCTAGTGGTATTCATGGTACTCATGAACAAGATCATCCATCCTTACCTTGATCTCTTGTCTTAGTCTTCATCAATGACATTTTAATATACTCGACTACTAAGGAGGAGCATGCCTACCATTATCCGGTAGTACTAGACACACATTGAGAGCACCAGATTTATGGTAAGCTCTCGAAATGAATGTTTTGGATCAAATAGGTTCACTCTTTGGGACATGTCATCTCAGAGGCTGGAGTTCATCTGGATCCAGTGAAGATTTAGGAGGTACTTTCTTGGGAGCCACTCAGGAGTGTTATGGAGGTATGGAGTTTCTTGGGTTTGTCTGGATATTATTGGAGATACATTCTAGAACTCTACAGAGTTGCAACACCACTATCAGCCTTGATGAAGAAGGTGAAACCCTTCGTGCGGTCGGATAGATGCCAGTATAGCTTTTAGGAGCTGAGGAAGAGGCTGAATAGTTCCACCATCTTGAGGCTTCCAGAATAAAGCATAGTTAACGTAGTCTACTGTGACACATCAGTGATCAAACTTGGGTGTGTCCTGATGTAAGAGTGAGTAGTGATTGATTATGGTTCTCATCATCTGAGACATCTTGAGAAGAACTATGCTACCCATGACTTGGAGTTAGCAGCAGTGGTCTTCTCCTTGAAGATGTGGAGACACTATCTGATGGGTGAGTGGTTTACTGTGTAATCTAATCACAAGAGTCTCGGGTATATCTTCTCTCAGAAATACTTGAACCTGAGACATAAACGTTGGCTTGAGTTCCTCCAGGACTATGACATCAGGGTATTTAATACTCCTGGGAAGGGAATCATTTTTGCAGATGCACTCAGTAGGAGAAATGGTATACAACTACTAGGAGAGGCTATATAGAAGCTTTCTACTTTACAGATATCCTCTGTTGATAGGGATGTAGTTGACTTTCTAATGTCTCTTTCAGTCACTCCCTCAATTCTTCAGTGATCCAGGGAGGCATATCATAGAGACGATCACTACGAGAGGTGACGTGCTCATATATCTACAGGGAAACCACCTGATGGATTTTTTGATGGTGGGGAGAACGTCATCCTCTTCATAGGACGTAACATGGTACCAATGTCACTTCAAGTGGAAGTTTCGATAGAGTAACACATGTCCCATCTAGCGGTACATCTAGTAGTGGCGATGATGTACCAGGACCATCAGTGACAACACTAGTGGGCAGGGATGAAGAAGGTGGTAGCAGAGTTTTTCTCTCAATTCCTCACTTCTCATCAAGTGAAGGCGGATCACCCAGTATAGCATTCTTGGTACATCCTTTACAGGCCCCAGAGTGGAAGTGGGATGGGATATCCATATAATTCTTGACGGGTCTTCCACATACATCCAGGGGACATGACCCGATTTGGGTGATCGTTGACCGACTCAAAAAGTTAGCCCACTTCATATGGATCATAGAGTAGGGTTCAATAGAGATCCTGGGATGCCTCTATGTGGAAGACATTGTGCGGCTACATGGAGTGCCTTAATCTATTTTCTCTAATCGTGACACACGATTTACTTCCCAGCTAAGGAAGGGGATGCAAGAGGCTTTTGGAAAGCAACTTCATCTGATCACTGCCTTCCATACTCAGACGGATGTACAGACTGAGAGGACCATTCAGACTCTCAAGAAAATACTCTATGCTTGTGTCCTCGACTTCGGTTGCAGCTGGTAGGATCAGTTACCTTTGGTGGAGTTTTCCTACAACAAATGCTATCACTCCACCATAGCGATGACACCCTTTGAGGTGTTATACGGGAGACCTGGAAGATCACCCTTGTGTTGTATAGACCCTGGGGAGTCCACACTTGTGAAACTAGAGATGGTATGAGCTACCACAGAGAAGGTTCAGATCATCAAGGAGCAGATGAATACTGCATAGAGTATGCATAAGTGGTATGCTGATAGGCGATGGAGACTTCTAGAGTTCGAGAATGGTGACTATGTCTTTTTACGGATCTCAATTGGACGAGGTCTATGGCGATTTTCCCAAGGTGGAAAGTTATCTCCGAGATTCATCATACCTTTCCAGGTTCTCAGAAGAGTAGGTGAGGTGTCTTACCACATAGCTATTCCACCTCAGTTGCTCCTAGTGCACGACATCTTCCACATATCTCAACAGAGGAGATACGTGCATGACCCTTCCCACATCATCGACCATGGAGAGCTGGACGTTGATGATGGGGTGAATTTTACGGAGGTTCCTATGGAGATTGAGTATCAACACGAGAGGGTCCTATGTGGATGGTCGATACCTCGGGTGCGCATTCGATGGTAGAACGGGAACCTCCAGGAATGCACATGGGAGAGGGATGCTCATATGAGTGCTCAATACCACCATTTGATCCCATAGTTCGAGTAATAGATTACGGGGATGTAAAACCCGAAGGTGGGATGAATGTAAAACCCGTAATTTCAATGGAATTTTTTTCATAAATACATGAGAATTTTACAAGTTTGCAAAAATATACAGTGCTTGATTCTGAGGATTGGTGTGCCTAGAATCAATTCCTGAAGTTTAATTTGGGTACGTTCAGTAAACATACAAGAAATATTTTATATCATTTGAATCGGTACTCCGAACTAAAATCTGAGGGTACCGTTGAACACGTAGTGCCAATATTTTCGTAAGAAGTCATTCACCTCGGCGGTAGTTGGTCGTGAATAAAAGTTAGTCTTTGGGTTTCATTAAACAAATAATAAAATAATGTGTGTTACAAATTATTTTACTGAACCACCATTAGAGGGTTGGTAGTTCAAAACTCCACAAGGGAGTTGGAGGTGGGACCACCACACCTTAACCATCATTGAGAGGTTATGATGGTGGGTCCCACCCAAACATAACCTCCCATGTGAGGATTAATGTGGTGGGGACGACCTGAGGATGAAACCCCGAAAATTCCCCATTATGTGGGGAGAAACCTCTAGAACTCCGCTCTTAATAGTGCCCCCACCCTTGGAGCCTCTTGAACTTCATTAATATTTTTTTTCCTACACACATGAATTAATTAGGTGGAGCCCCTTAATTATTTCTCCATTTGAATTCGTACCAATTATTAAAAGAATAGACAATCTATTATTTCTTTTGGGTTGGTATCATTAATTTGGTGGAACTTTGGAAGAGGGGAGCTAGGGAGAAAATTCCTCAATGATGAATGAAGAATTCTCCACCGACGAAGAACGCCAATCCTCTTCGACATCTTCCCTGGACACCAACCGACGTGAAGCATCTTCCACGATCTGATGCAACTCAGATTCGAAAGTGCTTGGTGGATGAAATGAATGATGATTCTCTTCATCTTCTTCCCGCAACATCGTCAATTAACAATGAACTCCCGACAATCCAGGTAGGGGGTTTTATTACATGATGATGTTATACCTTTTTTATCTTCTTCATCGGATAGAAAGGGTTTCTAGTGGACGTTTTGATGATCAACTACTTTTTTGTTGAGCGAATGGATACCTCCATAAAGGCGGAGTGTGTGGGCCAACCTAACATGGGCCGACATCCTCCGTTTTTTTTCATTCTGGTGGAATTATTTGGCATGGCGGCATAACAAAGGCTGCACTACCCACGACCTACCCGTACACTTCCCGCACGCCCCTCAGGCTTGCCCACGTGCTGCTGCATCCTATTGGGAACCACCGGCCATTCCTCGCCCTGCCTGGAACCCCACACCCAGCCCGTGTGCTGCCCATGCGCCCTACGCGACATGCCAGCGCCCCGTCTCCTGAACAAACTGGCCAACTCGCACCGGCCAAACGAGATGCCCCACGGCGTCCTTCGCAGCGTTGCTAGCCGAACCGGCTCGGCTTTCCTGGTCGAGCCGCCTGAGCCGCGCCCCACGTGGTGCTATCCAAACCAGCCCCGACCTCATAGTCGAGCCGCCTATGTGGAGACCTTCGGGCCAAACCACCCTTATAGTCCACTGGGCTGGGCCCAGTGGACTAGGAAGAACCTAGCGGGCCCATCGAGTCTACCAAAACCGGGTCGTCCCAGTCTGGGTTGGGCTGAGTCTGTCCGACCTGGTCGGATTGGGTCTGTGCCCACTACTGACTGCTACATTCATTTGGCCATATCTTCTTCACCAGACATCTGTTTGATTAACCATCAGTGGCGCCGAAATTCATGGAATATGACGGTCCTTTTGAGAATATCACACTAGAGTTGAGGGTATATTTGAGATACAATCAGGATGGATCCTATATGAATCCAACAGGGCCCTGGAGACCAAAAGGCTAATTAATCATATACCAGGCATCCGATTGATGCTCAATATGTTGCATTGTGACACCTTTTGAAAAGTGGACCTTCGAGATATATCTACGTGACACATCGTGATAGTTGGAGTATCGAACCGTAGCTCATGGGCCGAACCCTCCAAGAGACGAGCGAGCAGAGTACAGAGACCTAGTAGCCGGCTGAGACCAGAAGACTGCTTGACTGATTCAACTTGGAGTAATTCGACTAACCGTGTGCGTAGCGCTTGGTAGTTGGTGGCAGACCCACGGCGGAAGGGCACTTGTTAGTTGGCTACAGGCCCGTGGTACTCGAAAGGAGGAGTACCTATACATGCTATTAGGGGGAGTGCCTGGTAGTTGGTGGCCAAACCACAGTGGGGAGCGCCTCTGTGTGAGCGGGACAGACCCATGGTACTCGACAGGAGAGGTACCTCAACAGTCCAAGTTTAGTGGTAAGAACCTAGTAGTTGGCGGTATGCCCACTGTACTCGAAAGTTGATGAGTTCTTCAGCATTCATTGTATAGAAAATGTGAATAAAAATCCTGGTTGAGCTGAGTTAGTAACTTTTGAGTATACCTCATCATTGAGATGGATTACATGACAACATAGGTATATGTATGGGCAGATACCTAAGTGTGGTTATTTATTGATTTTATACTTTGTTCTTTATCCTAGATAGATTTTCATGAGAACTTGAGGGTCTCGGGGTCCCTACTGTTTCTCATTATACTCACCCCATCACGGGCTATGCCCACTCCTCGTTGTGTTGGTTGCAGACAATAGACAGCGCTTACAGAGGCTAAGTTGACAGGACTGGATGATACCTGGAGGTGGACTACACAGCGTGATAGTACACAGAGTAGACGGACAGACGTGGAGTGCTGTCGAGGATTTTTTACCTACCCTTAACGTGGGATATGTGGTGGAAGATCCCAGATCCTCTTTCACCTATCAGTTGTTTGTACATTTTCAAATGAATTTGTACTTTCTTGTTGGGCTTGTATTCTGGCCCCTTTACTTTTTAGCACTCATTTGTATATAGTTTTTACTTAGTCCTTTGCTTTCAACACACTCTAATTGTGTGTGTTTATAATTTATAAAGGCAATGCCTTCCAAGCATAGGGAGGTATGCCTTTTTTGCTAGTCACCATCCTCTGACCTATGGAAGGTGAGCTTGGGGTAGTCACAACACGGGCCCCAAGGGATGGGTCATGACCCATATTCTTTTAAGCTCATAAATTATATAATATATTATCAATGAATATCAATCTAATTTTATCAATATAAAAATTTAATGCATATTTCATTAGATCCATAAAGACAAAATTCTCATTGTTAAAATAAAAACTAATTATCATTTACAAAAATTTTTCATATCTTAATATAAATTCCATCTTTGGTATATCACCATTCTTCAAAATTAAATAATAATATCCAATGTGAAGATCAATATTTTCAATTTCTTAGTCTATATATATATGGGTGAATATTCCTTATATGTCAGTAAATATATATATTATTTATATTATTTTCATTAATTTCATTATTATATATTCAAAATAACATAGACCCATACTTATTTTTCATGAATAAAATTGGGGCTCTCCATGTTGAAAAACATGAAAATATAAATCCCTTATCAGTCAGCTCTAGAAAATATTTTCATAACTTCACAAGCTAAACCGGAACTATTCTATATTAACTTTTAGACATTAGACTTTTATATAAAATTATTTCTTTATAGAAAAAATATCACACTGTAGTTGATGACCAAGTAATTATTTTTGAAAATCATTAATTTAATTTCACAACATAGGTGAATTAACAATATAGAGAATATCATAAAAATCAATATATCTTAATTAATTTTCATATATACCGATAATTTCATTTCGTTGATCAACCATTGATGGATCCAAAAATATTTTAGATGATGAATTTTTCACAATAAATGACTAATATTCCACATCTCCTTTTTGAATCATAACATACTTCCCAGGGGAATATAGTTTTGTATAATAGTTTTTATTCATACCCACACCAAGGAGGATATCAATTCCAATCATATTTATAATAGTTGTGTTTTTTTAACGGGATAACCCAAGAATAAAAATTGAAGATGTCTATGTTATCATTGATACCATAGAAATCATACTTAGTGACTTAATTGATAACACTCTACTAGGATGTTAGGAAATAATCACATTTTTGGGAACCCATAGATGATACAAAATAGTAATAATTTCCCGAATCAAAAAAAACACTAGCCTTCATCGATAAAATTTTCAAAGAAACGTCGAATATATAAGTCGGAACAACAATTTCAAATATTTGTTTATTGAATATGATTTTCTTTGATCCAATTGATATTTAATTGAGAACATTCATTGGTGTATAAAAGATTTGGATTTCAATATTAATATTCCTTTAGACTATATCCTCATATAATGAAAATGTTTGAGAGAACAACTAAATTGGATATAACATTTTTGACCCATCAAAGAAATAATCAGTATTGATTTTCACTATATGAATATTGTAAATCAAGTTCCGAGATATCCATTTAATTTTATCTTCATATTAAATAAAATTTTCCACCATTCATCATAGATTAATTAACACTTTTTTTAATTCCACTAACGTCATATGAGGAAAATATTTTAAACAAAATACTACCTTAGGTGAGAAATATATAATCTAAAAAATTTATACAGTGTTCCGATAGCAGCGGATTACTAGATCCATTAATTAATATTGGATGCCATCACATAATGTAATATATCATATTTACACCATTTATTAATCAACAAGTCACTCTATGTGAGAAATATTTCTTATCACATGGTTTGTCAACTATCATGATATTGTTTTGAACTGATTATCCTCAACTCTAACATTAGTATTTTATTAAAGGTTAATATACCTATGTTAACTATTAATATTAATACTATTACACTTCAATACATTATTAAAAATCTTTATATAATGACATATATGTAATTAGATCATAATATTGAATTATAAAAAAATTACACTTTTTCATTCTATAGTGTTCCATAAAAATCTGTGGATTTTTTCATAGATATTGTGAAATCTTTATTGGTTCCTTAAAATATAATCCCCTTAGATAGATATAATTTTTTTTATTCTATCCATAATATAGTAGACTCCAAAAACCAACATCCATTAGTTATATTAAAATATATTTCAATGTATAAAATTTATGGATGGGTAGAACAGTTTATTGTACTTGGAAGATAAGATAAACATATAAAATAATTTTTTAAACATATCATATATCACTTAAATATTTTAAGAGAATAGATATTTAGTCAATCATTTCTCATAATCTTACACTCATTTTTTTCCCATGTGTCTTGGATAATGTAGAAAAATAATGATGGGTTAAAATTATTTGTAAGGAGTATCATTAAATGGTTTATTGGATAAAATAAAAATTGAATAAGTGATATTTTAAAAATCAATGAAAATGAAGAGGATATAATAAAAAATATTACATATTGTTAGATCAATGAAACTAAATAAAAACAAAGACAAAATTTATCAATGGACTATTACATAGAGAATTTATAATATGTATTGGAAAAAAATCATGGCCATGTTTCATGAAACATTATACTCATGAGAAGAGGCTTACACAAATACTAATCATATTTTTTCATATGAAAAGAGATAATCCATCTAGGGGACAAATAATTCTTAGCTCCACACATATCCTGATTATTTACAATTCATTCATTATATGATTTATTACGACCATCAATACATTCCCATAATGTAAGAAATTATTAAAAAGAATATTTTTATCCATATAATGTAAATCATGGCAACAAATTAATTATCCATTAAAAAGAGAAAATTGGTTACCTTGAAGAACATCCCTTAATAAACATGGGTTCTCTAGAGTATAATAAATGCAATATTTTGTAACTTTATAGACAAAATAGTGGTGATAAAATACCTTCAATTTTTATAGTTATCCACGATTGGGAATAAATATTTATAATAGATTTACATTGAAGGAAAACATGATAATGTTTAAAAAATTAAATATCAAGTTTCATTATGACCAAGTGTGTATTAAAATTAATTTCAATCAAGAGTGACATGATGAGTGTTCAATATTATTCCCATTCATAATACATCAATTATTTGATTAATTCAATGTTATACCAAAAATTTTGGATGAAATTATCACTTTTTTCATCCAATCCACATATTAATCAACAAGACTATATACAAATAATGATTATGTTCATAGAAATAATAATAGTTTTACTTTTACAACACATAGTATGGTTTTTCCTCTAGGGAAAATGTAAATATTTAATAAAATTAAAGGGATAAGAATATATACATTTATATTTATTTAATTTTTTTATTAATTGAGAAAAAACATATTCTATATCAATGTATGAATCAGAGAATAATAATATAATAATTGAGTAAATCAAGAGTCCCAATGAATGAAGGTTGTGGAGAAAAAACCCCACATATGGATTTCATAGGAATTAAATCATATCCACTTGAAAGGGAGGTCATAAACAATATTTTAAAATTACATGAATAATGAAATTTAATGTCATAAAGTCTAAAGAATAATGTAAAAACCCCATATGAGAGAAATTAGGTACATAATAAAAAATATTATTCAAATAAAATAATTTTGATGAATAGAACATACATAATGTACTTACATCCACATACATATTTTATAAAAAAAATTAAATAAAATAGATATCATAATACATTGATTAGAAAACATACTCATATCCATCTTAATTCAAAATCATAATTAATAGTCATTTCATTAATGAATTTGTATAATCATAATTAATAGTCATTTAATTAATGAATGTGTATATTAGAATATAATAAAGGATTATTTAAGATGCCCAGATGGATGATTTATTATAATTTATAATTTTACAAATTCCTTTAATAAGTTTTCTAAACTGTATACATTAATCTAAGGTCGATAATAACAAGGTTCTTGTGTTTTTTTGAGTATTATATAGTGTTTCATTAATTGATGAATTAAACGTTAATATAATAGTTGTATAAAAAATATTAATATACACATTTATATCTTATTATACAATTAAATATTTTTTTCATTGTATTCCTTGAAATATATTCATAATTCAGTTCAAGTAGATTGTTATACTGACCCCAATGTATACATATCCCTATTTGATGAATGTTTATACAATGGTTATTTGAAAAAGGAAGTACCATAATGGTCTTATATATTGTATATTAGATTTATATAATTTAATTGGATGTTTTTATGGGAAATATAATGGGTATTAAATTATTAGAATATTTTACAAAATTATTATATTCTTTTCAAAATTATTTTAAATAATTAAATAAATAATGGTGTAATTATGATCATATAATTATTGGTTTCTCTTATTTTTTAAAATGAGAAACCTAGTGTTATCATAAGAGGAATATATAACCATTCATTCCATCCTTATATCTATACATGTAATTCATGGAAGGAAAACAAAAGATGTTATGATATGGTATTGAAAATCAACAAATGCATTGGAAAAGTTTTATTTAAAATATATAGTGTATATGAATAAATAATTACAATACCCCAAATATAATAACATTTTAGTGTATAATAAAAATAATACATTTTATAATTCGATTTATATAAAAAATATAATCAATATATTTAGGAACAAATCAATATAGTTGATAACACTATAATTAGGGACTTGTATTTTCATTATAATTCTCCTTGAATTTTAATGAAATATGATTATTATGGGTTAATGGTGGATTTTGTCCATTGGATATGGTTATAAGGGTAAATTATGGTAGTGATTTATGGATAATTCTGAATGAAGTGTGATCCTTGTTGTGGTAAAGATGTTACCATTTTATAGGTGATGTGAAATTTAGTTTTTTGAGTAACCCATCAATATTAATTAACATAATGTTATTTTCTTTATTGAAATAAAATAATATGGAAGAAAATATAGGGGATTGTTTTCATGGTCAATAAATAAAACCTTCAATTAAAATAGAATTTTGTAATTTTTCATCATGGAAATAATGTTTAATATCTACATAAAAATATTATTTTAAATAGTTTAATTTATTTTTATCATTAGAAATTAATATAAATGAAAAAAATTATTTTTTAGTTCCTTATCTTATTGTATAGCACAAATAAAAAAATAAAATATCAACTTGATAATTAATATTTTTAACGGTGAGGAATTTTTGTTTTAAAATAAATATAATTAATTGTGAAAAGACATTTTCATGGAAATTATGTATTTATAAAATAATGTTTTTTATAAGATAAAAATGTATTTGAAAATTATTTCAATATAGTATTTAATTATTTGAGGAAGATAACATGTCTGATAATTTAAATGAAATAAAAAATAAATCTCTCTATAATATTGTTGATTGTCAGAAATACCAAATATCGTTATTTTAAAAATGTATGATTGTAGTTTGTTCTAAAAATACTATTCATTGGATTTAATGAATAATAAATATTTTAAAATGAATATTTTTATTCAAAAAGTTATTATTTCATTACATTAATGTTTTATTAAATAGTATTGTTAGTCTTATATAATTTAAAATTTATAAATATTAAATTTTTTAAGAAAAAATTTGATTACCATTTGAGTTTTTATAGAAAAGATCAAAAATTAATATGAATATATTCAAATATGAAGAATTCCAATCGTATTTCAGTTTTTAAATATCAATTTTAAATAGTACTGTATTTATTGTAGTTGTCATGAATGTCTCTTAAAGTGTCACATTAGATGATAATTTAGTAAATAGTGTTTACCTACTATTGTACAGTCTCAGGTGTTAAAATTCATAAAAATGAAAAAATACCCAAAAGTGTGAAAGTATGGCCTTATTAGAAAATCCATTTATAATTTTATAAAAATATTTATAAAAATATTATCTTATAGACTAGGAAAAGATATTCACATAGTTAATGGAATAAACATATAATTAATACAGCTACCAAATTAGTCAAATTAATTTTTATTGAAAATGTAAAGACGATTAAATTATAAATCATTTCTTTAGAATGATAAAAGTATTTAAATATTAATATAGAAAATGAAATATTCTTTCTAAAATAATATGGTGTAATTTTTTCCATCCTGGATATTGAGGAAATTTAATTGAATGAAATATATAAATATAATGTTTTTAGGAAAAAAAATTACATCAATTGTAACCATAATATTAAACTAACTATAAATTACACAATATGAAGGGGATTTGTAATTCATGTTATTTTTACTAATTTATTGGTTAATGATATCCTTAATTTAGTATATTTCCCAAAGAAAAGAAAACATTTGATGAAAATGGAATAAGTCTCAACGATATAAAATTATGTTGATAAGACCCATAAACTTTTATTATCTACAATCATTTTCCTATCATTTTCATTTTTAAATTTTTGAAATTTAGTGTAATTTTTTATATAGTTACATTATTATAAATGTTCATGTTAGATGTTTTGAGGTTGTTTGGAATAAAATTTTCAATGTAGATTTTATAGGTTCTCTATAGACATGGAGTTATTATTTATTATTCAGATTTATAAATTAATTATTATATTTAAATAGAGAATAATAATTTAAAACATTAAATATATGAGCTTCATTAAAAATAATACATAGTGCTTCAAGTAGGCAGTCGTCCACACATACACACAATCAACATTTCAATTTTTCTTCTAGTTTAAAAGATAAATAATATTAATAACGATTTGAATATTAAAAAATTATTTATATTATTCATGTAATATTTATTAATTAGTTAATTTTTAATGTCAATTATTGTAGAATAGTAATGAATAACGAATCACATCTCTTGGTAGATGTGTTATTTCACATGTATGAATTATCAACATTATCATTTTACTACATATTTTTTGGTAATAGGATAAGAAATAAATCAACTTTATATAATCGTAATAATGTCATAAATTCCATAAGTATTCATTAAATTAATAATTATTCCATATATATATTGTGATGTGATGAAAAAACATATCATGTTTGAGCGGTGGTCTTCCACACATATTAAAAAGGGATGTTTTCATTTTTTATTTTATAAACAAGAGGTATAAATTAAAAGTACATAAAAATAATAACATTTTAGTTTAGATAAAAAATTACTTCAATATATAATAAGGGTTTTAATATATATATATATATATAAGAATGATGATATTAACAATAAATCGTTCAGTTGGAACTTATAAATCCTCCTTTGATATCATCTTTTTCATATACCATAATCATTATAGGATATGATTTCTTGGAGACAAAAAAATATAAGACATGGGTATGTGGGCTTGGTGGAATTAATTTGGATATTTTCCATGACATTGTTCTTGTAGTGTTTTGATATGTTAGTATAAGATACCCGCTTTTATTGGTGAATGGAGTGGGACACTATTAAATATATGAAACACATAAATAAAATTTACATTTTCAAAAGAAAAATGTAAGGAAAACACAATATAATTGATTATAATGTGGGGGAGGTCAAAATAAATTCATCCACTATGGTTTAGAAGTGCTTTGTGTGTTGTATTCTAGCCCAATCCGATTATTTTAACACTTTTAACCCATTTTAGAAATAAAAGCTGTTAAAAAATTTTAAATAGGTTAATAATTTATATAAAAAACTATAATTAAAATAAATATAATAACCCATATTGTAATTCCAAATTTTTTCCCATTTTACTATATTTCATTTAAAAAGTTGGATAAAAATATAATTTTATATTAGTAAGAAAAAAAATTAAATTTTTTTCATAAAAAAACCTCTTTAAAGTTAAAAAATAAATTTCATTAAATATATAAACATTTTAACTCTTAGGAAATTATAAATGGTATAATTAAAAAATGAATGTTATTTAACAATTTTTACTATCAAATTAAAATTTAAACCTCTAACAAATAATTTATATGGAATGATGTTAAAAGAGTCTTTAATGATAATAAACAATTAAAAATGATGTATAATGTAATGCATGAGTTCCCGAATTCAAAATAATATTTTTAAATTATATATTTTGATCCATAGAATAATATTTTGTATATCCAAATTTTGAAGATTTATTATTTCAATCATAAAGCGTGATGATATAAGAAATGTTACAATATTTGTAAAAAATATACTTTTTAGTATATTGGTGCCCTCCAAATGAGAAAAAAAATGTGGGGTCGATTAATGAACAAACCCAAACATTTTATTCCCCTAAAAAACAATACTGCAAAGAGAATAAAAAATGATGATTCAGCGATAGGGTCACACTTTTTGTGAGACCTATAATAAGACTAAGGATAACATGATGTATGAACATCACAAAAATGGGTACAATGCATCGCCTAATTTGTTGACAAATAAAACGAATCCCTACAGTTCTGCATGATCACATAAAGCCTCACCTATGAGGCTTCTTAATTATACAATTACATTATGAATGTAATTCTGATCATGTTATATGTATGTATAAAAATTCATAAAAAACAAGTTTTGAATATATAAAAGCTTAAAATAATTGCATACAAATGAGACGTGAGATAAATTGATGTTAACTAAAAGTGAACACAATATTCACATGATCTTTTGAGGATAATGTGATTTATCATTAGCATGGGGAAAGATATTAGAAAAACAATTCTGATAATACATATTATCTCATGAAGTCTACCTATTCTATAATCTTGATGATGTGAATTAACATCTACATATTTTCCTAATCATATTAAGGGTCCTAAACATTTAATCTTGGCCATACGAAGTCCCTTGGAATTGATAGAGTTTAACATGGAATTCCACTATTGGAAAATGATCAACAAATTTCAATGGGATCAAATTATATAATTATAACTAAGAAGGGATACATAATTGAATATAGTTACATAAATCATCAAAATATGGGAATATTCACTTCATGTGATTGATTCATAGATCAAATAAAATCAACTAAACATATTATTTGTATCACATAAAGGACCATTGTGACGTGTCTTGATCGCTCAAGGTTCCTATAAAATTATTTCTTATCTCATTAAGGCTCATATACATGTCAACCGTAACTCACAAAGTATCTCAAACATGATTATATTATCACATAAGTACCATCAAACATTAAATGGCTTCATGAAATAGGGTAATGATGGATCAATCATATAAATGATGTTTATCACGTTAGAAATGGATGATTTCAATTTTGAAAAGTGGTTTGATCACAAAAGTCACATGATATGTTATTTTCATATGAGAAATTTCACTCTATTAACACAATCCATGATATTGGACTTAATCTACATCCAAAGGGGTACTAATAAAAGTATTTTATGCATATAACCCTACCCGTCACACATAAAACATAGAAATGAATGTAATGGTGGACATTACGGGTTGGTGGAGTTAATGATAAAAAGTATCTTCCACCTGAGATGTTTAGTGAGTAACATTAAGGATTATTAATTGGGTTTATACTCCTCATGTGACCAACTCATTAATCATGAAATTGATCTTTATCATGTCCAACAGATCATGTGAAGGGTCTTCAACATGAATGGTTGAAAATTTGATGACTAATATGGTTAATGCTTATCCTATATTTAGGAATTGATGTAATAAAATCTTAAAAAGTTATCATAGTCAATGTTAAGCCCGTATACATTTCTAGTTGATCACATGACATTATTTTGTTATATCATCCTGATGATGCAATAACATATGAACATGTCTAATAGATCACATTGAAAATTAGAGAAATGTCATCCTATTTCATGAAAATCCCCTACACATGTCCTATTTGTCACAGAAAATCCTTCAAGATTGATAACCAAATCATGTGTCACCATTTTGACATGTCAGGTATGCAATGAATAATTTATAAACACATCATCCAATATCTTGAGAATACTTCTTGTCATTTATTATGTTCACTGGATAATCTATGAACAAGTTATTTTTGTACATTAAATTACATTACAAATGACTTCCTAATGAGTTGTAAAACATTCAACATATGATCCAGATCATGAGAATCCCTTCAGTAATATTGGGAAAATATTGTGATGACCTCATCCCAAGTATAAAATGTTCATATGAAGCCCTTGAATGTCTCTTTATGGTCATGCAACAACACTAAAATTTCTCAAATTGAAAATGTGAAGTCTCATCAACATGTACCAAATACATCCTAATAATTTTCCATATGATGTTCATGGAAATGTCTTCCATTAAAGTTAAACATCCCTAGATAGTTCAAGTGTATATCCTAATTCTAGTCAACTTTTCCTCGTAGGCTCAATTTAAAATATACTCTTGAACCATGTGATCTCATATCCCTGATAATTAGTTCAAGATTACAATTTATAAGGTGAATATGTATATTGAAAAATAAACTATCCAATCCTGAAACTAATTTAGTGTCATATAGAGCTCATAATTACCTAGAATATGAAACAGTCCAGTCAGGGATCACAACCATTATCTATAACATTATAAGGTCTAGATATGTTATATATGAATCAACATTGGAGAAATACCATTGATATACTCTTAACTCTAACCCATTAGACCAGTCTCATTTGGGTATAAAATCTATCATTATCCATCCTCTAGTTGAGGACATAGTTAACTACATAGACTCTAAATCTAGATATAAAGAGGAAATATATGATATCTTTATAAGGAATTACATCCATATCAATCACAGATGGCATACATTTTTTTATGTGATCAAATCATTCAAATGGTTTGTAATCATATTCCACCAGGGGTGATTCAATGCAAAATCCATGAAAATATTGGAATTTTGAATGATCCCATTATGTTTTTTATTCCTCATGACTATCATGACTCACTTGAGAATTGGCATTTTCACAAACCACACCACTAGCATGACATGAATCCCACAATCTAGTAATCCTAAGTGAGTTTTCATTATATAAAATTGATTTTTATCCACTATGACATGTTTGATCTTATCCTACATCTTGATACTCACACCGATCATTCATAAAATGGTTTTATAATTCTATTATGATTAATAAACTTCTTGATAAATCATCCATGATACATTGTTAATCATCTTAGAATTACTTACCACATTTCTTCCACCTTAGAGAGATAATAATCCTATGTGTTAACTATTATTCCCCCACACATAAGCAGGATGTGGACCCAATAGAAAATGAGAACATAGATCGTGGTATATATAGGTTATGTTGAAAGAAATTCAATGATTTGGTATTTTGACACAATGCTTCAATCATATAATTCATATTTTTCTTGTGCTTAAACTACACTTCATTGTCCTATAAATAATGAATGTGATTGGATTCTCAATGGCACTAGATAATTTATATTCGTTTAGAAGTTTCATTCCTATTCACAAGAAAAAATCACCATCTGAGACAATATTTAATTGTAGTGTTATTATTCAAATTGATACAAATAATAATAAATACTTGTATTTATTGAATAATTATAAAAACTTAGAGAACAATTGATATAAAAAGACGGTGTCACTAAAATAACACCCCCTTGAATGTACATGGATTAAACAACAGATCATTTTAATAATGTAACCATTCTAACTTCAATATTTTTTTAATGGTTCTAGAATATATATTAAATATATAATAAATACCCAGAGTAGGCCATACTAACCACCAAATGTGTGTTATGGGATTATAATTACCATTCTATTAAATAATTTGATCTCATAAATGTCATTGCATTTGAAACGATAGCAACTTCCTACTATAGGTATTTTGGCCCACACATTAATATATAACCAAGATCTATTTTGAATTTATTTTTGAGAATATACGTTGAAACCAATAAAAATATCACTATAACACTGAATAACCACCGATTTTTTATCTGAAAAAAATGATAAGCCTAATATAAATTTTTCAATAACGAAAATGATTGGTTTACTATAAGACTGGCCATTTTGGTTGGTGTATCATATTCAATAAAAATGGTTAATATGAAATTTAGATTATACATATTAAAATTAAAATTGGGTTCCCATGTATGGGACACTGTGTATATTTCACAACACTAAAAGGAATATCACCAATGAAAATAAACAAATAGATTCACCATATATAGTTTTTTATGTTTGTGTCATACTCAGAATTGTGTATTAGTTGGGGAACATATTTATTATTGTTCATTTTATTAAAAATAACGTCGATAAAAATCTAATCATAATTTGATTTCATGGAATCATTATGAAAAAAAATTAGAACCTCAATTGTGTAATCAATCTTCATTGGTTGAAAAACAATTCATGAACATGAATCCTCCAGTATCAGATGGTGAACATATTGGTCAAAGAGTAGCACTAATAGTGTATGATATCAACCCTAGAGGAAATATTATGTGGATTTTTTGAATTTAAGTCTTGTAGTACCACCACAATCAAGGAATTATGTTGAAATATTAGTGATGACAGTCTACAGTATTAATCCCATGGGGTGTTTTCTCCATGGAATGAAAATATAAATTATTCATACCATATAAATGTTGACCAGGTAGTCGAATCTAACACCATACTAGTTCAGAAACTATCACATAGTTCTCTTGTCAACCAAAAACACCAGCTCCTTCCCTCCAGTTCCCCTTTGACAACAACTAAGGGAACTACCCTAAATGATTCTATATGAGATGATCATACATTGTAACAATATAGATCTCTATAGGAATGAAAATATTATGATTAATGGGAGAGGAATTATTCCTATTAATTTAAATACAAATCCTTCTAGCATATATTAGTAGTATCCATCAATAAGGATCACATACTTTCTGAAACAGACAATTTATGTACATACATCCCAACAATAAACAAAGGGATGAAAAATTCCATTCTGCCACACACGAATCCTTTCATCATATTTTGATTTCATAAGGACGATCAGATTTTGAATCTATCGTCAATTTATTTAAATTCAAATATCAAAATATAATGGTGACTGGGAATGTGCAGGACAATATTCCACACATACTCTACTAATGTGAAGCTACATTCTAAATATGATAGAAGTTATATGCATGCATATATTTAATCTAGTATAGACACAAGGGTATAAATATAACTTTATCATAATTGAAAACATTTTCCATATCCATTAAATTCATGTAAAATTTTATTATCATAATAAACAAGAAAATAATTCTATAATACAAGGAGATTATTGGAATATGATGATAATATATGATGCACAATAATGAGATCACATTACTATTCTAACTTGGGTACATTATCTTGGATTGGAATCAACTTAGTACATGTAGAAAATTTAGTCATTGAAAGATGTTAGACTATTCAAACAACCATATATAATAGATCACATATCCCTAATCCAATTGAGAACTAATTTAATAATTTTAAAATTACCCCAATTTTGGCATCATATCCCTTCTGATGAATGTTCTAAGCCTATAAGATATATTATAGGATACTGGGGAATATTACATACACATTTTTAGAATAAAATACTTTAGAGTCTATATATGAGGAGTCTAATAACCCTTCTCATATTTCTTATTTATATTCAGAATATTCTAATGTTGAATGAATATATAAACATATCTAATTCCCCCTCATTTAATAATGTTTTGACTAAATTTTTTTTATCAAAAACCAAATGGTAGTATCATATCACTGTAGACTATATAGAGGTTCACAAGAATAATCTAGTTGCATCACATCAGTGGGATTATATCCCCAATACAACAATATATCATCAAAAGATTCTGTATACCTCTAATTCATAGGCTCATCTCTTACTAAATTTGAAAAAAAATATTTTTGGTATACATTCTATGATTTAGGTTGATGTTTAAATTCCTAGGATTCGAAATTTATTTGTTAGTTAAGCTATTTGATGCATATCTACATCACCATGAGTGTCTCTCAAATTATCTTATGAAGTAAAATGTGAAATATTCATGATAGTACTTAGAAAATTATTATAAAGATGTATTATGTTGATTCTTTATATAGAATCCTTGATGTGATACATCTAAATGGTGATATCTCACCATGAAATTTGAAATTAATCCCATGTCAAAAGGACTAGGAATAGATTTACCCTCTACAAACCAATGTTAATTGTTTATTGTCCCTCATAAACCACTTTTAACACCTTCACCTATCTAAAGTTGACACCAATGATATAAAATCTATGATCAGGTCAGGTAAAAAATATAACCCTAATAGAGAACATATTGACATGTGTATGTGGAGGGAGATTTCTAGAAACAACCTTCAAAATATATTTTTTATTCAATAAATACTTATGATTATGATGTTCCATATGAATGAAATTTTGGTTGTGTGACTTTTATTCAGAAAAACACATCGGAAACCTTATATTAGTTAAAATATTGAAACCTCCAACACAAATGATATGGGGGCCACCTCAAGGAAATAAAATCATTATATTTTGAGATATGCATTCTTTTATTCTAAATAGATCTAGATTCATCATTATAAGGGAATAACATAATTCTAAAACAATATTTCTAATATAAGATCTCAATAGATATAAACATCAACCCCCCCCCCCTCTTAGGATTTTGTATCGTAGTATGGGTTGATTTTGGATAATTTTAATTTACCACATCCCTAGAATATTTAATAAAAATGGTTATAAAATCCTAAAATACCATATCCACATTAGAGAACATATGTAGGGATTTATTATTAATATAAGAGGAAAATACATAATTTTAATAGAATATTTATTTTATTTTAAAATCAAAAACCCATGGAATATATTATTTTAGATTCTTTGGAAACATCGAAAAATTCTTCTAACTCGGTGAATGATCATCAATGTATAAAAAATGATCCTCAACTTTTGATCTCTGAATTAGAAACATTCTCAATTACTTAACTAAATCAATCATAATAATATGTGATATAAGATACTAAATAAGGGTAAACAAAAGTGATATATAATAAGAAAATGAACATAAGTGTTAAAGAACATGATGATAAAATTTAAAACCATACCATACATATCAAATATAATATTAAAAAGTCATGGAATCATGACTAGAAGTTCCAAAGACATGAGTCATAAGGGAATAAAAAAATATGAGATCATTATATAAAAACTAAGACATGCAATTCTGGAAGACACATGAGACTACAAAATCACACCATAAAAGTCACACACCATTTAAAAAACATATTACAAACTCCATGGGTGCTATGACTACTATACCTAACATTACACTATTCCATATGGCATTAAATTACATATTGTAAAATTGGTTCACACCCCAAATAGCCAGGGTGGAAAAAAACTTTTTATTATACCATGTTCAGTACATTTCTCATCCCTTCTTAAAGTAATTGTTTTCTCCCGATTCCATTCATGTATATCTAGTGAGATATAAGAAACAATACCAAATTAAATGGAGGCATAAATACATCCCACTAATCACATAATTAAATCATACAAATGAATTCCACATTGCCATAAAATTAATCATTTCATAACCAATGAAATGAAATGGGTATCACAGACATATAATAATATCATAAACAATATAAAATAAAATGTTTTTAATCATTTTAAAATAAAATAACTTGTTCAAATTACTCGGATTAATAATCATTTTATTAATGTAAATCATGTGGAAAAGAAACAACATTAATAAAAAACTTCTCATCATAAAAATTAAAATTATGAATAAATAAAAAAATGGTGACTTTGGATCTTATACACAGTAAATCATAATGCCTATCAAAATATATGATCTCAAATGGAGATGGATTTTAATGATAAAATATGATATTTGTAATGGAAAATTAACATTATTTGAAAATTACAATTTAATAACTTAATCAATTTCAAAATCCATTTCCTAGAAAACCACATTAAGAACCTAAAATGTAAAATTTAAAAATATTTAAAAATATTTCATGATTAATAAATCATTTACTCAATGATATGTTCTTTTTAAAACCTAAACACTTTTTCTTCAATTTTCATTAAAAAATATTAGAAATCATATAATACATATTGTAAAATCACATATAACACATTTTAAGAACATTATTTTAGTCCTTCATCATTAAAATTATATTACAATGTCATTCAAAAAAATGTAATTTTTTTTTTATAAATCCTGATTTTTTGATGAAAACATATTGTTGACTGAAGAGAGGGAAAATATAGGCTTTTCATAAAATTTATTCTTAATTATTTTAAGTACCAAATAGTGGAAAACATGTACCTTTATATGTTTATATCATGAATAAATATTGGATAAATATTTCATGAGAATTATTGTGAGATTTGTTAAAATACTACATCAATGGAAGTGTAATATTACATAATCCCCCTAAATTAAGAGATTTTATTAATAAACACAGCGTAATATTGTAACACTAATTCGTAATCCCAATGAAATAATAACATTAAATAATGCATAATATATAATTAAAAAAAATTATATTCATCATATAAATTGTAATGTGGATAGTATATAAATATTTTAAATGAATATTAGTGCATAGTGTAAAATGTGTCTCAAAGATTGAAAATTGAGGCAAGATTATCTTACTACTTTGGTAACATTGATATTGTAACCCTATAAGAAGATATCCATAAATGTATAAGAAGTAAAAAAATTAGAAGAAGAATCATAATGAAAATTTATAATATATATATTGACCAAATAGATGAAATATTTTTACAATATTGCATGTGTATCACAAAAGTAAAAAAGTGATATGGATATCCCTTACCCTATGTTTTGAAATCCTTCATACACATTCATGAAACCAATATAATAAATATATGTTTATTAATATTCAATAAAATTACCATATTAATATATATCCTCTCATATATGATTTTAGTATGAAATAATGTCACTCATTAATTAACAGTTGCATGTAAATGTTACATTTTAGGTAACAAGAACATAGTTTTCGGTATAAATTTTTTCATGTTATTTGTGGTCCACTTAATATTACCATGATTTAATTATTTTCATAATTTATTTGATAGATTTAATATTTTAATTAATTTTCATGTTATTGTAATTAATTTAATCCCCTCATATTTATCAATATGAGTTGATTTTCACCATTTTAGTATTTATGGTATTTTTTGTTCTTAATTGTGAAAATTGTTTAAATACATAAATTTAGGTGATTTGTGGATCTATTATACATTAAGATTTTTTTTTATATTTTCATCCAAATCAATTGATTCCTTTTTTATGGATTTTCATTATTGCAAGATTCAACTTTTCCTTATGGACCAAGGTCCAATTTGACACACAATTACATAGAAAATTAAATCCAGAGGAAACTTTTTTCAGTTGGATATAATGAACCCCAATTCAGTTATTGAAGTATATACAGTCCTACATAACCCTATATGAAGATATTAAAAAAATAATATAAATATTACCCCATTTTTCATTCCCACGTTAAATTTAAAAAATAAATTATTTCGTTAATTTATCCATTGCATGCACTAAAATGGACGGAGTGGAGATGTAACCTCAAGACGAAAATTTATTAATGAATAAATCGAGGATAATTTTTTTGAAATTTTTTAATGTATGACATCATGTTTTGTGTGCATGCACAAGATATGGGGGAAAACCCTATTATGAAGTAACCTACCAAATATTTTTCCATTTATGATTCTAAATTGACCGAAACATTTGAAGGAGTGAATCTGGAGAAAAAATGGTCCACCCATCAACTCTATATATATTAGGATTCAAATCCATTCAATTTTATATAAGAAGGTGCTTGATTGGATGTGATGGAGGATTGGAGTCTTTAATTTTTTTTATTTTCTATTTCCTCTTTTCTTAGATTAATTATGCACTCTTCCTCTCATTTGAACTCTATTACCCATTATTTGGTGGCATAATGGATTTGTGTGATCGAGGAAGGGGGAGTTCCACATTTCTATTATATGATTATTGAAGATAAATGTAATAATACCAATTTATAATAAATTATTTCTATTTCCAACAATTTATAATTATTTTAATGTGATCATGTTTAAAGATTTTGTGTATTCATTGTTTATATATTTTTTTGAATAACTTTTTACTTTATCCTCCTTGTGTAATTTGTTTTATGCGAGAATATTTTGTTAGGTGGTGGGTGTCTATAAATAATTGTAAATATTGTGTAACTAGAGAATAATTTCAAGATTATAAGGGCCAATAACACCATATCATCACATTCCATAGTTGTTTGTGAATTTTTTATGATCTTCTATACACATCGGAATGGGTTCTATTGCATTCCTCAACATAGTGTGATTGATCAATCAGTTAAGGATTCATTCATATATTATTCAAAATAAAGATAGGGTGAATTATTTTTATGATGATAATGATGTTGAAAAAGGAGATCCAAACCTAACCCTGTCACACTATTCATCCACTTATGTTCAAGATTTTTTTTTTAAATTTCATTCATTCTTTTTAAATTTAAATAATTTCAAAAACAATCACTTCTTATTTCTCAAATTTAAGTTAAAAACATTCTTTTTGTGCACTACTATGTAAAGAAATCCTAGGTTACCCACATTAGAGTATTTGGACTTATGTTATAATTGTTTTTTTATATCCCATAATAAGAACGTGTCAAAACATTGTGCCATTTTCGGGGAGGTAGTTCCATCAAATTATTCTCCATATTTCTTTTCTATTTTCATCTATTATCATAAAAATTGCATGAATAGAACCTCAAAAACTAAATCATTCACCCTTAATTCTGAAATTCAAATAAAATTACTCAATAAACATAGAAACCATAATTTCCAATATGAATTTGATTTCATTTATCTTGAATAATCGAGTGAAACTTCAAGTGTTCACCCCTATCCTATTATAATGGCTAAAAATCAACACCCAACCCTTATTGACCTCTGTTAACCGGAATTCCATAATAAAAATAGTCAACATATCATTTTAGTGTTACAAAATGATTTTTAGATGAAACCTAACAAGATTCCATTGCTTCTAATGTTTCATGTATTGGTAGGTAAAGATCCTAAAAAACATATTAATGAGTTCACACAAGTCTTCTCATTGTTCAAACACTGTGGAGTATATGAGGAACATGTAATCCGGAAGGGGTTCTCATTTCCCTTAGAAGGAGACACTAAAAATGGATTTATGATATATAACTATTATATTTTAATTATTTTATTGACATATTGATATTTTTTTATTAAATGAATCTTCCTCGATTATAGAAGAAGATCCATCCAAAATGAGACATATGTAATCAGTCAATCATCTAGAAAAACCCTTTATGAGTACTAGGAATGATTTAAAAATCTATGTTCCAGTTTACCACATCATCTTACAAAGGAGTATAACTTTAGTTTTTTCTTCATTCAAGGCATACTAGACAATGATAGAAACCTTCTTGTTGTATCATCTCGAGATTAATTGATTTAGAAGTCACCAGATGAAGACAAGGGATTTCCTGGGAAGTATTCATAGAACTCACAACAGTGTGGTACATGATGTAATAGAACAAGAGGTATTAATAAAGTATGTACGTCTTATCCTTAACCATTATTCGACACTAATTTGTTGAGATAACTAGTTTTGTGAGATTGATGGCCTTGAAACAAGTCAGAGACCAACAAGAATAGGATAAGGTATATGGTTTATTCTCATCACCTGATAATTTCTCTAACCAATGTAATGAAATACATGGAATTGAAACTTTTGTTGTATCCTTTCATCCAAGGTTGTACAAACAAAATCAACGATAGAGATATCCAATCGATGTTGAATGTGGATTTTGAAATCAACACAATAATGTTATACCCCGTACCAAACCCAATTCCAAATCCCACAACACTTTCAACAAATGAAATTCTATAACTATCCTTATTACCACCACAAACCGAAATTCCAAAGACACTATGAGCATAAATCCACATTTGTACATCAACCAATTCATAAAAAATAGAAAAAATATGAGATTGAGTGGCTGAATGACACCGTAAAATATTTGTCCAATAATTTTGATAATATCATAGACTTCCTAAAAAAATAATTGTAACTACAATAACAGAAAATACCCAAACCAAATGTGAATTTCATCACTGTAACAACAAGATGTGCGGAAAAAAATCTCACCACTAGTAGCTCAGGAACATGAAACAAGAACACTTGAGTTGAGGGATAATGAAGTTGTAAATTCTAAAAGTTCTATTAAAATTCCTTATAAAGAAGATAAGGATGAAGAATTGGATAAGGATAGACAAAAAAATTAGAGACAAGAAATAAAATTTCAAAAGAAATAAAGGGATAAGAATGACATAAAACCCTATTTACATCCATTATGATTGAATCAAAGAAATTATAAGAATATGCTCTTCAAAAAAATTTATGGACACCTTCTAGAATGTGGATATTAATAACCCCATTATTGGAGAACTGAAACAAATTCAAATATATACTAATATTTTTATATATACTTACACAAATAAGGGGATATTTATGTAAATAAAAGGATTGAATAAGAAATAAGTGTCTCAGCACTTATCACACCATATATCCCAACCAACTATCCAGATCTATGAATTTTTTCCATTCCACGCACCTTTGGTTCTTTAAATAACTCTAATTATTATTTTTATCTAGGTTCTTTAACTAATGTATTTATTCATATAGTATACATTTATTTGAAGATGGTATAGTTTAATCATACAATATTGGTGCTCTATCTTGAAAATAGATACAATGTATTCCTATTAGGATTTCTAGGGAATGTCCTTATCAATGTCAAAGATATGTTGTTCCTAGCTAACTTTTATGTAATGATTAAGGAATAAGATTATATTCGGTCACAATCAACTATCCTTTTGGTTATACGTTTATTAAATAGGGACAAAACCATCACTGATGTTCTGGAAGGGATACATACAATGGAGTTTGGAGGCAACACAATCAACATCAATATTGTTGAATCTATGAGGCACCCATCAGATAATCACTCACTGTTTTCACTATCCCATAAATTTTGTAATTAACAAATTAGTGAATTATGAATTTACATTGAATTAATATCCTTATGAGATACTCTTCTATTGAAAATATCATTGAATATGTGGATGCTCAAAACAATGGAGATTATAATTTTATGTGGGTGTAAGAGGTAATATTTGATTTCATTGATGATTTGTTTAATTTTTAAGAAGATGATATGAGTTATTATGGGTAGGATGTACAATAATAAAATGTGTGTAATGTGAGTTTTGTATCATCTCCTCAGTAGCCCCTGATCTGGATTTAAAAAATATCCATTGAATTGAAATATCTATACCATTGAGAGGGAGAAAAATTTCTAATGATAATTGTAAATAATCTATCAGAAACCCAGTAAAAATACTTGATTGAACTCTTTAGACAGAATGTACAAGAAATATAGTGGATCCTAGGTGATATCATTTTAAAAAAACCCAAAAATATCCTCACATAGAATTTTTTTAATGAGATTCAAAACATGTCATAAATCCCCAATGGAGGCTGAATCCCTCCTTGATGGATGTTGAGAAAAATGTGATCATGAATCTCTGGTAATATCATATCATCTCTACCATTTCATATTAATAATGGGTTAGCCCAATTCATATAGTTCCAAAAAAAAATCCTAACCACTATAATGAATGAAAAGAAAGAATTAATCACTGTGAAAATTTAGAATAGGTGGAGATGGTGTATTTATTTTAGGAAGATTAATTAGGTCACATTGAAATATAATATCCCTATTCTAGTAATAGATTATATGTAATAAATATTGTCTAGGAGAACTCATTCGTAATTTTTGAAATATTTTCATGTTATTTCCAGGTACCCATTGCTCTTGAGGATCAATAGAAAACAATTATTACAAGTCCCTTCAGCACTTTTTCATTGAAAATGATGCCATTTGGATTAGGTAATGCATAAAGAACATTTTATATGAGAATGGACTATTTATTCTCTTATCACATTGTGGATTCATTGGAGGTTTTCTTGGATTATTTCATAGTTTTTGGAAACATATCTAATCAATGTTGGAAAATTCAGGAAAAAGAATTGAAAAACTGCATTAAAAATATTCTTGTTTTAGATTTTGAAAGGTGTCATTTAATTCGTGAGGTAATGTTTTTCATTTGTAATGCCATTTAAAAAATTTGAATTGATGTTGATTAATAAAAAATTGATGTGATAAATTCTTTTTTGTATGTATCTTGTGTGAAGAATATTAGATCATTTAAAAGGCATGCAGGATTCTACAAGATGATTATAAATGAATTTACTAGGATTTATCTCCCTCTGACTATATTCCTTTGAAGTATGCTAATTTTGATTTTTATGGTGTATCTATGGAATCGTTTGATGATATTTATAGAATATTGATTACTCCACTAGCGATGAAACCACCAGATTGGGAAGATCCATTTGAGCAACATTGTGATGCTTCAAATCAAGAAGATGGAGAAATACATTCTCTACTAAATAAGGGAAGGCCACAAGACATTTCCAATGCCTCAAGAACCATAGATGTGGATAACATCATCTACCAAACCATATAAATGGAGTTTTTTATGATGTTATTTTATTATAAATACTTAGATCATATCTTCTTGGAACTAATGTCACTTTGTTTTATGATCATTCAAATCTTTGGTATTTGATGAAGAAAGATGAAGCTAAACTGAGTCTACTGAGATGGATTTTTTCTTTTGAAAGAGTTAAACATAGAAATTTAGGACACGAATGGATATTAAAACCATGTTTATGGTCATTTGAATATACTTTCCAAAACTATTAAAGATAAAATTCTTGAAAAATAACCATTGAATGATCACCTTCCTGGAGAGACATTTTACATGGTTCTATGAGAAGTTCCTTGGTATGCTGACATAGTCAATTATCTGGTAACATCTCAAATCCCAACTCATTTCAATTCACACAAAATTCACAAATTGAAATTGGAATTTAGATATTACATTTGTGGTGATCTATTTTTTGGAATATTTATAATGACCATTTTATAATAAGATGTTTTCATAATGGTGAAATTTGTTTTATATTTGAGTTATGTCACACTTTATCTTGTAGAGGCCACTTTGGACCCCATATTAAAGTATGTCTGTTTTTATAATATAGAATATATTATCCCAAAAATTTTAAAGTAGCTCAGTACTTTTGAAATATGTTTAAAAATGTCAGTTTTTAAGAAACATTTCAACAAGATAAGAAATTCCCCAGAAATATCAAAATTTATGTGAGTGTTTTAATGTATGGAAGTTAAATTTTTAGGACCTTTCTCAGTGACATTTGAAAATTTTTATATCTTGATTTCGGTTGATTATGTTTCAAATTGGGTGGAAGAAATGGACATCAGGAGAGATGATGCTAATTTGATTTGTTATTTTCTCATGGAGAAAATATTTTTTGGGATTTAAGTGCCTAGATCCTTCCTTACTTATCAAGGTACTTAAATTTTTTATTAGAGAGTAGAGGCCCTGTAGAAGAAGTACATGGTGCATCATAAAACATCAACTCTCTATCACCTAGAGAGAAATGGTCATCCTAAAGTTTCTAATAGGGATGTCAAAGGAATATTTGAGTATACTATTAAATGAAACATTAATTACAAGAGAAAAATGTTGGAATGCGCATTATGGGATCATATAACAGCCTACATGCCCCAAATTTGATTGTGCCCATATGAGATGATTTATATGAAAATTTTTCACCTGCCTATGGAATTAGAGAATAATGTATATTTGTCTTTGAGGAATATGAATATAAATACTGAAAGAACATTGAATCATAGAAGATGTTCATTTTAGGAGCTGAAGGAAATTAGAGGGGATGAATTTGAAAATAGCAGGATTTAAAAAGAGATAAGAAGAGTGAACCATGACATGATAATCCAATAGGAAGACATCATTCCTAGAGACAATATGCTATTACTCAACTAAAGAGTCCATATGATGCCAGATAACCTTCATTCCAAATGGGGGGCCCATAAATAGTTACTTAAGCATATCCTTGTAGTTTTTTTCATATATTGAAGATGGAGATAATTATTACTTCCCAATTAGTGTACACATGCTAATGAAATTACATGGCACCATTCCAGCATATTATGTGGAGGAGATCATAGTCTTCCAAAATTTCTATCAATAAAATACATCATGTCAAACCTCTCCTTTACACATGATTTTTAATGTAATTTATATTCAAACCATAATAAATATTAAATCCATTTGAATTCATTGAGTACACTATATCATTTAATTGTGGGGGATATATCCTTTATAGTTTAGGATTTTATTTTTTATGTTTTTTAATTTTTTTTAAAAGAATTATGTGTTATTCAAACAATTGTGTATTTAATTTTCATTTGGAGTGTTTTTTTTAAAAAATTTCAACTGAATTGATTTTCATTTCCATTTTTAAACCCTTTTAAAATATTGTACAATTTAGTTCCATTAAACTAAGCTTAAATGAATACTAAAAATTACTTTGATCCATGTTAAATTATTTTTTAATTTCACAAAACGTTATCTGATTTTTAATATCATTTTACATGTCACCATCTTTATCATTTAAATAAAATTCTTTTGAGGATTTTGAACCATTTTTATCATATTCGTTTCATTCACCTCACATTTTGAGAGAACTAACCCATTATTTTATTAAAAAATAGAATTATTCTTTTCAAAACATGAGGGTTTGGAGTAGTTGGGTTTTAAATTATTAGGGAATTTCATTGGTTTTAATGCACCATTTTGAAAATTATCATTTTTATTCTGGTGTACCTTTTACATTAAATAATTGAATCCCATAGAATCCATGATCATCCTTTTAGGTTATCTACATTGCAATCTAATTTTCACTATCCCACCTGATTATGAAGTAAAATTGTATGATCTAGTTAAACTTATGTGTCTTAGAATGATGTATTATGATGTGCTAAATCATTTGGATATACTTTTTGTAGAATATAAAATGTTTTTGACTGGTGTTTTCTTCTGAAAAAAACAATTCAATTGAAAGTTGTGCACTTTTTAGATCTCTCATAATAAAATTAGTTATTCCTTTCTGGAGCCTCTAATGGACGTAGAAATTTGATACTTTTTTGTGATTTTATGAAATAGAATGTCTGAGATTTTTGATATTTTTCCACTAAAATGATGAATTTATTGAACATTACATGATTTTTTGAGACTATGGAGCTTATTTTTTACTAATGGGAGTGAGGAGGGAACAATACGTTAGGGAAAATTAGATCGTGCAATCTTGCTTCAAAAAGAGTCGAGCCCTCCTCATTCAGCCTCCAATTTTTTCACATCCAAATACAAACAATTATAACCTATAGAACAACCTGAAAAAGTCCTTGTGATAAAAACTTTTCCATGACTAAAATCTATGTCATATGTAGAAATTTATCAAGCCTTTGGTGACCCTTTTCTTCGTTTGGATAAGAAAAACCTTATAGAAAATTGACATTTGTGAGATGATAAAAAATTATTGTGAGGTATGAATCTTGTTTCAATGGGTGGATTGATGAAGTGTAAATATATTGAATGGTATTGTTTTAGTACATGGAATAATGGTTCTAGATGATTCCTGATATCTTTTTTTTTCTTCTTATGGAATTCGGGTATCTCGTGATCATGTGTTTTGAATTTTAATTGATTGGATTTTTGATGTTTCCTTGTACATTTTTCCATGTTCTATGTGTGGAGGAATTTATAGAGTAAATATTTATGTTATTTTTAATGTGAGTTCAAATTATTTAATTCCATCCAATTAATCAATATGAAATTCTATGCATCACTTTAGTATTTTTTTGAATTTTAGTCATAATTTTGAAAATTGTTTCATTCTGAAAATTCTGCACTTTTCTAGATCTTCTATAATTCCAGAATAAAATTTACAATTTTGATTAAAATAGAGTTACTAATTTTTTTTTGGATTTTTGTGCTCATGTGATTCAACTTTTTCTTATGCAACTATGTCCAATTCAACAAGCAGTGGCACTGGAATATAAATCATGTAGAAAATGTTTGATGGCATATAGATTGGACCCCACATCAGTTATTGAATAATATATCAACCTAAATAAATAAAAATGATGTTATTATAGATGGAATATAAATTGGAGTTCACATTTCTAGAATAAAATTAAATTTCATTAATAAATTATTTCATTATGGTATCCATTGAATTCTCTAATGTTGATGTAGTTGAGATGTCTCCTCGAGTAGAAAAAGAAATAATTAGTTATCCTAGGAAATTTTTTTAAAAATTTACCAAAAAATGAATTGGTGTTTTGGGAACATGCACAATATATTGGGAAACAACATTGATGGATGAACATGTCCATAATTCAGCCATTTATGATGCGAAATTGGCTAAATATTTTGGAGGAATGAATCTGGAGGGAATACTTTCCACCACTCAACCCTATATATTTGAGTTTTCAATTCCTTCAAATATTGTTGAAGAAGGTGAAAGATTTGTTATGCTATAGTATTGGAGTCTTGAATTAATTTTTAATTTATATTTATTCTTTTATTAGTTTTATTATGGTCTCTCCTTCCCCTTCCAACTTTATTACCATTTATATTAATGGCTAAAGACTTTGAGTGATCGGGGAAGGTAGAGTTTCACTTTAATAATTTTGGAGTCCTAATCATAAATTTGAAACACCCTTTTTATATTAAATTATTTCTATTTTTAGTGGGTCCCAATTCTCTTAATACAATTTTGTTTTGAGTTTTGGTGTCACGACCTGTCCTTGGGGCCCGTGCATGACTACCCCAAGCCCGCCTTCCATAGGCCAGGAGCTGGCGACTAGCATCGAATGCTTAAATCCCGATAACTGGGAAGTAATTGCCTTTATAAAAGTAACAAACACCACAGAGTACAAGCGGAAGTAAAACACTAAGTACAAAGAGAAGTGCTGAAAGGTAAATGGGACAGAATACAAACCCAACTGAAAGTACAACTACAACTGAACAAAGTACAACAGAAAAAGACAACAGCTGGAAGAACGGAAGCGGCTCCTGGGTCGTCCTCCTCGGATCCTACCTGAATGGTAGGTACAAATGGCGCAGCTCCTGGATCACCCACCACGGATCCTACCTGAAGGGTAGGTACAGATAGCCTCCACAATTCTCTCGCCCATAAACCTCCTCCGAGTGTCGTCTCGCTGGGATGTCCACCTCCGGATGCCGACTCGTCGTGTAGTCCACCTCTGGGTACCCTCTAGTCCTCGAACACTCGGCCTCTGTCAGCACTGCCCATCATCTACAACCAACACAATGAGGTGCGGGCATAGCCTGTGAAGGGGTGAGTATAACGATACTCAGTAGGGACCCTGAGACCCTCATGGTATCATTAAAACCAACAAGGATAACCACAAAGAAGATCTCAACAGATAACCTCTACTTAGGTATATGCCCATACATATACCTAAGTTTTCAAGTAACCCATATCAATCATGAGGAAACACAAAGATTGTGAAATCAACGGATAACCACTACCCAGGTATATTTCCATACATATACTTAAGTTAACAAGTGACCCATCTCAAACATGAGGTAAAAACAAAGGTCATAGACTCAGCTCAAACTAGGATTTTCATTATTGAAACCGTAACTACTGAAGAGCCCTGTCTCTGGAGTGTATAGTGGTCCTGTCACGACTCCGAGGTACTCCTCACTAACCTAAGATTGCTGAGGTACTCCTCCTATCGAGTACCGCGGGCCAGCCACCCAAACATAGTAGTGCTTCCCTCCGGGGTATGCCACCCAAACACAGTAGTGCACACCCCCTAGTAGACTGCAGAGGTACTCTCCGGAAGAGTACCACGGGTCTGCACTATCACACAGGTAGTGCTCCATCCACCATGGGTCTGCACCCAAACAAAGTAGTGCTCCGTCTACTGGGCTAGTCAACTCACTCCAAGTCGAGTCGGTCAAGTAGTCGTCAGGTCTCAGCCGGCTACACGGTCTCCGTACACCGCACACTCATCTCTGGGAGGGTCCGCTCTATGAGCTACAGGTCGATACTCTAAGTATCTCAAAGTCCCATGAAGAAGTATCTCAAAGGACTGCCTCGTCATAGAGGTCTCAACGCAACAGACGGCGCGTTAATCGGATGCCCGGTCTGTGAGTTATTAGCCTTTTCGTCCCAGGGGCCCGATTGGTCTCGTGTGCGAACCAACCCGGCCATATCTCAATTGTATCCCGAACTCTCATCAGGTATACTCATAGGGACTGTTTCTAAACATGATCACCAACACCGCTGGCGGTTCATCAAACGGACATCTGGTCTGAAAGGTATCAGCTTTTCCGTTCCAGGGGCCTGGTTGGATTTCAGGTACAATCCAACTCGTCCATACTCCAACTGAATCCGAACCTCGGGCGAAGTATGCCAAAAGTTCCATCTCATCAAGAGGACTTCAACGAGGCAGACGACGCGTCAATCGGACGCTCGGTCTGTGAGTTAATGGCTTTTTCGTTCTGGGGGCCCAGTTGGTTTTGTGAGCGAACCAACCCGACCGCACTCCGACGGCGTCCAAACCTCGAGCGGAGTAAGCCAAAAGTTCCGTCTCATCAAGAGGACTTCAACGAGAGAGAAGGCGCGTCAATCGGATGCCCGGTCTGTGATTTATTGGCTTTTTCGTTCCGGGGGCCCGGTTGGTTTCGTGAGCGAACCAACCCGACCGCACTCCGACGTTGTCCAAAACTCGAGCGGAGTAATCCAAAAGTTCTGTCTTATCAATAGGAAACCAACAATGTCGACGACACGTCAATCGGACGTCCGGAACTCAAGATATATGTGTTTCCGCTCCGAGGGCCCGGTTGGATTCGTAACCGAACCAACCCGGCCGAACCCAAAATTCACCAAAAACATTAGTGTAATATATCGAAACGGCCGTCTCGATCTAAGGGCCGCATTGCCGTTGACGGTGCGTCGATCGGAGGTATACAGCTCAAGATATGGGTGAAAAACCGTGAGGGGTCTGAAAACGGGGGGTCTGGGCCCGGCCCGACCCGGCCCAACCCCCCCTGGGTCGGTCCGAACCGGGTCGACCCGGCCCGGGTCCGGGTCCGACCAGGCAGGGCGCGGCGCAGCCCGGCCGGAGCGGCCCGGCCCGGCCCAGGCGGCCCGGCCGGCCTGGGCGGCTCGGCGCTGGCCGAGCGGTCGTGCCCAAGGAGCCGCGGTCCCCCCGCGCTAGGGGCCACTTCGTGTCACCGGACGCGGCGTGCTGCCGCGTCATGCGTTCCCCAGTCCCGCACGGCCACGGGATCCTCGCTCACTACCGCGCCGGCGTGGCGCGCCGGCGGGGGCTTCTGCGGACCACCGGACGCGTCGGTCGGGCCCGGCCTTGGCGGCCCGGTCGACCGAGGTGGCTCGGCGCTGGCCGAGCGGGCGCGCCCAAGGATCCACGGTCCCCCTGCGCTGGGGGCCACATTGTGTCACCGGATGCGGCGTGTTTCTGCGTCCTGCGTTCCCCAGTCCCGCGCGGCCGCGGGACCCTCGCTCGCCGTCGCGGCTTCAGCCGCGGCAGATTCTTCCGGCGGTGCGCCGTCGGGGGCTTCTGCGGACCACCGGACGCGCTCCGGTGGTCCGATTCGCCTGCGGTCTTCGCCAGTCATCATCCTGAGACCCTACCTTCACTGCAAAGCCTTCAAAATGCCTTCATGGCCCACCTCACCATTGTCCGTCGATCCGCACTTCGATAACAAAAAGCGGGGTCATCAAATCGCCTTCGTGGCCCGACTCCGCTTGCGGCTTCGTTCGGCCCCAACGGCGCGGCGCAACGGCGCCCCGCTTCTTCGCTGCGTTCTTTCTTCTCGTTTCCATGTGGCGCAATGGCACCGCGCTGCCTTTCTCGTGCCACAACAAACTCAACCAAACAGGGGGTGGAGGGTCGGCCATGTTCGTGCGGTCCGACCTCCTCCCATTATTACGATAACAGGCGGCCGAATTGAGACCAAGAAAGGTGACAGGTGAGATCACGGTCAACAATAAAATAAACCCCCATAACATCCTGCAATAGAAATTCCCAACCCGCAAGGGAAACGTTCACAGATCAACTAGATAATAAGTTGATCCGTGTTTACTTGTTTTCTTTAGAATGAATGAAATGAGGGAATAAAATCATTCTCAAACACAATTTCCTACCTCAAGCGTTGTCGTCGAATGAGATTTGTCACGGAAAGGGACGTCGCGGTAGGTGGATCGTCGCGTCACAGAAGGATCATCGCGGAAGAAGCGTCGTTGATTTTCGAGGATTTGGCGTTCTTCGTCGGAGATCGGTGTGTTCTTCGCGTTCTTCGCGTTTTCCGCGTTCTTCGTCGAAGAAGAACGGTTTCCTCCCAATCCTCCCCATGCAAGAAGTTCCAACAGAATAAAATAAGAACATTCTTATTTTTTTAACGCACAAGTCAACATTTGAAATTCAAAAAGAAAAGAAACGATCAATTAATTGAGGGGTTTAAAACCGCCGAATTAATAGAGGCGTTTATTAAAAGTTTAAATGCAAGGTTGACTTTAAATTAAGAGGGGGTTGCGGGTGTGTTACTTAGGAGGAAAGAAACGGTAGGGCTCATGCGGGCCCCACCTCACAAATATCCTACCAAGAGGGTAGGATATTTTGGGTTCCACCCTATCCGCTTAACCTAGCTAAAGTGGCTTTAAGTGGCTTAAAGAGAAATAAAATAAAGTTGTCGCACCACTTTATTTTATTTCTTTACTTAACCCCAAAAATTAAAAACCACACCCGAGCAAACGCAACTCCGGAAAAAGTGTTTTTAAGAAAATACGGGCGCTGCGAGTTCATCGGTGCCCTCAGATTTCAATTCCAAGCACCGGTTCAGATGTTAGAAAAACCCGCTCATTCGATCACTGAACGTACCCGAGCTAAACATCGGAAAATGATTCTCGGCACACCGGGCGTCGGAATCAGGTTCCGTCAGAAACAATGTTCTTGTAAAATTACAAAGAAAATAAAGAAAAATATATTTTCCTTGAAATTTCCAGGTCTTTACATTTTGTTTATTAATGGTTTTTATCATTGGTTTAAGAACATGTAAATCCCTCCACCTAGCAAAATTTTTCTTGAACAAACATATTGTGTTAGGTGATGATTTCATAGTGATGATTTTCATATGTGTGTAACTAGCGAATCATTTCAGGATTTTGGAATATCAATAATTTCCAATTGCTAAATACCTTACTTGTTGAGGAATTATTTATGAACATCTATGAACATATGACTCTGTTTTTCTACCTTCTTCCTCCATGGGTGATTTATAACTCTATTTAGATGTCTTTCATTTATTATTAAATATGAAGAGAGGGTGAATTATTGTTATGATTATGATTACATAGAAAAAGGTGATCCAACCCTTACTCCATCACTCTCTTCATCCACATGTGTTTAAACATTACTTTCAGTTTCTTATATTCTTTTTAAACTCAAACAATTTCAAAAACATCCTCTTATTCATTCTCACATTTATTAGGAAAACATAATTGTTCTACACTCTTCTCTATAAATAATCTAGGTTTTTAACTCTAATATATGTTATCTAATTTAATATTTTTTTACACCGCATGATAATAATGTGTTAGTATTACACGACCTAAATATCATATATATTAATTAAATACATATTAAAATTATCGCATATAATTTATTGATAGGAAATTAAATACAATATTCATTGATATGGAATCCTGTATATATATATGAATGTTGTTTCCCTTTTATTGTTGTATTGAATGAATGTAAATGATACATATGTATATAGTTAAATAATACCATTAAAACCTCACTATTATTTCACACATATAACATGTTTTTATTAAATTGATCCATCATACATTCAATGTAAATCATGAACAAAAGAAACAACTTCACGGGATAGTTGTCCACTGTACACATGAACATCGATAAAAGATAACTAAAAAATGATGAGCATGATGTTATGTTTGATAGAATTTTTCTTAAAAAATATAATAATCTAATAATTTTATATATAATATATAAATTGTATATAATAATTTATTCCCATGATTGAATGATTGTAATAGAAAAACGAATGACATCGATTCATGAGGTGGTAGATTAAAATACATATAAATGATAATTTCATAACCCATTAGATTATAATGTGTTTGGATTTAGGTTTTAACAATAATATAAAATTATAAAATAATATTTAATATAGTGATGTTATTATATAATAATGACAATAAAAGAATTGAAGGAATATGAGAATAATGTAAAAGAAATGTTCATTGATGAACATTACCATTTGTTGAGGTATCATTATTGTATTTTTGCTAAAGGACATCCATGGTTCTCTTTCTGTATAAATTATGGTTTCTATGATGAGTATAAGACCTTTTATATGTTATTTGGGAGGATCTTGGTCTATCCAAATGTCTTCAGAGGTGTGAATAATTAGGGAGAGTGATTGCCGATTTATAGTTGAGGATGAGTAGAAATATGGTAAAAACACATCTATATATACTATTTTGGTGTACCCCTAACATCTTATCGATAAAAAATTGGATAATAATGAAGGGGAGGGTTTTTATGGTCCATTAACACCACCAATATCTATGAAAATTCTATTATATATTGTTCATCATTAACATCTATTATTCCTTATTTTTATGATTATGGTTTTTCATAAGATTCCCAATTTTCAAAACAAAGTCATTTATCCATTAAAAGTAAAATAAAGTGAGAGTTATTAAAAAATCATAACAAATAATTTTTAAAAATTATATCTAAATTATAAAATAATAATTAAATATTTTCCTTAAATTAGTTTTAGTTTAAGCTCACATGATTTGAAAAAAAACATCCTTAACCTTAATAGTACAAAAAATATTTTTACTATTTGGGGTTCTATATTTTCATTTTAAATGATCATTATATCCAGGAATGGACCCAAAAATATATTTATAAACAATTAATAATAAATTTTAATAATTTTTAATTTTTCTTAATTATAAATCATTTAAATAATTCAATTTATTATTAAATAACATTAATGAAAATTTTGAACATTTTTATTTATTATGAATATAAAAATATCAACACTATAAGGAATATGTTAATATATATAGAGTTCATACCTATTTAAAGTTTTATATCAATCTAAAAAATTATTTGAATATAATAATTCATTCAATTTACTTCACTTTTAATATTTTTAGTATTATTTATTTTAGTTAATGATTAACTAAATAATTTATGTGTTACCATTTTTCTACAATTTAATTTAATTATTTCTTCAAAAAAATTAAATAAATTTTCATGAAAAATATTTATTTACATTTCAAAATAATAATTACAACTAAACATATATTGAGTAAAATGCATGCAATCAAACAATTTTAATTTATCCAAAACAATTAATTGATAAAAATTTAGTGTGACAAATTACATCCCCTTAAAATGGCGTTCATCTTAGAAATTAATTTTCTTCTACAGTGGTTTTATAATTTATTTATCATTTCTATATAACCAACATTATAAAAATGAACAATAAAACATCTTCTATAAAGTGAATGTTTGAAATGAAATTGCGACACAAAGTAACTAAAAACTCAGTTTCATAATAGGAGAAAATATGTGGGAATTGAGGATTTACTAAATGAAAAAATGTGTAAATAATTATAGATAGTAATAGAGACCATTGATCAAAGGAAATAGGTGGATGTATAGAAAGATAATGATCATGAAAACATAAATGAATGATTTTCTAAGAGGCCATTTGATTCATTGAAAATAATTGTGCTAGACTATCTTTTTTTCATGATATTTTACCAAATATTGAATAACATTTCACAAAAAGATATAATTTTGTGATTTTATTTCATTTGATATGCACAATATTACCATTTAGTCATGGATGGATTAATTTTATCATCAACACTTACTAGAAGATATGAAGGTGAATTTTTCATACCTAAATAAATAACAAATCATGAGATCCATAAATATAATTCATCAGTATCTAGGTTTTTTAATGAGAAATTTTTATCACAAGTTATCCAATGTTCAAAAATCCTCATATGGAGAGAAAAATAACAACATCTTAGACCTCATCTGAAGTTTATCATAAAAATTCCCATAAGTGGGTTTCCTTGTAAAACATATGTCATTTAAAAATTTAAGAAAAGTTTAGTAAATTTATCAATATCATCATAACATTATGCTTTTGTATATCAAGATGTTTTTTTATAGTCACATACCAAAATGTCAAAACCCTCATCATGTATTCTTCTGAAACAATATAAAAACCAGAATTACCATAAATCTGAAATGAAAAAATTCATTATTTATTATTCTAATGATTGTTTGATATATTCCATAAACCTAAAAATGTTATAAACTATATCAATTATAGAGTATACAACATTTTTTCAAATCAATAATCTATTTCCAGGGTTATCAGTGCAATAACATTTAATTTATTCTATTCCAAAATCAGTCTATCTGAAATAAAAAAAATTATCTTCATCGTGTAAATATTAATGGTCTCCTTCCTTTTATCATGTGTTTTACATTTAATATAACATCTCTGTTAATTTTTTTATCAGTACCATTTATCATATTAAATTTATTCATTTAAAAAACATAAACTAAACCATTTTTATATACTTTATCATTCCAAAATGTCATTGAACTCAAATATATAAATCCTTCATTATTTCAAATTCCATATAAAAAATTTAACTAATCATTGAATTCTTATTCATTATAATTTAATTATTTTTTTATATATTTTTAACCACTTTATCATCAATTATATACCAATTACTCATACCACATTCTGGATTCCCTTCAAAATCATTCCATTTGGGGCATTTATTTCCATAAGTATAATACATTGATCATTTAAAAAATTCTACAATCAGTGATATCTTAAAGAAGCCAATATTCCCATATATTTAATTAATAGAGTAATTAAGTATACTTTTGTAGTTAATATCCATGTTTCATTCTTTCCCATAGTAAAAACATCTTTATGTTAGTCAGATATATTCACATGGGAGTTGTTTACAAAATGTTCAATATATATTAAAATAATTCTATCTCGACCCATCTGATTAGGGAACATGTCGTGACTCCACAATCCCAACTCCAAAAGGCAAGGGGCTAGTGAATAACATCGAGTAGTCATATTACTAACATTGTAGGCATTTCCTAAGTATAATTACACACACACACACACACATCTCAATGCCTACCAAATTTGAAATGTTAAAAAACCACTAAGGAACAAAATGCATGCATACTTCTATACACAACCAACATATAATTACTGAATGTAATGTGCACAAAACTAAATGCTCTAGAATATAATCCACCCAAAATAAAAATTCTCCATCTAAAATATCCAACCTGTAAATTATACAGGTAGATGGACTGCTACTGGAAGTCGTAAAAACAGCTCAGCCTATTTAGAACTCACAATACTCTATCTTGTTCGGGTCCACCCTGGACTCCGTCAAAAGGTCCATCATCTGTACAATGCCTTGAACGTGTGGGAATGTCCTATACAGGGGTGAGTATAAAAATACTCACTAGGAGACCCAAAAACCCAACAATAAATACACAATGTAACGGTACAGTCAGCTCGAAATAGTATATGTATAAAAAACATATAACTATTGAAAAATATCTAGATATGACAGAAACCCAAATCCATAGTCTAGAGGTAATTCACAATGACCTGAATACCCACATTTGGGATTTAGTCTGATGATTCCATGAAGCACATGTTCAGGCGAACTCACTCCATGAGTGGTATAACTCTGATGATGTTCATCCTTGAAGTACTATTTTTAGGGATGTTTCATGATAGATATATAACCACTAAAATATCATAAAAGAGAGTAAATACACACATTCTGAGGGAAAACACTCTTAACTCGAAAAATATCACGATAAATAGATGAGGAACACTAATAGGGCCTTGTAGTATAACACATCTCATTCAGTTTCTCCTTCTTTGTAGAATATCGACATCTAGTAGGATTGGTCACGCTGATACCTGACTCTACCTAGGGTCATCAGTGGATATAAGATCTCTCTTAGGGGGAGACATCAGCTCTATCTTGAATGTCATGCTAAAGTGATCATAATCATGAGGATTAAAATGATACCAAACATTCAAGGTAATGGGAAAATGGGAACTAACCCAATTGAAGTTTGTCCAATATATGGTGGAAAAAGGGTTGAGGCCATGTACATGAATGTACACAGTGTGATGGGGTGTCACAAACTATGTCTTCTAATCCCAGGAGCTGTCCATGTAAAATGGAATGTGTTGAAAAGATAATGTCTTGTAGAAAAGATATAAAAAATGTTTAAAAGAGTAACACTCCATGTCTAACTATATAGGGTCCGTACTATGTACATTGGACATCATCCTATACATAGATTCAACCATTGTCTTCCAACTAGTGTACTAGAAAATGGGGTAACCCGCATAACCGGTCTGGTCTACATGAGTGGTGGAGTACATGTCATGTACTTCAACACATGTATGTGTATCTAATGTGATACAAGCCATGTCTTATGAGTAGACCCAGATTTCATGGGACAGGGTCAATACACTGTGTCATCACATTCTATAATATTGAACCATAGCCCCCGTCAATCCACCCCTGGCCACCGTGTTTTGGTCGATTTTCTAGAATTGTAGGTTCTTTATACATTCATTTTTTGATCAACAAACCATAGATCTAGTTGTTCATTCACCTCTAAACTGATGATCCACAGTCTCGTCTACCTCGTAACAATGAATCAATAGGTTTTGGTATTTAGATCGTCCCTAAAATACTATTTTTATAATCCACGAGAAGTACTCTCAAGGGAATATATCTCTTAAACCATGTCAATTAATCTGCTTTTATCATTGTCGCACCTTTGATAAGATGTCACGATGCCAAATCTCTTATTTTGGATTGTTGAACTAAAATAATAATGTGCAATGATTTTTCATTCATATACCGACAACGATTAAACATTGTGAAGGGATAAAGGGGGAAGAAAATAGAAAAAAACTGATGAAGAAAACACAACCTTTGTTTATTATGGCCTCGATCCATTCATGTCTGAAGGATCCATAACTAAACCAAACAGAAATTTAATTCCACAAATCAAAAACAGAAATCGAATCAATCTTGTAAGAATGAGAGATCCGCAGGTCAACCATATAATTTGTTTATTTGTGTTAAACATTTAAATCCTAGAATATGGAAAAGAAAAATTGAAATAAAAACCCGAAAATTTATCGTCGATGATGGGGGAATTTGCATCCATCATCGGTGACATCTGATCTTTCTACACAACAATCCATGCATTGGAGTTTATTGTCGTTTGTTGAGAGTCCTCCAAGGGTGGCTCCTATCCAAAGCTCCAAAACATCCAAGGGAGGTTTCCTGGGTTATGTGCCTAACCCTGGTCTCCATATCATTTAAAATTATAATTTTCATTACTGAATCATTAAAAAGATAAAAATAAAATAAATCTTTAATTTATTTTACTTTCTTTGAATGTCTGAAAATTAACTTTTGTAGATTACTCATGTCAGTCGATGTTAGTCATCACCTAAGTAAAAGTATATAATTGAACAAGAAAGTTCCCTCATATTTCTGATCTGGGAAACCCATTTAAATGATATCCCTCTATTTCAGGGAAACTTATCGTGTATTATATTTTAATGCTTAATTTATTAAAAACATTTAATACAAGCAATTCAGGCCTCTAAATCTCTCATTGTCACAAATCCCAGTCTCATAATATTTTTATATAAGATTTAAAAATAATAAATAAAAAATTTGGGACATTATGTTCCCTTATCTTTATGCCATTACGTCCTCAAAAAGGAAAATCAAGAGGCTACTCGAAACAATGTAGCTAATGTGCACAAATATGAGCCTCCCTCTCCCATGTGCTCTCATGAAGATTCTGGGGTGGCCATCGAACACACACCAAGTGAATATCTCACCCATGAAGGACCCTCTTCTACTAATCCTCAAACACTACTAGATAATCTATGAAGGCCACTCCATCCTCAGTGTCCAGCTCCCCCAGTAAATGATGTGCGAAAGATCAGGCACCTATGACATGGGCGAAGACATCATGTTCCTGGTTCAACTGCATAATTATGGATAGGTGGTACACAAACTTAGAAACACTAGGTTGTATCTGGAAATAGATAATCCATGTAGACAACATTCGTTCCCAGCTAAATTTCTGCAACCAAAATCGAGGTGAGACCCGAAGGAAGACATGGTCTTCATCATAGAACATTGGAGGCCTCTGCTATCTGATAGAATTAGAGATCTATCATATCTGAGTAGTCTTCATCGACTCATAAATTATATTAATTATTTCGGAGGATCTCATAATAAATCTATACCCATGAGGGATGACTCTCATGGGTCAGTCCAATAATGAATTGACCAGATGGGTCACCTGTATAAATCCTCAAATAGTGTCATACTGATGGTTGAGTGGTAGCTATGGTATTACAAACACAACACCAATTTTAGGTGGTCCTCTGAATTACATAAAAATTACAAGATATAGGCCCAAAACATATCCTCAAGAACCTGAATGGTCTTCTATATCTAACCATATTTATTTTGAATTCAACACTATGCTCATGCATAGTTGAGTCCCAAACACCCCTTGCAATCTCTTACACAAATGGGATGTGACAGAAGAATCATGATCTAAGACTATCATCGAGGGGATTCCATAGATCCAAACTATCTCCTTCATGTAGAGGCATCTCAGGATCTCTACTGAACACTACTAACTAATAGTTCGGAAGGGGAACAACTTGGTGAGTCAATTAATGATCACTGAGATGGAATCATCTCCCTAGATGTATGTGAAAAACCTGTCATGAAGTCCATCTATATTCAATATCTTTTTTATTACAGACGTCCATGGGTGAGATATTACCTCTCGACCCTGGAGATCAACCTTCTCATGCTGGAATATAAGATATTATGAAACAAACTCTACTACTATCATGTTTATACATGTCAACTATATCTCACGTAGGAGGTCCCGGTACATCTTTTATATGACAGGTTGTACCACCAAGGGGGATGTAGGAAACTCACTCATAACAACATCCCACAATGAAATTAGTAAAACTGTTCATCCTTTGAAATGGGTGATGTGCTCCCCTCCTTGAAAATAATAATCTTGCGATTGTCCTATGGATAACTGAGAACATAAAGTATCGTAATCAAAATCTCCAACATGTTCCTCGTCGACTCGTTGTAATAGTGGTGGGGTACCAACCATCAACTGAAGGTATGGTGCATTATCTCTATCCACAAGGAATATCCATAGTCATCAGAACTTCTTTAACACATCACTTAGTAGATGTGAACTCGATATCCAACTGATAGCATCATCCTCAACGTTCCCCGTAAAAGGAGTATGGACAATCTCAAAGTCGTAATCTTTGAGTAACTGTAACCATCATCGCTGCCTTGTATTCAGATCCCTCTATGATAATATTTATTTGAGGCCATTATTGTCAGAATAGATGATAAAACACATGCCCATCAGGTAGTCTCACCATATCTTCAACATGAAGACTTCCACTGCCAATTTAATTTCATGGGTTATGCATTTTTTCTCATGTGGCCTCAATAGACACAACCCATATGAAATCACCACTAGTATCTTCATCATAACTCAACCTATCCTAGAAACTAATGCATTGAAAAATACGACGTACATGACACAATCCTATGAAAATATCAGGATCTAGGTGCTCATCAAACTATACCATAGCTGTTGGAAATCCCACTGACACTTCTCTGTCAATAATAACGGATTCCCCTTCTGGGTTAATGATCTCATCGATGCAAATATCTAGGATATATCAATAATGAATCACTGGTAATATCTTGCTATCCCAACGAATCTTTGCACCTCTATCACACACCTTGGTTGATCTCATTCTATCAATTCCCAGACATTGGCTAGGTCCACCGCTACTCCATCTATTGAGATAACGTGACCAATAAAGTGAAACTCTAGAATCTAGAACTAGCATAGTGATATCATCCCATAAAGATGGTTGTCTTTGAGTACGTTCATTACCATCCATAGGTTTCTCACATGCTCCTCCTCTGATTCTAAGTACACAAGGATGTCAATGATGAAGACTACTACGAACCAACCTATGTTTAGATTGAAGATGTAGTTCATGAGTACCAAGAGCATTGTGGGATAGTTCGTCCTGACTAAAGGAATCAACATGTACTAATAATGATTGTCGAGGCATATAAAAGCTATCTCCATCACATCATCAACTCATACTCGCTGATAATGATAACCAGATCGAAGGATAACCTTAAGGAAACATTGTATACCACTCAATTGATCAAAGAGGTTGATGATCCCTGGCATTGGATACTATTTCATCACCGTTAAATGGTTATGGAACTGGTAGTCCATGAACAACCAATAACTCCAATCTACATTCTAGGAAAACAAAACTGGGGCCTCCCAGGGTGAAACACTGGGTCTTATGAGGCCCTTCTAATAAAAATACTCTAGCCACACCCTCAACTCATGCGGCTCTTTAAGAACCATCTGATATGTCGATGAGGATATCAATGTCATCTATGTCTGTACATCGAGATGTAATTCTATCTCGTGGGGGTGAGGTAACCCTGTATCATCTTCTGGGAATAAAACCTATAACTCTGCCGCTACTTTTAGTAATTGTATTCTAATTACATATGTTTCTCCAAGGTTAAGGCTAACCAACACATTAGTGATCGGATGCACCAACCTGTGCATGATTTAATTGTAAGTTTCCGGGGTTTACATTTCACCAAAAAAGAAAATCCATCTCCCATCACTATTGACACACTGCACCCTTCGCCTAAAGTAGTCATTATGGGAAAGGACCGAAGATAACAAATCCATACCAATAATGATGTCATAAGGCCTTGATGAAACCACCAAGAGTTTCCAACCAAATCTCTCACCAAAAAGGGAAATAAAACACTATTGTAAAGGATGTCTAATCAATGATGCTCCTATATTAGGTGTATACATTCATAAGGTTTGATTCAATGTATCTACTGGAATCTAAATGTTTCTCACAAGACATCTGGTGAGTAAAAAATGGTTGGACTTGTGTATATAATTATAGAAGATAAGCTAGAAATGATATACAAGGTACATCGGATCGTCATTGGAGTTCCTAATTCATATGACTCGATTGCATGTAGTTGCGTGCTCCTCTATCAACAAACTACCTGAGCCTAGTGTGGAGGTCCTAAGGTTGGTGGTGGATGTATCTGAAAATATTTTCCACATAAAACATATCTCCGTGCTCATCTTCCACATTCACCACATGGTAGGTCTTCCTGCTCCACACATTAACACGGCCACAATGGTCTATCCATCAGTTCCATGTCAGTTGCTCGATAGGTTGGACAAAATATAGTGAGATTTGCTCTACTATCTCAGCAGTAACATCACATTTCCCTTGGCTGACTAGATCCACCATGAGAGCCCTAGACATAAAATCCACTATCCAGGGTCCTACTTTGACCTCTACCACATCATGATCCATGTTCTGATGTCAAACCCAACTACTCTGGTCTCTGCACCTATCTACCAACTACTTACTACCCATGGCTGGCTCTGCTCATCCAATATGCTCTCAACCACCAAATCCTGCTTCTGTACTCCATGAAAAGTCAGAATGCATTGATGCACAACGATAGCTCTGATGTCTAATTGTAAACCCCACTCAACAGTAAAAAACATATAGTAATGATAGAAGAACAAAACCATATAGTAATTTGTGAGTTTGGAAAAACATGATGAATAATGGCCACTGTCAAACCATCATACTTGAGCTGAAGAAGCTCCTAGATTCATACTGCTCATAGTGTAACTAGAGATAACTCCTCCCTAAAGAATCAATCGAACATCCTCAATGAATTTTCCATCACATCATGAGCCTGCATGGTAAAAATAAACCATCTCCCTATAAAACCATAATTACGGCTCACTCCTATGATCATCATCATTTCCACTAGTGTCCTCACTAGATAGAAGGCACATTGAATTTCCTCAAGACAATCCTTAGCAGCTAGAGGTTCACAATATCCTTGGAACCATAAGTGCCTCTATCTCAAAAATCCATGGAGTGCGCTCTGTCTATACTCATCGACTTATGGTACTCTTGGTATCACATTATGCTCCATTCGTGGTGGCATAGCTAGTGCACTACTGAGATGTAATACCTGGGGAAGTACCCATAGAAATTAAGCATCATCACTGAGGGGTCCATCCTTGTAATCATGATTCTGAATCCTAGCTAGTATGTGTTGTGATGAAATCATGTAAGGAAATAAGACGCACCATTGTCAATGAGTATATATCTGGATAGATGACTCAAAACTAACATAGAAACCATAACCCATTCCTATATTATGTGTGTACCATAATTTTATCACTAAAACTAGTTTTCTCATGTACTTAGTCGAAATTTATCTTATTAGAGTCCTCGTGTATGGATACGTCGGCTGCCCGTACTAACACTAGAGACCCTGGCATGAAATCCTAACTAATAACACATAACATTATTATCCCAATCCAAAATAATTACAAACCCTCAGTCTATAAGGAAGAACTGAAAAACATTGATACCACTCTGTCACAACCCGTCCTAGTGGGGCCCTAGATGAAAATCCCCAAGACAGTCTCCAATATGATACGGGATAGTGAAAAGCACTGAGTATGCATATTAACAATAGTGGAGGAATTTACTGTATACCTATACACATGCACACATCTACACAGCCAAAAATAATTTAATTTAGAAAACCTACAAACAAAAAAATGAATGTATTAAAATAAACCCAAACAAAAGAGTACGACATAATGTAAAGTGTGAAAAATTAACTTGTGCAGAATAAAATCCCATGAAAAGAAAGAGTCATAAAATAAAAAGTCCATCATAATAACATGAATTGTACTAGGACTGCAACTGGAAGCCATAGGAACACCTCAGCCTCTCTTGAACCCAAAATGGTCTGTCTAGTGTTAGGCCACCCAGGGTTCCATCGAAATACTGCTTGTTTGCACAATAGATGACACATGCGGGCAAAGAGAATGCACGATTGACTATAAAAATACTCATTAGGAGACCCCAAAAACAAAAAAGATGCACACAAAGGAGAGGTACAATTATCTATACACAGAATATGTCTACAAAACTTATAATAATAGAATGATATCAAGATATACTTGAATCCCATACTTGTAGTTTATTGGTAATTCTTAATAACCCCCATACCCAAGCTAAATATTTAGTTCAAATATTCCACGAAGAACTCATCTTGGAGAACTCATTCTATGAGTGTGATAGCTCTAATGATGTCTCTCCAAGAAGGAATATATGTCAGGAAGTGTCACGATACAGATAAACACACTGATAGTTCTGATGATAGAACATATACTCTTTTTTTGGGAGAAGACACTCATGAGTGGGAAAAGATCATGATACAGAGATGAGAATCATTTCCAGGGCCTTTGTGTATACGAAAACTCATCTGGATTCACATGTTATGTAGAGGATCAACTTTCTGTCTGCATGGTTACACCGATACCTAACTCTACCTAGCGTCAATAATGGATAGAGTGTATTACATTGGGCCTCTCAAAGGGAATCAAACTATATCCAGGACGACATGTGGATGGGATCATAATCATATGGATAGAAACTAATCCTGACCATTACAGGGACTAGAAAAGGGGTAAAAACCCAAATTAAAAATGTCCATGATATAGTGGAAAATGATACGAATCCATGTAAAAGAAAGTTCATGGCCTATAGAGGTGTCACATATTATTCCCTTTGACCCCGGGTACTACTTGTATATAATGGATCATGATGAAAAGATCATCCCATATCGAAATGATATAGATTGAATTTAAAATAGAAACATACCATGTATTGCTATATGGGTTCCACTCCATGTACGCTGGTAATGTGCCTTTACACATATTCAAAATATTTCTGCAAACCCATGTACGGTAAACTGGGTAAACCGTGTAACAAGACTGGTCTAGCCGTGTGGTATATTACATATCATGTACACCACATCATTTCCATGTATCACCTATTGAATGCCCGGATTACCATGTAAGTACCCACATGATGTGTGATGGAGGTCAAATTCAATTTCATCTCTTTATGTAATGTGGAACCATAGCCATCACTGAACCGGACCCACACATCTTGTTCTTTAGATATTAGGTCATTCTCTAAATGATTTTCTAGATTTATAAGTATTCATCTAGAACATTGGGGGATATTTGAATCATTAATCATGCCATTTGTTTACCTCAAAATTGAGGATCCATAGTCTCCCCTCCATGGCAACGCAGAATCTGTGGGATTGAGGTATTAAATCTGCCCTACAAACCTGTTTCGTTTATCTGAGCAAAGAATGCTCAGAGGAATATTTCTCTCGATCTATATCGATCCATCAAATATAATTTTCATCTAAACTCATCTAGGTCATCACAATTCCATATCTTTGATTTTTGGACATTGCACCACAAAATGAATGTGAAATGATTGAACTTCTATATACCCACAAAGAATGATGAAGAAGCATTGATAAAGGGGGGGATAAAAAATAGAAACAACTCGATGAAGGAACATTGACCATAGTTCATTATGGCCCAAATCAATTACAGTTAAAAAGATCCAGAACATGATAACACATAAATCAATTTCCCAAAATAAACACCTACAATAGAATCCCACCCTAATGAAAATTCAATCTGCATGTAAACTAGTTCTTGGGTTCATCAAAATTTATCATTTATGTCCATGAATTAGGAAAACGCTATCGAAATAAAAACCCCTACTCTGATCATTGACTAAGGGTGGATTTATTGCCATCATCTGTGATATCTAATCTTTCTGTGAAATGATCCATGTGTTTTCGTTCGTCGAGAGTTCTCCAAGGGAGGATATTCTCCAATGATCTTGAGCATCCAAGGGAGATTTCTGAGGTTATGTGCCTAACATTGGGATCTATCTCATTTGAAACAATAAACCATGTCGATGTGTCATTAAAATGATAATAATAAAATAAATAAATAATTTATTTTATTTCATTTAAACATCCAAAAAATAACTTTTCTAACCAACCCGTGCTATTAGATGTTAGGCCTCGACTAAGGTAATGTTGCTACTCTGAACACAATAGAAACATAATATTTCTAATCAGTTAACCCATTTAAATGTTATGAATATTTTTTATAAGAAAATAATCGTGCACATTATATGAATGTTTAATTTACTTCAAACAAATATTTCGGGCACTCCGGGCCTCAAAATTGCACGTCATAAAAATAAATGGACGTGAAATAATTCCATATAATACTTAAATACAATACATGGAAAATCCATGATACTAAAAATTAATCATACCACCATGGTCTCCACTAACCGAACATTCAGGGAACAGTTTCCTTCTTATAATTTATGGATTTGAGACTTGTCTATGTAATAAATTGTTAAACATAGTCCACAAAAACTCATTAATCTTAATAAATATATATTTCAATCATATCATTATCACATTTTAATTCCCATTAGAAAAATTTTCATTCACATTCAACATTATCCTAGTTCCATATGGTTCCCTCCATTGTCTAAAACCATGAATCCTAGTGTGAGATACACTTATCATAGAGTAAAATTAGATAATCACGATAATTTCTTATAGTATTTCAAAATAATATCACAATATTATTTTGTTATTTGATAACTTAGGTACATACCTTGTAATTTATATTAATCATGTATTTTAATCATTAATGATGGGTTTTGAATAGTTTATGGATTTGTAAAATCATATCACTGACTATTGTCAAACCATGTGTCAATTAAGGATGATTTTCTTTCAAAAATTCTCGATTGAACACCGTTTCCTTTGGTAATTACTCTTAGGTATATATGTGACAAAGATAGATATACCATTTTTACACAAACAAGGATGTTCTCTATGAATAACAGCAATCTATTGATTAAAAATGAAAGTAAATTATTATATACTTTGGCTCAACCTCATTCATATCCTTACATACATCACTAAGAATGTCCGTAGTTATATATATAAGAATATTATAAAAGATTTCTCCTCCTATATTGAAAAGGATAACTGGCCATTTTCTAATATAGCAAAAACAAAAAAAACCTAGGATTGACAAACATAGACATTACATCATTTTAAAAAAATATTTTATTTTTTATAGATCCTTATAACAAAAGACTGTATTATTTTAACACCACTGTATACGTTGAAATACAATATTACAACTCGGTGAATGTTCATAAATGTATCCCAAAAATATCTTATTCTTCATTACACATACATAAAACTATTATTTAAACATATTGATTGGATCAATTCGAATTGGTGAGATTATATTCCCAAAATATGGTAATTAATGGTGATATGTAATCATAAAATGAAAACAATGGTATGAGAAAATGAGTATAAAATTAAAAAACATACCTTGTACATCAATGATCATAATCACGAGTTAGAGAATAAGGATTAGAAGATGTTATGGCCTGAAATACAATGGAAACAATACCATAATACAACATAGAATAACATAGGAATAAGATGATGAATTATTCTAGAAACACATTCACATATAATCATACCAATGAATTCATGGATCACTGAAAAAACGTATCAGGGATCTTATTGGGGATACAGATACTCATAAGGAAACAACACCATCCCATGTGGATTCCATTTCTATATTTTTGAAAGGGAACATGTAACACCCCAACCACAGATGCCCAGAGCTAGTTTATAATTACACTACATTGGTATGATTACAAGGAATCAAATCCTGATGGATAGATTATTTTAAAAGTCCTAGAATTCTAGATTACATACATGATATGCATAATAAATTGGTAAATAGAAAAGAATACATGATAATTAAAAAATTAAATAAACATCATTCTTTAATGCTTATTAATTTATTTCTTCTTCATAACCTAGGAAAATAAACATAATAAGGGTGATCTCAAATGCTCTATATGGGTAAATATAATTGAAAATATCAAGAAAATCTATATGAAAAAGTAAAATAACGGAATATACAGTCAATTAATAAAAATTGATATGGCACAAATAACATGTAATGTATTGAACTGAAACACATTCCATAAATCAACAAATTGAGAATATTATGAATCCATTGATAAATCAATGCAAAATCTCAGAGATAAATAATAACTAAAAATAATATGAATGAAATTCTTAATTATTAGATACCATGTTTTCTATGAACATGGAACCAGTATCGTCATTATATTTCACAAGAAGGTTTATCTCCCAGGTAAAAACCCAACAATTTTGGCCAACTATTTCGTCCCATGAGACTATTGATGACTCGAGAGGCTTTCATTCACTGGTCCCCAACATGTAGGGCTTTCCATAAATGGTCCCAAACTCATGTCTAACATTCTAAATAATTACTAATAATGAATAATAAAATAAATGATATCCCTTTTCAAATGACCGGAGGGCGGCGCCGCCGGTGCCAATCAGCACCCCCCCTCCACGTAAACGCTCGGCCGGGTGGGCCGAGCCGCGGCCAGCCACGGACCAGGCCACACCAACGGCGATCCAGGCAATACCAAACTAGCCATGTCATGCCCTTCCGGGCCAGACCTGGTTCGGGCTGACCCAGGGTGGGCTTGGCCGGGTCGGACTGGGCGCAGACCCCCCATTTTCGGTCTATTTTTGGTTAAACGGACTTATCTTGAGTTACAGACCTCTGATCGATACACTGTCAGTGGAGTATGATTTATTGGATAGTTAAGGTCATTTAGGTAAATTAAACTCAAGGATTTGGAGATGATTGGGTACAGCTGGGTAGGTTCAAACTCGAAACCAACCGGGCCCTTGGAGCGGAAATGCTTATAACTTGGGGACCAGACGTCCGACTGACGTGTCGTCAACTACATTGGATTAATCTTGATGAGATGGTTCATTAGGCATAATCCAAATCAGGTTTGGATATAATTGGAGTATGGTCATGTTGTTTTATCTTATAAACCAATAGGGCCCCTAAAACAGAAAATCCAATAACTCTCAGATCATACATCTGTTTGACGAATCGTCAGCGACGTTGGTAATATTGTTGAGAAACTGTTTCATTAAGTATACCACATGGGGGTTCATGGTACTATTGAGATACCATCGGGTTGGTTCGTACATGAAACCAACCGGGCCCCTGGGACTAAAATGGTAATAACTCACAAACTGGGCATCCGATTGACGCGTCGTCAGTTGTGTTGAGACCCCTATGACGAGGCGGTCCTTTGTGATATTTCTTCATGAGACATTGAGATACTTGTAGATTCGACCATTATCTCATGGAGTGGATCCTCTCAGAGACGAGCATTCAGAGTCCAGAGACCTAGAAGCTGTCTGAAACCTGATGACTGCTTGTCCAACTTGTTTCAGAGTTAATTGAATAGCACAGTGGGGAGCACTACTGTGTTGGGGTGGCAGAGCCATGAAGGAGGAGCACTACATTGTGAGGTGGCCGACCTGTGGTACTCGATAGGAGGAGTACCTCTGTATGCAATGAGGGGGAGCACTACTATGTGAGGTGGCAGGCCCATGGCGGGGGAGCACTAATTTTTGAGGTGGCCGACCCGCAGTACTCGACAGGAGGAGTACCTCAGTAGTCTAAGATTAGTGAGTAGCACCTCAGTGTCATGACAGGATCATTGTAATCGACAGACGAGGAGTTCTGAAAATAGCCATTGTTTCGATATCATGTATAAAAATCCTGGTTTGAGCTGAGTCAGTGACCATTGTGTTTACCTCGTGTTTGAGATGGGTTACTTGATAACTTACATATATGTATGCGCATATACATAAATAATGGTGATCTTTTTATATCATTCTTTTTGGTTTATCCTTGTTGTATTTAGTGAGAAATTGAGGGTCTCTAGGTCCCTACTGAGTATCGTTATACTCACCTTTGCATGGGCTATGCCAGCACCTCGTTGTGTTGGATGCAGATGACAGACATCAATGATCGTGGTTGAGGCTTGAAGAGCTAGACGGTACCTGGAGGGAGACTTCATGATGGGATGGTAACTGGAGGTGACAGATGAACGTGGAGTGCTTAGGTGGCCATCTGTACCTACCCTTCAGGTAGGAACTCCAGAGGATTATCCGGGAGTAGCTTAACACCTTCCTGTTGTTTTGTCTTTTACTTATAATTTACTGATGGGCTTGTATTTCTGGACCCCTTTGTACATTCATCACACTTTTTATACTACTTTACATGGTGTTTTCTTCCTCTTGTATTGTGGTTGTGTGTGTTTACATTTCGTAAAGGCGATGACTTCCCTTTTTATCGGGATTTACACCTTTGGTGCTAGTCGCCAGCCCCTGGCCTAAGGAAGGCGGGCTTGGGGTAGTCACGGCACAGACCCCGAGGATGAGTCATGAAAAATTGGTATCAGAGGATCTCGGTTCTACCACAGAACTTAGGACTCTGATATTTTCTATCTGTGAAGCAATAATGTTCAGGGTAATATGTGTGGTTTTCAGTTTAGGGAGTCCAGTGTTGGTGTTGGAGGATGATGTATCAATACACCAGGACCCTGACTTCTAATATCCGACTAAGTGCACGAAAACTATGATTGCATGTGTGTTTTCAAAAGTATCTTTTAATTCAACTCAAACCAGGTTATCTCACAAGGAATAGTCTTTGACCATGTCGCATCTGTTTCATTCAGGATTTATCCCCACAGACGACCAGCTAGAGCCCCGAGAGTTGTACGTTCTGATATCCCACCAAGCGGCGAGGCGTCAGTACATGGCCCTCTTCCAGTTGAGGCACCAGCGGAGGCACCAGTGGTACAACCACCCATTGGGCCACCGATTCCACCAGCCCCAATAGTAGAGAGTGCATGCCTCATGAGCGTGCTGCACGAGTTCCAGTGCTAGAGGCCACCCATGTTTCGGGGAGAGACAGACCCACAGATGGATGAGGATTGGCTGGAGGCTGTGGTGAGAGTCTTCAGGCTTGTAAGGACACCAGCCGAATTCATGGTGATCCTTGCTTCCAGCCTCCTACAGACAGCAACAGGTAGATGGTGGATCCTGATGCTCCATATGCACGACGAGGAGACACTCATATGGACCGACTTTGAGAGCCTTTTCCGAGTAGAGTTTGTACCATCCACCCTTCGAGCAGTGCAGATACAGTAGGTATTGTATCTACAACATGGAAACATGATAGTAGCAGAGTACTCGGCAAGGTTCACAGACCTCTCGCACTACTCTACAGACATGGTACCAGACCCGTTCTTCAGGGCCTGGACCTTTGAGCAGGGGCTCATGCGGGATATTAGAGCATCAGTTGTCTCCCACAACATCCCGACATATATGTGGGTGTTGGAGCGAGCCATATTAGTTGAGAGTTTCCTTGCTGAGCAGTCTCCAGCAGCGGGACCCACCACTAGACGGCATGCAGTAGAGTCTTTTAGAGCTGGTAGTAGACAGATGATGCAGGGGTCCAAGAAGACCAGACCTACAGGTGGTTTACCGCATGACTTTGGATCGGTAGTGCGATGCACCAACGGTAGAGACAGAGCCAGACCTGCCATATTGTGTTACACATGCGTTAGACGTGGTCACATGGCTCTTGATTATCCAACACACCGCTCGGATGATCAGTAGATAGAAGAAGGACCTCCCAGGCAGTGGTAGAGGTTCGATCGAGGCGGACCGCAAGGAGCAGGAGACTGAGGGAGGGGAGATGGTCGTGGAGCTGGAGGTGGACGACGTTTCGAGGTGTTGCCACCACCACCACCAGGAGGTCCACCCCGACCATAGGGATCAGGTGGATATGGGAGATCACAACTTCATGTAGCTGAATCATACGACTATGAAACATCATTATAAGGTGGACAGGATAAGGACTATATCTAGGCATGGAGACCTTTGTTTGTGGTACTTCTAGTTTCCATGTTGTCATTGTTGTTTTTGCATTGTGTCTTTGTACTATGAGCTATAGTAATAAAAGACACTTGTCTTTGTGAAGTTTACTTCTCTATCCATTTTGTATAGTTGATACTCAGAGGTTCCAGTTAAAATTGTTGACTTAACCCTCACTTGCGAGATTCAAAATGGAGGAGACCTAGTAACCACGCACTGATGCCGAAACTGTGACTCAACCCTTGGAGGCGAGAGTAACAGTTGTATCTCTTGGTAGTAGCGTCAATGCCCTAAAATGTCGTCTATGGAATGAAATTGTACCCTTCATGTTAGGATTGACTGTATTAGGCAAAGAACGTGGTTCATCCAGGGGATGAGACTAGATTTCTCTTTTCGGTAGAGGAGTAATATCAGCAACTCTTATAGAACATAGAAAAAGAAGGGTGGAGATGAGTTCTTACAATTGGCTAGTCAAACCCATTTTTCTTTGAGCGAACGGTTTAAGGTTTTCACTATCACAATAGTCTCAGGTTTATCTTATCTCAGAAAGACCGAAACCTGAGACAGTGGCAATGGATTAAATTTCTTCAGGACTATGTCTCTGAGATAATTTATATTCCTAGGGAGAGGAACGTTGTAGTATATTCTCTTAGTAAGAGAACGAGCATTCAGCTGTTAGGAGTGGCAGGATAACATCTGGCCAGGTTTCAGATATCCTTTGTGGATAGTGATGGAATTAAAACGTGTAGAACCAGAGATGGTTCAGGCTAAGATAGAGAAGGTGCATATCGTACAAGAGCGGATAAAGACTGCATAGAGCAGACAGAAGACCTATGCTGATAGGAAATGAATCCACTAGAGTTTGAGGATGGTGACCATGTTTTATTATGGGTATCACCTTGACAATGTCTATTGATATTTGGTTGGGGTGATAGGTTATCTCCAGGATTCATTGGACCTTAAACATCCTTAGAAGGGTAGGCGAGGTGGCTTACCGCCTGGCCTTTCCACCTCAGTTGCACCGGGTGCATGACGTCATCCACGTATCTCAGCTGAGGAGATGTGTGCACGACCAATCTGTCATCATCGACCACGGATAGCTGGACATTGATGATAGGGAGACAGTCACGGGGTTCTAGTAGAGGTTGAGGATCGATAGGAATGGGTGATATGGGGACAACTGATTCCTCTTGTGTGCTTTCGCTGGTAGCACAGGAAACCTCTAGGAGAGCACATGGGATCGGGAGGCTCAGATGTGTCCTCGGTACCTCCGTTTGTTTTCCTAGTTTGTGTTATAGCTTTACGGGGACGTAAAGCCTTGAGGTTGGAGTAATGAAAGAACCCTGAAATTTCAAGGAAATTTTTTTCTAATTTTTTTTTGGAATTTTACAATTATGTACCTTTTGACGGTACTCGATTCTGAGGCATGGTGTGCCCTGTATCATTTTCTGATGTTTAGCTCGGGTACGTTTAGTGAACGAACGAGCGAGTTTCTCTATCTTTTGAACCAATCCTCAGAATTAAAATCTGAGTGCAGAGATGAACTCGCAACACTGGTAATTGCTTAAGGGGACCTTTACCGCAGTTGCGTTTTATGCGGGTTGTAAATTAATAATTGGGGATTTAGTTTAAAATAAAAAAAATTGGTGTCGAACAATTTTATTTATATCTAAGGTATTCATATCCAACAAAATGGAGTTCACTTTGGGACCCACAACCACCTAACTACCCATGTGTGGATATTTGTGTGGTGGGCCCCACCCTAGCCCCAACCTTTCACCTCCCCCTAAACACCATTAAATTAATTGGCAACCCCCTTATTTAATTTGACCTTTCCACTTACTCTCTCTCCCTCTTCAACGCTTTCCAACATACCTTAATTAATAAATTGAACCACCTCAATTAATTAATTAAGTGGTTTGAATTTTTATTTTCAAATTGTTTGTGTTAATAAAATAATAGCATTAGCCTATTATTTTAGTTTACACAAGTTGTGTTGTAAGCGATTGGAGAGGGGTCTTTTGAAAAAGGAGAAGGAAGTTCCTTCTTCATTGAAGAAAATCATCCTTCCACGAAGAATGATCCCCCTTCAACAACGAACGACTCGGCGAAGAACAATCCCCGTTCCTTCAATATTCTACTTCCTCCGCATCAACGGAGGAAATACAACCATGGGGAACTCGCCAACGATGACCATTCTATTCCGGCGTTGACAGAGCGTTAATGCTTTCTGTGTCTACGATGAACGAACCATAATCATGTTATTGGGATTTTTGTATATTTACATTAATGTTTTTTATAACCTCGAGCATGGAAGATTATTCTGTTGGGTGTTTTTTCGAACTACTAATGTGGTGGGTATGGGCTAACGAACATGTCCCTACCAACCACCAACTTATTCTTGTTGCGCGGATTGTGTGGTGATGGGTGAATGGATGTACAACATTATTTGTGAGCCTTCGTAGTAATGTTCGTGACCCTAGAACACCGCCGACATAGACGGAAGCTGAATTGGACCACCGGAGCAACTCGGGAGGCCTGAGGAACCTCATGGCGGTGCAGGCCGCCGGCGGCCCGCCGTAACGGCCGGCGCCGGCCGGCTGCCAGTGGGTGGCGGTGCCCCAGTGCACCGCAGGAGGAGATCCACCATAGCAACAGCCGTGTAGGCGACCCAGTGGATACCGCGACCACGTGGGATCCGAGACGACCAGTTGCGCCGCCGGGACCAACAACGCCCCCACCCCCCACCCCTCTCCACATAAATGCTCGGACGGGCCACGCCAGCCGGGCCAGGCCGCGCCAACCGAGCTAGGCCAGACCTGGACCCGATTCGGGTCGCCCGGTTCAGGCCGACCTAGGGTGGGTTGGGTTGGGTCGGACCAGGCCCAGCCCCCCCATTTTGGACCGTTTTCGGTTAAACAAACTTATCTTAAGCTATGAACCTTCGACCGACGCACCATCAGTTATGTTAGATTCCTTGGATCAGGACGGTCCTTCATGTATATTACACTCAATGTTTCAGTGAAGTTTGGGTATGGCATGGTTGGTTCGAACTCAAAACCAACCGGGCCCTCGGAGCAGAAACAATTATAATAAGAAGACCGAATGTCTGATTGACATGATGTAGACTACATTGGATTCCCTTTGATGAGACAGTTATTTTGGAATACTCTACTCTTGGTTTTCATGCATTTGGCGTATGGTCGGGTTGGTTTAGCTTATAAACCAACTGAGCCCCTAGAATGGAAAAGCCAATAACTCTCAGATCAGAAATATGTTTGACGAAACATCAGCGACGTTGGTAATTTCATTGAGAAATAGTACCTTTGAGTATACCCCATGGGATTTTTGGGTAATGTTGAGATACGGTCGGGTTGGTTCGTACACGAAACAAACTGGGCCCTGGGACTAAAAGGCTAATAACTCACAGGCAGGGCGTCCGTCTGACACGCCGTTTGTTGCGTTGAGACCCCTATGCCGAGGCAGTACTTTGTGATATTTCTTCATTGGACATTGAGATACATAGAACTTCGACCAGTAGCTCATGGAGCAGATCCTCCCAGAGATGAGCATTCATAGTGTGAAAACCTAGTAGCTCTCTGAAACCTGATGACTGCTTGTCCGATTCATTTCGGAGTCACTTGAATAGCCCTGTGGGGAGAACTACTGTGTTTGCATGGCAGACCCAGAGAGGAGGAGAACTCCTTTGTGAGGTGGAAGACCCACGGTACTCAATAAGAGGGGTACCTCTGCAGGCTCTGAGGGGGAGCACTAATGTGTGAGGTGGTAGAACCATGGAGGGGGAGCACTCCTTTTTGAGGTGGACAACCCGTAGTACTCGATAGGAGGAGTACCTCAGCAGTATAAGGATAGTGAGTAGCACCTCGGAGTCACGAGAGGATCACTGTACTCAAAAAAAGAGGAGTTCTCCAGCACCCGTGGTTTCGATCTCATAAATAAAAATCCTAGTTTGAGCTGAGTCAAAGACATTTGTGTTTACCTCATGATTGAGATGGGTTACATGATAACTTAGGAATATGTGTGGGAATATACCTAAGTAATGGTAATCTGTTGAGATATTTCATTGTGGTTTATCCTTGATGGATTTAGTGAGACCATGAGGGTCTCAGAGTCCATACTGAGTATCATTATACTCACCCCGACATGGGCTATGCCTGCACCTTATTGTGTTGGATGCAAACGATGGACAACACTGATCGTGGTTGATGTTTGTAGAGATGGATAGTACCTGGAGGTATACTTCACGATGAGACGGTACCCAGAGGTGATGGACAGACATAGAGAGTTGAGGTGGCCATCTGTACCTACCCTTCAGGTAGGAACTCCAGAGGAAGATCCATGAGAAGCTTGACACCTTCCTACTGTTATGTCTTATCCTTGTACTTTACTATTGGGATTGTATTTCCGGCCCCCTTTGTACATTCAGCACAGTTGTTATACTGCTTTACTAATTGTTTGCTTCTGCTTGTACTCTGGTTGTGTGTGTTTACGTTTCATAAAGGCAATGTCTTCCCTTTTTATCGGGATTTATACCTTTGGTGCTAGTCTCCAGCCCCTTTCCCATGGAAAGCGGGCTTGGGGTAGTCACGGAACGGGCCCCGAGGACGAGTCGTGACAAAAACGAACATGTTTCATAATTAATGTATCATTGTATAACACATGGTTGTGAAATGTGTTTCATAAACAAATATGTCATATACATAAATAGTTAAAATAATGAATTGGAATGGTATCCGTGGAACATATTGTGGTCAAGTCATAAACTATATCAAAGGATAAAATATTTGTTATAGAATTATTTTGATTGATGACATTTAACATTTCGTAGAGAAATTAACATTTCAATGAAAAAAACTTTTAAAAATTGAATTATTTTTCAAAATCGAATTCATTGAATTTTTTTTTGAAAACATATAATGTAATATTTTATCATTATTTAAAAAACTATATTCATAAAAATATAACTTCTACTATGAAAAACATATTATCAAATAAGAAACCTTTTGAGAACCTTTTTATTAAAAAATATTTTTTTAATAAAATATAAGATTATTTTAAAATAAAAACATTTCTTATAATTAAATTCATTTAAAAAGAGGTTAATATATCATTTAAATAATTTTTAAATAAAATTGTTTGAATAAATTTAAAAAATATATATTTCTGACTGAAGAGATGAATAATGGTAGATTTTCAAAAAAGCGTTTTCTTAATTATGAATATTGAAAAATTGTGGAAAAAATGTAACCATTAAATTGATATATCATGAATAACTATAGAATAATAATATTCATGAAACTTCTTGAGATATGGATCATATTATTTCACCATTGGATTGACAATCACAAATAATCTCGATTAATATTTAGATTGTTGCAATAGAATCTTACCTTTTTGGTAAATTTATATCACAATATCTATGAAATTATAACGTTACAATAATAATAAAATATAATTAATATAACGATATTCATAAAATAACCTCTCAATGGTGTATTATATACACCTCGAAAAATATTTTATGTGCATAACATAACATGTGTCTCAATGAAGGTAAATTAAGAAAACATTACGTTGCCTCATCATAACATTGAATCGCCAAAACCATGAAGGAGTGATGAAAAAACATATATATAAATAAATATAATATTAGAAATAACAATCATAATTTAAATTTATGGATAGTATATAAACCACATATATGAAAGAGGGGGTGAATATATCACATGTCCCCCAAAAGAAGAAATTGAGATGAAAATTCCCTACCATAAGTCCTTACATCCTTCATAAACATTCAAACCTTCTATATAAAAAAATATTTCTTTATTATTTATCTAATATATATCCGTATTCATCTATATATTACCACTTATTATTTTATTTTTCCACCACATTTCCCATTTATTATGAATCACATGTTAGAGATACAATTCATGTAATAAACACATTGGTTTTTATACTATATATATATATTATCCTTCTCATAATATTAGGGAGACCATGATATCAACAATTAGATAATTTAAATCATTGTATATATATAAAATATATTTTAATTGTAATTTTTTTATTGTAACCCATTAAATTTGTTGATAGGGAAAAAATACCTGGTACATAGAGATAGTAGATCACTCGTACACATGAACATGTTTTCAATTTTATTGTAATATTGAAGGAAAATAAATGAATGAAATATATATATATATTATCATTATATTGTCACTATTTTTTAATATATATCACATATTCCAATTAAATATTTCATAAATACATTATATGTAAGGCATAAATAAATCACATCGCTTGGCGAGGCTGTTCTGCACCATACACATTAACAATGTTATCATATTCCCATAAAATTGGAATCTTAATGTTAAATGTTATATAATAATTAAATAAAAAAACGAATATCAGAGATATAATATATAAATATTACCTCTATCATTATTCCCATCCATGGATTAATGTAATGGAAAAAAGTACGATGTCGGTTTGTAAGGAGGTAGTCATCCATGCATACAAATGATGATTTTATAACCCATGTGGTTGAATTGTGTGTAGTTTTAGGTCATAAAATTAACGAAATAACATATTTTTCGATGTAATATACCGATGTAATTATATATTCATGATATAATGTTTATTGAACAAGATTTAGGAAGAAAAAAATTGAAAAACATTCATTGATATACATGACCTCTTCATCGTGTATTTCTTTTTTCTTTTTAACAGAAGTTATATTTTGATGGACTTATTACAAAATTAAGGAGTCTTGGATGATGTGAGGAATGTTGGGAATTTATTTTTTCATATCATAGTCGATCCAAATTTCATTAGAAGTGTAAAATGTATGGGAGATAGAGATCACATTTATAGTTGAGGAGGAGTTTCATTCTTGTAAATACTCTATATTATTTATTATTTGGATATATTCCTTACATTTTGTCACTCCAAAATTTAATAATAACTAAGGGGATGGATTATGTGTTCTATAAACACCTCCACCACCACAAATATTTGACTTTATATAATTTTATTCAGCAACATCTATGATTCCCTATTTTTACAATTTTTTTTAATAAGGTAACTAATTTCCAACGATTAGCAATCTATTATGACTAAATTAAAGTGATACATAATATAAAATTTATAAAGCAAAATTTAAAATATTTTATATTAATTATAAAATAAAAATACTATATTTGGTGGAATTCTTAATTATCATAAGTGCGCATAATGCGAAAAAAACAATATTTAGACAAATTGTGCTAACAAAGATTTAACTATTTTGGGGTTAATATGTTTATTATTAAAGAGAAATTGGGCCATTAATGGATCATTTGTTAATTTTTTCTGACATTTAAAAATTAATTGTCAAATTATTTAACTATTTGTAATTGTAAATCGTTTAATAAAACAACAATTAAAATTAATTGATAATAATGTCAATTTTGGGAATTATTTATTTAATTGGAATTTAAAAATATCAACATGACAATTTAATTTGAATATATTTTATTTAAAATTGTGTAACATGATATATAAAACTGAAAAATTAATTTACTATAATAATTCATTAAATATACCTCACATGTAATGCTTATAGTATAATTTATTTTAGTTAATTGTAAACTAGATAATTTATGTGTTATGGATTATTATATATTTAATTTAGTTATTTAATCAATATAATTAATAAAAAATATCATGATAACAATATAATTTATATATCAATATAATATTTATAATAAAAAAATGTAGTTTTTTTCCATATTTTAATTCTTTAAAGAGATATAAATAAAGACAGATACATGTTTTTGTCCTCTTACTTACTTAAATTGTGATATGGTTCCAATTAATGTAAAAGTGTACCAAAAAATCATAAAACTACAAACTATGTTCACAAAGGATGATATTTGTCCATATAATAGGTTTTGGTTAGGTTTTGGTTCATTATTACACCTCATATTATATATTTAACAACTTCTTAAAGTTATTTTTATCTCACTATAAATAATTAAACTGTTATCAATAACCAATTGGTGAAATTTTATGTTCTTAATATTTTATAATTTAAATTATTATATTTGACAGAAATGAATAAATTATTAAAAATCCAATTAATAAAAGAGGAAGAATATATTTTGAAGTTAATCTCTCACATGTGGTTGGAAATCTTGTTTCGAAATTGAAAATGATCAAAACAGTATAATGTTTTTATATAAAAATTCATTGTGAAATTGATTCCAATAAAAAATGGTATTAATATAATTAATATTTATCTATTTATAATTTTAATCTAGGTTTAAAATATTAATTCAATATAATAAAAAATCAAACAGAAAGGATGTTTTCAATTAAAATATAGTATCATCACAATTAATCAAAAATTACATATTTTAAAAAAAATCAAAAAATAACCATAAGATAATTTTGAGGTTCTGATTTCAGTAATTAATTTTATTTAAAAAATAATTTTTAAAATTTCCAATAATCATATTTAAAAAAATTATTTCAATAAAAGATGTTAAACAACCTTTTTGGAAAATGCATAATCTTTTAACATAAAATTAGTTTTATTATTATAAATTTTATAGAAAATAGATATGTTGAATGTTAAATAATCAATTAAATATATAATAAATAAATTACATTAAAATAATTGATCAAAACATTTTTTCCATTATTGAGATAAAACATGTTTTTGCAATGAAAAACAATGTTCTAGAAAAAATAATCTCATTATTCTAAAATAGTTCTAACACTCCATTATAATTAATTTTTTACCAGTTAATTATATTTTATCCTTGGAATAAGAAAATAATATCAATAACTTTTCAATTGATTATCAGTGCACTAAATAATACATGATCTTGGACCATAATAGTTTATTGTATTTGGAAGAATGGAATCCATTGCTTCTTTTTTGTCGAAGATCCTCAATTTATCACTTAATGATCTTACCAATTAGTAATCATACGTAAAACAAGTCATCATATAATGTAAAAAGTTAATATAACAAAGGGATGATCTCAAATGATTAATACGGTTAAATAAAGAGATATGTAATAATAATAATGAACATAACAGTATGAGAACTTTGTCATATCATTTGTAGATCATACCATGGATATCAAAGATAATAATAATATGTCACATAATAAACAATGGATATAAAAAAGAAATCATAAAAGATAAAATAGCATTATTAATGAGATAATAAAATAGGAATAAAACATATTATATGTAACGCCCCGACCCCAGCTACCCAGAGTCGGTGCATTACTTCGTAACATTGGCATGATCACAAAAGATCAAGTCTCGAAAGACCGATTAGTTTAGTAGCCTTGGAAACACTAGATACATTCATAATTCTTTCATTACATCAAAAAGTAAACAAACTACAATAACATGGTCTTCATAGTCCACACTCATTTCCTCACTGACTATTCTTGCAAGTCAGTCATAATACACTTCTTCACATCCTGGAAAATATTAAAACATTGAAAGGGGTGAGCTCAGATGCTCAGTAAGGATAACAATATTGCGGAAGCTTTTATAAGAAAACATAAGCATTTAAGGCAATGTATAACTAAAACAAAAGCCTTATTGAAATTGAACTTCAGCATAATATGGCAAAAGTAAAATGAGATAATGCCATTACTTACTCTCATGGATATTCTACTAGACGAATAATCACATGAAATATCAATAACCACTTTCATAATGAGGGAATGTATAATGCCAGACATTCTGAAACACTTTGTCAAGGCCTCGGCCAAGACGTCTAAAATGATTAAGGCCTCGGCCAAAACCATAAATCAAATTGGGAAAGGGCCTCAGCCAATTCCACATCTATTTGTCTCATGAGACCTACCGATGCATCGAGGAGCTATAGCGGGCTCCACCCGTCACATATTAAGTCCAATACATTCCTCATATGAATAGGTTTAAACATAACATAAATATTCGTATTAAAACTAGCATACGAAATGTCAACAATTTCTCCATAAGCTATGGATGGTATAAAAATAACACATCCACAGTAAAATATTTCACAAAATGTTCAATGGAAGTTTTGTATCATAAATCAATTTCAATTAAACTTAAAACCCATCAAGGGATGTTGACATGGATGAAATCAAAGCTATTTGAGAGTAATATCTCTCCTTTTTGAAATCATTTAAAAGTCCCATAATTATAACATAATACATTTACTTTGAAGATATTCTTATAAGCTTGTTAGGGAAGCTTCGACGAAGTTATAATGGTGGAAAATAGCCGCACCCGCCGTATAAGTTAAAAAAAACATTCTTACCTTAAATTTGTCAAAGAGGTCAAAAGTACATTGTTTGGAAAACGACGGTAAGATTCCTTTCAAAAATGTATAAGGGTGTAAATGACTTTAACACATTTTCCATTTAATAGTAAAAATGTTTTGAAAGACATTTTTAAGAAACATGGATGTGGATGATAACAAGGTCCCAGTAGATAATTATGTATAAACAACCTTGGATAATGAAGAGGTTGTGAAGTAAACACTTACCTTGTACTTTTCCTTGGTTGGGGTAGGTTAACCTCCTGTATAATGGTGAAATAATTGTTATTAAATTATACAAGAATCATATATATTCATATGATATCATATATGATCTTTTAACATTGCTTTGTTAACAATATCTTAGATTTATCGTTGTTTCGGGTGTTAACTTACTCATTTTCTTTTATATGTTTTGTTACGTAAGTCGTGTTTTTCATGTATAGGTTGTATCTTATTTATATCCAGAATGATATCATGTCCTTAAACATTATTTTTAAATCGTAAAATGATAATTATACTTGAATTGATACGACGGAGAATGAATCTCATCGCGTTCGTGGAGACGGTAGTCCGTACGTACGCACGAGCGACAATATCATTATTTTGATATTAAAATAATATATAATTGGATAGTATATCATATATACAGAATCATTATCATGTTATATTTATTATTTACATGAATTACATATCATTATTATACCCATCTAAATAATAATATATTGAATAACAATTACACCACGACGTGGAGACGGTAAGCCGTACGTACGCACGTATGGTGACATGTCATACAAATGATGCGTAGAATACTGAATATGGTTGTTCCATATTTATAATAACATCACATTATATAGAAGATACTAGAGTTATAATTTTATAATTGAAATAATAAACAAAGAGGGAGTGGAAGAAGAAAGAAACTTGAAAGAGGGTGATGAAAATGTTACCTCTTCTTCGGGGTCTTCCTTTTGATTTGATCAAAAGGACTCCTTAGGATGGCTTTCTGACTAAAGTAAAGCTTCTAGGATGAAGGCAGAGAAGTTGAGAGAGTATTTGGGCAGAGTTTGGCTGAACCAAAAGGCTTGGAAGTGTGAATAAGGTGGTAGAGGTGGGGGCCTTTTATAAGAGGAGAGGAGGGTCTCTTTTGGAAAGATTGAAATGTTACATTATTATACAATGATTTTCGGATTCTAAAGGTCCCACACTTATATAATTCGTGGATAAGGTGATAAGGGTTCGAAATATCCTCATCCAATAGGATTTGGACAAGTGTAAGCCTTGGATTTTGCATTATCTTCTCATTTTATTTAAATCGTTAAATAATGAGGTCATCGCTGCATCATAATGATGTCATAAATAATTTAATTTATTTAATGTCTAAAAATTATAAAAAAAATACTATGATGTAGGAAATATTTTTAGATTTCTAATGAATATTTATAGTCAATATTTGGATCTGTGTAACCCCACTTAAAAACTGTTTTTGTAAAACAACTCATGTTTGTGTCAATTTAATTTTAACATTAAATAAATATATATTAATGTCATTTTCCAACTAAAGTGGCTCCATGGGGTCCCCAAGTTGACCCATGGGTTGTATTGGTCGGCCATGACTCATACAATTGGAGTAGGACAAGTCTTCAGCTCATCTCATATTATTAAAACATTATTTTTACCTTAAACTACACTAATCACCTCTAATCGCGATTAAGAACTTAAAAGTTACTATTCACCAAAAAATTCTTTTAATCTCATTGAACCACAGTTTACTTCTTAATGACAACCATGTATGTCGGATTTTTGAAAATCAAATCACAGAAGTGGTAATATTTCATTTTAACGAAAAATCAGTTTTTAACAACCACTTAGTGGTTTCACTATTCATCAAAAATTGAAGTTTTTCAGAATAAGGCCAAAATTTCACCCTAAGCTGAAATTGATATCCCGAATTCAAAAATGATGTCTATTTTACAAAATTCCAAACATATAAGTTGTATTAATTAATTTTATAATTAATTCCCGTTGTTACAACAAATAGCGTGTTTTTAAGAAACAATTTATATCAAAAGATTGGCAATTGTTTATGTCCAATTTCAATGTTAAATTAATTCTAATGACCACCATTGGATAAAATGGTAAAAATATATTCTAATTATACTTTAAAACCACTAAATATTATAATTTATCACTATAAATTATTTTGATTAAAAAAGTTGTTTTTAAGTATTTTTCACTATTCATAAAAATTTAGAAGTTCTCAGAAAAATACCAAAAATTCAACATAGGCTAATTTCAATATTCCGAATCCCAAAATGAAGTCCATTTTGATAAATAAAATTTATAAAATTTCAAAAAGTAGGTATTACTATTCACAACGGCTAGTTTAGTTAGTTGTGGTGTGTGTTAGAGCTCGAGGTTGCGTACAACACACGCTATTGCATTATTCAAAGGGAAACGTACAGTGGAAGCTTGGGGTGTTACATTCTCCCCTCCTTCAAATAATTGCGTCCTCGCAATTTCTAGGGTATTACTGCATAAAAAGACTCGGGTGGTTTTTCATCATTAATTCCTCAGGTTCCCACGTTGCCTCTTCCATTTTATGATTTCTCCACAAAACCTTCACTAGACGATTCGTCCGGTTTCTCAGCACCTGCTCCCTCACATCAAGAATCCTGACGGGCTCTTCACAATAGGAAAGATCAGGTTCCAATTCTAATTCCTCATAGGTGAGTACATGCGTTGGGTCAGGCATGTATTTCTCAACAGAGATACGTGGAACACATCGTGTACTTTTGAGAGACTTGGCGGCATTGCCAATCGGTAAGCTACAGCCCCAATTCGTTCTAGAATTTCGAAAGGTCCGATGTACCTGGGACTCAATTTACCTTTCTTACCAAAACGTATGACTCCCTTCCATGGAGATACCTTCAGGAAAACATGATCACCGACTTGAAATTCCAAATCCTCCCTTCGATTATCGGCATAGCTCTTCTGCCTACTTTGAGCTGCTTTGATGTGATTTTGGATTACTTTCACCTTTTCCACCATTTCCTCCACCAGTTCTGGGCCTACAAGTTTTCTTTCACCAACGTCATCCCAACAGGTTGGTGTACGACATCTCTTTCCGTATAACGCTTCATATGGTGCCATCTGAATACTCTAATGGAAGCTATTGTTATAGGAAAATTCTACCAGTGGTAAGTATTGATCCCACATACCCTAAAAGTCAAGAGAGCATGATCTCAACATGTCTTCTGAGGTTTGAATAGTCCGTTCTGATTGTCCATCTGTTTGAGGGTGATAGGCAGTGCTCAAACGAAGTTCAGTATCCAAGGCCTTTTGAAGACTTTTCCAGAATCTTGAAGTAAAACGAGGATCACGATCAGAAAAAATCGATAGGGGTACTCCATGAAGTCTTACAACTTCATTAATATATAGTCTTGCTAGACGTTCAAGTGGTAGATCCTCCCGTATAGCTAGAAAATGTGCTGACTTAGTAAGTCGATCAACAATGACCCTTATTGCATCATTCCTTCTAGGATTCTTTGGTAGTCCCATGACAAAGTCCATCGTAATATCATCCCATTTCTACTCAGGTATGGGAAGAGGTTGCAATACTCCACCAGGATGTTGCCTTCTAGTTTTCACTTGTTGAAAAACCATACACCTCGACACAAAATCAGCAATCTCCCTCTTCATATTGTCCCACCAAAAATGTTCCTTCAAATCTCTATAGATTTTGGTGCTCCCATGGTGTATAGAGACGTTGGAACTATGAGCATCATCCAGCAATTCCCTTTTTAGATCAGGTATATCGGGAACACAAAGTCTCTTCCCGAATTTCAAAATTCCATCCTTATACACAAAGTCCCTCAATCTTCCATCATTCACACCTTTAATCTTCTTCTGAAATTATTCATCATTGGTCTGAGAACTCTTAATCCTTTCTATTAATGATGGTTTGGCAAACATTTGAAAAAGCATTGATGTTTCACCTTCCCTAGTTATTCCCATGTCCATCTTCACTAGATCCAAGAAAATTGGATCCCTTTCAATTCTCATCACATTCAAAACTCCATGGTCTTTTCTACTCAAAGCATCTGCCACCTTGTTTGCCTTCCCCGAGTGGTAATGTATCGTGCAATCATAATCCTTGAGTAGTTCAAGCCATCGCCTTTGCCTCATGTTGAGTTCTTTTTGTGTGAAAATATACTTCAAACTCTTGCGATCAGTATAAATCTCACATTTTTCACCATAGAGGTAATGTCTCCATATCTTTAAAGCAAAGATCACAGCTGCTAACTCAAGATCATGAGTAGGATAGTTTTGATCATGAATTTTTAGTTGTCGTGATGCATAGGAAATGACCTTATCATTCTGCATAAGGACACAACCGAGTCCTTTCTTCGATGCATCACTATAAATAACAAACCCATCATTCCCCGATGGTAGAGTCAATACAGAGGAATTGACTAATCTTATCTTTAGTTCTTCAAAACATTCTTCAAACTCTTTTGGCCAAACAAATTTAATCCCTTTACGTGTGAGCTTTGTCAATGGGTTAGCCAATCTGGCAAAATTCTGGACGAAACGTCGATAATAACCTGATAAACCAATAAAACTACGTACCTCAGTTATACTTGTCGGTGCTGGCCATTCTTGGATTGCCTTGGTTTTAGAAGGATCAACGGAAATTCCATCCTTAGAGACAATATGGCCAAGAAAAGAAATTTCATGAAGCCAGAATTCACACTTGCTAAATTTCCCATATAATTCATGTCTTCTATGAGTCTTCAGGATAATGCGTAAGTGATTTTCATGATCTTCGTGGCTTTTGGAGTATAACAAGATATCATCAATAAATACCACTACAAAGTCATCAAGATATTCCTTGAAAACTCTATTCATAGGTCCATGAAAACAGAGGGTGCATTAGTCAATCCAAAAGGCATTACTGTAAACTCGTAATGCCTGTACCTTGTTCGAAATGCTGTCTTTGGAACGTCTTCCTTCTTCACACACAACTGATGGTATCCAGACCGAAGGTCAATCTTTTAAAAGTATTGAGCTCCATGCAGTTGGTCAAACAAATCATCAATTCGAGGTAGGGGATACTTGTTCTTTATTGTTATAGCATTGATCTCCCCATAGTCAATGCACAACCTCATAGATCCATCTTTCTTCTTAACAAAAAGAACAGGGGCTCCCCAAGGAGAAACACTAGGGTGAATAAATCCCTTATTACTCAATTCCTCTAGTTGTTTCTTTAGTTCAACTAATTCCACAGTGGCCATTCTATAAGGGGTCTTCGATATGGGCCTTGATCCAGGAATTAAATCAATGGAAAACTCAACTTCTCGTTCTGGAGGATGTCCAGGTAAATCTTCCGGAAACACATCAACATATTCTCTCACAATAGGTACATCCTCTATTTGAATATTCCTTTCCTCAGCCTCAGTAATTTCCTTCTCTTCCTCCCCAATAATTGAATTCAGTTGAGCTACTAGGGGTGGATCTAGATAAGAATTATGTGGCGACGATTCGGCTCTAAAGATAAGGTGTTCCTTATCATCATCATAGAGAATCGTAACCTCTTTCTTCTTACAGTAAATTTTTGCATCATGGTCCGAAAGCCAATCCATACCGAGGATTATATCAAATTCAATCATGGGTATGACGATGAGATCAGCAGGTAAAGAACATTTAGGTGCTCTAATGGGAACTAATCGACAAAACTTTGTTGCAACAATACTTCCCTTAGGGGTTTTGACCGACAAATCCCTTGTTAAATCAAATTGGAAATATCTAATTTTCTTAGTAAACTGGGAAGATATGAAACAATGCGATGATCCAGAATCAAATAATGCATTTGCTAAACTTGAGGAAACCATTAAATTACCTGCCACCACGTCTTTCGGAGGTTCCACCTCAGCAGTAGTGATAACATAAGCCTGGCCCTGATCCCTTGGCCTCTTCTGAGGTAAGTTCCCCTGACGCTTAGGACATTCATTTTCATAATGTCCCCTTCTCTATACAATTATAACATTCCACGTTGACAGCCGCTTTCTTTCCCTTGCATTCATGAGCTTGGTGGCCTTTTTCACCACACTTGTAACATACTCCTTTTCCTTTTAGACAGGCACCAGGGTGCTTCCTACCGCAATTATCACAGGGTGGAAATTCATTTCTACCCTTCTTCCCTGTTTCCTTATTTCCTTTCCCATAGTTTTCAGCGGATCTCTTCTTATCTTGCTTTGATTTAAAGTCATAAGACTTAGAGAATTCCTTTTCCGTCTTGATAGCGCACGAGACAATACCTTCGTATGAAGAGAAGGTTTGTCATACTAAATCTCGACGGAGAAATGGTTTCAACCAATTAAAGAAACGATCAGTCTTACTTCTTGGGTTACGTATGTAATCTGCAGCATACCTTGCTAACCTTGTAAAGTTAGCCTCATACTTTGCGACATTCTCATCCTCCTTCTGCCTCAGACTCAGAAATTGCCTTTCCATATCCGCTCGATGGTCTTGAGGAAAGTATTTTTCTAAGAACAAATCTTTGAACTCCTGCCATTCCATGTTTGTTAATTCATCATCTTCCTTTGTGTTTTGAATTAGTGACCACCATTGATCGGCATCTCCAGTGAGGCGGTAAACTGCCATGACAACATTCTCCCTTTCACTACTCCCCAAGGCATCAAATATTTTCTCTAAGGAATTTATCCATTGCTCAGCTACTATAGGATTTGTACTCCCATTGAAGGTTGGCGGTTTTTGCCTCATGAAACGGTCTAGCATTGATCCTCCACGTTGCGGATCAGGGTGCTCCATACGAGTAAGGTTGTTATTCATAACCTGCGTGAGTTGTCCCAGTACAGTGAGAAGCTGATCGGCACCAGTTGTATCACGAGCTCCACCATAATTATCCTGAGCAGGAGGGCAATCCCTACATGGAGTGCGTGCATTGATACGGTTTCCATTCCTTCCACTAGGCGCCATTTCTAAATAATGGCATAAACTAGATTAGTTCATGAATCAAAATACATAATTCCATACTTGTAAAACACTTAACATAAATTGAACTAATTATGGATATAATCCATAATTATAAAAATGTTTTCTTTGAGGAAGTATATACTGGTAACCCTTCATAGTGGTTTGTAAAGAAAATGGGAATTATCCAAAGCATATCCCCCGGGAGTGTCATAACCAAGAGTGCAGCAAGGCCCGTTGTCGTGCACCAGTTCCCATTCGAGTCTAGCTCAAAGCGGTGCTTTCGGGTTTTACCCCTAGGTACATCTGTTCCAGAGCCGCCTCTACCTGCTCGTATCCAGACAGGGATGTATTGCTCGGAAAACTCACAACATCTCTACAATACCAAAATTCTAGGAAGTTCTTCTATACTTATCCTCAAAGTCTATCTTCGGGATATGTGCTCTAATCAGAGTTTATCTAAATCTAGCTTCCAAGGTTAGTACTAAACTGCCTCTGATACCAACTGTAACGCCCCGACCCCAGCTACCCAGAGTCGGTGCATTACTTCGTAACATTGGCATGATCACAAAAGATCAAGTCTCGAAAGACCGATTAGTTTAGTAGCCTTGGAAACACTAGATACATTCATAATTATTTCATTACATCAAAAAGTAAACAAACTACAATAACATGGTCTTTATAGTCCACACTCATATCCTCACTGACTATTCTTGCAAGTCAGTCATAATACACTTCTTCACATCCTGAAAAATATTAAAACATTGAAAGGGGTGAGCTCAGATTCTCAGTAAGGATAACAATATGGCGGAAGCTTTTATAAGAAAAAATAAGCATTTAAGGCAATGTATAACTAAAACAAAATCCTTATTGAACTTGAACATCAGCATAATATGGCAAAAGTAAAATGAGATAATGCCATTACTTACTCTCATGGATATTCTACTAGACGAATAATCACATGAAATATCAATAACCACTTTCATAATGAGGGAATGTATAATGCCAGACATTCTGAAACACTTTGTCAAGGCCTCGGCCAAGACGTCTAAAATGATTAAGGCCTCGGCCAAAACCATAAATCAAATTGGGAAAGTGCCTCGGCCAATTCCACGTCTAGTTGTCTCATGAGACCTACCGATGCATCGAGGAGCTATAACGGGCTCCACCCGTCACATATTAAGTCCAATACATTCCTCATATGAATAGTTTTAAACATAACATAAATATTCGTATTAAAAATAGCATACGAAATGTCAACAATTTCTCCATAAGCTATGGATGGTATAAAAATAACACATCCACAGTCAAATATTTCACAAAATGTTCAATGGAAGTTTTGTATCATAAATCAATTTCAATTAAACTTAAAACCCATCAAAGGATGTTGACATGGATGGAATCAAAGCTATTTGAGAGTAATATCTCTCCTTTTTGAAATCATTTAAAAGTTCCATAATTATAAAATAATACATTTACTTTGAAGATATTCTTATAAGCTTGTTAGGGAAGCTTCGACGAAGTTATAATGGCGGAAAATTGCCACACCCGCCGTATAAGTTAAAAAAAACATTCTTACCTTAAATTTGTCAAAGAGGTCAAAAGTACATTGTTTGGAAAATGACGGTAAGATTCCTTTCAAAAATTTATAAGGGTGTAAATGACTTTAACACATTTTCCATTTAATAGTAAAAATGTTTTGAAAGACATTTTTAAGAAACATGGATGTGGATGATAACGAGGTCCCAGTAGATAATTATGTATAAACAACCTTGGATAATGAAGAGGTTGTGAAGTAAAACCTTACCTTGTACTTTTCCTTGGTTGGGGTAGGTTAACATCCTGTATAATGGTGAAATAATTGTTATTAAATTATACAAGAATCATATATATTCATATGATATCATATATGATCTTTTAACATTGCTTTGTTAACAATATCTTAGATTTATCGTTGTTTCGGGTGTTAACTTACTCGTTTTCTTTTATATGTTTTGTTATGTAAGTCGTGTTTTTCATGGATAGGTTGTATCTTATTCATATCCAAATTGATATAATGTCCTTAAACATTATTTTTAAATCATCAAATGATAATTATACTTGAATGGATATGATGGAGAATGAATCTCATCGCGTTCGTGGAGACGGTAGTCCGTACGTACGCACGAGCGACAATATCATTATTTTGATATTAAAATAATATATAATTGGATAGTATATCATATATACAGAATCATTATCATGTTATATTTATTATTTACAGGAATTACATATCATTATTATACCCATCTAAATAATAATATATTGAATAACAATTACACCACGACGTGGAGACGGTAAGCCGTGCGTACGCACGTATGGTGACATGTTAATCAAATGATGGGTAGAATACTGAATATGGTTGTTCCATATTTATAATAACATCACAGTATATAGAAGATACTGGAGTTAGAATTTTATAATTGAAATAATAAACAAAGAGGGAGTGGAAGAAGAAAGAAACTTGAAATAGGGTGATGAAAATGTTACCTCTTCTTCGGGTTCTTCCTTTTGATTTGATCAAAAGGACTCCTTAGGATGGCTTTATGACTAAAGTAAAGCTTCTAGGATGAAGGGAGAGAAGTTGGGAGAGTATTTGGGCAGAGGTTGGCCGAACCAAAAGGCTTGGAAGTGTGAATAAGGTGGTAGAGGTGGGGGCCTTTTATAAGAGGAGAGGAGGGGCTCTTTTGGAAAGATTGAAATGTTACATTATAATACAATTCTTTTCGGATTCTAAAGGTCCCACAATTATATAATTTGTGGATAAGGTGATAAGGGTTCGAAATCTCCTCATCCAATAGGCTTTGGACAAGTGTAAGCCTTGTATTTTGCATTATCTTCTCATTTTATTTAAATCGTTAAATAATGAGGTCATCGCTGCATCATAATGATGTCATAAATAACTTAATTTATTTAATGTCTAAAAATTATAAAAAAAATACTATGATGTAGGAAATCTTTTTAGCTTTCTAATGAATATTTATAGTCAATATTTGGATCTGTGTAACCCCACTTAAAAACTGTTTTAGTAAAACAACTCGTGTTTGTGTCAATTTAATTTTAACATTAAATAAATATATATAAATGTCATTTTCCAACTAAAGTGGCTCCATGGGGTCCCCAAGTTGACCCATGGGTTTTCTTGGTCGGCCATGACTCATCCAATAGGATTAGGACAAGTGTCAAGCTCATCTCATATTATTAAAACATTATTTTTACCTTAAACTACACTAATCACCTCTAATCGCGATTAAGAACTTAAAAGTTACTATTCACCAAAAAAATTATTTTAATCTCATTGAACCACATTTTACTTTTTAATGACAACAATGTATGTCGGATTTTTGAAAATCAAATCACAGAAGTGGTAATATTTCATTTTAACGAAAAATCAGTTTTTAACAACCACTTAGTGGTTTCACTATTCATCAAAAATTGATGTTTTTCAGAATAAGGCCAAAATTTCACCCTAAGCTATAATTGATATTCCGAATTCAAAAATGATGTCTATTTTACAAAATTCCAAACATATAAGTTGTATTAATTAATTTTATAATTAATTCCCGCTGTTACAACAAAGAGCGTGTTTTTAAGAAACATTTTATATCAAAAGATTGGCAATTGTTTATGTCCAATTTCAATGTTAAATTAATTCTAATGACCACCATTGGATAAAATGGTAAAAATATATTCTAATTATACTTTAAAACCACTAAATATTATAATTTATCACTATAAATTATTTTGATTAAAAAGGTTGTTTTTAAGTATTTTTCACTATTCATAAAAATTAAAAGTTCTCAGAAAAATACCAAAAATTCAACATAGGCTAATTTCAATATTCTGAATCCAAAAATGAAGTCCATTTTGATAAATAAAATTTATAAAATTTCAAAAAGTAGGTATTACTATTCATAACGGCTAGTTTAGTTAGTTGTGGTGTGTGTTAGAGGTCGATGTTGCGTACAACACACGCTATTGCATTATTCGAAGGGAAACGTACAGTGGAAGCTTGGGGTGTTACATTATATTGTAATACACATCATCATATAACAATGAGAACATGTTTAAATAGAAATAATTCATCTTCTGGAATTATGATCACATATAATACTATGGACATGCTACCGTGAATGTGGATACATTTATGATCATATAACCAGGTTCACATATAAAAAATAATTCCCAATATGACAAGGAACATTGCGACAAACATATTGGGTCACTTTATAGGGACTACACTGACATGAAGAGACACAACTCCATCCCCAATCATAGTATTTTCTTTATATGGTACCAGGTAACCCCTAATTCTTGTAGTTGATCAAGACACACCTATGTCCCATTTTTTATTAGAACTCACCTAATTCCAAATTTTGGATAAATCATATTTACTTGTTTCCCATCATTATCTCATGACTTATAAATCATTACCCAATGCATTGGAGGGAGATATAATTCCCATCCATCGCATAATCAAATCATAAATCTTGAATTATATAATGACCATTAAAAAGTGTTTGGTTTAATAAAAATATATTATAACCCAGGAAATTAAATAATAATTATAAAAATATCACTATATAATTACAAGACAAAAGAGATAGGTCTCATAACCATTTCATCAAATTATAATATATTAAAATAAGTGTATTTCAAAAGAATATACCATATAGAAGTGTCATAATAATCATTCCATAAAAATAGAAACCATTAAAGAAATAATTTGATTTCTAATCCTAGATCATATCACTAGTAAATAACTAAAATGGAAAAATATTTCATATTATATGGAGATGAATTTTTAATGATCACATTAAACTTTTCCTTTGGAAAATACCAATTTTTTCTAAATCCTTTTCAAAAAATATTTCGTGATGAAGAAATAATTAATATTACATTTAATATATTCATGAAAAAATATCTTTTCCACTTTTAAATAATCATTTTTGAAACATATTATTCTAAAATAACATTGAAAATTTATAAAATTGTTTTGAATATATTTTGAACACTTTTTTCTTTGAAAAATCTTCATAAACTCGTAATGAAAATTTGAAAAAGTTTCTTAAAATAATGTTTTAAAATAAGATAAAAACATAAAAATAGTTATTTAAATAAAATTTAAAAATAATTTCATTGATAATAAATTTAAAACATACAAATAATGATTTAAATAATATTTAAATACATTTTCGATAAGATGAATTTAAATAATTATAAATAATATATGAAATCATCGAAATTGTTTTTTATGATAACTTTATTAAAACATATAATGTCTTTTTGGAAAATAATTTATAACCCTTTTCAAAATTAATTTTTTTTTTGTAAAAATATTTCTCTAAAATTATTTTTAATATAAAAATATTCTAGAATATTAAGATAAAGTTTCTTAAAAATTAACCTTGTAAACATAAAATAAATTTTAAAGAAATAAAGTTGGGTTATCATGAAAAAACATTATTGGTTTTCTTAAATAAAAAAATTGTTTAATAATAGTACCATTAATTGATTATATAATTATCATATAGAGTTGATTAAAATTCATGAGTTCTTTTGAGTGATGTATTATACGATTTTATCAATGGAATCATAATCATAAAAAATCCAGATAAATGGTGAGATTATAGTAATAAACGATTATGCATTCAGTAATATTGAATCATAATATACATTAAATAATAAAAATAAATTAATATAAATAATATCATGATACTAAAAAGATTTAATATGTAACATGTAAATGGGAAGCATAGAAAAATATAGGTGTATAACACAACATGTATCTCAATGAAGAAAAATTGAGACAAAATTACTTTACTGATTTGGTAAATTTTGAACCACAAACAAGATAATATAAAATAAATTAAATGGATATGTTAATAAAATTAAAAATAATTATATTAATAATATAATAAATTCACTGGAATTTGATACACAACATAAAATAAATTAGTGGTGGATAAGAAATAAGTCTCTCAAAAATAAAAGTGAGACAAGATATCATTTACAACATGAGTAACTTTTGAATCATGTTACATGTAAAAGAAAAAGATATATTGAAACATTTAATATCATTAAAAAATGAAAATAATGATATTAAATCCCATTGGGATTTATATAGACCACACAAATGAAGCCAGTCATGAATATATAATGTATCTAAAGAAAAAATGTGAAATGAAATTTCCTCACCTTAAGTATTATATTTTTTCATAAAATTTTTAACCTATTTTTTAATTATTATATTTCTATTATAAATAGAAAAAATTTACATATTCAAATATCTAATAAAATATTTTATTTTATTATGACATTATATTACCCATTTAATTACAAATTCAAGTTAATGTTACATTTCAGGTAATATCTCTAATGTTTTTCGTATATGCTTTGGATTTTTAATGTTGATCAAGCTACTTATATCATAATTTTCATATCTAAATAATTTAAAACATTACATTAAAACAATATATATTCATTATATACATATTTATAATAATCGAAAAAATATATTAATATGAAATGAAATACACATTTCATGGAAATGGTAGGTCGTATGTATGCATGAACATTGTTTCTATTTTATTATTACATTGAATGAAATCATGTAAATGAAATATATAAATATACATTAATATGAAAATTAGTCAATAATTATTATTTCATATTTTTGATATATTTTTACTAAAATGACACTTAACACATTCCATGTAAAATGTGAATTCATCACAATTCATTGAGTATCCAGTAGTCCACATATCCACAAATGAAAAAATTATATATAAAATGAATTGAAATCGTGAAGGTATGTTTTATATTATAATTAATGAATCATAAATACATAATAAATAACATATGTATCATATAAAAAAATAAATTACATAATTACATCAAACTATTAAAGGTGGTAAAAGAACAATTAATCACATCAGTTCATGGGGTTGTTGTCCTCCATACAGATGAACGTTGATTGTGCATCCCATTTGAGGAATTGTATTTGAGTTTAGGTGAAAATATTAACATAAACATATATTTTTATATTTGGTTCACTACATTTTCTATATAATCATGTGTTGATAATAATTTATGTATTTGAGAAATAAATAAAAATATATTGATTGTTGAAGGACGTTACCTTTTCATTGATTAAAGTTTTCTGGTTTTCAGTAAAGTGCTTCCTAGGTTTGATTTAAAACCAAATATAGTCTGAAAGGATGAATTTAGGGAATTTGGTTTCTCATTTTTTCATGTTTTGGATTATCCAATGTGTCTTTACTTGTGTGAGGATGTGATGGATGACTTCTCTTTTATAGTGGATGAGGAGTGACATTCTTATAAATATAAAAAGATAAAAAGTGTCGAGAGTTATATCTAAAATCATTGGAAAAAATTAATAATATTTTTATTATAAATTAATTTAATTGGTATAAATCATTCTTTTAATTGTATTTCAACATGTCCCTAGGTCATTTATCACATTAAATTAAAGTTAATGCTATATGTTATCATGGTATTTACATTAATCACTATAATTAATATTAATTACCTTGACTAATTATTTTGGAAAAAAAATAATATTAACTAATTTTAATTTATAAATTATGATGATAAAAAATATGGAATCCTTTTTTCCAATTATAATCATAGAATTGGCATAAATTAATCTAAAATTAATCCAACTAATGTGTCATGACCTAGTGTTTTTTAAGTGAACATTTTTAAAATTTGAAATGTTTTAATATATAATTCCATTATGAAATTAGTACCAATGACCTACATAGGATTAATTTATGTAAAATTTATATAATTATAATTTAATATAATATTAAAATATAGTTTTTCAACATAATTATATTATATGAAAAACTGTTATCAATTATATTTCAGCATTTTTCATTATTCCTCAAAAAATGAAGCATGTCAGAAAAATGAATAAAATACCCATTTTAAATTTTAATATTATGATTTAAATATTTTTTTAAAATTGAAATTTATAAAATTTTAAAAAATTAAATTTCAAATGGGTTCTCCATTAAAAGGTGGTAAAATTACTTTTTATTAAAAAATATTTTTGTTCACAAATTTTATATTTTTATCATATATCTATAAAATCTATTTGGATGAGTATGAAAAATATTTAATGCATAACTAATATATTGTTTTTATAGAAAATTTATAGCAAAACATTTTTATTAAATTTTATTAAGATAATATTATGTTTATATATAGAATAATTGTTTTCTTAGAAAAGGAATTTCATTATTATAAAATAGTTCTTAATTTCATTTATATATAATCGACAACCAAAAGATTAATTTTGTATAATTTGAAAGAGAAATATTTTCACGCATTAGTTAATCTTTTTTATATCTTACATTCCAATTTCTTGGTCTAAAATATAATTATTTTTTTAATAAAAATATTATTCTGTAATAATCATTCAGTAAAACTCGGAATATCTTGTAACACAAGATATCAATGGAACTCAACATTACATAAAAAATTTCCAAACACTGTTTTGTGTGTACTGAATGTCAAAAAAATGATTCATATATCATAATATTAACTTGGTGTTGTGTATTATTAAATCTAAACATAGTGCTTTCAAATAAAAAAATCTATATTCAATGTAGAGTGAAATGAAAAACATCGGAATGATTAAATAATTTCGAAAAATATTATTTCACAAAATATAAGGTTGTTACATTCTACCCCCAGAATATTATTTTCACCTTAGAAATTTGTCTATGTTATTAAAGGGTTTCACTTGAAATTTCATTTCATAGAATCACACATTGTAAAAATGAATACTAAATCATTATTTAAATAGTGAAGGATGGAACCGTAATAGTTACTAAAATTAAAAAATAACTCGGTTTCGACATAGAAGACATATGATTGAATTTAATATTGGGCATAGAGTAAATAAGGAGACCCCATCCTTTTACACTTATCATTACATAATTTGAAGCATAAGTAAACATCAAATTATAGGCCAAGGATCGTAAATTCTACTATCTTGTAAGACATGGTACATATTTAAACATCATAAAAGAAAAAATTATTAAATCACCATATTGAGCTCCTAAAATCCATGGTTTTAATACATCTACATATTATAACATGGGGATACCATGAACAAATGGATGATCTTAAAATAAATGTAAGTGAATAAAAAATAATAAATCATAGAAAATGGGTTATAAGTAATAACATAATGATATATATGGTCATGGTACAATATTAAACATAAAGATTCGAAACATTTTGAACATGGAATCATATAATCATAGAATCATTGTAATGTGGTGGAAACATAAAACATTATATAAGCATGAGCCCAACACATTGCACATAGAGGATCACAAGTCATGGTTAACCACTAAGACCGTTCAACATAGAGCACAAGTCAAGGCTAACCGCAAAGACCATTGTACATAACATCTCATGAGACTAAACATTACCAAATAAATAAGAGTGCAATATAAGAACACCCATCTTAAAATTTTCATGAATATGTTTTCCACATAAATAATCACATATAATCAATCAAATATAAACATAAAGGTACTCATGGAAATAAATGTCTATCATAATCATGTCATAAAGCATAATAAATGGGCCTATCACACTAGTGTCCATGAAAGTAAGGAATTGGAATATTCATTTACATTCATAAGGGAATATAGGCATAAATAACAGTATGTGTTTTCCAGAAAAAGTTATAACATGTTATTATAATTTTTATGAAATTTTATCATTATATGATTTTAGAGGGGTTTTATTTAAAATAATAAATGTTATTTAAAATAGAAAATAGGAAAAACTTTTATAAAAAACCATTATTTAAACAAGAAGGTTTTAATAATAAACAAACAGGTTTTATAAAAATAGTATTGTTTTAAAAAAGATGACTTAGTGCACTTGAATTGGGGAATAATTTGTGAAGTTCTCTTATAATGGGTTGGCTTATCGAGAAGAATTGAGAAGCGAACCACTTAAAAATATTTATATCTAAGATGGATAATGATGAAAGGATTCTGATAAAAGATTTTGGAACATATAAAATGATCTTAGAAGATGTACATAAAACTAGATGAGAAAATCATTTGGGTAAAAAGAAAGATAGAGAAACCCAAATGCATAATGGAGGTTCATGTAGAATCCATTACCATAAGCACAAAATTGTTCGTCCCTTGATCACAATGTACTGGATAATACAAATAGATTCATTAATAAATAATTCTATAACATAAAATACATGTAATTGATTTTTATAACCTTATTAAGTTTATTAATGAACATTTTGATGCGTTAAGATGTACATTTTCATTGATTGGGATTGTCTGTTTCCTTAGTTTTCAAGATATGTTTTCTTATATACATGTATAGACAATCATGTAAGATGAGGTTGGATGAGAATAATTAAAGATATATGTCATTATAGAATATATATATATATGATTAAATGGTTATAAAATTAATTTGGTAATTTTCTACAAGGATGAATCATTATATCTAACTTTAATGATAATTGTTTGGGTAATTGGTGGTTTTTATCACAACACAGACATATTTCGTTTTAAATTAATATAAATTGTACAAAATAATTCTAGAACATTTAATTATATATTTAAATAAATAATAATCTCGTTTTACCATATAAATGGTTTCATGACTTGAATTGAAGACGGTTATAGAACTGGGAAGATCGTTATCCCCAAATGTAATAAATTAACACGTCTCAAATGGTGTTCTCAATTCTATTATAAAAGTATTAAAAATGATAGAAGATGAAAATTATTCCATCAGCATAAAAACATTCTATTTAGTGTATGTTAATATGTTTTTCATACCTTTTATATCAGGAGATCTGAGTATTGAAAATAATTTAATGTAATTTGAAAATATATTGAAAGAAAAAAGAAAATAGTTTCACCTCTTGATTATTTCCTCTTGATAACATACTTAGGGAATAGGTTTTTGACATTTGATGAAACCAATAGCTCCTGGATGTGAGAGAGGGTCTCGAGGAGTTATTAGAGCCTAATTTGGACTGTAAAAAGGTTTGAGAGTTTTGAGGAGAAGAGGTGGTGAGGGGTGGTTTTTATAGTGGAGGAGAGTGGAGGGTTTTCTCAATATGTAATTCATTAGATTAATGTTTTTCATAATACTAGAAATAGTGATGATTATTGAGAATAAAAATAGTAAATATTGAATGTGACCTAGAACCCAAGGCCACTTATAATATCTATGAATCTTGGATCACTCAGAAATCTACGTTTAAACATTTTTCGTAAATTATCATATTTTACAAATAATCAAAATTGAGGTATTTTAGAAAAACATCAAAAAATAAACCTAGCCATATTTGGGCATATATTATACAAAATTTAACTTCATTTTATAAAAATATTCTAAATATAAGAAATTTAATATTTATTTAAAATCATAATTTAGATGAAAAATACATTTCTTAAAATTTTAATTGATTTTATAACAGCTTGAATAATTAACTATGATCTCATAAAATTATCTTATAATTATAGGAACACAAAATATTGTTTTTTGAATGCATTTTATTGAAAATAATATTTCATTTAAATTTTAAAATTTTAATCAAAATATTTTCAAGATGCCAAAAAACCAACACTATCATATTTTATCTTATATGTAGAATCAATTTTATGTACACTTTAAATGCTAATGTTACAATTCAAATAGATGATTTTCTATTAATAATTGTTATATTACATTACATTAGGGCTTCATTAATATTCATAATTTTAACATTAATATTCATAACGGTAAAATTACTATTCACCATAAAATATGTTTGTTCAGTTGGACTCCAATCACTTAACTAATCACAAATGTGTATTTTATATTTTTAAAATTCAATTAATATAAGTGGGAAAATTATGATTAATTGTTTCATAGGATTTTGATGTTCATTAATGAAATGTGTAGAATGGTGTTTTTATTTTATGGAAATGAACAATATAAAATGTTTTTTTATAAGTACATAATTTCCATTGATTAAATATTGGGTTGTTATAATCTTCCCCCTTATGTAATATCACCCAAAAAACATTGCTTTAAATTATAATATGGAAATATGTGTTGGAACATTTCCTTTATATCATCCTCTAGTTCTTATGTTTCATCTTTGTACTTATGTTTCCTACATATTAATTTAGACAAGTGAGTAGTCTTGTAATGTAGGTATTTATCTCAATAATCCAAGTTCATCACACAATAATCCACATATGAAAGATCATTCATTAACTATAACACCTTTGACGATAGTGCATGAAAAGGATTTCCTATGTACTTCTATAATAGGGATACGTGGATAACATCGTGAACCTTAGACATGGTAGGTGGACGTTCTAGTTTATAGGCCACAATTATAACATGATTGAGAATATAAAATAAGACAATGTACATGGATCTCAGAATTATTTTCTTCTCAAATTTCATTACCTTCTCCCATAGAGATATACATAGGAAAACTATGTCTCTGAAATTAAACTCAAAGTTGCATTGATGATTTTTTTACAATTTTTTTTGAAAATGTGCTTCCATGATATGATATTGAATTATTTTATCCTTTAACGCCATTTCATCGAACATTTCGGGTCCTACCTGCTAACTCTCACCAACGTCAACCCAACACATAAGGATTCTGCAACATTTCCCCTAAAGGGCTTTATATGGATCCATTTGGATGCTGGAGTGAAATATGATGCTATAGGAGAATTCGAACAGTAGAAGATGTTTTTCGCATCATATTTTTAGGACAATAGAACACGGTCTCATCATTTTTATATTGAATGAATAGATTGTTCAATTTTTTTATCAATTTGAGGATGATAGGATATACTAATGTTCAGTTTAGGTCTACGAGGATGTTGATGATTATTATAGAACTAAGATGCAAATCTTGGATCTCTATCAGATACAATAGATAATTGTACACCATGGATCTTTACCAACTACTTGATATACATCAATAGATGTTGATCTAATAATATTTCCTATTAAATTCCTATAATTTTATTTGTCTTTATAATATGATTCATAAGGACCCAATAGAATTATTTCCCCTAGATGGCCTTTGATGTCAAGTGAAAAGGTTAATTTTGATGTTCTCCCAATTACATGTATTTATGTGTAGTGTTTGCATCATCCCCATAGATATACTTCTTTTAAACATCTATTATTTACATACTAGGTACATTGATTTATACTCAGAAATCCCCTTCTTCATATTTTCCCTCTAATAATATTCATGGAGATCTCGATACATCATTGTGCTACCTAGGTGAATATAGAAGGTTAAAGTATGAACATCATTTAGAAGGTCCTTCTTTATCTATGGATCAGATGGTATACATAATTGTGACACAAATCTTATGACTCAATCCTTTTCAATAATGAACTTAGAGGATTCAGAAATTATGATAGTGTCCTCCCGTTTCGAAATTTCCATATCCTTTCATAGAAAATAACTAATTTGCTCCATGAGGGATGATTAATAAATCATTTGAGAAAGGATTGATGATGTTTATCCCTTAATTATTCTGATGTCCATCTTCTAAAAATATATGATGATTAGATACTTATAAATTATAATCCTTCAAAATGTGTAGGATCCTTTCTACATAGAGAATCCTCCACCTTATTAGTCATACCAGGATGATAGTGGATTTATCAGTCATAATAATTGATGTTCTCTAACCATCATTGTCGGCGCATATGAATCACTTTATGTGTGAATATAAATTTTTGACTCTTGTGATAAGTATAAATCTCAAAATTCTCCCCACATAGATAATCCCACCATATTTTCAATGCAATGATCACGACCGCCAACTCCACATCATGTGTGGGATAGTTATTCTCATGAATTTTTTTGTTCATTGAGGTGTATGCTATAAATTTATTATTTTTCATTATAACACATCCCAATAAATTATTTAAAGAATAAATGTACTCCACAAATATTTCTATACTTTTCAAGAGTGAGTAATGGTGTAGTGATAAGCCTCTTTATGAGTTCCTTAAGGCTTTCCTCACAATATTAAGTCCCCTTCAAGTAAGATTGGTAATTGGGTTTAAAAATCATGATAATTTCTTCACAAATCGTTGATAATACCTAGAGAAAACTATAATGATGTAGATCTCTGTAACAAATTATGGCCTAGGCCACTCTTCAATTTCCATTATCTTGGAAGGGTCTACCCAATTTAATTTTATAGTGATAACATGCCCCACGAATGATACAACCTCCATATAAATATCAAATTTTCTATACATTGCTTAATTTTTCACCAATACAAAATTCATCAGTATAGTATTCAAATGATCATCATCTTCATCCTTGATATTAGAGAATATTTGAATATCATCGATAAGTAATACCACAAGTTTTGTTGAGGTAATCTCTAACGACATAATTCATTAAATCCATGATATTTTTTGATTAATAATGAGCCAAAAAGGGAATCATAATGAACTCATAGTGTCGATAAAACATTCAGAAAGTTGTTTCAGGAATACAAACCTTCGTCAACATTAATTTTTGATAAACCAGTCGGAGGTACACCTTAGAGAAATAACATTCCCCAAAAAGATAATCTGACAAGTAATTTATATGTAGTAGATAATAATTTTTCATTATTTTGATTTTATTACATTCATAATTATCTATGAATAGGCACATTAATCTATCATTCTTCTTGGTGAACATGACTTGACCACCCCATGTTGAGGCACTCTATAAAATAAAATCTTTCTCCATATTCTCTTATAACTACTTCTTCAGCTCTTCCTACTCTACGTTGTCTATTTTTAAGGCTTCCATGATACATGATGAGATATAGGAACATGTTTAGTTGATAACTGAACCTCTATGTTATGAAGAAGTAAGTATAACTCTTCAAGGATTAAATCAGTTAAATCCCTCACAATGGGAATATCTTTAAGAATTATCATCTCATGTGTCTCAAAAATTTGAGAAAAATATGATTTCTGGAAAGACAACATTATCCACAAATGATATGATGATTCTGAATGAGATTAATCTTCCTCATTACTCTAGTACAATATTAAAGGATAATCTAGGATTTTTAGTGTGATCTCACTTCCCTAGATGTAAATGTTGGATTTATATAATGATAGCCAATACATTCCAAATATAACATCAAAATCCACCCATATAATTATGAAACGATTTTCTAAGATTTCCAATTCATAAATATTAATCGGGGATGAGTTATAAACCTTGGATTGAATTGTTTTACCAGTAACTATTTTCATAACTAATCTAACCTATAAACTTTGAGGTTAGTCCTACTAAACATAATTGATATGAAAGAATGCATAGAACTATAATAAAATTGTACATTCTCTATTATTGAATCATTAACTAGCATACACGCCACCAAATAATTATCCAGATCCACCTAAATAGAAGTGATACCAAAATCTATTCCTTGTTCTCTTTTAGTATATAGTTGATCGCCTCTGATAGCCCTTGTCTTTGGAAAATTGTTCTCATAAATCACAAGTTCCTTGTAGTTGTAACACTACACAATAGGCTGAGTGTTGATATTTACCATCCTTTCTTCATCCATTTTAATGGAATTATTCATATCCCTCCAACAGTTCATAGCCAAATGTTCCATTCATTTACATTTGAATCAATTACTGCTACCCTTTAGAGAGTTCCCAGGATGCTTCTTCCAAAAAGTTTGATATGTTGGATGTTCTATCTTTTTTCTATCATGGGATATATTTCATGATCCTCCAATTTTAGAATCAAATTTTTACTTTTTTAACCAGTATCATGAGACCACTAAGATTCATTGATCCATATTTCATCCATAATGGAATAGTAGACAATGTCATCATAAAATTTGGAGTCTTGAATCACCAACTCTATTCACAGTGTCAGATTTAGTCCACTAATGATGTGATCCACCTTGAATTCGGTGTTCACAAATAAATTTGGAGGTGTATGTTTCAATCCTTTTTATTTTTTCTTTATATTACCATATAGACACATTTCCCTTCTACTTATGACTAAGGAACTCTATTTCCATCTTGAGATGGAGTGTTTGGGGAAAATATTTTTTAAAAAACAATTTCATTAAATACTTAGAATCCATGGAATGAATTTCCTCCATGGCCTTCATATTCCTGATCAGTGTCCACAATTTGTCAACTTCCCCATTGAAATAATGGACCACCGGAATAACATTCTCTTATACTAAGCACTAGAGGATAGAAAATAAATTTTCAATGGAGTTATTCAACTTTTCCATGTGGATGGGTTCAAAATATCTACTAAACATGGGGGGCATTTTCCCCATGAAGTATTCAATGTAAAAATTCTCCTTCCTTATAGTGGGATTGTGTTCGAAATGATTCATGTCATTAATCATAACAAGAGGAATCCGAGGATGTACTATTATGATGTTTTCAGAAACCGATCCCATCATATTCTCTAAATCATTAGAGAAATATTCATATTCCCTATCACATTGATTGTTGTCATGTGTTATTCTATTTTAGTATATTAAAAATGAATGGCATGTGTAATTATGGGGATTGAATAGATAGCTTATAAAAATAAAATGAAATTATGAACATAACATGATAACATTCCAAAGGAAAATTATATCTAATCTATAAGGACCCAACCATAAAACATAACATAATATTGAATTAAATTAATAATTCGCATTGAGGATGTTTTTAGGTCTAGATATTTAGAGAGTTCGTCCCTAAAAATAACATTTCATCTCAAAAAACTATAAAGTATACACTACCACTGAGTTTCTATTTTTTTCATAAAATAAAAACTCATTGAAAAAAGAGTCATGTACAGTTCCATTTTTTAGACAACATGAATTTTCCATGATCCCATCCGTGACTGTATTCCACATTATGTCATGTGAAAACAAATTTCAGAAGCCGTGGAGGAGCATAAAAATCTTAGTAAGGGATACACAATGTAGGAAAACTGTTAGTTTCTCAAAACAACCAGTAAACCATGAATACCTTATCATAAGTAAAACTTTTCACCTTCATGAAGTCCTAAATACTCATAACTGAATAAATGATAATTTCCTACCATTTTGTAACCAAAATATTACCATAATACCCATATAAATAACATATAACATATAAATGTAACTTGAGACGTAATCATACATTGATAGAATAACCATACAATCGACTTCCACACATTTCACTAAATAGAATATCCATATGGCCAACGTCTATACCCAATGCATTGGAGGTTATTACATTACCACCCATCCTAGTTTATCATATCATCACATTTCATTTGGTTTATCACGTAACCAACAATCATATTTCCAAGTACCATTATAATATCATAACACATAAAACAAATATAAAGGAAAGATAACATTTCCTCAATTCAATCACAATATATCATTTAAATATATTGACATTAAAAAATACATTATCAAAACAATTTTCAATACCAAAAAACATAAAAGAGTATATAGTATTTATTTTCTTTTTTAAAACATTATGTCTTGTTAAGGATTCGAAAGAACAAATAATACTAAGGGCGGTGGAAAAGGTCTTTGTCACCAATTAAGTTAAAACCTTATTTTTTGTAATTTAGTAAAACACCTCATAGAAAAATATTCCCTTTGAGTGAAATGATAAGTCATAGATATTTTTATCCCGTATAAATGAAAGTCGTGTATAAAACAAAATATGCTTCAATGAGCGGAGATTGAGATGGCGTCCCTTACCTCGTGCCCGATTTGACCCCTTCTTTCTTTAATTTACTGAATAATAAACTTAAGTTAATTTATACATGAGTAATGAACTTTCTTAGGTTTATTATTATTTTTACATCACTTATTGCACTTCTATAATAATTATTTAATTATTTCAGTTCATATCAAACATTTTTTCGTTGTCTGGAAATGGAGTTGAAATGATTTTTTTTAAATTATAAATTGTTCATGCCATCAAAATTAAATTATCTCTTGAATGATATTCATGATTTAGAAATCATATATATCATAAATATCTATTATATATATATATGTATTTTTAATAGTACATAAAATTTGGATTTAAGAAATGAAATGCACCGTTCAGGGGGACGCTAAGTCGTATGTACGCACGAACAATACTTTTATTTCTATTTCATATTTTTTTGGAATGAAGAAATAATTATAAATAGGTATATCATAATTCCAGTATAATATCATAAATAATTTCGTTAACTCTATCCTTTATACATCTCACATTAGGCACGAATGAGTCAGATCACTTTGAGGGAGAGGTAGTCCTCACTTCCTCAATTGAAATTATCGCATTTACCCATTATTGAAATCATAAAGGTATTCTATAAATGAAAAATATTGTAGAAGAATGAAAACATAAACATAATATATATCATATATAATTATAGTTCCATTATAATGGTCATTATGAGAGGCAGTTGGAGATATTTGAATAATCGTAGTTTCGTTAGCAGTAGTTCGTCGTCCACATAAAAGTATATTTGTATCTATTAGATGGTGGTGTGTGTAAGTATAGTTCTATTATTTCTCATTACAAAAATCTAGTATATTGATGATACTGGTGTTTTTATAAAAGAAAAGAATAAAAATAGTTTAGTTAGTTGAAGAAGTAAAATAAAAGAAAAGAACATTAAAGAAGACGTTACCTTTAATTCGGTTATCTCCCATTGGTTTGAACAAAAAGGTATAATAGAAGTGAGTTATTCATAATTTAAGGCTTATAGGAGGGGGAGAGGGATTTGGTTAGCTTATTTTGGAAGAGGTTGGACAAGAAAATGGGCTTTAGTTTTGTGAGGAAAGGGTTATAAGTGGTGTCCTTTAATAAAGGGGGTGAGGGGCTCTTCAGAAAAGTTCGAAAAAATTATTTTATTATAAAATTATCATCGAATTAAAAAACTCTTAAAATAATTAGTGTCTAAGATAAGATGACTCATTTTATAAATAAAATCATCCAATAATAATAGGATAGATTTTGAATATTTTTTAGTATTTATAATCTTATTTATTCAAATCATTCATTAATGAGCTAACCACTGCATCATTATTGTGTCATAAATAATTTTATTGACATGATGATTAAAAATTATAAAAAAACTGCAATGATGATGGAATTATTTTTATCTTTCAAATACATATTTATAGTTGAAGATATATCTTATAAAACCACATGTAAAAATTGATATACTTAAATATATTTGTTTATGTCATTTTTCCTTTACATTATGTTAATTAAAATAAAGTATCATTATCACTCCCAAGTGGCTTAACTGGGTCCAAAAAAAGACCCATGGATTCCCATTGTAGGAAATGTATCATTCAATAGGATTATGACACATGATAGGTTAATTTTATATTCTTATAATAATATTTGTTTACCTTTATTTGTCAGATTTACCCATTAACCATGGTAAATAAAATTTTACCTATTGTAAGTATTTATAATGTCTAAAAAACATACCTATTTACAAAATATGGAAATCCTGATTCCAAAAATTTAATCCATTTTTCAAATTTCAAAACACAAAAGTTTAAAAATTATTTTAATAATAATTCTCGCTGTCAAAACAAAAGGCCTGTTTTTATGACATAATAACCATCAAAAGATTGGCACATATTTATTAACAATTTTAAAGGAAAATTGCATCCAATGAAAAAAATTGAATTAAATAGTAAAAGAATAATATAATAATATGTTAAAACCAAATAATAAAATATTATATCTTTTTAAAAAATTTATATAATAGGAAGTTTGGAAATAAAAATTGTATTTTCACTGTTCATTAAAAAAATGAATTTATCAGAAAAATATCAAAAATTTCATCCAATGAAACTTTTGATGTCCCAATTCTAATGAGAAGTATTATTTTGTCAAATAAAACACATAAAATTGTTCAAAACTGTATTAAATGATGGTTATCTATTTAAAGGTGGTAAATCATCATTTTAATGAATATAAGAGTATTTGTGCTTAAAATTGGATTCATTCATATTTTAATCCTCTATTTTTTATTAGATAAGTGTAAACACATTAACCAAACATAAATAATCATATTTTAGTAAGTATATTCATTCCTTCCAATAAAACTGCTAGGCGTTAACTACCATTTAATATAATATTATTATAATATTAGTGTTCCAATGTAAGATTTCAAAGAAACTCATTGTTGCATACAGGGTAAGCCATCAAACATATCATCCTCTTTAAAGTAAAATTAATATTTAATTCACAACTATTAATAAATATGAAAATTTATTATTCTATATTTACTTTGGATGTTACATCCTTACCCCATTTGGAAATTGAATCCTTGCAATTTTCATTCACATACAAATTATTTGTGGGAATGTATCCCTCATTGCATTTTCAGATTCCCACGTTGCCCCTTCAATAATACGGATTTTTCAAAAAAAAACTATAACCTGATGAATTAACTTATTTCGCAACACTTGTTCTCATCAATCAAGAATCTAGACTGGTTATTCCATATAAGAGAGATTCTCTTACAACTGAACTACCACTAGTCTCAATACATGTGATGGATTTGGCATATAATATCTCAACACCAAAACATGAAAAAAATTGTGTACATGGGATAAAATTGGAGTGAAAGACACTCTATATGAAACTGATCCAACCTTATCGAGGAATTCAAAGGGTCCAATGAACCTCGTACTCATCTTTCCCATCTTTCCAAAACTAATCAAACTTTTCCATGGAGAAACACAGTGAATGACATGATCACAAACCTCAAAAAAATGATCATTTCTCTAGTTATCTGCATTACTTTTTTGCATGATCTGAGTTTCTCTCATGTTCTTCTGAATCAACTGAACATATTCTGCCATCTCTTCTATGAATTGTTTTCACGTCAACCTCCTTTCACCTACATCATCCCAAAAATCTGGAGTTCAACATCGCTTGCCATATACTACCTCAAATGGATCCATCTTTATACTGGAATGGAAATTGTTATTATAGGAAAATGAAACCAAAGAATGATGTTAGTCCCAACATCCTTGGTAATGCCATGATCAAGAGTGTAGCATATTTACCATGGTTTAAATTGTTTGTTCTGAAAATCCATCTAATTACAGATGAAAAACTGTACTAAAATTTAACTTAGTACCCATCAATTTCTGAAGGCCTTTCCAAAATATAAAAGTAATCCTAGCATCATGATCATATATAATGGAGAGGATACCTCCATTCAACCATACTATCTCTTTAACATACAACCGAGAAAGATGATCTACAGACAAAGTATCTATAATAACAAGAAAATGTGAAGATTTAGTCAACCGATCAACCATAACCCATATTGCATTGTTACCTTGAGATGTCTTCAGTAATCCCTCAATGAAGTCCATGGATAAATTTTCCCATTTCCACTCCAGCACCGATAATGACTAAAGCATTCCCTTTGTAAAGTGATACTCTAATTTAACCTGTTGATATGTAAAACACTTCATAGTAAGGTCTATATCTCTTTCTATTCCATCAAACTGGTAATACTCTCGACGATCTATGTATATCTTATTAATTCTAGTATAAACTAAAAATGGAGAACTATGAGCATCAAATAACAACTAATTCATCAACTATGTATCAAAAGGCACACATAATAATTTATTAAACCTCAAAACCCAATCATTATCCATGTTAAATTCAAGAAAATGTCCATTCTAAACCAAATCTACCTTTTTCTTTTACTCACTGACTTCTTTCTACAGTTTCATTATTCTGTCTGATAGAGATGATTTAAATGACACATGAAACAAAAAAGAGGAATTTTTCTGTACCAATAACTTCTATGCCAAAGGTCATCAAATCAAAAACCAAAGGATCTTGTTCCTAATTATTCATGGTTAATGTATCATAACCTTTTTGTCTCAAAGAATCTGCCAATTTATTTGCCTTTCCCAGATGGTAATGAATCGTGTAATCATAATCCTTGATTAATTCTAGTCATCTCCTCTATCTCATGTTCAATCCCATGTGATTATATATATACATTATACATCTTTGGTTACTATATATTTCAAATTTTACTTCATACAAATGATGCCACGGAATTTTTAAAGAAAAAACAGTAGGTAATTCCAAATAATGTGTAGGGTAATTTAACTAATGTGGTTTCAACTGACGTGAAGCATAAGCAATTACCTGATCATTCTGCATAAGGACATAACAAAGTACATTCAACAAAGCATCATTGCAGATAACAGACATACCATTTCCGAAAGGCATTGCCAAAACTGGATCATTCACCAATCTTCATTTCAATTTCTGAAAACAATCATCACATTATTATGTCAAGATTAACTTAAAACTTATTCAAGTTAACATAATTAATGGACTAGATAACCATGAAATATTCTTAAAAAACCTATAGTAATAACCTAAAAAATCATGAAACTATGAATCTTGGTTATATTTGGGGTCTTGGATGTTATCCAACAACTTTTTTTTGGAAGGATGAACAGTTATGCCATTTTTTGAAACAATGTGACCAAAGAATGAAATTTTTTATAACCAAAACTAACAAATGAAAAATTTCCCACATAGTTTATTTTCATTTAAGGATTACATGGAAACCATTAAATGACTTTCATGTTCTTATATACTTTTGTAATAAACCAAAATATATTCAACAAACACAACCACAATCGTATCCAAAAACTCATGGAAAATTCTATTCATAAGATCCTTGAATACAGTAGGTGCATTTGTTAACCCAAACGCACAACTACAAACCCATAATAGACATATTATGTACGAAACGCGGTCTTCAGAATGCCTTTTTTCATTTACATTCAATGGATGGTACCCCGACCTTATGTAAATCTTCAAAAAATACTGAGCTCCCTAGAGGTGATAAAAAATCATCGATATGAAGAAAAGGACATTTGTTCTTAAGAGTGATTTTATTCAATGCTCTAAAATAAATGCAAAGACTCATTGAACCAGCTTTCATTTAAAAAAACAAGATATTATCACCCCATAGTGATGTTCTATGTCGAAATAAACCATTATCTAATTACTCATAAATTTTCTTCTTTATCTCTAAAAGTTAAATTTGAGCCAATTGATAAGGGGGTTTTGAAATGGGCATAAAATCATGGACTAAGTCAATAGTAATTTCAAATTTTTGATTGGGTATAATACCACAAAACTCATTAACAAAAACATCAAGATACTCATTTACAACTAATACATCATTAATTTGGACAGTTCATTTGTTTTCAACAATATGTTCAAAGAAACATGCATTTCCATATTTTACTAGTTTCCCAGCTTCCTATTATGTTATAAAAAGTATAGTTCATTCATGTACACAAACTATAATTCATTCTGAATAGAATCCTCCTTAGTTCAGCATTCAGTATTAGAATAATAAATAGAAATGTAATCCATACCCAAAATAACATCAAACAATACTAGAGGAAAAACAATAAGGATTGCGGTAAGAATTTTTCAGCACACAAGGAAATAAAGGTTCTTATGTTTTTCTCAACATTTCCTTTGGGAATTTTTTCCATATTTTCAGGATTTATTTCTTGAAATGGAATTTCTAGTTATCTAGAATGATTTTCAGAAATGAAAGAATGTGTCGACCCTAAATAAAACAACAAGTTTTCATATTCTGAATAAACAAACAGTGTACCTTAAACTACTTCATTCGATGGCCCAATATCTACTAAGGTAGTTGCAAAGGATTTTACCACACCATTCTACTTGTAGTCTGGATGATTTCTCTCAGTTGAGTTCTTCATTGGACACTAATTTGAATATTGACCAATTTCATTGCACTAAAAACATCTTTCCATTGGCTTTTCATTGCTTGCTTGATAATATTCCATAAAATTAAAATCAATATGACCAGACATACTAAACCAGATGAACATTATAGACTTTGACTAAAATTATCCTGGATGTTTTTTAACACACTTCTCATAAGATGCATATTTAAGTTTCTTACCTCCAGGCTTCTTTGATGAATTTGTTCCCTTTTTCTGTCAATTGATCATCTTCTTTTGTTTTCTCTCTTAGAACACATGGTCATCAGAAAACCTCATTTCAACCTTCTCAGTACATCCGACATGTTTTTCATATATTATGAATTCATGAGATGATAATGGTCTTTGTTATCGCGACTTCGGTCCTAAGTAAAATCGATTTATCATACTATCAAGATATCAGATGAAATTTGGAGAATACCTTGCCAGTCGAGTGAATTTTTCATCATAAACAGCCATTGAGTCATCCTCCGGCCTCAATTACAATAATTGTTTTTCCATCATAAGACGAAGAAATTTAGGAAAATATTTCTCAAGAAACATACCATTGAATTCATTTCATTTAAGAGTATAAATCTCTTCACTATCCCTGATATTTTTCACCATCATCCACTACAGATCAGCTTCACCATCAAAATGGAAAACAACGTGACTAACATTTTAGTGCTCTGAACACCCCATGACCTCAAAAATCGTCTCCATTACTTTAATCCACCCTATTACTAGAACATGTTTACATGATCCTCTGAATGATGGGAGAAGTTGTTTCATGAAATGCTCTACTACTGAAATGTTATTTTTTGGTTGTTCTCGCTGATCACGTGAATGGATACCACCAATATTTATAGCCTAAGACAATAGTTCCATCACTACAACAAATAGTTCAGTTCTGATTTTAACCATCTCAGGTTACTTATTTGGAATGTTATTCTCCTATGTATGCCTTACCAACATAACTGCACTGTTTCCTCTACGGAATACCATTCAGAACATAGAAATATCTTATGCGAAGTAAAATGGTTATCTATAAATGTAATATCATTTTAATCATATGATAAATTAATTTAATAATATTCTAACACCTAATGTTGTTTAAACTGACCTCCAATACCAACTATAAGGAACCGACCATGAAACATTACATAATATTGAATTAAATGAATAATCAACATTGATGATATTTTCAGTTTTAGTGTTCTAGAGAGTTAGGCCATAACTATTATAGTTCATCTAAAAAAATTACAACGTATACACTTCTACTCAGTTTCCATTTTTTTAATAAAATAAAATCTCTTTGAAAAATGATTCATGTTCAGTTCCATGTTTTAGACAGAATGACTATTCCTTTATTCCATCCATGAACATATTCCACATTATGTCCTACGAAAAACATTTCAAAAATCATGGGATGAGCATAAAAATCTCAACAAAGGATACACAATGAAGGAAAACAGTTAGGTTTTTAAAATAACAACTAGACCAGAATGACCTTATTATAAGTTATAATTATCACCTTTATGAAGTAGTAAATACTCCTCACTGAATAAAACATCATTGCATACCATTTTTTAACCAAAATAGTACAATAAA